>OY728138.1:1879377298-1881876048 GCA_963277665.1 Viscum album | reverse complement strand
AGAACTCCATCCACCATTACTGATGTATATTTAAATAAGTCTGAGAGAATGTATACAATGGTATCATATGATATATAAATCCCATAATGCACTCATATATGAGTTAATTATATAAAACCATAAAAATTTATAATACTATGCTTGATAGCTTTCTTAACATGCAACACTGAGCTTTATGAGAACCATGATATACTATTAAAATATTATTATATAATATAACAGTTATTTCTTAGTCATTATATTGGATGGTATTAATAGTACTAAAAACATTATTAAAAATTTGTGTAAAGGTTTTATATAATGTATTGATTAATAATAAATAAGTACTAAATTTTATAAAATTTATTTTTATTATAATTAATTTATTCTGATTTTATAAATTATATTTTATAAAATGAACATAAATTTTGAAATATAAATGTTAAAATTAACTTAGGAATAAGTTTTGGGATCTTTTTGAAATGATGGATTTTTCAGTGAATAGTGAAAATACCAATTTTTCAAATATTGTCATTTATTTTCATTAAATAAATTATTTTAAAGCTCTCATTCTAGTTTTTATTTAATCATAAATTTAAATATAATCCATTTGACTTATAATGATCTATTTAAATCTATTTTATTAGAAATATTCATTATTTTGATATATGTTAATTTTTATTCCTAAAACGAAATACTTGTAATAACTATTTTTCATTGTCTTTTACACATTTATATAAAAATTAATTTCTGCCACTTCTAAAAATTGAATCTAGAAAAATGGATACCATATTTGGATATAGTAGGTTCAAATTTGGGAAATATAACCTTATTATTTTTTATCACTATGAATAGTAATCACAAAAAATATTTTTCACCTCATTAAGGGTAAATTAAATAATTAAGGTTCTAAATAATATGATAAAAAGCACTAAAACAACACTAAAACATAACTTGAATCTATTGGATGAGTTTATTTTTACAATAATCATCCACGAATTAAAATTGTGGATATTTTTTAACATTTTTCTTTTAAAATGGCATATATTTTATTCTAAGTAATTATATAGTCAAAAGTGTCAATCTATTACTTTAATTTATTTTATAAGTTAAAATGAAAATAATAATATGTTATGAAAATATATATAATTTTATTATAAACTTATTTATCATTTTAATTTATTTATAATCTTTAGTGATTGAATAATTAGATTAAATGCTTACGTAATGCTAACATAATATTTAAACAGTTTATATAGAAATAAAATAAATGGTTTTAAAAATATTAAAATTAATAAAATTTGGATGAATTATTATCCCCCAAAAAAATTATAGATAAATATAACATATTACTGATTTTTTAAATAATTATATTCAAATTATATATTTTCTTGATCTTTTTAATTTCAAATTAAATGAATAGTGTCATAAATGATATTAATGGTATTTTATGAAAATAATAAATTATTAAATTATTTTAGAATAATAAAAATATTGAAATTGGAAAAGGGGTAATATATTTTCGGACATTGAATCAAATTGGAACTTATGGGTCAATTTTTCTTTTATGGTAACATTCTTGACCCTTAAAGGGTTAAAAATATCTATATTGCGGTAATTATCAAAAGGGTTAATGAGGGTTAAAACTAAGAGATAAGGGTAAAAACATAACCAAAAATTGTATAAATTTTATTGTATTTGATTATTTCTACTCATACACATATTATATTGTAATTATATCAATTTTTATCAATTTTTACATGAAAAATAATTTCTAATAATTTAATACTTTAAAAAATTCCAAGAATTCCACTCCCATCACTTATAAAAGAACACACCTTATGTATTTTCTTTACACAACATTGAAAAAAATAACAAGAAAAAAAACATATTTCCATTTTAAATATCTTTATCCAAGTTATGGAGGTTCTGGTATTTCCAAAAGACCAACCATAGGTTTATTAATAGGATATCTAAAGGAAGTCTATCGAGGAAGAGGTAATCATCTTTACTGACTCTTTCAAACTTATTTCTTCTTCTACTTCCAATAAATATATTATGACCATTTTAGAATAATGAATCTAATATCATCAATATACTTATATGTTATTCTGAATATATAAAATCATTTCCCTCCTTTCCATCCTACAGAAAGTGAGAACATCGCTCGTGTATACATACAGCTATCATCTCTACATAGCTATGTAATCCATTTTTCATCATCATTTTAATTGGATGGTTATAATGATATAAATACTGAATATATATGATATTTATAAAGTAATGAATCTTATTTAATTTTAATATCACATCTACCTTATTACCTTCCAATCCATTGAAAAATGATAGTGCCACTTATGTTTACGTGGGGACAACTACCTCCACGAAGAGATGTGATTAATTTTTCATTTCTACTTAAAATTGATGGTAATAATGATATATTTAATGAATATATGTAATAAATATGATATAATAATGATATTTTAAAGGTTAATTATTAGTTACCTTTCTTTTATTCCATCTATTGAAAAGTGAAAATAGTGTTCTTGCAAATGTAAGACCTACTATCTCTATGAATGGTGAAATTGATTATTCTATATCTATATTTCATGGATAAATCTAAATATATATATCATATCTTATTTATATCATGATTAAAAAAATTTATATTATGTAACCATAATCAAATTATAAGGACCATAACTTTCATGATAAAGCATGCTTGAGAAAATAAAGTAATTAACCCATAAAACAACGGTGATAATGAGATATTGTTAACAAACAGAAGATAATATGTTATAATAGGATCATATATGATATTATAAATATTAATATGGTTATTATGTAAATTAATATCATGTTTAAAACCATTATATATGATTTCAAATCATGTTCAACTAAGGGTAAACATGAGGTAAGGGATTTCATTACAATTTCCACTCCATTACGATATATTTGGTATTATAAGCCTATTTATTTTTATTTCATGTATATACTACCCATTTTATGTATTTAACATGAATATATATATTTATTCATGATTATGAAATTTTAAATTCAATTTTATTATTTCACAGGGTTATAATTTGAAAATTCCCAAAGAGTTAAGAATTTATTTTACAATCTTATTTACTTGGGATTGCACTTATTTACATTGAATGTTTACTATAATATATACAACATAAACTCCATATATTTTATCATCTTTTGGATATTTAATGAGCTTCCATTTTTTCTTCCAAATTTTCCTCTATTTATCACTTTAATTAAGAAAATAAATATTTGAAAGAAAACTTGATCATATTTCTCATTGATCAGGTACATTTTCCTACCATTTCCATTTTTTTCAAAATTGTTTTAAAAAAGTCATTTTTATTTAATAAAAATAAATTTTATATTATACTTTTCTTTTGAAAGGATTTAAATGAATATTTATAATTTTTTCGGAATGGGTTTGTTTACTTTCTTTACAAAAATTTAAAGGTATTATTTTTTTAAAATATACAAAATTTACGGATTTTCCCACCGTCATAGCTGTTTTATACTCTTAGCTTCTTCTAAAAGATTTAAAATGTTTTAAAAAAAAATTTCTTAAAATTTATTTTAATATTTTCCATTCATTTTCTTAATTTATATAGAAGACATTATTTTATTACAGCCCCTATATTTTCACTGAATTAATAGTCATCTTTTATCTCTTTTAAATTTTATTGTTGTAAAAATTATCTTAAAACAATTACTTTATTATAAACATTGGAAATTAAATTTATCTTAAATATATATATATTCATTATATCATGGATATGATTATTTCCTAAACTATATACCATTTATACATATGGTTATTTACATTGAAGGATATTTTATTCGATGGAGAAATATTTATATCAAGTATTCTATATTAAATTTAGACATTTGATGATAATGAATAATGTTCAAGAATTAAATTGATACAATAATATATAATAAATTAATTGAACATGAATTCATTAAATATGTAGTGAAAATTGGGGCTGATAATTCTATATTCATTATATGGATTGATTGGTCTCATGATACAAACCAGTTAGTTAACCTTACTAATTAGGTTTTTTAGTGAATGTATTCCCATAGTTTAAACTGTCTTGGAACAATGTATTAGTGGTAAATATATCATGAAATATTATATAATTAAATCACAAATTATGCATTTCCCTAATTAATAATTCATTTTTTTTCATCCATGATATTACTTCGTTGATATTATCTATGGATTCATTTTATGATGAAGTTATTAAATAAATGTCATGTATTTCCTACTATTTACCTTTCCATATTATTTATTCCTTATTTACTCATGATAGGTTCTACTTTAGGTAACCCTTAGTGAGAATTTGAGCTTACCCTTTATTCCTTTTATTTTGCCCAAGATATGAAGAAGAAATCTTTGAATTATTTTCAAGGATGTTGAACATTTTATTTAATATTATTTATCTTTTATTTCCAATATAAATTATGAATCTCGTATATATCTAGTTCTTCAAGACTAAAAAACTGATCATTTCTTTATGATAAGATCCCTTCTATCTTGTGACAATTTAATAAATTACACATTGGATTTGGGTACTAGAGTTGTGGTTGTTACATTTAGTATCAGTGGAAGCTTAGTAAAAACCTTTCAAAATAGACTTATGAAACCATAGATTAGGGAACATAACCATATGACTAATCTTTAATATGTGTATAATTATAGGACAATAACACAAAGTTTTTTGTAAGGAAAAGATTATGTGGTTTTTATAACAATGCATCCCTATCGTAATACTACAAGTGGATATGGTTTTTTAACAGATGTGGCTAGTGGTAATGACCCTGAAAAGAGTTGGTTGAGTATATCTCGACCATAATTTTGTTGCATGGTGAATGTTCCCTTACTGGAAACTTTGAATAACACTTGTTAGGGATATGCTTGGGTGAACTCACATTTTCATTATGAACCATTATAAATAATTTGAATGGATGATGACCATGAATAACCTAGGTTAAACCTAAGGTGTATTATATTTAAAAGAATGAGTCCTGATTTAGATATCTGATAAATGATTTTTATGATTATGTGATTTCCCACTAAGATTATTATTGATCATGCCATTATTTTTTGTTTCAGTTAATGGTTAGATCTAGATGGAACTTTTTTAATGTTTACTATGAAGGACAATGTGGTGATTATGTGAATTGAAATGAGATAATTAATGTAATTAAATATATTTTAATAATTCTTAATTAGTTATAAAGATATATGACTAACAACTTGCACCTTCACCAACTCTTAGAATCACAAAATAAGAGAAATATATATTTCACAGAGAGCTTATGTGGTGGAGACCATGAAGAAATGAAGGTTCAATTTACATCATGTAAAAAATCTGGAAGGAGACACCCTATAGAATGTCTCAATAAAATGGTAAAATATTGTATGTGTGTAAAAAAGGGAATATATCAAGGAATTTTAATTGGAAAATTAAGAGTATGGTGTAATGAAATACATTTTGTCCTATATAACTGTTTATAGTTTAATGAATTATGTGTGGGTAATATGGGAATTATCCAAGTCAATACCTTTGTATAAGGGTTATCTCCTAGACCAATGAAGTAAATATTTCATTTCAATCATTTAAGTGGAAGTATTGAACTATTTATTTATTGGGATTTGAGAATTACATTATATAAGTGTTATAAAAATTATATTCTTGTTATTAGAATCATGAAATTACTATGGATTTTTCTACAGTAGTTTTTCTTTAAGGGTTTTAAAGAATATATTAAATGGTATCAATAAACATGAAAATTGATTTAGTAGTAAGGTGGTATTTTTTAGAGAAAAAATTATTAAAGGAAATATATACCTTAAGAGATGATTGACATTTATATATTAAATAGAATAGTATTGGTAACCTTAAAATTCGTAATTGATTTGATAAATAAGTGATTTAGGTTATAATTATTTAATTTTATTATATTTTTTAATTTATGTAATATATTCAATAGTCTATAATTTTATTTGAGGAAGAATTATTGTTTTAATTTTTAAATCATATATGTTTTCATTATGTTTATATAGTGATTTAGGTAATTATTATGTTTTAAGAGAATATATGATCAGGGTATTGACATATTTTTTATGTAACATTATAAGAAACTTAATGTTGTCTGTGGATAAATTTACGATCAAATATTTTTTATTTTTGGGTTCTGAATTTGGTCAGATATATTTTATAGGAGTCGTAAGGTTAACTATTTATGGAATGTATTAAGTTAAACATTGGGAGTTATTTTTGAGGTTTTAGAGATAAATGTATTTTATTTATCCATATTGGATAACATGTGAAATCCATTTCTTATTTTGATAAATATTTAGAGAAATAATGAATAAATTTTCATTATTTTTTGTATCTTATGATTTCTTAATAGTTAATTATAGGTCATCACACATGAAAATTTCATCTTGAATATTTATTTAATAGAATATATTATAAGTTTAAAATTAATAATGACACAACCAATTGATAAAATTATAAAATGAAATGGAAATATATCATGTAAGTACATTTTATCTTGTTATATATATTTAAAATAAATTAATCCCTCAACATTAGGGAAACGATCTTGAAATTAAAATGCTATCCTTTTACCATTATTTTTGATGAATTGATAGCCTTTTCACCCCTCGTTGATTTATGTTTCTGTAGTAATTAAATTTATTATGATCTTTCTCAATATCACTCTTTATTAGTCCTTTTAAGTTAGTTTTTTCCTCCATGACTATAATTTGACTTTCCACCAATGTTTTTATGATATGGGAACCCAATTATGTGTTATTTCTAGTAACCTTTATATTTTTTACTTTCCATTTTTGATGTTTTATTATCCCTATACTCAATGTGGATTTTCAATACTATTATTTTCTTATATTGAATATTTTTTAACCAAGATAAAATTGTGAGGGTGAAAGTTATTTAAGGGGGTGGAGTGTAAAACCACAAAAATTTAGAATGATATGCTTGATACCTTGCTAATCCCACATTGACAATATTTAATTGAACCATGATATACAATTAAAATATTATTATGTAATATTACAATTATCATCTAGTCATTTGATTGTTGGTTATGAATAGAGTTAGCCATATTATGAAATATATATATATATATATATACATATATATATATAAATGTTTTATATAATGTATTGATTAATAATAAATAAGTACTCGATTTTCAAAAAATTCATTTTCTTCAAAAATTATTTTTATTGAAATTAATCTAAACCACTTTTATAAATTGTATTTTATGATATATAAATAAGTACACAAATTTTAAAAAATATATATATATTTAATGTTGTATATATAATCATAAAAATTTATTAACCTACTGATATTTCCCCATCATCATATCAAAACCCTAAGACACATTAAACAAGTTATAATGAACTTATACTGCTCCAGTCAACACTAGGGAAACTTTAAGTCTCTCCACATTGAATCCCAAAGCATGGAACATGATAGAAATAATGAATTAGTGTGATTATACTAAATCAAAAAATTCATATACCAAGTTGGAAAATGAAAATATAAAACCTTGAATGATGTGTGTGCCACCTAGTGTTAATAACACCATATCGTGCATCTGTCCACCCCTAGCTCTTTTTACTCACTTCCCCTAATAACATCCGCCTTCATGAAAATTACTATCCTAATATTCTTAGATATATGGAATATCATCGGGATATCTTTATCCTACTCCTTTTCCTATATACAAATCAAAAATATAAGTACCTTACTATAACTGATAAGTCCATGAAGGCAACTGCTATAATGGTTACACCAAAAGTAGGGACCCAGCTCCACATTGACCACTAAAATAGGTCAAAAAATGAAAATAATATTAAATTAAACCTTCACAAGATAATCCAATAATACATGATATATCCTAAAAGGGCCTATAACTTCTAGTTATGAATAAATGAGAGGAAAAAAATATTATCTTGAAACCTTGTTATCTGAAACCTTGAATGTTAGATAACTAAGAACCATCATTAGTTTCCATTATCTTCATGATGTTTTGATGACTTTTATAATTATATGAACCAATCTAAAATTTAATATTCTTTGTCACATCGAGTATTGCTAGCGCTTCAATATATTCTAGAAAGATAAATAGTGTTACTTGTCCTTAAATATATAGGTAAAATGCCTCTTCAAAATTCCATTCTCTATCATCCTCATTAGGAAAAATATTAGGATCATAACATATATGATACTTGAACTTAATTTTGAGATCTAGTATACTTATTATCCATTTATAGTGATAAATAAACTCATGTAGTGATACAAATTTCTTCATTGAACAAGGAAAATTGACTTAAAACTAATTGTTGAACTTCTCCAACAATATCTCTAACTCCTCACGATGGATAAAAAACTAGATCCAGAATTTATGAGAGGATCTCATTAATATGATAATATAAAATGTAATGCAATTATCATATATATCATAGATAAAATTGAAATATATCCCATGATACTCTATCAATCACTCTATATCCTGATCAAAGACGGTTCTCCCATACATCGATAAAATATAATGATAAAAATTAAATAAATCCTTTCTCTAAGAATATCTTCATCAACATTAACCCTCTTCTTATCAACCTAAGTATCATTATCAACCTCTCTCACATTAACTAATCACATTCTTCTCCTTTCATCCTTCTCTATAAGAACAAATAATAAGTCATAAGCTTAAGAATATAGATTTTCAATAAATACTTTCAAATTAATTTTAATTTCCCCAACGCTTTTCCCAATTCTTACACAGGATAACAAAACATAATAAAGGAACCACACAAAGGTCTATAACCAAAAATTATCACAATTTCACTTTATTGTGTTTGATAATCTTAATAACGTTTTGTTATATCACTAAGTCCCCAATCGTTGGGTCCTATCCATTATTACATGTCTACATCATACACTATATTTGATTAATGTTATTTCCATACCAAAATAATGAAGTACCCACTAGTTCATAACTCTATACCATGTCCTAAATCTAAATTATATCTTTTATACCAATCTATCATGACTCTTCCCGCACTATAATCCCTTATAGTCTGGTAGTTAAGATAAGTGTAATAATAAAATCCCAACTCTAAAATGCCATAAGTTATCAACTAGAACTAAGGTTATAAAACAATCATATTGGAGTCATTTCCCACATAAATCAATGGAACATAAAATAAATCTAACAATAAACTCCATTTAATATGGAATAAAACTGATCCTATAATTCATGTAATTATATACATAAAATAGAGTCTCCAAATGGAAAAACAAATAAGCGACACTTATGTTAGCAACACCATGAACACCAACCAAATCTATGTCACTGGCTAGTAATGAAAATCCTGAACACTAACTCCCTCTTAAAAATGTTTAAAATGGGATATAGTATATATAGATGAGAATAAATTTATACACAATATGATCCTCTCAAAAACTCTCATGTAAATATTGAAGATATATACTAATGCATTGGTGAATAAATAGTGGAACAATATCATCAATTATAAATCCAACTGATACCCAACCTCTCTAAGGCTCACTCCCCTAAAAATTCGCCCAAATATGTTATGATGTTATTAATAAAAATATATAAAAAGTTATAAATCATTCAATTTACCACTGATCTAGTTGAACTCATGCCTAAATGACATGTGTCTTGGGGTGACCATCCCCTTTGTATCCTCAAAACCACATAACTATGTAACAACATATCCTCATACCAACCAAAACCATGTACCAAAACCATATATTCCATATCAAAATATTTACATCACAATATATAATTCATAATGATTTAAATCAACCTCATACCCTCCCCTTCCTATTTACATCTATACCATTAACCTACATCTAAAAAACAATACGTCAAATTATAACTTCAATCAATTACAATCTATAAAGTGTCTGGAAAATAGAGAGAGGAAGAGGTGGTTTCCAACAATCCATATCACCTCCATTATATATATTGGTGGTAAAATTGGAACCCAAAACCTTATATGGGAATAATTTTCATTACCTATCTTTGGAGGTGGTGCATAAGAAAATAACATAAACTACAATGGGTATATAATAGCAATCATGCCCATCCTAAGGGAATATAACCTAATGCAGTGGCACTATAAATATAGTTGTTTTCATAATATATTGACATCTCTTCCACCTCTATCTACCACAAAAACCAACTATATATTCACTACACAATAACTATATAGTACCCACAGAAATTTCTATTTCACTTCTAAAAACATTTACATTATTCAGTTTCCAATCACTATATTAACTATTTATTAATTTGTTTCCACCTCATTAATGAACCACATTTATATTCAATTTTTTCATTAATTCTCAACGATTACCTTTATACACATCCATCACCTCTTTACATCATTAATATTTTCAAACACCACAGTTCAATCTTTCACCACATTGTTTATTATTTTTAACAAAACATTAATCCATCAAAACCTATTTCACTTAAACTAATAATTTTATTTATTTATTTATATTTGTACTCCTTCATTGATACATATTTCTAAGAACTATTTTCAAACTATAAATGATACTTCACAGCACTACATTAACAAGTAAACTGTTTTATACGAAAAGCTAAAGCATAAATTCCACCACTCTAAAAACATCATCCAATCTTTCCCACATCGACCATGTAAATACACCATAATGAAGAGACATTCCATCACCCCATTTGTGACGATAAATACATACTATGACTAATCTAATCAAATCAATAATAATAATAATCATAGTATAAAACAATACTAATCATTTTTATATATCTATACCTCAATATATGTTAAAGAATTTCTACATAAGCAGTATCAATATAAATTCTAGATTTCAACCTTCACATTAATTACCATATTTAAGATACATAATCCATTATGAATGTAATTAACCAGATCAATGTAAAAAATAATGGATTTCAGTATCATACTTATCAAATTAACATAGGCTATAATACATGATCAATAACATACATATAAAGTACATATGACTAACATATTCCCTTTAAATTTCCCTAATAAATTAATTATCATCATTAGGTTAATTCAAAATACTTATTAATTGATAAAATAGAATGAAAATTCCACATTTAACATAAAAATATAAGTGATATTTTTAATCCCAACCACAACTAATGATTCCATGATCGCTTCATGATAATGGGATGAAAATGATGAAAATACCACCAAGGATTACTAATAGAAACCCTTATTATATAGAGAACCCAAATTATAAAACATCATGCAGTGACCCTGATTTTTCCTTATAATACTTTGAAATATATTAATTATTATTTTTGAAGCCAGGTACAGATACGGTATGAGATTCTAAGGCCCGGTGAGATCGAAATTGATATTTTAAAAAAATTAAATATATTAATACCATGTGTCTGTAGTTTTTATTAAAAAACATAAAAATAGAGGTTAAGATCCGAAATCTAAAACCATGATTGAGTTCGAAAGATAAGATTAACTCTAGGTGCGACCTAAATTTAGTGGGCATTGGACGTTCGTATACAGAATCCATTAGTGACTATGTAAAGTGGACTGATTAATTTATTTGTTTTTTTAATAAATTTAATACCCATAACCTAATTTATAATATATAAGTACATAAATAGAAATTCACCAACGTAGGACACATAACCCTAGGAGACTTTCGAGAAGGTTCATAGAATTCATCATTGGAGAATCTGAATTGGATAACAAAACGCTGATCGGATTGAAGTGGATCAAGAGGTAGTGAACACAACATATAAAGACCTAGCCTTAAAACATTACATAATCTTGAATTAAATGGATAATTCAAATTTAGGATCTTTTCAGTTTTAGAGTTTTAGTGAATTAAGCCATAATAATTACATTACAACTCAAAAATTACAAAGTAGACACATCTACCCAGTTTCTATTTTTTCAAAAAAACAAACTCTTAAAAAAAGAGTCATGTCTTGTTCCATGTTTTAGATAGAATGACTTTTCCTTGATCCTATCCTTGAACCTATTCATCTTTAAGTCCTCTGAAAAACATTTCCAATCTTGGGATGAGCATAAAAATATTAGTAAGGGTTATAAAACAAGGAAAGAGAACATTAGTCCGTCAATACATACCAAGCATAAGAACTTTAACATACCTCATGAAATCATAAGATTTATGAATAACATATAGTAATCACAAATCATAAAGGTAACTTGTGAAATTCATAATATACTTATGTCTTAGCTTTCACAGCCACATAGGGAGTTACATTTGAAATACCCATCATAGTATATTCCCTAAATGTCTTAGGAGAGACATTCATGTTTACCTCCATCACGTTACCTAATACATTCAAGAGATTTCTCGAACTCACCCTCACTAGTTTTATCATAGAACCACCCATATACGTAATCAATTCCTAAGAACCATAACATATTCATAACACATAAAAAAACATAAAGGAAAGATAACATTTAAACATTTCAATCAAAATATATCATTTAAATATATTGACATAAAAAAATAATTATCAAAACCATTTTAAATACCAAAATATGTAAAATAGTATATGGTATATGTTTTCCTTTTAAAAAATTACATTGTGTCTTTTTAAGAAAGCCAAAGATCCAATAATACTCACAATGGCAGAAAGGTCGTTGTCACCATGTACGTTAAAAAGAAACATTCTTTTTGTCGTTTAGTAAAACGCTTTATAGAGAAAATATATCCTTTAAATGAAATTAAAATTCAATGAGGTTTATACACCGTATAAAATAAAGTCAATTATAAATCAAAATATGCCACAATTAAAGGAGATTGAGACGTGTCCCTTACCACCTGTCCGACCTGACCCGTTCGTTCTTTAATCTCTTGAATAATAAAATAAAGTAAATTCCCACTTGATTAAGAATATTTTTCAAGTTTATTATTCCTTTTATATCACTCATTACCATGTTATAAACATTATGTAATCATTTAAGTTAATAACGTACATTTTTTCGATATTTGGTACTTGAGTTAAAAATCAACTTTTTATAATTACAAGTTGTTTATGTGGTCAAAATTCCATTATATCGAGAATGATATTCATGATTTATAGGTGAATTATGAACTTTTTCTACTTTCATTAATATTTCATATTTAATGTAATGAAAAATTAATGATACATAGGTCTATTATAATTTGATATAATATCATATATAATTTCATTAACTCCATCCTTTATACATTCCACGTATGGCATGAACGAGTCACACCACTTTGAGGGGGTGGTAGTCTGCACTTCCTCAAATGAAATTATCGTGTTTACCCATTATAGAAACCATAAAGGTATGATATAAAAAAATACAGAAGAATAGTGACAATATAAATATAATATATATCACATATAAATATAATTCTGTCATAATGGCCACCATAGGAGGTGGTAGGAGAATATTGAACAATCATCATTTCGTGAGGCAGTAGTTCGTCATCCACAGAAATAGTATGTTCTTTACCAATTGGACAGATGTGTGAGTAAGTGTAGTTCGAATATTTCTCATAAAAACAACCTATTATATTTAGGATAAATTTTTGGTTATAAAATAAAGGAGTAAAAATAATTTAGGGGTTGTAGAAGAAAAATAAAATAAAATAATTTAAGAGAAGATGTTACCTTAAATTGGATAACTCCCTTTGGTTTGAACAAAAATTTTTTTATTGAAGTGCCTTATACCTAATGTAAGACTTCTAGGTGGAAGAGAGGGATATAGAGAGATTAATTGGGTAGATTTTGGATGAGACAATGGGATTGAGAGGTGTGAGTAATGGGTTAGGGGTTGAGGCTTTTTATAAGGGGGAGGATGGGCTCTTTATGAAAGTTTGAAACTATTATTTTATTATATAATGATTTTCAGTTTCTAAAAATACAAAACCTATTAAAGTAGAATATAAGATTACTATTATTTGAAATAAAATCATCCAATAATAATTGTATAGGTTTTGGATATTTTTTAATCTTTACAATATTATTTATTTAAATCATTCATTAATGAGGTAAACACTGCATAATTATTTTTTCATAAGTAATTTTATTTATTTTATGTCTAAAAATCATACAAAAAAAATTCCAAGATGCAGGAAATATTTTTATCTTTAAAAATAATATTTATAGTCTAATTGATAACTTATATAACCCCATGTATGAATTGATTTACTAAAAGATATATGTTTATGTCATTTTTGTCATTACTTTCAATTAATTAATATAAAGTGTCATTATCAATCTTACGTAGCTCCATGGGGTCCCAAAATTTACCCAAGGATGCCCCTGGCCGGAAATGTATCAACCAATAGTATTAGGACACATGTTAGGGTAATTTAATATTATTATAATATTATTTTTATCTTGAATTGTCCTATTTACATTTAATCGCGATAAATAAAAGTTAAAAGTTACTATTCACTAAAAAACATTTTCATCTTATTGAACCAAATTTTACTTACTAATAACTTCAATGTATGTCATATTTTTGAAATTCAATTCACAGAAGCAGTAAAATTTCATTTAAATGAAATGTCGGTTTTTTAACTACTACTTAGTGTTTTCACTATTCATCAAAAATTGAAAGTTTTCAGAAAAGTACAAAACATTCATCCTAAGATATATTTGATATTCAGAATTCAAAAAGGATTTATATTTTACCAAATTCAAAACATATAAGTTTCATTAATTAATTTAAAATTAATTCCAATTGTCAAAACAAAAAAGTGAGTTTTTAAAAAATAATAACTATCAAAGGATTGACACTTGTTTATGTCCAATTTCAATGTGGAATTAATTTCAATGACCAAAATTGGATTAAATGGTAAAAATATAATCTAAATAATCTTTAAAACCAATTAAAAAGATAATATAACCATGTAAATAATTTATATTAAAAGGCAGTTTTGAATTAAAATGGAGTATTTTTCACTATTCATTAAAAAATTAATTTTATCAGAAAAATAACAAAAATTTACCCAAATTAAATTTTGATGTTCCTATTCTAAAGAAGATTTTTTTTATCAAATAGAACATATAAAACTGACTAAAACTATATTTAAAAAGAGTTCACTACCAAAAGGTGGTAAATCAACCTTTTAATGAATATTAGAGTATTTATGCTTAAAATCAGATTCTTTCTTATTTTAAGCCTCTAACTTTTATTAGATAAATGTTAAAACATTTAACAAACATGTATAATTATATTATAGTTAGTTCTATTAATTCCCACCAATACAACGGTTAAGTGTTAACTACCATTTAAAATAATATTATATTATTATTTTTCAGTATGACCCAACGTTGTGTGCAAAGTAAGATTTCAAAGAAACATGTTGTTGTGTATCGGGTACACCATAGAACCTAAAATCCCATTTAAATTAAAATTAATATTTAATTGAGAAATAATAATAAATATGAAAATGTAATATTCTTTATTTACCTAGGATGTTACATCCTTCCCCCATTTGAGAATTGTGTCCTCGGAATATTTATTCACTTATCAAATAAGTGGGTGTATCTATCCCTCATAGAATTTTTAGATTCCCATGTTTCCACTTAAACCATATGGTTTTTACATAAACCCATTACCTAATTAATTACCTTATTCCGCAAGACATGCTCTCTGCGGTTAAGAATCTGTACGGGTTGTTCATCATAAGAGAGATTCTCTTCCAACTGAACTGCCTCTGGACTCAAAACATGAGATGAATCCAACATATAATTTCTCAAAATTGAAACATGAAACACATTGTGTACCTAGGATAAACTTGGAGGTAAATCCACTCTGTAGGAAAGTAATCCAACATTGTCTAGGATTTCATAGGGTCCAACGAACCTCGGACTCAACTTTCCCTTCTTACCAAAATGCATCACACTTTTACATGGAGACACTTTGGGAATGACATGATCACCTACCTCAAAAGAGATATCCTTCCTCTGGTTATCTGCATAAATTTTCTTCCTTCTCTGAGCTGTTCTCATGTGCTTTTGAATCAACTGATGTTTTTCTACCATCTCTTCTACCAATTGTGGTCCCATCAACTTTCTTTCAGCTACTTCATCCCAAAAAGCTATAGTTCGACACCACTTCCCATATAATTCCACAAATGGAGCCATCTTTATACTGGAATGAAAAGTTTTATTATAATAAAATTCAACCAAAGAAATATGTTGGTACCAACTTCCCTGGTAATCTAGTGAAGAAGCACGTAGCATATCCTCCAAGGTCAGAATTGTTTATTCTGATTGATCATCTGATTGAGAATGAAAAGCTGTACTAAATATTAATTCAATTACCAATGACTTCTGAAGGCCTTTCCAAAAGTTAGAAGTAAACTTGGGATCATGATCAGATACAATGGAGAGGGGAAATCCATGCAACCTAACTATCTCTTTAACATACAACTAAGAAAGTTTATCTATAGACAATGTATCTCAAATAGGAAGTAAATAAGTAGATTTAGTCAACTAATAAACAAAAATCCCGATTGTATTATTACCTCGAGATGTCTTTGGTAATCCCACAATGAAGTCCATGGATATATTTTTCTATTTCCACTCTGGCACCGGTAAATTCTGAAGAATCCCTTTCAGTAACTGTCGCTCTACTTTAACTTGTTGACAAGTCAAACACTTCACAGTATAGTCAGCAATATCCCTTTTCATTCCATCTCACAAGTAATACTCCCAAAGATATTTGTACATCATAGTACTTCCAAGATGAACTGAAAACAGAGAACTATGAGCTTCACATAATTACTCTTTCTTCAACTGTGAAACACAAGGAACATATAATCTCTCACCAAACTTCAAAACATAATCATTATCAATGTTAAAATCAGGCAACATACCCTTCTAAACCAACTCTACCTTTTTCTACAACTGTCTTCCTTCTGTGCTTGCTTAATTCTGTCTAATAGAGATGATTTCACTAACACCTGAAACAAAACAGATGAATTTCCTCCACCAACAAATTCTATACCAAAGTCCATCAAATCTTTAATCAAAGGATCTTGTTCCAAATGTAACAAGGTTAATGTAGAATTACATTTTTGACTCAAAGCATAATCCACTTTATTTTCTTTTCCCAGATGGTAATGTATCATGCGATCATAATCCTTGATTAATTCTAGCCATCTCTTTTGTCTCATGTGTAATTCTTTCTGAGTGAATATATACTTTAAATATTTTTGGCCAATATATATTTCACATTTTACTCTATAAAAATGATTCCTCTAAATTTTTAAAGAAAAAACAACAGCAGTTAATTCCATATCATGTGTAGGGTAATTTAACTCATTATTTTTCATCTGACATGAAGCATAAGAAATTACCTGATCGTTCTATATAAGGACACAACCAAGTCCTTTCAACAAAACATCACTGTAGATAAAAAACTCACCACTTCAGGAAGGCGGTTCCAAAATTGTAGCATTCCCCAATCTTCTTTTCAATTCCTTAAAACAATCATCATATTATTTTGTTCAGATGAACTTAACACCTTTTCGAGTTAACTTAGTCATTGGACTAGATAACTATTCAAAATTATGAATAAACCTCTAGTAATAACCTATTAAACCAAGAAAACTATAGATCTCAGTTATATTTTTGGGTCTTGGATATTTTTCAACAACTTTTCTTTTATCAGGATCAACAGTTATGCCATTTTTTGTAATAATGTGACTAAGAAATGAAATTTGTTGTAACAAAAACTCACACTTTCTGAATTTCCTATACAGTTTATTTTCTTTTAATGTTTTCAAGAATATCATTAAATAACATTCATGGTCCTCTTTTCTATTATAATAAAATAAAATATCATCAATGAATACAACCACAAAATTATCCAAGAACTCTAGGAAAATTCTATTCATAATATCCATGAATACAGCAGGTGAATTGGTTAACCCAAAAGGTATAACTACAAATTCATAATGGCCAAATCTAGTATGAAACGCAGTCTTCAGAATATTTGCTTGATTTACATTCAACTGATGGTATCCCAACCTCAAATCAATCTTTGAAAAATACTGATCTCCCTGGAGTGGATCAAACAAATCATCGATATGAGGCAAATGATACATGTTCTTAACAATTATGTTATTCAATGCTGTATAATCAATGAAAAGTCTCATTGAACCATCTTTATTTTTAACAAACAAGAAAGGAGAACCCCATGGTGATGTGCTAGGTCAAATGAAACCTTTATCTAATAACTCCTGTAATTTCTTCTTTAACTCTAAAATTTCAATTTGAGCCATTCGATAAGGGGGTTTTGAAATTGGATTAGCGTCAGAAACTAAGTCAACAGTAAATTCAACTTCTCAATCAGGTATAATACCAGGCAAATCATCAAGAAAAACATCATGGTACTCATTTACCACTGGTACATCATTAATCTAAAAAGTTTATTTGTTTTCAATAATATGTGCAAGGTAACATTCATTTCCATATTTTACTAGTTTCTCAGCTTCTTGATATGTTATAAAAAGTAATGGTCCATTCTTGTACACAAACTAAAAATATTTCTGAAAAGAAACCTCTTTATCTCTGTAGTCAATTTTAGCATGATAAAAAGAAAGAAAATCCATACCCAAAATAACATCAAACTCTACTAGAGGAATAAGAATAAGGTTTGCAGGTAGATTCTTTCTGCCCATAAGGACAAGAAGGTTATTATAATTTCTTTTTGTCTCAACATTTCCTCCCGGGGTTTTTACCATAAGTTCAAGATTCATATATTGATATGGAATTCCCAATTTACTAGAAAATTTTTCAGAAATGAAAGAATGTGTAGACCCTGAATGAAACAACACATTGGCATAATCTAAAACAAACAAACAGTGTACCTGATACTACTTTATTTGATGGCCCAATATCTACTAAAACAGTTACAAAGGATTTAAAAACCCCTTTCTACTTGTAGTATATCTTCTTTCCCTCAGTTTAGTTCTTCTTTGGACACTCATTTTCATAATGACCCATTTCATTGCACACAAAACATTTTACTGACTGTAAATTAGATTTTGTCGTACCATTAACCTGATCTTTTTTACTAAAATTATGAGTCTTATGTCCCATTTTACCACATTAGTAGCACTTACCAGAATTCAAAATACATTCCCCATCATGATTTTTACCACAATTTTCACAAATTGTAAACTTAAATTTTTTACCATCAGACTTTTTTGAAGTGTTCTTCCCTTTCATCTGCCACCTCGACTGCTTATTCTGTTGTTTTTCAAAGAACACCAGATCATCAGAAATTCCATTTCCACCTTCTTCACACATCGAACAAGTTTTTCATAACTTTTTAACTCACAAGAATCTAAATCACTTCGATGCTTTGGCTTTAATCCTGAGTAAAAAAGGTTGATTTTACGATTTAGATCTTGTTTGAAATTTAGATCACACCTTGCCAGTTGAGTAAATTTTGATTCATAAGTAGACACTGAGTCATCCTACGGCCTCAATTCCAGGAATTTTTATTCCATCCTAAGAAAAATTAACTTAGAAAAGTATTTCTCAAGAAACATACCTTTTAATTCATCACAATCAAGAGAATCAATATCCTCACTATACCTGATATTTTTCACCACCGACCACCACTGATCAGTTTCACCTTCAAAATGGTAAATAGAGAGACTAACCTTTTCATGTTCTGAACACCCCCTGACATCAGAAATATTTTCTAGTGCTTTAATCCACCCTTCTTCTAGAACAGGGTCAGCAGATCCTCTAAATGATGGGGGATATTTCCTCATGAAATACT
Source organism: Viscum album (assembly GCA_963277665.1). Classification (NCBI taxonomy): domain Eukaryota; kingdom Viridiplantae; phylum Streptophyta; class Magnoliopsida; order Santalales; family Viscaceae; genus Viscum; species Viscum album. Next base: position 1,881,856,166 of record OY728138.1, on the reverse strand, counting down.
CCACTACTAAGATGTTCTTCTGTGGTTAATCCGGATGATCTCGTGAATGGATACCATCACCATTTATAGCCTGAATCAATTATTCCATCACTGTAAAAAACTATGCAGTTTGATTCCGACCATCTCAAGTTGCTAATTAGGAAGGTTATCTTTCTCTTGATATCGTCCCATCATAGCTTCCTTGTTTCCTCTATGGAAAACCATTTTGAACATAGAAATATCTTAGGTGAACCAACATGGTAATCTATAAATGCTATATCATTTCAATATTATCATAAATTAATTTATGGACATTAATTTAACAATATTTTAACTCCTAAAGTTTTCTAAACTGGCCTTTGATACCAACTAAAAGGATTTGTCCTTAACACATTACATAATCTTGAATTAAATCAATAATTCACATTGAGGATCTTTTCAGGTTTAGAGTTATAGAGAATTAGGACATAACTATTACATTACAACTCAAAAATTACAAATTAGACACTTCTACTCAGTTTCCATTTTTCCATAAAATAAAAACGCTTAAAAAAGAGTAATGTCTAGTTCCATTTTTTAGAAAGCACGACTTTTTATTGCTCCCATCCTTGAACCTATTCGTCTTTAAGTCCTGTGAAAAAACATTTCAAAACTTGGGATGATCATAAAAAGCTCAGTAAGGGTTATAAAACAAAGAAATAGGACATTAGTACATCAATACATACCAAGCATATGCACTTTAACATACCTCAGGAAATCATAATATTTATGAATAACACATAGTAATCACAAATCATAAAGGTAACTTGTGGCATCCATAACATACTTACTTTGTAGCTTTCACATCAATGTAGGCAGTTACATTTGGAATACCCATCACAGTATATTCCTTAAATCTCTTAGGAGAAACATTCAGGTTCACCTCTGTCATGTTACCCAATGCATTGGATAGCTATATCAGGCTCACCCACCCTAGTTTTATCACAGAACCACCCGTATACGTAAAAAATTCCCAAGAACCATAACATTTTCATAACAAATAAAACAAACATAAAGGAAAGATAACATTTACACATTTTAATCAAAATATATCATTTTAATATACTAAAACAACAAATCCATTATCAAAACCATTTTCAATACGAAAATACTTAAAAGATTATAAGGTATTTATTTTAATTTTAAAAAATTACACTACGGCTTGTTAAGGAATCCAAATATCAAATAATACTCACGGCGGTGTAAAGGTTGTTGTCACCATGTATGTTAAAAAGAAACATTATTTTGGTCATTTAGAAAAATGATTCATAGAGAAAATATTTCCATTGAATGAAATTAAAATTCTATGGGTTTTATACACCATATAAAATAAATCCATGTATAAATCAAAATATGCCTCAATGAAAGGAGATTGAGATGAAGTCTCTTACCTCGTGTCCGACTTGACCCGTTTATTCTTTATTCTTCTGAATAATAAACTAGAGTTAATTTCTAATTTATTGAGAACCTTTTTCAAGTTTATTATTCCTTTTATATCACTTATTACCATGTTAAAAACATTTTTTAATCATTTAAGTTAATAATGGTCATTTTGTCGATATTTGGTACTTGAGTTAAAAATGAACTTCTTATAATTACAAGTTGTTCATTTGGTCAAAATTACATTATCTTCAGAATGATATTCATGATTTAGATATCATATATATAATATATATCCAAGATATATATTTATTTACAATAATACAAAACATTTGGAGATAAGAAATGAAATGCACCATTCATGGAGGGGTAAGCCGTACGTACGCATGAACGCTACTTGCATTTCAATTTCATATTTAATGGAATAAAAAATTAATGATACAAAGGTATATTAGAATTCCAATATAATATCATATATAATTTCAGTTACTCCATCCTTTATACATTCCATGTATGGCATGAATGAGTCATATCACTTTGAGGGGCAGTAGTTTGCACTTCCTCAAATGAAATTATCGTGTTTACCCATTATGGAAACCATAAAGGTATGATATAAATTAAAAATACAGAATTATAGAGAAAATATAAATATTATATATATATATATATCACATATAAATATATTCGCATCATAATGTCCTCCATAAGAGGTGGTAGGAGAAGATTGAACAATCATCGTTTCGTGAGGCAGTAGTTCGTCGTCCAGAAAACAGTATGTTATTTACCCATTAGAGAGAGGTTTGTGTAAGTTTAGTTCGAATAATTCTCAAAAAAACAACCTAGTATATAAAGGATATTGGTTATGTTATAAAATAAATGGATAAAAATAATTTAGTGGATTTGAGATGTAAAATAAAATAAAATTATTTAAGAGAAGACGTTGCCTTTAAATTGGGTAACTCCCTTTAGTTTGAACCAAAAGGATTTCTTGAAGTGCCTTATACCTAAGGTAAGTCTTATAGGTGGAAAAGAGGGATTTATTTAGCTTAATTGGGTAGATTTTGGATGAGACAATGGGCTTGAATGGTGTGAGTAATGGTTTACAGTTGAGGGCTTTTTATAAGGGGGAAGAGGGGCTCTTTGAGAAAGTTTGAAAATATTATTTATTATAAAATGATTTTTGGTTTCTAAAGGTCCAAAACATATTAAAGTAGAATATAAGATGACTATAGTTAAAAATAAAATCATCCAATAATAATTTGACAAGTTTTGGATATTATCTTAATCTTTATAATCATATTTATTTAAATCATTCATTAATGAGGTAAACACTGCATCATTATTGTGTCATAAATAATTTTATTTATTTGATGTCTTAAAATTATAAAAAAATACCATGATGTGGGGAATAATTTTATATATCAAATTAATATATATAGTTGAAGATATAACTTATATAACCGCATGTAATAATAAATTTACTAAAACTTATATGTTTATGTCATTTTTGTCATTAATTTAAATTAATTAATATATAGTGTCATTATCACTCTTAAGTGGATCCATGGGGTCCCAAAATCGACCCAAGGATTACCATGGTTGGATATTTATCAACCAATATGATTATGACACATGTTAGGATAATTTAATATTATTATAATATTACTTTTATGTTGAATTGCTCTATTTAACTTTAATCACAGTAAATAAAAGTCAAAATTTACTATTCACCAAAAAAAATTCCATCTTATTGAACCAAATTTTACATAGTAATAACAACCTTGTATGTTGGATTTTAGAAATTTAATTCACAGAAGTGTTAAAAATTAATTTAAATGAGAAATTTGGTTTTTTTAACTATTACTCAGTGTTTTCACTATTCATAAAAAATTGGTAGTTTTCAGAAAAATACCAAAAATCCAGCCTAATATATATTTGACATATCAAATTCAAAAATGAATTCTATTTTACCAAATTCAAAACATAAAAGTTCAATTAATTAATTTAAAATTAATTCTCATTGTCAAAACAAAAAACATGTTTTTGAGAAATAATAACTATAAAAATATTGACACATGTTTATATCCAATTTCAAATTGAAATTACATCCAATGACCAAAATTGGATTAAATGGTAAAAATATAATATAATTACACCTTAAGACCAGTTAAAAATATAATCTAACAATATAAATAATTTATATTAAAAGGCAGTTTTGAATTAAAAAGCTGTATTTTTCACTATTCAATAAAAAATGAATTTTATCAGAAAAATACAAAAAATTTACCCGATGTAAATTTTGATGTTCAGAATCTAAGGAAGAATTTTATTTTGTCCAATATAACATATAAAAGTGACCAAATTGAGATTTAAATAGGGTTCACCATTAAAAGGTGGTAAATCGTCCTTTTAATGAATATTAGAGTATTTATGCTTAAAATCGAATTCTTTCTTATTTTAAGCATCAAACATTTATTGGATAAATGTAAAAAAAATTAACAATCATGTATAATTATATTTTAGTTATTTCTATTCATTCCCACTAATACAATGTCTAGGCGTTAACTACCATTTTAAATAATATTATATTATTATTTTTTAGTATGACCCAACATTGTCAGCAACATAAGATTTCAAAGAAACCCATTGTCGTGTATCGGGTACGCCCTCAAACATATAATCCTCTTTAAAGAAAAATTAATATTTAACTCACAAATATTAATAAATATGAAAATTTTATATTCATTATTTACCTAGGATGTTACACAACAGGTCTTCTATATCACTAGAGACCAAGTTCCTCACTAAGGATCAATCCATAATCGAGGTAAGAATCATTAATTATGGTTTCCTAACATGATTAGAAGTTTAATCATGGATTATTATCTATTATTATTATTATTCAATTTATTTGTTATTTCTCATGATCCATGTTTCATATCATATTTTTATTTCAATATTTCTCTCATTGTTACCCATGTTATCATCCCTAGAAATACTTGATATATTATTATTGTCCAATGATAGATTTTATTTTTATTATGAATTCCCCCTCTCTATTCATCACATTCATCATTGTTGGCCTATAGGGCTATATTTTGATATTTCCAGGGTGGGTTCGAGCATGGTCGAACACCAAGATTTTTTATTGTAGCACAAATTACATGCATATAAATGGTTTGTGGAATAATTGACGAATAAAATGAGATGTGAATGATAATATATGGTTATAGGATCTGGAGGGGTTATTTTATCGATTGGTAGGTGCACATGACATGCGATAAACAATTTTAGGTGATCGACATCTAATTTTCGATCACCATAGGCTAGGAAACGACGACTAGAGGTGGTTTCCTCTAATTTTTGGTGGTCAAAAGGAAAGATTCACAACAAGCAGGTTGGATATAGAGTTTCCATGAAGAATTTATAATTTATAGAAAATTATATTACATGGAATATATTCCAAGAACACACATTTTGTATCTCCCCCTAGGTGTGACTGCTACGGTTATGGGTAAGATAAGTATCATATGTCATGTGAGGTCGGGGACACATGTTGTGTGCCCCACCCCGGGTGCATAAGTAGTGTTCTAGTTATGCATGGATAGGATCTCATATAAGAGGACACACCATGTACTCTAGGATTAAGCTTGCATGGGCTAATAACCACACACAGTTATGTATATAACCAGGTACACAGGTATAACCTCTTAAACTCGAGCATGATTAGGAGAACACATGTGGATTGCAGGTGGCTGAGACACACAGTGTAGGACCCACATACCTCATGTATATAGACATTGGTTTTTATACATGTCTATAGGACAACGAGATCAGCCAGTGGAGTAGGGACCACACTATGTGTAGACCCCATACATGTCATGTAACCCAATGAAAAACTTCCACATTTTATATATCCTTTGTTTGGATTCGTATTTTTCCCCATGAGTAGCCCATCATGGGTAGTTTTCCATTTAAAACATGATGGTATCCTTCATAGTGGATTTTATCATATGAAATGAAATTCTCCAATCATGAATCTTATTCATGAGAGGCTTGATGATGGTAGTGATCACGGAGGATGATCAGAGAGATGTCAGGGTCAGTACTCCCCTAACATGTAACATCCCAGGAAAATTATAAAATAAGACATTTTCATATCTATTAATATTTATGAATTATATAATAATTTTACTTAAAAGTGTATTCTATGTACAATATCATACTCGACACCCGACAATGGGTTTCTCCTAAATCTTATGTTGCACACAAAACTTAGTTATACCAAAAAATAATATGTTATTAGTATTATTATTTTAAATGGTAATTATCACCTAGCCTTTGTATAGTTAGGAATGAAAAAAACTAACTATATTATGTTTATACATATTTACTAAATGTTTTTTCTTTCATATAATAAATTTTAGAGGCTTAAAATGAGAATAAATCTAGTTTTATGCATAAAATACTATAATATTTTTAAAAGGTAGTTTTACGTCCTTTTGATGGTGAACCATTTTTAAATCGCGTTTTTATCACATTATATGTTATATTTGACAAAATTAATATTATTATTTAGAAGTTGGACATCAAAATTCACTTTTGTTGAATTTTTGGTATTTTTCAGATAAAATTCATATTTTAATGAATAGTGAAAAATACTGTATTTTAATTCAGAATAGATTTTTCATCTAACTAAATTATGTAGTTAGATAATATTTTTAATTAGTATTAAAGTATAATTAAATAATTTTTTTATCATTTAATCTAATATTGTTCATTGGAAGTAATTTCACATTAAAATTAGATAAAAATGCATGTCTGCCTTTTGATGGTTTTTACTTTTTTTTAAAAAAAAATTGTTTTCTCATTTTGACAACGGGGATTAATTTTAAATTAACTACAGAAACTTTTACATTTTTAATTTTGAAAAATGGAATCCGTATTTGGAATCATAGGTTCCAAATTAGGTAAATAGTTCCTTTTTATTTTTTTGGACATTATTAATATTAACTTTATTAATTATTTTAATTACCACGGGTATGGGTAAATCAGGTAATTAAAGGTAAAAATAATATTATAATAATATAAAACAACCCAAAAACTTGTCTTAATTTAATTGTATGAGTGTATATCGACCATTATCATCATTGGATCGATTTTAGGACCACTTTGAGCCACTTGGATGTGATTATGACACTTATAAACATTTTATTTAAAATAAAGACCAAGATGTAATAATCATGTATCTCATAAATAAAAAAACATAATATGGGCTTATAAAATTAATCTATTTGACTATAAATAGTCATTATAAAGATCAAATATTACCTGCATCATGGTTATTTATTTATAATTTTTAATAAATATATAATTAAATTAAATGGTGAAAGAAAGATGATGTAGTAATTGGTTAATTAATGAAATAATCAAATAAATGATATTATATGTATTAAAATAAATATTATTTTACATACTTTATGTCATACACTACATTTATGGATACTTTTGGCATGTTTTTTTATAATTTAAATTAGTTTTTTCAAATTTATCTTCCATTTATTATTATTTTTTGAATGCCAACTAATTATTAGTGTCAAAATTGACACTATTGGAATTTTAAAATTTAAAATATTTTATTAAATGATAATAAATTCATAAAAATATAATATTCATCTAAATGGTTATTATAAGTCTAAATATGTCATAAATGACGCTTTTTTGGTCATTTGACATGTTTTTGTAATTACATTAACCCACAAAGTGTAACTACCATAATATCATGGTAAGATTAAAAAGGGTTAAATAAGGGTTAAACCAAAAAGATAAGGATGAAAAAAATATTAAAAAGTTGTATAATTTTAATTGGATGATTTTAATTAACCCCATAATTATATTATATTCTAAAAAAATATTTCGGGACCATTTGGAACTGAAATTGTATTTATATTAATTTAATATTTTAAGAGTTTCCAAGGGTGTCCCGCCCCTCTCCTATAAAGAGGTACCCACTCTTATCTAATAATTCTACTTAAAAAGCCTTTGTATTTGAAAAATATATACCAAAAACTCTTCCTATAATCCCTCCCCACATTCATGAGGCCTTAGTTTAGGCATAACACCCTTCATAAAGGTGTTAAGGTGTTGTTCAAAGGTGATCAACCGAAGAAGAGGTGTCGTTTTTTTAATTGTTTCTATTTTTTTCTTCTTCAACTTACTATAAATATTATTATTATAAGATGAAATAATAAAAAATTTTAATAAATGTAATTAGATTTTATTATTTTTATATCATCACCTAAATTCATCTTTATCAAATGGGAAATGAACATTTTGTTCGTGTGTATAGAGGACTACCGCCTCACGAACAAATATAGTTCATTTTTCATTATTATTTATCAAGACTAGTTATAATTATGGAATAAATATTTATATATGATATTCATGAAATATTTATAATTTTAAAATAGTAGTATTTTAGTTATTTTCTTACTTTACAAGCACATAAAAATGATAACGTCGTTTGTGTGTATGTGTGAACTATCACCTCCACGAAGTGATGTGAATTGTTTTTAATCACCACATCACTTGTATGATATATATAAGGATATTTAAAAGATTATTTTTATTTTAATTATTTTGTGATCATTTTTTAAATATAATATAATAATTAGCTTACTTCAATAATGATCAATAAAAAATTTAAATGTTACTTATGCGTACGTACGGCCGACCATCTCCATGAATATAACATGGTATATTTTTAATAACCATAATAAATTGTTTGATTTAAAATGTATGATTAGTGTATAAAAGTGATGATTATGTCATGAATACTTTCCTATATATGATGTACTTACGACCATATGTACTAGTGACATGAAAACCATGTTCATTTTGGACTCAAGTATCGAATATCGACAAAACCTCTAATATAGAATTAAATAATTATGTAATTTTTATAACATAGTAATAAGTGATATAAAAGAAATAATAAACTTGAAAAGGTTATAAATCAAGTATAAATTAATTTAATTTTATTATTTAGGAATATAAATATCGTGTGTGATGTGTCGGACTCATGGTAAGGGACTTCTCCTCAATCTCCTTTCATTGAGGAATATTCTGATAATATACACCACCATATTTTATTCAGTGTATATTCAACCCCTTCAACTTTTAATTTTATTCAACAGTTTTCAAAAGAAATCTTTTTATATGAATCATTTTACTAAATGACAAAAATAATTTTTTTAACATATGCGGGGAAAACGAAATTTCTACCACCGTGGTCATTATTTTATATGGGGATTTTACTACAAGTAGTAATTTTTTTAAAAGAAAAATAAATAACAAATTCCTTGTTTAGGTATTTTGGTATTAAAAATGGTTTTGAGAATGGATTTATTATATCAATACCTTGAAATTATAATATGATTTCAATTTGGAAATGTTATTTTTCATTTATGAATATTTTATGTGATATTATTATATTATGGTTCTTGGGAATTGCTTATGTATATGGGTGGTTCTGTAAAAAAAATGAGTTTGGGTGAGCTCATGATAGCTCTCCAATGCATTCGGTATTGATACAGAGTTAAATGATAAGGTGTCTCCTAAGTGATTTAGGGAATATACTGTGATGGGTATTCCAAACGTAACCATGAAGGTTACTCCCTATATAGTTATGAAAGCTAAAATATTAGTATGATATAGATTTAACAAGTTACCTTTATGATTTATGATTTCTATGACGTTTTTCAGGATTCTTATGATTTCATCGGTTTATAAATATTCATGGACTAACATTTTCTTTCCTTATTTTATATCCCTTACTAATATTTTTTTGATCTTCCCAGGTTTTTAAAATGTCTTCATAGGGTATAAGGATGGGTAAGAGAAAGTAATAAGTCAAGAAGATTTTTTTCAAGAAATATAAATCATGTTTACTTCTAAATGTTATATATTATGGAATAAATGGATACACATTTAGTTTTTTCCATTTTTATGTAATATTTATAGCCTAATTCTCTAAAAATATACACCTAAGAATATCCTCAATGTGAATTCTTGACTTAAATAAATATTATGAAATGTTAAAAGTTGGGGCCATATAGATAGTATTAAAGGTCAGTTTAGATAAATTTAGGTGTTATGATATTTTTAATATAGTATCCATAAATGATTTTTACTTTATGGTAAAATTGAAATGATATAGGATTTTAAGATTACCATGTTTCTTCATCTACGATATGTTTTTTAAGAATAGTTTTCCGCAAAGAAAACAGGTTAGCTATACTGGGATGATATAAAGTAGAAAACATCCTTCCAAATAAAAAACTTGAGATGGTCAGAATCAGAGCTGAATAGTTTGTTGCAGTGATGGCACAGTTGACTCGATCTATAAATGGTGGTGGTATCCATACATGAGATCATCCAGATCAACCACAGAGGAACATGTCGGTAGTGGAGAATTTTATGAGGCAACATCTTCCATCATTCAAAGGATCATCTGACCCCATGATAGATACAGTGTGGATTAAATCACAAGAAAAGATTTTTGATTCCATGGGGTATTCAGAAAATCAATATGTTGGTCTTACTTTTTACCATTTTGAAGGTGAATCCAATCAGTGGTGGTTGATGGTTAAGCATATCAGAGACAGTGAGGAGCTTAATTCTCTGGATTGGGAGAAATTAAAAGGTATGTTTCTTGATAAATATTTTCCTACAGTGGTTAGACTTAGGATGGAAAACAAATTCTTGGAATTGAGACAAGATGAGGACTCAGTGGTTGTATATGAAGTGAAATTTACTTGACTGGAAAGGTACTCTCCAAATTTTATCTGAGATCTTGATAGGAAAATCAATCAATTTTACTTAGGATTAAAGGCAAATTATTGAAGGGAGTTGGCTTCTCATGATTTATAAATTTACAAAAAATGTTTGATGTGTGAAAAAGTTAAAAATGGAGTTTTTCAATGATAATGTGTTCTTTGAAAAAGAGGAGAATAAGAGGTCGAGGTGGTAGGAAAAGGGGAATAATTCTTCAAAAAGTATGATTGTAAGAAAATGAAGTTTACATTTTGTGAAAATTGTGGTAAAAATCACATTGGGGAATGCATTTTATAATTCTAGTAAGTTCTTATGATGTGGTAAAATGAGACATAAGGATTGTAATTGCACTAAAAAAGAAAATTATAGTGGTAAGAAAAAATCTGATTTATAGTCATTAAAATGTTTTAAGTTCAATGAGATGGTTCATTATGCAAACGAGTTTCTGCGGAGGAACTTGAATGAAGGGAAGCATCAAGACTATTAGAAAAAGGTGTGGTGAAATCCTTTGTAACTACTTCAGTAGACGTTGGTCTATAAAATGAAGTGGTATCAGGTACATTGTCTGTTTATCATATTATTCCAATGTGTTTTTTTATTCAAGGTCTACACATTCAATCATTTTTTAGAAATTTTCTAATAAATTTCAAATTCTACCTCATGAAATGAATATAGAACTTATGGTATAAACACTTGGGGGAAATTTTGAGGCAAAAATAAATTATAATAATATTTATGTCCTTTTCTGTGGAAAGAATATACATGAAAACCTTTTTTCCTATAGTAGAGTTTGATGGTATTCTATGTATGGATTGACTTTATGTTCAACATTCTAATATTGACTGAAGAGCTAAAAACATTTCTTTCTACAAATACTTTCAGTTTGTATATAAGCATGAAACCTTACTATTGATAACATATCAGGAAGCTGTGAAACTATTAAAAGATGGATATGAATATTACCTTGCACATATTGTTGAAAACAACGGAATATTTTAGATTAATGATGTGCCAGTGGTAAATGAGTATCTTGATGTTTTCCCTGATGAGTTTCTAGGTACTATTCCAAATTGAGAAGTTCAATTTACTATTTACTTAGTTCTTGATGCTAGGATAATTTTAAAACCCCCTTATTGAATAGATCAAATTGAACATTTAGAGTTAAAGAAGTAATTGCTGGATTTATTAGATAAAGGTTTCATTTGACCTATAACATCCCCATGGGGTGCTTCTATCTTATTTTTTAAAAACAAAGATTCTTTAATGAGACTTCTCATTGATTATAAAGCCTTAAATAACATCATTGTTAAAAATAAGTATATGTTTCCTCACATCGATGATTTTATTGATCATCTCCAGGGAGAATAATATTTTATGAAGGTTGACTTGAGGTTGGGGTACAATAACTTGAAATTAAAAGAATCTGACATTCTGAATACCATGTTTCATTCTAGATATAGCCATTATGAATTTATTTTTATGTCATTTGGGTTTATCTAATGCACCTATTTTATTCATGATTCTTGTGAATAGAATATTCCATGAGTTCTTGGATATGTTTGTAGTTCTGTTTATTGATGATATTTTGGTATATTCTAAAAGTAAAGAGTACCATAAAAGTCATTTAAGAGTCAAACCATAAAAAAGTAAATTATATGGGAAATTCATCAAGTGTGAGTTTTTGTTACAAAAAATTTCATTCCATGGTCACATTGTTTCTAAAGATGGAATAACTTTTGATCTTTATAAAATAAAATTTGTTAAATAATGGCCAAGACCCACAAATATAACTTAGATTCATATTTTTCTTTTTTAGCAGGATATTACTAGTGGTTTGTTGAAAATTTTCATGGTTATCTTTCCCACTAACTAATTTATCTCGAAATGGTGTTATGTTCATTTGGATAAAAGAATGTGATGACTGTTTTTAAGAATTGAAAAGATTAGTCAATGCTCCAGTTTTGGAACTAATTTTCAGAAATGGTGAATTTATTTTCTACAGTGATTCTTAGTTGAAAGGAATTTGATGTATCTTAATGCAGAATGATCAGGTAATTGCTTATGCTTCACATCAGTTGAAAACTCATGATTTAAATTACCCTACACATGATTTGGAATTATATTTTGTTGTGTTTTCTTTAAAAATTTGGAGTAGTCACCTATATGGAGTAAAATGTGAAATATATATTGACCAAAAATGTTTGAAATATATATTCACTCAGAAAGAATTGAACATGAGATAGAAAAGATGGATAGAACAAATAAAGGAGTATGATTGCATGATTTATTATGATCCGAGATAATAAAATAAATTGTTTGATTCTTTGAGTTACAAAAGTAAAGATACATTAACCATGTTATGTTTGGAACGTGACCATTTGATTATTGATTTGATGAACTTTTTCATGAAAGTTGTGTGTGTAGTAAATTTCTCTATTTTGTTTTAGGTTTTAGGTAAATCATATTTATCAGATCAAATTAAGAATGCATAGAAGGAAGACAATAAGTGTCAGAAAAAGGTAGAATTGGTTCAGAAGGGTAAGTTACCTAAATTTAACATTGATAAAGATTGTGTTTTAAGATTTTGGAAGAGGTTATGTGAGACTTGTGATTCAAAATTGAAGAAATGGTTTTTATGTGAAGCTCATTGTTCTTCATTTTTAGTTCATCATAGAAGTAATAATATGTAAAAAGACCTTTGAGAGTATTACTGATGGGATGGAATGAAAAGAGATATTGCTGACTTAACTATGAAGTGTGTGACTTGTCAGTAGGTGAAAGTTGAATGACCGTTACCAAAATGGATGCTTTAGCATTTTCCATTACTAGAGTGGAAATGGGAAAATATATCCATGGATTTAGTAGTGGAATTACAAAATACTTCTTGAGTTAACAATCCGATTTGGGTTATTATTGATATATTGACAAAATCTTCCCCTTTTCTTTCTATTAGATATACACAATATCTAGATAAACTTTCTCAGTTGTATCTTAGAGAGATATTTATGTTATTTGGATTTCCTCTCTCTATTGTATCTAATAGTGATCCTAGTTTCACTTATAAAGTTTTGAAATGCCTTTATAAGTTAATATGAACTGAATTAATTTCCAGTACATCTTTTTTTCCTCAATCATATGGGCAGTCAGAACAAACAATTTAGACCTTGGAAGATATGCTACGTGCTTTTTAAATGGATTACTAGGGAATTTGGGATCAAAATGTTTCTTTGGTTTAGTTTTTTAATAATAACATTTATCATTCCAATATAAATATGGCACCATTTGAGGCATTATATGGAAAGCGGTGTCGAACTCTAGCTTTTTTGGATGAAGTAGGTGAAAGGAAGACGATGGGACCAGAATTGGTAGAAGAGATGGAAATAAAAAGTTCATTTAATTTAGAATCACATGAGGACGGCTTAGAGTAGAAAGAAATGTTATGCGGATAACTAGATTAAGGATATTTCTTTTTAGGTAAGTGATCATGTCTTTCTCAAAGTTTCACTATGGAAAAGTGTGATGTATCTTGGTAAGAAGAGAAATATTAGTCTATGGTCCATTGGACCCTATGAAATCTAATAAAAAGTTGGATCAGTTTCCAATAGTGGATTTACCTCCAAGGTTATCCCAAGTACGCAATTTTTTCATATTTCAATTTTGATAAAGTATTTGTCCGATCTATCTCATGTTTTGAGTCCAGAATTAGTTCAGTTGGAAGAGAATATTTCTTATGAGGAACTGCCAGTCCAGATTTTTGACCATAGAGATAACGTGTTGCGGAATAAAATGATTCGTCAGGTTATGTTTTTATGGAAAACCCCATATTGTTAAAGAGGCAACATGTGAATCTAAAATTGTTATAAGGGAGAAATACCCCCACTTATTTGGTAAGTGAATAAAATTGCGAGGATGCAATTTCCAAAATGGGGGAAGGATTAATATCCTAGGTGATTATAAAATTAAGAAATTTTCATATTTATTAATATTTATGAATTATATATTAATTATACGTAAAAGGGGATGTTATGTATTATAGCATACTTGACATGAAACAATTGGTTTCTTCTAAATCATATGTTTCACACAAGACTGGGTTATACAAAAAAAAATACATTTTAGTATTGTTATTTTAAATGGTTGTTATCGCTTAGCTGTTGAATTGACGAGAATGAACAGAACAAACTATATTATGTTTACACATGTTTATTAAATTTTTTTACATTCATCTAATAAAATTTATATGCTTAAAATGAGAATAAATCCAGTTTCAAGTATAAAATAATCTAATATTTTTAAAAGGTAGTTTCATCACCTTTTGAAAGTGAACCCTTTTTAAATCTATTTTTTATCACATTATATGTTCTATTTGACAAAATAAACACTTTATTTATAATAAGGACATAAAAATTTACTTCAGTTTAATTTTATTTATTTTTCAGATAAAATTCATATTTTAATGAATAGTGAAAAATGCTTCATTTTAATTGAAAACTAATTTTTCATCTAATTAAATTATGTAGTTAGATTATCCTTTTAATTGGTTTTAAAGTATAATTAAATAAAATTTTATAATTTAATCTAATTTCGGTCATTGAAAGTAATTTCACATTGAAATTAGATATAAACGCATGTCAATCATTTGATGATTTTTACTTTAAAAAAACACATTTTCTCGTTTTGACAATGCGGATTAATTTTAAATTAATTACTAAAAATTATATGTTTTGAATTTAGAAACATGGATTCCATATTAGGAATCATAAGTTATAAATTATTTAAATAGGTCCTTTTTATTTTTGGACATTATGAATAGTAACTTTAGTAATTATTTTAAATTACCACGGTTAAGGGTAAATTGGGTAATTAAGGATAAAAATAATATTATAATAATATAAAACAACCCTAATACTTTTCCTGATTTAATTGGATAATTTCATCCCAACCATGATCATCCTTAGGTAGATTTTAGGACCACATGGAATTGATTATGACACATATAAACACTTTATTTGAAATAAAGACTAACATGTAATTATCATGTCTCTCATAACTAAAAATAATAATATGGGGTTATAAAAGTGATATCATTGATTATAAATATTTATTAGTAAGATAAAAATATTACCTACATCATTTTAATTTATTTATAATTTTTATTAATTAAATAATTAAATTAAATAGTGACACAAAGATGATGTAGTAATTTTCTTAATTAATGATAGAATCAAATAAATGATATTATAAATATTAAAATAAATAATATATAACATAATTTATGACATAAAAAAATTTTATGGATAATTTTGACTTGTATTTATGATTTTAAGGAGTTGGTTCGAAATTATCTTCCTGTTATGATTTTTTTTAAAGTCAACTAATGAATAGTGTCGAAATTGGCACTATTGGTATTTCAAAATATAAAATATTTTATTAAATGAAATTAAATTCAAAAAAATATGATATTTATCCAAATGGTAATTATAAGTCAAAATATGTCATACATGGCACTTTTTTGGGTTGTCTGACATTTTATGGTAATTACATTAACCCACAAAATGTAAATAACATAATATCATAGTAAGATTGGGTAAGTTAAGTTTTAAACCAAAACGTTAAGGATTAAAAAAATATTAAAAACTTTTATAATTTTAATTTTATGATGGGTATTTGACCCAATGTCATCTTATATTTAAAAAAAACGATTTTGGGACCATTTTTAAATGAAATTTAATTTATATTAATTTAATATTTTAAGAGTTTCCAAGGGTGCTTCTCCCCTCTTCTATAAAAAGGTACCCACTATTCTCTAATACTTGCACTTACACAAACTATTTGTTTGTCCACACTCTACCTAAAACTCTTCCTAGAATCCATCCCCACATTCTTTAGGCCTTAGTGTAGGAATAAAACCCTTATTAGAGGTGTTAAGTTGCTCTTCAAAGGTGATCAACTAAATAAGAGGTATTGTTTTTTAAGTGATTCTATTTTATTTATTCATCGCCTTCTTATAAATCTTATTTTTTTAATATGAAATAATAAATACAATATCATAAATATAATTAGATTTTATTATGCTTATATCATCACCTAAATTCATTTCCAATTTCATCAAATGGAAAATGAACATTTTGATTGTGTGTACGACAGACTACCGCCTTGTGAACCAATATTGTTCATTTTTCATTACCATCTATCAATATTGGTTATAATGATGGAATAAATTTTTATATATTATATTCATGACATATTTATCATTGTAAAAGAATAATATTTCAGTTATGTTCTTACTTTTCATGCACATAAAAATTATAATGTCGTTCGTGCGTACATATGAACTATCACCTCCACGAAGCGATGCCAATCATTTTTATTCACCACATCACTTGTATGATATATATAAGTATATTCAAATGATTATTATTATTTTAATAATATTATTATCATTCTGTAAAGATAAAATAATAATTGTCATATTTCCATAATGATCAATGAAAAATGAAAATGTTACTCATGCGTACGTACGACATACCATATCCATGAATATAATGTTGTTTATTTTTCATAACCATAATTAATGGTTTGATTTAAAAAATATAATTAATGTATAAATTCAATGATTATGTCAGGAATAATATTTTGGATATGATGGACTTATGACCAGATGGACTAATGACATCAAAACCATGTTCATTTTTGACTCAAGTACAAAATATTGACAAAACATTTGATATAAAAATAAATAATTATTTAATTTTTATAACATTTTAATAAGTGATATAAAAGAAATAATAAACTTGAAAATTTTTATCAAGCATGTATAAATTAATTTAAGTTTATCATTCAGGAATATAAAGATCATACGTGATGATTCAGACTCACAGTAAGGGGCTTCATCTCAATCTCCTTTCATTAAGGCATATTTTGATAATATACACCACCTTATTTTATATGGTGTATATTAAACCCCTTTTAATTTTAATTTCATTCAATGTTTTTCAAAAGGAATCTTTTTTATATTAAGAATATTACTAAATGAAAAAAATCAATTTTTTTAACGTACGCAGGGAAAATTACATTTCTTCCATCATTGATATCATTTTATATTTGGATTATTCTACAAGTTGTAATGTTTTTAAAAAGAAAAATAAATACCATATGCTCTTTTTATATATTTTGGTATTGAAAATGGTTTTTATAATGCATTGATTATATGAATATCTTAAAATTATATCTTATTATTACAATGTATAAATGTTATTTTTCCTTTATGCATGTTTTATGTGATATGATTATGTTATGGTTCTTGGGAATTGATTATATATATGGGTGGTTCTATGATAAACTGAGTGTGGGAGAACCTATGATATCTCTAAAATTTATTGGGTAATGAGACATAGTTAAATGATAAGGTTTCTACAAAGACATTTAGTTAATATACTGTAATGGGTATTCCAAATGTAATCATGAAGGTTACTCCCTGTTTAGCTGTGAAAGCTACAATGTAAGTATGATATGGATGTCATAAGTTACCTTTAGGATTTATGATTTCTATGATGTTTTTTATGATTCTTATGATTTCATGGGTTTATAAATATTCATAGACTAACATATTCTTTCCTTATTTTATATCCCTTACTAAGCTTTTTATGCACATCCCTAGTTTTTAAAATGCATTTAAAGGGTATAAGTATGGGTAAGAGAAAGGAATAAGTCAAGATGATTTTTATCAAGAAAAAGAAATCATGTTTACTTGTAAAATTTTTATATTATGGAATAAATGGATATTATTTTTTTTGTATCCACTATATGTGTAATAGTTATGGCCTAATTCTCTAAAACTCTAATCCAGAAAAGAAATTCAATGTGAATTATTGACTTAAATCAAGATAATGAAATGTTTAAGGACGGGGACTTATATGTTTCACATGGATGTGTGTTCCCCATAATATTAAAGAGATCCTGGGTTAAATACTCCCCTATCAAACCAAGGTGTAGGTTTCCCATAATCTTTATATAGATAGAGATGGTACTCCCATACCCGAGTGTGGGTCCTCTATCTGTGAAGCGGTACTCCCCTGTCTTCGAGCCCTAGTAGGGTGTGGGTACTCCACAAGATTTATGGATCTCTTGGCAGGTAAGGTAATTAGTGAGGAGTGTCCCCCTTCACACATATTTCGGTGAATTTGAGTTTGATGTTGTGCATGAGGGATGGACTATTAAACCTTTAGGCTTACTCATCAACTTTGTTTGGGTTGTGAGATATAGACCCCATTTCTCACTAGTCTAGGTTTCTTTGTGAGTATATATATATATATGTGTGTGTGTGTGTGTGTGTATTTTGGGTTTCATTTACCTCTTTATTTGGGTTGAACAAAATTTTTTTGTATCTTTATATCAATCCCATTAAGTTTTTTAGGTATCCTACTGGGTATGTTTATACTCACCCCTTCATGGGATTTTCTCTCATGTGCAGTATCTTATACAAACGATGGAAAAAAATCAACAGTGATTATAGTGGATTATAGTGATACATGGGTGTATTGACCGTGTATAGTGTTTGGGGTTGGTAATTAAGATATGGGATCTTTCATCATTCCTTTATTCTTATTGTTGATAGGTTGGGACTTCATTTCTAGTTGGTTGTTAATTTTTTCCATTTTTCATTTTGGTTTCATTCTATTTCACTTTGATGTATTCCCTAGTGTTTATTACATGGATGGTTTTACTCTAGATGTTATAGCTTGTTTTATTATTCCTTTGAATTATTACATGGATATGGTTAGGTTTGTGCATATAGGTATTCTTGGAAAAGGCCTCATATTTATGTTTTACCATCTTAGAACTTGTTTCGAGGACCTGGCCTATTAGATGTGGGCTTGGAGTTGTGGAGCCTTAGCCTTCTACCTGTTAGGTAGGCCCTGATGGGTCAGGTTGTTAGAGAGTGGTATCAAAGGTGGTTTATCCTCAAGTTAGTGTTTTTAGATTTCCCCATATGTGTATTATTTATGAACTTAGGGAAGGAGTGGTGAAGTGTCTTGAGTGTGTATTTCATGCTAGGGAACCCAATGTTGGTATGAAAATTGATGTATCCATACAGTATGATTCTGACTACCTTCTTGTCAACTCAGTATACTAAGACATTGGTTTTATGTAAAAGGTACATCCATCATATAGGATTGATTCATTTGGATATCCATCTTGATTCGTACCCCCATAAATATATTCTCATCTAACCATGGTATAACTTGATTACATTCAGGATTCCTCCACAAAGACAGTCATCCAGGTTACCAATTTAGAATCATGGCGTTGATGTAATGAGTGATGAGGACTTAGTTTAGTGGACATACAATGAAATGTTTCTTCCATTAAATCAATGAGAATCACCCTCACCTTTTGATCAGCAGTTAGTGCGGACAATTCCGGATAAGGAAGCACACATGCTTAGTGTACTCTAAGAGTTCTAGCATCAGTGACTGCTGAGGGTCCAGTGTGATCTATATCCCCAGGCAAGGGAGGATGATATTGAGTCAATGTTTTGATACATCATGGTATTTTAGACCCCTATAGACCTAATGGTTGGGATGGAAACCAGTCTTTTCCATGGAGAAGCTCAGCACTAGTGGAGTTTAGTTATAGAGAACCATGATTAGATGATGCTCTCATGGTCTAAATTCGAATAGTTGTTTCATGAGGAGTATTACCCTTATTGTTTTCACTAAATTTAGATCTAGTAGCTTCTTGAGATTCATCAGGGTGATATGTTAGTAGTTGAGTACACTGTGAGGTTCACCAACCATATGTGGTACTCCTTTGATATAGTAAAATATAGCTTCTTCTGATCAAGTAAGTTTTAGTAGGGTCTCCATAGAGTCTTTTGAGTCAATGTGGTTTCCTTATACCTTCCCACTTATACTAAAGTGGTAGAGTGAAATTTGGTGACTGAGAGACTCCTAGGAAATGGATTTTGGGTGGTTCAAGCTAGTTCTGGGAATCATGTATCTGAGTTATATAAAGTAGGTAGCAGGAATCAAATTTCAAGATCTGAAAAGATGAGGAATTCCCATTCTCAGACTCAAATGAAAGGATCTACAACAAATGGATTTTTTCTAGGATCCATTAATCATAGAGAGGGTTTATTTTAGATTATTTATGGGAAAATTCATTTATATCATGATTTCCCAACCCATCATGTAGAACAGGATAGGGAGACGGTGGATAGACCCACACAGTAGAGGTAGCACCATGATTGGGGATCTCCCATATGTGGTCTGGGCTACCCTCAGGGAGGTGGTGCAGGAAAAGGAGTATGGGATACTCTTGATGTAGTTGCATTTGGTGGAGGATGGTTATACAATATCATACCATCACTATGAACAATTGGCCCATGTCAGGCTTGAGGATCTGATGATCAGGGTCATGGGCTGTTTCAGGTCATGGAGGGCTATGAACAAGCTACACATTATATGATCCAATATTCGATATGTGTTTATTTTACTCTTTACTCAATACTATTAGACACAAATTTGATCCATAACATCATCTCCATAATCCTATTTTGATATATGGATCTTCCATTTGAGACTTTATCTCAACAGCTATGGCTAGAGGTTTCTACAGGGAGTGATTCTTCAATATTGATTATCTACCGATATTATTAGATATCACTTGGTGAGAGAGTTTCACATAGGGACTCTTCTTCAGTATGATGAATCCTTATGACTTCATCTTAGTTATAGACTAGTTTTACACCATTCAAGGCCAAATTGACTGTCATTGCAGATTGTTAAAATTCCTTTAGATAGATTGTATGAGATTCTCTTTTGTGGATGAGGGTAACCTCAGGGATGGGTGAGTGGTCTTTTTATGTAGGAGGCTACATCCCATCACCCATTAATTTATGAGTTTATGCCTTGCTGTAATGGGCTCTTTCGATATCTGGATCCCATTGGTAGTAGAGAGATTTATAGATCTATTCCCCGAGGATGTTTCAGGACTACCTATGAGGTGGGATATGAACTTATAAATTGAATTTCACCTCTATACCGTACTGATATATTCTAAAACATATCATGTTTCCCCTACCAAGATCTGGGATTTGAGGGTGTAGTTGGAAGACCTTTGGGAGAAGATTCTTATTTGACCCAACATGTCCCCATGGGTAGCTCCAATTTTTTCATGAAAAATTAAAATAAGATATTGTAGATTTATGTATATTATTTATTCTTGAACCAGGTAATGAAAAAGAACAATTACCCCTTTAAATGTATTGATTGCCTATTTGATCAGTTGTGGGGAGTGAGTTGGTTCTCGTAGATCGATCTCATATCTGGCTACCACTAGTTTATGTTTTTTGTGGCTGGTATTCTAAATATATATTTCCAATGTCACTATGAACAATATGAGTTCCTAGTGTTACCTTTCAGTGTAGTTAATTTTCATAATGTTTTTATGGCTTTGCTAACATAGATCTTTCAGCCATACTTGGACCAATTTTTGGTTTTTTTTTGTTAATTGCATTCTCATCTACTCTTCGTCAGAGGAGTAGCATGAAGATCACTTAAGGATAGTCCTACAGTTACCCTATAAGTACAATATTTATAGTAAGATCTTGATGTTCCAATTCAAGATATCTAAGTTTCACTTCCTTGGGAAATTCATTAATATATATGGATTAACTGTGGACCCAGTGAATATTTATGCAATGTTTTCTTGTGAGACACCCAAGAGCGTGTAGGAGGTGTAGAGTTTTCTTGGAATAGAAGGGTATTATAGGAGGTTCATGGAAGACTTATCCTGGATTAAATCCCATTTTAATTCCCTAATATAAAAAATTAAATCCATTTACCTGGACTAACTCATATCGAAGTGACTTTATGGATTTGAGGACGAGTCTGAAAAGTTCTCCTATTTTGAGACTAGTATATGAAGGTGTACAATACATAGAGTATTGTGATTCCTCTAAATATGGGATTAAATATGTGTATATGTATAAGTGTGTATCAATCGAATATGGGTTGAGGTAGTTTAGACCACACAAGTATAACCACTCATCTCATTACCTAGAATTATAAGTGGGAATATTTTCACTAAATATGTGGGGGTGCTATCTTCTAGGAGAGTGATTTTTTGTTTACTTAGGCCCTAAGAGTCTTTAGTTTATCTTTATGCATATAGATATTAACCTGATATAGAGGATCTAGTTGGAGTTCAAGTAGGACTATGAATTCAAGATAGTTTATACTCCTATAAAGGGAGACGTGGTGGCAAATACCTTTAGTAGGAAATCTCGTTCTTGATTGGTGAAGGAGGCGTCTGGGCAGTTGGATTCTTTGTATCTGACCATGGTGGAGGAGATAGACGTATGTTATCTACATCCAATGATGTTTACTTCACCACTTCTCTAGATTGTGATTGAGTCTCAGTTATGAGACATCAACTATGAGGTTTTCATGATCTGATATCTTAAGAAGATTCACCAGATGGATTTTATGAAGGGAAATTTTCATCATTTTCTAGGGATGGATGGTGGTACTAGTAGTGATGTGAGAGGAGGTGATAAGGGAGTTTAATAATTATAATTTTTTATATCCCAATATAGGGAATATGTACTTGGACCTTTAGTGGAATTTGTGGTGGACTAGAATGAGGCAAAGTGTTGCTGAGTTCATCTCTCGGTGTCTCATATTTCATCCAATGAAGGTTGAGCACTAGGTTTTGACTAGTTTTACATAGCCTATTGATATCCCCAAAGTGTAAATTTGATGTAATATCCTTGTAATTTTTAATAATTCATCCATGTATATAAATATTCTATGATTCCATCACGGTGATAGTTGATTAACTTATGAAGTCGGTGGAATTCCTTTCCATCTGGGAGCATAGTTTGGTGGAGAGTTTCAGATAATTATACATGTGGGAGATCATCTGACTCGATGGGGTACCCTTGATAATTATCTATAAATGTATTTTTTTCATCATAGTTATGGAGATTCATTCAGGAGTCATTTGGGACCATTTGAGAATGCGTGTGGCATCCCACCACCAGATGAATGGGAAAACCGAGCCTACTATCTAAGTGTTTGTGGATATGTTGAGAGATTGTGTTTTGGAATTTTTATATAGATGAGAGGATCAATATACATTTGTATAGTTTTCTTATAATAATATGTTTCACTATTAGATTGGTATATCACATTTCAAGTCCTTATACAAGAGACCGTGCGGGTAACCCTTATGCGGGACCGAGATTGGCGTGACGTCTCTGGTCGATCTAATGACAGTACAGGTGATGACATATAAGGTCCAGATGATTCAAGAGAGGATGAGGATAGCCTAGATCCGATATAAATATTACATATATCGATATCATAGGCCCTTGGATATCAAGCAGGGTGAGCGTGTTTTCCTATGATTCTCCACATTATATGGATGGTGAAGGTTTCATTGGGGAGAACAGTTATACCTGAGGTTCATGGGTCCATTCGCGAGATTATAGAGTGTTAGTCATGTTTCTTACCACATATCCATACCCCCACATTTGGATTGGGTAAATGACATCTCCAATGTGTCATAGATGAGGAAATACACCCATGATAATATTCACATAATTGACTTGGGAGATCTTGACATCAAGGATGGAACCACCTTCACGAAGTACCTAGTGGAGATCAAGGATCAGCATGAGAAGATTCTACAAGGATGAATCATTTCCTTGCCTCATGTACAAGGTGGTATTGAAGCATTCGTGAGAGCTCCTGGGTAGGGGAGATCCAGATGTTAGCTCAGTATCCCAACATTTTTTTACATTTTTTTCATGGATGAAAAGACTTAAAGAGGGAATAATTTATTGACTCTATTTTTTCCTTATAAGACTATGAAATATAGTAAGGAATATTTTTTGATCCGGGAGATGAGATGAACTGAGATTCTAGGGCATGGTGAACTCAAAATTGATATTTCAAATATATTAAATATATTAATATCACATTCAGATATTTTTCCAGAAAAAAGGAATAACTTTCAAATGGAGCCTTTGATCAGAAATATTAGAAATCAGTCGAGTTTGGAAGTTGATGTATATCCTAGTTTTGACCTAAAGTTGTTATTTCCAGACATTCGGATTAGGCAACCTTTGGTGGGAATATTTAGTGGATCATTAATTAATTTTTATAATTAATTCATTTAATAATCCTAACCTAATTTCCTCAATATAATTTCTGTAATAGAAATTCTCTAAGGTTACCCGCATAATGTTAGGATCTTTGAGAGGTGGTTCATAGCATTCACCATTATCATATCAGAATCGGATGATGAACAATGATCAGATCAAGGTGGATCTAGAGGTAGTGAACACAGTGGGTAGTATACATCACTATCGAATGTGTTCTTCACCAACGATCGATCCGTGATCGAGGTAGGGCACTCCAATTGTGGTTTCCACCCTTGATTTATATTTTTTACCATGTATTTTTATCTTCTATTATTTTTATGTGGTTTATATATATATATTCCTTTTCATGATCCTTGTTTCTTGTCATATTGTTAATTCAATATTTATATCCTTTATTCACATGTAATCACCCCAAAAAATCAATAATCTATAATCATTGGACAAGAATGATTGTCCAAGGATATATTAACTTTTTTATTTTTATTTTCCTCTCTCAGTTCATCACATTCTTCACAGTTGGCTTATGGGGTCGTGGTTCGACATTTTTTGGGTAGGTTTGAGTGTGATTAAACCCCTATATTCATTGTGGTATAAAAATTGACATGTGGGTCGAGTTTTTTCAGATGGATTGAGGAATGAAAAAATATATGGGTGATAATCCATGGATTCAGGGTCTGTAGGGGTGATGGGATTGTGTGGAAAGTGCATGGGATGAACGATGAATCGCCAATGATGATCATGATTTGGTTTCCATCCACCAGAGGTCAAAAATCAATAGATAGAGGTGGTTTCCTCTAATTTCAGGTATTTAATGGGCACGATTCACAACATGGAGAATATATCTGGAGAACACATGACTAATTTGGACTTTTTTTGGAAAAGATGACTACACATTTTGTAGTCCAATAACACAAACCATGTATCTCCACCCAGCTATGGTGGCCAGTGTTTTAGGGATGATAATTATCACACACCGTGTGAGGATAGGCCCAAATACCATATAACCCTCTCTGGGTGGTTAATATATGTGTTTTCTTCACATTAAAATGCCCCCATTTGTGAGGACACATTGTTTAGTTTGGGTGTACACGAGCATGATATAGTACCTTTCCATGGCCAGATACACATCCAAGTACAAAAGCATGACCTGACAACGTTGGGAATAGCTGGGAGCACACATATAGGATCTAAGTGGTTGATACACGTCCTGTGGGAACCCTACACACCATGTATAGAGACATATCTTCTAATCCATTTCTAGAGGAAAACAAGGATAAGTGTGGGAAAAGGTACCACACTCTATTTGGACCCCTTAAATGTCATGCACCCCTATGAGAAACTTCCACTTTGCATCTCTCTTTTTCTTTTAGTCGGATTTTAGACTAATAGCATCCTATTCTGAGCAGTTTTCCGTGTAGAAGGAAATGGTAGCCTTTATAGTGTATTTCAAGATATAAATTAGAGTGTTTAAAGTGTGATTCTTATTCAATTTATGCTTCATGATGGTAGTGATCAGGTAGGATCATCAAATATATACTGAGGTCAGTAATCCCCTGTCACACTAATGCATAGGTTCCCCATACTATTAGAGAGATTTCAAGGTCATTACTCCCCCGTCACACCAGGGTATAGGTTCCCCATATTATTTATTCAGATTTATATAGTACTCCCCTACACGGGCATGGGTCATATATCAAAAGAGTGGTACTCCATCATCTTCAATATTTTGTGGGGTGTGTTTTTTCCATGGTAGCTATGTCTCCTTCAATTGTGGATCATTTTAGTGAGGATCATTCCCATACACACATATTCTGGTAGGTTGTGTTTGATGATAGGCATCATTTATATACTCTTAGAGCTTCAGGCTTACTCATTGACTTTGGTTGGGCTATAATATAAAGATCTCCTTTATATCTCATCTGGGTTTTTTTGAGTATATATGTGTTCTTGTTTGTGTGTGTGTCTAGTGGGATTTGTTTCCCTCTTTCTTTGGGTTGAGCTAGCTATTTCTGTATCTCTATATCACTCCCTTTTAGTTTTCAGGGCATCCTACTAGGTATGTTTATATTCAACCCTACATAGGCTTTTTCAAAACATGTCATGTATTTTGTAGATGAAGGATGGATCGGTAGTGATTACGGTAGAGCATAGTGATACCTGGGTGTATTGGTCATGTACGGTGGTCAGGCTTAGAGAATAGGGGCCAAGCTCTCTCAACATTCCTTTATTCCAGTTATTTTTAGGTTGGGACTTCATTTCTAGTTGGGCATGTATTTTTTCCCTTTTCACTTTGGTTTTATTCGGTCATACTCTAATGTATTACCTAGAGGTTATTTCATGCATGGTTTTACTCCAGATGATCCATCCCTTTTTATTATTCCTATACACTATTGCATGGAGAAGGTTGGGTGTGTCCATACAAGAACACTATAAAAGTCCTCCCATTTTTGTTATGAATTATTGATGCTTGTCACCAGCCTCTAGCCTATTAGAAGTTGGATTGGGGGTTTTTTGGCATGGCCTTCTATCGGCTAGGTGGGCCCCTATGGGTCGGTTCATTATATACCTTCAAGAACCTCACTTTCATAACATGGTAAAAAGTTCTATAGTTTAATAACACGTGATTGAAATATTCATATGAGAAAACTAAACTCTAACATCTTGCATGGAATCACATTTAACTCTTACATACATTCCAAAACACACACAAGGTGAATCACAAAATAACTCACGCACACAACAATGAAAACAAACATATGGGATTTACATGGTTTGGAATATAAT
Organism: Viscum album; assembly: GCA_963277665.1. Taxonomy (NCBI): domain Eukaryota; kingdom Viridiplantae; phylum Streptophyta; class Magnoliopsida; order Santalales; family Viscaceae; genus Viscum; species Viscum album. The sequence goes on along the minus strand of OY728138.1, from coordinate 1,881,828,976 downwards.
CCTTTTTATGGGAGAAACACTGATTCTATTTGATATTAATGGAATAGAATGATTAAAATATTTTATTTTTTCATAAAAATGATCACTCCATCCTATTTATAGAACATTCCTACTAGTATATATGGTTTTACTATCATATAATCTATATAGACAACCTCTAATGCATTTTGATCTATATATCCATCACTATATCCAACCAATCCCACCAGTTAATAAACAACCTCTAGTTTCTAAAACTCAGTGATTAGAGTATTCTAACTAATTAACCTTTCATATCCATTTTTGATGAATCTTTTATAGCATTTGAAAACCACCAAGATATTCTTACATAATTCATTTATAGTTATTCATATGTGAGACAGAGCTCCTTCTACACTTCATTATATAGATAAAATAGTGACTAGTCACTATTGACTCAACTTCCACTTCTATGATTCCTAGTTCTTATATTCATGCCTCTATTCAACTATGCCAGTATACTTCTAGAATCCAACATTAGAAAAAAAACTGAATTAGCTTGAAAACATTAATCACAAACTAACCTAATAATATCCTTCTTGATAATTATATTCTCAGATTCACCGCTAAGTACTTGGACCCAATAGGCATTTCAACCTCCCATCTTCAGGTAACAACAATTAAACATTCTTCATCATTTTCATACCAATCACATAGGTTCTGGTTAGGAACAACACATCCTCAAACCTTCTTGGAGTATGAACATTGTTAGCGTATCAGCCAAATTTTTGGCTTCCTTATATTTTTAATAGATCCAATTTTCATTCCTCCATAAGATAAAGAAATGCTATTTTAGTTTAATAGGTTTTCCTTTAAGTGAAACAACATATTCTTTATAAGAAAAATTGGAATCTAGAAATCATAGAATAAGAATCTATTATATTTATTCTTTCTAAATTTCACAAAAAACCTTTAACCATAACATATTGTTCCCTAATTCTATCATGACTCTATATTGATGGTTTATAGTATAACTACTAATTAATTTCTTTTCATCCAAAATACATACATTACTCTATAGTAAAACATAAATATTTTGGTATTTCTCTATGTGTCTGCATCTCCCCTAATGTAAATACCCACATACCCTTATAATGGACTGTCCATTATGAAAAATAGATCTTGTGATTTTGAACCTTTGAGATACTAGAGAATCCACTTACCTAATTCCTAGTAATCTTATCCTAGATTTTCTATGAATCTACCAACTACTCCCACTTCTTGAGTAATGTATGGATGATTAAAATTCCTAAAATAAATCATACTTCCACCTGTTGATTGATAATAAACCTTTTCCTTGATTATAGCCTCATATTTTATTCATGATTCATTGTATTTTTATAATAGTAAAATTTCATCTAATGGGGAGGATATATTTTTTTCTATAAAAATTCTAAAACCCTCCACTGTCTTTTGGGATACACTATATCTAAGAAAATATAAATGTTCTATGTTTCCCACCCCTTTTAATCTTATCACCAATATTTGTTTGGACTCTATAAGACCCTTTATCATGAAACTTCCAGATGATGCAACCTCTATCTCTTCATTCCATTCCTTTTTAGACACACCAACACTATGTCATCTACATAAAAGATAAGTATAATGAATCTCTTATCATTGAAAGCCTTTAAGTAGTAGTAATGATCTAAATTGTATTGGATGGACTTACATTCTTTAATAAATGAATAAAAATATAGTTTCCACTTCCATGGTTTTTTCTTCAACCTATATATACTGGGATTAAGATTTCACCACAGGTTACATCAAAATTCTTAAAATCCTTTCAGATTAGCTATATAGAAATATTTATCAAAATCATCGTATTGAAAGGTGTTTCCATGTCAAACTATTAAGATAGTGAATATATTATGCAACCATTCCAAGAACCATCCATATCATCATGATTATATCTACTAGATAGAAAATTTCATTAATTTTTACTCCTTACTTTGATTGAAACCCTTTCAAAATTTAACTTTCCTTATACATATTCCCATTATCCACTTCTTCCTTTAAAGGGTATACCAACTTGTTCTGCAACACCTTGTTTCCCTAGATATGTTCCAAAATATCATATATTCTAAACACATAAAAGGAGTTAATCTCCTCATTCACCACAATCTTTAACAACTTTGGGACAATAAGACCTACCACCTCTACTGGGATTTTGGGTCCTACTATATATGTATGAAGTATATAGTGTAAGTTAGACCAATATTAATCCACTATTATTCTAACTCAAAATCACCTCAACTCTTGAGGTTGAATTTGTAATACTTAAGCATTATAATATATTTAGTCTTGAAAGAACCTATAAAATATGACCTCTATCTGAAATTTCTTCTTCTGGATAGTCAAGTTGTTCTAAATGTTAGTGCTTCCTAAACTAACATATACATCTAGACTTCCATTTATTAAAACCTATATATGTGATTATTCTTTGTTATAATCTATATATTTCACTTATTTATGGTCCTTTGAATTGATCCCATAATTACTGTGGAAATTTTAGCTTCTGACGACCTTTTAGATGTCATTATACTGTATCCAAATTAAACGTCTTCATTTTCATAATCTACAAAGAAACATACTCAGGGATTTACTTTTAATTTTACTATTTTCATGCATCAACATGAACATAATAAATACACCCAAAGATTTTTTAGGTGGGGAACATTTACCTTTTTTATATAATCTCATATGTTAGTGGAGAGAAAAAACCTCTATGTATAAGGTATGCCACACAATTCTCTATTTCCTACCAAAAATCATTAGGAAAACCTGAATGAGTTTACATGTTTATGTATATCTCACATGGTGTTCGATTCATCCACTTTGTTGATTTATTTTTATATTTATTCCAATACATCACATTCTAAAAATGAATTTATTTTTTATCAAAACCATTAAAACTTTATTATACTATACTCCCAACCATTATCAAACTTCATCCAAATTGTCTTTTAACATTAATTTCTTTCCAGCATGGTTCTCAATCGAACAAAGGTTCCAAACACCTCATACATGTTCTTTAGAAATACTACGTGAACCATTCATGATTTATCATATGTGAATGTAACATAACATAATGTACCTCTATGAGATTGAACTGAAGTTGGGCCACATATATTTATATACACTATCACTAGCTTATGGCTCTTTAGATTTATTACTTTCATATTTAAAGACACCTTCAACTACATTATTAGGATTCACTCTTCATATGTTCTATACACTACATAGTCATGTTTCAACATTCCCTTTATAGTCAGTATCTTTATCCCTTTCTCACAAAAGTTTTCTAGGCTATCACGCCACAACCGCAACATTATAGAAGTTTTTGTCCCAAAAAGTGTTGTATATTCTGAATTCGCAATAAGATACAACATTCTATCATACACTCCTTTGGCCACCACTAAGGAAATGCATGTTATCTTCATTTCACATTTCACAAAATTCATATATAAACCCAAATCATACAACTAAGAAATAGAGAAAATTCTTTCTTTAACCCTTGTATGTGTCACACCCCATTTAACTCCAGCATGTATATACTCTATTTTTAGGACATCTCATAAAATTTTATAACTATATCAAGCGTATCATCATCCAAAATATATACAATGATTAACATTATAGAAACATAAATATGCATACACCCCATATTGAATGTTGACTGAAATGAATCCTATGATGCAATGATTTGTGGAGACAATAGACTTGTGAAACCTAGTAATAAATTTCTTTACAACTCAGTTATAGGGTTTTAAAAATAGATTCTAGTAGAAAAAATTCTAGAATTTGGCCTTTTGGATCTATAATAATTATTCAAATTCCCTTTCTTCTAATGATTCCATCATGTGGGTTTGGGCCCATAAAACATTCCCCGTCTCTTTTCTTTTTTCCCCATACTTTTTTTTATAGATTTGGTTTTCACTTTTATTAGAACATATTCTACTTTATTCAATAAATATTGTCCTTGAAGAACCTTATACTTCCTTCTTTTGGATCCCCTCATTTAGTATTTGATCTCAGATCACCTCGAATATTGATTTATTCTTTGTAGTAGAGTTGCTAATAATATTGAACATCAGATTCCATAATTCTAGAAGCAATGATAGAAGGATTAAGTCCTATAAACCTTCAATGAAATCCTCATTTAATTATTAGAGTACTATTTAAATAATATTTAATTCAATGAAATAATATGTCATTAACCTCTCTTCCAATATCAAATAACCAAAAATTTATAGAAATAATAACACTCTATTCATGGAAGAATTCATCACATACATGTTTGAAAGCTTCTCAATGAGTTTTGTAGTTTCCATCACCTTTTGGTTGTTTAAGGTCATATTCTAGGAAAATATCATCCAGACCATATCAAGTGCTTTCTAGTCAAGTATTTATCATTACCTGTTGTCTATTTCTTCCAAATTGACTCCATTCAATAGAAACTCAATATTTCTCTAATATGGATAATCTTATATCAGTATTATATAGAATCCAAAGTCTGAACCACTGAAATTTTAAATATAAACATTACATTTTAAAAATATTATTCCTCTTTAATTAGTCATATCGCACTGAAAAAAATGTTAATTATATGGCCTATATATGTCTTAAACCAAGTTTGGATACCACTTATTGTTTTGAGAACCCAAATTCTAAAAGGTATGATAAAACCTCACTTGAAAAAATATGATTAAAAGTTTTAAAGTTCAATAGCACCTTTATTGAATTTCTAGACACGGTAACTAAGCTCTAATATCTCATCTAAAATTACCTCAATATCCTATATAAATTTTAGAACATTCAAATGTAAAACCACAAAAGAACTCACCCACATAGCATTAAAACAAACACAATGAATTTATGTGGTTTGGAACATAATCATGTTCCATAAGAGAAACATTATTTTTTAATTATTAACCAATGATAATAACTATAATATTTATATTTTAAAACAAATAATCCCACCTTTCTATTTATGGAAGATTCTAAATAGTAAATATAATGCTACCACCATTTGATCTATATAGACAATCTCCGCTACTTTTTGATCTATATAGTTTTTCTCTATCTTGTCTAGTCCACCAGTTGATTCACTAGCTCAACATTATAAAACCCACTAATTATTGTAAGATAATGAATAAAACATGAATATCCATATTAAATAATTCTATATATACTTTTCAAACCACCAAGATATTCTTATATAATTTCTTAAAATTAATTCTTATATGATAATGTGTTTCTTTCATACTTCATCATCATTACCCAATATTCATCAAAGAATTCCACTTCAACTTCCAATTATGGGATTCCTAGATCCATTATTCATGTCTCTATCTAGCTTCACTAGAATAATTTCATAAACACAACTTTAATATGGTTTATTAACCAAGTTGGAAAATAATTTTGACATCCAAACCTAACGACCCTCAAAAACCCAAGGAACAACAATCTTAATCAAGGCCTTGAATAAAAACAAAACAAAAATTAAGAAAAACCACAATAAAGGCCATATAAAATGTAAGTAGAAGGGAATAATAGAAGATAATATAATAAAAATTTAAAATAAGAGAATATAAAACCATAAGGAAACAATCATGTGAATCTAAGGATTGAAATCCACCAAATGATGATCGAAGAGTATAAAAATCCATCCAAAATACACCTTGGGTTTTATTAAGTCTAAAGGAAATGAGAAGGATTATCTAAACTACCCATTTCTAAATTAAAAATTCATGCACACAAAAATAAATGCATAATATACATGGTCATAGTACAAAGTTGTTCGGTTATTCAACCCTCTGGAAATAATGGCAAGACAAACCCAAATTTCAAGGGGGTTTACACACTTTAAATCAATACAAAAAATTATGATTATGGAAAAATGGTTATATTCATGTTAAAATGATCAAATTACAAATAAACATGGTTAATTTCTTTGAATCACTCACTCAAACCTAATTATCCTTGGACTATCACCACATTATAATGAAGACTACCATGGTGCAACCTTCACGAATAGGTAAAAATGATCTCATGACCATGGCCACCATGAAACAACATATCTCTTCATGTTGTGATTAAATTTACCATAGTGAATCTAAGTAAACCCAACCACCAATAGAAACTCAAAAACATCATGATTAATACTTCATTTTATAACTTGAGGCCTCACAACACATCGCTATAAACCATGGTGTACCTATTCCAAATAGTAACAACTATTCTCCCGCGTCGAATATATTGGGGCACGATACACCATTTTATGACATGAATGATTCTCCTATATGATATTTAAGTTAACTTTATTCTCCCACTTCCACCATTCACCTCTATACTTTCTCAAGACATATCTAAAAATATAGTAAAACTTGATAAATTTTTCATTGGCTATATAATAATGAAAGGATATAGTAAATGAGACCTTGATGTGTGTCTTTTGGGGTGGAATAAAAATTATTCTACACTTTTATTTTATATTTAATTATATGTTAAATGATTATTTAATATTTGGGTGATTATTGAATAATTTGTTCTCTCTAAAATAGAAATTTATTCTTAAAGGATTAAAGACTATTCAATTAAACCAGGGTATATTGTAATGTTATTTTTAGAATAAAGTAGATTTTTCTTATATATAAAATCATTTTGGAGTTGTGTAGTATTTTTGGATGATTTAATATATTGAAATTTTCATCTTACTTTCAGGAAAGTTATTTAAGTTGAAATTTTTAACTGGGAAATGGATTTATGAGGGAAACTATGAGATTCACTATTATTAGTTATGATCAGGTGATTTTAAAATTTTTTGTTTGATTAATGAATTTGAAAAATTATTAGATCATGATGATATGAGTTGTATAATTTTATTTTAACATACTAAAAGATATGAATTGTGTTAAATGGTTTATTATAAGAAAAAATGGGTAACAATATGAACTTAGTTGATTGAATGTTATTGCTTAAAATATGTAAATTGATTTAATCATGATGAAGGGGTATAATAGGATATAATGACTTATGTTACAAGATTATTGTGCATGATTAAATGTTATATAGATATTTCAGGCATGATAAACTAAATTATTAAATTTAAATGTAGGATTTGTAGTTGAATTTTTTTATTTATTTTGAAGAGCACGTCATATTAAATATAAATTTTTTTAATAAAAAGTTAAGAATTTTTAAGGGGTAATTAAATGAAATTTATTATTTAATGATAATTTTTTGTGTTTCTTGTATTCTTAAAAGAGGTTGAATTACTGAAAAATTATGTAATAAAATGGGTACTTATTTTCCAAAGCATACTGAAGTGAATGATTTTATCAGATTAATAATATTTGTTTCGATGGTGATGATTTATTTGAAAAACAATTATGATTGATAAGTTATAAAATTATTTATTTTAAATATCCAGAAATGAGACTAAATTTAATTTAAATAGTTATTATTTAAAGATGATTTAATTGTGGTTAAATGATTTGTTTTGGTTATGGAATTTTTTTGAGTTATTGTGTGTATTTTTTTCTAATTTAGTATGGTAAATTTATGTTAACAAAATGTATTTAGGATAATGTCTAAAAACATTATAAATAAGTATGTATAGAATGTGTTTAAAGAGATTTTTGATAAATTCAAATTTCACATTGAATTTTTTTACTTTCATATTTTGGAAATTTGAAGTTAGGGTGGGTGATCTCAAATGTTATATGTTATTTTTATTTGGGAAGTATTTTCATGGGGTATCAAGAATATTTTGTGTTATTTCATAATATCTTAGTTTTAGGTGATTAACACGTGCCTATAATGGGGTGTGGAAAAAACAAATATAACATAAGGTATAATTTATTATAGTGGGTTACCTAGGTTGTCTTCAAAGAGGAGCACTCAATAATAGTTTTTGTCACTTAAAATAAGAGGAATAAGTGATTTTGTTTTTGAAATTGTTTGATTTTGAAAATATAAGAAAGAAAATAAATAAAGTAAACCAATTAAGTGAAAGTTTTAAAAAAAATTGACAAATTATGTGATTTAAATTAGTGATATGAAATGGTGATCAGGTTAGGGTCAGTTTTCCAATTGTAATTCTATCACAGTTCACTTTACCCAATTCTCTTCTGCTAAATCATTAAGAGTGAGATTCCACAATCATTTCTTCTCATTCCCTTGGTCAAATAATAATGTGAGAATAATCCTTACTAAAACCTCAAATTGGTCTAATCTCCTTCCAATGTGTACTAGATTTTTAGATAATACCACCAATTATCTTAGGAAATTCTCAATCGGGTCTTGTTTATCCCAAGCAATCAAGAACATTCACTAATCCTCACACACATACCGGTTATCACCGAGTACTTCGCCACTAAGTCAAGGTTTATTCCATAAAATATAAACCAGAACCTAGTGGAGGGAGATATTTAAACCTGACCAAATAAAAATAAACAACAGAATCTAAAATCAGATACAATCTTACATGATAATAAAAACTGTTATAAGAAATAGAAATTGATTCGTAAAAGAGGAAAGAGAATTTTAAAACATTAATAGCAAGAACTCATGAAATACAAAATGGAAAACCTATCCTTCCTAAATCACACAAAATTATACCCCACCATGGTAATGGTAATTGTGAATATGTGTCATGAATAAAACATTACAATACTAAGAAGAGTAAAATAGTGAAAAATAATAATAGAAATTTGATCCTCTGGAATCTGTCCTCCAGAATGTTTCCTATGTTATTTCCACCAGACGACCGAAAATCACTGAGGTTCCTTCTTAAATAATTTTTTTAATGAATTTTTCTATCCACCCTCAAAATTTAAGAGTCATTGGACAGGTTTAAATAAATATATGGCCAAATCAATGACCATTACCTTTCATGGACGCCAAAAATTATTTCACCAACTCCACTTGAATGTGCCCAAAAGATGCCTTGATGAGATTCATATTTTATTAAATTTATTATGAAATGTTATTTGAAAGTCCAATATCTACACAAACTAGAATAACCACATTTTAAGGTTTTTTAATGAGATATTGTAAATTTAATGTAGTGGGGTATATTCTGTCAGCCAGACTGAGTTCTTTACATGATTGATTTTTCTGTACCATTGGGTTTCGAATTGGGTCTTAGTCCACAAGAAAAAATTGAATCCCACTAGCATATGAAGCCTAAAAGAAAATATTCACTTCAATTGGATCAATAATATAAAAGTTATTTTCGAAAAATAGAAGATCCCAAAAACAGTAAATTTTACAGAATTATCCCATTTTCACATTTAAGCCCAAAATACACCAAAAACACTTAAATGATGCAAATATACTCAAATTGAGAATTTTGGAGGGATTAAATCATTGAAAAACATATTTATAATAATAAAAATATTAACTCTATCAATTCCCCCACACTTATCATTTGGACTCCTGGACAAGTTAGAATCAAAATAAAATCAATGTAAATTAAAAAAAACATATCCATGAGATCCACAAATTTGACAACAAGAAACAAAATATATCATGCCTCCTCAAAAAAAAATTTATTTCATGTTCTTAATTTAAGATCATTAAATATATTTCTTCTTCATTTCTCCTCCCATGAACACAATACACTTACCTATCTTTCATTATCTATCATCACACAAATTTCAATTTTTTTAGAAATGTCTTCCTCGTCCAATATCATACAAGGGTCACCATAGGTTTTATAAATTCCTACATCTTCACCCGATGTGAGTCAAAGAAATATATTTATCATGAGGAATTGTCAATTTTGTTCTGTGGCTTTAGGTTGGTAGGATTTAGATGTGAAAATTATAAGGCTGAATGAAGAGGGCTTGGCTCTTTTTGAAGCGAAATTGCATCACTCTAATTTTCACACAAGTATGGTCTCCTCTTCAATACCTTAAGTAGAAAATCAGATCCTTCATCATGTAATATCAAGGAATGTTCACACAGTTCATCATTTCTGCATTAAACATTTCAATCTTCTCAAATATAATATTTCTTGAAAGCTCTAGAAAAGGAACATCTTTCTTTCTTCATTAGAATCTCCAGAAAGGCACAGCTTCCCTCATCAAGAAAGCTCCATAAATGGAAAAACTTTCAACAGAATGATTTATTTTTATCAGCTATAACATCACTTTAGTATTTTATTTCAACCCAAATTTTTACCCGATGAAGTAGCACAACAAAAGATAGCTTCCCCCCACACTTATGTTCAAACACATCATGAAATTTCACTTCAAGAGAAGGTTGGATAGGGAATATTGGCTTGTAATGTGGCTCACCTAACAGGCTATTCATGGAATCTAATGGATGTAATGATTAAATATTCAAGGCAGGCCATTATAAAAACGATTTTACTAAAAAGGAGGCTTTAAATCCAAATAAATGCCTCAATCATTTAAAACACATGTACCTCAAACCCCCAAGTATTTATAGGAATAAATCAAATTCTGGTTAAATCAAGCATTTTTTGGTTATATCAAGAAGTTTGGTGAATGTAAGGAATATGAAAGCAATAGGTTCAAGAGCCTCACGAGAATTTGATTTCAAATATAAAGACAGTGATATATGAAATGGGATTAAAAAATCAGAGTACTTTTTCATGAAATTCCCAAAGAATTGAACTTGAAACAAAGTCATTTTCATCATTCAATTAAGCTCAGTTTCATGGAATAAATTATTTCTCCCATGTACATCAGTTTCAAAAATTTCAAAGATAATCATTTCTGCACAAAATTTTCAAAAACACACAAAAAATTAAAAATAAACACACAAAATTTAAAACACACATTTTATTAAAACAAATATAAAAACAAACAAAAAATAAAAATCCTAAACTACAAAGGTTCCCTCCCCCACACTTAAATAATACAGTTTCCAAAATGCATTCAAATGGATTTAACATATAAGAATATTTGAATTTGAATCACATCAATCAAGAAAATATAAAGGAGAGGTACGACCTAATGGAATTTATTGATAAAAAGGTTGGAGGAGTGTGATCTCCTCTATTGGCTCATATGGCATGATCCCAAGGAATTTTTCAACCTCCACCCATTAACAGTGAATGGATCCTTCACTCCAACCTTCACAATCTACATAGCACTAAAAGGATATACATGAGTAACTATAAATGGACCTTCCCACCTAGAACAATGTTTACCTAGGATCAGCTTGATTCTTGAATTGAATAACAACACTTTGTCTCCAGGATGAATGTTTTTTGGTCGGATCAGTTTTTCATGAGCCACTCATGTTCTCTCTTTATAAATCCTGAAATTTTCAAATGCTTCCCTTCTAATATCTTCCAACTCCTGTAACTGCAATCTTTTCTCTTTCCCATCATATTCAAGATCCAGATTCATCTTCCTCACAGCCCAGTATGCCTTATGTTCCAATTCCATAGGTAGGTGACAGCTTTTCCCATAAATCAACCTATAGGGATTCATTCCAATTGGGGTTTTGTAGGTTGTCATGTAAGCCCATAATGTGTCTACCAACCGTTGGCTCCAATCCTTCCTATTTTGGTTAATAGTCTTTTCTAAAATTCTTTTGATTTCCCTATTAGACACTTCATCTTGCCCATTAGTCTTTGGATGATAGGGAGTTGACGCTTTATGATGCACCTCATACTTTTTCAACAAAGCCTCATTTATCCTATTGTAGAAGTGAGTCCCTTGATCACTAATGATGGATATAGGAACTCCAAACCTACAAAATATGTTAGCCCTAACAAAATCACAAATAAATTTAGCATCATTAGTCTGGGTGGCTTTTTCTTCCACCCATTTGGAAACGTAATCAATAGCAAGCATAATATAAGAAATTATAAATGTAATTGGGAAAGGTCCCATAAAATATATCCCCCAAACTTCAAAAAATTCCCAAAACATTAAGTGGCTTTTGGGGAATTTTTGTCTCTTTGAAATATTTCTTATAAAACGAACATTTTGCACACCCTTTGAAAAATTCATGAGAAAATTTGAAGTGTTGGCCAATAATATCCATATTCTAAAACTTTACTTGCTGTCCTCTGAGGTCCAAAGTGGCCTCCACAAGCTAATGTGGGACAAAACATAAAGACTGATTCAATTTCATTTTTAGGCAAACATCTTCTGATCATTTGGTCATTGTAATTATTCCAAAGAAATGGATCATCCAATATGTAATATCTAGATTCAACTTTGAATTTTTGAATTTGGTGAGAATTTAAATGATATGGGACCTAAGATGTTACCAAATAATTTTCCATGTTAGCATACCAAGGTAATTATCCTTCAATCAAGTACAAATGCTCTCCTAGAAGGTGATAATTTAGTGGTTTAGTGTCTGGAATTTCAACTTTAGTGGTGTTGGGTAGTCTACTTATGTGATCATCCACTTGGTACTCAGATCCCTTCTTATCTTTGATTTCTATATTGAACTCCTATAGTAGTAGAATCCATCTCAATATCCTCAGTTTTTCTTCAGCCTTCTTCATCAAGTACCTAAGAGCGGCATGATCAGAAAAAAATGACTTTAGTTCCAAGTAGATATGATCTAAATATTTCTAAAGCAAAAACAAATGCTAAAAACTCTTTTTCTATTTTTTTAGTTTAATTGGACCACATATAAGGTTTTTGAGGAATATGAAATAACTTGTGGCATGCCCTAAATTATCTGAGAAATCATTGTACCAACTTCTTGGTTTGAAGCGACACAAAGTAGCTCGAATGGTTCTTCCCAATTTGGTGGCTACATTACTGGTGGTGTAATCAATCACATTTTCAAATCATAAAAGGATTCTCTACATGAACCATTGAAATTGAAATCAGCATATTTAAAAAGTAATCTAGAGAGAGGGAGATAAATCTTTCTGAAATCTTTGATAAACCTCCTACAGAATCCTGCATGTCCTAAAAATGATCTAACATGTTTCAGACAAGTTGGAAAAGGAAAAGAATTTATCACTACAATTTTTTATTTATCAACTTCAATGCCTTTCTGTGAAAAGTCATTCCCAAGTAAAATTCCTCTCTTAACCATAAAATGAAACTTTTCAAAATTCAAAATAAGGTTCTTTTCAATGCAAGTTTTCAAAACTTTTTCAAGATTTTTCAAATAATGGTCAAAATAATTTCCAAAAACTGTGAAATCATCCAAGAAAACCTTTAAACAATATTCATTGTGATCATAAAATATACTTACCATACACCTTTGAAATTTACCTGGAACATTACAAAATCCAAATGGCATCCTTTTTTATGAAAATGTACTTAATGGAAAAGTGAAGGTAGTCTTCTCATAATCCTCGGGAGCAATGTGTACCTAAAAATAATGTGAAAATCCATCCAAAAAGAAATAATTATTTCTTCCTTCCAATCTCTCTAACATCTTGTCAATGAAAGGGATAGGTAAATGATCTTTTTAAGAGACCTTATTCAACTTCCTAAAATCTATGCACACTCTCCAGCTATTCTGAATTCTCATAGAGATTAATTCATTCTTTTCATTACTCACAATGGTTAGGAAAGTTTTATTTGGGACTACATGAATGGGGATAACCTATTGTGAATATTATATGGGATACATGATCCCATCTTCTCACAGCTTCTCAACCTCTTTTTTCACAACCTTCATCAGGGTGGGGTTCAGCCTCCTTTGGGGTTGTCTGACTGGTTTGGAATCACCCTTAAGAAAAATTCTATGTGAGAAAATTTTTGGTTTTTTTCCTAGGATATCACCAAAGACTCACCATATTTCTTGGAAATTCTCTCTCAAAATCTCAATCAATGATTTTTCTTGATTTTCAGATAGATTATTTGCAATTATTACTGGTAATTTCTATCCCTCTATAAGGTAAACATATTTTAAATCAGTGGGGAGTGATTTTAATTCTATATCAGGAGGATTCTCAAGGGATGAAACTAAATTGAGGTTCCCCACTTTCAATGGTTTGACATCCTACACACAATAAATCATATCATCTTCATCTTCATTTTAAAAATTATCAAAGAAATTAGATTTTACCCCTTCTTCCAACAGAAAATTAGAATATCCAAGTGTTTGGGTATCCATATGTTCAGTGATATTTTTAATGAAAAAATTCTCTCCTAATGATAAGAATTCATGAAACATACCTGATTCTTTAATTGGTTATGTACCATCTTCATGGAAGAGTGTGAAGAAATAATGATCATCTGATGGGTACCTCATGGATTCAAAAATATTAAAGTGGATAGTGTTGTCTCCAAAATCCATGGTAAGTGTCCCTTCGTGGACATTGATGATGGTTTTGGTCATCTTTAAGAAAGGTATCCCAAAAATTATGGGTGATTGTGATGGGATCATATCATCTTCTATATTCAACACAAAAAAGTCAGCAGGGAATAAAAGATATTTGACTTTTACCAGGACATCCTCCAAAACTCCTGCTGGAAGAACTATGGATCTATTTGCAAGCTGGACCACAACTCTTATGGGTTTCAAGTCTCCTATATGAAATGAAGTATGTACTAAGTGAAGAAATACATTAATTAATGCACCTAAATCACACAAAGCATTAGATAAATTTAATGAACAAATGGTGCATGGAATAGAAAATGTCCATGGATCTTGACATTTGGTTAGCAATTGTGGTGTGATAAGTGTTGAGAAACTTCTTCCCAAATTGATCCTCTCATTCCCTTGAAGTCTCCCCTTCTTGGTGAAAATATACTTCAAAATTTTATCATTCTTTGGAATTTTTTTGAGTGTTTCAAGAAGAGGTATGTTGATTTCTACTTTCAGAAAGTTTTCTAGAATTTTTTTCTGCAGTGCTTCTTCTTTCAACCTATTTGATTCAATCATCCTTAATGGAAATGGTGGGGTTATATCTTTATTATCCCTTTGTTTCCATTGAAATGGTTTTTCTTGTTTCATATTCCCTAACCTATCCATATCATATCCATCTTTCTTCTCTTCTTCTCATGGTATTTTCAATGAATTTTTTGAATTATCAACTTCATTATCCCTTAAACCAGGTGGTCTTGTTTTAGGTTCAATGGTGGATAGTGGTGGGATTTATTTTTCAATTCTTGTTGTTATAATACTAACATTCTATTTTGGGTTTGGGATTGTTTGGGAAGGGATTTTACTTGGATTGTTTGTCATAAAGTCCATGAGACTTTCAAACTTGTTGGAAAAATATTTAACGGTATCTTTCATTTCTTCAAAATTATATTTATGTTTTTGGTTTTGATTTGGAGGTTGTGAACTAGTGGATGGATGATCATAGGGTCTTTAGAAAGTGGTTGGGTTTTGGTAAGAAGGTCGGCTATAAGATTATTTCTGTTGAGATGGTTGTGGGTTTTGGAATTTGTTCTAGAATGGTGGTTGGTTTTGAAACTGGTTTTGGTATGGGGTCTACCTTGATTCTGTTGATTTCCAAACCCATATTGTACTTGGTTAGGATCTCTCCATCCTTGATTTTTTTGTAACTGAATTGGCTAAAAGGCTACTTCACATGTTTCCATTCCCTGTATTTCAGAACATTGGTCAGTGAAATGATTAGGTGACGAGCACAATCCACATACCTTAGCTAGCGCTTGTTGGTCACTAACTTGCTTCAAGGCCATCAATCTCAACAAACTAGAAATCTCTTCAATCCTAGTTTCTAATAAGGGTGATAGATGAGAAGTTCATACCTCATGAATCCCTCTTATTCCAATACCTCTTGTTCCAAACTACTGTGAGTTCCGGGAAATATTTTCAATCGAGCCATTGGATTCTTCTGGTGACTTGTCAATCAATGCACCTCCAGATGATGCATCAAGAAGGTTTCAATAATTGTTCAGTAGTCCTTGTTAGAAGAAGACAAGAAAGTGATGTTCCTCAATGGCTTGATGACGACAGCTAGGACATAGCTTCTTAAATCTCTCCCAGTACTAGTAAAGGGTTTCTCTAGATGATTGTCGTATAACATAGATTTCATTCCGAATGTTTGTGCTTCTAGAGGTGGGGAAGAATCTTTGCATAAAACATCTTACCAGGTCATTCAATTCATGTACGTCTCTTGGTTTTAGGCCGTACAACCATTATTTTGCAGCTCCATCCAATGAAAATGGAAATTCCTTCCACTTTACATGTTCCTCAGTAACTCCATGGGGTCTGAAAGTAGATCACACATGTGTGAACTCTTCAATGTGTTTGTTTGGATATTCACCTGCCAAAACATGAAACTTTTGAATCAAATGAATCATTTTTGGTTTCATTTCAAAATCATTTTCTAATACTGGTATGAAAAATTGATTATTTTGATTAAGGAATTGTGGTTCATAGAGGTCTCTAAGTGTTTGGTTTTTATTTTTAGCCATGATGACAGGCTCAGAGTGAACACTTGAAGTTTCACTTGAGTATGAAAGGGGAATTTCCTCAAATTAAGATTGTAAATTAAGTATTCTAATTCTATTTAACAAGGTTCATTCAATTTCAGGATCTATGGGTAAAGGTTCAATTTTTGAGGTTTTAGTCATGCAATTTTGAAGAGAAAAGATGAAAAAATAAAGGAATGAAAAGAAATGAAATGTTGGAACTACCTCCCCAACAATGGCGCTATGTTTTGACATGTTCCTATCATGGGGTGAGGAAAAAATAAATATAACCTAAGTTAAAATGTATTACAGTGGGTTACCTAGGTTGTCTCCAAAGAGGAGCGCTCAACAATAGGGTTTGTCACTTAAAATAAGAGGGAAAAGTGATTTTGTTTTTGAAATTGTTTGATTTTTAAAATAAAAGAAAGAAACTAAATAAAGTAAAGCAATTAAGTGAAATTTTTAAAACAAATTGAAAAATTATTTCATTTAAATTAGTGATATGAAATGGTGATGAGGTTAGGGTCGTTTTTCCAATTGTAATTCTATCACAGTTCACTTTACCCAATTCTCTTCTGCTAAATAGTTAAGAGTGACAATCCACAATCATTTCTTCTCACTACCTTAGTCAAATAATAATGTTAGAATAATCCTTACTAAAACCACATATTTTATACTCTACTTCCAATGTGTACTAGAGTTGTAGTGAATACCCCCAATTATCTTAGGCAATTCCCAATCGGGTCTTGTTTATCCCAAGCAATCAAAAACATTCACTACTCCTCACACATGTACTGATGATCACCGACTACTTCACCACTAAGTCATGGTTTATTACATTGTATATAAACCAGAACATAGTGGAGGAAGATATTTATTATTGACCAAATAAAAATAAACAATAGAATCTAAAATTAGATACAATCCTACATGATAATAAAAACTGTTATAAGAAATTGAAATTGATTTGTAGAACAAGAAAGAGAATTTTAAAACATTAATAGCAAGAACTCATGAAATACAAAATAGAAAACCTCTCCTTCCCCAATAAGATAGAATTTTACCCCACTATAGAAAGGGTAATTGTGAATAAGTGTCAAGAAGAACAGATTACAAGACTAAGAAGAGTAAAATAAAGAAAAGAAAGAACTGAAATTTGATCCTCCAGAATCATTCCTCAAGAATTTTTCCTCTGTTCTGCCCACCATCTGGCTGAAAATCACTGAGTTTCCTTCTTATAGAATGTTTTTAATTATGGTTTCAATCAAAAATAAAAATTTAAGATTCATTGGATAGGTTTAAAGAAATATATTGTCGAATCAATGACCATTAATTTTCCTGGATGCCAAAAACTGTTTCACCCACTCCACTTGAACGTTCCCAAAATATGCATTGATGAGCTTAATATTTTATGAAATTTATTTTGAACTGTCCTTTGGAAGTACTCTATCAAAACCAACTATAATCACCGCATTTTAAGGTCGGATGAATGAGATATAGTAGATTTAATGTGGTGGTGCTCATTTTGTCAGCTAGACTGAGTTCTTTACTTGATTGATTTTTCTGAACCATTGGGTTTCGAATTGGGTCTTGGTCTAGAAGAAAAAATTGAATAAAACGAGCATATGAAGCCTAAAAAAATATTCACTTCAATTGGATCAATAATATAAAAGTTATGAATGAAAAATAGAAGTTCCCAAAAACTATCAATTTTACAGAATTACCCCATTTTCACATTTAAGCCCAAAATACACCAAATACACTTAAATGATGCAAATATACTCAAATTGAATATTTGGGAAGTATTAAATCATTGAAAACATATTAATAATAAGGAAAATATTAACTCTATTAGTTATTTTTCACTTAAAGAAACAAATATGTTGGAAACTGGTTTTGTTATGGAGATTTCTATAGTGTGGATCCCCTATGTGATGTCTCTAGGTGAAAATAATTAGGGAAGTGAATTAAAATATTATTTGATAAAAAATATAGTGAATTATTGTCTATAATTTATAAATTATTTTTGTTTATGGTTATTATAATTAGGTGAATTGAGATCTATGATGTTGATTAATTCATTGAAAATTATGATGCACACTTCTTGGGGATGATAATCATTGTGATGTGGAGGTTTTAATGACTTTTGTTTCATATATGTATTTTAAATTTTATTTTTATGCTTTTTGGATTTATTTTAGTGTGCTTTAATTTTAATTTAGTGTTATTGGTATAGGGGGAAAGAGTTATGAATGGTTAAAATTTGAAGTAAATTATGAATTCCATGTAGTAATCCCCTGGGATGCCTATTGGACCCCCTAGAGTCTGATGACTAGGAATGATAGTGGGGATATCTTGGATTGTCACTAGAATATTGGTGGTCCACAACTGGGAACCAAGAGTGCCTCTAAAAATATTATGGGAACCCACTAGGATTTTCATAGTGTTTCCTAAACATGTTTTTAATGAGGTAATTTTTTCATTTATGGGTTTGGATTTAAAAAATTAATCAAGAAATTAGGATTCAAGTAAATAGAAATTTTTGAGTTTCTTCATTAATCCTATATATAATATCTCAATGTTCTATTGGTGATTTCTCCTTTATTTCTCATTAAATTGATGATCTGTTTATTATATTAGAACTAAGATGGTGAGTATATCATTTAACCTAGGGTTTTTATTGAAGGCATTAATATTTATTTTATATTATGTTCTAATTCATATCTTACATATAATTTCTGATTTAATATTGATTTATGAATATTTGATAAGGTATTGGCCTTCCAATCCTTGTGCGGATTGTTAATATATCATGAGGTTGGTTGTTTGAACCTTCTATGGGGTTTTAATTCAATAATCTAGGTCCTGTGATCCTTGAATTTAAGCATATTTTAGTTGAATAAAATGTAATTGAATGTTTATTCAAATAAATAATCCATGAATGAGTCATTAAAGATAAATTGTTTGAATCTTAGGAGAATTTTTTTGTGTTTTTTATTTAAATTATTGGGAATTTTTTACAATTCTTAGTGAAAAGTGATATATGGTTGACTAATGTACTTAATTTGAAGATAATATTAATTAATGGTTTATTATATTTAAATAGTTACGTGGAAATATGGTTAATAACTATTTGATAATCACTCATTTTTATTAAATGGTATTATGAGGACAAAATATTCATATTTTAAGAGAGTGTTGATGCAACATCCCCAACCCGTAATCCACTAATTGGTGCCTCGAGTCAAGTCACCACATGACCACAAGAGTGCCTCCCCATACACCAAAGGTTTCCGACTAATAATGCGGGTCTAATGGATCATGTTGGGATAATGTACCCTCTATATAAGAGTATTCCACGATAGATAACATATAAAATAATGGAAACAATTAAAAATTAACCATTAACATTCATTACTAACCATTTCCCAAAATAGGGTATAAACCACAATCAAACAGTAAAAGATTCATGTCATGCTTATAGTTCCAAAAGTGAAGGAAGTCCTAAATAAATAGAAATAGTTGAATCCCCAAATGGGTCCTGGATCCAATTCCGGATCCTCTTCTGTGAAAGTCCCAATCCCAACTCAACTCCCTATCATAGGGACCTTTCCCTTGTCCTAAACCATAACCATGAAATCTTCATGGGTACCCAATGTCGGCTTGAGAAAGGTGTGAGTACATATTTATAGGCCCCCGCCAACAGGTCTACAAAATATCTAGTCTAAATAGACAGTGCATAAAATTAATAAATAAATTACATGTCAAAAAAAAGACAAATCAGGTGACATTAGGTAACTATATTTACTTTAGAAAATTTATTATTTGTTTCACGGGTTAGACATTTACAACATTTACACAATAGCCCAAGCCAATCAATTTCCATATATAAGTAATAAGTCAAGTTACCTATCTCACTAGGGAAATCCATTTCACAATCAGTTACATCACACTTACCTCAAACCATCATTCCAGGTAGTTTAATCTAATGCAGCCATTAGGGCCTAAAGCATCAGTCTGGCACCCTAACTCATGCATTCTAGGGGTGGTTCAGAGTATCAGTACAACCCAACCCATGGGAGGATCCTCAGTCCTTTATCCCACACCACCAATCCACGTGCACATTCTGATTCATCCATTTGCTGCATATACTATATCATAACCATACACAATCAATAAACATAATATTCCCATTTCAATAATAATTCAATATGTAAGTCATTATTAAGAATTAACCCATTAGAACACTTATCATTTAAATTACATAGCTTTTATAACCAGTTTCTATTCCTCATGTCTGAACCCATTAAGCATAATTAATAATTCTCATACATTATCCCATTTAACATGTCATAACAATTCATATACCTTAATCCATTCACACGTTTCCATTAGAGATCCATAATCTATTTGACATATTTGCATTAATTAATTCTTTCATTTTCAGTCCATGCCAAACAATCACTTAAGACATTCAAGGTCTATACATAACCATTCATTTTCCCCTTTTTGTTCAAACTAACATACCCACATGTTCATATTATTCTTTATCTCATCTCAAACCAACTCTAGGATTATCATTATCATTTTCTATGTTCAAGATCATTAGCGCATCCCATTAGTGGCCCTTTTTGGTCTCATAAACCTCAATGTATCCTATGGGGATTATGAGGGATCCAAATCACCATTTAGAATACCATTTTACCAATACATACTAAAATTATCAATTTCACAACAAGGGAGAAACACTAGCAAAACTACACATTCGTAAATCAACTCTAAGACTATGGGATATAACTTGTAGACCACTTACCTCAAAATCGAAAATTAAAACACCCTTAACCTTATTTATAGATCTAGATTCAGTCACCCCTTGAAGCCCAAACCTAATATCTATTGAAAAATGACGGTTTTAGGGATTCAGAAGAAGAAGAATCAAACCGTAATCCCTAATTTGTAAAATAAAATTAATTGGAATGTTAAACTTACCCGGAGCATCAATTCACAACCATCATCACTCTAAATGTCTTATAATCAAAGGAGAGCCACCCTTAGGAAGATTTGGGAGCTTAAGCTTCTCGCTGGGGCTAGTGGAGGAATAAATGGGGAGAAAATCGAGTAAGAAACATAAAATCCTAAGGGGGAGTTTAGTAAATTCACACTTTTCAATGGGGAACACAGTTTGGCTACATAGTTTTTCAAATCATGTACAAAATATGTACGTTCCTCTATCTAAGAGGGGTTAAGTAGAACGGTTTCTTAGGGAGCCCCATACAATTTGAAAAACCATGTGCTAACCATACGGAACACCACTTTACAAGTTTTAATGGTTTGGGTCTCCACATCACACGGTTTTTCTTAATAATGTACCCCCATAGCTATCACGGTTTGGGAGAATGGTTATCCCTAATCATTCACTAACCATGAAACATGCACTGGATGGCCAATTTCCTTTTTATTTTGTGTCTCAAACCCCCAAAACACCCCTGAACCTTCTCATACCACCAGTGAACATTCCATTAACCAAAATTAAGATGTTCAAACCAAAATTTACACAAGGACGTATCTCCATTAAGTGTGGGATCTTAAAACCTCCCCCACATTATAACATCTCATCCTTAAGATGCTATTCCAAGCATTATTGAGCTTCTGAAGGGAAGATATTTCACCATTGGGCCCATATATCTGACTCCATTTCCCAAGTATCCTTCTGAATATTACCATACTGCAGCAAAACTCAATCCAATGGAATAGTTATTCCCCATAATACTTTATCACTACAATCCACAATATGAACCATAAATCTATGATGGGTTAAAAGTACATTTATTTCTTGATAAGAAAAGTGAATGGATAACATTTTTTTCAAGATCATTTTCCTGGATTTGAGGAATTACCTTATCATATATATTAAAGAATAAGGGAATATACTTACTTTTTAATAAGGATTTCATCTTTTAATTAATTTACACCATAAAATCATTTTTTTTTTCAAATAATGAGTATTCAAGATGAATATTTTATGCCAGAAGCACTAGAATCAACACATAATTCAAAAAAATTTAACAAGTTGTTACTTGTATCTTTAGACATTAAACAAAACCAAAATGGTTAAGACAAGATAAGATAATTCCCAAAATTAACAAACCCTGATATTAGGGAAAACTACTTTAATTTATAAAATTCAATATTAATTCCAAAAATTAAAAATAGGTAAGTCAATAAATAAATATCTATAAAATTCCACAAAATATTCCATACTAAGATTAAAACCCAAAAATAAGAAGGGTTTTAGAACATAGTATTTCTTGATTTATATAACATTTACCTCCAAATAAGATCAATCGATATTAATGTCTCATTCTAACAATTATAGGTCATGATCATATAATCTCTAAGAGATGCCGATCATTACCATAAATAACCTAAATCACCATAAACCCACATTAAAATCATATATTCTTCCAAAATATAATTTAACCTTTATTCCTCAAATAAAATCCTATAATATTTTGTTTACCTTAATTATATAATTTCCAAAAATAGAGAACTTTTTATGAAATAACATTAATCACATAATCACCAAATCACTTTCAATATCATAATTATCTATATAATAAAACATATTTTCCCAAAATGAACTTAAATTTTATCTTTAAAAATGTTTAAATAAAGAAAAAATCATACTAACTAGGAAATCACATAGTCCAGTGGTATGTGATTCACCCTTTTCACCCTTAAATTATGGGTTTAAGCCTTGAGTCCTTGCTGGATTTGATTAGTTTTCTCCCAACCAATGGGTTTTAATTTTTCTAAAACTATATTATTATAATCCTTATAAAATTCCAAGAAATGTTATAAACATACTCAAAAATAACTATAATATATTAATGAATTGTTTTAATCTCATATTTTATCTCATACGTTTCATTATTCATACCCGAAAATGTAATAACATATAATTACCTCAAAATAAAAGATCATATAAACCCAAAATATTATTCATACCTTTAAAATCATATACGCAAAATGATAAGAGAATTCTTCCTCAAAATATTTCCACATGTTAAACTTAATGGTTACATATATCTCAAATATAAATTTCTTCCAAAGTACTCACAACATAAAAAGTGTATCAGTTCTTATTATCCTTAAATATACCACTACATCATAACTATTTAATCCCTTATATGTATAAATATTAATCATTTAATGTTATTTATAATCCTTTAACCAATATTTTCTATCTTATTCCGTAATAATTTCTTCCTATAAACAAAATATGAATCATGACCTAAGATTCAACAATATCATAACATATGCCAAGATATAATCCATACATTTAATATTTCATTTTCATTTTCTTCATCTTAAAAAATAATGGAATTAAGAATTGATAAATATCCATCTGTATGGTTGTAAGAATCCGTATTTTTAACTGGGTGAAAATCCATTGGGATTTAAAAAATTTAGTAATTAATAGACAAACAGATTTTAAGACCTAGCGTCAGAATAAAGTTCCATGCATAGACCACTTTATAGAATTAATGTCATTATATGTACGATCTGTTAAACCATGAGATTCAGCAATTCAGGATACCTTGGGTATCCATTAGTGACTTCACGGGCTGCGCACGGTTATTCAAACCATGCAGGTCAAGCCATGCGGTTACCCGGTTCATAAATGTTTTATTTATTTACTTTAAATAAATTTAAGTTTTAATAATAATAATATAATAATTTTATTATTATTTAAATTATGTTAATTAATTAATTGTGGAATATTTTAATAATAATAATATAAGGATATTATTATCATTTATATTATGTAAATTAATTAAATTCAAGGGAAAGTGAATTTAATTAATTGTGGGTTAAGGAAATTTGAATTTAAATGAGGAGTTTCAAAGTTTTAAATAAGTGTGATTATTAAATAGAGGTTATTGGTTGGAGTTTTTATCATTAAAATCATATTAATGATATTAAAATAAATTGGGGGTTATGGTTCTATTCATTCATCTATATTAAATATGAATTAATTAAGTGGTTTTATTTAGTTTCTAGGTTAAAAATAAAACAAAAGTGGAAGACCCTTCTCCCCCTTCCTCTTCACACAGGAGGCGCGGCCCCCCTTCTCCAAAAACCCTACCATCCATGTAAGCTCCTCCTCTAGGCTACCTCTATGGCTGCGAGCTCCTCTCCCATGTCCGGATCTACCTCGTCCAAACCACCTCCTCCCTATAACGCAACCCAGCAATGTGCAACCGACCCCTGGACGACCCCCGTCGATAGCGCGCGACTCTCATGTCGTGACCTCATGACTGCTCCCTCTTCCGATCCTCCACCTTGCAGCATGACTAGCCCCAGGTGAAAAGGACCCCTGGATGGAAACCCCTATAGCGCAACCCCCTTCTAGTCAAGACATGAAACGCGCGATCCCCCCCCCCCCTTCGGGTTCTCTATCCACAACATTTTCTTTCAGAATTCTTCTTGGTTACGTTCTGAATCAATGAGGTATGATCTTCTTTCTTACTCTCCTTCATCACTTTGGAGATTCATCACTTTTTCATTATCCAATTGGGTTTGTCCAAAATTAGGGTTTTGAGTATAATACCCAGTTTTGATGTTCTTCCTTCATTAAGGTGTAAAAATAGTGTTTTGGGGTCCTTTGGTCCATAATCCAACATCCACCGCTAAGGGCAAAGCATATGAACTCGTTTTTCTTCACCACCTTTGGTTTGGGTAAGTTTTCCACTTTGTTTTTCAGTTTTTATCCACCTAAATAGGAGTCTAATATTTTATCCAAGTCTCTGGTATATAGCGACAGGTGTATAGACCTTGCTGCATTGGTTTTGGTCTTCTGAAGTTATTTTGGAGATTTGTTGATTTTTTTGTAATCATGCATGTGTATATATATATATATATATATATATAAATTTGGTGTGTGTTCGACTATGTTTCATTTTCAACTAATTTCCGCCAAGTACATTAAAGCGTTGCATAATTAAAATGACGTCACCCCGAGGTAGGGTCCCAAATCACTATCACTTTATTTTAAGAATTATTTTCTTCTTTAAATAAGTTGATAATATGAGTTTACTTGATTATGGAACTACTAAATTTTCTTTAAATGATGATTAAATATAAACTGTTGGTTGGTGGTAATGTCAAATCATGCTTTCTTATGGTTGGTATTTTGTATGTATCCTTGTTGATGTGGATACATGATGTTTCGATGAAAGACTTTCGATTTTATTGAATGATTCTTTCCACATGTGAAAAATGAAGAAAATACCATGTATTGGTGTTAATCATTTATTCTTGGCTATTGAAAATATGTTGAGGTTATTCCCTGAATATTAAATGGTTATTTAGGAATCACCCATGGGTATTCCTTATAAATGAGACTTAAATGGAGATGGATTTAGAAACCTTAGGTGTGCCTTCTTAACCCATGTCATGAAATTTTAATTATGTAAATGGTGATATATCAGTTGTAGAATTGAATGATTAAATGGGGTAGGAAGGTTAATGGGGTAATTAATTCAAGAATTAATTATCAAGTCATGAGCTGAAAATAATTGTGGAATTTACTGAATATTGAGAATATTTAATATTTTGACATGTTTGGAATATAAATTGGAAACTAGTAATAATTAATGGATGGATTAATTATTAAATGATAAATGGTAAATATTTAATTAATTGATGAATTGTTTAAAGATATGGGATTTAATTAATTAATTGTTGAATTAATTAATTTGCATGCATTAATTTAATGTTTTGAATTGATTGTTTATTACGACTGTTGGCCAAGAATACCTTTTGATGCATGTTTGTTTTCCATGCATTAAGTTTTTTTGGATAGATTTGTTTAAAAATATGATATGTTATGTGATAGGGTTGCTAAATATCTGGGCTTTGTTCATCATGTTTGACTTGAGATGTTTTTGACGTGCATGTAAATTGTTAAAGTCCTGGATGAATCACTGCTTGAGTGGATGGGTTCAGACTTGTTAAAAAATTGGATAATTAAATGTGATTTAATTATTTAGTTGATTTTATTATGGATAATAATAATTAATTGTTAATTAATTATTAACTATTGATATGTTGAATGGTTAATTAATTGTTGAGTTATTTGATGGGAGATTTATGTTGTTAATTAGTTGTTGAATTAATTAACGGATTTGATTAATTAATTTATGAGTTTATTAATAGATGGTTTTAGGGTGTTATACATGGATTTATACATCAATGATAAATATATATATATTTATGATTTATAAATGGTTTGTGAGATAGGGACTGACGCTTCAAATACTCACGAGGTCCTAGACATGGCGTTCTACAACTAACTTGAATGACAATATTCTTTTATGGGACAGGGACTAATGCTCCAAATAACCATGGGTTGTGAGACAAGGAATGACACTACAAATACTCATAAGTGTTCTAGACATTATGTTCTTCCCCCAATTAATTAAAACTGGACTGTGAGTCCAATTGGTTGTACATGAAATGAGTTAAATAGTTAATGAAAGTTGTTGTGACATAATGAATTGTGAATTTAATATGAGAAAGGGTTCAAACTTGTTAATGATTTGGGTGAATAATTATCCACTAAATAAGGCTAATATGAATTTTTAATATATATAATATTCATGTTTTTATTATTCATAAACACCAATTTAGTGCATTTTACACATTGAACAGCATTTCACATTATGATTGTAATTCCTTCTTAAAATGCACTATTATGAGGTAAATTTTTTAACATCATTTAAAGTACCCAATGATCTTGATTTTATTTTAATATTTAATTTCAAGGTTTCTAATTATATTGGGAACAATTCATACTTGTGTAGTGTTGGAAGATCTATATTGTAAGACCACCAAAATGGGATTTCATGCCAACAATTCTGGAGAAGGCAGATTGGACACCGCCCACTGATGAGAATGTGGGGCCCAACATATGGGCCCAATGAAGTCCAAATTTCGTATGATTCTAGAATAAATATATAGGAAAATCATCCTTCATTATCCAGTGCAAATTTGGCCTTCATGGTGGTTATTAAGGTGGCCCAATTTGGCGATAAAAATTTGGGCCAGATTTTAAGGCCCATAAAATCGTCCCAACAATTTCATCATATTTATGAAACCACATATTCTATTGGGATGAAATTTTACAAAGATCTGGGGGAAATCAGTAGAATAATGTTTTTCTTCTATTACCCACTCTAATGTTTCCATATAGAAGGTATTATAGGTGCCTATGTTCGGTGGAAGAAAGCTAGCTTCCACCTCGGGTCAAGGGTGGAAAAGTCTACTCTCTCTTAACTTTCCACCCACCTAGGGCCACCACCATTAATTGAGGTGACTTCCACTGTTGTAGGATCGACCAAAGGCTTCAAAATTGAATATTTAAGGTAGTGGTGGTAGAGGAGTTTAGGATCCTTGGAGCTTTGTTTTCATTGTAATTTTATTATGTCGATTTGACTTTATAACGTTCTTCTTTCTCATATAAGTTGTTCGAATCACCTTAGTTCATAATAAAATTTATTCCTTTCCTATTATTTTTTTTTTCTTATTATCACTTTGATATAGTTTCTTTAAAGTGTGAATTTATTCACACCATACCTTTTGATATTCTTCGCACAACATTGGAGTTATTGCTTTCTTTTTATTTATTTTTTACTTATCCAATTCCTCCCTCATGAGTCTACATTCAGATTCCATTGAAACCATAGAATCAATGTAGGGATAACTCTTTTATGGGTTGATCCAAGTTATTATCAAGGGTATGGTTTGGATGTTATTTCTCACCCCATTAATTTCTAATGACTTCTTTTAATTGAGAATTTTTTTTGAAGATCTTTAAACTCCTTCGTCCTTGTTGAATTTAAGGCCACACACTTCAAGTGTTAATACAAAAATTTACCTTGAAGTGCTCAAAACATTAATCCTTCAAGTGTAAAGGTGATTAGTATTAAATGGTTTAGGTATTAAACTAGTAAGTGATGATGTGGCTTGATCTTATTAAAGAACCCATCTCAAATATAAGAAGTTTAAATCACTAAAAAGGGAATTCATCCAATCCACCCCAAGCAATAACCTAGGATCAACTCTTTATCTTAATTTGAATTAACTTAAATCTATTAGTGATACCTTAAACCCATCTAAAATCAACCCAAGTTGGCCACTTCATATCCAAAAACAATCCGTAGAATGTACGTGTCTATAGGTTACTTCTTAGGTCTCTGAGGATTCGATAACCCAGGCTAAACTACAAAGACCGTTCTACCTTCATCTCTTTGTTAAATTTGAGAGTGAATCAAATTTTGGTGCCATTTTCGGGGACCAAGTAATTAAATTAGACCAAAACCTTCTTTCCTCATCCCCATTCTTCTATTATCAACCAAGATCTCTTATCTTGTCCCTTTATCATTTTTTATTTATTTATTTTGGCGCATGTCCGCTTACACCTGTGATCAATCAAACCGTATAGTTAGGGTGGAAAGTCCTAGGGTAGGGGATTTAAGTGAACCTATGGGATTGTTTCCATTATATAATAATCCTCTTGATACTCCAAAGTCCAAAATTGTGCCCATTTTAATGGAAGTTCTTCAAAGAAACCAACTCATAAACCTGGGTGGGAACCAAAATGGAAACCCAAATGAGGCAGCCCCAAACGTGGGGAATGCAGTTGATCAAACCATGAATGAATACCTCACACCTTCCTGGACCAATGCCCCCTCATGAATTAGAAACAACTCCCTAGGATATGCCAACTACACCTTTAAACCCCATTTCCTAAACCATCTTCCTGACATTCAATGGAATGGAGTCCGAGATTCCCTACCTTCATGTTAAGGAGTTCAATGACATTGTAGAAACCATGTGTCCCCCACATCAACTAGAATCAGCCAAGATGAGGCTATTTCCTTTTAATTTAAAGGATCAAGCTAAATATTGGCTAAAAAATTTGAGACCACCATCCATCAACTCTTGGGACCAACTAAAAAGAAAATTATACAAAAAATTCTTTCTCCGCCAGAAAACAATTACACTTAAAAAGAGTATCCAAATTTTTTTGAAAAAGAGGGAGATTAATTCTATGAAACATGGTAGTGCTTCAAAGACACTCTAAACATGGTTCCACACCATGCTTTTTCTATTCCTGAATAAGTGATAATTTTCTATGGAGGGTTGGTTCTGGGGAACACACAATTCATTGACATGATGTGTAATGGAGCCTTTAAGAAAAAATCCCGAAATAATGCTTAACTGTATCTAGAAAGCCTTGCTGAACAAAACCAAACATGGGGAACTTCAACGTATTCTGAAAATCCACAAATAACTATTGAAATTCATATACATATAGAAGAGGAAATCCTTAGGGAAAAACTCGCAGTACTCTGTAGGAAGGTTCAAGAGATAGACCTTAGGAAAGTCCATGAAATCCAAAATATAGACCATATTTTCAAAATTTGTGATAAACATGACCATAAGACAGGAAAATGCCCAACCATTCCATCCATCAAGGATGTTATTTTGGAGGACCCCCAGCAGAAGTAAATTCTTTGAACTTTCAAATTCCTCAATACCAAAATAACTTCAACCCAAGGTATAATGACCACCCAGGCTTCCACTGGAAAGAAAACCAACAACCTAGCCAACCACAGGGAAAAAATCCTTACACCCATCAAAAATAACAAACCCATAACCAGTTCCAAACCCAACCTATCCAATACCAACAGCCACCAGTCTATTTTCAACAAACCATCCCACCTCCAAAATATCCCCCTAGGATAAACCAATCTTCTCAAGCATCAACCCAAACTGTTCCACAAATCCTACTAGAAAAATTGTGAAAACAAATAGACAAAATGAACTTATAATTCTCTTCCCTTAACCAAGAACTTAAAACCATCAAAACTGGAAAGGAACCCATGCCTACTCAGGCGGTACCATCCTCAAATTTAAGGGGAGAGTCAATTTTCACTCTAACAACTAATGAAAAACTAAAGGTTGTTAATGTTTTAAAAATATGTAAATCAATTGAGAAACCTGAAAAAATAATTCAAAAACCATGTGGAGCTTCAAACTCTAATGAAAATTCAAATGAACCACAAGATCAAACTGAAGAAATTGATAACAATGTGAAAGAAACAACTCTTCAATAAACAACCCCACAACCTGCACCATTTCTTCAATGCATGAGGGGGAAAACCAAGCCTTAATTGAGTGAAACATTGAGGGGAATATTCTCACAAGTCAATTTGACCATTACCCTTATCGATGCAATCCAAACCATACCAGCCTACTCATAGTACATTAAGGACTTGTTCACTTTAAAAGAAAATTTTCACATAAAAACAAAGTCTTTTTGGAATCTAATTTGAGTACCACCATTCATGGGACCATTCCTCATAAGTTGAAAGACTTGGGTTTCCCTTACATCAATGTTGAAATAGGAGAGAGAAAAGTTGTGTAGGCCTTGTGTGACCTAGGTGCTAGTTTCAATCTCATCTCGTATGTTGTGTACTGATAGTTAGGCCTAGAAGAGCTCCAACTCACATCTTTCACACTCCAACTTATTGATCATAGAATTAGGGTTCCAAAGGGGATTTAAAGGACATTCTGGTAAAGGTTGAAAACTTCATCTACCCTGCTAACTTCATTGTCCATGACAACTATCCAAACTTAGGAAATAAGGAACAAAGCCCAATTATCCTTGGTCATCCTTTCCTTGCAATAATAAACTCTATTATCCGAGTCCGAAATGGGAACATGACCATCACCTTTGGAAACATGAGTCTAGACTTGAACATCTATAATTCATGTTCACAAATAGGGGATGATGACGACATTTATGAAGCAAACATGATAGGAAGCATTGATAATGAATCCATAGAACATCAAGGAATATTTGATGGATATTTAAGTCAGTATGAGATTGATTTCCTTTGTTCACATGAATAAAGTTTATCACCTTGGCTTGAATCATTTTAAAATTGCTCTTATGATGATGTCTTAGGTCCAGAAATCAATGAAAACTTTCAGGAAACCACTTTCATAGAGACCAATCAAACATCCTTCCATAAATCTGATCAAACCAATATTGTAGATGAAACTTCTATATGTGTTGATTCAATCCTATCTGAAACTCTAAAAAAAGAAATTGATCTTGAGCTAATGTCGCAATATTCTACTGAAATTTTGAACCAACCTGATCTTAAATCGAAGGAACTTCCTGATGCACTAAAGTATGCCTTCCTAGGGGAAAATCAAACACATCCTATTGTCATTTCTTCTTCTATTGAATCCAATCATGAGAGGATGCTTCTAGATGTACTTAAGAAACATAAGAAACCCATTGGTTGGACTCTGTCTGATATTCTTGGGATTAGCCCACTTATTGGGACTCATAGGATTGTTCTTGAATCTGATTCAAAGCCATGTTTTCAACCTCAACAGTGACTCAATCTTAATCTCATGGAGGTGGTAAGGAAGGAACTTCTAAAATTGTTAAAATTTGGTATCATATATCTCATAGCTGGGAGTGAGTGGGTCATCCCAATCCAAGTCATTCCCAAGAAGGAAGGAATCATGGTGATAACCAATAAAGATGGAGAGATTATTCCAACCAGGGTGAGTAGTGTCTATAGAGTATGCATCGACTATAGGAAGCTAAACTCATTTACCAAGAAGAAACATTTCCCCTTTCCATTCATTGACCAAGTCCTTGAGATAGTGGCAGGTCATGCCTTCTACTATTTCAAAGATGGGTATTCGGGGTACAATCAGATTGAGGTATCCCTAGAGGATCAAGGGAAGACTAATTTCATCTATCCATTTGGTACCTTTTCCTTCAAACGCATGCCCTTAGGGTTATGCAATGCCCCTGGAATCTTCCAGCGGTGCATGATGGGAATCTTCTCATACATGGTAGGGGATTTTCTTGAGGTCTTCATGGATGACTTCTCTGTGATTGGGGATATATTTGAGGGATCTATGAGGAATGTGAAGAGAGTTTTTTCTAGATGTGAAGAAATGATTCTAGTCCTAAACTGGGAAAAATCCCATTTCATGGTTAAATAGGGACTAGTTTTAGGCCATCTGGTCTCGGGTAGGGGGATTGAAGTTGATAAAGAAAAAGTTGACATCATTCGTCACCTTCCATCACCCAAAAATATTAAGGAAGTGAGGTTGTTCTTAAGACATGCTGGTTTCTATAGAATATTCATCAAGGAATTTAGTTCAATCTTCCATCCCCTTTGTGCTCTCCTAGTAAAGGGTGCTCCATTTATTTGGATAGAAAGTTGTGAGGGTTCATTCTCAACCCTCAAATACTCTCTCACCTCTCCTCCCATTATGAAATCTCCAAATTGGAACCTTCCTTTTGAACTTATGTGTGATTCCAGTGACTTTGCTGTAGGAGATGTGTTAGGAAAACGTTGCAATAAAACTCTTTATGCCATTGCTTATGCAAGAAAATCCTTAAATGATGCCCAAATCAACTATACCACCACTAAAAAAGAGTTGCTTTATGTTTTCTTTGTATTAGATAAATTCAGGCCCTATTTCTTAGGATCACCCACCATTGTCTTCATTGACCATTCAACCCTAAAATACCTTTTCCAAAAACAAGATTCCAAGTATAGACTAATTAGGTGGGTCGCTATCTTACAAGAATTTGACCTCACAATCAAGGAAAAAGGGTTGTTGAAAAATTTTCAGCTGATAACCTCTCTATTATGGAATTAAAAGAGAACTCAAATCACCTTTCTATGTCTGCTTAATTTCTTGATGAACACCTATACTTTATGAGTGACTGCCCTTGGTATGCCGACATAGCCAATTTCTTAGTTACAGGAGTCATTCCAAAATTCTTAGGGACTCAAGCTCAATGTAAATTCCATTCTGATTTTAGGAGCTATGTGTTTGATGATCCATACCTCTATAAGTTCTTCCCTGACCAAGTTATTAGGATGTGTGTCCTAGAATCTGAACAAGATTCCATCCTTAAATTCTATCATAGTGAGGCACGTGGAGGTCACTTTTCCTCAAGAAAAACTTCTACTATGATTCTTCAGTGTGTTTTCTTTTATCCCAATCTCTCAAGGGACTCCTAAACATTTTTTTAATGATGTCCTAAGTGACAATATGTAGTTTCAATCACAAAAAGGAATCAAATGCCACTCACTTCCATCTAAATGATTGAAATATTTGACTGCTGGGGAATCAATTTCATGGGTCCCTTCCCAAACTCTAGGGGATACCTATACATCCTCTTAACTGTTAATTATGTATCAAAATGGTTGGAAGCCATTCCCACTAAGTCTAATGACCATCATGTTGTGATCTGATTTCTGAAAGAGCACATATTTTCTTGATTTGGGATTCCAAGGGCTATAATTAGAGACCGAGGAACCCATTTCTGCAACATTCCATTCTCATCACTCAAGTGTAAGTATGGGATTTCTCACAAGGTTTCCAATGCATACCATCCTCAAAACAATAGTCAATCTGAGTTAGAAAATAGGGAGATTAAGAATATTCTTGAAAAAACAGTCAATCCTTCTAAGAAAAATTGGTCCAAGAAACTCTCAGATGCTCTTCGGGCATATAATATAGCATAAAAACCCATCCTAGAAATGTCACCATATAGGTTGGTTTATGGAAAAGCATTCCAATTTCCTGTTGGAATTGAGAATAAGGCTTTTTGGGAAATTAAGAAAATAAATTATGACCTCTCATTTGCCAGGACAAAAAGAAAATTAGATCTCAATGAACATGAGGAGCTAAGGATAGAGGCTTATGAAAATTCAAGGATCAATAAATCTAGAGTTCAAGCCTACCAATCTAGGAATATCAAATTAAAACATTTTTAACTATGAAAATTCGTACTCTAATATAGTTCAAAACTTTATTTACACCCAAGAAATTCAAGGTCTAGATGGTCAGGTCCTTTCATAGTGCATCATGTGTACCCCCATGGGGCAGTAGAGGTTCAAGACCCCACAAGTGGTTACATTATCAAGTTCAATGGTCAAAGGATAAAACCATTAATTGAATCATTCAATAAACAAGAAACATAGGTTGAGTTAACTGAGCCAAACTATGAAACAGGAAAAAATGATAGATTTAGGATCCATGTCGGGCTAACGACGTTAAACAAAGCGCTGGATGGTTGGGAAGCCATGTTTTTCATGTTTCTAATCTTTTTGGAATCATATATATTTTTAAAATAGGATTAATTAATCATTTTGATATTTAAAAATAAAAAAAATAGATTATTGACCTGTTTTTCTATTATGAGTATGGATGGGTATGAAAGGGGATCACCATATTCATTCGGGTCACATGGTGTGATCCTTGAGTAATACCTTACCCAGAAATTTAAAAAGAAGACAATGTATCATCACTACATTTTATTTTTATGTGTTTGTAGGATAAAAAAATAAAAATATATTATATATTAATAAATAAATAAAAGGACACCTTATAGGTTGTGGGTCAAACCCCGTCACAAATGGTGAAGCCGCGGGGAATCGAACCCGGGACCGAAGGGAGACAGCAGCGCGCGCTTACCACTGACCTACGGATTTTTGTGCTTATTTATTCTAAAATTTATATATATACTTATATTTTACTTTATTTATTATATATATATATATATAGTTTTTTTGTTTGATTTTTTTTTTCACAAGGTAATTCTCAGAGTGACATTGAGATCAAAGGATTAAAAGAGAGCAACAAGAATTTCAACTTCAACCACCAAGTGACTTCATTACATGATCCTCATTTTCAATTTCCTTTTTGAACTCTTATTCTCTACCTCTAACCCCTTCTAAATTTTATTTTATTTAAACACTTGGGATAGTTTTATTTTAAGTTGGGGGGAGGAGATAAAAAAATATTGCTTTCGTGTCAAAAAATGAACGATTTGAAAAAAAAATGTTCCTTAATGGATGGAAAAATTTATTTAACCTTAAACATGACAACAAACATTTTACACTTTGAAACTGAATATCAAATAATTTATCATTCCTTAATTTTGATTTTAATCCATGTATAATTTCATGAGAATAGATTTTGGAAAGTATGGATGTCTAATGTGATATTTCATGGTTTATATTTTCATCCAAATAAAAAAATTCAAAATGCACATCCTTTGGATAGTGGGGTATTATTTTGAGTTCATGGGGTCCCCCAAATAAATATCATGGGTTTTCTGATCATTTTAGTTTTAATACGAGTATTCAAAAAAAATTAAAAAATCAATAAATTTGTGTGTAGAGAAATGAAATGACCTAATGTGTGGCATCCGGCACTTGGGGATCGTGACTCCATAGTTTTCTGGCCCAGAGTTAGTAATTTTATCTTTATTTTTGTTAATTTGAATTTTTTTGACTAATTTAACTCAATATGATTCCCGAGTATGTGGGCTTCACTTGGTGACCTAAAGTCTTTGATCTTGGGAGTCATCAGCAAAGTCTCGCTACAGGGGTTGACTCTTTTGAGTGAAATTTCAATTACAATGGAAAAATTGAAAAAATAGTAAAAACAATAAAAAATACAATAAAAAAATTTAATACTCATCTTAATATTGAAATGTGATTCCACATAGCACTTCTATCATTTCCATCTTGAATAAAGATGAACCCACATGTCTAATGTGATGCACAATACATCATCACTCTTAATTGATATTGGATGAAATATGGAAATGAATTTGAACAAAGGAACGATCTTGGGATTGGGATATACTTATGAAAATATCATATATTAAAATATTTTTATGGGTTTCATGATTTTTTGGTATAAGGGTTTTTGGTGATCATTGTGTATTAAAATGTTTTTGGAAAAAGGAAATCGAATTTCATATTGTTGAGATATATTTTTCTTGGGACTAGAAAAACTCAAGTTGGGGGTGTGATTATCCACTAAATGAGGCTAATATTCATTATTAATATATATAATATCCATGTTCTTTATTATTCATAAACAACATTTTAGTACATTTTACACTTTGAACAACATTTCCCATTATGATTGTAATTCCTTCTTAAAATGCACTATTATGTGGTACATTTTTTTAGCATCATTTAAAGTACCCAATGATCTTGATTTTATTTTCATATTTAATTTTTAGGTTTATAATTATATTGGGAACAATTCATACTTGTGGAGTGTTGGAAGATCTACATTTGAAGACCACCAAAATGGAATTTCATGCAAACAATTCTGGAGAATGCATATTGGACACCATCCCACTTATTAGAATGTGGGGCCCAACATACAGGCCCAATGAAGACCAAATTTCTTTGAATTATATAAGACATATATAGGAACAAATAATTATGCAAGATCCAATGCGAACTCGGATTTCATGGTGGTTATTAAGGCACCCCATTTTGGAGATAAAATTCTAGGCCAGATTCTGAGGCTCATAAAATAATCCCACAAATTTAATCATATCTAAGAAACGACATATTATTTTGGGATGAAATTTTACAGAGAGATAGGGGACATCCGGATATTAATTTTTGTCTTATATGTCCTACTACAATTCGGCAATCTAGAAGGTCTTACAGGCGCCTCTGTTCATTGGAAGCAAGCTGGATTCTACCTCAGGTCAAGGGTGGAAAAGTCTACTCTCTCTTAGCTTTCAACCCACCTAGGCCCACCACCATTAATTGAGGTGACTTCCACTATTTTAGGCTCGACCCAAGGATTTGAATTTTACTATTTAAGGAATTTTTGTTAGAGGAGTTTAGGATCCTTGGATCTTTGTTTCCATTGTAATGTTATTATGTCAATTTGGATTTGTAACGTTCTTCTTTCTCATGTAAGTTGTTCAGATCACCTTAGTTATTAATTAAATTTATTCCTTTCCTCTTATTATGTTTTTATTCTTATCATTTTTATATTGTTTCATTATGTTGTGAATTTATTCACACCATACCTTGTGATATTCTTCACACAACGGTGGAGTGATTGCTTTCTTTTTATTGTTTTTTTACTTCTCCAATTCCTCCCTCATGAGTCTACTTTCTGCTTCCATTGAAACCATATAATCAATGGAGGGATAACTCTTTTATGAGTTGATCTAAGGAAGTAGAAAAGGGATGGTCTAAATGTTATTTCTCACTCCATTAATTTCGAATCACTTCTTCTAATTGAGAATATTGTTTGAAGATCTTTAAACTCCTATGTCCTTGTTGAATTTAAGGCCACACACTTCAAGTGCTAATACGAACCTTTACCTTGAAGTGCTCAAAAATTTGATCCTTCAAGTGTATAGGTGAATAGTATTAAAGGGTGTAGGTATTAAATCGGTAGGTTATGATGTTGTTTGATCTTCTTAAATGAACCCATCTCAAATATAAGTAGTTAAAATCATTAAAAAAGGAATTCATCCAATCCACCCCAAGAAATAACCTAGGATCAACTCATTATCTTAAATTAAATTAACTTAAATCTGTTAGTGATACCTTAAAACCATATAAAATAAACCCAATTTGGCCTCTTCATAGCCAAAAAAAATCTATAGAATGTACGTTTATATAGGTTACTTCTTAGGTCTCTGAGGATTCGATAACCCAAGCTAAACTATAAGGATCGTTCTACCTTCATCACTTGGGTAAATTTAAGCGTGAATCAGTGAATCACTATTTGGTGGATGAACCCAAGAGTGAATCACTATTTTTATTGGATGGGCTCATAAATTTCATGTGAAATATTAAATTTAATATCATATGATGTGTTATCCAAGTTAAATCACAAGCTTTGATTCGATCTTTACTTTGATTACTTAGATGTCTTTAGAGACATCTGTTTTGAGTGACTTATATGAGGATGTATAGATTATGCCAAAAATCAATAATTATATAATTTAATGATTTTTGAATAAATGATAAATGAAAATTAATGGGAGATTACTATTGTGTATGAATGAAAAATGTATAATGCAGGTTCAGACACCAGCTGAGGGCGGAAGCAGGTACTTGGGTATATTGATACATTGTACTGCTTGATTTATTCATGCATGATTTCACTGTTTTAATTATTTATTGAATATCTATATTTGGGGTAGATACCATTAGTCCTGGCCTACCTATATTTATATCTCACATCTTATTAGGATCGTTATTTCACTGGGGTACCCACGTAGATTCTATTCGGTTGTAGGATTGTGTTGTTTGCATATACTTGGGGGATACGAGCAGAGGACTGAGCGGAAGCCCATGATGCTTGATGAGACTGCCCTCAGGGCTTTGAGTCATTGTTTATTTATTTCTATACTTTAATGTAAAACATGTTGTTTTTTTCACTATTTTCTATTTTGTATCATTAGTATGTCATGCATTCATCTGCTGTATAATTGGCATTGGTCACTTTTATAAAATTAGTACTATTTTTCTTCCACTTCATTTTCAATTATGTATTACTACTTCCACTATTGATTGTTATTTGCTATGATATACCAATGTGAAAATATGATAAGAGGGTATAGTCTCCCCACTGACTATCCTTAGACCCTTGCAACTATTTGGCATCCTTTGGCGTACGAGGAGACGCGTTTGAGGTCATGTGGTGACCGGTCCGGCCACTGGTTCAGGGGTGAGCCGGATAGAGATGTTACAATGTTATTATTGATCCCATTCGTTATCATTCCCCCTAGTAAATTGATTTAAATAATGACCATTCTCCCCACATATAAATTTTTTAATTCATACCTCAGGAAGAACTTGTTTCCCAATCATGGATTTATTGGAAAAAAAATTCCTTTGAAAAATATTACATTATAACATCCTTTACTGCATATAAATAATTTTCCTGTTCATTTAAGGCATTTTATTGGGTGATTCTTCCCACATTCATGACACATAATTAATTGAAACTTTTTACCATTATGATCTTTATAACCTGAACATCAAGGGATCTACACATATCTCTTATTTGATAAGTTTGGAAAATCACCTTGGTTAATGTGGTTAATCATAACTCCTAATAGCTTGTTACAGATATCTCACTATATATCCCATTCCTTTTGGTTTCTCATTTATATAAACACCACATTTTCTTTTATATTCATTATTACTTGGGTTCCTACTAAATCTAACCATTTACTAAACAAATAAGGTTAGTGTGATCATATAAGTAAAATCACAATAAATAATCTTATAAGAATGATAAACATTAAGATATCATTAACCATGGTATCCAAAATAAACATAATTATCCCAAACATGCTATCCTTATTATTAATATAGGACTTTTAACTTATGTTAAACTAACATCCTAGCCTCTAAATTTATATAAACCTAGCTCTGATACCAAACTATAAGGAACCACCCTTATACATTACATATTCTACAAACTTTAAACTAGAATTCACTTTCTTTCATTCCCAAATATATTTTGGGTTTATATTTTTATATTTTTAGTTCATAACTCTTATATAAAAATCTAACATAATTCAAAGTGGAAACGCTTACTCGGTGTCCATTTTTTCTACCAAACACTACTTTTATGAAGAAATATATTTTATTTTGATGAAATATCTTCAAAACTTTTATCGTGAACTCATATTTTTCCATATTCATCCTTAAATACCTATGAAAAATATTTTAAAATGTGGGATGTTCACAAAAAACTCAATAAGGGACATAAAAGGAAATAAATAAACCATTAGACTGTGAATAATTATAAAACTTTACCTTTTTCAAAATAAACATTGGGCTAAAAATAAACATTATCTTACCTAAAAATCACCTTATATACCTAAAAATTATCATAAAACATATAATAAGAAATATTAAAGGAAAAATAAAACTCATAAATGTTTCTTTGAAATCATGAAAAACTCATAATACATTTTTCACAAAGTTCTTCATTTCAACCTTATAAAGTAACATATACTTTCCTTCACCTTTTAAAGTCATGATATATCTGTTAAAACACATATAAATAATAGAAAAATCTTATAGGTTTTTGGTTGGAGTAGAGTACTCAAGAGGGGGGTGAATTGAGTATCTATAAAAATTTATGTTTAAAAGGTATTCTTAAAAGGGTTCCCCAA
Source organism: Viscum album (assembly GCA_963277665.1). Taxonomy (NCBI): domain Eukaryota; kingdom Viridiplantae; phylum Streptophyta; class Magnoliopsida; order Santalales; family Viscaceae; genus Viscum; species Viscum album. The sequence continues at coordinate 1,881,788,509 of OY728138.1, read as the reverse complement.
TAAATTTAAAGACAGCCTGGTTAATCAATGTGATACGGTTATGAAAGTTTCACTATATAAATAAATTCTTAAAATATTGATTAATTCTCTATAATCATAATATCAATTATTAACATTACTTTTGAAGGTATTCTAATAATTCAAAATAGTTATAACTTCATTCCAAGATGAACTATCAAAGTAAATTTAGTGATTTCTGAATTAAATAGTAAAACAAAGAAAACTAAAATAAACTGCACAATAGATATAAAACAAGTGGTTCAGTCTCAAGATGAGACCTAATCAACTCCACTTGGTGATCACCTATCACCAAGAAGATTATATAAATAAACTTGATCCACACCCTGGATCGGGGTTAACAATAGTACATCAGACTGTCCATGTCACATGAACTCTTCCACAATTCTTTGTGGGTATGAACTATCAGGTCACACGGGGACCTCTTCCACACCTATATGTGTGAATACATAAGTGTAAAAAGATATAAGAGAAAAGATATCTTGTATCTTTCTGTTTGATATAGGATATAAAGTGTAATTTTATACAGACACACACACTTCTTGAATGATAAAAATAATACACAATAGAGCATAAATGATGATATAAGGTTAGAAGTTCTTTGAGTGTTAGTCTATGTAGATATGGACTTTTGGGTTGAAGCAGACACGAAAATCAAGTCCTCTCACGGAAAATAGATTATTATAAGTTGGCTATATCTGGCCCGTGTTCTTTGTGGAGTTGATAGTGTGGAAATGTTCTTAACTCTAGGATACAAGTTTGTTTCATGTCTTCTTCATAAATTTCGCGTTGCATTAATGTTCATGCTTCTTCGTTATCGGGCACACACTTGTTTTTCTGTTATCATAACTGTAGCCACAGTCACCATGGTCTCCTCCTTTTTCTTCAGGCCATGTTTTTATTTTTAATCTTAGAATGAATGTGTTAGAGCCGATAGGATACATGTATTCTACACCTCGTACCTCATACTATCAGGTGACATGTCTACAAAGAAATATTAATTATTTTCGTGCATTAAAAAACTTAAAATATGACTGTTAGAAATTAAATTGAAAAATGACAAAACAAATTATGAAACGGTGTCACAGTCTATCTGTAAATGGTGTCTCCATGAAATGGTGTATCCTTATTTGTCTTTGAGCTGTGAGATAGCTATGATGTCATAGTTTTATAGAGATCAGGAACCGATAGCATAGATGCAGTGTTAGGATCACAGTGTCTGGTCATGGTGTCTGGATGGTGATGGTGTCTGGATGGTCATAGTGTCTGGATGGTCACAATGTCTGGATGGTGATAGTGTCTAGATGGTCATGGTGTCTGGATGGTCACGGTGTCTGGATAGTCACAGTGTCTTGATGGTCACGGTGTCTGGATGGTCACAGTGTCAGGATGGTTACGGTGTATGGATGGTCACGGTGTCTTAGACTTAGCCAAATATATGTACAAAGACTTAAATAGTGATATTCATAGAATGAATTAAACTTAATCATTCATAAGATAATTTCATTATAAAAAAATAGTTTACAATAATTATTTTAAGGCATAAATAAACTAATCATTTTTACACATGATTTTAGATAGATTAAACAGGATTTATAAGCTTTACAGAATGTATAGGATTTGTGATCATTAAAACATGATTAATATATAACGAGTCCAAAATTCTCCCCCTTTTTGATGATCACAAATCATGTGAGTGAGATATCTATTCTTAGGTAATGTTTCTCTTCTTTAATGTGCATTTAGTGCATATAAAATACATATTTCTCCCCCTTTGGTGATTATCAAAAAGAGTAAATAAGAAAGAAAAGTGTACAATGCATTATATGGATAAAAGTGTCATTACAAGTAATAAGTAACAACAATACAGAAAACATCCCTATAAAAAGATTGTAGTCATTATTCTTCAGCACTGGCTTGTATTTGCTTTTCCCTTAGCAGTAATATCACAAGAGGAAGCCATAGGAGTAGAGGTAGAATTGGAGGAAGGTAGTGAACCAGTGGATAGAGAAGGTAAAGGGAGTCCTTCAAAAACAGAAGGGGACAAGGTAGGTGCCATGGAAGACCGAAGAAAATGTTGATCAGGGATAACATGCATGATCTAACTCAGAGCCTAAGAGACGGACATAGAGGTAGGGGAAAGGGAACAAGATGAGAAAGTAGGAAAACTAGATCTCAGAGGTGCAGCTCCAGGAGTGACAATTACAATACTCTGGAAATGAAGATAAGGCCTCAAAATATAGATGAAGTCAGAAATGATCTCACCATCATACTGCATATCTTTTAAAAAGCCATACTTCTACTCCATAAACTTATCCAATAAAGGAGTGAAATCTTTGAGCTTTTGGACTTGAGTTTTGAACGCTTGAGTGACATGAGGAATCCCCAGATTCTTTACATGGTACTTGAAGTGGTTTGTCATGTCATTCTTATAGAAGATCTGATTGAAGTAGAAGTCCACATTCTTAGAAATTTCTTGTTGAGAATCATTGGAAATTTTGAAATGAATTCTCACCAAATCAAAAAACTATGTCACTATTGTTGATAACTTCAAATAGAGATTCCTTGTCGAAGCCTCTGAGCACCGATTGAAGTTCTTCTTTGACAACTATTTTGAGCAGATCACTATCTAAAAATGGTTGAGATGATTGTCCAGAAGTACGAGAAGCAGTGACAGTTGAGGTAATGGATTTCAGTTAATTTAGAACTTTCTATAGAAAGCCCTTATACTCATCAGTTAACTTGTCAAAACCAATAACAAGCTCACCCATCTATTGAAAAATCTACTTGTTTCTTTTTGCTACCTTTTCAGCTAAGTGAGATTAGGTTTAATTTGGGAAGTGACTTCCTATAGAATCTAACTAACAACATCCTCAATAGGATAAGAAAAAAGTTATGGTCAAGAGGTTATCACTCTCTGCATATCTTCAGCCATACCTCAGAGTGTTTTTACTTCATCACTCAGTTGTTTGTTCTCAACCCTAACTTCTTTAATCTCATGAAGAATCATCGTATGAATCTACCATGTGACCTTTTCCAACAACAAGGCAGCATCTCTCTCAATTAAATTTGTTATAGGATCTGGTTGGGTATTCACGAGTTTCTCAACTATAGCCAATAGGTTAGCTCCAAAATCGTTCAGATCATCCTTATCCACCAGGTTTGATGGTTCTTGAAAAGGTTTAGAAATAGAAGCTGAGACAGGCTCAGGTTCTTTTGCATAGATATCTTTAGGAGAAGATGTCAGTTTCAAATGAAACATATTATACAAATCAATTCCTTTAACTGAGACTTCATGGGAAACAGTAACATCAAAATAACTGAAGAATTTATACCATGTATCCACAGAACATGGATCAATCAGATTAGGGACTTCAAAAGATTCCATATTTGTGGGATGATCCCCCTCAATAGGTGCATATTTCTCAGGACTGATAGATTTAGATCCTTGATCTATTTCCATTATTTCAACCCTAATTTCTTCACTCAATTCCATTCTATTCAACTAATAGTCTTTTTCCATTCTTTCTTCAGCAGATGAAATAAATTCAGGAAAATCTTGTTCCTCTAGGTATTCCTCAAGAGAAGTTTCATGCCCAACAAAAAGATCTTATTCTATATGATCTTCTACAACATTCTTTTCACTTACCATAACAACATATTCTTCTTTAGAAGCAAGTTCCTCTTCCAGATCAATAACTTATTCAAGAATAGGAATTTCCTTCTCAAATAATACTTCAGGAGAAGATTCATTGTCTTCCTCAACCAGAAAAGTTTCCCTTGGAGGTAGAACAACATCTTCTTCTTCTACCTCATCATAATGTTCAAAAAGTTCATTTGGTTCCAAACCAGGATCAAAAATATCCTTAGGTCTTGAAGGGTGTTTGACTGAATTAAACGTTTCATAAACCCAGTTATTATCTTCAACCCATGATTTTCTCCCTGGATTCTATCTAATTATCATTCTATTTACTATAAGTTTTGAAATATAGACCTCATATTTCTTAATGGATTCTTCATCTAGTCTAACCAATCCTTTTGCATGATGCATAGCTGAGATAAGCCTTAAATAGAATAGGGTGGTTGACTTGGAGGTTGTTTTGATTAGATCACACATATGGTGTATAACATACTTTCATAGGTTGATCTTATGGCCATTTTTTATGAAATGTATCAAAAATACATCCTGATACTTGAGTATAGAAAAATCATCCTTTCTGGGGCTAATAAAATTCTGAACAAACTTAAACAATACTCTGGTTTCACTATCTAGCACAGCAGCTATTGATCTCCTCTTAGTTTTATATCCAGTTAAACTTCTCAATTATTATTACAAAACAAATAACTCACGTGGAGGTAGAGGACCTCTTCGGTAGTCCTGAAAAATAACCTCATGAGTTATCCTAAGGCATGCATCTCATAACCTCGAAGAAAAGGTATAAATCTGGCCATTGATCCAACTTCGCACAACATAGCCATCTTTTAAATCAATAGATAATTGAACATACAGATAAAACTATGCAACTAGTATCATGTAAATAAAACTATACCCCTTTGTAAACCAATACATCCAACCTTTCACTGTTAGCACTTTCAATACCAAAGACTTACTTGAAAGAAGCCACTTAGGGCATATCTCATTTTCAGGTACCACTACTATATTCACCATATTCGGATTCAGAGGGCCTTCAGGTGCTAACTTCGGCGTGATTTTCAACTTATTCTTTGAACTATTCTTCTTAGGAGTTGATGATGATAGGCATTTCATCCTAGGCATTCACCGAAGGATAGAGAGAAAAAAGGGTTCAAAGAGGGTTTATAGATTGAGAGAAGAGAGCTTGAGTGAAGAACAAGTGAAACTTTTTTTATGTTATCATTTAGGGATATCAAGCATCACGGGATCAAAAAATGAGAAAGTAAAAAATAATAAAACAATGAATTACTATGATACGGGTTATAATGTATAAATAAAACAATAAATCATCTTTACGGTGAGACCATAATCACGTTTCATGGTGAGACCGTAACAAGCCTTCATGGTGAGACCGTAACAAGTGTTAATGGTGAGACCGTAACAGTTTGATTTCTAAACTATGCAGCCGTATTGTTTGAGATAGTAAGTGTCAGATAGTAACTAAGAAATATTAACTATGAGACCATAAACATGAAACATCAACTCTTAAGATAGTAAAACTATAGAACTGTTAGAGTTAAATAGTAATCTTAAGATAGTGACTTGTGGAACTTTAAACTGTGAAATAGTATACTTACTACTTATGATTTATCATTCCCAATTCATGTATGATGTAATCTATTCTTTCAGAATTTAATGGTTTGGTGAATATATCAGCAAGCTGATATTCATTTCCAATTAATTCTAAAGTGATGTCACCTTTTTTATAGTGATCTCTCAAAAAGTGATTTCTTGCATCATTGTGTTTTCTCATAGAGTGTGTAACAAGATTTTTTTGAGCTTTTAATAGTACTTGTATTGTCACAATTTATAAGTATATGCCTAAATTGATATCCATAATCTAGTAATGTGTGTTTTATCCACAAACTTTTTGTGCAACAACTACCAACTGCTATGTTTTTAGATTCTGTAGAAGATAATGCAACAGTGTTTTTTTTCTTACTACACCATGATACTAGTGACTTTCCTAAAAAGTGACATGTTCCAGAGGTTCTTTTTCTATTTATCTTATAACCACCAAATTCTGCATAAAAAACTCACTAACTCAAATTATTTTCCTCTGGGATAGAACATTACTAGATTGGGTGTATGCTTGAGGTATTTGAAAATTATCTTAACAGAATTTAAATGAGATTCCTTAGTATTTTCTTGAAATCAACCACACATATACACACTAAAAATATTGTAAGGACAGCTAGAAATTAAGTAGATTAAGCTTCTAATCATTCCTCTTTAAGTGGTTTGATCAACATATTTTTCATCTTCATCAAGATCCAAATTACAACTAATACTCACTGGAGTGTCACTACTTTTAGTGCTATCCAATCCAAAACGTTTTAGAATACCTCTAGTATATTTTATTTGATTTAAAGTAACACCATCATAATTTTTAAAGATTTCAAATCCAAGAAAGAATTTGAGTTCACCCATTAAACTCATTTAAAATTCATTTTTCATAATTTAAGAAAATTCAATACATAAAGACTTTTTTAAATATCCAAAGATAATGTCATCTAGATAGATTTTAACTGCTAAAACGTCATTGGAAATTCATTTTATAAAACTTTTAGGATCATCTATTCATTTTGTAAAACCTTTGGAAATATGAAAAATTCTTAATCTATCATACCAAGATCTTGGAGCTTGTTTTAAGCTGTATAATTCTTTTGATGATTTAAAAATATGGTTTGGAAAATGTGGTTTTGTAAACCCATGGGGTTTCTCAATAAAGACATACCTAGCTATATACCCATTTAGAAATGCACTTTTGACATCCATTTTATATAGTTTGAAATTTAGATGTGCATTATAAGAAAGAAGAATTCTGATGGATTCAAGTCTAACTACTTGTGCACATGTATTTTTATAGTCAATTTATTCTTCTTGACTATAGCCTTGTGCAACCAATCTAGTCTTTTTTATTACTATATTACTGGCTTCATCTACTTTATTTCTAAACACCAATTTAGTGCCTATAGTGAAGGTGTCTCTGGGTCTATCAACAAGTTTCCAAACTATGTTCTTTTCAAAATGATTAAGTTCTTCTTGCATAGACATCACCCAAAATTCATCATTGATGGAATCATTATTGTTTTTTGGTTCAAGTTGTGATAAGAAGACTTAATGTTCATCCTAATTTCTAAGAGAATATCTAGTTTGAGTTCCTTTGTCTAATTCTCCTATAATAGTATCTAAGGGATGGTTCTTAAGAGTTTAAACAGATCTAGAAAAAGGACTGGTGATTTCAGGTTCTTCAATAGGGTCAGGCTCATTGTGACCTAAATCTAAAGAATTTCCAAAACTAGAAGTTTTCAAAGAATATTTTATAGGATGGTTAGAAGATTTTTAATTAATGTCCAAATTTGATACATCATCCTCCATGTCCTCTACAATGGTCTTCGGCTCATGTGGATTTGTTTCATCAAATTTGACATGTACAAATTCTTCTACACATTTAGTTATTTTATTAAAACCTCTATAGGCTTTACTAGAGATTGAATATCCTAGAAATATTCCTTCATCACTCTTGGATGTTAATTTTTCAAGATTTTCCTTAGTATTAAGGATATAGACTTTGCAGACAAAAACATTAAAGTAACAGACTTTGGGTTTTCTATTGTTCCATAACTCATATGGAGTTATTTTAAGAATAGGTCTAATGAAAACTATATTTATAATATAGAATGTTGTATTTATAGCTTCATCCTGAAAATAAATAGGTAGTTCATATTCACTAAGCATGGTTCTAGTAATATCTTGCAGGGTTCTATTTCTTCTTTCTATAACTCCATTCTATTGAGGTGTTCTATGGGCAGAGAAATTATGACTATAGCTATTTTGTGAGTAAAAATATTTAAACTCTTGATTTTAAAACTCACAGACATGATCAATTCTTAAGGATTTAATTCTAAGTCCACTAAAATTTTATACATTTTGGTAATATTTGGTAAAATGAGAGAAGGCTTCACTTTTGTGAGACGAAATGAAATTCCTGTTATATCTAGAAAATTCATCTAAAAGAATATAAACATAGTGCTTCCCATTTAATATATAAGCTCTAGATGGTCCAAACAAATCCACGTGAACCAGTTTGAGTGGTTGAGAAGTTGATACTTCTTTCTTTGGTTTGAAAGAAATTTTGTGTTTCTTTCCTTTTTTACAAGGATTACACACTTTATCATTTGGAAACTCAAGATTGGGTAGGTCTTTGACTAATCTTTTTATTGTTAACTTTCTAAGGGAGTGAGTGCTACAATGTCCTAGTATTTTATGCAAAATCCAAGACTCTTTGTGAAATACAGTTAAACATGAAGCATTTTGAGAAGCTAAAGAATGTATGGTAACAGAATATACATTTTCATTTCTTAATGCAGAAAAAAATAATTCATTTTTAGAATTAAAAACCCTGAAATCATAATTTTAAAATTTAATATGAAATCCATCATCACATAGTTTGGAAATAATAAGCATATTATATTTCAATCCATCAATAAAAAGTACTTTGTAAATCAAAACTGAGTTATAGTTACTGATTTGGCCAAGGCCAATGATCTTTCTTTTGGAATTATCAACAAAGGTGACATGTCCTCCTTCAATTTTTATTAAGTTCTTGAAGCATGAATGGTATCCTATCATGTATCTTGAACACCCACTTTCCAAGTCCCATAATCTTTTAAAGGAACTCTTTAAGGAACTTTCCTCATGTCTGTTTTTCATAAAACACTTATTGTCTTTGTTAGCCTGTTCATCATGTGAAGATTCTGATTCACTTGAACTATCCTCAGATAAACTCCATGTTTCTTTCATTGCCTTTTTATACTTTCTATATTTGTCCTAAAATTTCTTTTTATACTTGATCTTTGGATAGTTGGCCTTAATATAACCTTTTCGCTTACATTCATAGAAGACAATCCTATCAGACTTTTCAATTCTTTTCCATTTCTTCTTCAAACTTCCTTTTTGATCATATCTTCCTTTAAAGTTAGGATTTTTGAAAAGGTTCTTGTTCTTGTAAAATCTCTTAAACCTATTAGATAATTGATTCATCTCCTCATCACGGTCAGGTGATGATTTTTCATTGCTGGAACTTTCTACAGAAACTTCCAATTTTCCTTTCTCTTTGTGTTTAGAGGTGGTGGTCTTGAATACAACAGATTTTCTTTTAGGTTCATCCTCCTCCTCCTTGTTGACTATTAGCTCCCCTTCATACATCATCATTTTTCCAATGAGTAATTTTATAGGTATCTTGCTGATGTCATGTGACTCTCTAATAGAGGTAGATATTCCTCTCCATCTATTAGTTAGGCATATGATAATCCTCATGATTTGTTCTTTGGAAGTGACTTCTCTTCCAAGAGAAATAATTGTGTTGACAATTTCATTGAACCTGGGATACATGTTATAAATAGGCTCATTAGGTTTCAGTTTAAAGTTATCATATTTAATATTATAAGTATTAATTCTCATTTCTTTCACACTAGAGGTTCCTTCATGTGAAATAGACAAGGTATCCCAAATTTCCTGGGTAGTTTTACATGAAGAGATCCTATTAAATTCTGTATATCCTAAAGAGCAGTATAAATCATTCATATCTTTGCAATTGGTATTGTAGGCAATTTTGGTAGTTTTGTCCCAAGTGATTCTATCTGTAGTAGGAATATTATATTCATCTATAATGGAAGACCGAATTTCAAAGATCATACTTTCTAAATGCATTTTCATTTTGATTTTCCATTGAGCATAATTGGTTTCATTAAATAATGGTGGTATGTTTATTACATCACCTTCTAATCTATTATCTATAATAAATAAATACTTTAAAAGATCTATAAATTTAGAATTAACAGAAATTTACAAATATTTAAAGTAAAACTATAATCATAGTTGAATAGGGTCAAAAACAGAGTCTTAATACACATCCTTTGATGCCAAATGTTGATCATATTAGAGTACTCAAGAGGGGGGGGGGGGGTGAATTGAGTATCTATAAAAATTTATGTTTAAAAGGTATTCATAAAAGGGTTCCCCAATAAAATTAAATATAGCCCAGTTAATCAAAGTTATACAGTTATGAATGTTTGACTATTTAAATAACTTCTTAGAAGATTGATTAATTTTTGGTAATCTTAATATTAGTTATTAAAATTACTTTTGAAGCTATTCTAATAAGACAAAATAATTATAACTTCTCTCCAAGATTAACTATCAAAGTAAATTTAGTGATTTCTAAATTAAAGAGTAAAACATAAAATACTAAAATAAATAGCATAGTGGGTATAAAACAAGTGGTTCGGTCTCAAGCCGAGACCTAATCCACTCCACTTGGTGATAACCATACACCAAGAAATTTATATAAATAAACTTGATCCACACCCTAGATCGGGGTTAACAACAATACACAAGACTATCTAGGTCACACGACCTCTTCCACAGTTCTTCATGGGTATGAACTATTAGGTCACACATGGACCTATTCCACACATATCTGCGGGAATACACAAGTGTAAAAAGATGTAAGAGAAAGGATGTATTGTATCCTTCAGTTTGATGCAAGAGATAGTGCATGTTTTTATACAAACACACACACTGATCAAAAGATAAAAATAATACACAAAATATCATAAATGATGAGATAAGGTTATAAGTTCTCTGAGTGTTAGTCTATTCATCTCTAGACTTCTGGGATGAAGAAAATGTAGGAATTGAGTCCTCTCATGGAAACAGAGTATCGTAAGTCAACTAGATTCGGATCGTGTTTTTTGTGGAGTTGATAGTGTGGAAATGTTCTCATATCTAGGATTCAAGTATTCTTCGTGTGTTCATAATCAGTGTCGGGTTTCATGAATTCTCGTGCTTCTTCATTATCGCACTCACACTTTTTTTCTATTATCACAATTGTCGCCAAATTCACCATGATCACCTCCTTTTTCTTCTGGCCACATTGTTCTTTTTATTCTTAGAATTCATGTGTTGGATCCGACAGGATGCATGTATTCTGCACCTCATACCTTGTACTGTTAGGTGACATGTCTATAAAAAAGCATTAATTATGTCAGTGTATTTAAAAACATCAACTATGATAGTTAGAAATTAAATTAAAAAATGACAAAACAGATTAAGAAATGGTGTCATAGTCTATATGTAAATGTTGTCTCCATGAAATGGTGCCTCCTTATTTTTCATTGAGCGATGAGACAGTTATGATGGCATTGTTGTATAGAGATCATGAACTGGTAGCACAAATGCGATGTTAGGATCACGGGGTCTAGATGGTCAGGGTGTCTAGATGGTCCGGGTGTCTGGATGGTCACAGTGTCTGGATGGTCATGGTTTCTAGATGGTAACAGTGTCTAGATGGTCACACTGTCTAGATGCTCAAGGTGTTTGGATGGTCACTGTGTCTGGACGGTCACGGTGTCTGGATGGTCACAGTGTCTGGAATGTCACGGTGTCTGGATGGTCATGGTGTCTGGATGGTCACGGTGTCTGGATGGACACTGTGTCTTAGAATTATCCAAATATCTGTACACATACTTAAACAATTATATTCATAGAATGAATTAAACTTAATCATTCATAATATTATTTCATTATAAAAAAAAATTGTTTACAATGATTATTTAAGGCATAAAAAAATAATCATTTGTACACATGATTTTAGATAGATTAAACTGGATTAAAAAGCATTACAGAATGTATAGGATTTGTGATCATTAAAACATTATTAACACAAGAGGATTACAATATAGGTATCCTGAGGCATCATTTTCATATCATTCTTACTTACACATGGACTAATCATCATGTTTATACTTGGAGTAACCATTACAACGAAACTTGAAATAACCGTCATGGTTATACATTGAATAGTCATCATAGTATATTCCTAAATTCTCATAGTAGAAACCGAATAGGTTAACTCTATCCCATATTTGGAATAACCATCACATTATATCCTTATATTCTCTTAATAAAAACCTAATTGATTAACTATATCCCTTTACCCAGTGAATTGAATAGCTATAACGGGATCACCCTCCCTCTATTTATAACTAAATCACCCATCCTTATAAACAATTCCCAAGAACCATAACATAAATAAAGTACATATAGATTTAATTTCATCATAAAACATAATTTAAATTAAGGGTTTTCATCTTTGGTGAATAGAAATACCATTAAATACTATTAAAACATTCTTGAGGAAAATCAGATTTCCATTTGAAATTGTTTATTTAAAAAAATCTGCACACAAATAAAGGAAAAAAATTTCTTTAAAAATAACTATTTAAACATGTAAATTAAAATTAAAATAAAAAATTATACATGATAGTGGGAAAATCCGTTCAAGGCATAGATTATTAAAAAAACATTCCTTCTATATTTTATTAGAAAAGTCGCAAAGTACCTCATTAGGAAAATGAAAAAAAATATTCCTTTAAAAGCATTTTGTAAAACGTAAAAAATAGGTACAAATGATATTAAAAGATCATATAAGAATATTAAAAACTTTATTGAAATAATTTTTAGAATAAAATCATATGGATATGGGAGAAAAATAGAGTTTCAAGGGAAATTTTAAAGAACATTTTTAAAAGAAAGTCCCTTACCTTGAGTCTGACTCATCATATACACTCTTTATGTTCCTAAATTGTAAAATTATATCTATTTTTATTTGATTAATAAATTTTCATGTTTATTATTCCTTTTATTTTATCTCTTACCTTGCTATATTTTTTTAATTGATCAATTAAATTCACATCGGATATTTTGATGATACGTAGTTCTTAAGTCCAAAATGACTTAGGTATGTTGACTCTGGTTTAAGTTTTCATTAATAAATCCTAGAAATAATAATCATCATGCTATAATTACAATTTTTATATATAAATTATACATTTAAAACCATTTATTAGGGATGGTTATAAAAATGAACTATGTTACATTCATGGAGATGGTTGGTCGTGCGTACGCATGAGTAACATTTTCATTTTTCAAATGTCATTATGAAATGATGGTGGGTATTATTTTATGATTAAATAATGATAATTAAATTTTAAATATAATATTTTATCTTTAAATGTACTTATTTATATCATCTATGTTATGTGGTGATAAAAAATGAATCACATCGCTTTGTGGATGTGGTAGTCCACACGTACGTACAAACGACGTTATCATCTTATAGTGTATAGAAAGGAAAGGAAATATGTGTTATATTATCTTTTTAGAATTATAAATATGTCATGAATATCATATATATAACTTAAATATATCATTATAACTAGTCTTTAGGTATGATGATGGAAAATTAATTGCATCGGTTCATGAGGTGTTAGCCCTCTGTACACACAAATGACGAATTCCTTTCCCATTTGATGAATTTTAGATAAAAATATAGGTTATTATATTAAAATAATAACATATCAATATATTTATGATAATTGTTTTATTATATAATCATGGTTTTAGAATATTTTAAGGAGGGTAAAGAATAAATAAAACAAAAATGCTTGATTAAAACGATCTCTTCTTCGAACAACCTCCTTTTCTTAACACTTTAAGACCACTAAGGTTGGTATTATGCCCAAAATAAGACCTCTATAATTAACATATGGAATATAGAAAGATATTTGGGTATTTATTATCTGAAGAAAAATTGTTTTAATGTGTCGAATGATGAGAAGTAGATATGTACTTTTCTAACAGAGGGGAGGGACACTCTTGGAGTTTCTCAAAATATTAAATTAATATAAATTTATTTCCAATTAAAAAAGTCTTTAAAAATATTTAATTATAATATATGATATTTATGGGTTGAAATAATCTCATAAAGTAAAAATTATAAAATATTTTTTCACATTTTAACCCTTATATTGTTTCTTCAACCTCTTCTACACTTACCGTGATAATAATGATTTTTACACTTTAAGGGTCAATATTGTTACTATAAATGGAAAAAAGTCCCATAAATATACAGTAGATTATATAATAAAACATATAATAATCAATTGGATTAATATAATATTTTTATGAATTTATACCATTTAATAAAATATTATTTATTATAAGATATCATTAATGTCTATTTTTAGAACTATTCCTTACTTTGACTCTAATAACATCAATACAGTAAGTAAATTTTGAATAATTAATTTTGTTATATCCCTAAAATTTCATTTAAGTCTATAAAGTTTTTTTATTTCATTAATTATCTCAAATTATATTTCTTCTAATATTTTTAATATCATTTATTTGATTTTTCTATTAATTTAATAATTACTGTGTCACCATTGTATATGCATTTGAGGTACTTATTTATTCACTAAAAATTAAATATAAATTACCATGATGAATATAAATATTTTATATTTCAAATTAATATTTTTAATATAATATATATTATGTTTATACCCATGTTAAAAACATTATAGTTATTAAAAACAAAAGTGATATTTTTGGATTTTTCTTTAAATAAAATATTATAAATGTTATAATCACACCCAACTGGCCAAAAAATAAATATGACCAAATATTGGATGATTATGGATGAAATAGACTCACCAATAAACTTAATTCAAGTTTTATGGTCATTTTATAGTCCTTATTATTTTATTTTTAACATTAATTACATAATTTACCCTTTGCGTAGTAACAAAAATTACTGAGGTTACTATTCGTATTGACCAAAAATAAAATAAATATATTTAAAAAATTAAACCTAATGATTCAAAATATGAAATCCATTTTTCAAAATTTAAAACACAAAAATTTTAGAATTTAATTTAAAATCAAACATGTAAAACATGATAAAAAATGGTTTTTAAGGAAAATGGACTCTTAAAAAATAAAATGTTTTTATACTAAATTCAAATATAGAGTAAATTTAAAAAAAATAACAGGTTTAATTTAAATCAAAATTAACAAATTAATTTTAAAAAAAAATCCAAAATATAATTTCACTTTGTAGATACTTAAAAATAAAATAATTGTATTTAATAAAAAACTATATTTTTCATTATTAATAGAAATCAATATTTCTTTAATATTCTAAAAAAATTGTTCTAAAATAAATTTTAAATTCTAAATTCAAATATGAAATTAATTTTTTTAAATAAATTTTATAAATTTTCCAAAATTTGATAATAATATTCACTCATTAAAATCAAGAAAACTCATATTTTAAAGAAAACATATTTTTGAAAAATAAAATGACTTTACTAAAAATCGAGTTCTTGTTTAAAAAGAATTAAGTAATATAATATAAATGAGTTGGACAATTATATATTTCATAATTTCCTTAATACTATTCATTCACACCAATTTAATGGTTATGTTGTAGTTAAATAATAATAATTTTTTATTTGTTTAAACTCGGTGTTGTGTATCATGTACGCAGTCAAAAATAGTATTTATTTTTAAAACCTAGAGATATTATAGAAAGGTCTTGTAAAATGTAGTTTTTTATTATGAATTCAAGAGGGGAGATTTCTTTTTTCATCTGTATTCCTTCTTTCATTATGATTGTAATTGATTCTAATTTTTTGTATCGATTCTTGAAAATGAAATGATTCTTAGGTAGAATTTTGTTCGGGAAAAGCAGACTGTGTTGGTGTATTTATTATTCTTCATTTTTTGAATATTTTAAAATTCTATTTCTTCATTTCTATTCACCAAATTAAATTATTCACTTAGAAGTATTTTAGTTTTAATTTTAATAAAATAAATGTGCATCAAAATCAATTAAGAGATTAATTTGGGTCTTACATCGCACTTACCTTTTTAATCATTGGATTCAGTAGTAGAGGAACTACAAAATTCAACATTAAATTACTTCATCTCAATATATATGGTAGTAATTATATCTTTTAAATGTGTGATGGTCCAATTAATTCATTGAATAAATAAAGAATCATCATTAGCCAGCCAATCGATTTTTTTCCCAACTCTTACTTGTGTACGCTTCCTACTATTCTATTGGTATCCTTCATCTATCCCTTATAACCATCAATGATTTTTTTTTTTTTTTTTTAGTCATTTTTATTTATTTTATTTTCATGATTTTTCAGTCCATTGGTCTACACAAATCAATACCATTCTCTTTGGGTTTGACAAACTACTCACAACTATACAAATAGTTAGTAGGAACTCAATATCATAAAATTTGATCTTTTCAATGAAAATGTATCTAATTTTATAGAATTGTTTCTAGTGAATGTATTTAAATGATCAGGTTTGAAAACATTAAAATTCAAAAAAGAAAAATACAAACATTAAAAAAACCTAAGAATTGCTATAAAATATATGTTTTCTCTTTTGAGGTTGTTTTATTGAATATTTTATTTTATTAGTGTTTTATTTCTATTTGATAATCATCTTATAATTTAGAAACATCCATTACAAAATTCCAAAGGAATATAATTTCATTAAAAAGTAAAAATAAAGCTGTAATGGAAGATAATAGGGTTGTTCTTAATCACCCATCGACCTCCAATTAGAGAACCTAAGGTTGGGGGGAACACTCTTAGAGAGTTCTAGTTTCATGTAGTCTACAATAAACCTTAATTTTTTACATTGTATCCTCCCTCTAGGAACTATGAGAACAAATATTCCTTGATGTATATTCTATTATCCATTACTATTGTGCCTAAAAAATACTTAATAGACTTCATTAAGGATTTTCACAGTGTGGTTTAGCAACTTTCACTTCCAGGGTTGTGTGAGGAAGAGCTAAATCTGGGGTTATTTCCATTTTACCATAATAATGATGTTATATTATGGTACCGGTAGTTATTATAATAAAAAATTTATAATTATGATTCAGTGTTTAATTCTTTAATCATAAAATTTTATCCTAATATAATAACCGGAGAGATTAAGAATAAAATAACTAGGTTTTTTTAAAAATAGGTTGAATTATTATAGGAAACTTGGGACATGTTTAGTGGTCTCCTTAGATAATGTCCCAATCACCAGTTTTCTCTAAATTTCTTAATGGACGCTTTGTATAATGTAATTACCCATTAAAACCAAACACATTTTGATCATTATTCTGGTGGAATTACTCATATAAATATATTTAAGAACATAAATAAATATTTAATACACTTACACAAAATTCTCAGCATATGTGTTCTAGAAAGAGGACCATTGTTAGGAGAGACATAGACTCTGTTCAAAAATTTTATGGTCATGTTCTTGGGATTTATAATTTCAATCATGAAAAATCACATATGGAGAAATTCCAAAATAGAGGCATCAATGGAAATTATATATATTATTGTCCCAACATTTAATTACCTTCCCAACCTTCTAAAAATATAAATTTTACTGGGAACCATCCTAGGTTTCAATAAAAATATTATATTTTTTAAAATAACTACAACCAAGTTTATATGAATCATTGAAACATTTCTTATAAGGATAAAGGTGTGTTTAGACCCATAATTTTCTTAGTTTTTTCACAACAACCCAGACAATTTTATCAAAATAAAAAAAGATATTATCCTTTAAACTATGAGGGGGTATTGATGGGTTGATGAACCAAATGTTTTCTAAATTTGATACCCAAGATACTAGGAATATATATAACATGGAATCATATAAATATTTTTTCATTAATGATATAAATAATATTCAAATACAAATTAGATAAACCTATCGGGAGTTAGGAGGTAGAGAAAATAGAAAACTACCAAGCACAACTAAAGTCAACCATAGGGATAATTTCATGACTATCATAATGAGAAGTGGCTTAAAACTTAAGGAGAATCTATAAATAACCCTAGTAAATTCAAAAATAAAAATCTAAAAGATTATAAAACTCAAAAACTAGATAATACTCGATATGAAAATGATGATATAAACATTGAAAATGAAGAAAATAAAACTACTCCACCTAAAAAATATGCTAAAAAATATTCTAAAATTAAAAGGAAAAAGGGGAAGGAGAAACATATTGAGATTGAGGGCATTCCAGTTACTTTCAACAGTTTTTTACCACCAAGCACTTTCCCTTGAAAGACAAAATAAAAAGATAGAGAACTTGAAATTCTCAAGTTCCTTAGGATTTTCAATAACCTCCAATTAAAATTTTATTTTTACCAAGATTTGATTCAAATTTATTTGTATCTTAAATCTTTTAAAAATAAAATTAAAAATTTCTTGAATGTTATTCTACTTACAACCTCACTAAAGAGTGTACTGTTGTTACACAAAGGAAAATCTTTCAAAAACATAAATTTCTATGGAGTTTGGTAATTCCATGCACCTTTGGAAATAGTGTACAACTTAAATTTATTTTTGATCTTGGTGATAGTATAAACCTAATTCCTTTCTAAATATTTCAGCAGTTTAGGGTAGTAGAGTTTCAGTCCACTATGGTTATTTTAAAATTGGTTGATCGATCTCTTAATCATCCTATAGGAATAATTGATAGCATGTTAGTAAGAGTTGATAAGTTGTTTTTCCATGTTATTTTCTTATTCTTGAAATGGAGTGTGACCAAGAGGTTACCATATTTATTGGTAAGAATTTCTTGTCCATTATGGGTGTTATTATTTATGTGTTTAAGGGTCATTTTATTTTTTTGTTTGGGGAGAAACAAGAGGAATTTAATGTGATTAAAAATGTTAAAGAAACAAAGTTATGCAAGTCGAGGTTGTAATTGTCATATATTTAATACTCACTAGTTTATCATGGATAATTTTATAAAAATTATTTATTATAATAAACACTTCTAGAAGATAAAAATTATTTTTCTAACTAAGATGAGATTATTTAGGAAGTGAATCTTGGTAGTTTTCCAGAGGTTAATACTATGAATTTTCTCATTGAGAATATCTATTTAGAAGATGAGTTTTTTATTACTAAGATTAAGGATTTTTTTTCAAGGTTTATGGTTTACTTATTGCCTCAAATAAAATAGATTAATAATTTGATAAGGTTGATATAAAGTTTTTAGAACAATCTGATGATTTTTCCTTGAAAAACAACTTGAAATTTGATACGAAAACTCAATGTAGTAGGCTTTCCACTTTATACAGTAGCAAGGAAAGTTATAAATTAGTTTATGAATTTTATAATATATCTAGTTTTAAAATATAGTTTAAGAAAAAAAATTAAGATCTTGGACTAACTCAAACCAAGATTCATCCTTCTAGTTAACAAGCATTCAATTTGGATCTTAAACTACTAAAAACTATAAGGATTTGTCCTTAAACATTAAATAATCTTCATTTTTAGTCAATAAAATTACTTTATTTAGATTTTAAAATCTTTTTAGATCTATAATTTTAGATAATTGGGCCATAAATATTACATAAAAACTCAAATATTACAAATTTGACACTTCTACTCAATATCTATTTTTTCACAAAATAAAATGATTTAAAAAACATTGTTTCTTTTCATGATTAATTGACACAATTTTTCCCTTGATCTCATCCTTGTCTCTATTATTCGTTAAATCCTAGGAAAAATATTTTAAAACTTGGTATGAGAAAAAAAATATCTATAAGGGATACAAAAATAAGGAAAACTATTAGTGTTTTGAAAACATAAAACCCAGGAAATCTTTTTCATAAAATAATATTTTTTACCCTTTACTAATAATAAATGTTTTCATTTTAGAATAATCTCATTGATTAACATTATTTGTAATAATAATATTAATATAAACCCAAAGCAATCATAGATAATAGATAAAGGTATCTTGGGACATTATTATAACTTTCATACATATAAATAGAATAACCATGCAGTTGACCTCTATACATGTCACTCTTATAAATAGAATAATCATTCAGTTGAATTCCATAACCAATGCATTGGAGGGAGATCATGGACCCACCCATAAATTATTTTATCATAGAACTACCCATAATTGGTTTATCACGTAACCAACCTTGAAATTTCTTAGTACCATTATATAATTACATTACATAAAAGCTTGGAATTTTCAACATGATACTGTTAAAATTTTCTTTCTACTCATATGGAAATATTTCATGTTATTGAAATAATAAATCCATTTAAAAATCCCATTTACAAAAACAAAAAATTCATAAAATTCACAAAAAGGGGTTTCTTTTTTCTTTTTAAAACATGAATACTTGTAGAGGAATCTAAGTAGAAAATAATTATTATGACGGTGGAGATGTTTTCATCATCGTATACTTTAAAAATAATGTTCCTTTTTCATTTGTAACGAAATTTGAACATTACCTACAGATAACATAAAAATATTCTTTTTTGAAAACCTTTGACTGAAATTAGAAGTCAAATGGGCTATTTATGCACTTCACAAAATGAGGTGGTTGTATAATAACAAAATATGGATCAATGAAAGGAGATTGAGATGAAGTCCTTTACCTTGAGTCTGATTCATCATTTATGTCCTTTATGTTCCTAAATAATAAACTTATGTTAATAATTTAATTTATTAAGAACCTTTTTCAAGTTTATTATTCCTTTTATATCACTTATTTCCATGTTTAATTATTTAAGTTCACGTCGAATGTTTCAATGATATTTGAAACTTGAGTCCAAAATGAAATTGGTATGATATCAAAGTCCAAGTGGTCATCAGTCCAAAATTTTAAAAATAATATTAATGAAATTATTATCATTTATATATATAAATTTAAATTTTAAACAAAAAACATTAAGTATGTTTATGAAAAATGAACTGCGCTATAAACATGGAGATGGTAAGTCGTACATACGCATGAGTAACATTTCCTTTTTTCAATGATCAATATAAAAATAAGGTAAGTATTATTTTATATTTCCAGAATGATATTAATATCATTAATATCATATTAATAATTTAAATATACATATATATATCATCCATGTGATTTGGTGTTGAAAAAATGAATCACATCACTTCATGGAGGTGATAGTTCACACTTGTGCATGAACGACGTTATCATTTTTATGTGAATAGAAAGGTAAGTATATAAAAGATATATTACTATTTTATAAAGATAAATATTTAATTAGTTTCATAAATAAATATTAATTATATCATTTTAAACAATATTTGGATACGGTGATGGAAAACAAATTTCATCGGTTCGTGAGGCGGTAGCCTGTCATACACACGGACGCTGAATTATTTTCCCATTTTATGGAAAAGGAGATGGATATAGATGATGATATTAACATAATAAAATCTAAGTATATTTAGGATATTTTATTTATTATTTCAAAATGTTTTAATAAGTTTTCAAATAATTTAAATAAGAAAAAAAAATAGAAACACTTCATTAAAAACAATACCTCTTCTTCGAATGATCTTCTTTGATTAACACCATAATACATATAAGGTGGGTGTTGTGACTAAAATAAGGCCTCTATAATGTTGGTAAGTATTATAGGAATTAATTTGGGTAGATATTTTCTAAACCAAATAGTTTTTTATATTTTAATAAAATAGAAGAAGGGGTGCCTTTTTATAAGAGAGGGGAAGGGAACTCTTAGAATTCCTCAAAATATTAAATTAATATAAATTAATTTTCTATTCGAAATGGATCTAACCTGATTTATTTAAAATATAGGATGATTATGGGTCTAAATAAATTTATTAAATTAATGTTATACAATATTTTAATATTTTTTAATCCTTATCTTTTTGTTATAACCCTTTTAACTCTTATCATGATATCATGTAATATACACTTTGAAGGTTAACATAATTAGTATAAAATTCCAAATGACAAATAAATAAGTCATTTATGACATTATAAGCCTTATAAAAATTATTTTTTCAAATATTATATTTATATAAATTTTATATCATTTAATAAAATATTTTATATTTTAAAATATAATTAATGTCAATTTTGACACTATTCATTACTAGACATTTTAAAAAAAACATAACAACATGATATATCCTAAAAATTACTTTAAAATATCACTAAAATTTAATAGTAATATATAAAATTATTTAATGAGATTAATTATATCAATTTATATTTATTTTAATATTTTTAATATCATTTATTTGATATTTCATTTAATTAAACAATTAATGCATCATCATTGTGTAAGCATTTAAGGTAATTATTTATCTATTAAATTTTAAAAATAAATTTATATAATTAATATAAAAATTTTATATTTCAAAATAAAATTTATAGTGAAATAGATCTCCTATAAAACCCCCGTATTAAAAATATTTCACTTGTTAAAAACAAAGGTACGAAAAAATTGACTTTTCTTTTAATAAAATACAATAAATAGATTAAATTCATCCATATGGATCCAAGAGATCATAAAATTGTACCAATAATTATTTTGGTTGATAATAACTCATCTAAAAAAATTATAACAAGTATTAAGTTAATTTCATAATATTTATAATATTATTTTTTCCCTTAATTGCACAATTTACCCTTAACCATATTAATAAAAATTACCAGAGTTTCTATTTTTATTGTCCAAAATAAAAGGGACATATTTACTAAAAAAAAATTTATTATTAAAAATATGGTATCCATTTTTCAAAATTAGAATCACATAATTGGATAAAATTAATTTAAAATTAATCTCTTTGACGAAACAAGAAAACATGTTTTAAATGTGAAAATGGTCAAAAGATTAAAATGTTTTTAAATCCAAATCCAATGTAAAATTTAATAAAATTACATAAATTTAATTAAATGATATAAAATTTAACTAATTTTACTTTAAAACGAATCAAAAATATAATTTAACCCAGAAAATTATTTTAACAAAAAGCCGTTTTCAATTAAAATCAAGTATTTTTCATTATTCATCAAAAATGAAACTCATCCGAAAAATTTCAAAAAATCAACCAAAGTAAATTTTTATATTCTAATTTCAAATAATAAGTTTATTTTCTAAAATATAATTTATAAAAGTGTCAAAAACCAAATTTAAATTAAGTGTTCCATCAAAAGGCACCAAAACTGACTTCTTTGAAAAATACATCTTTTAAGTGTAAAATTTTATTTATTATTATATCATGTATATAAAACATATAGGATGAATGTTAAAAATTATATTGAACATATTATATATAAATTTCATTAATATAATTCAAAAATATTTATTTTAACATTTATTAGTATAAAACACACTTGTTCAGATTTAAATATTATTTCAGAAAATCATTTCCTTTTAAAAAACGGTTTTATTTTCATTTATAAATAATTGGTAAAAAATTAATTATATATACGTGTGTAAGCCATATTTTAATAATTTATTTAATCTTATTCATACCCACCATTCTAATGGCTATGTTATAATGGTAAAATTTAAATAAAAATATTTAATTTCTCTTTTATGGTTGATGTGGTGTATTTTGTATGAAATATAACATAGATTTTCCTTTAAAAAAAGCAGGATGTTACATCCTCCCCTCATTAAATAAATTTCATCCTCACAAAACATGGGTTAGTAAAACTTCCACTTTAACAGAAATAAAGGGAAGTATGATGGTCACATGAGATAACACATACTAAAGTTACATGTAGAAAAACATCAACATGGACGAGAAAACTAAATATTAAGTTTTGATAGAGACTACTAGAGAACATGGTCGTGATAAGGATAACAATCATAAAACCATAAATCTGTTATGGTTTGAAAGGTCATTGATTTCTTAGTAAGAAAAGTAAATGGATAAATTTTTTGTTTTAAGACCATTTTCATTGATTTTAGGAATTCTACTACTACTTGGACTAAGATCATAAGAAAATATATTTACATAAAAATTATAGTTTCATACTTTAATAGAATTCTTTAACATCAATGGTTATCTTATACCTCTCATTTGTATCCCAACCCATAATTACCTCAACTTCTTAATTCATGAAGTATTTTATATATTTTATTTTATATTTTATTTCCCTGTGATTGAATAAAACTATGAAAATAAGAAATAATTCCATAACATGATCATGGTTTCCACTTGATTTCATTATAATTTTGTTCACGTAGATCAAAGGTCCATGCATTGCAACAATTCTTTAGAGTTTCTTCAAAGTCCTTTGCTTACTTTGTCCAAATACACATTTTATAACTTGATTTTTATGGGTGATGGTAGTGAAATATTTTGGAAAATTATTTTCTATGACATATAATTTCAAAACATCTCATAAAACTTGATTTTTATAAAACATTTAGACTGAGAATGTTTTGAAATTTTTAATCAAGGGTCCTTTTAATATACCATAAGTATGTGTTGAAAGACTTTAAGTTAAAACAAAATATAAATAGGTTTTTAAATGGTTTATTTCTCTAGAATCTTTATCAAATGAATAGTATACATTAACGTCTTTTGATATGGTAAAATATCTAAAAATCCCTTGATAATATTTACCTTTTTTAAAATATGAGAATATTAGAAAAATAGGATTTGATTAAAAAATCCATGAAACATGGTGGTATAAAGGTATATATGAGTTGTTTTATATTTCATATAACTTTTTTCAATGGATTTGTACGTTAGAAAATGTTTCAGAATCATCCGAACAAGACTTTGCAATAATTATTGCAAGAAAGTCATCAAGAGAAGATTGGAAAGCTATTCGAGATCCTCCTCCTTCCATTTGTAACTAAATTTCCTAGATCTAAAAAAGTTATATAACATATATTTAACTAAAATAATATAAATATGAACTTAACCAATGTTTAACCAGAATTCCTAATCCCTAATTTTTTTCAAAACCTTTCCTCTAATACCAACTACAAGGACCCACATATAAACAATACATAATCTTGAGTTTTAGTTAAGAAAATTACTTTCTTTCACTTTGATGATTTTTTTAAGTTTAGAGGTTTAGATAATTAGTCCATAACTATTATATAACAAATCAAATATTTAAAATTAGACACTTCTACTGAATATCTGTTTTTTCACAAAAGGAAAACTTTTAAAAATAAAACATGGATTCTTTTCAGGATTAATCATCATAAATTTTCTCTTGATCTCATCCTTGTCTCTATTATCCCTTAAATCTTGTGAATAACATTTTAAAACATGGTATGAGTACAAAACAATATGTAAGGGATACACAAAGAATAAAAACTGTACGTTTTGTTAAATATGAAACCCATGAAAACATTACCATAAAATTATACTTTTCACCCTTAAGAAATAGTAAATATTTTCCTTTTAAATAATCTCATTTCTTTCCCTTTTTGTAATCATAATATTACCATAAACCCAAATCTAGCATAGATAACATAGAAATATATATTGGTATATAATTATACTTTTCATACTTATAAATGGAATAACCATGTAGTAGACTTCCATACATGTCACTCTTATAAATTGAATAATCATGCGGTCGACTTCCATACATGTCACTCTTACAAATGGAATAACCATAAAATCAAATTCCATACCCAATATATTGTAGGGATATCATAGAACCAACCATATTTAGTTTATCATGGAGCTACCCATTATTGATTTTTAATCTAACCACCCATCTAATAGACAAGTATCGTTATATAATCACGACACATAAAAGCTTTCAATTTTCATCAAGTCACTATTAAATTTCATTTTCACTCATAAGGATACATTTCATGTTATTGAAATAATAAATCCATTTCCAAAACCCATTTTCAAAAACAAAATTCCCAGAAAATATATAAAAGTGATTTCTTTTTCTTGTAAATATATAATGACTTATAGAAGAATCCAAATAGAAAATAATTATTATGGTAGAGGATAATATTTGTTTCCATATACATTAAAAAGAACATTTAATTTGTTATTTTTAAATAAAGTAAAATATTACATATAGAAAACATAAAAATATTTATTTTTGAAAACCTTTGAATTAAATTCAAATTCAAAGGGGTTTTTTATACACCTCATAAAATGAGGTGGGTGTATAACATCAAAATATGCCTCAATGAAACGGGATTGAGATGAAGTCCCTTATATAGAGTTTGATTTGTCGCATATATCATTTTTATTCCTAAATAATAAACTTATATTAATAATTTAATTTATTTATAACCTTTTTCTAATTTATTATTCCTTTTATATTACTTATTTCCATGTTTAATTATTTAATTCCACATCGGATGTTTCGATGATATTCGGTACTTGAGTCCAAAATGAAATTGTAATGATGTCAATAGTCCACTATTTCATTATTCCATCACCCTGAGAATAATATTCATGACATGATTATACATTTTATACACCAATTTTACTTTTAAATAAAACCATTAATTATGGTCATGAAAAATGAACTATGTTTTAATCATGGAGATGGTAAGTCGTGCGTGTGGATGAGTGACATTTCCATTTTTCAATAATCCTTGTGAAAAGTAGGTAAGTATTATTTTATCTTTAAAGAATTATAATATTATAATTAATATCATATGAATAATTTAAATATACATATATATATATCAATCATGTAATGTTCTGAGGAAAAAATGAATCACATCGCTTCATGGAGGTGATAGTTCACACGTATACATGAATGACATTATCATTTTTATGTGCATGGAAAGGTAAGTAAATAAATGATATATTATTATTTTATAATAATAAATTTTTTATTCATATCATATATAAACACTAATTACATCATTATATCTATTATTGATAGATAATGATGGAAAATGAATTTCATCTGTTCGTGAGGGGGTAGTCTTTTGTACTCGTGAACGATAAATTATTTTCCCATTTGATTGAAAAGAAGATGGATATCGGTGATTATATCAACATAATAACATCTCATTATATTAGGATAGTTTAATTATTATTCAATCTTGGTTTAATAATATTATAAGGATTTGTAAGAAGAAATAAAATAGAAACACTTAATTAAAAATGATACATCTTCTTGGAATGAACTATTTTGATTAACATCATAATACCTCTAAGGAGGGTTTTCTGCCAAAAATAAGGCCTATATAATATGG
This sequence comes from Viscum album, assembly GCA_963277665.1. NCBI lineage: Eukaryota > Viridiplantae > Streptophyta > Magnoliopsida > Santalales > Viscaceae > Viscum > Viscum album. The sequence continues at coordinate 1,881,761,868 of OY728138.1, read as the reverse complement.
GTAGAGATTATAACAATGTATTTGGGTATATACTTTCTAAAAAATAGGTTTTTAAGTTTTATGAAAAGAGAAGAAGGGGTTCCCTTTTATAAGAGAGGGTGGAATTCCTCAAAATATACAAGTAATATAAATTACTTTTCCATTAAAAATGTATCCAAACATATTTATTTATAATATATTCTGATTATGGTTCTAGATACATTCATACAATTAAAATTATACACGTTTTGAATATTTTTTAATCCTTATCTTTTTGTTTTAACCCTTATTTAACCCTTTTTAACTCTTACTGTGATATCATGTAATTTACACATTGAGGGTTAATATAATTAATATAAAATAAAATAAGACCAATAAATGAGTTGTTGATTAAATTTTAAGCCTTATCCAAAAAAATTCCTAATTTTATATTTTTTATAAAATTTATATCATTTAATAAAATATATTATATTTTAAAATATCATTTATGTCAATTTTGACACTATTCATTACTTGACTTTTTAAAAATACTATAAAAACAAGATATATTCGAGAAAAACTCTTTTAAAACATCAATAACATTTTAAATTCTTCTAAAAAATGTGGATTAAATTTATCACAAATTATATTTATTTTAATTTTTTTAATATAATTTAGTTGATATTTATTTTAATTAAACAATTAATGCATCATCATTGTGTAAGACATTAAAGTAATTATATCTATATTAAAATTTAAAAATAAATTTATATTATTAATATAGACATTTTATATTTCATAATAATATTTATATTCAAACATATCCACTATATAGCTGCATATTAAAAATATTTCACTTATTAAAAACAAAAGTATCCAAAGTTAAATTTTCATTGAATAAAATACTATAAATGTATTAAATTCATCCAAGTGACTCCAAGAGATCATAAAATTATCCCAATGATCATTTTGGTCGACAATAACTCATCTAATAAAATTGGACAGGTGTTAGGATAATTTTCTAATATTTATACTATTATGTTTACCCTTAATTACCTGGTTTACCCTTAACCATGGTAATAAAAATTACAAAAGTTAATATAAATATTTTATAAAAAACATAACAATTTAATAAATTTTAATCTTATTATTCTAAATATGTAATAAATTTTTAAAAAATAAAAACACATAATTTTCTAAAAAAAATTAAAATTAATCTCATTGACGGAATGAGAAAACATGTTTTAAAAGTGAAAACGTTGAAAAGATTAAAATGATTTTGTATCCAAATCCAATGTAAAATTGATTCCTACAAACTAAATTGAATTAAATTTTATAAAATTGAGATAATTCTCCTTTAAAACCATTAAAAATATAATTTTGGAAAATAATGTATTTCTATTAAGATAGTTGGTTTTAATGTCAGATCCATAGATAATCTCAATCCAAATAGAAGAGAAATGCTAAGAGATGACTATTAGGAATTTGATTTCTTACCTGGTGAATCTATTATGAAGATGAATCAGAGATTCATGATGATTATAAATAGTCTACAAGCTATTGGAGAAAAATTATTATATGATGAAATCCTTTTTACGAAAATTATAGACATCATGCCAAATTAATATGAATCTAAAAGAACTGTTGTTGATGAAATAATAAAGGTTAATAATATTACCCTATATGATATTATTACAACCCTAATGTGGTATGAGAGTATACTAAAAAGAGAAAAAAGATACAAAAAAAGAATAATTATGGATTTTATTTTTCTATAACTACTTTTTCTACAAAATCTCAAACTACTGAAAGAGTTGTTAGATCTTCAAGAAAGAATAAACTTTTTATACAATCTGATTCTAGAACTTCTGAGAATTATAAAAATGAATTCTCTAATATCTCTAGAATTATGAATAATATTGTTGGTAAGAAGGGTTTCCAATACTGATATAAGAATGGTATTAAGGATAGAAGTGACAAGAAGGATGAAGTTACTTGTTATGAGTGCACAAAAGTTGGACTTATCAAACCAGATTGACCAATGCTAAAAAGAAAATATAGGAAAAATAATAATTCAAAAAATAATTCCAATAGATTTTATAAATTCAAGGGAAATAAAGTTCTCAAATATAATTATTTTTGGAGTGCAGGTGGAGGATATGCCTCAGATAATACTTCTAAAAATGAGTATTCTTGATAGAGGAACATAAGAATTCTTGCCATAATTACTAAAGAAAATCATTTTTTAATGGCTAAGGTAGGCATTACTGAGAACCTTAAAAACTTATCCATAAATACTAGTTATACTAATGAGAAGGATTCAATATATTCTAATGAATAATCCCCATCAGTATAAGATAATTCATTACCTTCCTATAATTAAGTCTCACATTTTTCTAAATTACTTATGAATGAAAAATATAATGTTATCTAAAAACTAGATAAGTTTATTTCAAGGATAAATATTTTAACAAATGAAATTTCAGATCTTTATAAAGATCACAATAAATCTAATTATGAAAAGGATACTTTTCCAAAAGTTTTATAAAAAGGTATTTCTGATAAATTTCTTTACGAACTAGTTTTGATAAACTCAATTCTGAAACTATCACTAAAGAGGATAATAATTTATTTATAAAAATAAATTCTGAAATTTATTATTTGAAGAAACTCTTAAAGAACTTTATTACTAGTAAATAAAACTTTGGTAATACGTATAAAAAATTTGTTCTCAGGGAACTAGTTTCGGAATGGGCTATACTTACAAAAACCCAATTTTTAGTAACAATTACTTTGTTCCTAAAAATGAACCATTTTACACCAAATTCTAAAGTGGTGCACACTGGAAGAAAAATTATTCTCTTAATAAATTTTAATCCTTAGGTTTTCACAATTCTTATTTCTTAAAAAAAATTGGATTCCAAAAAAAAATCTAACACTATCGGACCCAAGAAGTTTTGGGTTCTGAAAGTCTAATGTTTTTATTTATAGGAAAACAAATAATGTCCCAACTACAAGAATACATTGTAAATTTATAGTTTTTTTACCTAGTATATAAATGGTAATAAATATTTGTTTGAAAATATTATCAAGATGAAAGGTGTAAAAGTTACCTTTGGATACAATTCTCAAGAGAGATTATTGTTATAGGTAATATAGTTCTTCTTCGTAATGAATTAATTTCTAATGTTTAATTTGTTAAATATATTAAAAAACAATCTCATAAAAGTAATCAAATAATTTGATGAAGGTTACCTTTAAATTTTAGAAATGATAAATGTGTAGTACACAATTCCAATAATTAATTTATTCCTTATGTCAATCAGTATGAGAATTTTTACACTCTTTACTTAGAAGACCATAGGAGCTAGGATTTATCTTTTCTTAGTGCAATAGAAGATCAATCATAGTTATGGAAAATAAGGTTAGGAAACCATATCCTTAGAAACTTATTTAATTTTACTAATAAAATACTTTTTGAGGGTCTATCAGATATTAGGTTTGATTCTTCAAAAGTCTCAAACTCTTGTCAATATGGTAAGCAACATAAATCTAGTTTTAAATATATTAATTAAGTATCGACTATTGATACTTTAAATTTAGTGCACATGGATTTATTCATTCCTGCAAAAACTAGGAATATTGGAGGAAAATACTATCTATTTTTCTCGGTTGATGATTACACTAGATACACATGGGTTTATTTTCTATAAAAAAATCAGAAGATTTTTTTATTTCAAAACTTTTTTTGACAAAGTTAAAAATGTGAAAAAAAAACATACCTTAAAAACTATTAGTAGTGATCCTGGTGGTGAATTTTTAAATTCTTATTTTGAAACTTTTTTTAGTAATAAATGTATAGAACATACCTTTGTGTCTCCTAAAACACCTCAGAAAAATGGGTTTTTTGAAAGAAGAAATCGTATTCTTCAAGAAATAATAAGAACCAAGTTGCGTAAATACTCAATTGATAAGAATTTTTTGGCAAAAGCAGTTAGTACTGCCTACTATACTATAAATAGAGTTTTAATTTAACCCTTTATTAATAAAACTTCTTATGAGTTTTTTACTATTTGAAACCCAAAAGCTTCTTACCTCCGAGTTTTTAGATGCAAAATATTCATTCTAAATATGAAAGATAACCTATATAAAATTTCACCCAAATCTGATGAAGGAATATTTTTAGGTTATTCCACTACTTATAAGGAATATAGAGTTTTTAATAAATATTCTTGTTCTATTGAGGAAATAGTACATGTTATGTTTGATGAAACCAACCCTTTTGTTTTCAAACAACCCCAACCTACATCCTCCTTGAATGTTATTTAAAAAAATTATTTTCAACCTTTGTTAGAAAATAATTCTTATAAGAAATTATTAAAGAAATAGTTTCTAAAGTATTTACTCAAGAATATTTTCCACCTTATATTGATTATAAAAGTTTAAAAAACCCAAGAATTTAGTTTTTTTTGGAATCGTCCTAGTGATAGTATCATTGGTGAGGTTGATCAACCCATTAGAACTAGAAGTTTCTTAATAAATGAAATTGAACATAGAGATTTCCTTTCCTGATTTGAACCTGAGAATCTTAAATAGGATTTAGGTGATAAGGATTTTATTAAGGCTATACAAGATTAGATAAAAGAATTTGAGAGGAATAAATTATGGACTCTTATTGAACAACCTAACGAAACTTCCGTAATTAGAGTAAAATGGGATTTTAGAAACAAATGTGATGTAAATGAATTATTAATAGAGATAAATCAAGACTCATTGATAAAGGTTATAAACAAGAATAAGGCATGGAATATGAATAAAAATATACACCGATAGTAATATTATAATCTATTCTTATTCTACTATCCATTGCAGCATTATTTAATTTCAAACTTTTTAAATCGATGTGAAGTGTTATTTTCTTAATGGATATGTTTAGGCGGAAGTGTATGTTGAACAACCCCCTAGTTTTGAAAATAAAAATTATATTAAATAATTTTATAAACATACTAAAGATTTATGTGGACTTAAACAAGCCCCTAGAGCCGATTATGATAGATTAACATGATTTATATTACAAAAAAAATATTAAGGGAGAAGGGGATCCAACCATTTTTATAAAATAAGTTAAAAATATATTATGATTGTTCAAATATATTTTGATGACACTATATTCGAATCAACTCAAAAATATTTAACATATTCCTTTGTGCATCTTATAAAATCCAATTTTGAGATGAGTATGGTAGGTGAGTTAACATTTTTTCTTGGTTGTCAAGTATCTCAAAAAATAAAATGATAATTATATATCTAAGCATATATATATATAATATATTCTTAAAAAGTTTGTATACAATAATAAAAAAAAGTATTATTACTCCCATCAGTACCTTAAATACACTTGATCTTGATGATATTAGGCAACCAATTGATTAAAAAACTTTTAGAGGTATGATAAGAATTTTACTTTAATTGATAGATATTCGACCATAATTAAGGTTTTTAGTATGATTATGTACAAGATATAAAGAAAATACAAATTAATCCCATCTAAAATATGTAAAATGAATTTTTCTTTATCTTAAGGGAACTATGGATTTAGGGATTTTTTTCTTTTGGAAATATTTTTGAATTAAATTTTTTTTCATATACTGATTTTGGAAGTTATAGAATGGATAGGAAAAGAACATCTAGAAATATTTATCTTCTAGGAGACTCATTAGTTTCTTGGTATTGTAAGAACCAACACTTAGTATCACTTTCCACTCTTGAAGTAAATTATATAGGAGATGGAATTTGTTGTGCTCAATTATTGGGGATGCAACATGCACTCACTAACTATGGCATGAGTTTTACTAAAACTCAAATACTATGTGATATTACTAGTTTCATAGACTTAAGAAAACACCCTACACATCACTCTCTTTCAAAGCACATAGATAATAGGCATCACTTTCTTAGGGATCACACACTTAAAGGTGATATCATTTTACAATTTATCATAATTCAAGATCAACTTTTTTATATTTTTACAGAACCCTTAACTACTAATAGATTTGAAAACATTGAAAAAAATCAATGAATTATCAATGTAAAATAATCTTTCATAGTTACTTATTTTTTACCCATCTCTTACATTAAGATACTTCTTTTCACAGGTGGAGTATATATTCTTGTTGTTTTAAAAAAATAGTTTTTCAAAAATTTATTTTTCTTAAAAACATTATCATAATGGATATTTTGGAATCATATTTCTTTATAAAATTTTTGGAATCAACATTCTTGAAATGATAATTATACTCAGAAAATGTTTCAAATTTTCTCAGACTCAAGGTTTCATAAAAAAATTTTATTTAGAAAATTTTTTGAATGAGTTTTTAATTTTAAAACTATAAAATTTAGTTTCTCAAAACTAACATAATCTAGTTAGTTTAATAAATCAATAAGAATATCTTAGAACTACTAATAAAACTTTAAAACTCTGAAAGGTATTCTGTTTATCCTTTAATTTTTATACTATTTCATTTCATTTATCTATCCATGTTATTGTTGCAATTTTTTGAAAAAAATTGTTTTGTTTTCTAATTTTGTTTTTGTATTCTATTTTAATATGATAAAAGTTTTTTTCAAAAACTCAAGAGTTTAAAAATATCTTAAATATTTATTGGGATAATTTTCGACTACCGGATCAAAAGGTTTTTTAAATCAACCATTGGATCTATTTTGGAAGCCGCACTATCTCCCTGATAGCCTATATAAAGGGGACCCCCCTGTATCCCACATTATAAATCTCAGTCTTTCTTCCCAAAAGTGTTTTCACCCTCAAAAGTCTTCAGTCCAAAAATTATTCTTATATCAGAATCTCTAGTTTCATCTCCAAATATGATGCTACTTGATAAGGATTTCAACTAGGGGTATCTTTTTTATGAAATGTTAGTTGAAAGATATTTTCATAAGAAGTATGAATCTTCATTGATAAACATTGTATAATTTCCAGCATGGAATTCAATATGTCTAGTACAAACTGATAATAAATCTGATTCGATTTATCTTGATCTTGCTCAGAATTTCTATTCTACTGTTATGTTTTTCATAGCAGGTGGAAATCAAAAAGTTTCTTTCATGATATATAAAAAATGGTACAAAATTTCATATATGAAATATGAAAGTATACATAAAATTCTATTTGATGGAGAAGCTTATTATCCTTCCAAAAATTTATCAGATGACCTTAGTTATTTTAAAAAGAAAAATGAAGAGGATTACTTATTTTATCACTATGAAAAAGCTTGAAAGGTGGATTATCTCACACTGAATAATCGAGTAGTTTCCATTTAGATTTAAGGAAACCTAATTACAATAAAATGGGATCATGACACTTTAAAGGTATATGATATTTTTTTATTACAATTTCTTATCAATTTCCAAAAAAATGCATCTTATATGATTCATTTTCCTTACCGTAAAAAACATAAAGACCAGATATATTAAGTCTCAAATCATCATGTTTCCTCCTATTATAATAAAGTTAATCAGGGAATGTGTGAAATTTTTCAGCATCACAAATATCTCAACTCTGAAGAGATTTAAAGTCATACTCATTAGTTATGATACACTTAAAATAATAAGATTCATATTTGATAAAGAAAAAAATATGTTTATTGAAATTTTTTATGGTACTGCTCTAGAATTATTACCATCTAAGAAACCCAATTAATGTTTTTTAAATAAGAAGAATAAATCTTACTAGTGTGATCAAAGTAAGAAAGGAATATTAGATACTTCACCACCAAATAAAGAAAAGAAACAAAAGGTAGTTCATGATGTAGTTGATATGAATAGATTAGAAATAAAGGGGAAAAAAAGAAGGGGATCCTGTTATCGGAATTGACCCAACAGAAGCTTTGGAAATAAATATTCATGCTTTTGATACTCAAGATGAGTAAGGAATGAATAATAAGAAAAAAAAGAAGTATATAAAATCTCTTTTATGTGAGATTAATGAAAGTATTAGAAATGGATTTAGGAAATGTTTCTCTAATTATACCTCCATCAAAATATAATCAACATAATATAGATATCATGTTAGTATTTCAAGAAACATAAGTTTTTAATGTTGAATTTCCCTCTATCACAAACAAGGGAAAGGGATAAAGTAATTGATGAGGAATCATCACTAACCCAAGAAAAAGAATCAGAAGTAGTACCGATTAGCAAGGTTGATTTAAGATTAAAAGAACATCTCCATTGGGATTTTCTTAAATCTATAAAGGAAGATATTGTAGGAATTAATAATTTGGAAAAATAAAGAGAATATTTTGAATAATAAAGTGAATATGGAGAAGTTTATATTGAATAATAATTACCTGATGATGAAGATGAAAATGAAGAAAAATATAAAGATAAAGAAGAAGAAGAAGAAAATGTTTAATCTGAGAAGTTATATTTAAAATCAAAAGAGGCTTCATCATTAGATCTACCTTCATTGACCAATAGGGATGGTGAACCTCAATGTTCTAAGAATAAAAAATCATCTTTAAAGGCTTAAGCTGAATCATCATCTGAGAAATTCCATAAAGATCAAAACTCAAAGAATGAAGGTAATAAAGTTTATAATGATGATGAGGAAATTCTTGAAATTTCTAATGAAAATAAATTTGGAGATAGAATTGAAAAATCAATCTAAAATAAATATGATAAATGAAAGGAAAAAATATTGGAAATTAAAACTAGTCATCCTCAACTCCCTAATATTGAAGTATAATAATAGGTGAATAAGATTACAGTCTATGGAGTTGATTATATTATTCAAGATTTACAAATACTTGAAGGAACAATTCCATACATTCTAAGACTAGAATCTAAAGTGGAACTGATTCTTGAAAATAAAATTAAAAAAATAGAATCTATCAAAGTCTTATCAAATAGGCTGATTTGGAATGAGGTTGCTCTCAAAGTTCTTCAAGAAAGTTCTCAAGATCATAATAAGGCATGCAATAAAGTTGTAAAATGGTCTCACAATATTGATGTTGACGTCAAGTTACATGAAGAAACTATTGAAGATAGGGAGAATATTTTCAGAAGCCTTAAACAAGCTATCTATTGTTTTGAAAGATATGGTGAAATTTTTAGAACAATTCAGAGATTCAATTTTCAACCGGACTGATGATGTAAAAGAGTTAAATGGTTAGATAAAATATTTGTAGGAAGAGATATCAAGACTCAAATATTACAAAGATTAAATCTTCGATTTTAATAATTTTAATGAAGTATAAGAAGAAATACTTTGGATTTGGGAAGAGAAAAAATCATCCTTAAGATGATTTTATTACAAAGAGTGAATAAGATAGAAAATAATTCAAGAAGATAAAGTATATTGTGAAATCTGTGATGAATAAATATTAAAATATTTTCTATTTTGAACTCTTTTTGTAATTATATTTTGAGAAAATTTTAATAATTTAATGACTTGTTCATCCCATTATGATTTGTTTGAATGTTTTCCAATTTTTATTGGTTGAATATTCTTTCATTTTTATCAGATTATTAGGGAGTTCATTATATTATTTTTATCTTTTTCCTTATAACCATTTTATGGAAACTCAAGAATTTTTCCATTGTTTTTTTAAATTAGAAAGGGGGAGAAATTATTCAAATTGGTAGAAAAATATTTTTATAAGGGATAATTCTATTGATAGAGGGGGAAATTATTTAATAAAAAGAATAAGATTTTATTAAGAGGAGGATACGATCCTTAGGGGGTCTTTTATCCTAAGGGGAATTAGTCATATTTATCATCATATCTAGATGAGTTATAAACTCAAAAGGAGTTATGAATTAATTTTAAATTATTAATATCAAGAACCATAAAAGTAAAAGGACTGTAAGTTTTTTAAGGTTTTATTTTATTCACTTTTTTGGTATGTTCTTTCCAAAAATAGTGAAATTGTTATGTCAAAAGTTACTTATTCTGTTTCCATTCATTTTGTTTTGGAAATCATAAACACTTTCTTATAAACATTATTACTAACTTTTTATGTTCAAAGTGTCTTTAGAAGGTTTTTTTAAAAAAAACATATACTTTTACCATACTTAGAAATAGTTCTAAAGTATTCATGAATATAAAATAACATTCTTCATTACGATTATCCTAATGAGTATAGATCTCATAGGCATCAGATTCACCTTTTTTAAATCAGATTTAAGGATTTCAGTCTTGTCTTCAGAATTGAAAAAGTTTGTATAAATGGACTGATGACAGAACCGATGAACATCAGATTCAAACTCATAAAAATTATCATCATGACATTTGTAAGGAAGTCCATCAAACTGACCAAGTTTAAATTTTTAATAAAGAAAACTAATTTCTGTTATAATGGAACATCTTTTACACTTTGATAGTGTAAAACCAATATGATTTCAGACATTTTGTTATGCCAGAATGATATGATCTATCAAATTTTAGTTGTCTAATTCCTTACAAAAAACATAGAGAAAATATGATCGTTGGGAGAAAATATGAACGTTGGGAGAAAATATGACCATTGGGAGAAAATATACCCATTGAGAAGATCAATTATAAATACCTAGTCATCCTAAGAGTTTGGAGATAGTTGATACAATGCTGATCGATTTAATTTTTAATGAGAGCTCTGAAGATTACAAAGAATTAGAGACTTGTTCTTAGTATTTTTTGATTGCTTTTATATTTTTTTTATTAATGGAACCTTGTAAGGTTGTCCTATTAAGAATTATTTCATGTTTTAATCATGTATATGGTCTATTATTTTGATCAAGATCTTGTGTGGAAATCAAGATAAAGTTGATCCATCGGATCGACGGATGCCGATGCTAGGTAGAAAAATAATTTGATCATCGTATCAAGGGATTTTTTTCTAAGAAAAGACAAAATTTCTTATAAGTATGAAACAAGAGATAACTTTATCAAAGGTTTTTATCTATCTATCTCTTAAGGTTAAAAGAGATCAATAATTTTTTAATAACTATAATTCATTCTTATTTTGTTTCTATTATATTACTTTTTTCTTAAAATTATTTTATTTTCATTGTTTTTTTTGTAATTGTTTTATCATAATGTATCTGAATAAAATAAGAAATTATCTATTAATCAAATCCTCTGTGAATCAGATCAATTTCGGATCACGATACATTGGTAATCAGACTAAGGACCAGGTTTGAATCCAATCTTTTTACTTAAAGAGGTTTGTTAATTGATTTAGTTTAAACTCTTTTAAACTAATGTTTTTTAAAACTATAATCCACCCATCCCCATCTTGTAATTGAGACATAAATAACATATTCATTCAATCCTAATATCAATATAACTCATATTGATATCCAAAATTAATTATATATACATGTGTAAGCCATATTTATATAATTCAGTTAATCATATTAATACCTAACATTCTAATGTCTAGGTTACGATGGTAAAATTTAAATTAAAATATTTAATTGTTTATTTAATATTAATGTGTCATATTTTTTATGCTATCTAACATAGCATTTCCTTTATAAAACTCAGGATGTTACACCAACACACCTGAAATAGTCATTTCTTGGTGAAAACTCAACACTTCTAGTTATTATCTCTATTTAACATAATGAAATTGAAGAGGGAAAATTTTTGGGTCCTCTAAAAAAGTTTAAAACAACAATAGTTTGTTCTATAGTTGACATCAAATGGATTAACCATTAATATTTCATGAATAGGATCCCTATGGAACCATAGCATAAACCAATAGTTTATGGTCAAAGGAGGCTAGATCCAAACATGAAATGGATTGTGAGAGACAAGGTTATCATGTTTTCAAATGCTGGTATCATTTATCCCATTTTAGATATTAATAGGGTCAGTCTATTTCATGTAGTTATACTGAAATGAGTATTCATTATTGTTAACAATGAGAATAATGATCAAATTGAGGTTATGAATGAATAAAAATGGAGATTTTTAATTTATTATAGGAATTTTAATTTTTCTACTAGGAAAGATCATTTTCTAATGCCATTCTTATATCAAACTCTTGAAAGGATTGATGGTAATGAGTTTTTTTGTTCTATAGATGGGAATTATGGTTATAATTGATTCCCATTACTCTATAAGAATGAAAAAAACTACATTCACGTGTTCATTTGGGATATTTTCCTACTTTTGATTCCCTTTATACTACATGGTTCCCCCAAACACCTTTAAAATTTGTATGATGGATATCTTTTGTGACATGATAGAGAGGATCATTGAGGTATTTATAGATTATTTTTTTTCATTTTTGGGATCACTTTTGATAGTTTATCAAATCTAGAATTAGTTTTAGTGATATTCTTAGAAACCAATTTAGTTTTAAATTGGGTAAATTATTGTTTATAATTACTAAAGGAATAGTTCTTACCCATAAGGTTTCTAAGAGGGTAATTGAGGTTTAAAATTCCAAGATATAAGTAATCCAAAACATGAATCCTACTGGAAATGCCAAGGGTGTTATGATTTATTTATCTCACATCAATTTTTACAAGAGTTTTATTAAAAAAATTCAAAGATTTAAAATCCCCTATGTTCCTTTCTGGTCAAAGATACACCTGTCCTATTTAATGAAAAACATTTGGAATCTTTTCATTTGATTAAGGATAAAATAACTTCATCGCCCATCATTGTTGCACCTGACTAGAAGTATCCTTTTTAAATTATGTATGGTGCTCATGAAATGTTTTTTGAATCAGGTTTGGGATATTGGAAGGATAATAGGTTTCATGTGGTGTATTGTGCTAGCAGATTCCAATATAATTTCCAAAGTAAATACACCGCTACTATTAATGAGTTGCTGGCAGTTTTTTCTTTGGAACCTAATAGGTTATATAGTAATTGTTTTATATACTATTCTGCCTTGAAATAATTTTTATCTAAAAAGAAGAAAAACCTAGACTCAATAGGTGGATACTTTTACTATAAGAGTCTGATTTAGAAATCAGGAATAATCAAAAAGCTGAGAATGTTGTGTCTAGGCACTTGTATAGGCTATCTAGTACCCAAATTGATGATCCAAGGAAGATTAATTCTTTCTCTGCTAATGAAAAACTATTCAATATATCTATTACGTAATCCTCTTAGTATAAATATTTTGTTAATTTCCTATTAGTATGTTTCATTATAAAAGATTTCCCAAAGAATAATAGGAATTAATTCATTTCTGTTATGAATTATTATTTGTGGAGTGATAATTTACTCTTTGAGAGAAGTGTTTATGGTATATTGAGGATATGTGTGTCAGAGGAAGATATGTTTCCAATTATTATGAGTTTTCACTTATCGCCTTGGGGTGGTCGTCATGGTAGAGAAAGGATTTCCCAAAAATTACTTCAAGCTAGATTGTGTTGTCCAAAAAAATTGAAGGATTATTTGTTGGTTGTGATAAGTTTTAGAGGATAGGAAATGTTGGTAAGAATTAGGAGCTTCCATAGAAAGTTATTCTAGAAGTTAAAATTTTTTATGTCTAGGGTTTAGACTTTATGGGACCATTTCCATCTTCTCTTGTAAATGAGTACATTTTGGTGGATTTAGATTATGTTTCTAAGTAGGTAGAAATTTTATCACATCCTAACATTCAAGATATTAGTGTGATTAAATTCATTAAAAAGAGCATCTTCTCAATATTTGAGGTGCCAAAATATTCCATAACTAATAATGGAACCCATTTTAAGAGTTTTTAATTCAAATCATAGATGGAGAAGTATTTTTTGGATCATAGAAAATGAAATTATTACCATCCAAAATCTAGTGCATAGATTAAAATTTAAAATAGTAAGATAAATCATATTTTAGAGAAAACTATCTCTGAATCTAAGAAGGATTGGTCTTTGAAACTTGTTAAATATTTATGGACTTAAAACTCCAATAAGTATGTCTCCATATAGACTGTTGTTTGTAAAGTCATTTCATATACATGTGGAATTACAAAATAGATCATTTTGGGTTTTGAATACCCCTAACATTGAATCTAAGACTACTATAAAAATAAAATTACTTGATATGAGTGACTTATATAAGATTAATAGATATTCCTACCATAATTCTATAATTTAAAAATATAGGGCTAAATATTTTTATGATTCCATTTCCAATAATAGAGATTTTAAGGCATGAAATAAGTTCATACTTTTCAATTATAGGCGAGACTTGTTTAGGGGAATCTTAAATCCAAATGGTATAGACCTTTCACCATCCTTAGAGTCCTTTTCAATAGGGTTGTTAAGTATGTATGATATGATAAATTGCCATTTCTTGTTAATGTTCAAAGGATTAAGAATTACTTTTAAGGGAATCGAAGGGTCTTTACTACCATTTTTTGAAGGAAATTTTAGTTATCACTGAATTCAAACTAAAGCATATAAAGTAAGTGATTCATGGGATTTAAATCATGGCTATTCATTCATGTTTACTTTTTATTTTGGAGAATAGGGTTTTTTAATGATCTATTTATTACTCCCTATATCATACTTGGATTAATTATAGTTCTCCTTTCCTTTTAATAAATAAGTTTTCTATTGTGTGGACAAAATAATAGTAAAGCCCTGATTGTTTTCAAGACAAAAAAGAAGTTTCATGTTGGAGCCTTACTATAGAAACATCCCTAAACTCTACATATAGTTTCTTTTATACTAGATATTATTTCATTGAAATATAATGCTTATTTATTTAACATGTTTTTACTAAAATTTTAATAACTAGGGGTTTTCAGTCAAGAAAAAAAATAGGTTTCTCTAGATGAACTCAAAAGAGAAATCATCTTAAATCAGGGGAGTTCTTGTTTTAATTTTTGAAGTTTTACACTGTTAATTTTTATTGATACTGACGCATTTTATTTTGATTGTTAACTGAAAATTTAGCTTCAATGTTTTTATATCTACCACTTCTTGTAGTTATGTTGGGGGATGTACCACTTTTTTTATCATCAATGACTTACATGCTACATCTTGAGCTAATCTGAAAATTCACGTGCGTGTATAAAAACGAAAAAATGCATGTAAACATT
This sequence comes from Viscum album, assembly GCA_963277665.1. Lineage (NCBI taxonomy): Eukaryota > Viridiplantae > Streptophyta > Magnoliopsida > Santalales > Viscaceae > Viscum > Viscum album. Next base: position 1,881,746,863 of record OY728138.1, on the reverse strand, counting down.
AAAATCAATTTTACTGACCCATTAAAAATTGTGGAAGACAACTTGTTTTAAATATATTGTAAGACTTGAATATATTTAGAACTATACTCAACTAGAAATATTTCTGAAATTTTACTTTTTCAATTGTTTCTCCTGATTTAATATTCAACATTAAGAAAAAAATCTGGGTTTTAATTGTGGGTGAGTGGTTTTTATTTTTTCTAAAGTATACTTCAATGTAGTATTCATCAAAATGTAATAAAAAATTTAAAAATTGATTTATGTTCAATATTAATCTTTTTTATCTGGTGGATCATTTTTTTTAAGTTTTAGATTTGATTTTCCACCTTGATATGGTTAATTTTTTTTCTTTCCCTTGGATTTAATTGGGTTCAAAATTATCTCTACTGATTTGATGTTTTTTGTTAGACTTTGGGACTAGGATTTACAATTTCCATTGGTTTTGGACCTTTTTAAAGGGTTTTAAACTGTTAAGTTATGCCTTTAAATAATTTGTGAAATGAAAATCATAATCTAGATTGAACCAATTTTCATTAATTCTGTCATTATTTTATTATTTAATCTTTTGGATGGGTTATTTTTGTTTCATTATTAATTATTATGTTTTCTCATCCAAACAGAGTGAATAATTATTTTTGATTCTAATTATATTCTTCTGTTTTCTTGGAAATAAATTAAGGTATAGATGTCTCAATTAAATGTAAAGTGATATTTGTTTAAACCCCTTAAAATTTTTAATATCAATCATTTTTGAAAAATCAAAACCAAATTTTGACCGAAATACCTTTTTCTATGAGAGAAATCACTTTTTCTTCCTAAAATATTTCTTGTGAATGAATATTTTTAAAAACCAATCCATAACGGCACTACACCTTTTCACCCTTTATAATTATTTTCTTCCACTGTTTTTTTTAAAATGGTTTCTTAAGGACAAACAATGTGTTATGTGTGGGGAAATTTTATGTGGCTCTACTTCATTACATGTTACAACATATATTTTGGGGTTTTAACTAGAATTTTAAAGGAAAATGTGTTTTCAATATTCAAATACTGAATTTTGGTTATTTTTTAATTGAAATGGGTGTTGTTTGAATTTTTTAAAAAATATACGATTTGTTGTTAAAAATATTAATTATTTTTTACAGTGAATTTCAATATTTCTTTTAGGTATAGCATTTCATAGTTATTGGGAAAATTTTTGTAGTAAAGAAACCCTTATGGGATTTTGAGGAATTTGTATGAATTTTTTTAGTCTCATATGTTGATTATTAAAATATAATGATTGGGAAAAATTTTGGTTTACTTTATTAATCATTAATTGAGATGATATTTATTTTATAATTTTTTTAAAAATAATTAGAATCTATTGAGTCAATATTTTCATAATTCTATGTTATTGATTTTAATATTTTTTGTTGTAATATACTCTTATCTTAAATATATAGTAATTCATTAATTCAGTTTGTTTACAATTTATTTCACATTTTTAATGCCTAAATTTTCACATTTGTTATATTTTATATAGTTAAAGAAGAGTCACAATTACTTAAATGACCATTTCGAGTTACAATTTTAAGAAAAATCAACTTACCATAATAATTTTTTTTACTAATCGTAGACTACTATAGTGCAACTAACCACATGGAAATAGAATCTATTATTCCCTTGACTTAACAAACCGTATGAAATGGTATGCTTACATAATTGATCATTCATGATGATGAGAGGAATTATAGAAAAAAACTTGATCATGTTAGATAATTTTAATATTTCCTATTGCATGATTAGTGAAGGAGATGTTGTACTTGAGATGTCACATGATGCAGATGAAGTCTGATCTAAGTGGAGCTCATGGAAACTAACTAAAGAATTGTGAATGATATGTTGAGTCACGCTTCAAGATCAAAACCAAATCTAGGATGAACACCATAGGTTGATACCATGAATGTCTGAAGCATGAGGAATATAGAGCTTCGATTTAGACTGAGGATAAATAGTGAAGTTGATCCATGATTGAAGAGGCCTCCTAAGGTTGTTCAGATATTGATGAAGAATTGATAGAAAATTCACCATTTTTAAGCCCATCGGATCTATGCACATCAAGGAAGATGAATTTTTTCTAACTAAATCCAAAGAATCATGTTCATAGTATAATTAGGGTTTCATAGTGCTAACTAAGATGATACAAACCAAGTTGGAACTTAATATTAACTAATTGGGAGAAATATTTACATCCCATGTATGTGATCACTCTAAGACCAATCCAAACTAACTTCTTATCTTGAGCATCACTAAAAGTGAAGTTTTATCAATGATGGTTTTGATATGAAGAACCAACATTGATCTATTGAAATTTTATTCTCAATGGTTATAATTTTTGTAGGTTTATACAAGGACTGAGTTAGCTTTAGTATTTCTCCAATTTTGCGATTGTGAGTTCACATAAACATGCACTACAACTGTTTGATGAGGTGAGTCAATGAAGATGCATTAACTAAGTTTTACAGAGTATTTGCATGGTTGATCGAAGTTGGTGAGGTTGATGTCGAACCATTGCCTTAAAAATGGGTTAGGCATGATTCAAAGTTGATAAATCCTCTAATGATGATCAATCCAAGAGTGGAGTTGGAATGAGCTTGGGTATCATAGATCATTAGTTGGAGTTCAAGGAAAATGTAACCCAACCACATCATGAAGGAGTGGTTATGAAAATTCAATGATTTTCAATAAGGTTAGAATAAAGAGTGAACAATTTAGTAGGTATGTCTAGATTCATTTGGATTATTGTTGAATATAGTTTCACAATATCTTTTTTATTCTATATTAAGGGTTTGTTCAAGTCATGTGCTGGTGAAAAAATACTATGAAAAATTACACATGGTCAGTGAATAGGTACAAAGTTATCTAATTTGGTGTGTGAGGTCTGTGACCAAGTGATAAAAAAATAAATTAAAAATTAATTCATACCCACACCTAAGGAGACTTTTGGATAAGATAACTCAGAAATAATTCATATGAAGGATCTATAAAGAGAAGAAAAAATAAATCTTGGGAAGTGTAGTTTTTGAGAAAGTGTTTCAGAGGGGAGATTTTATTTTCCATCTTTATTTTTTACTTCATTATGATTTTAATTGATTTTCAATTTTTTGTATTGATTTTTGGAATTGGAATGATTCAGCTCTACAATTTTATTGGGGAAAATTAGACTATGTTGGATCATATATTCTTCTTCATTTGTTGAATCTTTTAAAATTTGACTGCTTAATTTTTATTCACAAAATTAAGAAATTTCTGGTGAAGGATTTACTTTTTGACTTTTAATAAAAAATTAGTGCATCAAAATTGACTGAGAGATTAATTTTGGTGTTACATCACACTTAGATTATCAATCATTGGATTCACTAGTTTGAGAACTTCTAGATTCATCCTAAAACTTCTATATATTGAGAGAGTCAGTATGTATTATATCTATTAAATGTGTGATGGTAAAATTAAATCTTTTAATTAATGAATAATCATCTTTAGCCAGCCAATCAAAATTTCCCCAGATCTTCCTTGTGTCTACTTCCTATTCATTTATTTCCATCCTTCATTCATCCCTTATAATCATCAATGTATGGTTGTTTTTTCTTGATTCTTAGTAGTCATTTTTCTTTGTTTAGGTTTTCAAAGTTTTTCAATCCATTGGTCCTCACAAATGAGTTACCTTATCTGTGGGTTCGACCCACTACTCACAACTATACAAATAGTTAGTTGGAATTCAAAATAATAAAATTTGATCATTTCAATAGTAAATCATCACAGGTCCCTTCTCTCTCATGGGCGTGGGGTCATTTTCGGGATCATGGGTTCTCCATTCCCATCAATTGGGAGTTCAAATGAGGTTCTCACAAACCATTTTATTTTTATAATATCTTGTAATATTCCCCCTCAACCATGTTAAAATTGGATTTTTTTTAATACAAAAAAAGGATTGAAGATGGGTATTTATGTATTAATTTTTAGGTATATTGGTTTAAACACTTAAATACATGAGTTAGGGTAAATATAGTGGGAAATCATTGTGGCTTAGTTTGAGTAGTTCATACTGTTTAGTAAAAGTGTAAGGAAATAATGTTGTGGTAACACACCATTTGAAATATATTCGTAATGAAGGTGGATTTGTGATGGTTGTAATTCTATAAATGATCATTATACCCAATATATGGGAGTTTTAAGTTCAAAAAATAAGCTAGATTTTGGAGTGAAAACCTCATGATGGTGGGAGGAGTTTTTATACTCAAAATTTTTATGGTTGTTTGATGGATTGGATTCTATCTAGTTTTTCAAGGAAAATAATTTAAGGTGGGGAGAGTTTTATGACCTGATATTTTGATAAAATATAAAATTTTCATCTTGAATGGGTTATTTACTTCATATTGGGATTTAGTGGTGATGGGGAGTCCCCTTAAGGCTTACGATAGGTATTGAATGGTTTTTAGAGGAATTGAGAAGTATTTAGATGTGTGGGAGATGTTTGGAAGAGGTTGTAGGTAAAATTCGGAGTCCATAGAAAAATACATGGTTAGGTCCATGGTTGGGAGACTATATAGATTGACCATGAATCCTAGGTTTTGAGCTAGAGGGAAATTTATGGTCTTATACACAATTTGATTATAATGTCCCCTTATTTGGAACTCTCTCATGTGGAAAAATTGGGTTGGTTACTAGACCTCAAGCCTGTCTCCCTATACACTAGAGGTCGATGACTAGTAGTGGGGGTGCAAAAAACATAGCAGGGAGACTATACCCCCTGGTATATAATTTTAATAGCAGATGAATAAATATCATAATAATGGATATATTTGAAATAGTGAAATAATAGCAGATAAACCAAATAGTGAAGGCAACTGGTCAACCCAATAATACGAAAAATAATGTAATTAAAGGTTGTAATATAGATAAGTTTCAAGTTTCATGTAATACAGATGAATGAAAAAATAAATCAAAGAAAGAATCAAAGACCCCAGTCGGGATCCCCACGTCGGTCTTATCTCCAAGCCTCACCCATCCAATAAGAAACAATCAACAACAAGGTCCTTTTCCCTTATCCAAACATGCATCCATGTAATCTGATTGGGTACCAAATGGAGAACCGAATAGGTTGTGAGTAGAAATCAATAGGTTGATACCACTATGTCTAAACAAAACCAGACTGATAGTAAGTGCATGCAATAAGGTGATAATCATGGGTATTAATTAATCAATTAACACAATATAACAATTAACCTACTTTGGCACCATGTCAGAATAGATCTAAGCATGTAGCATCACCATGCCAACCATAACCACATGTCTAAGGAATAATCACATAATATGGAAAAGTCATCTATATAAGAAGTTCAATATAACCGAGTCAAACCCTCTATATAATTATTTTAGTATAACCGAGTAAAACCCTTTATATAATCATTTCAACATAATCGGGCCAAACCCTCTATATAATCATTTTATCAAAACCAGTCCAAGACCTATATATAATAATTTCATCATAAGAGGGACAAGCCCTTTACATAAGTATTTTAGCATAACCATATCATATGAAAGTATCTCCAGTTATTTCCAAAAACAAGTAAATTATTTTACAAAGTGATCATATAATAAAAATCACCTAAGGTATCATGTCTTGCTAATTAATGTTTCAATAAAATTGCATGTACATTATTGTTCAAGAGTAGGCTCTCCCTATGGGTGTCCACTAGCTAGGTATCAAAATTGTTGGAACCAAATGGATCCAATGAGTAGTCCAAAACATGATTATCACCAAATATTATTCTATTATTTAACATGAACATTGTATCGGCATGATAGCATAGTGTTTCATATACTTAAACAAATAGAAATAGACAATAGGGTCATATTCTAGACCACCTACCTTTATCTAGTGATCAAAGACACGCTCTCAATATGGAACTCTAATGAGGAACAAAGGCAATAGAGATCAAAAGGAAACCCTAGATCACATAAGCATAAAGATCATGTCCTAATTCAATAGTGGTCAGGAGAGTACACCACTATAAAAGAGGATAGTGGAATAAAGCAGAAAACTAAATAAAAGGAACTTACTAAAGACCAAACGCTAGACTGGGACATTAGTGATGGAATGAATTGTCCAAAAATCACCTGGAGTCTCCCTAGGGTTTGAGAGTGGGGGCAGAATAATGAATGAAAATAAATCATCCATTTTGTATGGTTAAAACCACTGGTCCCAAAACATTCACTATGTGAACCCATTTTACAATGCGAATTTCATGATTTACAAGATACTCGAAAAAACACATCACCTCAAGTTAAATTAACACTGATCGACCCTTTTCATGACATGAAACATTTTCAGGGTGTGTAAAATTTTCATGCTTTCTACCAGTTCACAAAATCTTCCCGGAAAGGGATTCACATCGTGTAACCAGTTCACAGTGTCAAAGTGTCCAATAATAATATTATGTAGAAAAACATACAAAAAAGATCGGGGTATACACGGACCCCCAAAGTCCATCATCTTAATCATTTTTTACATTTATACTCAAATTCCATTTATTTAAACAAAGATACATCCCTAGATTTTAGGTCATTTTCTCTAGAGAAATCTTTCCATCCCTTAAATAAAAGGATCATCCACTATGGTTTAAAAGAAGTTGAAACCAACTAAAAGAGGTTCAACAAAAACTCAAAGAGGGACGCGGCAAGAAAATATGGGATCTTCAAACATATCCTCCATATTATAGGTCATCTATGAGCTTCTCTATGAATCACTATGGGTTATCAGTGAATAAGTTTGGCCACTATGCTCATGCATCAGTCTCCCTCTTCCAAGTCTCCTCTTGAACATAATCATCTTGTCGCTGTCTTCATACTAGAGGTATGGTCCTTCCTCAGATATATTTCTCACTATGATTTACAATCTGTATCGAATGCTCCCCAAAAGATGCATCTACACAAAGTTCAATGTCGTTATTGTATATCACGTGATAAGGGTCAGGATGATATATCTGATGATGTAATATGTGAAACTCGTCATGCATGGCACTATAGATCTATAGAAGGGCCAATCAATATGCCACTAGTCTAACCCTTTCCATTATCTTGAATGGACCAACAAACATGGGTGCTAGATTTCCCTATTTATTGATATATTGTTGTCCCAACCAAGGTGACACCCAAAGGGAAACAAGATAAATAACATCAAACTCTAGAGTTTGTCTCATCTAGTCATTTTAATAATTACGTCTTCTCAGTGTGGTCACCAACCACTTACTGATCAACCGAACCTTCTCAAACATCTCGTGCACAATACTGGATCCATGTCCGGATGCTAGCTTTGATTATATGAAAACTCTATGAGTTCCATATTTTTCTCCCATGAATCCCCAAAATCCATCACACAGGATCATAAAATATCCTCTAGAATCTGAATTATCTATTTATATTGTCCATCGGTATGAGGATGATAGGTTATACTAACAAGAACCTATTATCCTATAGCCTTTTGAAGACCCTACTAGAACTTAGATGTGAATATTAGGATCTCTATCATAAATTATGTTCTTTATAACATAATTCAGTTAAACTATCTCCATCACATAGAGACTACCTAGATCATCAATAGTGAAGGTCTCCTTGATGGAAAAGAAGTGATATACCTTCGTCAGTCGATCTACAATCACTTGTATGGAATCATTCTTATGAGGTGTCTTGGTTAATCCTTTTACAAATTCCATATCAATTTTATATCATTCCAATTATGGAATGGTTATAAGATTCAATAGCCTAGTAGGACATTGATGCACAACCTTCACCTACCAAAAGGTGAAACATCTGGCCACGAAGCCCGCTATCACTTTATTCATTATTGTATACCGGTATTGTCTATAGAGATCATGATACATCTATGTCATACCTGGGTGTACCACCCATATAGAAGCATGAAAATCCCTCATCAAATCATCATGAAAGCCCATAGGAACCCATACTCAACAATAGAAAATAAGAGAATTTTAGTTTTCAAGATACCATCCTGATGGAAACGTCCCACTATATAAGTTGTACCTCAGAGCTAATCCATCAGGACTAGATTACTGCTTGGTCCTGATTCCATCCAAAATCATGAGTAAAACAAATGTTGAGGTCAGAGCTACTCATCCTTGAGACTTTTAAACATCGAGATGCATATTTTCAAGGAGTTTCATCATCCTCCACTCATCGCAAGACTCATGTACTATCTATATCTACTTCTTTCATATCAAGGAATAGGAAATGGTTTTTCCTTTACCTAATGTATAATCCAACTCAAAGTACAAAGGTAATAGATACTCAATCAACCCACTATACTGAAGGTTCATATCCTACTAATAAAATATGTGCATGAGGCTCCTATAGTTTATGTACACTATAAATCACTCGCCTAGAAGATAGTGTCTATGAAATCTTAGTGCATGAATAATTGTAGCTAAATCTGAATCATGAGTAGGGTAATTCCTCTAATATGGTCCCAAATGTATAGAACCATAAGAAACCAATAGATCCTCATTTATTAGAACTTCTCCTAATACCACTTCGAATGCATCACAGTACATGGTAAAATAATTTCCCAGTATAGGCCAAGTGAGAATCAGTGTTGAGGTTTTCCCTTCTCTTCAACTCCTAAAAAACTCTCTCAAGTATATGACTAAACAAACATTACCCCTTTATTGGAAATCTTATACATCAGTTCTGGTAGATAGGATAAATCCTAAATAAAACAATGATAATAACCTGATACACAATCAAAATTTTTAATCTTGAAAACATTCTTAGGACACTCCCAATATACTATAGTTGTAACCTTATTGGGGTCTACTGTCATTCACAACTATGAGATTACATGACCTAGGAAGTTCACTTTATCAATCCATACACTACATTTGGTTAGATTGTCATAAATTCAATGTTCCCTCAATGCACTCAGGATGATGTTAATATGTTGGGAATAATCATCTACGGACAAGGATTGCACTAAGATTCCATTAACAAAAACCACCAAAAACTGATCTAGGAAAGGATGAAAAATCTGGTTCATCAAGGGTATGAATATCACCGACATGTTTTTTAGATCGAGTGGCATCACCATAAACTCATACAAGTCATACCTACTCTTAAAATAATTCTAAGGTATGTCTGATGGTCACACTCTCAACTGATGATACCCTGATCTCAAGTCAATCTTAGAGAAAATCTGGGCACCTCTTAGCTAATTGAAGAGATCATTGATGCATGAAACGGGATATCATTTCTTTTCCATCATCTAGTTCAATCTCTGATAGTCCATACACAAGCTACAAATCTCATACGCCTTCTTAGAGAAAAACACTGGATAACCCTAAGGTGAAGTACTATGTCGTATGCAACACTTAGATTCCATATCTTCCAATTAAAATTTCAATTATTGAATCTCCACTAGTGATATCATGTAAGGAAAGATAAAAATTGTCTCTACTCCTAACACAAACTCGATAATGAACTCAATCTCCCACTCAATAGGTAAGTCATATAAATCTTCAAAAAAACATCTTAAAAATGGTCTACCACTATAGGGAAAGTATCCTGATTCATTCTACCATCATCTATAGTAAGACCTACTATATAAGCTTTGATACAATCTAATCTACACTGAATGAGTCATGAACAACTAGCCTGAAGATCTCACTCAACCTGGTGAAAATATATGGCTCTTTTTGGAGATTGAAAGGTAACTCTCCTCTAGTAACAGTCGATGTGAGCCTGGTATAGAACTAACTAATCCATGCCCAAATTCAAATCGAAACCTGTAATTTCTTTCACAAATAGTTCCCCAAAGAAACGATAACTGTAAATTTATAGAGAACATAACTTGAAACATTTGATATTCTCTAACCACGCTCTCAATGGTGTGTTGATAGTCAAGAAAACATTTAAGCCTTCAATAATCAAAACTAATCTGTTTACAAAATGTACATATGTAAAGTAATTTGGTTATCCTATATCAAAAAAACATAATAAAGGGTAGATGGTACAAGAATCTTACCTCTTATGGTAGAAGGTCCTGCATCCAAACTAGTTGGAGTAGACTACATAGAATGCAGATGAATTTTCCCTCTACATGGGCTCCCGTTTGACTCCCCTATATTGCTCGCTATTGATGGTACTATTGCTCCTACAATGGGGAACCCCATCGTCTACCTTGACACAGTAATCAAGTGGAACTCCAGTTACTAGTATAATGAGGGTTAGCTAAGTTGTTCCCAGACTCTGGTACCTATCTTGATCCCCTTCCACTACTCTATTTTTGCATACCCCTACAAAGTCATTATAGGTGGCACAACCTTCCAAAAGTATGACACTCTAGAGCAAGTTACATACACTGAAGTCACTTGTGGATAAACTTTCTAAACTGATAACACTGCAATAGAACACGGTCCTGAGATGGTTTCCCACTTCCCTAGCTTCTCTACTTGGTATTTCCTTAAAGATAACTATCATAGCACCACTTCTTTCCACTAGAAGAGGATCTCCCCATTTTTTCCTACTGAAACATCATGGCTACTTCTCGAGGCCTCTCTCAAATTCCCTTTTGCGATGAGAGAATGATTCATCATGTCTGAAATGATACTCAAGAAAAAAATGTTCACTTATGTCCTAGTCTCATAGAGAATCACATCCTATAGATGCCACACCTTGTAAATCTCATCAGCTTCTAGAGATGGTGAAAAGCACTGTAAGATGGTGAAACATCCATCATAGTTCATAATTGACATTCTATCCTATGGTAGGTTCTTGAAATCATATGTTTTATCATCCCTCAAAGTCTTAGGATAGAATCGGATCAAAAACTTCATCTTGAAGACCATCCAGGATAACTCCTCTTGTTTCCCAACTTACTCTAAAGAATCTGAACAACGCATGGGTGGACTAAGAGGCATTTATGAAACAATATTTACCCTCCTATATATGGATGTCTCAATGTTCTTGAAGATTTTCTAGAATAACTTTATCCAGAACTCATCTACCAGGGGACCTCCCACCTTAGTGAACATAGGCAGATATTTTAGTTGAAACACTCTCATTAGCTCATACATCAAAGTTAAAGTGTGAATAGTATCACATTCCATGGATCACATGACCATCGGGAAGCTATCATGAAGTTGAACCTCCATATAATTCTAAAGAGATATAGGAAACTCTATTTTAACTATGTTAAGAGAGTGTTGATTACTTCTCTCCTAACACACAATTCGAAGATGATTAGGATTCATTTTCTCTACAAAAAAAATGCACTCCTTAGAACACTAGATAACATCAATTTAAACCTCAAAATATGAAAACAATAGATAATCATTGGATCATGGTCTCTTTAAACATGGATTAAAAACTAAATTGGCATGAAATAATAGTTTAATTATTCCCTTTTTCATCAGATATAATAGAGAACTCATTTCACCATTCATATAGAAAAATATATCACATGTAATAAATATATCTCTATCATAAACAATTCATGTCAATACATATCCTTACATGCCTATCATGATGCATGCATACTCATCTCACATCGTACTAGGCCGCGAGTATAAATCTCAAGAATGATTAACATCACAAAACATGTGAATTACCCAAGGTGAAATAATATCAACTGTAACAAGTGAACATCATGAACATCAATCCCATCCTTGAGTACTCATATTTCCCCCTATACATGGTTAGCTACTCCCATGAGTAAGATTATTACCCAGTCCTTACAAATTCATAATTTTCTTCTTCCTTTCCCAAATAGTAAAAAAATAAAAAATAAAAAATCGAATTCTTTTATACCACTTTGTAACATCCCCTCATCCGAAACTCTCTCGTGTGTCCAAAAAAGGTTGATTACTATACCTCAAACAAGACTAACCATATCCCAAAGGATGATGACTAGCAACATGGGTGTAAAGAACATAGTAGGAATACTATACCCCCTAATATAGAGTTGTAATAATAGAAAAATAAATATCAGAGTAATGGAAATAGTGGAAATAAAACAATAACAGTGATAAACCAAATAGTGAAGGCAACTGATCAATCCAATAATATAAAAAATTACATTATGATAGGATAGAATGTAGATAACTGTCAAGTTGGATATAATAAAAATGAATTAAAAAACAACTCAAAGAAGAAACCAAAGACCCCAATCTCGAAACCCACATCGGTCCTATCTCCGATCTCCAACCCATTCAATAAGTAACAATCAGAAACAAGATAATTTTCCCTTTTCTAAACCTATATTCATGTAATCTTCTTGGGTACCAAACAATATTCAGAAAAGGGTGTGAGTAAAAATCAATAGTTCAACACCACTGTGACTGAACAAAACCAGTATGATAGTAAGTGCGTGCAATAAGGTGACAAACAAGGGTATTAATTAATCAATTACCATGATATAACAATTAACCAGCTTCAACACCATGATGGAATAGATCTAATCATATAGAATCACCATGTCAACCATAACCATAGGTCTAAGGCATAATCACATAACCAAGAAAATCCCTCAATATAAGTATTTCATCATAATCGGCCCAGTCCCTCTATATAAGCATTTCAGCATATCTAGGAAAATCACATTATATAAGAATTTTAGTATTACACGACCAAGCCCTCTATATAATCATTTCAGCATAACCGGGCCAAGCCCTCAATTTAAGTATTTTTATCATAACCAAGTTGAGCCATCTATATAAGCATTTAATCATAATTGTATCATATCAAAGTATTTCTAGTCATTTCAAGAAAAAAGTAATCCATTTTACAAAGTGATCATATCCCAAGAAATCATTGAAGGTCTCATGTCATGCTAATTCATGTTTCAAACTGAATATCTAGTTCATTATCATTCAAGGGTAGGCTCACCCTATGGGTTTCTATAAGACTAGTTTCAACACTGTTGGATCCAAAGGGATCCAAGGATTAGTCCAAAAACATGATTATCATAACCCTTCATTCTGTTAGTTAATTCACACATTATGTTGGTATTATCGTATAATATTTCACACACTTAAACAAATAGAAACAAACTATAGGTATTTATTATAGACCACCAGCCTTTATCTGTCGATAAAAGAAACACTCTCAAAAGGGAACACCAACAAAGAATAAAGGCAAAGGAGATCACAAGGAAAATCTAGATCACACAAGCATCAAGATCAGATCATGGTTTAATGATGATTTGGAGATCACACTGATATAATGAAGGATAGAATAAGAAAGGATAAAAAAAATTGAAGGAACTCATCGAAGATCAAATACTAGATCAGGATGTATGGGAGAGAAGAAATATCCCAAAAATCACTTGGATTCTCCCTAGGGTTCAAGAGTGTAGGTTTCACAATAAATGAAAATAAATCATAAGTGCAATGCGGTTAAAACCGTTGGTCCCAAAACAATCCCAACATGAACCCCTTTCATGAAATGATTTACAAGATATGACGAAATATGCATCACCTCATATTAAATTGACATTGATCAACAATTTTCACAATGTGAACTAGTTTCAGGACATGTAAAGTTTTCATGCTTTGTACCAATTCATGGCATCTGTCCAGCAAGGGATTCATGTCGTGTAACTTTTTCATGGTGTGAAAGTGTTTAAGAAGAATATTCTTCAAAAAAAAACATAGAAAAAATACATAGGTCCACGCAGACCCCCAATGGACATCCTCTTAAGTATTTTTCACATTTATACCCAAACTCCATTAATTTATAGAAACATACATCCCTGGACTTTAGGTTATTTTCCCTAGACAAAGCTCTTCATACCCCAAAGAAAAGGTTCGAAAAACAAGGTTTAAAAGAAGTATAACCCAACTAAAATTGGTTAAACCAAAACTCAAAGAGGGAATTTTATAGAAAATATGGGATCTTACACTAGTAGATAGTACATTCAAGCCATGAATTTTCAAAAGGTTCCCTAAAATGTTTTAGTTTTTCCCAAACACATCCCTGCCAAACTCATTTTGATCCCCATGTATAGAAGGCCATCTTGGGTGTTTGTTCTAGGGTTCTTGGGTTATTTTGTCCGCTATAATCCATGTGGATCTGTGACATATACCTATTCCCTTTTTTTCATCTTATTATTGGATTATGCACATTTTGGTGGATAGATCTAGGGATTTTGGTATGATGAATTATCAAGGGCATGGAGAAACCCTAAAAAATGTTAATTATTTTTCTTGAGATGGATTAAGGAGTTTGTAGTGGTGGATTGCATGGCATTACTACTTGTATTCATATCAAATTAAAAAATAGTAATTGTTTCTCCATTCATTTTCGGTTAAAGAATTATTATGTTTTAATTGGGGAACTAAATTATGACTTTTTTCTTGGATTGTATTGAATGAGTTTGGTGATAACCAATTTGGATAATGATAGATGTTTGGAAGAGATCAAGGCCTATGGATTTTTATCCTCACTACTATGGGATAAATTTGATTGTATTTAATTTTGGTATTTAAAATAAACATTTCAAAATTATTTTTAATTATTTATAAATATGTATTGATTCATTATGATAATTGGATTTAGTGTGAATGAGTTTCAAGGAAACAAGTGGTTGAATTTACAAGTGTGTGTTTTTTTAAAAAAAAATTAAATTTGAGAAAAGTGTGATCGGGTATTCAGTTTGTTTCATGGGTGTAATTATATGAAATTTTGAGATAATGTGTATTTATGAAATGTAATGTATGTTTGCAAGTGGACTTTGGGTTGTGGGTTAATTGTAGTTGATGGATCCTACTTAAATTTGTGGGTATAAGAAATTATGTTTGGTTGAATGATAATAGTTGGGAATGAATATTAAGTATTTGGGAATTATTGATAAGACAAGGATGAACTTTGAATAAATCTACCTGGTAGTTTTGGCATGGGCTTAGAGTTTCCACATGCTAAGGTGGAAAGGTGTGTTCTCATTGGTTGATGTGGAATTTATGGTGTGATGTGTAACATATCGTACCTGAATAGCCACCCAAATAGTACTAAATGGGTCATGTGTTACTACCTTAGGCACACCTCCCCGAATGCCAAAGGTTTCTGACTATTAGATAGGGTCTAATAGGTATAGTGGGGAGGCAATACCATCTCAGAGGATAATAATGGTACTAGTCCGATCAATAATATATAACATGTAGTGGAAATAAATGACTTATCAGACTCTAACTAGACCTACAGAGCGGAAGAACAATCAATAGTAGATAAAAATAGAAGTAAATTAGAAACAACAATAGTGGAAAGTAAACACAAAAGCATGTTGAAACCCCTTATAACAACTACTAGAACAGACCGGTCATACATATATAGAAATTCATGATATAAAGGGGTGCCAATGGCTAACCAATAATAGCTACAATAAACAAGCTAAGTATGATGATATAAGAAAGAAATAAAAACAAAGTAAACTCTACCTAGTAATGACCTTAAGGTCCATACCATCTCCATGCAATAGCTAATATAATCGAGTTCCTAGTGTTGATATCTTTCTTGCAAGTAAATTCATATAGTCTACATGTGTTTCGAAGGGCCTGTACAGGGTGTGAGACAAATATCAGTAGGATACCACCCAATGGCGTGTACCTTTTATAAGTCTTTAAGTAGGCATTCATTTATAAGGAAAATAGTAAATAGTATGATGCACAAATAAACATAAACACCATTGGTGCTCAGCAGCCACCATGGAGTGTCACCTACTTCGGCCAATACCAAAATATTTTTCATGTAACCTAGAACCATGTGCCTCCTAACACCTCATGTCTCAAGTACTGACATCCTGAAGGAACTCCCAAACAATAGTGACCCTGCTCGAAATCCCACGACTGCCTATGGCACAACAACCAAAGGAGCAGTGATGCATGTACTCAAATAGAAACCACAGGAATAGAGATTTCTTCCCTCAAATCAGTAACTGGAGGGACAGCGATGTCTACCCTCAAATTATTAATTAGAGGGACAATGATGTCTACCCTCAAATCACGACGATCCTTTTCCCCCAACCCGATAGCCTCCACGATATCCCCTGAAGGCTCCTCACCATTCATGTGGCTTCCTATGGAAATCACCCCCAAACCAATTGTACCTAACTGCATCTATCAGAGGCCTCTATCTAATGAGTGGTCAAAACCACCTCATCACGGACACTACCTATTTTCACACTACTCAAATTTCCAGGTGAGCGGTAATCACCAATATAAGTTCCCAAGACGCACCATCTCTGACACCTCGTGTCCCTGTGACCAT
This sequence comes from Viscum album, assembly GCA_963277665.1. Taxonomy (NCBI): domain Eukaryota; kingdom Viridiplantae; phylum Streptophyta; class Magnoliopsida; order Santalales; family Viscaceae; genus Viscum; species Viscum album. Next base: position 1,881,730,549 of record OY728138.1, on the reverse strand, counting down.
GTCTCTCAAGTCCAATGGCCTTGTCATCCAAGTAACCCGAGCCATGCCCAACCTAACAATAACAGTAACTCATGCTGACATCCATGATGCCCAATCCCATGGTATAACCACCTAATGTAACCCAATACAAGCCCAACCTATGATCAACATCACTCAAAAATATCAAATCCATGCACAACACAACCCGAAGGTTCCATCATATGCAATATCACGCATCACATATATATAAGCAACAAAAACACTTTAAATAGGAAAAACAGTTAAACAGTTAAATTGCGCTAGCAATGTGTTGTCCCATACCAACACTAAGGTCTTGAAAGCCTCTAACAAACTTAATCATGCTCAAAAATTCAAACTCAGCTATTTAATTTACAAGAATTCAATTATAACCATTTTGGAACCCCCAACCAAAATTCCCCAAATGAGTTGCGGCCTCTAACCCATCCTTTCTCAAGTATAATAGGATATGGGAATAACCAACGGCATCTCATATTTCATCCAGTCATTTCAATATAATTAAACAAGGTTCTCTCTCAATACTCGACGTCGTACTAAAAAGTCGCAACCCCCAAATTACCACAAAAACACAGAAGAAGGTATGCACCACCTACCTGAGACTCATAGAGGTAGGCATGTCTGATATAGATCTCCAATTCCAAGACGATCTTCATAGATCTATGTTTCCATCAAATCTCTTCAATTCTTCTCGGATGGAAACTGTGGTGTGTGAGGCAAAGAATTTAGAACAAAAGAGGGTGCATAGGTTTTTCCTTCCTGTTATGATCCTATAGCCACCAAAAAATTGAAGAATGGATGTCAAATTAAGAATCTAGGAGGAGAATCGTTATCAGCCTCCCAGAGCATCATAGTTCAAAACTAGGGAAGATGAATGTAATTCTGGAAATTAGAGGCGATGCTCTCCCATATAAGAGAATAAAAATAAAATTACATTGCATGTATGGAGGACTACACGCCGTGTAGTTGCTTTTTTCATACTCCGACTTAAGAATAGGTATCCACATGGATTGTAAGTTCCACACAAGTTAACACACGACTATGATTTAGTCAGTATGTAGAAGGAAGATACCTATTGTGTCAAGTAACACTACACGCTGTGTAGTAAGAAATTATTACACGGTCGCCACATAGCATGTAATTGGTCAGCACATTGATGGTACACACCTAAAACACACATGGAATGTACTTTGAAGTACACAGCGTATAATCTGTAAATTTCTAGAACTTCCTAGATTTTCCCAGTTTTTTCAGAAACAAGCCAAAAATTCAAACAGGATCGGGATTTGGACCTGTTTTAAAAACCCTGGTTCATATATTCTCCCCACCTTAACATAGATCATCCCTGGGCTATCAAACAAAACCCATATATGTACTGAACATACTGATCCCTTAGGGGATCCCCACCTTATGAATTTCCTATCTCAGTCTCAAACCAACCAAAACTCAAATCAAGAAAATGTCCAACGACCTATTTCCTAGACCCATGGTCCTCCCATAACGCATCGTCACTCCTGCACATCATTGGTGATTCCATGTCATTTCTGACACCCAATCATATCCCACAATGCATGGTGTCCACCTCCATGAGGTATTTCATCCCATGGATCCTCAAAGATAATCTTGGTGTCATGCACCTCAAGTAACCTTCATCCTCGATGCCCTGATACCCATGACACCTCACGTAACCCACAAACTCGATTCTCCTAATGCCACGCATCTCATACATATAAATAAATATATCATGCACTTAAAATGGTTCCAAACCAACTGACCATTGTCTATTCAGTCCAACTAAATCATGTGCACCTCGTGCACTCAAGCTGAACATTCCTTAATATGACTTGAAAAAAGAAAACATGAAAATCATGGCCATGCCTACGGCGTACCTCTGACCGTCATCGGCTCACCATCCGGATCAGCCTTTGGTAGCTCCATGGCGTGCACCTGGCCTGAAGTACGACTATCTGATGCCTAAACTCCCTACGGTGCTGCTCAAGTCATCGACCGTTGACCCCTCATTTGGGTCCTACTATCTCTTCCTCGTCCTCTGCGTGCAGTTGAACCTCAGTTGTCATCACCTAGTATCAACCCCGATCCAACCCCAGACACCATATTATATCTTGGTCCCTACCTATGGATGTCTAAGAAGGTTGTCTGTTGAACCTCTCAAGATACCTGACCTGTCCACATGCCTGACACTCCTTTGGAGGCCTATCTCACTAATTCTGGGCATGCCCTGGCTATCCACACTAAAAGAAAATCATCGATGAACTGCTACAAGGTGGTATAGATGATTCATTGGCCTAACTACCCTGGTGGAACTCATCCCAACCTCATTTCCTATTATCCAAACCATCACCTAAAGTTTTTTTCCAGCCTAAGTGAGACCTCTCTTTCTTTTTTTCCTCTGCTATGAGCACTTGATTCACTGCCTCTGAGAATGAACTCATCCTGAAGATATTTACCTGGATCTGAATGGCATGTCACAATCTATCCTCAAAGTGCCTCACCCTTGTCGAGTTGTCACTTACCATTCTACGTGAAAAGCGAGATAGCTCAGTTAATGTTTTTGCATAGTCTATGAAGGACATGTCTCCCAGCTAAAGGCTCAAGAACTCCTGATCTCACTCTACCCTCATTGTATCTGGGTAAAAGTTCTCAAAGAATCTATCCTTGAAGTCCTTCCATGATATTCCTTCATGTCTGTGAGCCTGAACCTGCACATCATACCAAAGCTTCGTCATTCCTCTCAGCATGTATGTCACTAGCGTGACCCTCTGCCAAGGAGGTGTCTCGGGCTGCTCGAAGATCATTTGCATGCTCTCTATCCAGTTCTCAGCCCCCTATGAACCACCCTCACCCTAAATAAGAGGTGGGTTTTTCGATTGGAACTCCCTTGTCAGATATTCTATAGAGGGATATGTACCTTGTACGCCTCTATAGATCCCCTACAAGACACGGACCAGACTAGACCGGAGTTGCTCATCGAGCCACGGCCCGAACGCTGCCAAACCCAGCTGCTACCCTGCCTGCACTGGATCCTAAACCTGATCATGTCCATGATCCTGTACCTGTGGCTCATGCTCTGCCTGCACCGGATCCAAAACCTGATCCTGCTTATGTGGCACTGTACCATCTCCTTCCTGATGCTCCATCCGAATCATCTTGGAGTTACCAACTGAATACCATAATGTTCAGTTATCCCATATATATATACAATATATTCAGCACAGATAAGGAAAGTAGTAAAGAGGAAGCATATAACAACTACCCTTACTCTCTTTTATCACATCCCAGGCCCATAGTAGCACAACCTCATAGCCTCCTTACTTTCCCTCAACAAAGCCATGTATCAAAAGTACATTGGGCCATGCCCGTCCTAACAACCAACATTTCCTCAAACTAGCGACGGAGTCACCCAATCGTAACGATCAAAATCACCTCAACCATAGTACATGTCTGCTCATACCAAAGACAGACCCAAATACCCTGCATACGTGTAATTCCACAATATATATAAAGCATGGAATATTACATTGCAATCAACAATAAATTCTATCAGTATTTTCACCCATCACATTTCAAAAGCATCTATATCATGGAAATTGATATTATTCACATTGTATTATCACTTCACAAAGCATACGTACTGTTATGAAATTGAAATACCCTAAAAATGTGCCTATAAAAATCCAAACAATCACGCCTTTCCATACCAATCCAAGGTACAATTCTCCCTTTTCACACCAGGTCAAGGGTCATATATCACAATCAATAACATCACACACCAAGTGAACCACTGAGGTTGAAATCTTATAAACTATAAAATGGGAAAAAGAAAAACAGCAATTCCCACCCAAGGTAACATGGTCCATCCCTCCTACATGGGGTTTTAGGCACCCATGCATAAAATAGAAACCTAGTTTCAATTATAACCGATACCAAGTCCACCATATCCCAAATAGTAAACTAGTAGAAATTAGAAGAGAAGTATTAATCTCATTAGTAGCCAACATAACACTGATACTAAATCCCTATCAAGAACTACCCTTTGATATCACTTTGTAACATCCTCGACCTGAACAGTCACCCAAATAGTGCTAAAAGGGTCGGGTGTTACTACCTTAGGTGCACCTCCCCGAACGCCAAAGGATGCCGACTTGCAGCGATGGTCTAATAGGTATATTGGTGAGGCTATACCCTCTTGAAGGATAATAATGGTACTGGTCCGAGCAATAATATATAACATGCAGCAAAAATAAATGACTCAATAGACTCAAACTAGCCCCGCAGAACGGAAAACAACAGAAGCAAAGTAGAAACAACAACAGCGGAAGTTAAACACAACAGCATGCTGAAACCACTTTTAAGAACTATTAGAAGAGGCCAGTAATTCATCTATAGAAATTCAAGATGTAATGGGGTTCCAATGGCTAACCAATAGTAGCTAAAATACACAAGGTAAGTATGCTGATATAGGAAATAAAGAAAAACAAAGTAAGCTCCAGTTAGGCATGACCTCAAGGTTCATACCATCTCCATGCAATAGCTAATGCAATCCAGCTTCTGAAGATGATATCTTTCTTGCATGTAAATTCATAAAGTCTACATGCATCCCGAAGGGTTCATGCCGGGTGTGAGACAAATATTAGTAGGATACCACCCAATGGTGCCTACCTAATATACGTTTTTTAAGAAAGTATGAATTTATAAGGAAAACAGTAAACAGTACGATGTACAAATAAATATAAACTCCACTGGTGATCTGCAGCAACCATGGAGTGTCACATGCTTCATCTAACACCAGAATCTCTGTCTTGTAACCCGACACCATGTGCCTGCTGACACCTCATGTCTCAAGTATTGACATCACGAAGGCACACCCAAACAATAGTGACCCTGCTCGAAAGCCCACGCCTTCCCATGGTATAACAACCGGAGGAGCAGCGATGTCTGTCCTCAAATAGGAACTGGAGGGACAACGATGTCTACCCAAAAATCAGTAATCATAGGCACAACGATGTCTTCCCTCAAATCAATAACCGAAGGGACAACGATGTCTGCCCTCAAATCACGGCGAGCCTCTACCCCCAACCCAATAGCCTTAACACTATCCTCTGAAGGCCCCTCACCTTCCACGTGGCTTCCTATGACAAGCACCCATAAACTAATTATACCTAACTGCATCTATTAGGGGCTACTACCCAATGAGTGGTCAAATCCACCTCATCACAGAGTCTACCTGTGTGGACACTACTCAAAGTTCTGGGTGAGCGGTAATAACCAAAATAAGTTCCCAAAGAAAAACATTTCTGACACCTCATGTCCCTGCGACCATGTCGCTCAAGTCTGATGGCCTCTCCATCCAAGTAGCCCGATTCATGCCCAACCTGATAGTCACACTGCCTCAAGCCAACGTTCATGATGCCCAATCTCGTGGTTGAACCACCCAATGTTACTCGGGCCAAGCCTAACCTATGATCAACATCACTCAATAATATCCAGGCCACGCCCAACACAACCCAAAGGTTCCAACATATGTAATATCACGCATCACATATATATAAGCAACAGAAACACTGTAAACAAGAAAAAAATTAAACAGTTGAATTACACTTGTAATGTGTTGTCCCATACCAGCACCAGGGTCTTGAAAACCTCTAAGAAACATAATCATGCTTAATACATCAAACTCAGCAATTTAATTCACAATAATTCAATTATAACCATTTTGGCACCCCCGGCCAAAATGACCCAAATGAGAAGTGGTCTCCAACCCAGCCTCACTCAAGGATAACAGGATAAGGGAATACCCAATGGCATCGCACAATGCATACAATCATTTCAATATAATTAAACAAGGGTCTCGCTCAATACCTAACGTCCCGCTAAAAAGATACAACCCCCAAATAACCACGAAAACATGGAAGAAGGTATGCACTAACTACCTGAGACTCATAGACGTTTCCACGTCCGATATAGATCTCCAATTCAAAGCTGATCTTTGTAGATCTATGTTTCCATCAAATCACGGCAATTTTTCTCAGATGGAAACAACAGTGTGTGAGGAAAAGAAACTAGAACGAAAGAGGGTGTGTGGGTTTATCCTTCCTGTTCTGATACCATAGCCACCGACGGATTGAATAACGGATGTCGGATGAAGAATCTAAGAGAATAAACGTTCTCAGCCTCCCAGAGCATCATTATCTGAAACCGGGGTATAAAAAGATAGTTCTAGAAATTAGAGGTGATGCTCTACCATAAAAGAGAATAAAAATAAAAGTAGATGGCGTGTATGAATGATTGTACACCGTTTAGTAGCTTTGTCCGTACTCCGACATAAGAGGAGGTAGCCGCACGGCTTGGACGCACCACACGGGTCAACACACGGCTAAGATTCAACTGGTACGCGGAAGAAAGATACACATCATGTTATGTAACAGTACATGTTGTGTAGTAAGAAATTATTACACAGTCACCACACTACATGTACTTTGTTAACACATTGATAGTACACACCTAACCCACACGCAGCTTGTACTTTGGAGTACACGCCGTGTAATCTGGAAATTTCCAGAACTTCCCAAATTTTCCCTATTTTCTCAAAAATAAATCAAAAATTCAAACAGGGTTGGGATTTTGACCCATTCTAAAAACTCTGGTTCTAACATGATGGCATTTTTGGATTATGTTTTATGAAAGGCTTTTTATATTGATGATGATTTATATATGTGGATTTAATTATATCAAATGTCATGGGTGGAGCATGTTTTCATAAAATGCATATGAGGTACATGTTTTTCACATAGTTGGGATGTATTTGAAGTCATTTATGAAAATCACCTTGAGTTGTTATACTCACCCCCATCATGTTCATTTTGGTGCACATACATATGATGTTTGGTTTATGTTATAGGTTGCAAGGATTGTTATTTCATTGAATTAAACCAGGTAGCAAGGGTTGGCCAGTGGAGACTAGTAGAGGTTATGTCATCGATTGTATGATGGTTTATTTAGACATGGTTTTATTTGGGATGTAGTGTATATTTTAATTACAATGACATGTTAGGTATTCATTTACATTCATTGACTCAGTTGTGTATCTCGTGTGAACATATGTGGTCAGTTGATAGGTATGGTTCTTACACTATTCCCCATGACATGTGTTAGTTTTTGTGTGTATGATTGAGCCTTTGGCGGTCAAGGAATGATAGGGATGAGTAATATTTCACTATGACTTGAGGTCAGGTTTGAGTTGTTAGGTTGACTCGGGATGTTACAATATGTCTTGATTCTTGAGGCAATACCTTGTTCAATGAAGAAAGTTGAATATTATTCCACAACACCTTCATTTTTCAGAGAGTTTCTACTGGTATCTATTTGATGCATAACACCAAGTTTGACTCTTCTTTATTAGTTTGATTTTCAATATTTTTAATCATTCATGTTTTTTAGGTTTGTTTTCATTTGGTATGATCTGAAAAATTATTTACCGTAGATTTATTTTTTTAGTGATTTATTGATTGTTGTTCCACTATTAAAACTAAAAACATATTTGGGTTGAACATTCCTTATCTTTTTGTTAAGACGCTTTCTGAAAAACATGAGTGTGAAATCATGATTAAATATTGATACAAAATATTACAATAAATAATGTGTTTGTTAAGAATATTATAACAATTCAAATCATGTAATGTGAAATCTTATAAAATTTTCACTAGATTTGTCAACCTATTATATGTGCACTAAAAAATATACAACAAACAATATATTAAAGCATAGGATTTTTGTCACGACCCATCCTCGGGGCCCGTGCCGTGACTACCCCAAGCCCTCCTTCTATAGGCCAGGGGCTGGCGACTAGCACCAAGGCGTAAATCCCAGAAAAGGGAAGACATTGCCTTTGTAAAGTTAACAAGCACCATAGAGTAAGCAAGCAAAAAAAATTAAACACTAAGTAAAAGCTGGTACAAGAGTGAAGTACGGAAAAGTAAGTGGGCCAGTATACAAACCCAAACTGAAAGTAAAGTACAACTCTAAAGGAAAAACAGAAACTGAAAGGTAAAGCCGCAACAACGAGCTATCCACTGGAAATCCCACCTGAAGGGTGGGTACAGAAAATCCTCCACTGCTCCTCGGGTCCAGCCTATCACTCCGAACACGGCCCGCCCAGTGGTCCCCCTCCAGGTACCATCCTGCTCCGCAAGCCTCCACCACGATCAGCGCTGTCCGTCGTCTGCAACGAACACAATGTAGTGCGGGCATAGCCCGTGCAGGGGTGAGTATAAGCTACTCAGTAGGGACCCCGAGACCCCCGAAGGTCTCCCCAAATCCAAAAAGGATAAACCACAAAGGAAAGATACAATCACGAAGTAACATCCGACACTGCTTAGGTATATGCCCATACATATACCTAAGTCATCAATTCTCATTCGGCTCCAACATCCGAGCCCAAGTACAACCTAGTCCATACAGGAAAGAAAATGTATTCCACATAGGAAGCAAAACGTAATCCACACAGGATAGCACAACACAATCCACATAGGAAAGCAAAACGTAAATCCACACAAGATAGCACAACACAGTCCACACAGGAAAGTAAAACAGGATTCAACTCACACAGGTATACTTCTTCGAAAGACGATAGAGCTGACCACTGATCCATCTAAGTCGTCAGACCCAAAAAGGATCGATATGTACTAACCCCCGCAATGACCCACACAGGATCGGATCCACACAGGATCTGTTGGTGCTGGCTCACACAGAACTGCTGAGCGCTGACCCACACAGGATCGGTAGCACTGATCCACACAGTATCGTTGAGTGTTGTAGTCGTCGTCATCGAATCCCCTGAGGATCTCTGCACAGTCGTCGTCGTAGTCAAAGTAGCAGTCGCAGCCAGCACTAGGGTTCCTGCACACAACAAGCTTGTTCAGGAGGGTCATCTCCACGAGCCGAGAGGCTGATACATCAACTGACACATAGTCCATAGTTGATGTATCCAAAAGTTCCATATCGTCAACAGGAACTCAACGTCGCGGACAGCGCGTCAATCGCACGCCCGGTCTGAGAGTTATTAGCTTTTTCGTCCTAGGGTCCCGGTTGGTTTTTAAGGAAAAACCAACTCGACCGTACTCCACCTACATCCAAACCTTGTGTGGAGTACGAAAAAATATCCGTCTCACTTAGAGGAATATAACAAAGTCAACGGCACGTCAATCGGACGTCCGAAGCTCAAGATATGAGCCTTTCCGCTCCAAGGGCCTGGTTGGTTTCGTGTACGAACAAACCCGGCCATACCCAAAGTATTCTGAAACATTGAGTGCTATATACCGAAATTACCGCCTCGTTCCAAGGATCGTGTCGCCGCCGACGGTGTGTCGATCGGAGGTCCGTAGCCCGAGTTATGGGCAATTGAACCCAAATGGTCCGAAAATAGGGGTTTTGGGCCCGGACCGACCCGGCCCGACACCCCCTGGGTCGGCCCGAACCGGGTTGACCTGACCTGGGTCCGGGTCGACCGGGCCCGGCAGGTGTGGCCCGGACCGGCGACCCGCGCGCTGGGCGCGCTGGTCAGTTGCTCAGCCAAAACGGCTGAGCCATTTTTGGCACGCGTGGGGGGGGGGGGGGCTTGCCCCTCCCCTTTTCTTGTAACTGCGGCCCCTTAATTGGGGGCCGCATTGATGGCCAGCTGGGGGAATTAATTCCCCCTGCTTCTCCTCATCCGTCCGGCCCGACCTGGCCGGCCTGTTCCTGCTTAACGGCACCAGCGATGGCCGGTCCCCTTCCAGCTCCGACGCCGGCGGCCCAGTACCGGTCGCCGGTCACCATGCTCTGCAGCGGCCCGGAACCAGCCACGGCCCTTGTCGTCTGGCGCGGCCCGATGGCGCCGCGCCCCTTCGCCGCGACCCCGGTACCGGCCGCGGTATTTTCGGATGTCTTCGATGCGGCACAATGGCGTCACATCCTTGTATTAATTCGCGGCGCGTATTTCTTGCCGCAATAATTCCGTGCGGTGCGACGGAACCGCGCCACTTCCATTTCAATCCAAATTAATCCAAAAATAAAAATAAGGAGGTGGGTCGGCCGTGTTTGTGCGGTCCCCCCCCCCCCCCTCACGTTAATCGATAGCAGTTGGTTAAATTTCATGAAGAAATTCAAGGAAGTAGTCACGAACAAATTAATTAAATACAATACCCTACCTCGGTTTCAAGAACGGTGCACGTCAATGAGACGCAAAAGATGAGCGTCGTGGAGGTCGGGCGTCGCAGAAAACGAACGTCGATTCCGTTGTCGTCGAGGTGCGTCTGAACATGAAACATCGTTGGAGAAGTTCTCCGCGTTCTTCGACGGAGATGTTCTTCGTTGAAGAACGGTGTTCTTCGTCGGAGTCCGAGGTGTTCTTCACGTTCTTCGTCGAAGATGTTCTTCGTTGGAGATGAAGGAGATATTCACGCTTCCCAAAACCTCTCAACGTGGCATAAACTCTAACATTAATAAAATAAGCCCAAGTCTTAATTTATTAACACAACTTACCCTTTTGAATTTCAAGAGTTTGAAATTCAATTAACCACACTTTACTCACCTCATTAAAATTACACACGTTGTCAAATTAAATGAAGACGAGTTAATGGGGAGTTTAAGAGTTGAAGAATATGAAGGGGTGGGGTTCTTGTGGGCCCCACCACCCTCATAACCACCCAAGGGAGGTTGGGTAGTTACCCAACTTCCACCCATAGCCTTAAAACACAAAAGGAAAATAAAAATTGTAGAATAATAATAAATTAACTTCCACAATTTTTATCATCCACACCCGTGATAACACAACTCCGGAACAGAAGTTCCTAAGCAATTATCGGCACTGCGGTTCCATCGGTGCCCTTAGAATTTGATTCCGGGCACCAGTTCAAAAGTTAGAAATTCCCACTCGTTCGTTCACTGAACGTACCTGAGCTAAACTTCGGATAGAAATTCTGGGCACTCCGGGCCTCAGAATCAAGTGTCATCTGAAACCGCGTTCTTGTAAAATTCCAAAGAAAATTAAGAAAAAAATTTCCTTGAATTTTTACAGGTCTTTACATTACCCCCACCTGAGGGCTTTACGTCCCCGTAAAGATACATCCTAACTAGGGAAACAAATGAGGGTATTGAGCACGCATCTGAGCCTCCCGCTCCCAAGTGCTCTCCTGGAGGTTCCCGTGCTGCCATCTGATGCGCACTACAGGAATCGACCGTCCACATAGGACCCTCTCCTGTCGATCCTCGATCTCCACTGGGACCTCCGCAAAAGTTTCCCCATCATCGACGTCAAGCTCCCCATGCTCAATGATATGCGTCGGGTCGTGCACGTATCTCCTCAGCTGAGATACGTGGAAGACGTCATGCACCCGGTGCAACTAAGGTGGTAGAGCCTGGCGATAAGCCACCTCGCCAATCCTACTGAGGACCTGGAATGGTCCAATGAAGCGTGGAGACAACTTGTCGCCTCGGCCAAATCTCCTTAATCCACGTTGAGGTGAGACATGCAAAAAGACGTGGTCGCCATCCTCGAACTCTAGTGGCATCCGCCTCCTGTCAGCATAAGACTTCTGCCGGCTCTGAGCTATCCTCATCCACACCTGGATGACATGGACCTTCTCTGTCGTGGCCTGGACCATCTCCGGTCCCACAAGTGCTGACTCCCCAGGGTCTGTCCAGTATAAAGGAGATCTGCAAGGTCTGCCGTACAACGCCTCGTATGGTGCCATCCCGATGGTGGTGTGGTATATGTTGTTGTACGCGAACTCCACCAAGGGTAGGTGGTCCTCCCAGCTGCGACCAAAGTCGAGAACACATGCGCGGAGCATGTCCTCGAGAGTCTGAATGGTTCTCTCCGTCTGACCATTCGTCTGAGAATGAAAGGCGGTGCTTAGACATAACTGCGTCCCGAACGACTCCTACAACCCCTTCCAAAGCCGGGAAGTAAAGCGAGCATCTCGATCGGAGATGATAGATTATGGCACACCATGAAGCCGCACAATCTCCTGAATGTAAAGAGGTCCCATGATCTCCACTAAGCCCTTCTCTCTGATAGGTAAGAAGTGAGTCGACTTGGTGAGTCGGTCGACAATCACCCAGATGGAGTCGTGACCTTTGTAAGTGTGTGGAAGTCCAGCCACGAAGTCCATAGATATCCCATACCACTTCCACTCCGGGACCTCTAAGGGTTGTACCAAGCCTACTGGTACCTGGCGCTCTTCCTTCACTTGTTGGCAGGTGAGGCATCGAGAAACGTACTCTGCCACAGCCTTCTTCATGCCCAGCCACCAGTGCTGTCGTCTGAGATCCTGGTACATCTTTGCCACTCCAGGATGTACCGCCGAAGGAGAAGTGTGAAAATATCTTAGCACCTCCTCCCGTAAGGCAACTGGTACCAAGGTATATCCTCTGAAAAGGACGTCGTGCTCTGCTCCAAAGGAGAAACCATCAGGTGTCTGTCCTGAGGATATCTGTGCACTCCGCTTCTCACAGTCAGCGTCCCAATGTTGTGCCTCTCTAACCCGCTGCAGCAGTGGAGGGGTGACTGTGAGAGACTGAAGAAGGGCTGATCCATCTCTATCCACACCTCCCGGGCGCTGGTCAAACTCTGTCTCAGCTCCTAGAAGCTCTGTTCACATCTGTCTGACCACACGAAGGGTTTCCCCTTCCTCCTTAACGCTCTGCAAAGATGTAATGATTTCTCCCTTGTCGAAAAGGGAAATCCAGTCTCATCCCCTAGATGAACCACGTTCCTTTCCTAATACAGTCAATCCCATCATGATTAGTTAATTCATGGCATGGATGACGTCGTAAGGCCTCGACGCTGCTACCAAGATATCCAACCGTTACTCTCGCCTCCAAGGGTTGAGTCACATTGTCGGTATCCATGTGTGGTCACTGGGTCTCCTCCAGTAAGAATCTCGCAAGTGAGGGTCAATTCAACAGTTTTTAACCGGCACCTCTTAGTATTAACAAAAAAAAGACAAGAAAGCAAATGTCACTATTGCAAGTGTCTTTTATTACATCAACTCAAAGTACAAGGACACAAGGCAACACAAACAAAGAAGCTAGAGGCATTATGGTCAAGGGCCTCTATGCCTGGAGCTAGTCCCGCACTTGTCCACCCGCTTCTGGAGCTCCATGATCGTAAGCTTTAGCTTCCTGAAGTTTTGCTCTCCCTTGTGGTCGGGGTGGACCTCCTGGTGGTGGTGGTGGTAGAGCCTCAAAGCGTCGCCCACCACATGCTGCTCGGCCAGCTCCTCTGCTTCGTCCGCCTGCTCCCTGCAGACAGCCATGGTCGAACCTCTACCTCTTCCTAGGTGGTTCCTCAACCATCTACTTCTCCTCTGCATGGTGGGTTGGGCAGTCAGGAGCCATGTGGCCCTGCACGCTGCATTCATAGCACTGTCTTCCACTCGTAAGACTGGTTCTACTGCGTGTGACCCGCACCTCCGAGCCAGTATCCTGTGGTCGTCCGCCTGTTGGCCTAGCCTGCTTGGACCTCTGCGTCATCGGTCTACTGCCGGCTGCAGAAGACTCCGCCATGTGTCGCCCTACGGTAGGTCTCAGCGCTGGTGTAGACTCAGCAAGAAAGATCTCGATCAAAAGGGCCTGCTCCAGTACTCCTGTCTGAGTCGGAATGATGACGGAGATCAGTGATTCCCTGATCTCATGTCTCAATCCCTGCTCAAAGGTCCGGGCACGGAAGAATGGGTCCCGTACCATGTCTGTAGAGTAGCGCGAGAGATTAGTAAATCTCGCCGAGTACTGGGCGACCATCATGTTGCCCTACCGTAGCTGAAGAAGCTACTGAATGCACACCGCACGGAGGGTGGCTGGGACGAACTCAGAGCGGAAGAGGCTCTCAAAATCCATCCAGAGAAGAGATGCCTCATCGTGCACCTAGAGCATCAAGCTCCACCATCTGCCTGCTGCTGCGTGCAGTAGGCTCGCTGCGAGAATCACCATGAGGTCTGCTGGTGTCCTCACTAACCAAAAAACTCGTACCACTGCCTCCAGCCTGACCTCGGCTGCCTGGGGGTCCATCTCCCCACGGAACATGGGCGGTCGCTGGCGCTGGAACTCATGCAGTGCATTGAGGTGACGTGCATCGTCAGCGGCTGGTGCTGGAAGCATCGTTGGCTCGACGGGTAGAGCTACCGCCGGTGCCACTGGTGACAAAGGGCCCTGCACCGAGCCCTCGTCGCTCAGTGGGCTATCGTCACACTCGACTCTCGGAACCCTAGCTAGCTGCCGTCGTGGGGCCATCCTGAAAAGGAAACAGGTGCGCCACGGTCAGAACAGTATACCTGGTGAGCTGATACAAAGTAATCACAAAGAAGACTTGAAACACACATGCAATCAATGTTTTTGTGCATTAAGTCGGAAATCAGAAGTCAAGGTCTTGGTGTACGGATATGTCGGCCGCCGCACCGACACTGGACTCCCTAGACTGATAACCACACCCAAAACACTAAACACTATTGCTTTACAATGAAAAGATCAGAGTTCGCGGTAGAACTGAACTCCTCTGATACCAATTTGTCACGACCCATCCTCGGGGCCCATGCCGTGACTACCCCAAGCCCGCCTTCCTTAGGCCAGGGGCTGGCGACTAGCACCAAGGCGTAAATCCCGGTAAAGGGAAGGCATTGCCTTTGTAAAGTTAACAAGCACCACAGAGTAAGCAAGCAGAAAAAAGTAAACACTAAGTAAAAGCTAGTACAAGAGTGAAGTGCGGAAAAGTAAGTGGTCCAGTATACAAACCCAAACTGAAAGTAAAGTACAACTCGAAAGGGAAAACAACAACTAAAAGGTAAAGCCACAACGACGAGCTATCCACTGGAAATCCCACCTGAAGGGTGGGTACAGAAAAGCCTCCACTGCTCCTCGGGTCCAGCCTATCGCTCCGAGCACGTCCCGCCCAGTGGTCCACCTCTAGGTACCGTCCTGCTCCGCAAGCCTCCACCACGATCAGCGCTGTCCGTCGTCTGCAACCAACACAACGTAGTGCGTGCATAGCCCGTGCAGGGGTGAGTATAAGCTACTCATTAGGGACCCCGATACCCCCGAAGGTCTCCCAAAATCTACAAAGGATAAATCACAAAGGAAAGATACAATCACGAAGTAACATCCGACACTGCTTAGGTATATGCCCATACATATACTTAAGTCATCAATTCTTATTCAGCTCCAACATCCGAGCCCAAGTACAACCCAGTCCATACAGGAAAGCAAACGTATTCCACACAGGAAGAGAAACGTAATCCACACAGGATAGCACAACACAATCCACATAGGAAAGAAAAACGTAAATCCACACAGGATAGCGCAACATAGTTCACACAGGAAAGTAAAACATGATTCAGCTCACACAGGTAAACTTCTTCGAAAGACGATAGAGATGATCACTGATCAATCTAAGTCGTCGGACCCACAAAGGATCGATAGGTAGTAACCCCTGCAATGACCCACACAGGATCGGACCCACACAAGATCTGTAGGCGCTGGCTCACACAGAACCGATGAGCGCTGACCGACACAGGATCGGACCCACACAGGATCGGTAGCACTGATCCACACAGGATCGCTGAGTGTTGTAGTCGTCATCGTTGAATCCACTGAGGATCTCTGCACAATCGTTGTCGCAGTCACAGTAGCAGTCACAGCCAGCACTAGGGTTCCCGCACACAGCAAGCTCGTTCGGGAGGGTCCGCTCCACGAGCCTAGAGGCTGATACATCAACTAACACAGTCTATATTTGATGTATCCAAATGTTCCGTATCGTCAACAGGAACTCAACGTCGCAGACGGCGCGTCAATCGGACGCCCGGTCTGAGAGTTATTGGCTTTTTCGTCCCAGGGGCCCGGTTGGTTTTTAAGGCAAAAACAACCCGACCGTACTCCACCTGCATCCAAACCTCAGGCGGAGTAAGCCCAAAGATCCGTCTCACTTAGAGGAATACAACAAAGTCGACAGCACGTCAATCGGACGTCCGAACCTCAAGATATGAGCGTTTCCGCTCCGAGGGCCCGGTTGGTTTCGTGTACGAACCAACCAGGCCATACACATAGTATTCTTAAACCTTGAGTGCGATATATCGAAACGACCGTCTCATTCCATGTATCATGTCGTCGCTAACGGTGTGTTGATCGGAGGTCTGTAGCCCAAGTAGTGGGCAATTGATCCCAAACGGTCCGAAAACGGGGGTTTCGGGCCCGGACCGACCCGGCCCGAGACCCCCTGGGTCAGCCCGAACCGGGTCGACCCGACCTGGGTCCATGTCGACCCGGCCCGGCCCGGCCCGGACCGGTGACCCGCGCGCTGGGCGCGCTGGTCGGTTGCTCGGCCAAAACGGCCGAGCCGTTTTTGGCTCGCGAGGGGGGGGGGGGGCTTCCCCTACCATTTTCTTGTAACCGCAGCCCCTTAATTGGGGTCCGAATTGATGGTCGTCCAGGGGAATTAATTCCCCCAGCTTCTCCTCGTCCGGCCGGCCCGACCTGGCCGGCCGGTTCCTGCTTAACGGGACCAGCGATGGCTGGTCCCCTTCCAGCTCCGACGCCGGCGGCCCGGTACCGGCCGCCGGTCACCCTCCTCCGCCGCGGCCCTTGTCGTCCGGCGTGGCGGGACGGCGCCGCGCCCCTCCTCCGCGGCCCCGGTACCGACCGCGGTATTTTCGGATGTCTCCGACGTGGCGCAATGGCGTCGCGTCCTTGTATTAAATCACGGCCCAACGCGTCGACGCCGCGTATTTCTTGCTGCAATAATTCTGCGCGGTGCGACGGCACCGCGCCACTTCCATTTCAATCCAAAAGAATCCAACAAGAAAAATAAGGAGGTGGTTCGGCCGTGTTTGTGCGTTCCCCCCCCCCCCCCCTCACGTTAATCGATAGCAGTTGGTTAAATTTCACAAAGAAATTCAGGGAAGTAGTCATGAACAAATTAATTAAATACAATCCCCAACCTCGGTTTCAAGAACGGTGCTCGTCAACGAGCTGTGGAAGATGAGCGTCGTGGAGGTCGGGCATCGCGGAAAACGAAGGTCGATTCTGTTGTCGTCGAGGTGCGTCCGAAGAGGAAACGTCATTGGAGAAGTTCTCCGCGTTCTTCGGCGGAGATGTTCTTCGTTGAAGAACGGCGTTCTTCGTCGGAGTCCGAGGTGTTCTTCACGTTCTTCGTCGAAGATGTTCTTCGTTCGAGATGAAGGAGATCTTCACGCTTCCCAAAACCTCTCAACGTGCCCAAGTCTTAATTTATTAACACAACTTACCCTTTTGAATTTCAAGAGTTTGAAATTCAATTAACCACACTTAACTCACCTTATTAAAATTACACAAGTTGTCAAATTAAATGAAGGGGAGTTAATGGGGAGTTGAAGAGTTCAAGAATATGAAGGGGTGGGGTTCATGTGGGCCCCACCACCCTCATAACCTCCCAAGGGAGGTTTGGTAGTTACCCAACTTCCACCCATAGCCTTAAAACACAAAAGGAAATTAAAAATTGTAGAATAATAATAAATTAACTTCGACAATTTTTATCATCCACACCTGTGTTAACGCAACTCCGGAACAGAAGTTCCTATGCAATTACCGGTGCTGCGGTTCCATCGGTTCCCTCAGAATTCAATTCCGGGCACCGGTTCAAAAGTTAGAAATTTCCGCTCGTTCGATTACTGAACGTACCTGAGCTAAATTTCGGATAGAAATTCCAGGCACTCCAGGCCTCAGAATCAAGTGTCGTCTGAAACCGCGTTCTTGTAAAATTCCAAAGAAAATTAAAAAAAAATTCCCTTGAATTTTTACGGGTCTTTACACTTTTAGTCAAATGATTTTTTACAACACTCATGGGTATAACATGAATTAACTAGATATGACATTGGGTCAAGTATCCATGAAATTTGACTCAAATAGCCCGAAGGCCTTCTTTTTAATTTTATTATGGATAATCCTCCTTTTTAAGGGCTGAATGGGAGACCTTAAATGATCTGTAGGCCCAAGGCATAAGCCATGACACGACCTAAAGGCCAATACATGACTCGAAAGCCCAAAGGAATACTATGCCCACTACATGACATGTAGGTCTAACCACTTGAACTGCCCCTTCCCAACATCTGCATCATTGATCATCAGCTCCTCACATTGCTTTTCGGATTGGATAGCATTGCCTCGTACAAAGCTGCACGGTGTCTAGTCCCGAGGGGGGATGTCATACCCTATAATCCTTCCAATCTGGTTAGCTTTGATTTTGGTGACTGCTGGTCTTTTCTCTGATCCTCTTCTAGGGTCTGCTCTGAGTGAACTAGGCTACTCAATGGTCTCTATGACCTGAAGGCCGTGAGGCCCAAAGGCCATTGATGAACCGAAGGCCTTTGATGAGCCGAAGTCCCTGAGACCCAGAGGCCCAAACCGGTGGGTCGAAGACCCAAATCGGGTGAATAATTCTGACTACTATAGCGCGTGCTACATTACTACTACAGTAACCCCTTGGAAAATCGCCTCCACCCGATTTCGAACCTGGGTCTCTTGGATGCCAAGAAGGAGCCCTTACCACTCGAGTACGGGCTCGTTGGCTCCATGAAATTTGAGATACCCAAACCCCAGCCCATTTAAATTTTCAAATCACCAACCTATTTTATCATGTTAATATTTTAAAATCATTAATCATGCCCATTACTTATTATACTTTGAATTACATGTTTAACTACCCTAATATATCCAAATACCCATTTAAAATTTTAAAATTTTAAATTTAATCTATAAATTTAAAATGAATTGATATCAATTTAAATAAATATATGTTATAGTTTTATTTTCATTTATAAATAATAGTCGATGAAATAATTATAATTAATTTAATCGGTTTTGAATTTAGAATTCATTTTTAAATCCAATATGAATATTGGAAATCAAAGATAAATAATTTTTTATTATAATTTTACAGTTATATAAAAATACTTAGTTGATAAATTAAGAATAATTTATTTAATTGTACCCTATTCTACTACCCTAACCTTGCCATAATAATAATCTGGTTTTGAATTGGGCACCTTACTAATTAGTACCGTAACAATTAATCGGGTCGGGTAGTATTGGATACTCATTTAATGAATATCAAATGTGTAATTATTAATGTCGATTTTTATGTACTGTAAAGGATATGGCCCATCCATCTAGGGGTGTAATTTCAGCCTGAACAACCCCATGAGGCGGCCCGAGCCCGGCCTCGGGCCGGCCCAAACCATAGGGCCGGGCCGGGCCGGGCTTTTTCAAGTCGGGCCGTGGTGGGATTTTATTATTTTCAAAATAATTGGCTCTTAATTTTTTTATTTAAACATTTTTATAACATTTATTTAAAACGTTTCTTTACATTTATTTTTAAATGCATGTTTTTTGTAAAAACGTTTATTTTATTTTTTATTAACATTTTACAGTGGGTGGATATATTTTTTGTCTAAATATATATATATATATATATATATATATATATATTATTTCCAAATTGTAAAAAATATAATGAGGGGTGAGCAACTACCATGGGTGAGTTTAAAGCCTTATTATTTAAACGTTTTTATAACATTTATTTAAAACATTTTTTACATTTATTTTTTTAACTTATTTATAATTTTTAAGCGTTTGTTAGTATTTTTTATTTAAATTTTTTTATTTAAACCGTTTTTTAACAACTGTTTAAAACGTTTTTTTACATTTATTTTTAAATGATTAATTTAAAGCATTTTTGAATTTTTTAAACTCGTGCTTTTTACATGTATTTTTTTAAAACATTTAACTTTTTTCACATTCTAATGTAAAAAGTATTTTTTAAGTGTTTTTTTTAAAAAATAATTTAAATGTTTGTTTTAAAAACTTTTTAAACATTTTAATTTAAACCATTTTATAACACTTGTTTGAAACATTTTTTTACATTTATTTTTAGACATATAATTTAATTTTTTTTTGAAAGCATATTTTTTACATGTATTTTTTTTAAACATTTTACACGTTTTTTGTAAAAACATTTTACAGTGGGTGAATATGTTATTTTTTTCTAAATAGATTTATACATTTCTGTGAATTTATATATATTATGTACAAATTAAAAAAAAATATTGAGTTATTGGGGGGCGCGCAGTTGTGAGTGGTGAGTTTAAAGTGTTGTTATTTAAATGTTTTTATCATTTATTTAAAACGTTTTTTTAGATTTATTTTTTAACATATTTATTAAATGTATTTTTTTTGCGTTTATTTAATTTAAAACATTTTTTTAAACGTTTTTTAATTTTTTTGCAGGGCAGGCCCGACCCGGCCCTATCTGGACTGAAATTACACCCTTAGTGTGTGCGCAGCAGTGGGTGAGTTAATTTTTTTCTAAATAGATTTATATATGTATATATGTATGTTGCACCCCTCTCTCTTGGATTTTAATGATCACAATCACTCTAATTGTATTCTAACTTGTTTTCAAGTGTTTTTGATGATAGGAAATAGGGTGCCTAGAAGCTGGCCCAAGAAGAATTCAAAATGGATTGTTTAAGTCCACCGGCCAGCCGGTGTGAGACCACCGGCCAGCCGGTAAGGGCACCGGCCAGCCGGATCCAGCCCATCGGCCAGCCGGTGGACCAGGCAGAAGGCCTTACCCTCTGCCAGGTGCCACCGGCCAACCGGTGGGTCCAGACAGAATGGCATTCCTTCTGTCCAGACCACCGGCCGGCCGGTGCCTGACCACCGTCCAGCCGGTGGAACCCAGACAGAATAGCATGCTTCTGTCTAGACCACCGGCCAGCCGGTGGCTCAGCACCGGTCAGCCGGTGGATCCAGACAGAAATCCCTTGCTTCTGTCTGGTGCACCGGCCAGCCGGTGGATCAGCACCGGCCAGCCGGTGTGCTCAGTCAAACTAGTCGTTAGGCTTTGACCAGGCTGGCCCACTTGATCCCCAACGGCTCCGAAAGCCCTCCAACGGCTATTTTGAAGTATTTGGGAGTATTTCTCCTATAAATAGACATCCATGGATGCCGGGAACACAACCGATAATATACCGAAGCATACAAAAGCTATTTTGATCATTTGTGGCTCCTACGACAATTCTCAAAGGCTACTTGAGATCCAATTGCCATCCTTGAAGCTTGGGCTGCCTCTACATCAACTACACTCACCTCTTGGCGCTCAAGGCTTCCTCTAGTTTGTTCTAAATTATTTACTTCAATTGTTTAGTTCTTAATTGGGTTTGTATTAAAACAAACCACCCTTTTTCTTCCTTCTTTCAATTTGGGTTTCTTGCTACAACCATAATAAAAAAGCAAGCTCTAAGAAGGTGATCTAGCCTACCTTAAAACGGCTAGTGGGTTTCTTGCTATAACCATTAAAAAGCAAGCGGTCGTATAAATCTCCCAACGATTGAGTTGGGAGCGGAGACGTAGGCTTGAGTTTAAAGCCGAACTCCGTTATCAATTGTGTCTTGCCATTTTACTTTCCGCTGCATTTAAATTTGTTTTAAATTGTTAATTAATTTTAAAAAGGCAATTCACCCCCCCTCTTGCCATCACCTCCGACCCAACATTTGGTATCAAAGGGAGAGTTTGTGTAATACCTTAACCGGTTACAAACGAAAAATCCATAGTGATGGCTTCTTTCTCACAAGCACCCGAAGGGTATTCCATGACTCGGGCTCCATACTTCGATGGAACCGATTACACATATTGGAAAACACGAATGATTACTTTTCTTAGAAGCATTGGCTATCCTATATATAGAATTGTTATGCAAGGCTACACTCTTTCTAGTAAGGATGAATCTAAATGGACCCCCGAAGACATTGCCAATTTTGAGCTTGATGGAAAAGCCATGAATGCTCTTCATTGTGGGTTAGACCGTAATGAGTTTAATCGTATTTCTACTTGCACCACCTCACACGAAATTTGGAAACTTTTGGAAGTGACCCATGAGGGCACTAACAAAGTCAAAGACACTAGGTTAGATATGTATCGTCAAGACTTTGAGAGTTTCACAATGCACCCACACGAGTCAATCACCGAAATGTTTACTCGTTTTACTAATGTTTGCAATGGGAGAAAGTCCCTTGGTGATGATGTTTCAGCAGAAACAATGGTCAAGAAAATTCTTTGGGTCCTACCAAGCTCTTGGGCACCAAAGGTGACGACAATCCAAGAAGAGAAAGATGTCAAGAAGATGCCGGTTGAAGAACTCATAGGGTCACTCATGACTTATGAGATTACCATGAAGAGGCAAGCCGATAAAGAAGGAAAGATCTTCAAGGAGAAAAAGAACATAGCTTTCAAGGCAAAGGAAGAAAGCTCCTCCGATGATAGTGAATCCGAGATGGCTCAGCTAGCAAGGAAAATGAGCAAGTTCATGAAGAAAAAGAAGAAATTTCAAAAGGCACGAAAGGAAGTGCCAAAGGCGGAGAAAGAAATCACATGCTTTGAATGTGGAAAGAAAGGCCACATCAAACCGGAGTGCCTCATTTTCAAGAAAAGGTTAAAAGAAAAGAAAAACAAGAAGGCCTTCAAAGCATCAACATGGAGTGCAAGTGATGACTCCATGTCTTCAAGCGACTCAAGCGATGAAGGTGGAAAATGCCTAATGGCATTTGATGAGGTATCCTCTTCTCACTCTTCTTCTCACTCTTCTTCCTCATCTTCTTCTTTTGATAATGATATGTCTTATGAAGAACTCCAAAATGCAAGAGATCAATTAGAGGAAGGTTTTCACGAACTTACCTCTAAATTTTTGACCCTGAAAAAGAAAAACAAAACTCTTATTTCCGAAAAATCCAAACTTCTCAAAGAGAATGAGGAGCTTGCCCTTAAAGTCAAAAATATTCCAAATGTAGATTCTTTAAATTCTACCATTAAGGATTTGAAGGAATCTCTTGCCAATTTCACCCAAGGTTAACAAAACTTAACTAAATTTCTAGGTTCTCAGCGTTCGGCTAGAACCACACATGGACTTGGCTATAACAAGCAATCCACTTTTTCTAGGGCACCCACTACTTTTGTAAGGGGGAGCTCTCAATACAAATTTTGTAATTATTGTAAAAAGACCGGTCACATGATTTATGAATGTGATTGTAAAAATGCTAGGTATGGAAGACCCAAATCCATTACCTACTCGGATGAGTATCATAGAAGGAATCCCTCTAGAACATTATGGGTTCAAAAGTCTCTTTTTGCTAATCTTTCCAGACCCAAACTTATATGGGTACCAAAATCTCTTCTTTCTTTATTTTGTAGGATAAACGCCAAAAGAGTAGGACCTCTAAAGGCTCGTGGTATCTCGACAGCGGTTGCTCAAGGCACATGTGTGGCGATCCCTCCGAGTTCAACTCACTTTAAGAATTCGATGGAGGATATGTCACCTTTGGTGATAACTCAAAAAGCAAGATCGTCGGAATAGGTACCATTGGTTTTGGTAGCTCCTCTTTTATTAAAGATGTTTTATTAGTTAAAGGTTTAAAGCATAATTTAATTAGCATTAGTCAACTTTGTGATAGTGGTTTTTCAGTCAATTTTCAAAATGATTTATGCAATGTGTTTGATTTTCAAAACAAGTTGATATTTTCTGCTTCCCGTTTTCAAAATGTTTACATTATTGATTTAAAATATCTAGCTAGCCAAAATGTTAAATGTTTAAGTGATCTTGACCATGAGTCTTGGCTTTGGCATAGAAGATTGGGGCATTGTAGCTCTCATTCACTTCTAAAGCTTAATAAGAACAAACTCATTCGTGACCTTCCTAAACTTAAATTTAAGAAAGATTTGATTTGTGAGCCATGCCAACTTGGTAAGCAACACAAGTCTTCTTTCAAATCTAAGAAGGAAGTGTCCACCTCAAAATCTCTTGAACTCCTTCATCTTGATCTTTTTGGTCCTACTCCCGTAGCAAGCTTAGGTGGAAAATCCTATACCTTAGTTATTGTTGATGACTTTTCTCATTTTACTTGGGTTTTCTTTTTAGCCCATAAGAATGATGATTGTAAAACCTTTTTGAAATTCTCTAGGAAAGTAGAAAACGAAAAAGGATATAAAATCATATCTCTTCGTAGTGATCATGGTGGTGAATTCGAGAACAAAGAATTCGATGAATTGTGTTCCTCTCAAGGATACAATCACACCTTCTCTACCCCTAGGACTCCTCAACAAAATGGAGTGGTTGAAAGGAGAAACCGAACTCTCCAAGAAATCGCTCGAACCCTCCTTAGTGAATTCGACCTCCCTCAATATTTTTGGGCCGAGGCGGTAAACACTGCTTGTTATACTATCAATAGAGTCCTTGTAAGACCCCTTCTTAAGAAAACCCCCTATGAACTTTGGAAAGGCAAATTACCCAAAGTAGGTTATTTTAAAGTGTTTGGTTGTAAATGCTTTATCCTTAACACAAAAGATAACCTAGGGAAATTTGATGCCAAATCCGATGAAGGTATTTTTCTTGGGTACTCCAACTCAAGCAAAGCCTATCGTGTCTTCAATAAACGTTCAAAAACCATCGAAGAATCATCTCATGTCAAATTTGATGAAACTCTTCCAAAACCTCACCCGGTCATTGAGGATGTTGAAGATAAGCTTGATAAGCTACATTTGAATGATTCCTCTTCTCCTCCCAAGGAGGATGACCATCAAGAACCCTCTTCACCTTCTTCGCCTTCCACCTTGCCTAGGGTTTGGAAACCTTCTAGAGACCATCCTTTAGAAAATGTCATAGGTGACCTTCAAGCCGGTACTCGAACTAGAAGATCTATCCTCAATGAAGTTGAACATCAAGCCTTCATTTCTCACCTAGAACCTCAAACTGTTAATGATGTCATTAATGATGAGAATTGGGTTCTTGCAATGCAAGAGGAACTAAATCAATTCTCTCGAAATAATGTTTGGACTCTTTGTGAAAGACCCAATGATCATCCAATTATTGGCACTAAATGGGTTTTTAGGAACAAACTTGATGATCAAGGAAACATAACCCGGAACAAGGCTCGCCTAGTAGCTAAGGGCTATAATCAAGAAGAAGGAATTGATTATGGTGAAACCTTTGCCCCCGTTGCTAGGTTAGAATCCATTAGGATCTTGTTGGCATTCGCCGCCCACTTAAATTTTATGCTTTTTCAAATGGATGTTAAAAGTGCTTTTTTAAATGGTTTTATTTCTGAAAAAATCTTTGTTGAACAACCTCCCGGTTTTGAAGATCCAAAATTTCCAAATCATGTTTTTAAGTTAACCAAGGCTCTTTATGGCTTAAAGCAAGCCCCTCGGGCTTGGTATGATCGGTTAACAAAATTTCTTTTAGAAAATGATTTTAAAATGGGTCATGCCGATTGTACCCTCTTTTTAAAACACACTTCAAAAGATCTTTTAATAGTCCAAATTTATGTTGATGATGTTATCTTTGGTTCTACCAAAGAATCTCTTTGTACTGATTTTTCAGATTTAATGAGAAAAGAATTTGAAATGAGTTTTATGGGAGAATTGAAATTTTTTCTTGGTTTTCAAATCTTTCAAAATTCAAAAGGTATTTCTCTAAGCCAAAGCAAATACACAAACGAGCTTCTAAGTCGTTTTGGTATGGATCAAGTAAAGGAAATTAGTACACCCATGAGTACTTCATGTAAGCTTACGTTAGACGAAGCCGGGAAACCGGTGGATAACAAGCTTTATAGGAGTATGATCGGGAGTCTACTTTACCTAACTGCGACCCGTCCTGACATCATGTTTAGTGTTTGCCTTTGTGCTCGTTTTCAAGCCAATCCTAAAGAATCCCATCTTAAATCAGTCAAAAGAATTTTTAAGTATTTAAAAGGATCCAAAAATCTTGGTTTATTTTATCCCTCAAATACTTATTTTGAACTATCTTCTTATTCGGATGCTGATTTTGGAGGATGTCAATTAGATCGTAAGAGTACTAGTGGAACATGTCATCTGCTAGGCAAGTCCCTTGTTTCGTGGAGTAGAAAGAAGCAAAATTGTGTTGCTCTTTCTACTGCCGAGGCCGAGTATGTAGCCGCTGGCAATTGTTGTGCCCAAATTATTTGGATGCAACACACTCTCTTGGATTATGGTCTTTCCTATGATCATGTCCCTATTCGGTGTGACAACACTAGTTCCATTAGTATCTCTAAGAATCCAATACAACATTCTAGGACAAAGCACATAGACTTAAGGCATCATTTCCTTCGTGACCATTTTCAAAAAGGAGATATCACTTTGGACTTCATTCCTACTGATTTCCAATTAGCTGATATTTTTACCAAACCGCTCCCAGTTGACCGTTTTGATTTTATTAAAGGGGAGTTAGGAATGATTCGTCAATGAGCACTATTAAATATTTGACTTTCTTGGCTTGCTTATATTTTATTTTTATTAGAATTTTTTTAAAACACCTTTTTTTAATTCTGTTTTTTTTTATTTTTTGTGAATTTCAATACCACCGGTCAACCGGTGGTACATCACCGGTTAACCGGTGGTGTCGGGTTTTTCTTTTTGGGCTGGCCAGGGAAAGGGTTAAAAATTAATTTAAACCCTTCCCCTTATATTTCTATCTCTCCCTCTCGTGCGCCTCATCCAGCCAGCCTCTCCCTCCTTGCCCTAGCCTTCTTCCTCCTCCTTGCTCTCTCAAAATCCTTCTTCTCTTAATCTCTTTCTTCATTTTCTCCCTTTTGCCATCATGGGACCTCGCTCTACACGCAAAGGCAAGGGAATCGCTCAAGAAGCTCCTCCTCCTCCTTCAATCCCTCAACTCCCGGACATTTGGCATGACAAAGTCATTTTGCCGGGTAGAGTAATTGATTATTCTTGGTTGTCTACTGCTCGTCTTGAGCTTTTCACGATTATTGAGTATCAACATTGGCATTCTTTCTTTGAACCTCCTGAAAAGGATGTCATTTATCCTCTTCTTGTCAAGGAATTTTATGCTCACCTGACGTGGTCGGTTTCTGACGACGTCGATACCATTACCACCACTGCTCTTGGGCAACCCATCACTATCACTTCTTTGGAGATTGCCCGGATGCTCGGGGTTCCTCATGTCGGGCCTCATGAATTTGCTCAGGGGGAGTTTCCTCGGGACCGTGAGTTTGATATAGCCGTAGCCCTTGAGCATCTCACAGGGCAGCCCACAAATCCCATTGTCAAACTCTCCCAGCTCTCTCCTAACCATCGTATTATTGAGCGCCTCATTCAAACTTCCCTTGCGCCCCGTATCGGGGATCATGATAATGTCAAATTCATTGATATTTATCTTCTCTCTTTTATCACCAGAGGCATTCACTTCAATTTGGTCTGGTTTCTGTTCCGGGCCATGACTTATGTGGCTGAGCACCCACGCCGGTCCAAAACTCTACCCTACGGACGCCTCTTGACTAAAATCTTTTCCTTTCTTGATGTGCCTCTTCATGCTACTTCCTTCGAGCAGCCAATGAAGGATAGCATAGTGAATTTTATGATGGTGCAACGAATGAACATCCGTTGGCACCCTTGGCGTCAGGAGTGGATTGTCGACAAGGACGGTCTCCTCAAGGCCTACTCTCCTCAGACTCATTCCCATCCTCCTGCCCATGCCATGCCTCCTGCTATTGCCGCTGCCTATCCTCTTTCAGACAGTGAGGATAGTGATGATGATGAAGAGGAAGGAAGTGGTGACAGCGAAGGTGAGGCTGATGCTGCTGCTGATGAGGAGGCCGGAGAGGGTGATGATGCACCTGAGCCTGTTGAGGCTGTGCCCCCTCCTGCTGATGCTGGTGGCTTTCCGGTGACGGCTGATCAGTTCCTACGCTTCCAGAATCAGATTGAGACCCGGCTGGACTTGCAGTTTTCTTACTTCAGCTCTCAGTTTGATCAGCTCCACTCTCGGATCGATTCTCTCGATCGTCGCTTCGAGGTGGCCCAGGCTCCTCCGGCTCCTCCGACCTTCCGGCGTCGTCGTCACTCTCGGCCATCGAGGAGTGAATAGAGCTGTTTCTGTTTTTTTACTTGTCTTTGTATTTTTAATTTTCTATGTAACGGTTCGTCTTTTATAAAATTCAAGTTATCATTTCTTTCATCCTTTTTGTCATTGCTTATTTGTGTTTTTCTAATTTTTCTTTCGTACTTTTCCTCCTATTTTGATTATCCCAAAGGGGGAGAAAACCTCTCTATTACATAGTTATTTATTAAAATGCTCTTTTTACAAGTTCCATTTTAAGTTATTGATGTCATCAAAATCTGTTTTAAATGGTTAAGTTATTGTTTTCAATGGATTTCTTTAAAAAATGGCATTTGGTTGCAATTTCAAAAAATGACCCTTTCTCAGTATTTCAATGCTTTCAAGATCATTATATTTGGCATGTCTCTAAGTTTTCCAAGTTCAAATTGATTATTTAAGTTTTCAATTGACATACCCTTTTTTAAAGCTTTCTTACCTTTTTTTTAAAGCCTTCTCTTTTGTGATTGTGATCATCAAAATAGGGGAAGATTGTTGCACCCCTCTCTCTTGGATTTTAATGATCACAATCACTCTAATTGTATTCTAACTTGTTTTCAAGTGTTTTTGATGATAGGAAATAGGGTGCCTAGAAGCTGGCCCAAGAAAAATTCAAAATGGACTGTTTAAGTCCACAGGCCAGCCGGTGTGAGACCACCGGCCAGCCGGTAAGGGCACCGGCCAGCCGGATCCAGCCCATCGGCCAGCCGGTGGACCAGGCAGAAGGCCTTGCCCTCTGCCAGGTGCCACCGGTCAGCCGGTGTCTGGCCACCGGCCAACCGGTGGGTCCAGACAGAATGGCATTCCTTCTGTCCAGACCACCGGCCAGCCGGTGCCTGACCACCGGCCAGCCGGTGGAACCCAGACAGAATAGCATGCTTCTGTCCAGACCGCCGGCCAGCTGGTGGCTCAGCACCGGTCAGCCGGTGGATCCAGACAGAAATCCCTTGCTTCTGTCTGGTGCACCGGCCAGCCGGTGGATCAGCACCGGCCAGCCGGTGTGCTCAGTCAAACTAGCCGTTAGGCTTTGACCAGGCTGGCCCACTTGATCCCCAACGGCTCCGAAAGCCCTCCAACGGCTATTTTGAAGTATTTGGGAGTATTTCTCCTATAAATAGACATCCATGGATGCCGGGAACACAACCGATAATATACCGAAGCATACAAAAGCTATTTTGATCATTTGTGGCTCCTACGACAATTCTCAAAGGCTACTTGAGATCCAATTGCCATCCTTGAAGCTTGGGCTGCCTCTACATCAACTACACTCACCTCTTGGCGCTCAAGGCTTCCTCTAGTTTGTTCTAAATTATTTACTTCAATTGTTTAGTTCTTAATTGGGTTTGTATTAAAACAAACCACCCTTTTTCTTCCTTCTTTCAATTTGGGTTTCTTGCTACAACCATAATAAAAAAGCAAGCTGTAAGAAGGTGATCTAGCCTACCTTAAAACGGCTAGTGGGTTTCTTGCTATAACCATTAAAAAGCAAGCGGTCGTATAAATCTCCCAACGATTGAGTTGGGAGCGGAGACGTAGGCTTGAGTTTAAAGCCGAACTCCGTTATCAATTGTGTCTTGCCATTTTACTTTCCGTTGCATTTAAATTTGTTTTAAATTGTTAATTAATTTTAAAAAGGCAATTCACCCCCCCTCTTGCCATCACCTCCGACCCAACAATGTATATATAATATATGAAAATTTTATCATATTTAAAAAAAAATAATGAGGCTGGGGTTGTGCGAATATCATTTAGTGAGTAGTTATTTTTTGTTATTATATAATCAGTTATTATATATATATATATAATATGAGAAAATTGTTAATAAATAATTAGTGGGTGTGTGTGAACATCATTGGGTGAGTTAATGGCTTTGTTTATATATATATATTGGGGGTGTGCGTGAACATCATTGGGTGAGTTAATTTTTTTTTTCTAAATAGATTTATATATGTATAGTATATATAATTTATGCATATTACAACGCACTTAAAAAAAATAATGAAGTTGAGGGACTTGAACGAACATCATTAGGAGTGTGTTTTATTTGTTTTATTAATATACAACAAGTTATTATGTTTATATAATATTAAATCATTAATATATATATATATTGCTTTGTTTATATATATATATATATATTATATTAAATCATATACATATACATATACATACATATATATATATATTATTAATATATTTTTAAAAACCACACTTAATTGATGTATATTATTAATGGCTTTGTTTATATATATATACACTATTATATTAAATAATCGATATATATATATATATATATTAATAGAATTATTTATATACATATATATTATATTATATCATATACATATACATATACACACACAGATATATATTATCAATGGATTTTTAAAAACCATACTTATTTTTTTTATTAATATACAACAAGTTATTATATATATATAATATTAAATCATTGATATATATAGATATATATTAATAGATTTGTTAATATATATATATATATATATTATATTAAATCATATACATATACATATACATATACATATATATATATTATTAAGGGATTTTTAAAAACCACACTTAAATGATATATATTATTAATGGATTTGTTTATATATATACACTATTATATTATATCATTGATATATATATATATATTATATCATATACATATACATATACATACATACATACATATATATATATATATATTATTAACGTATTTTTAAAAACCATACTTATTTTTTTATTAATATACAACAAGTTATTGTATATATATATAATATTAAATCATTGATATATATATTTATTTATTTATTTATTAATAGCTTTGTTTATATATATATTATATTATATCATATACATATACACACACACACACACACACACACATATATATATTATTAATGGATTTTTAAAAACCACACTTAACTGATATATATTATTAATGGCTTTGTTTATATATATAAACTTTTATATATATAATTATATATCATTGTATATATATATTTATACACACGTTATAATTATATATAATAATAATTATATGTATATATATAATATCATTTTTTGTTAATATATAATGATATATGCACATATAGATAGAAATGCACACACACACACACACAGATATATATAGATATATATATAGATAAATATAAATGTATAAAGATACATGTATATATAGATATATAGGTAGATATATATATAGATGTATGTATATATGTATGTATATATACAGATATATTAAGAGATATATGTGTATAGATATAGGGATATATATATTAATATATATATATATATATGTATAGATATATATATATATAGATAGAGATATAGAGATATAGAGATATATATACATAGATATATGTATATATAGATAGATGTATACAAATAGATATATATATATATATATAAATAGATATATATATATATATATAGATCTATATATAAATATAGATATATGTATATAGATATATATATATATATATATAGATATATGTATATAGAGGTAGATATATCCAGATATATATAGATATATATATATATATATATATATCTACATATATATATATATATATACCTGAGATTAATTTACAGGCGCAACGCCTGGATGGTCTAGGCGCAACGCCTGGATGGTCCAGGCGCAGCATTAGGAGCATGAGGTAGGGGGAACAAATCCCCCTACCTGCAGTTCCCCCATTATATTTTTTACAGCAGGCGGGCCAGCGCGCCGGGATTCGCGCGGGCCAACGGGCCAGGCTTCGCGCGGGCCAGCGGGCTGGGATTTTTCGGGCCGGCCTGGCCTGGCCCGCGTGCCTGCCTGGAAAGGCCCTGGCCTGACCCGCTGAACCTGCGGCCTGAGCCCGGCTTGGCCCGATGCGGGCTTTGCCGGGCCGGGCCAATCAAGCTTTCGGGCCGGGCCTATCGGGCTTTCGGGCCACCGGGCCAATATTACACCCTTACATCCATCAATGAAAACGTTAGACCCCACATTTAAGACTACCAGACTGTATGTCCACTGAACATTAAACTTTTTCCAATCAACAACACCCGGCTAGGGTTTGCATGCTTCGGTGCTTATGGATACCATCTTTGTCTCACATTTGTTTTAATTTTATTTATTTTTAAATTCATTGTTATTTTTAAGATATTGTTTTAATTTAGAAATGTTGGGTGTTTTGTTGGAAGTGGTATATTTAGATAAAAGTCTTACACAATTACTTTCTCAAAAAAACACACATGTATATTTTATTTAAACCATCAGTAGTGGGTTTTAATGGCACTGATACTGTAGCAGTTACTGTACCATAGCAATGTAGCATGATTAATGTAGAAATGTTGTAATCAAAGGAGCTCATTCGGATCCTTTGTATTCTAAAGAGATCTTTGGGCCACCCTTTATATTGCTAGACCTAGAGGGCTTATATATATATTTGGTTAACATGTGGTACATGTCAACTCTTTAAATGAAGTGTTAGTTGTTTCCTTTATTGTAACATCCTTGACACCGTAAAAAGATGACAATTATTATTATTATTATTTACATGTGTGGTGTAACCTAGTGACTGCACTACTACAGATCGCGTGATATTCTTTATTGACTTTTATCAGTGCTCAAAAAAACGTTGATATGGGGCATTTATCAATGCTAGATAAAAGCACCGATGAAGGTAACATTTATCATCACTAAAAAATGCTAAAGGGTATCATTTTTCAACGTTTTTTAATGCTAATAATGGTGAATCTTTATCTGTGCTAATAAAAAACTCTACCCTTAACATCATGAAAAAATGACGTTAAGGAGTATAGTGAATAATTTAATTTATTTATACATATTTATATATTTTTTTAAAAAGATTTACATTTTTAAAGATGAGTTTTATATATGTAAATATAATATACTACGTCGATTACATCTGCTACCATGAAACACAGTGCAAGGAAGAAAATTGCATTAAATCACAACTCGAGGACTTGACCCCGCGACCTACCCCTCACCCCCAAACCCATAACACCCCACCAACAACGGTGGACCATATGTAAATATAATATATAAATATGATATATATAACTTTTACTAAAACATTATTATCAATCTTATTTTCATAATTTTATATATAAAAATTTATCAAATTTATATCAATCGATAAAAATTTTTAATAGAATATTTATAAACATTAATTAATTACAAAATGTATATATAATTAATATAAATTTGATATATTAATATTTTTTAAACAATTATATAAATATATAAATAAATATATTTATTTATTATTATCAATCTTATTTACATAATTTTATAAATAAAAAATTATCAAATTTATATTAATCAATAGAAATGTTTAAAAGTAAATTTATATACATTAATTAATTTGAAAATGTATATATAATTAATATAAAATTGATATATTAATATTTTATTTAACAATTATATAAATATATAAATAAATATATTTATTTAAATATGTGATTCATGTTTGAATTTATATATTTATATTCATATTAAATATTTTAAAATGTATGTACATGTATTAGCATGTATATGTATATGCATGCGGATGTATGTGGATGTTTAACGACCCGTGTTTTGATCCAAGGTAAAATTTTGTGGGAATTTGAATTTTGGTGATTAATGGACGGACCGTTCTTTAAACCGAGATTCAGAACATAATTCTGGGGGTTGTAACACTTTAATGTGTTGTTTTTGGACTTGGGTGAAGGCCAAAGAGGTTTTCCAGAAGTCTCGTTGAGTCTTGGGAGCGTCGGACCCCGAAAATCAACTTTTGGAGGGTTTGACAGAGACACACGGTTTGTCTGAAATTGTGCGGCCCACAACAAACTGAGCAACTTGTTTTAGAGGAGAAGAATGTCTTGCACGAGTTGCGCATGATTTACCCAAACCATGCGCCTAGCCCGCATGGTTAGTGCCAAATGGACAGTATGCTCGCACTGCTCATCATACAGTTGGCCCACAATTTGACTAATCGTGCGACCCAATCCGTGCTATGTGATTTTTTAAAGAAAATAAATAAACTAAAATTAAAATAAAATAAAAATAAAACCTAGCCATCTCCCCCTCCCATATCATGTGACACCCCCCCTGGGCCTCTCCTTGGCCGATCGCAACACCCCTCTCAGCCTCCTCTCGTCGTCGTTTACCATCAGACTTCTTCACAATTCTCACTCGATCATTCGAGGTGAGATCTTCAGCTATATCTTCTTCTGTTTTCCAACGGTTTTTCTTCTCCCTGTCGCCCGATTTCCATTTTGCTGAACCCTAGGGTTAGGGTTGATTGGATTTTTTTATTATTCTTCCATTGTTAGGCCGTGCGATGCATCTCCCAGTATATCTTCGTGCATGTTTCGACATCTGCCGCCGAAAGCGAGGCGCTTCGGTCCATTTCAGTTTGGTGTTGATGCATGAGGTAGGGTTTTCTTCCTTTGTTTTGTTTAGAACCATTTCTTTTTTGGGTCCTTTAGTGATTTAGGGTCCCTAGTAATTTTTGTAGTGCATTTTTTTCATCCTTGAGGCGAGTTTGAGTCGCTAGAGTCAAAGGCAGCTTACCAGCGTATGTATAGCACTACTACACTAATGCCCTTTAATAGCGCCCAAATCGACTTTTAATGGCGCTAAAAAAGCATTGTTAATCACAGTGATGATAAGGGGGTATCCTTTATTGGTGCTAAAAAATGATGATAACAGGGGTCCTTTATTCGTGCTAAAAAATCGCTAATAAAGGACAGCCTTTATCACTGCTCTTTTAGCACTGGTAAAAGGCCTAAATGCCTACAGTGTGATGTTAATATAACAACACACCGAGAAAACCTGAAAATACAACCAACTTGTAAAAACCAACCAACTTGTAATTTCAAATGCAAAAACCTGTTTCAAATGCTATATACAACCAACCTATAATTTCAAACAATGCTATATACATTTAATTGACACTATGAATACAAAAATCATCACCCATGGTATTTACAAAAAAATCACTTCTATTTACATATCAAACAAAATTTTTTATATAATTACATTTAAATTTATATAACAAACATTCTAAAAAATTAATATTTCATATCTTGACGCTCATGATCCCCTCTAAAAAATGTCTGCCCATGGTATCAGTTGTCGAACAAATCATCTCAACCCGAGACAAAGATTCCACCTATATAAGAAAAGGAATATTATGTCAGTAATACTATAATGAAATAAATTAAACATTAATATGAAAGAATACATTAAAAAAATGTCGATATTTAATAAAAATGACACAATTTGAATTATATCGGTCACACCGTGCGTCCTATTAAGATGAGTTTGATTCCTACACGTCAAAAATTAGTGATGGATCATTGTCCTAAAATATCGAAACAATACGAAAGAATTTACTCGATTTTGAGTATGTCACTCATTCTTTGACTAAAATTAATGTCAATTTTAAATAATGACACGTTTGGAGTTATATCAGTCACACCGTGCGTCGGATTGAGGTGGCACTAATTCTTACCCATCAAAAATTGATGATGGATCGTCGTCCGAAAGTATCAAAACCGTCCAAATGTCTTTTCTTGGTTTTCAGTATGTCAGTTGAGTTTTTGTACTAAAATGTCATTTCAAACTAGAAACACGCATTATGAGTCACACTGGTTGCATCGTGTATCAGTTCGATGTGAAACTACTTCATACATATCACAAATGAATTATGAATTGGTGTCCCAAATTATCAAGACAATCAGAGTGTGTTTTCTTGTTTTCAATGAGTGACATGTTTTGAACTAAAGCGTCAATTTTAAACCGATAACGGATACTTTTAGTCATACCAGTCACACCATGCATCAGATTGAGGTGTGGTTGACTCATAGACATCACAAACGACTCATGGATCATTCTCTTAAAGTATCAAAACAATCGGAATGTGTTTTCTCGGTTTTCAGTATTTCACTTGTTGTTTTTTACCTAAATTAATGTAAAATTTAAATAAAAAAGTGACGCTTTGAGTTATACCGGCAACACCGTGTGTCCTATTGATGTGCAGTTGATTCCTACATGTCAAAAATGACAAATAAATCGTTGTTCTAAAATATCAAAACAATCCAAATGCGTTTGTTTAGTTTTCAGTATGTCACTTGTTATTTTTACTTAAATTAATGTCAATTTTAAATAAAAAGAGACACTTTGAGTTATACCGACCACATTGTGTATCAAGATTCGGATGATTCCTACACGTTAAAAATGACTAATTGACCGTTTTCCTAAAATATAAAAACAATCTGAATGTGTTTGCTCAGTTTTCAGCATGACAGTTCTGTTTTTTAATTAAAATGTCATTTCAAACTGGAAACATGCATTTTGAGTCATATCGGTGACATCGTACATCAACATAACGTGAGACTCCTTCATACACATAAAAAAAGACATATAAATCTATGTTATAAATTATCAAGAAAATCAGAGCACATTTTCTTGGTTTTCAGTGAGTGTCACGTTTTGAACTAAAATGCCAATTTTAAACTGACAATGGATACTTTTAGTCATGATGGTCACACCATGCATCGAATTGAGATGAGTTTGACTCCTACATGCCACAAATGACTCATAGATAATTTTTATAAATTATCAAAACAATATGAATGCATTTTATTTGTTTTCAATATGTCACTTGTTGTTTTTACTTAAATTAATGTAAATTTTAAATAAAAAAGAGACACATTGAGTTATACCGGACACACCGTGCATCGTATTAAGGTGAGGTTAATTCATACACATCACAATTGACTAATAAATTGTTTTCCTAAAATATCAAAACAATTCGAATGCATTTGTTCAGTTTTCAGTATGTCACTTGTTGTTTTTACTTAAATTAATGTCAATTTTAAATAAAAAGAGACAGTTTGAGTTATATTGGCCACATCATGCATCATATTGAGTTAAGGATGATTTCTACACGTTATAAATGACTAATAGACCATTTTCCAAAAATATCAAAGCAATCTGAATACGTTTACTTGGTTTTCGGTATGACAATTGTGTTTTTTTATTAAAATGTCATTTCACAATTGAAACACACATTTTGAGTCATACTGGTCGCATCATGCATAATTTTGAAATAAGAATGCTTCATACACATCAAAAATGACTTATAAATCATTTTCCTAAATTATTAAGATAATCAGAGGGTGTTTTCTTAGTTTTCAGTGAGTGAAACATTTTGAACTAAAATGTCAATTTTAAACTGATAACAGACACTTTTAGTCATACCGGTCACACCATGCATCAGATTGAGGTGGGATTGACACTTACACATAATAAATTACTCATGGATCATTTTAATAAATTATCAAAACAATATGAAAATTTTTCTCAGTTTTCAATATCTCACTTATTGTTTTTATTTAAATTAATATTAATTTTAAATAAAAAGAGACACTTTGAGTTATACTCTTCAAACTGTGCATCATATTAAGGTGCGACTGACTCTAACACATCAAAAATGACTCATGGATCATTTTCCTAAAGTATAAAAACAACATGAAGGCATTTGATCAGTTTTCAGTATGTCACTTGTTCCTTTTTACTTAAATTATTGCTAATTTTAAATAAAAAGACACACTTGAAGTCATAACGGTCAAACCGTGCATTGTATTGAGGTACGCTTGACTCCTCAACATCACAAATGACTCACATATTGTTTTCCTAAAACATAAAAACAATACAAAGGAATTTTCTTAGTTTTCATTATGTTACTTGTTCTTTTTTACTTATATTAATGCCAATTTTAAATAAAAAGGAACACTTGGAGTCATACCGGGCACACCATGCATCGTATTGAGGTTAGGTTGACTCCTACACATAAAAAATGACTCATGGATCATTTTCCTAAAACATCAAAACAATATGAATATATTTTTATCAGTTTTCAGTATGTCACTTGTTGTTTTTACTTAAATTAATGTCAAGTTTAAATAAAAAGACA
Organism: Viscum album; assembly: GCA_963277665.1. Classification (NCBI taxonomy): domain Eukaryota; kingdom Viridiplantae; phylum Streptophyta; class Magnoliopsida; order Santalales; family Viscaceae; genus Viscum; species Viscum album. The sequence goes on along the minus strand of OY728138.1, from coordinate 1,881,692,575 downwards.
CACTTGGAGTCAAACCAGCCACACTATGCGTCTTATTGAGGTTCATGTGACTCCTACATGTCATAAATGACTCATGGATCATTTTCATAAAATAAAAAAACAATATGAATTAATTTTCTCAGTTTTGAGTACGTCACTTGTTGTTTTTCACTTAAATTAATGTCAATTTTAAATAAAAAGAGACACTTTGAGTTATATCAACCACACCGTGAATCATATTAAGGTGTGGTTTATTCCTAAACGTCAAAAATTACTTATAGATCGTTTTTATAAAATATGTAAACAATCCAAATGCGTTTTCTCAGTTTTCAGTATGCTAGTTATGTTTTTTTACTAAAATTTCATTTCAAACCAGAAATACGCATTTTGAGTCTTACTGATCACATTGTGCATCGGTTTGATGTGAGAATACTTCATACATGTCATAAATGATTTATGAATCTCTTTCCTAAATTATGAATACAATCAGAGTGTTTTTTCTTGGTTTTCATTCTGTGACATGTTTTGAACTAAAATGTTAATTTTAAAGTGACAATAGACACTTATAGTCATATCGGTTACACTGTTCCAGAATAGTTTAGGTATAGTGCTTTTGGAAACATGGAAACATAAAAAAAACTAGTTTATAAGATTCAACCATTAAGTTATTATTTACCAAAAACCTTCTTATACATAGCATTTCTAAAACCATTCTTAATAACCTAAGGATATGAAACATAATAAAGGGTGATCCTAGATGCTCAATAAGTGTAAACAAGAGATATATTAATGACCATAAAGTATAACATGATCATAAAAAACTAAATAAGTATTAGATAAAAATGATAAAGAAATTAAATTACAAATAGTAGATAAAATGATGACAAAATTAATTAATTACATAAAAAGACACACTTTGAGTCATATCAGCAACATCGTCCATTACCATGCCTTCCATTTGCCTTTTTTGTCAACTTTTCACCCCTGTATTATCTATATTTGTAACTTTCCTTCAAGTTCCCTCCACTAGCTTTGAAGGAAAGTTATAAATGCCGACAATGCAGGGGTGGGAAGGTTTTGAGGGAGAATAAGTCTGTGGAAGACATTGTCTGCATGAGTAGTCAAACATTTAATTTAGATTTCGTTAATGCAGTAGAGAATAGATAATATTATGTGAAAAACATATTATATTAAAAAAAATTACCTTCTCATTGAATTGTGAGTTTCAACCTCGAAGTCCAATCTCTTATGAGCATGATCAGTTTTGAATAAACTGCCCCGACTCGAACAATGGAATCCACCTGTATAAGAAAACAATTATTATAAGAGTAACACTAAAAGGAAGTAAATTAATGATAAATATGAAACAATCCACTACTTCTATGGAAGTATCATCTTCATTCTATTTGTGTATTTTCTTCCATTAGGTATGCTACCCATTCTTTTCTGAGCACATCTATATCATATTGGGAATAAGAGTCTTTTCAATAGTCATAGTAGTACTAGAAAATATAAATACACAAATAATGAATAAATATTTAAAATTAAATAGTAATTATATTATAAAATACATCTTTAGGGATGCTGGTTTTTTCATGAAACATGATCTCTCTCATAAATTTACAAACATAACAACCGCAATCTTTTCCATTGATTTGTTTTGGACACTACAGAAACATTGAGTAGAATAAGTAATTAGTTTTGATATGTGTTTGGATAGTGAAATCTTATTATATATACCATGATACATGTCCAATTGTAGTACTTTTCTTGGTCATCGTGCTTATCCCTTGACCTCATTCCTTGTTTTTCACGATATTTATGCACCACCCTATCATAAAGGAATCCTCATTAAAAGATAATATAAATTATATAACATGATGTTTACTTATAAAATGTTGTATGTAGTGTATTACAAATTGAAAAACACCATCATGTGTGGATGGTTTTTTGGACATCCATACATTTAATCCAGGAAATAAATCTTTAGAGTATCTAAATTTACCGCAATGAGCATCCAATTCTACCTAAAAAAAATAAATGAATAAGTAATGAAATAAATAAAAATATATTTGATATGATTAAACTATAGAGTTTTACCCCAACATAATTTGTACTAAATAGAGTCTGTCACCTGAAATTTTTCTTTCAAATGATTTGATCCTAATTTACACTATTTCATCCTTTTTATTGGTTTATATTTTCATTTATTATGATGACGAGATGTAAGGACTAACGAGTCCAAATTTTCTTTCATGGGAAAATCTATTCAATTTTTTTTATAGACATCTTCCAAAAATATGAAATGTATTTAGTCATAATTAACACAATACATTAGCTTTTGGAATATCAAATTGTGAAAACAAACCTAATGTATACATTAACAACTGAGCCACCTAACCATTCATTGTTGAGGATTTCACATACACTCTCAACACCAATGAAGTATTGATATTTCTATCCATATATATTTTATTCAAAATGAACTATGTGATTATGACCATCTTGTAACTTTGTATCCACATGAACCTTCAATGATTGTAAATGTGGATATAGAACAGGTGGGGTAATGGTAATTTCGGTAGATATTTTGGATCATTTGGTCGATCCTTTAGATGGGTTTGAGCTACTCTTTCATTTCATCCCCTTACCATTGTCTATTTTTAATAATATCCATCAGTTCAGAACATTTTTCATTAATTGTTAATGGTTTATCATGATAAATAAATTGAAATTTAATACCTCCTCATCTGCATGTTTTTTTATAAGATGTGACGACCATGCGATGAATGTTCCAACATCTTTTTTCAATCGTATAAATTTCTTCCTTATGAATTGGAATAGGTATCTTAGTGTTCAGATAATGGGCTATGTTGATCAACACTCGCACATGATTTGTTGGAAGTCATCTGCTATGTAGCATGTCGTTTTGAATATTGAACAACATAGCCCTCACTACAGGGCGATGGGTGGGTGTTGCTATATATAAATCATAATCATTATCATCCTATAGAATATCAGTACAAGAAAGTTATCAGTGTATGTCTGATTCAAATTTTGCATCAACATTTATTAAAATATTGATTACCTCGACTAAGACATCTTTTTGAGTGGAATGTCTAGCCTCATAGTTAGTGGGGGTGGGGGTGGGATCTCCACACGATGGATGTTCTTTTGTTGCTTCTTCTTCTTGACTCCCCCCATAAAAGTGTCCATCATCACTCTCTGCCATTGGAATTATTATTCAAGGGTATTTATTCTTTCTCTAATCTATTTTATTAATTCACTTTGATCCTCCTCTTGTTTTTTTCTGAAAAAGTGTTTGGGGTGTCACCCCAAAACCTGCACCTATGACGTGGCCATACTGTTATGGCCGCTTCAAGACCACCGAAAGTATGTGTTCATCTGGTACATGTCTTGTTGATTCCTGTGACTACATCATATAGAAAATATAGAAAGGTAAGTGATCATTGTTGTGTAATATCGATTTAAATAAAAAAATTTATTATGTAATACTTACACATGTTTCCCACACTATTTGTGTGTTTTAATCTATTAGTATCCCATCTTTATTTACACATGAGACCTTCTTATATAATAGGTTGTGGGATGGAAGTGGATTTGGATTTGGAGTCATCAATCTGCATATAAAAATAGAAATATAATTAGGGTGTTGTTTCATGTCACATAAAAGTATTACAATACATTTAAAATATAAACTATTTTTTTCCAAGTGAAGCGTACTCCATCCTTGCTTTATGGTAGAGGTATGTTGCTTCTGATTTTTATTCCTTATTTCCATCACTCGGTTGTTGTTACATAAATAAATTTTTTTCAAAGTGATGAATACACATATCGCCAAACAACATATTACTAGAAACAATGTACCTGAAAGGACACATCTACACGACGACCAGTAAATGGATCCCATGCTTCTTGGGTTATCAAGTGTGAAAAGATAAGCGGTGGGTGCAGGCTTATTTCCCCTTCAATATATTTAAGATGATTTATTCTTAGGATTGTGTGAAATCCTCTGTGAATCCTTCTAGAAAGCATTAATACATATTTTTTATAGGATTCATCTACTATAAATGCACTCCACAATGGATGATGAAGAGTAAGTCAATGTTTCATTATTTTATTTCTTAGTAAATTAAAGAAATGACATCATAATGTTACTATAATCTCTTCCCAAATTAGTGTATTAATTCCAAGAACAACATGATACAGCAAATCTACATCAATCAGTACATGTTGCTGAGTGGAAATTCCAATATAACAGCAAAACATGACCTTATTGGGGTTCACATGCTAGCCTCTCACATTCCATCTAATCTCGAATTTCATGCCTTTGACTTTTTCCTTAATTATTTTTTCTAATACCATCAAACTATGGCGCTCCTATTCTTTCTACGACACCAGTCCTTCGTCACCTACCATTTCTCTGGAATCAATATCGTCAATATTTTCCTCTAGATAGGTAGCATCAACATGTGAAGATGGACATTGTACCTCTGCACTAGGAGCAGCAGAAGGTTTAGAGACCTGTTGTTCCTTAGGAATGGAAGCACCATCACGTGCAGAAGGTCGTTTCACTACAATGTGAGCAACATTAGCTTGAGAGACCTATTGTTCCTCAGGATTGGGAGCACCAGCATGTGCGAAAGTCATTATCTGTATAGGTGGTTTAACATTTAATTTAGAGTACATAAAGTTCATAGAAAATAGATAATAACATGAGATAATATGATGTGTATTACAAAAAAATGTAACCTAATTATTGAAGTCTCTTTTTCTTTTTTAAAGTTTGAAGGGATTTGAACCCTCTATCGATGATCCAAATCCCTTCATTGTGGTCTCCTTGGACATACAAAACTCCATCTACATTGGGACCACTATGAAATGATTGCAACATCCAAATGAAAGGTTTATCCTCAGTTAAATTTTCATCTGACTATTCAATGGTTTTGGTCGATAACAGAACAATTGACTACATTTGGTTTATGATATATAGAACATAAAATACTTGTACTTCCTGTGATTATATTATTAATAGTTCATCTTTGTACTTGTCCTTACTAAAATCAACATTCACGAATCCCAATTCATCTATTTTAACATCACTTCTATTATCAACCCACCTTCATTGAAAAATCGGCACTTGGAATGTTGTATAATACAAATCTTATATTTGTTTGATGATGACAAAGTATGACATATTCACATAAATTGTATTTCTGTCATTAGTACTAGAAATATGAATCGCTTCAGCCACGAGTGTCAATCCACTATTTTTCATAGCACTGTCTTCATCATTCTTATTTGTATAGAATATATATCCATTAATTACATAACCATTGTAAGATAATACATACACACATGGTCCTCCAACTAACCATCGAAGTTGTTCTGAAATTAAATCTATATTTTCATATTACTCCTTTAAAATACAGTCCCAAAACCATCCTATAAACTATTGATTATGTTTATTTGATATCCATATTTCATCGCTTGATGGATTCAAATGCCTAATAATTTCTTTATGGGTTTCAACATATGGGACAACCTCCAAACTATTATGAAAAACGTAAAGGTGGTCCTGCTCCTGATCTGTAATATTTATTGTGACAAAATATCTTATAGAAATTCCTTCACCTGCAAGCCTCCCAATGTGATGATATTTTGGTAGACCAATGCTTTCCACACTAAAAAGGTATTCAGTACAAAAATCAACATCTTCCTCAACAATATATTTCTCCACAATACAACCCTATGGACATCTTTTATTTTTGACATAAACTTCCAAAATCTTCATACACCGTTCAATGGGGTACATCCATCTATAGTATACATGACCGCATAGTTGAATCTATTTCACCAATTGAACCATACAATGAGCCATCATATCAAATAATGTTAGCGGGAAGAACATTTCCAATTCACATAATATGATGATAATTTCTCTTTATATATTCGGAAATTTCACATGGTCTATAACTTTGTTGTATATTGCTTTGAAGAAGAAACATATCTTGGTTAATGTATAATGAAAATTCATGGAAAAATGGAACATAAAGCTATATAAATTAGATATTTCATCAAAACATGGAAGTCAGGTGATTTTAGACCCTTTAACTTTAAATTGGTTATCGACACGATGTTCTTGATTTTCGATGAATACCCCTCTATAACCTTTACATCATTCAAGAAGTTGAAAAACTGGTATCTCTCTTTCCTGGAAAGAGTGTAAGTAGCTGGAGGAAGAATATTTTGTTTTTCACCCTTCACTAACACCAACTCTTCTCGTATTCCCATTTTAACCATGTCCAACCTAGCCATAATTCCATCCTTTGTTTTTTTGGGTGAATTTAGAAACGTACTGATGACACCATCACATACATTTTTTTTCAACATGTATGACATCAAGAAAATGTTTGATGTACAAAAAATTATAGTATGGTAATTAAAAAAACTGATCTCTTTTTCTAAATGGTTTTTGTATGGTTTTTCAAAAATGGTTTACCAAAAGTAGTGTCCATATCTTTTACTTTCTCAAATAGTTGATCATATATTAGTGGAGACAGTACTATAAATTATTCTAAACTTCTATCAAATGATTTTGTCCAAGATCAATACTTATGTTTTCGGGGTAGAAATCTACGATGTCCTAGAAACACAATTTTTGATGAAATTTTCAACCTAATTGACTATGTACCTTGTTCGCAGACGGGACGCCCTTGAGTTCCATTAATTCTATATCGTGAAAAATTTCCATAAACAAGAAAGTTATTTATCATCCCATACAAGATGGATCTCAACATGCAATCTTCATTTCTATAAGAATCATACAATGCAACACATGAATCCCACACTAATTTCAAATCTTCAATCAATGGATCCAAATAAACAACAATATAATTAACTGGTTGTTTTGGTCCTGATATAAGCATATATAACATGATGTATTTTCACTTCATGCATAAGCACAGTGGAAGGTTATAATTTACTAACATTACTGGCCATGTACTATGAGTGCTGCTTTAAAAACCAAAAGTATTTACTCCATCTTTATATAATGAAAAACGAAGGTTTCCCAGCTTATTTCCAAATTCAGGATACTCATGATCAATTCTATTCCACTGAGGATAGTCTATTGGGTGACATAGTTTCCCATATTTATTTCTTGTATCTGTATGCCACATCAAATGACTTGAAGTCTCCTCGCTTCCATATAAGAGCCTAAACCATGGAATGATTGGAAAGTACCATACAACTTTCATAGGACCGAATCCATATTTCTTCTATCGAAAAGCACCACACTTTGGGAATTCTCTAAGTGATTTTTGGTCCTCGAAAATAGTATACAGTTATTTGGACAGGTATGTATTATTTTAGATATCATACCCATCGATCACATCATTTGTATGGCATCCTATGTTTGGCTTGGTAGCTCATTATCTTCTAGGAGCATGTCATTCAAGAGAGAAAGTAATTCTATAAAACTAGAATCACTCCATCCGTTTCTTGTTTTCAAATTGTACAGCTTCAGTACGACTGACAATGCTGTATATTTAGTGCAACCACTATACAATGGAATCTTTGCACAACTCTTTAACTTTTCAAACAACTTTGGGCAATCACGAAGTTCATCTTCCATTGTCTTGGTCATTTCCTCAATATGATCTTCATCATCATTATCATCTATAATGACATCATTGATATAGTCTTCTTTATTTGTCACACTTGTAATCACATCAGACGATCCATAAGGTGCACAACTACCCCAACCACTAGATACATTCACATTTTTCCCATGTTTATTCCAACATTTATAATTTAGAACTATTATAGGATAGATCAAGTGTTCTTCCAACTCCTCTATACTAATTTTTCTTGAATAACAAAAACGTAAACACAGACAAAGGATTTGAGAAGGGTCATATGCATGATATTTTGAAAACTTGATTAACTCTTTCACTCCATCTGTATACTCTTTTGTTAGATGGTTTACATCCATCCATTCTTTATTCACATCTATCCTATTTGATTCAGTAATATTAATATTTAACAAAATATATACACAAAATGTTGATATAAAAATTAACCAAGTCTAAATTTTTTTATAGAATTTAAGTCTCCTTTGAAAACTATTTATAAAATCATAGTTGATATCCCATTTAAAAACAAACCATTTTGAAAAATTCCTATTTAAAATAACATACCCTTTTTAAAATAAACCAATCAGTTCCAAACACTCTTTCTCAAAACCCCAATTCCTTTTTTTAGTCATTTTAAAACTATTTAAAACAAAAAAGGGTTATGTTGAGCACATATAATTTTTTAAGAAACATTCCTAAACACTTTAATCATTTTAAAAGATACACTTAGGAATTTTCAAAAAGGCATAAATCCCAAGAGAATCTCTTTATAAAGGATACATGAATGAAAAATAACCATCATTTTATAAAATATAAAGCTATATAAGGTTTATCTTGTATCATATGAATCAATATTATGAATCCTATATTTTACTCCTGTAATACTATTGAGGAGTGAATAAGTGATAGATAAAGACATAATTGTCACTTGTCTATGATACTTTTAAACATAAAGTCACATCTCTTCAAAGTAGGAAACCATATTTCCCTTGATGCTTGAATCATGTACTACTTAATCTAGATCCTTCTAATATGGAACATTAGAAAAAATGTTCCCCTTCTTGAGGGTATAAATTAGGTCAAAGTTAAAATACTATAGGTAGTCAAACCTTCTCTTCTATTAATTGTTCATTTCAATTTGTGATTAAATATATTTCAAAAACTTGTTTTAGTGTATTCAAAAAATATATCACCCTAAAGATAATACAAATAACACCTCATGGAGAGCATGACTATTTATATATCTAGGAAAGGATTTGGGAAGTTTCTCTTATGTGTACTTAACTGTCTGGACCAATAAGAACCCACATAACCATCATAGACCAAAACTCTTCAAATCCTGACTTCTAATACATCACAATATAATCCATACTAATTAACCAACTCATTTTTGTTTAAGATTGGTTTTTTCATCAATATCCCATTATGTTCCTAAAAGAATCTCTCATGAACATCTAAGAAAAGGATCCATACCACATTATTAGTTAAGGCCTTCTTAGCGTTTCTAATCAGGAAGAATCTTGATTGACCCTTTGATATCAAATTGATCTTAGAGAACACTTTAGCACCTATAAGTTGATCAAATAGTCCATAAATACGTATAAGTGGATTTAAGTTCATTTCTATCACTTAGAATTAATCTCAAATAGTCCACACATATTCTCACTGATCCATAAAGATTTTTATGAAAAACAACAAGGCACTCCAAGGGGAAAAATCATTCATATGAACCCCTTCACCTCGAAGTTGTTAAATCGAACCTTCTTCTCTCATAGCTCTAAATGATCAATCTTATAAAATGGAATAAATATATGATCCACACCTAGTAAGAACACAATCATAAACTCTAACAATCCCTTAGGTGGTAACCTAGAGACGTCCTTGGGAATTACATCTAGGATATCTATTAAGATGTTACATATATGTAAGATTGGGTCTCTATACCAAGGGTGGTATTAATAATGACGACATAGACTCTTCTCATAATGATCATCGAAAAATATAAGCCACTACATCATACAAGGCCCTCTATGAGAGTATATATAAAATTTTACAAACAGAATGAAACAAGACCTACAAAAATAAAAAATACATCATCTATTACTTTTGAAAAATATAAGACGCTATATCTTAACAATCAATAAGCCAGGTAATATCTATACTACTAGGGATACATTATCTTTTAATACTAGGGATAGATATTTTTATCTCCTCATATTAATCTTTATACTCATTCTTATTCTGGTAGGGAAAGAGAAAATGGTGTAAGCTCATGTCATGTAGATTATACCCTGATTCAACACCAATTATGTTTATAAAAATTGATCATCAATCCACATATTAGGAAGAACAAAATGTAGTACCCCCGGTTTATGGTATGTAACCCTTACATGATACATTTCTTGGTTTTAAAAGTTTTGGGTGACGTATGGGAGAATCAGAAGATCCTGTAGTGAAGTTTGAATCAAAGGGGAAGGTGCACGGGCGGCGCAATATTTGTCAAACTGTGCGGCCAAACCATGCGTGTCTGACTGAGGAGGCAGTGGCTTCCGCATGGTTAAGGGAAACTGTGTGAGAAGGCTGTGTGTGAAGGATGATTGAGGTAGAAGCTAACGCATGGTTAGCGCACGGTTTTTCAAACCATGCAGACTAACCATGCAGTCACTTAAAGTTAGACCATAAAATTGTGGTTCTAACTCGTTTTGCCTTTATATTCCTTGTTTAAACCTCCTAAGGGGACCTAACTCGGGATTACTCTCCCTTGAAGGTGGTAAGACTTCTCCTAGGAATTCCAGAGGCGATCCGAAGGCTTCTCTTGGCAAATCAAAGTCGGATTCTTAGGGTATGTGATCATTCTTGATTGGTTTCTTAGATCTACTTAGATCTACTTCTCTTATTCTCTCATTTTATTAGATATACGCCCGTAATGGGTATATATAAGGGTGTGGATTCCAAATATGACAATATTTGGTCTTGGTTGTGTTAGGAGAAGAGATCTAGGGAGGGTTTTTGAGTTTTGACCCGGTGTTCTTGATCGTTCTTTGTCTGTGGCTTAGTTTCGACCATTTTGTTGAGGTAGGTGGCTTCACTCTCAATTCCTCCTTCTTATAACTTGAAGTATTAGTTCAAATTGATTTAATATCTTGGTTTTGATTGTGAAATTGTGGTGCAAATCATGTTATAAATCTTCTTTAGTGATGATTTATGGGTCTTGATGAAATTTTTGAAATTGAAAGAATGGTTTGTGAAAAGTGTTTTGGTTTCTTTATTTTAAAATAGTGATATTAAAATATGGATTTACGGGATTGGAAATGGTTTGTGGAAAAAGGTTTTCAATAAAAGGGTGTTTTATTGAAATGATTTTGGTATGGTTGAAATGGTGTGGTTTTTTGGCATACTTGGTGTGTGTGTTCATATTGCATTTATAAGGCTTGGTTGAAATATGACCTTGTGCTCGGTGCCAAAAGTGTAATGGAACATGGGGAATAATTATCTTTTGACGACTTGGTAGATTGACGAGAGACCACTCATGAGTTTGGAACTGTCATAACAATTCATTCATAGTGAATTTCACAGGTTGTGAAATGGTTGGTTGTGTGGATTTATGAAATGTAATGAAAGTGCCAAAATGGAAATGTGAATTTGATTGGGAAACGTTTCTTGGTTGCTTTGTTGGAAAATGGTTTTTGTTGGAAAAATGGATTTGACAAGGAATTTTCTATATTGTGAACTATTTTGGAATTTTTTTATATAAATTTTTTTATATAAATGTGCTAATATGTTTTATCATAGAGGCATGGTTTGGGAAGTCATTGGGGAAAACCTACTGAGTTTTATTACTCACCCCCTGCTTTGGCACGTTGGTGATTTTAATGATCTCATATATCGGGATGTTGGTAAAGGTAAAGTGTCACACGTTTATAGCACTACTTTGTGACTCTTGGGATAATTCGTGATGTTGGATCTTGGAACTTGTGGAGCATGGAGTTGGGTTGTCGTCTTGAGGTCTTGTAGTTGTCTTTCTACTGTTTAATCTGATTTGGTTTTGTACTCCGTTGTTTCAGTTAGTTGTGTTTTTATGAAAATAATGGTTGAGTTTTTTTGGTTTTAAATCATGCATCATATAGTGGTTTGTTGGAGATGTTTATCTAGTTTTCTATGTTTGTTGGTTGTTTTCAGTTAAAGGGTAAATTGTCCCCCATGTATTTTGAAACCCTTCGGCATTTATTTCGAGCCTTTGGTGCCTTGGGGATGTCTCTTAAGGCCTAGTAATGAATCGTTGAACTCTTATGCCAATGAGAATTGGCGGGTCATTACAAATGGTATCAGCTTGTTCGGTCCTTGCCTAACAAGTAGTCATCGATGTTCTTGGTCTTGGAATTGAAATTACTTCTTGTCTATTCCTTGGGTGGTCATATTAGACAAGAGTAGGATTGTCAAAACTTGAAATGTATAGCATAAAAGGATGTAGCTAACCCATTTATACTGAGCTTCAAGTTACCAGGGTGTTGGGTACATAAGTGTTTTGGATACACTTCTAGAATGTTGGAAATATCATTGTCATGGGTTTAGAAAATGAGATGAGCATGACATGCATTATAGAGTAATGAATTCCCACTAGGATTGCATAAACCATTTTGATAAATGGATTATGGTTTGTTGCAAAAGCGTGATTTATGAAAATTTTAAGCACGTTATCAAATGAAAGATTTTGAAAAGATAATGGTTGATGTATTTTGAAAATAGATTGATTTTCAAAAGAAAGAAAAGATCTATTTTAGAAATGGTTGGAAATCGATGTTTTGATAGTGGTGTAATAGATATTGAAATGCTAAGACTTCAGTTGCTAGGAAGTGAGACTAACGGCATGCGTTGTTTTTATAGAAAATGGCACCTGTTAGACGTCGGAGAAAGAAAACTAAAGAAGATACGGAGAATGTGGTTGCACCTGAACCACGTTTGAATATAGAGCTGGTTCAGAGTATCGTTCAAGAATTTCAATAGGTGGATAGGGGTAATTAGAGGGATGAGTCAAGGCATATAGACCATTCCATCTAGTTCTAGAAGCAGAATCCACCCATCTTTTGGGGTGATTCTGAACCAGAAAGGGCGGAGGTGTGGCTGAGTAGGATTAATCATATCGTCTATTTCATTGGCACACCATCAAAATTGAAAGTAAATTTGGCGACGTACATGATGGAGGATCTTCCACGACAGTGGTGGGAGCTAGTGGTGCAGGCTAAGATGGATCAAGGCTTGGGCTGGGAGAAATTTGAAGAGTTATTCAATAAACAATTCTATCCTCACACGTTCAAGATCCAGAGGACAACAGACTTTTTCAGCCTGAAGTAGGAGAATCTATCTGTCACATAATATGCGGCTAAATTCATGAATTTAGTACTCTTTGCATTGGAAGTTGTTGCAAGTGCGTCACTAAAGACACACATCTTTGAATCAGGATTACTATAGGAGATTTTCTCGAAGATAGTTGTGCTCTGTATTACAGAATATACGGAGATGGTAAACAGAGAAACAGTAGCAGAAAGAGACATCTCAGGAATTATGGGAGGAGGAAGTATGATGATACCCACGGGAATGGGTGGGAACACTAATATTGGGAATAAGCGGAAAAGGGACACCTATTTCCATGGTGGGAGTGAAAATCAAAATCAGACGGCTGGATCAGTGAATCTTCCTCCATGACCCATGATGAAAGCTAGGTGTTTTCAATGTAGCGCGATTGACCACATGAAATGAGAATGTACATCACCACCAAAATCGTGTAACAATTGCAACAATAGGGGGCATTTTCAGCGATATTGTCGCAGTGCTCCCAGGTCGGGTGCACATGACACTTCCCAGGAATCACAAGCATCTTATGCTTCGACAGGGCGAGGAAACAAAATTAGCCTCGCCAGTAGAACAGAGCTAGTTATGGTGATTCCAGGAATACCATGACACCTCTGGCAGGGCAATCTCAACAAGCCAATAAAGAGCAAAGTGCAGCAACAAAGAAATTGTATGAAGCGGAACATGTGATTGTGGATGACCAGTCTGGATCATCAAAGGTGAGAGGTAAAATTCTATTTAATTCTACCATCATGAAAGTGTTCTTCAATACTGGCACATCCCATTCTTTTCTTGCTTCTCGGATTTCTGATTTTCTGAACTTAAAACTTGAAATGATGCATTCTGTGTTAAAACTGCAAACTCCTCTTAGTGAAAGAGAATGTCAAGCCTTCGTGTGTAGATCATGTGCTATAATGGTTGATGGAGATGAGATGAAATGGGACTTCTCAATGTTGGAGATGGATGTCTATGATATAATACTGGGTATGGATTGGTTGACAACATTTAAGGCTCACATCGACTATTGTGGGAGAACAGTTAGTTTGACGATGGAGGACGGAATGGACCATCTCTTTAGAGGAGAGAGGATGGTAATGAAATGTGAAAATAGCTTGTTGGCACCAATGGTGGGAACGATCTATTACCAATTGGCAGCGTTGACTTTGGCATCATTGGATGAGATCTCAGAAAATAGTTTTCCAGCTGTGGTGGATCAATTTCCTAATGTTTTTCCTGAATATTTCTCAGGGTTACCACCTGTAAGAGAAGTGGAGTTTACGATTGATATCCTTCCAGGGACCAGTCCTATATCACATCCATCTTATAGGATGTCACCAATGAAGTTAAAGGAATTGAAGTTGTAGTTAGAGCAACAAGAGATAAAAGGTTTTATTCGGCCAAGCGTGTCTTTGTTGGATGCACCAGTTTTGTTTGTAAAGAAAGAAGATGGAACTTTGAGGCTTTGTGTGGATTATAGTAAACATAACCAAATTACTATAAAGAATAGATATCCACTTCCACACATTGATGGCCTGTTTGATCAATTGTGGGGATCTCAGTGGTTCTACAAAATTGAATTATGGTCAGGATATCACTAGTTGCGAGTTTGGAAGGAGGATATTCTGAAGACAGCCTTCAGAAGCAGATATGGCCACTACGAATATGTAGTCATGCCTTTTGGTCTTTCAAATGAATGATCAATCTTCATGGATTTGATGAATCAGATAATTCTTCCATATCTGGATTCTTTTGTTGTGGTGTTTTTGGATGACATATTGGTGTATTCAAGAACAAGGGTTGAGCATAAGAAATACTTGGCGATAGTGTCTGAAATCTTGAGGGACCATCAGTTGTATGAAAAATTGTAAAAGTGCGATTTCTGGATACAAGAAGTACGTTTTCTGAGCCATTTCATTTATGAGAAAGGTGTTTTAGTGGATCCAGAAAAGATAGAAGCTGTTATTTCTTGGAAACTGCCGAATAATGTCTTTGAAATATGAAGTTTTCTTGGTCTAGCTGGTTATTATCGACGCTTTTTTCGTGACTTATCACAACTTGCTTCCCCTATGACAACATTGACAATGAAAAACAATGCATTTCAATGGACTCCAGAATTTAAGAGATCTTTTCAATAGTTGAAAGTTCTCCTTACATCAGCATCCATCTTGATTTTTCTGGAATCTGGACAGGGGTATATGGTGTATTGTGACGCTTCAGGAATAGGGTTGGGTTGTGTTCTCATGCAAGGAGACCATGTTGTTGCTTATGGTTTAAGGCAGTTGAGGTTATATGAGAAGAATTACCCAACAAATGATTTGGATTTAGCTCCAGTTGCCCACGCCTTGAAGACATCGCGTCATTGTATCTTTGGTGAGAAGTTCACTATGTTTACAGATCATAGAAGCCTGAAACACATTTTCTCACAATGATATTTGAATCTGAGGCAAAGGAGATGGATCGAGTACCTTAAAATGTTCGAATTTGTCTTGATGTACACACCGAGTAAGGGAAATTCGGTGGCCGATGCATTAAGCAGAAAGTATTATGCTCATTGGGAGAAAGAAGCTTCAGATGAGTGGCAGTTGATGTCAGTCTTAGCCGACATGCATGTGGAATGTGAAAACCAAGTGATGTTGTTGTTTTCTTTTCATCTACGCTTGTTCCTGAATGGGTAAAAGTGGTCAAAGAGGCACAAACATCTGATGCGTAATGTATGATAATGCGTTCAAAACTCAATGGTGGGGAGACCATTGAAAGCTGGAAATTGGAAGCAGGTTCAGTTTTGTGTTTCAGATATCGGATGGTTGTACCTATAGTTTTCCAGGAACAACTTCTTAATTCTTTCCACCATTCAAGATGGGTTGTACATCCAGGTACACAGAAGATGTATAAGGTGCTAAAGGCATAGTTTTGGTAGAGCAGCATGAAAAGGAAGGTGGCTGAATTCGTCTTGTTATGCTTAACTTGTCAGTAGGTTAAAGTAGAGAATTATAGACCAGATGGTATGTTATAGTATTTACCTATCCCAGTAGGGAAATGGGAGAAGATAGCAATGGATTTTGTTACAGGTCTTCCAAGAATGGTTCGGAAACACGATGCCATTTGGGTGATAGTGGATCATCTAACCAAGTCATCCCATTTCATCCCAATTCATGAAACCCATACGGGGAAAGATCTTTCAAAAATCTATATCCATAAAGTGGTAAAGAGACATGGTGTACCAGTGTATATCGTTCAGATAGAGATCTGAGGTTCACATCTCATTTCTGAAAATCCTTACAACAAACCCTTGGGACTCAGTTGACTATGAGCACGACGTATCATCCTCAGATGGATGGGAAATCTGAGAGGACGATACAGACGTTGGAAGACATGTTTCAGGCTTGTGTAATGGATTTTTGTGGCTCATGGGGGGATCATATACCCTTAGTGGAGTTCTCATACAATAAAATCTATCAAGCCTCGATACGCATGGATCCGTTTGAAGAATTGTATGGGCGTCCTTGTCGTTCTCCACTATACTGGGTGGAAACTGGTGAAACATCACTAGTCAGGCCGAGCCTTGTCCAAGAGACAACGGAGAAGATTCAGTTGATTAGGAAGAGGATGGAGACGGCTCAAAGTCGTTTGAAATCTTATGAGGATCATCACCGAAGACCGTTGTTGTTTACAATGAGTGATCACGTCTTTTTGAGAATCTCTCCAAGGCTTGGAAACGTCATTTTGGGAAGCATGGAAAGTTATCTCCTTGATATATAGGAACTTTTGAGATACTAAAACGGGTTGGCGAGGTGGAATATCGGTTGGCATTACCACCACGGTTCAGTGTAGTGCATAATTTGTTCCATGCATCTCAGTTGAAGAAGTATCAGCCTGATCCTGACCATGTGATCAGATGGGATCACGTTGACCTAGAGCCAGATGCTTCATTGATACATATCCCGGTGTGGATTTTGGATAGGAAGGATAATGTCTTGCATGGAAAAAGCATCGGCCTAGTGCAGGTTTTATGGCAACATGGTCAGATTCAGGAAGAGACTTGGGACTGCGAGAAAGAAATGAAGGAGCAGTGGCCAGAACTCTTTCTGTCAAGAAATGGTTTTCTACTTTCCTATGATGGAATGTCCAATGGTGGGGAGAATGTAGTACCCCCATTTTCTGGTATGTAACCCTTACTTGATACTTTTCTTGGTTTTAAATGTTTTGGGTGACGTTTGGGAGAATCAAAAGATCCTGGAGTGAAGTTTGAAGCAAAGGGGAAGGCGCATGGGCAGCACATGGTTTATCAAACCGTGCGGCCAAACCGTACATGTCTGAATGAGGAGGCAGTGGCTTCTGCATAGTCAGCGCACAGTTAAGGGAAACCGTGCGATGATGTCATGCGTGAAGGATGGTCGAGGCAGAATATAACGCATAGTTAGTGAACGATTTGTCAAACCGTGCGGACTAACCGTGTGGTCACTTAAAGTTAGATCCTAAAATTGTGGATCTAACTCATTTTGCCTTTAATTTCCTTGTTTAAACCTCCTAAGCGGCATTAACTCAGGATTACTCTCCCTTGAAGGTGGGAAGACTTCTCCCAGGCATTCCGGAGGTGATCTAAAGGCTTCTCTTGGTGAATCGAAGCCGGATTCTTAAGGTATGTGATTGTTCTTGATCGGTTTCATAGATCTACTTAGTTATACTTATCCTCTTCTCTATTTTTCTAAGATCTACACCCGTTATGGGTAGATCTAAGGGTGTTTATGACAAATATGACAAGATTTGGTCTTGTTTGTGTTAGGAGAAGAGATCTAAGGAGGGTTTTTGGAGTTTTGACCCGGTGTTCTTGAGCGTTCTTCATCCGTGGTTTGGTTTCACCCATTTTTTTTGAGGTAGGTGGCTTCAATCTCGATTCATCTTTCATAGAACTTGAAGGCTTAGTTAAAATTGATCTAATCGCTTGGTTTTTTTTGTGAAAATGTGGTGAAAAGCCTGTTATAAATCTTCTTTAGTGATGATTTATGGGTTTTGATGAAATTGTGGAAATTGAAAGAATGGTTTTTGAAAAGTGCTTTGGTTTCTTGATTTTAAAATATGGATTTGTGGGATTGGAAAATGGTTTGTGGGAAAAAGGTTTTCAATAAAAGGGTGTTTTATTGAAATGATTTTGGCATGGTTGAAATGGTGTGGTTTTTGGTCGTACTTGGTGTGTGTGTTCATATTGCATTTACGAGGCTTGGTTGAAATATGACCTTGTGCTCGGTGCCAAAAGTGTAATGGAACATGGGGAATAATTACCTTGTGACGACTTGGTAGATCATGGAGAGACCGCCCATGAGTATGTAACTATCATAACGATGCTTTCATAGTGTATTTCACGGGTTGTGAAATGGTTGGTTGTGTGGATTTGTGAAATGGAATGAAAGTTCCAAAATGGAAATGTGAATTTGATTGGGAAACTTTTCTTGGTGGCTTTGTTGTAAAATTGATTTTGTTGGAAAAATGGCTTTAACATGGAATTTTCTATATTTTGAACTATTTTGGAATTGTTTTATATAAATTGTTTTATATAAATGTGCTAACATGTTTTATCCTAGAGGCATGGGTTGGGAAGTCATTGGGTAAAACCTACTAAGTTTCATTACTCACCCCCTGCTTTGGAATGTTGGTGCTTTTGCAGATGTCATATACCGGGATGATAGAAAAGGTAAAATGTCACACGTTTATAGCACTACTTCATGACTCTTGGGCTGGTTCGTGATGTTGAAGCTTGGAACTTGTGGAGCATGGAGTTGGGTTGAATTCTTGATGTCTTGTAGTTTTCTTTCCGTTGTTTACTCTGATTTGGTTTTGTACTACGTTGTTTCACTTAGTTGGGTTTTTACGAAAATAATGGTTGAGTTATTTTGGTTTTAAATCATGCATCATATAGTGGTTGCTTTGAGATGTTTATCTAGTTTTCTTTGTTTGTTGGTTGTTTTCAGTTAAAGGGTAAGTCACCCCCCATGTATTTTGAAACCCTTCGGCATTTATTTCCAGCCTTTGGCGCCTTCGGGATGTCGCTTAAGGCCTAGTAATGATTCGTTGAGCTCTCAAGCCAATGAGAAATGGTGGGTCATTACAAAAAATAACCATAAACATCATCCTTATATTTTCCCATAATGAAGGGTACTATCAAAGAGAGAATAATAGAAAAACATTTAATTAGAAACAAAAAAAATTAAATGCTCATATAAATTTTTAAAATTCTCCTGATTGTGATATGATTTTTTCATATGAAAGAAACATATGATCGTATCAGGAAACAATTTCAAAATCATCAAACCATTATAAAACATACCCAAAATCTTATCGGTTACCCAATCCACTATAATTTCAAGAATACAATCATGATAATTCAGATAACCGTACACTATAGGCTATAGACCTCTAAATAACACCTAAAAAACTTGAGTGACTATAAATACAACACTTAGAATGAAATCATTCATCGTTTAGCTAAAATATTCACACATAAGACACATATTTTAAACTATTACCACAATCTCAAAAAAATAGTGAACATGAATTCTAAAACAAACTTCACCACCCTTGATGAACCTTTACAATTCCTTAATTAATTTATAAAAGAAACAAGGAATGATCCCCACCATTAAAATAATATCTATGGGGAACAATTATTGAATTCTAGAATCAAAATAATCCTTAATATAATGATTCCAAAATGGTTATCTCATGTTCATATATATAAATTGGATGGTGAAACTGATGGAAAATAGTTAATCTCTTCAACAATACCAAACATCTGAGTCTAGCTTCTCAAACCTTAAAAACGTCCACTAATCATAGAAACAATTACTTGGGGTATAATCTACCACAACACTAATGTGAAATCATATATGATACCGAAAATGCATTATATATAAGTAAAAATCATGAACACTGGCCCTGAAGATGATGTAGAGCATGAAACCTATGTATGAGAGCTGAGGGATGAGGAGTCGACGGTGGAGTAGGAGGAGGAGGAGTTGGCAGTGGTGGAGGAGGAGTTGATAGCGAAGGAGGAGGAGTCAACGACAGTGGTGACGAAGGATGAGGAGGAGTCGGCAGCAGAGTAGGAGGAGGAGGAGTGGCGGAAGCAATGGTGGAGGAGGAGGAGGAGTTGGCAGGAGAGGAGGAGGAGTCGGCGGCGGCAGAAACAACAGAGGAGTAGTCAATAGCAGAGGAGGAGGAGGAGACACGGTTTGGCCTCCGCGAGAGTTTGAGGCATGAGAGAGGGGGAGGAGACTATTAAAGTTCATTTATAAAATTAGGTAAACCTTTTATCAGTGCTAGCTAAAAAACACTGATAAAGGTAGGTTTTATCAATGCTAAAACAAAAAGCATTGATAAAACTATAATGATAATAAATTATTATTATTTTATATATATAATAAATATATATATATATTTATAATTATAAATTTATGATAAATATATTTATTATATTTATAATTATATAAAATTAATATCTTTATTATAAACTTATAATTATTTAAATGTATCTACATTTTTTTAGAATTATAATTGAAAATATTACTATATTTTTATTATTATTTTATAATTATTTAATAAATATAAATTTATATACATTTATTTATAGTTATAATAAATAAATATTTATTTATGGTTATAATCATATATATATATATATATATATATTTCAATAATTATAAAATTATAAAAATTATATTTATTACATTTATAATTTTATAAATATATATAATTAATATATTTATTATAATTTAATAATTATTTAAATATATCTGTATTATTTAGAATTCTAAATATAAATATTTGTATTTATTTATAAATATATATATATATTTAATAATTATATTTATTATAATATTATAATTATTTAAATATAAATATGTTTTTATTACTTATATATTTTAATTAAAATCATAAATATAAATAAAGGTATATATATATTTAAATAATTATAAAATTATAATAAATATATTTATAATAATTATAATTTTATAAATATATATAATTATAGAAATATATTTATAAATATATACAAATATTTATACATAAATACAAATATTTATATTTATAAGCATAAATAATATATTCATATGTAAATAATTATAAATATATATTTATTTAAATAATTATGAAATTAGAAAAAATATATATAATCAATATATTTATTTTAATTTCATAAGTATTTAAATAAATAAATATATATATATATATATATATTTATGACTATATATAATTTATATATTTATTTATAATTATAATTAAAAATATAATAAATATTTTTATTCAAATTTTATAATTATTTATATATATATAGTATTTATACTTATAAATATAAATATTTGTATATATGTATAAATATATTTCTATAATTATATATATATATCAAATTAAATTTATTATAAATATAATTATTATAATTTTCTAATTATTTAAATAGATATTTATTTATAACTATAAATTTAAATAAATATATTTATAAGCATTTTTATATAATTATAAATATATTTATATGTATATATATATATCTATATTAATATATAAATATATAAAATTATAAAATTATAATAAATGTATTTATTTTAGTTTTACAAAAAGTGTTTATATATAATTAAAAATATACTAAATATATTTATCATTTAAATAAATTAAAATAAATATATGTATATTTATTTATAATTATAATTTTAAATAAATATATTTAAAAGGTGTTTATATATAAATATAAATATAATAAATATATTTATAATTTTAAAAAATTACAATAAAGATATGTCTTTAATGAATATATATATATTTATATTTTCATTAAAGACATATATTTATTTAAAAATATATATATTTATAATTATAATTATAAATAAATATATTTAAAAGGTATTTATATATAATTATAAATATATTAAATATATTTATCATTTTAAAAAATTATTTTGATTTTATAATCATTTATATATATATATTAGTTATATATAATCTTAATTATATATATGTTTTAAAAAGTATTTCTATATAACTAAATATTTATAATTATGAGTATAATAAATACATTTATCATTTAAATATATTTATCGTGATTTTAAGTATTTATGAGAACGTAATTGCTTCATGGGAACATGAACGAATCACATACACCGAGTAAAGTATAGATCATAAAAAAAGGGTCATCATATATATGACCAACATGAATAGTATTAAGGGTGTAATGTATAAATGAACATTCATGATGAATAAATAACATATGAATGTCAATTATATTCATTCACCAATTGACCAAATTCATTAAAAAACGCACACACACACACATATATATATATAATTATAATTATAATTATAAATATACCTATTTAATATAAGTATAAATATACATATTTAAAAATTATATATATATATATATATATTTAAAAAGTATTTATATACAATTATAAAGATATAAATATAATAAATATATTTATTATTTAACAAAATTTATTTTATATATATATATATTTGAATTATTAAAAAATATATTAATTATAAACATGTGTTTTTTATTTAATGTATACAAATACACATTGTTTTTTAATGTAAATATAATAATTTTATCTAAATTAATAATATTTTTTATTAAAAACTTCTATCGGTGCTTTTTTAGCACTGCTAAATGGTGGATTTATCAACGCTTTTAGCTAGCGCTGATAAGGGCCCCCCTTTTATCAGCGCTTTCTGCTTAGCACTGATAAAACCCAACACATCCCTTTCCCGGATCTATGGTAGTGTAGGTAGACACATATATATGTAATTTCAAATATTATATATATATATATTCCCATGGTAACATGAATATATATATCGGGGATAGGTGTGCTTATGTATATATATGGAAAATGTATACATGTGTAAGTGTAAACGAGTACATGCATGTATAAGCATATATGTAAGGATATCCTTATACATATTTATGACCATAAGAATATGTATATAGGGGCCAGGTGTCCTTATGTATATGAGAAGGTACATATGCTCGAAGGAGGGAAATAGAAGATTCAAGTGGTCGTTGATGAAAACATCAAAAACAGAAGTGATCGGCTTGGTTCTCTCCCCTTTGAGGTAGGTTCCCTTTCCATTTTCCCTTTAAATCTAAGAATGAATTAGTTGCTCATTTTCACACCTTCCTTGGTTATTAATTAATGTTGTATATTTTTTAGAATAAATGCTTCTTTGGAGGAATTGATACACGCCCTTGTTAAATGAATGTTTGATAAACAATGTCATGTATTTATGATAAAACCCCTCGATTGAGGTGCAATGTCTTTGAAATATCATAGTGATGATTTATGATTTATAGCTTGCTTGGCCATATTGCTTTGATCCTTCTTTTGTGCTTTGATTTCATTGCTTGGTATATGATGTGTTTAAAACATGGCCCTTAAAAATGTCCTTAAATGTAGTTTCCCCATTTTCTATATAAAAGAAAAATGACCAAATATCATTTTAAGTGATTAGATTGCTTAATAAATGGGATTGCTTAAGTAAGCAATTTCCCAAGTGGACCGTGGTACCTTCTAAGCACCCTTTGTGTCTCTTTAAATGAATTACCTTTTGAAATAGATTAAATGGCATGTTTTAATTTTAATTTCTAGATTATGATGGATTGGTTTCCTTGTATGTATTAAAATGGATTAATTGAAATGGAATTTAATAGGGTGGGAAGGACACACCAAATGTTGCTTGTTTATTTAAATGTAATTAATGAAATGTTATGCAGGAATGACCCCAAATATTGATACTCATGAATGCTTATGATCTCCCAAGGAATAAGGATTGTTACGCTCTCCTCAATTTATTTATACTCGTGGATGATTATTCTCTCTTTAGGAAAAGGGATGATTACACTCTCCTTGATTGGTCCTCCTGGGTGTTTATTATAAATATGATTACACCTTATAAAACATGGTTTAATTACAACACACACAAGGAAATAAACAGGACTGGGGAATCGATACCGCGATGCACGACCCAAACCCCAACCCCCATGCCACCCCAGCCGCTTGTGGGGGGGGGGGGGGATGATTACGCCTTATACATTGGATATGGAATGATGGTAAGCGTTCTGTTGAGTATGACGATATGACACTCCCTTATATTGGGTGTTGATCATGGCTTCTCGCACCAGTGATACTATATGGGCACTGGACATTATGTGCTACGTTCCATTGCCATGGTGGCTCACTCGCTATCCCAAGTGTTGTTGCATGACGTCTCTCACTCTATAGGGATGTAGTGCATGGACCCAATTGCTTGATCTTATAAGAACCTTTAGCCTGGTTATGGATATCTGAGTCACACCTCGGTCAAGCCAACAACATGTATTTCAGGTATATGGCCTTTAGGTGTCCACACACTCTTGGTTCATATAGGTGGATGAAATATATAACCAATATATATATATATATATATATATACATTCACTGGTCAAACATTTTATTCTGAAAATGAGTTGAAATAGGTTGGGCCACCATGTGTCCTTTTGGAACCTGAGCGGGCTGTTGTTTGTCTATTCAGTTCCGTTTATCATTCTTTATTACCTACACTACTTTGATTTATACATGAAATGGATTGGGCTAGATACCGTGGGTGCCGGACTACTGAGATTTTATCTCACACCTTTCTCAGGTACCATTGGTACTTGAGTAGACTTATTGTCTACAGGTTTTGATAAAGGGAAGCATCCATCTTCCAATGTTTCATTAACAGTACTAGGATAGAGTTAGGGTAGAGTATTGAGCTGGTTCTTGAGATACTCATAGATCTAGTCGTTGGGTAGTTATTCTTTTACTACATTGTATTGATTATTGTAATTCTTACTACCTATCCTTTTAGAATCATCTTTCATACATGCATTGTAATAAATTAGTGTTGGCCACTTTTATTTAGTTGATTATTATTATTCTTCTGCTGCTTGTCTTTCTTTTTTTATTACTTATGATATTATATGTTGTTTCATATTTATTATACCTCTATGCTACTCTGATAAGAGGGTATAGTCTCCCCATTATCACCTCCTGAGACCCTCATTGCTAGTCGGAAGCCTCTGGCTTATGGGGAGACGCACTTGAGTCCATATGACCCACCATTCCGACTACCGTTTTAGTGGTAAGTCGATAAAGGATGTAACAAAGTGGTATCATAGCTTATTTTTACTTCATATTACTGTTTTGGGATGGTAGATAGGTGACTAGTAATGGGTCGGTGCTTGGTAAATAGTGGTGTCTGTGACTAATCTCCCCACCCATGAGGAAAATGACCAAGTGGTTAGGGCTGAGATTGATGTTCATGCTGTTTGCTATTATAGTTGATATGATTTCAAATTGAGTGATTGGTATAATTTCGGTTGCATATTTATTTATGAAATTTATTTAGTTTTACCCTCAGCCTGGTATGACAAGGATGAAGCATTTCGTGCATCATTATAGGAACATAGAAATTAACATGTCATGCATAAGCCATGCCATGTAGTTGTATTTTTAGGTTTCTAACTGATTTGAATTGTGTTCCTAGAATGCTATGCCATGCTTTTGAATTTGTTAGCATCCTAGCTTGTATATGCCATACTACCTATTTATTGAGTATTATTTTCCTTTACATCATGTTTATGTGTTTATTTAGCATGCCTTTCTGATTTATATTCCATGCTTCTGTGTTTATAGAATGTTTTTATGTGTTACAATTTGTGATAACATGCTAGTTTCGTATGATATGTAAATGGTTTCGTGGTCTGAATATATGGGTTGTAATTCAAAAGGATCGAGTTTTCAATTATAAGGTGTATGAACACCTTATAATTGGAAAATAGGTTGTCCATATACTCAAACCATATTTGAGCTTTATACATGTTTATAAACTACTGTTTAAAAATGTAAAGGCCGTTAATGTTTAAATGTTAAAGCGAATTGGTTTTGAATTAATGGGAGCCAAATGAAAAACTATAAAGTGTATGGCCACATTATAGATTGGTATATGGCTGCCCATATGACTAGACCATTGTGTATGAGCATGTTATAATTTGAAATGGGATTGGTTTTGATTAAACGAGATCCATATTTTGGTCTATAATGTGTATGGGTGCTTTATAGATTGGAGTGGTAGCAACCTATGTAATCAAATATTTGTTTATTACCAGGTTATGTTTGAGATGGTTGAAATTAATAGTTGTTTAATTTTAATTTGAATTATTTGGTTACTTATAAAAGGCACAACTGGACCCAAGTAGGTCAGTTGGAGTATGTTTTTTATGAGATAACCCATTATGGGTATTTATAATAACAATGG
Organism: Viscum album; assembly: GCA_963277665.1. Classification (NCBI taxonomy): domain Eukaryota; kingdom Viridiplantae; phylum Streptophyta; class Magnoliopsida; order Santalales; family Viscaceae; genus Viscum; species Viscum album. The sequence goes on along the minus strand of OY728138.1, from coordinate 1,881,666,266 downwards.
TTAAACAACTACTGTTGGGTTGCATCTTAATGAACCCAGGTTGGTTTAATGGGACCCTCATAGGCCGCCTTATTTGTTAAAAATGAATTTATAAGGTAAATTTCCTAATTTATGATAGGATTTAAATAAATTTAAAATGTTTTAAAAAGGATGTTGATGAGATTGTCCTGTTTTTTCTATGGTGCATTTGATAAATCAAGAACGATGTGTTTTATTTTTTGATTGGAACTTTATGTTCTGTTTAAATATTTAAAATGATTACATATTAAATGAAAATAAATGTAAAATATTAAAATGGAACTTGAAGTGGTTTCCCTAGTTTAAACCCTCATGTAAGGGTAGTTTTGAGTTTCCCTTCAAGTTGCCTTGAAATTGTAACATCAGCATTTTTCATAGGCCTTCCTTCATTTTAGTAGTTTCTTAAATGATAGGATCTTGGGATGGTGACTTCTATAGGCGTGTTCTAGTGATAGGGTAAATGTTTTTTCTTTATAAAGGTATAGCCCGTTGTAGGTAGAACCCTTAAAGTTTCAGTTCATTGTGAAATTCTATGTGATTTCTGGTGTTTGGTGTCGTTCAGGTGTTGTTGTCCCTAGTACGCCTCTTAGGTTCTAAATGAAACCCTCGTTGGTATGGGTGGTCATGTTTTCTTGGACTTTTTATGGGCATGAGAATCGGGTAATGCTCGATTTCAGTAGGTTAGACATGCCTCAGACATGATCGGCCACTTCATAGGTCAGTTGACCCTTTCTTATTCTTCAGTGAGGGACGACTTGGTATGTTGTCATCTAGGTTAATGGTCATATGAGTAGGTATAACACCATGTTAAATCTCTTGTATGATCCATCTAATACTAAAATTCATAAGGCCGATAGACTATGGATAGCATTCAAGATGTTCTATTTTATTCTAAAACCTCAGGGTAGTATGTGCTCACATACACGATTCCATTCGAGTGGTAAATGTTGTAACAGAGCGGTTGATTTGGTGAAATAATTGAGACTTCTATTGTTGAGTACATTCTTGGTTCATCTCTAGAGTAGAGTGACTCGAGATCTAAAGGAATCACTTCATCCCAATGCTCGGGAGGACTTCTTGGGGACTCAGGTGTTTTGACATGCTGATCAGTTTGATTTTGGATTTCATATAAAATGGTTAAACTCATGTGTTTAAGGTGAATATGACCTAATGTGCTTATGAGAAGCTAGTCTGTCACTTTTTTGATGGCTATTATAATCCTAAAGGTGGGGATCATCATGTTTGTTCTAGTGAATACATGACCATCCTAGTAGAAGGAACACAACTAAATAGAACCATTTGGGAAATGGTTAGTTTTTCTTGAATTCCCTCGAGGCAAGCATGATGTTGTTGTGGTTATCTATGTTCACAACCTTTTAGAAACACCATTGGTATCATATGGACTTTGGATATTTAATCTTTAATGATCACATAATTCCTTGGGTGGTAAAGGATTGTGATCGGTTAATGACAGTGTGTCAGTAGGTGAAGCCAAGCTCCATTCAAGAGAAGTTGACCAGTTGTGGTTCTACTGTTATTCTTTCTAGTAGTTGCGTGTTCTCTACTAGAAAAAAATACAATCCTATTAGTGTACTCTAGTTTATTGAAAATGATGTCCCCTATCTTGACATCTTCATTGATGCACTAAGAGAGTGTCAGTCTTACTCTGTGATAATGTTTTGAAAGCTGTTGGGATGGATAAGTGATTTTTGTCAGTGTTTCATGTTGAATGCATGGTTATTTTATAGGCTCAGTTAGTCCTGAGTGATACCTGGATTACCATCTAGGAATTCCTTGGACAGACTCTTGGAAACCATCGATTTCTTTTGACCTGACTTCCAGGAGGATTCTACTCATAGTTTAGTCAATGTTTTGATAAGAACATTTTATCTTATAACATCATACTTAATATAAAAAAAGAGTGTGCACTACCTTGGGGTAGTTCCTTAGACTCTATTTATTTAATCTAAGGTTATATTCGACTTGTTGTTCGGATCAAAGTTTAGTCTTGATTGGGAAATGTCACAGGAAGTTGAGTATGAGACTTTGGTGAATGTCCTCACAGTAAATATAGGATTCCATGGAGGAAGGAACTATGGTTCTGTTGTAATATGCCATCCATCTAAGCCAGGAATTTTAGAATAGTCGAATGGTGTAGCTCATCTATTTTATCCCTCTTTTTTCAATAGATACCATCGTAAGGAACTGTTTTTAAAACACATCATCGGGTTAAGATGAGTATGGTGGAAAGGTCAACTGTGTCTTTCAAGGAAATCCTATGTGACTAGTTTTAGTTTAGTCGATTAGGATTTGACAGTCTCTTTCAATAGGGTATCTATTATGATCATAGTTTTAATTGGTTTCTCCCAATTAAATGAAATCACTCCAGAAGTGTTGTTATAATTCTTAGGGGCATGTCTTGTAGGAAATTCCAATGGTGGGAGGTACCGCTGATTGTAATTGGCCCCTTTATAATGTTAAGGCCTATGAAGGAGAGCACCGTCAACCATATTCCTAAGAGATAACAACATGATCGTGTCTATAGATAAAAATTCTTAGGTAAACACCATTTTGATGTTTTTGTTGGAAAAAAAGCATTGGATCATCATTCAAGGGCTTAGGCGTCATATTATTAAGAAATGCTTGAAGGTGCGATGGGATTTTGGAAAACACAATGCGAAAATTTGAATAAGACTTTACAACCCTTGTAGGTCAGGTTATATGTTCATTGTTCCCAAAGGATTCTCAACGATGAGAAGTTATAAGGTGGGAAGGTTGTACGGAACTGTGTTTTGAGCCATGGTAAAATTTTGTGGGAATTTTAATTTTGGAAATTAATGGTTGTTCTATTCTTTAAACTGATATTCAAAACAAAATTCTGAGAGTTAGAACACTTCAATGTGTTGTTTTTGGACTTTGGTGAAGGATTGAGAGGTTTCCTAGAAGTCTCATTGAGTCTCAGGAGTGTCAGACCCCAAAAATCATGTTTTGGAGGGTTTGACAGAGGCACATGGTTTGTCTGAAACCATTAAGACCTCAGTAGGAAACCATGTGGCATGTTTTAGAGGAGCAGAACTCCTCACACGAGATTCACACTATTTACCCAAACCATGTGCCTAGCCTACATGGTTAGTGCTAAATGGATAGTATGCTCTCACTATTCATCGCACAGTTGGCACACGGTTTGGATAACCGGGCAACCCAAACTGTGCGATATGTTATTTCAAGAAATTAAATTAATAAAAAAAAAATAAAAAAAAAATAAAACCTAACTACCCTCTCCATATCATGCGACACCCCCCATGCCTCTCCTTGGTTGTGCACAATACCCCTCTTGACCTCCTCTCCTGTCACCGTTTTCCACCAGATTTCTTCATGATTCTTACTCGATCCTTCGGGGTAAGATCTATAGCTCCTTTTTTTTTTCTTTTTCTAGTAGTTTTTATTCTCCCCATAACATGATTTCCATTCAGTCAAACCCTACTATTAGGGTTGACCAACTTTTTTTATTCTTCTTTGTTGTTAGGGTGTGCGATGCGTCTCTCGAGACCTCTTTGTGCGTGTTTTGGAATATTCCACTGAAGGCGAGGAACTTTGGTCCATTTTGGTTTTCCATCACCACTCCAGGTAGATTTTTCTTCCACTTTTTTGTTTATTACCTTTTCTTTTTGGGGCATTTAGTGATTTAGGGTCCCAAGTAATTTTTATAGTACATTTTTTTCATCTTTGAAGTGGGTTCAAGTCCCCAGAGTCAAAAGTGAATTACCTTCCTATGCATAGGTATGCATATATATATGTATGTTCCCTTGTTATGTATATATATTAACCCATTGAAGAATGGATATATACATTTAGTCTAGGTGTGATTATGTATATATATAAAAAATTCAAATGCATGTTAGTGTAAACGAGTATATGCATGTATAATAATATATTTATGGATCCCCATGTACATATTCATGGACATTTGAATATGTACATAAGGTCTATGTGTCTTTATGTATATGTGAAGGTTCTTATTCTAGGAGGTGGGAAAGAGTAGCTTCGAGTGGTTGACAATGAAAATGTTAAGTGTCGATATGATCGGCTTGGTTCTCTCCCCTTTGAGGTAGGATTCCTTTCCATTTTCCCTTTAAATTTAAGAATGCATTAATTACTTATTTTTCGCACCTTCCTTGGTTATAAATTAATGCTATATGATTCTTTGAATAAATTATTCTTTTGATGAATTGATACATGGCCTTGGAATGAATGTTAAAAATATTAAATGAATGGTTTGATAAACAATGTCATGTTTTTATAATAAAACCCCATGGTTGAGGTGCATTGTATTCAAAACATCACAGCGATGATTTATGATTTATATCCTGCTTGTCCATATTATATTTTCCCTTATTTTATGATTTGATGTCCTTGTTTGGTATATGGCGTGTTTAGAACATGTCCCTTAATGATGTCCTTAAATGGAGTTTCCCCCTTTTCTATATAAATGGAAAATGACCAAAGATCCTTTTGAGGGATTGAATTTCTTAATAAAGGGGATTTCCCAAGTAGGAAATCTACCAATTTGACAATGGAACCTTTTAAGTACACTTTGTGTCTAGTTAAATGAATTACCTTGTGAAATGGATTAAATGGAATGTTTTAAATTGAATTTCTAGTTCACGATGGTTTGATCTCCTTGTATGTATTAAAATAGATTAACTAAAATGGAATCTAATGGGGTGTCAAGGATAGAATGAATGTTTCTTGTTTATTTAAATGCAATTAATGTAAAATTATGCAGTTATGACCTCTAGTAATGATACTCATGGAGGATTACGCTCTCCCAAGGAATAGGGATGATTATTCTCTCATCGATCTGTTTATATTGATGGATGATTATGCTCTCTCAAGGAAAAAGGATGATTATGCTCTCCCTGATTGGTCCTGAAGTATGTTTATTATAAATATGATTACACCTTATATAGAGACTGTGGAACGATGTTAAGGGTTCTGTTGAGTATGGTGATACCACTCTGTTAGAGTTGGTGTCCTAGAACCAACGGTTTATACTTTGATTACATAAATATTTGACGTATTAAAAATAAAATTAAATATATTATTACATATTATTTAGTTTTATGCATGACCATAATGTAATAATGTCCTATAGTATTTGTCATATTGATAAGGGAATATTAGTTCCCCACAATGATGAGAACCTTGAAGTGATATGACAATATTCTTAATATAGTTATACAGTTGGATAAAACACTACGATGGGACACATAGTATATAGATCATAAGGTGTGAGTAATCATAAGAAGACGCGACTTCTTCTCATTAAGTTTGTACTTGGTAATCTCCAAGATAGGATATTATGAGAACATGCCCACCAGTATGAATTCCACATGTTTTGGTGTCATCAGATATTTCAATATATGAGCATGTGTAATGGTATGCAGACTTTAGGATTATCATTAATACATCTCATGACTCACACACTTATATTTACTGTAGAAAACCGTCATGCCATATGATGGAGGGAAGTATGGTATATTGGTTATGTCACAAATGACATGTTTTTAATGTATAAGTCAAGAAAGGATTTGTCCCTTCCATATCTATGGAAGTTGATATCTCAGACCTTTGATTGAAATAGAACCATTGCCCTAAATACCATAGCCATGGTTTAATGTTGAGTTTATTTAATATTTTCAAAGAATTATGTATCAAACATATATGTTCATTAAACTGTTATACAACCTGCTTGATTAGATTATGTCACAAAACAATTATATTAAATTGTGAGTGTTCGTATATGGTTGTCATCATTGTGAATTTAAGATATTTTTCTTGGGTGCCTTGATTCATTGTTAGAATGTAATCTTAAAGTTTAGGTAAGACCGCCTAATTCTACTAAGAAAGAATCCTGTAGGGTCACACACTAATAATTTCTAGTGGTCTCGATTAAATTATATTTGAATTTAATTAATGGAATAAATATTATTATCAAGACTGATGAATGATTTTATTTAAGTTATAATGATTTCAAAAGTTAAATAAATATTTAATCATAGGATTGTGAATACAATATATTTATTTATTTTATTTAATATTTAATAAATATTTATTTAATAGTTTCTGAATAAAATATTTATTTTGGAGAATAAAATATTTATCTACTTGTTCAATAAATACAAGAGGTGTTCGAACAGACCAAGACCATGTTTGGTGATAAAATAATTATTTACAAGTCAGTAAATATTATTTATCCCTTTTTCACAAGTTGACACACCACAAAATAATAATACTGTTATTATTATTATGTGGCATGATATTTCATTAATGCATATAATTATACTTAATGGATGTTATGAAATTAAATTTTTTAACCAAAATCCCAACTCTATAAATAGACGACTATGTCTATTGTGTATTTAATTCAAAACCAATTCCATGTTTGGGAATAGAGAATAGTTGTACACAATGAATTCTCTCTTGAATCCTTCTACTCTCTCCCTCTAAATAATGAGAAACTAAAGATAAACATTCTTTAAGACTGAAGAACAAGTGACCAAGAACGAACAATGCAAGACATTTGATTTGCTGAGCTAGAACTCGAAGAACATGTGACATTGATCAGAGAACATTGAAGCACATGTGTATCACCACTAGAGGGATTCCACCCTTGGATCCTAACAAGGAAAATGAAGGAAATCTGGAAGGGCCTTTTCGGATGATCAATAATCATCAACGAAGAAAGTTCCTAAGCCTAGGTATTTATTTATTCAAATATTAGTTAAATTAATTATAAATTTGATGTGTAAGATCCCCAGTCTTGGTTTCAATAAATTATTATTAAAATAAATTTTAATATATCACCCACTAATGCCTACTTCTGGTGCACCAGAAACCAACAAGTGGTATCCGAGGGGTCATGTTTAAATTTATTATTATTAATGTGATTGTTTATCTATGTACAATTGTCGTTAGATTTTATTTCATATTATTAATTTTTTAATTTGATTTGAATTAACATGTTATCAATATATTAATCATGTTTTTTCAATGTTTCATTTTCTTAAAGGATTGAGAATAAATGAATAATGATCGGAGATTCCGTCGGGAAGTGCCAAATCATTGGTCGGTAAAACTAGGTTTCATGGCATGTAGCCGAAGCACATGCTATATACCCATGCACAATGTATCTAGATGCGCTGAGTAATTAATTACACACGTTTCTTTTATTGCACACCACCTATTGATCATACTAACTAGGAACATGATAATTAGAAACAGGGTGTGTAATTGGCATGTACACACCATGTAGTCTGGCCGAGTCCACACTTTAAAGCCCCAGGCGTGTGACTTGGATATAAAAAAATTGAGGTACATGGTGTGTAGTTGCATGTACATGTTGTGTAGTCTCCCATTAATGTAAAAAATTAAAATTACATTAAATTTGAAATTACTGCATTAAAACCTTAATTTATTAATTAGCATATCATTGTATATTTGAAAATTTAATAATGGTTTTAAATAATTTTAAAATTCGTAGTGAATTTATTGTAATTAATATGTCATTATTGGATCTACTGTTTATTTCCCATAAATTCTATTAATGATGGATATCTCCAAATAAGATTGTACTATCATTAAGATGAATGGGAATTAATTAATTAATTAATTAATTAATGAAAGAAATTTTTTCTTAAAAAATAAAATAATGAATAAATAAATACTAGATTTTTACTTTTGTTTATTCATGGTATGTGTGACTGTTCATGAGCTTGACCAGGACATATGTATGTGTTGGAATTTATTTAATTAAATTTATTTCATGGTTTTTCAATTATTTAATATTAAATTAAAATATGACTTGTGATTCATCCCTCCCTCAATTATTATGTAGGACCTGTGTGTCCAAAGATATTTATGTAATTATCTTTAACCAATCCTTTGGTTCCCCTCACCTATGTGTGAGTAAATAATATTTGTAATTATTGGAGCATCCCAAGGTGCATGGGGATGGTTCAAGATGGAACGATAATGATGCCAACTCTATAATACATAGGTGGACATGTAGAATGGTTTATCTCATGTCAAATCCGACATAAGGAGTTATTTCCCCTATGTCATATTGATTTAATGTCTTCTCATTAAATCAACCATTAGATAAGCTCATGATGAGGTTAGTTAATTATTTTTTTCTGTCTAATGCATTAAAATTATATTTATTGAAACAAGATCATGATCACATAAATTAATGAATTAATATAAAAACAATTTTTTTAATAAAATTGATTATTCATAAATGTTTTATCCAAACATGGTTAATTAATTAAGTAAATATCCAATTAAATATTAAAAATACTAGTAAAAGATAAAACAAGATAAAAATTTATGCATAATAAAATAAAATCCCTCAATCTAATATCGTGTTAGTCTAATAATCCCATTACTTGATTAGGAACAAAACTCAATATAATTATGTGTTTGACCAACCCTTATTAGGACACTTACTTTTATAAGGGGAGTTCTTATGAAAGTTTCGAGTTGACATAACCATTTTACATCAAGAGGAGTATTCCTTTCTAAAATTGGTGTAATTTGGAGGCAAGTGTTGAGAAAATCCCAGTCAGAATGTATGGATTGGGGAGTCTACTCAATGGATCAAGAATCTACATGCCCGCAGTTAGAAAAGACTTTCCTACCTAAATAACTTACAAATAGCTTAACTAACCCTTATTGGGTTTATGTGAAGGATAATATGGATCCTTACCATGATAATGTCATGGAAAATAGAAATTCCAAGTTCAATGGTGAGGACTATTGAGACTAGATAAAATAGATGGATATTTAATAAAATCAATTAATTATTTCTTGCAAAATATGTAATAAAGAAAAGTAATAATAATATGAACTTTTAATTGTAGAATAAAATTACAAGATAATTATCCCTATGATCAATATTTTATAAAGACAATCTCCTCACTAATAGTAATTCCAAAGAGTGGTTTAGAAGACTTTGGATTATTTTATGCCATGAACGGAAATATTATGTGCAAGAATCATCAATGTATGATTCGCTTACTCAAGAGGCGAGTGATGAAGTGCTCTTAGTCTATGAAAAACATATGAAAGCTGTGTCTGATGTTCAATGTTTTATGATTTCATCTATGTATAGTGAACTCATGAAGTCTCACAAAAACATGGATTCGTATAGAATGCTTGAGAACCTCTGTCTTCTTTACCATGAGAGAGCTTGACATGAATGATTTGAGATTTCCAAGGCAATCTTTTAGAGTAATATTGAATAGGGTTCTTCATATGGGACTCATGTATTTATGATCATTGGATACATTGAGTGCTTAGGGGTTATACTGTTTAAACTCCTCAATGAACTGGTCACCGATATCATTCTGGCATCACTCCCTCAGAGCTTCTCCATTTTTTGTGAATTTTAATATGAACAACTTTGAGAAGTTTCTACCAGATCTTCTTATCCTCCTTCACCAAGTAGATAAATATATGAAGCATGAAAATCCTTCCATCCTTATAGTGAACAAACAGAAAGGGAAAGTAAATAGATTTAAGCCCAAAGCTTCTTCATGCCATTCCAAGAAGAAGAATATCAAAGGGGAAGCAAGGGAAAATGATGACATATATTTCTCATGTGAAAATAAGGGATATTGGAATAAAAACTTCACTCAGCTAAAGAATCAAGGAGAATCTTTAGGTATATTTGTTATCAAGTTCAATTTATCTATTTTTACAATTTGGGTATTAGATACAGCTTGTGGTGATCACATATGTATTCAAATATTTAAACCAATTAGATTTACAAAAATTAACCAAGGGGTGGTTGATATTTGAGAATCCAACAAAGATAAACATGTTGTTTTAGCTATCAGGGACTACCACCTCCCATTGCCGACCAGAATGATCTTGGTTTTAAAGGGTTTTTATTATGTTCCTTCAATTACCAAAACATTATTTCTATATCCAGACTAGATATAGATGGATTCATTTTCAAATTTGGAAATAAAAGTTGCCTCTTTTATAAATATATAATTTTTTATGGTAAGGAATATTTATATAATGATCATTATGTGTTAGAAAACATGAGCCATGTAATGACAATCGATAAAAAAGTTACTTCACATGACTCATACCACGCCCAACTTTGGAATCACCGGCTAGGTCATGTAAATGAAAATTTTTTGAAAAAATTACATCAAGATGGATATTTAGATTATTTAAAACAAAAACCACTTGGTGTATGTCATTCATGGTTACAAGGTAAAATGAAAAAAGACCCATTTAGTGGAAAAGGTGAAAGGGCTAATGAGCTTCCTGAATTAGTTTATACCGATGTGTTTTGACCATTTACTATTGAAGAAGGGGGTGGGTACTCATACTTAATAACTTTTACTGATAATTTTAGTAGATATATATATATATATATATTTACTTAATGAGGTATAAGTCAAATTATTTTTATAAATTAAAATAATACAAGAATAAAGTTGAGAACCATCTTAGTAGGAAGATTAAGAAAATACGATCAGAATAAGGTGGAGAATATCTTAATCAAGACTTAATTGATTAGTTATGGGAGTTTGAGATCCTATCCCAACTCACTCCTCCTTAAACACATCAATGTAATGGTGTAAGTGAAGGGAGAACCACACCTTTTTATACATGGTGAGATCAATGATGATTCATAAAGGTTTTTCATTATACTTTTGTGGATATGTGTTACAAACAGTGGCACATATACTAAACTAAGTAAAAACTAAATTGATAAATGGAATTCCATATGAATTTTGGAGTGGAACAAAAACATGTTATCTAATTTACATATTTTGGGAAGCGAATCATTTGTTAAGGCCTCTTCAGGTAAAAAAATTTCACCCTGAGGCACAAAGTGTACCTTTATAGGATACCCTAAGGAAATAAGGGGATATTACCTATACATTTCCTAAAAAAGGGTTATAGTGGAAAGACAAACCATATATCTTGAGAGGGAGAACATCTCCAAAAGTGATAGTGAGAATGAGATAAACTTCGATGAAGTTGAGGCTCAAGGCACACAAAATTTAGTACACGATCAGATTCCACAAAGCCCTGTAGAAGAAGAATCTATTCTAGAGACACAAGAACTACATAGGAGTAAAAGAGAGGTTAGATAACTATAATGGTATGGTTTTCTAGTTACTGAGAATAGTGAATCATTATTTGTTGATAATAACAATCCTCTAACCTACAAGGAAGATTTATGTTGATCAAATGATTCCAAGTGGCTAGAAGCCATGAATTCTGAAATGGATTCCTTGTACCAAAACCAAGTCTGGATTTTGGTATATCCTCTTGTGGATGTAATTCCTGTTTTTTAATGTTTATTTAAGAAGAAAATGGATATGAAAGGACAAGTTATTACCTATAAGGCACAACTGGTTGCAAAAGGGTTTAAACAATGTTAAGGTATTGACTACGATGAAACATTATCACCAGTTGAAATGATGAAATACATTAGAATTCTAGTTTCCATTACGTCTTACCATGACTATGAGATTTGTAAAATGGATGTCAAAATAACATTCTTTAATGGGAACCATTAGGAAGATGTCTACATGACACAGCCTAAAGGGTTTGTGACTCCAAAGGATTCCAATAAGATATACAAGTTTCAAAAATCCATTTATGGATTAAAGTAAGCATTCAGGTCAGGGAAAATTCATTTTGATGAATCCATAATGGAATTTGGTTTTATAAAGAATTAATGTGAGCCTTGTGTCAATAGATGATTTAGTGGGAGTGAAGTTAGTTTCTTAATAGTATATATTTATGACATATTAATTATTGTAAAAGAAATTCTAGTTTTATAGTAAATTAAGTCATTGTTGAATAAATTATTTTCCATGAAAGACTTGGGTGGGGTAGAATATATTATTGGGATTAAGATCCATTGTGATAGATCCAAGAGGTTGTTCAAACTAAGTCAAAGTACATACATTGATAAGATACTGAATATATTCAGTATTGAAATATCCAAGAGGGGATTGTTTCCAACATCACATGGCATTCATCTTTCCAAGAAAATGTGTCCTTAGACCCAAGAGGAAAGAAATAGAATGGGAAGGATTCCATACACATTAACGATTTGGTCAATCATCTATACTATGCTATATACTAGGCTAGATGTCACCTACACATTAAGTGTGGTAGGAAGATATCAAGATGATCCAGGTGACCACCATTGGATGGTAGATAAGAATATCTTTAAGTATATGAGTCATACTAAGGAAATGTTCCTGGTTTATGGAGGAGATGAGGAACTAGTCATCAGAGGATATGAAAATGCTTGTTTCTATACCGATCAAGATGTCATGAAGTTACAAATGGAATACATATTTACTTTTAATGTAACGCCCCGACCCCAGCTACCTAGAGTCGGTGCATTATTACATAACATTGGCATGATCACAAGAGATATCAAATCCCGAAAGACCGATTGGTTTAGTAGCCTTGGAAACACTAGATATAATCATAAAGTTTTACATTACATTTCAAAGTGAAAAACTACTACAACAACAAAGTCTTCATATCCAAACTATTAACCCCTCATAATATCCCTGCAAGTCATTCATAACTTACTTCTTCACTACCTGGGAAAAATAAAACATAGAAAAGGGGTGAGCTCAAATGCCCAGTAAGTATAACAATATAGCGGAACATTCAAAATAATCATAAACATTTAAGGCAATGAATTACTAAAACAGAAGCCTTTTAAAATTGAACTTCAACATAGTATGGAAAAAGTAAAATGAAATAATGTCATTTACTTATTCACATGGATATTCTACTAATCGAATAATCACATGCAATATCAATAACCACTTTCATAATGTTGGAATGCATAATGCCAGACTATCATAACCACATAGCCAAGGCCTCGTGCCAAGACTACAAATAAGATTTTTTCAAGCCCTTGTGCCAAGACACTAGTTTGTCTCATGAGACCTACCGATGCATCGAGGAGCTATAGCGGGCTCCACCCGTCACTTATTAAGTCCAATGCATTCCCATATGAAAAGGTTTAAACATAACATAAACATTCGTATTAAAACTAGGATACGAAATGTCAATACTTTCACCATAAACTATGAATGGTATAAAATAGCACATCCACAGTCAAATATGTCACAAAACCTTCAATACAATATAGATGTTTTGTATCATAATAAATCAACTTCAAATAATCTTAAAATCCATCAAAGGATGTTGACATAGATGAAATCAAAATTCTTTTAAAAGAAATATCTCCTTTTATTTTGAAATCATTTATGATCCATATAAAATAAAACATTTTCTTTGAAAATATTCTTATAAGCTTGTAAGGGAAGCTTTGAAGATTTTATAACGGCGTAAAATAACCGCACCCGCCATATAAGTTAAAAAAACATTCTTACCTCAATTCTGTCGAAAAGGTTAAAAAGGACCTTGTTTTGAAAACGACGGAAAGATTCCTTTATAAAACTCTTATAAAAAGTCAAACAAGGGTATAAATTACTTTAACCCATATTCTTTTAAATAGTAAAAATGTTTTGAAATACATTTTTAAGAAACATGGATGTGGATGATAAAGATATCCCAGTAGATTATTACGTATAAACAACCTCGGATAATGAAGAGATTGTGAAATAACCCTTACCTTGTACTTTTCCTTGGTTGGGGTAGGTTAACCTCCTGTATAATAGTGAAATAATTGTTACTAAATTATACAAGAATCATATACATTAATATGATATCATATATGATCTTTTAATATTGATTTGATAATAATATCTTAGTATTATCGTCGTTTCGGGTGTTAACTTACTCATTTTCTTTATATGTTTTGTTACATAAGTCATGTTTGTTGTATCTTATTCATATCCAGAATGATATCAAGTCCTTAAACATCATTTTTAAATCATTAAATGATAATTATACTTGAATGGATACGATGGAGAATGAATCTCATCGCGTTCGTGGAGACGGTAGTCCGTACGTACGCACGAACGCTATTTCCATTTAATTTTTATTTTAAAAGAATCGAATCCAAATGATACATAGGTATATTACTATTCCAGTATAATATAATATTTTATATATGTTACTTAAGTTCATTAACACCATCCTTTATACGTTCCATGTGTGGTATGAACGAGTCATATCATTTTAAGGGGGCGGTAGTCCGCACTTCCTCAAATGAAATTATCGTATGTATATACAACATGAAACGAATAATGGTATGAAACAAAATGGAATTACAGAAGCTTATATATAAAATATATATCATTAATATCATATTTAATTACAGTTCCATCATAATGGCCACCATGAGAGGCGGTAAGATGTATTTGAACAATCATCGTTTCGTGAGGCGTTAGTTTGCCATCCACAGAAACATTATGTTCATCATCCATTAGATGGAGTTGTGTGTATGGGTAGTTTGAATCCTTCTTATAACAACATCCTAGTATATTGAGGATACTGGTGTTGTTACAAAAGAAAGGAAATAAAAAGAGTTTGGGGGTTGAAGAACCAAAATAAATGAAAATAATTTAAGAGAAATCGTTACCTTTAATTTAGGTAACTCACTTTGGTTGGAACCAAAGGACTTGTTGAAATGCTTTCTGACTAAGGGGAAACTTCAAGGAGGAGGAGAGGGATGTGGGGAGCTTAGTCGGGCAGAGTTTGGACGAGCCAAGTGTCTTGAGAGGTGTGAGGAATGAGTAGAAGTGGTCTCCTTTTATAAGGGAGAGGAGGGGCTCTTTAGGAAAGAGTGAAAGTATTACTTTATAATATACTTATATTCGGTTTATAATGGTCCAAAAATCATTGGGGTCGAAGATAAGATGACTAATATTCTAAATAACATCAACCAATAAGAATTGGACAGGTTTTAGATAATATTTTAATCATTATAATATTATTTATTTCAATGATTTATTAATGAGGTAAACATCGCGTCATTATTGTGTCATTAATAATTTAACTTATTTGATGTCTAAAAATTATAAATAAAATATCCTCATGTAGGAAATCTTTTTAGATTTCTAATGAATATTTATAATCGAAAATCCAACATATATAAACCTATGTAAAAATTGTTCTTCTAAAAGATGTAAGCTTATGCCATTTTTATTTTTATTTTAACTTTGTTAATATAAAGTGTCCCTACCACATACAAGTGGCTCTAAGGGGTCCCCAAATTGACCCGAGGATGCTCATGGTCGGGTATGTGTCCACCAATAAGGTTAGGACACGTTTTAGGGTAATTTTGTATTATTATAATATTATTTTTTAACCCTTATTTACCGGATTTACCCTTTAACCATGGTAAATAAAATATTTACCACAGTAACTATTCAAAATGTCTAAAAATAAAAGTTACCTATTTACACAATTTGAACATCCTGATTCCAAATATGGAATCCATTTTCCTAAATTCAAAACACAGAAGTGGCAGAAATTAATTTAAAATTAATTCCCGCTGTCAAAACAAAAAGCGTGTTTTTAAGAGATAATAACTATAAAAAGATTGACACTTGTTTATGTTCGGTTTAATTGTAAAATTATGTCCAATGACCAACATTATATTAAATGGTAAAAATATATTCTAAATATACTTTAAAACCACTCAAATTCACAATTTATCACTATTAATTATTTTGATTAAAAAAGTTGTTTTTAATTAAAATTTAGTAATTTTCACTATTCATCAAAATATAAAAGTTATCCGAAAAGTACCAAAATTTCACCCTAGGCTAATTTCAATATTCCAAATCCAAAAATGAAGTCCATTTTGAAGTATAAAATATATATGATTTCAAAAAGTAGGTATTACTATTCACAACGGCTAGTTTAATTAGTTGTGGTGTGTGTTAGAACTCGAGGTTGCGTACAACACACGCTATCGCATTATTCGAAGGGAAACGTACCATGGAAGCTTGGGGTGTTACATTCTCCCCTCCTTCAAATAATTGCGTCCTCGCAATTTCTAGGGTATTACTGCATAAAAAGACTCGGGTGGTTCTTCATCATAAGTTCCTCGGGTTCCCACGTTGCCTCTTCCATCTTATGATTTCTCCACAAAACTTTTACCAGACGCGTCGTCCGGTTTCTCAGCACTTGTTCTCTCGTATCAAGAATCTTGACGGGCTCTTCGCAATAAGACAGATCGGGTTCCAGTTCTAATTCCTCATAGGTGAGTACATGCGTCGGATCAGGCATGTATTTCCTCAATAGAGATACGTGGAACACATCGTGAACTTTGGAGAGACTTGGCGGCATTGCCAATCGATAAGCTACAACCCCAATTCGTTCTAGAATTTCGAAAGGTCCGATGTACCTGGGACTCAATTTACCTTTCTTACCAAAACGTATGACTCCCTTCCACGGAGATACCTTCAGAAAAACATGATCACCGACTTGAAATTCCAAATCCTTCCTTCGATTATCGGCATAGCTCTTCTGCCTACTTTGAGCTGCTTTGATGTGATTTTGGATTACTTTCACCTTTTCCACTGTTTCCTCCACCAGTTCTGGGCCTACAAGTTTTCTTTCACCAACGTCATCCCAACAGGTTGGTGTACGACATCTCTTTCCGTATAACGCTTCATATGGTGCCATCTGAATACTCGAATGGAAGATATTGTTATAGGAAAATTCTACCAAAGGTAAATATTGATCCCACATACCCTGAAAGTCAAGTGAGCAAGATCTCAACATGTCTTCTAAGGTTTGAATAGTCCGTTCTGATTGTCCGTCTGTCTGAGGGTGGTAAGCAGTGCTCAAATGAAGTTCAGTATCCAGGGATTTCTGAAGACTTTTCCAGAATCTTGAAGTAAAACGGGGATCACGATCAGAAATAATTGATAGGGGTACTCCATGAAGTCTCACAACTTCATTAATATATAGTCTTGCTAGACGTTCCAGGGGTAGATCTTCTCTTATAGCAAGAAAATGTGTTGTCTTGGTAAGACGATCAACAATAACCCATATTGCATCGTTCCTTCTAGGAGTCTTTGGTAGCCCCATGAAAAAGTCCATCGTAACATTGTCCCATTTCCACTCCGGTATGGGAAGAGGTTGCATGACTCCTCCGGGCTGTTGCCTTCCAGCTTTCACTTGTTGACAAACCATACATCTTGACACAAAATCAGCAATCTCCCTCTTCATGTTGTCCCACCAAAAATGTTCCTTCAAATCTCTATACATTTTGGTGCTCCCAGGGTGTATAGAGAAATTGGAACTATGAGCATCATCCAGCAATTCCCTTTTTAGATCAGGTATATTGGGAACACAAAGTCTCTTCCCGAATTTCAAAATTCCATCTTCATACACAAAGTCTCTCAATCTCCCATCATTCACAGCTTTAATCTTCTTTTGGAATTCTTCATCATCGGTCTGAGAACTCTTAATCCTTTCTAGTAAAGATGGTTTGGAAACCATTTGAAAAAGCATTAATGTTTCACCTTCCCTGGTTATTCCCATGTCCATCTTCACTAGATCCATGAAAATTGGATCCCTTTCAATTCTCATATTGTTCAAAACTCCATGGTCTTTTCTACTCAAAGCATTTTCCACCTTGTTTGCCTTCCCCGGGTGGTAGTGTATCGTACAATCATAATCCTTGAGTAATTCAAGACATCTCCTTTGCCTCATGTTGAGTTCTTTTTGTGAGAAAATATACTTCAAACTCTTGTGATCAGTATAAATCTCACATTTTTCACCATAGAGGTAGTGCCTCCATATCTTCAAAGCAAAGATCACAGCTGCTAACTCAAGATCATGAGTAGGATAGTTTTGTTCATGAATTTTCAACTGTCGTGATGCATAGGCAATAACTCTATCATTCTGCATAAGGACACAGCCAAGTCCTTTCTTCGATGCATCACTATAAATAACGAACCCATCATTCCCCGATGGTAGAGTCAATATAGGAGCATTGACTAATCTTCTCTTCAGTTCTTCAAAACATTCTTCACACTCTTTTGTCCAAACAAATTTAACCCCTTTACGTGTGAGCTTCGTTAATGGGTTAGCCAATCGGGCAAAATTCTGGACGAAACGTCGATAATAACCTGCCAGACCAATAAAACTGCGTACCTCAGTTATACTCGTAGGTGCTGGCCATTCTTGGATTGCCTTGGTCTTAGAAGGATCAACAGAGATTCCATCTTTTGAGACAATATGGCCAAGAAAAGAAATCTCCTGAAGCCAGAATTCACACTTGCTAAACTTCCCATATAATTCATGCCTCCTCAGAGTCTTCAAGATAATGCGCAAGTGATTTTCATGATCTTTGTAGGTTTTGGAGTATACCAAGATATCATCAATAAATACCACCACAAATTCATCGAGATACTCCTTGAAAACTCTATTCACCAAATCCATGAATACAGATGGTGCATTAGTCAATCCAAACGGCATTACGGTAAACTCGTAATGCCCGTACCTGGTTCGAAATGCTGTCTTCGGAATGTCTTCCTTCTTCACACACAACTGATGGTATCCAGATCGAAGGTCAATCTTTGAAAAGTATTGAGCTCCATGCAGTTGGTCAAATAAATCATCAATACGAGGTAGGGGATACTTGTTCTTTATCGTTATAGCATTGATCTCCCTGTAGTCGATACATAACCTCATAGATCCATCTTTCTTTTTAACAAAAAGAACAGGGGCTCCCCATGGAGAAACACTAGGGAGAAAAAATACCTTATTACTCAATTCCTCTAGTTGTTTCTTTAGTTCGACTAACTCTACAGTGGCCATTCTGTAAGGGGTCTTCGATATAGGCCTTGATCCAGGAATCAAATCAATGGAAAACTCAACTTCTCGTTCTGGAGGATGTCCAGGTAAATCTTCTGGAAATACATCTACAAATTCTTTCACAACAGGTACATCCTCTATTTGAACATTCCTTTCCTCACCGACAGTTATTTCATTCTCTTCCTCCCCAATAATTGAATTAAGTTGAGCTACTGGGGGTGGATCTAAATAAGAATTAGGTGGTGACGATTCTGCTCAAAAAATAAGGTGCTCCTTATCATTATCATCAAGAATCGTAACCTCTTTCTTCTTACAATAAATCTTCGCATCATAGTCCGAAAGCCAGTCCATACCGAGGATTATATCAAACTCAATCATAGGTATGACGATGAAATCAGCAGATAAAGAAAATTTATGTGCTCTAATGGGGACTGATTCACAAAACTTTGTTGCAACGATACTTCCCTTAGGAGTTTTAACTGACAACTCCCTTATTAAATCAAATTGGAAATATCTAATTTTCATAGCAAACTGGGAAGATATGAAACAATACGATGATCCAGAATCAAATAATGCATTTGCTAAACTTGAGGAAACCATTAAATTACCTGCCACCACGTCTTTCGGAGCTTCTACCTCAGCAGTAGTGATAGCATAAGCCTGGCCTTGATCCCTTGGCCTTTTCTGAGGTAAGTTCTCCTGACGCTTAGGACATGAATTTGCATAATGCCCCATCTCCCTGCAATTGTAGCACTGAACGTTGGTAGCTTCCTTCTTCCCCTTGCAATCATGAGCTTGGTGGCCTTTTTCACCACACTTGTAACAGACTCCCATTCCCTTTAAGCAAGTACCAGGATGTTTCTTCCCGCATTTACCACAAGATGGATATTCAACCTTTCCCTTCTTCACCTTATTTCCATTCCCATATTGATCAGCAGGTCTCTTCTTCTCTTGCTTTGCTTTAAATTCACAAGACTTAGAGAATTCCTTTTCGGTCTTGATAGCACATGAGACAATGTCTTCGTACGATGAAAAGGATTGTGAGACTAACGCTCGACGGAGAAATGGTTTTAACCCATCAAAGAAACGATCAATCTTACTTCTTGGGTTGCGAATATAATCTCCAGCATACCTCGCTAACCTTGTAAAGTTAGCCTCATACTTTGTGACATTCTCATCCTCCTTTTGTCTCAGACTCAGAAATTGTCTTTCCATATCTGCTCGATGGTCGCGAGGAAAGTATTTTTCTAAAAACAGATCTTTGAACTCCATCCATTCCATATTTGATACTTCATCATCTTCCTTCATGTTCTGAATCAATGACCACCATTGATCAGCATCTCCAGTGAGGCGGTAAACTGCCATGATAACTTTTTCCCTTTCACTGCTCCCCAAAGCCTGAAATATTTTCTCTAGGAAAAATATCCATTGCTCAGCTACTAAGGGATTTGTACTCCCATTGAACGTTGGTGGTTGTTGCCTCATGAATCGATCTAACATTGATCCTCCACGCTGCGGATCAGGGTGCTCCATACGGGTAAGGTTATTATTCATAACCTGAGTAAGTTGTCCCAGTATGGTGATTAGCTGATCGGCACCAGTTGCATCACCAGCCCCACTATAATTATCTTGAGCAGGAGGGCAATCCCTACATGGAGTGCGTGCATTGATACGGTTTCCATTTCTTCCACTAGGCGCCATTTCTAAACAATGGCATAAACTAGATCAGTTTATGAATCAAAATACATAATCCCATACTTATAAAACACTTATCATAAATTGAACTATTTATGGATATAATCCATAATCATAAAAATGTTTTCTTTGAGGAAGTATATACTCATAAACCCTTCATAATAATTTGTAAAGATAGTGAGAGTTATCCTAAGCATATCCCCCGGGAGTGTCGTAACCAAGAGTGCAGCAAGGCCCGTTGTCGTGCACCAGTTCCCGTTCGAGTCTAGCTCAAAGTGGTGTTTTCGGGTTTTACCCCTAGGTACATCTGTGCCAGAGCCGCCTCTACCTGCTCGTATCCAGACAGGGATGTATTGCTCGGAAAACTCACAAAATCTCTACAATACCAAAATTCTAGGAAGTTCTTCTATACTAATCCTCAAAGTTCATCTTAGGTCTACGTGCTCTAATCAGAGTTTATCTTAATCTAGTTTCCAAGGTTTGTACTAAACTTCCTCTGATACCAACTGTAACGCCCCGACCCCGGCTACCAAGAGTCGGTGCATTATTACATAACATTGGCATGATCACAAGAGAGATCAAATCCCGAAAGACCGATTGGTTTAGTAGCCTTGGAAACACTAGATATAATCATAAAGTTTTACATTACATTTCAAAGTGAAAAACTACTACAACAACAAAGTCTTCATATCCACACTATTAACCCCTCATAATATCCCTGCAAGTCATTCATAACTTACTTCTTCACTACCTAGGAAAAATAAAACATAGAAAAGGGGTGAGCTCAAATGCCCAGTAAGGATAACAATATAGCGGAACATTCAAAATAATCATAAACATTTAAGGCAATGAATTACTAAAACAAAAGCCTTTTAAAATTGAACTTCAACATAGTATGGCAAAAGTAAAATGAAATAATTCCATTTACTTATTCACATGGATATTCTACTAATCGAATAATCACATGCAATATCAATAACCACTTTCATAATGTTGGAATGCATAATGCCAGACTATCATAACCACATAGCCAAGGCCTCGTGCCAAGACTACAAATAAGATTTTGTCAAGGCCTTGTGCCAAGACACTAGTTTGTCTCATGAGACCTACCGATGCATCGAGGAGCTATAGCGGGCTCCACCCGTCACTTATTAAGTCCAATGCATTCCCATAAGAAAAGCTTTAAACATAACATAAACATTCGTATTAAAACTAGGATACGAAATGTCAATACTTTCACCATAAACTATGAATGGTATAAAATAGCACATCCACAGTCAAATATATCACAAAACCTTCAATACAATATAGAAGTTTTGTATCATAATAAATCAACTTCAAATAATCTTAAAATCCATCAAAGGATGTTGACATAGATGAAATCAAAATTCTTTTAAAAGAAATATCTCCTTTTATTTTGAAATCATTTAAGATCCATATAAAATAAAACATTTTCTTTGAAAATATTCTTATAAGCTTGTAAGGGAAGCTTTGAAGATTTTATAACGGCGTAAAATAACCGCACCCGCCATATAAGTTAAAAAAAACATTCTTACCTCAATTCTTTCGAAAAGGTTAAAAAGGACCTTGTTTTGAAAACGACGGAAATATTCCTTTATAAAACTCTTATAAAAAGTCAAACAAGGGTATAAATGACTTTAACCCATATTCTTGTAAATAGTAAAAATGTTTTGAAATACATTTTTAAGAAACATGGATGTGGATGATAAAGATATCCCAGTAGATTATTACGTATAAACAACCTCGGATAATGAAGAGTTTGTGAAATAACCCTTACCTTGTACTTTTCCTTGGTTGGGGTAGGTTAACCTCCTGTATAATAGTGAAATAATTGTTACTAAATTATACAAGAATCATATACATTAATATGATATCATATATGATCTTTTAATATTGATTTGATAATAATATCTTAGTATTATCGTCGTTTCGGGTGTTAACTTACTCATTTTCTTTATATGTTTTGTTACATAAGTCATGTTTGTTGTATCTTATTCATATCCAGAATGATATCAAGTCTTTAAACATCATTTTTAAATCATTAAATGATAATTATACTTGAATGGATACGATGGAGAATGAATCTCATCGCGTTCGTGGAGACGGTAGTCCGTACGTACGCACGAACGCTATTTCCATTTAATTTTTATTTTAAAAGAATCGAATCCAAATGATACATAGGTATATTACTATTCCAGTATAATATAATATTTTATATATGTTACTTAAGTTCATTAACACCATCCTTTATACGTTCCATGTGTGGTATGAACGAGTCATATCATTTTAAGGGGGCGGTAGTCCGCACTTCCTCAAATGAAATTATCGTATGTATATACAACATGAAACGAATAATGGTATGAAATAAAATGGAATTACAGAAGCTTATATATAAAATATATATCATTAATATCATATTTAATTACAGTGCCATCATAATGTCCACCATGATAGGCGGTAAGATGTATTTGAACAATCATCGTTTCGTGAGGCGTTAGTTTTCCATCCACAGAAACATTATGTTCATCATCCATTAGATGGAGTTGTGTGTATGTGTAGTTTGAATCCTTCTTATAACAACATCCTAGTATATTGAGGATACTGGTTTTGTTACAAAAGAAAGGAAATAAAAAGAGTTTGGGGGTTGAAGAAGCAAAATAAATGAAAATAATTTAAGAGAAATCGTTACCTTTAATTTAGGTAACTCACTTTGGTTGGAACCAAAGGACTTGTTGAAATGCTTTCTGCCTAAGGGGAAACTTCAAGGATGAGGAGAGGGATGTGGGGAGCTTAGTTGGGCAGAGTTTGGACGAGCCAAGTGGCTTGAGAGGTGTGAGGAATGAGTAGAAGTGGTCTCCTTTTATAAGGGAGAGGAGGGGCTCTTTAGGAAAGAGTGAAAGTATTACTTTATAATATAATTATATTCGGTTTATAATGGTCCAAAAATCATTGAGGTCGAATATAAGATGACTAATATTCTAAATAACATCAACCAATAAGAATTGGACAGGTTTTAGATAATATTTTAATCATTATAATATTATTTATTTCAATGATTTATTAATGAGGTAAACATTGCATCATTATTGTGTCATTAATAATTTAACTTATTTGATGTCTAAAAATTATAAATAAAATATAATCATGTAGGAAAGCTTTTTAGCTTTCTAATTCATATTTATAATCGAAAATCCAACATGTATAACCCTATGTAAAAATTGTTCTTCTAAAAGATGTAAGCTTATGCCATTTTTATTTTTATTTTAACTTTGTTAATATAAAGTGTCCCTACCACATACAAGTTGCTCCAAGGGGTCCCCAAATTGACCCAAGGATGCTCATGGTCGGGTATGTGTCCACCAATAAGGTTAGGACACGTTTTAGGGTAATTTTGTATTATTATAATATTATTTTTTAACCCTTATTTACCGGATTTACCCTTTAACCATGGTAAATAAAATATTTACCACAGTAACTATTCAAAATGTCTAAAAATAAAAGTTACCTATTTACACAATTTGAACATCCTGATTCCAAATATGGAATCCATTTTCCTAAATTCAAAACACAGAAGTGGCAGAAATTAATTTAAAATTAATTCCCGCTGTCAAAACAAAAAGCGTGTTTTTAAGAGATAATAACTATAAAAAGATTGACACTTGTTTATGTTCGGTTTAATTGTAAAATTATGTCCAATGACCAACATTATATTAAATGGTAAAAATATATTCTAAATATACTTTAAAACCACTCAAATTCACAATTTATCACTATTAATTATTTTGATTAAAAAAGTTGTTTTCAATTAAAATTTAGTAATTTTCACTATTCATCAAAATATAAAAGTTATCCGAAAAGTACCAAAATTTCACCCTAGGCTAATTTCAATATTCCGAATCCAAAAATGATGTCCATTTTGAAGTATAAAATATATATGATTTCAAAAAGTAGGTATTACTATTCACAACGGCTCGTTTAATTAGTTGTGGTGTGTGTTAGAACTCGAGGTTGCGTACAACACACGCTATCACATTATTCGAAGGGAAACGTACCATGGAAGCTTGGGGTGTTACATTTAATGAAGATGTTGTGAGCTGTAAGATGACAAAGAAGGATATGGTCACAAATTCTATAGTAGAGTTTGAGTATATTTCAGCTTCTGAGGCAACTAATGAAGCAGATTGGATGCACAATTTCAACCAAGAGATTGATGTGGTACCTAGTAGTAAAGATCTCATCACACTCTATTATGATAATACTACTGTGATAGCTCTCGCAAAAGACTCAAGGCCACATCGGAAGATGAAGCACATATTTAAGAAGTATCATATCTTGAGATATGTTTCTCAAAGAGGTAAAGTTTTAGTGAGAAATATTTCCATGAAAGACAATGAGGAAGACCCCTTGACTAAAGCCTTAACTCAATAGAAACATGATTATAATGTGAGGTTTAGTGGACTGAAAGTCATAGGAAGTTGGCTCTAGTCCAGGTGATATTTTTTTAGAGTTAGTAACCTAGATTTTTACATTGATTACATGAATATTTGATGTATTAAATATTAAATTAAACATATTATTACATATTGTTCATTTTTATGTATGACCATAATGTAATAATGTCCTAGTGTATTTGTTTCATTGATAAGGTCATATTAGTTCCCCTATATGATGAGAACCTCGAAGTAATATGAAAATATTCTTAATATAGTTCTATGTTTGGATAACATAATATGATGGGATACATATTATATAGACCATATGGTGTGAGTACTCGTAAGAAGATGAGATTTCTTCTCATGAAGTTTGCACTTGGTAATCTCCAAGATGAGAGATTATGAAAATAGACCCACCGATAGGAATTCTACATGTTTTGGTGTCAACATAAATTTCTATATGGGAGCATATGTAATGGTCCTTACACTTTAATATTATCATTAATTCATGTCATGACTCACATACTTGGATTTACTGATGAAAACTGGAACGCCATATGTTGGCAGGAAGTATGGTACATTGGGTGCATCATGAATGGCATGTTATTAATGGATAATTCAAGAAATGATTCTCCGTTACATATTTATCAATTTTAATAACTTAACCCTTTTATTGAAATAGAAATGTCTCCTTAAATTCTATGTCCATGGTGTAATGATGAATTTATTTTAGTTAGCCAAAGAATGATGTATCAAGAATATAGGTTTATGACATCGTCATGCAACCTGCTAGTTGAGATTCTGTGACAAAGGGATTATATTACACAGTTAATGTTCATATGTGGTTGTCATAATTGTGACTTCATGTTCTTTCTCTTGGGTGACTTGACCCATTGGTAGATATAATATTGTACTTTAGCCAATACTACCTAATTCGAATGAGAAAGAATCCTAGAGGGTTACACATTAAGTATTTCTAGTGTCTTTTGAATTTAATTAATGGAATAAATATTATTCTCAAGATTGAGGAATAATTTTATTTAAGATATAATGATAAAATAAATTAAATAAATATTTATTCATTGGATTGTGAATAAAAAATATATTTATTTTTATTGAATATTTAATAAATATTTATTTACTAGTTTGTGAATAAAATAATTATTTTAGAGAATAAAATATCTATTTGGGTGTTTAATAAATACAAGAGGAGTTTTAATAGTCCAAGACCGTGTCTGGTGATAAAATAATTATTTATGAGTCAATTAATATTATTTATCCATTTAACACAAGTTGGCACACCACAAAATAATAATAATAATAATAATAATAATATGTGGCATGGGATTTCATTAATGGTTATAATTATATTTAACAGCTATTATGCATTTAATTTTTGTAACCGAAATCCCAGCTCTATAAATAGATGACTACATCTATTGCGTAATTAATTTAAAACAAATTCCATGTTTAGGAATAGAGAATTATTTCACACAATTAATTATCTCTAAACTTCTCCTCCTCTCTCCCTCTAAAGAACAATAAATCAAAGAGGGAATTTCTTCAAGACCGATGAACAAGTGATCAAGAACGAAAAACTCAAGACATTTGATTTTCTACACTAGCACTTAGAGAATTAGTGGCATTGGTCAGAGACCATTTAATAATGTGTGGATCCCCTCTAGAGGAATTATACCCATCGATCCTCACAATAACAATGAAGGAAATCTAGAAGTTCCTTTTCAGATGATCAATAATCATAAGCAAAGAAATTTCCTAAGCCCAGGTATTTATTTATTCTTCTATTAAATAAATTAATTACAAATTTGACATGCAAGACCCTCACTTTTGGTTTCAGGGAACGATTATTAAAATAAATTTTAATATATAACCCACCAATGCATGCTTCCATTATGCCAATAACCAACACACTCTCCCTTACATTGGGTGTTGAGGAGGGAATCTTTCACCAATGATACTATATGGGAATTGGGCTTTATTTGACACATTACATGATTATAGTGTTTCCATTGAGGATCACTTTCTATCTTGAGTGTTGTTGCATGATATCACTAACTCTATAGGGATGTAGGGCTTATAACCCATTGTATGAGCATATAGTCTCATGTAGACTGGTTATTGATGTCTGAGTTATGCCCCCATCCAGACCATAACTAGATTCTAGGTATATTTCCATTAGGTTTATACAAATACTTGGTTCATATAGGTGGATGAAATATATAAGTAATATATATATATATAATTATTATCATATATATAGTCACTGGTCCAAAATTTTATTCCAGCAATGAGATGAACCAGGCAGAGCCTCCAGATGTCTTTTAGGAACCTGAGAGGGCTGTTGTTTGTCTATTCGGTTCCATTTATGATTCTTTATTACTTGCACTACATTACTTTATACAAAAAATGGATTGGGCTAGTGTTTCCCTCTTGAATTGGGGATGACCTCGTTGATTGAAGGTTCAAACATTCCAATCAGTTTCTAACGGGTTTGTTCGTAGAACCGAAAACATC
Source organism: Viscum album (assembly GCA_963277665.1). Classification (NCBI taxonomy): domain Eukaryota; kingdom Viridiplantae; phylum Streptophyta; class Magnoliopsida; order Santalales; family Viscaceae; genus Viscum; species Viscum album. Next base: position 1,881,638,754 of record OY728138.1, on the reverse strand, counting down.
CAATGATTCCATATCTATTTGGACCTACTTTCCAAAGTTAGGTGCTCATTAGTTGTAGACTGATGAGGCTTAGGGATTTTCATTGGTCAAGAGGATGGGAGTTCAGACTCATCAAACCTTTTTGAGGGGAATTATTGTCTACTCCGGGACTCTCTTTATAGATTTATTTTATGTTCTTGAATCCTTATTACATTACCAAGTATAAAATGGGCTTTCCTTTAGATCTGACAATCAATGATTAATATGTAGGAATTTTAGAGAATCTTTTATATGTATTCAAGGTTATTCATCGATAGAGAATCATCTGTATTTGTTAGAGATTATTGGTCAATGGTATCCTTTAATACATAAAAGTCTCTTGGTCATTATGATGACCATACTGGTTTTAAAGACACTTAGTGGGGAACTTGAAGATTATTGTCATTCAGGAGGACATGAATTATTTCCGAGTAGGGATCACACCCGCAGATGGGCTACCTACGTATCCTTGTTTAGAGAAGGAATCAGAACCCACGTAGTTCGAGTAAGGGGGTATGATGTTTATGATTGATGGCTCAAAGAAAGATGTCATAATTACTTTTACACTCTATGCTCACGTGAGTCATGCTCGGTGTGAGAAACAAGAGGTATTGTTAAAACCAGACAATTGTGCCATGAAAGATGGAATCATAAGAAATGATGTGGGGATTATGTATGTATAACTACCCAAATAAATGAATATTAAGATTTAAATTAGGGAAGAAATCCAAGAACAGGGTCCATAAAGGTATATATACATTATGGAGATTTGGATACTCTAATATTGGGGCTTACTCGTATGGAAGATGCCCAAGTTAGGATGGGACTTATGATTGGGTTTTACTCTTGAGAAGGAAGCCGAGATCAAAAAGTAAATTAAGACTGGTTAAGAGAAATTAAGACTGGGGCTTACTCTTGAGAAGGAGGCCCAGGTTAAGGGACTTGAAAAATCAAGGGACATGGGGCTTACTTTTGAAAAGGAAACCCATATTTGAGATTTGGACTTTTTCTTGAAGGGGAAGCCCAGGATAAGAGAACCATAGTTGGGGCTTACTCCTAAAGAGGATGCCAATATTTGGGAATTTTAATACTGGGGATTACTCCTAAGGAGGATGCCCATATTAAGAGAATTATGTTTGGGGTTTACTCCTAAGGAGGATGCCCAGAATAGGGGACTTGGGGCTTACTCTTAAGGAGGATGCCCAAATTAATGAAAATTTGGACTGGGGATTACTCATGAAAAGGAGTCCCATTTTAATGAGGATATAGGGCTTACTCCTAAGGAGGATGCCCGAATTAATGAAAATTTGGACTGGGGATTACTCGTGAAAAGGAGGCCAAGGTTAATGAGGATTTGGGTCTTACTCCTAAAGAGGATTACAAAATTAATGAAAATTTGGACAGGGGCTTACTCCTGAAAAGGAGGCCCAGGATAAGGATTATCTCATTTTAAAGGATTAGGTCGAATGAATGAACTATCTAACTTTAGTGATGTAAAGATGTGTAAATCACTAGGTTTTGAGAGATGTTCCACGAAATTTTTTTCAAATAAGGAAGTCAATCAAGAAAACATGCCATAAATGGCTTTGAAGAGTGTCTTGAAGACTGAATCTTGAATAGGAAAGGTGGAATGACATAAGAGAGATGAAATGGGCAGGAAGGGAACCCAAAAATAGAAGGGTGCGCAAGTCCTAGGGGGTCGCACAAGTACTACATGGGCGCGCAAGTCCTGGTCGCGCAGGTATACCTGTGCGACACATGGGTACTTGCGCGATAGTCAACCAGTAAGGTAATACTTGGGAGATCCTTGACCAAAGCCTTTAGGTATATCTCGAGGTACTTCCAGAAGAGTGGCACACAAGTTTCAAATTAGTAGGTAAGGAGGAGCGCAAGTGTGTCCATTTCCCTTAAGGGTAAAACACTTAGGTGCGAAATTGTTAGTGAATTCTAACACTTAGACCTTATTCCTATTGTTTAGACCTTCCATTCTAGGTAATGAATTACCTTAGAAGTGTTCGGAAGACTTGAAGAAGAGACTTGGGCGTTCAGAGCTCTGTATCTGAATTCTGAAAAAAATCCTCTTCAAATGGGGGGCCCACCGGGGGTATTTATAGGTTGGAGAAGACGATGGGTAGTTTTCAAAGAGGGCGCGCAAGTCACTTTCATGACTATTAGGCGGCACACAAGTGTACTTGAACGAAAGTGAGGGAACTTGCGTGACCCAAAGGTATTTGACTCCTTTTTCATTCCTTTGTCGATTTTTGATGTTTTCTTCAAAGGATGAATCACTTTGGATTAAGGTATTTCTCTTTTTCAGTGGTTAGACTATGTGACGAAAAAGAGCGTTAACAAAAGTCCCCCTTAGAGTTAGATCTGGAGTGAAAAGGAGATTTGACTCTGAGGAAAAAAGAGAAACCGGGGGTCTTTGTGGTTATTGGCAGTTTAAATTCATGCATGTCAGAGATAAAAAGGCTAATGTTTATGGTCGAAATAGCATTGACTGAAATGGATTAAAATTGACTCAATTCCTTGAAAATTTATTTAAAAACATATTACCACACTCAAGTATGGGGGAAAAATGTAATCTATGACTTAAGAAATTTTGAATCTGAGGAATGATATGAAAAAGGGATAAAAGGCATTAGAATAATGAGTTTCTAAGAATGAAGTTACCATTATTTATCAAACCTATTAGGGGGTTGAATTATGCAAGGCCACCTAAGGGAATTGGCTACATAGTCAAATAATAACATCTTTTGGCTGACAGGTCTGCTATGTAGACTATTTATGCAAGGCCACCTAAGGGCACGTGCTGCATAGTCAGGAAAAATAACTCTTAGAAATTTACTTTTCTACTGCTAAAAAACCAGTGAATGTTTATGGAGATTCAAATTTTCTAAATCATAGAGTTTGCTGTATGGAGAGTGGTACTTGAATATGGAGAAGATATTTCAAAACAAGATTATCCAAGAACTAGATAAATGTCAATCCTACGAAGGTCTGACCCAAACGTAGGGAAGAGAAAATATAAACCATAAACCTGAATATTTTCAGATCATGAAAAATAGTATGAGACAAATATGTAAAGAATATCTATTTTCTGCGGATCCGTACATATTTTTGATAAGAACAATAAGTACAAAAGAGGTTTTCTTCCCAAGAATTATGTTACCATTATTTAACAATGTGTTAGGGGGTTGAATTATGCAGGGCCGCCTAAGGGCATTGGCTTCATAGTCAAATAATAGCATCTTTTGGCTGACAGGTCTATTATGTAGACTGTTTATGCAAGGCTTCCTAAGGGAACGTGCTGCATAGTCAAGCAAAAGAACTCTCAGAAATTGGACATTTTGTGACCATAAGTCAAGAATAGGGTTATGAAAATCTGAAAATATTTATGGTTAGGATAATGACACATAAATATTGGTATTGTCCAATGTATAAAGAGATACACAGATCAATGCTAACCATAATAATGTTGTGGCTGGGTCCTGAATTGAAATATGGGACTTCACCACGTATCCCATAAGGATGGGAATCAATCCATATGTAGTTCTTGAAATACAGTTTAATTTCATGTGGGACTAGATTATGGGAGATCTTATTTTAGGGTCATAGAGCTCGGACCATTATAAGAAATACACAGTGTGTGTTTTCATGGGGAATTTTCATCCAAGGGACTGAAAGTGGAATTTGGGGTTATGCCCAAAGGCTTGGGGATGGATTCGAGGGACACTCGAACATTCCTACGTATCCCATAAGGATGGGAATCAAGCCCACGTAGTTCTAGAAATACCCTCTGTACAGATTTGGTTCGTACATGTGAAGGGTGAAAGGGGACTTTAGCGCAATGATGGTTTAACCCAAGATAAAAGGTTCGGGAATTTCCATGTATGCACATAGTTTTTTTTGAATATAACATGATCGAAAATAAATGTAAATAATGATTCCCTCTCAGGTGAGGGTATCAAATAATATTGTATCTTATTGTCATAGAGAACAGAAATGTTGTACAGTTTAACATCATATAACAAGGACGAAGGTGAACCAATGTAAATATATTGATTTTGGGGGTGGTTTCACGAATCAACATCATATGAGATGGAGGTGATCCAATGTGAAGAGATTTGTTTTGGGCTTGAACCTTGAGAGGTTGCCTATGTACCCAGCCTGGAAGGCAATGATCAAAGTCCGTGTAGTTCAATTAAATAATGAATTAGAGATCAAGTTGTTTTTGGTGAAAATGACCTAAAAAATTATGTTGGGACTTACACGTGGTTAGCGGCCCATAGAGGGTGTTATGTTTGATGTTTGCTCTAAGATCACGTGAGTCATACTCGGTGTGAGAAACAAGAGGTAGCAATAACCTTAACAATACATAGTTTAATTTCATGTAGGACATATGAAGGGACTATGCAGTTTACAGTCTTGCAGTTAGGACCATTGGTGTTGCACAGTTTAGTGTCATGTAGTAGGGACAAAATACAGTTTAACGTCATGTAGGACGTATTAAGGGATTTCTATATAATTTAGCGTCATGTAGTAAGGAATATGGGGAAAATATAGTTTAATGTCATGTTGGACAAAAAGAGAACTATGAATTTTAATGTCACGTAGTAAGGACAAAATAGGACACATTTTAACGTCATGTTGGATGTATTAGGGACTTTTTCACAGTTTAACGTCATGTTGGATGAAAAAAATACGATACAGTTTAGCGTCATGTTGGATGAAAGTGTGAATAGTTTATGGTCATATGTATGGACCGTTGGTTATGCAGTTTAACGTCTTGCTGGATGTAAGGGACTTCTGTAGAGTTTAGTGTCATGTAGTCTGGACATCACAGTTTAAAGTCATGTTGGACGTAAGTGCCAATAGTTTATGGTCATATGCATGGACTGTGGATGGTGCAGTTTAACGTCGTGCTGGACATAAGGGACATGCAAACAGTTCAAAGTCATATGCATGGACCGTTGGTTATGCAGTTTAACGTCTTGATGGACGTAAGGGATATGTAAATAGTTTAAGGTCATATTCATGGACCATGGATGGTGTATTTTGTGTTTATACAAAATACTTCTTCAGAAATCTGGTATTGGTTGGAGTAGTGATGAGTTCTCCATCCATTGAGATTAATGAATAAGCTCCATTGGAGTAGAACTTATGTATTGAAGAAGGTCCTTCCCATTTTGGTTCAAGCATGGTAGGTTTCTTTCCTAGTATCATTGGATTTCTGAGAACCAATACCAGTTCTCCCTGAATGAATGAACAAAGACGAACTTTTTTGTTGAAAGCTCGTGCTATTCGATTCTGATAAACTTCCAAGTGGTGTAGTGTGCACAATATTTTCTCATATAACCATTCCAATTCATCCAATCTCTTTTCAGATTTTTCATCTATAGATGACTGATCACAAATGGCTAGTCTGAGCGAGGGTAGTTGAATCTCAATTGGCATGACTGCTTCCATTCCATATACCAATGAATATGGAGTTGGCCGCGTTGCAGTGCGAGTGGTAGTTCGATAAGCCCATAAAGCATGAAAGAATTTATTAGGCCATGACCTCTTCTCTTTATCCATCATCTTTTGCAGTATATTTGACAGAGTCTTGTTGAAGGATTCTATCTGTCCATTGGCCGCTGCATGATACCGAGATGAATGATTAGATTTGATGTTGTATTCTTGATACAACTTCTTCACCTTAGATGAACAGAAGTTGGTTCCATTGTCCGTCAATATGGTATGATGGACACCAAATCTGGTAATTATGTTAGACTTTATGAATCTAACAATGCTTTTAGGACTAACTTCTTTGAGAGGTATTGCTTCGACCCATTTGGAAAAGAAGGCAGTAGCAGTAAGAATATACTTAAACTACTTGGTTGTAACTGAAGGGTAAGGTCCCACCACATCCATTCCCCATGTGGCAAATGGCCACGAGTATTTAGCTGTATGAAGCAACTATGGAGGTTGATGAATGAAGTTGTTATGTACATGGCATGAATGAAACTTCTTTGTGAAATCAACATAATCTTGCATCATTGAAGGCCAAAAGTATCCAAGCCTTCGAATCTGATCAGACAGTCTATGTGTAGACTGGTGGTAACCACAAACTCCTGCATCCACTTCTTTCATGACAACCATTGTCTCTTCACCATCAATGCATCTGAAGAGAACTCCATCAAAACCACACATGAGGGAGGATTTTCTCTAGGTGATCTGGGCTATCATAAAGAGTAAAATTGACCACACATTGCCGGATTTGTTCTTTCCCGGCTCTATCAGGTGGAAGTGTTCCATTTTGAAGGTATACTCTGATAGGTGTCATCCATCCAGTAGTATGACAATATAGTTCAGGAATTGGACTAATATCATTGATTTCCTCTGTTCTTATTTGAACATATGGTGAAATTGTACGACGGTGGGAAATACTGGTGGTTGTCTCATCCCGATTTGGATCTTCCAGAGTTGTGGCTATATTAGCCAGTGCATCATCTTGAGCATTTTTTGATCGTGGGACATAATAAAATGTTGGTTCCATTGGAAATTCCACCATTAACTCTCTGATGTAATCATACAAAGGGATCAATTCTTCTTTTCGGATTGCATAATCCCCATTGACATGTTTGATTACCAGGTCTAAATCACCTTTCACCTTTAAGTGATTCACTTGGGATTGAAGTGCCAACTCCAAGCCTGTGATGAGAGCTTGGTATTCTGCTTCATTATTTGTCCCACCTCCCAATAATGAGAATGAATAAGGTAGAAATTCCTTTTCTGGGGAAATGAGTATAATTCCAAACCCAACATTGTTGAATTTAGAATCCTCCATTTTTTCCCTATTGGACTTCTGGAAGCACCATCAAAGTACATTTCCCATGTTTGGAGACTTTATTGAATAGAGAAGACTTCCTCATCAGGGAGTTCAATATATGAAGATGTGTCTTCCACTGAAGGGTGTTCAGCAAAGAAATCAGCTTGAGCTTGGACCTTTATTTCCTTTTGAGACACATATTGAATATCAAATTGCTGCAAGATAACTGCCCAACTTGCCAAACATCCTGTAAGCATTGGACGACTAAGGATGAATCTGAGAAGATTATTACAAGATACCAATTGGACCTCGTGATGTGTACTTCTAAATACTTGAATATCGGGTTTCTGCTTCAAGCATAGTCCGACTGAGATAGTAGAGGTTGTTTTCATTTCCATCATCATTCTTCTGAGCAAGAAAGGCACCCAATGATCCCTCTAGAGCTGTCACATAGAGGATATGTGGTCTTCCTTCAGCAGGTGGCATAAGTACTGGTGGAATCAATAGGTATTTCTTGAGAATATCGAATGCCTCTTGAAATTCTTCAGTCCACAGGTAAGTGACTCCCTTCTTCATCAATTTGGTGAAGGGTAAACCTTTTCCTTCCATATTGGCGATGAAATGCCGAATATAGGCTAAGTGTCCTTGAAGTCCTCTAAATTATTTTAGATTTCAAGGAGGTGACATACTAAGGATTGACTTGGTCTTCTCAGGATCGACATCAATACCACGATGGCATACAACGAAGCTGAGAAATTTTCCTAAGGTTACCCCAAAAGCACGTTTCAAGGGGTTCATCTTCAAATTATGTTATCGAGGTTTGTGTAATATGACTTCCAAATCATCCAAGTGATTAGAAAATTGTTTGGATTTGACCACCAAATCTTCCAAATAACATTCAACGAACTTCCCTAAAAAGGGGTTGAAAATACGATGCATGGCACGCTGATATGTTTCACCTGCATTCTTTAGCCCGAAGGGCATTACCCGGTAGCAAAACACACCGTGAGGGGATCTGAAGCCTGTATATTCCTCATCTTATAGATCCATTCAGATTTGATTATATCCAGAATATCCATCCATGAATGAGAGTGCTTTATAGCAAGCTTTTGCATCAATTAATAGTTCTGTAATTGGTACTGGAAAATCATCCTTCGGACAATGCTGATTAAGATCTATGAAATCAATGCAAACTCTAATTTTCCCATTCTTCTTTTTCACTGGGACAATATTAGCCAACCACTTGGGATATTGAACTTCTCTGATGAAGTTAGATTTGATAATCTTATCCACTTCAGCCTCAATTTTGGAAGCATAAGTTGGGTGTGTTCTTCTTGCTGCATGTTTAAATCCTCGATGTTCTTCTGATAAACCCAAATGATGAGTAGAAACATCAGGATCAAGTCCAAAAATCTCTGTATAGTTCCAAGCAAATATGTCTCAATTTTTTTGTAAAGGAAATATACATCTCTTCCTCTTAAAGAGTCATAACCACACTAATTAAAGTGCGGTGTGGATCTTCTATTGTACCCATATTTATTTCTCTGAGTTCATCCAAAGTGGTAGAGATACCTTCTTCAAATGATGGAGGAGAATATATGAGATCTTCCTCTTCTTCTTCAACATGTTTTATTTCCTCAGATTCTACTTGAATAGTAGATGATGAAGTAGAATTTTCATGATCACAAGAGATCTTAAAATTTGTAGATCTTGAAGAAGAAGCTTCCATTTCCAACCCAATTGATGTTGAAGGGTCTTATTTGGGTAATAAAGAGGAGGTGATGGATTGAGAATCGATATCATCATTCACCTCTACCATTTCTATAACTTCTTCTGGCCTGGTTGGCGAAGTATATACTTGCTGGATTTCAGCAGATGAAATGAAGACATCTCCATTTGATCTTTCGTCATTGCTTGGTGAATCACCACTTTCTCCCATGCTATCTGGATTTATTGTTGTGATTGAAATTATGGAGGATTCCATAAGAGTATTTTGATTTGGGTCTATTTTGTCAATTTGACTGATATACAACACATAATCTGTACTCACATGTGCTAATGGGTTTACTAGAATCTTTTCCAAACCATATGGAGCATTAACTTTGGTAATCTTCTTTTTTTGTGGATTCCTTCTTTCCCTTCATGTTGTAGAATTCTGCCTCAATGTATTGAGATTCACATGTCTTAAACGGGGCCTTATCACCATACAATTTCCCAAAATGACCATCAAAACAATATTTGAGACATTGATGGTATGATGAAGGGATAGCCGCATGTTGATGTAGCCAGGGTCTTCAAAGAAATATGTTGAAGGATGAGTCTTGATCAACAACAATGAAATATGAATTGGAAACAAGATCTCCAAACGGAGTTCTGAGTGTAATCTCACCCAGTGGTTCTTGTTCATTTTTATCATATCCTTGTAACATCATATTTGAAGGAGATATATCAGATTCCGTGAGTCCGAATCGACGAAGTGTAGGAATGGGCATGAGGTTGACTCTTGAACCATTATCAATGAAAGCTCTTTGGATGTCTACGCCATTGAACTTGACAGATAAGTACAAAGGTATAATATGTCCATGCACGACATCATCTTCATCTTAATTAGTAAAAGATATTACTGCATGGAATTCTGCAGTATTATTCTCTACATGGTAGAATTCAGCTGCAGCAATTTCAGTTTCAAACTCCTGAGGACTTGAAAAAGCCTCGATGAGTGCCTCTTGAAGATCCTTTGATAAATTCAAGGCATCTAGAATTGATAACATGGCCGGTACTTGGGACAGGTGTTTCAATACATCATACTGTTGATCCAAAGGTCTGCGTTTCCCAACAGGAACATGTGTTTTAGCAGGTGACTTGGAAGTTGATGCTTTGGAATTTGATGCATCAGGTACCGGGATATGAGTTGGTAATACTCCTGGAGTTGGAAGATTAGACTGATTAGGTCTATTTACTTGTTGAGAGGAAGAAGATGGAACCTTCAACCAATCTTCCAGAATAATTGTTCCAGGACTGAGTCTACCTTGTGTGGATGAACTTTCTTGTTCTTGTTGAGCTTGTTGAAGGGCTCTACCATGAGTTTCTGCCGCATAAAAAGTTCTATCAGGGGTAGAAATGGAATAGTGGCCTCTGAATGATACATGTATTACTCTGTATCCTGAGCCTCTGGAACTTCCTCTGATTCCTCTATATGATATAGGGAATTCAGGCTCATAAAAATCAAAACTATGACTGGAATATGGATCTGTTAATTGAATCATATTAACAGAACTGAAGAACAACTCTTCATATGATGATGACTCTGCCTGATTAGCCTGTTTAGGCTGTACTATTTGGTGGGGCGGTGCCCATTTCATTGAAGTAGATGGCATAAAATCTGCCAAAGTCAAAGACAACTTAGGCTTTGACACATACTCATCTTCTTCTGATTGTACCTCTTTCTTGGAATTGTGTCATTTCTTTGAGGATTTTCCCTCTGATGAAGAGGGGTTTTCTACAACATTCATGGCAGAAGGCGCAATTGGTTTCATCAATTGTGTTCGAAAAATAGCATGAGTTTGGTTGATCATCTTTCTGGCCATCCAATAATCATATTTTTGTGAATTTTTGTTCTTAACTTCGTGTTACTCGCCTTCCTCCTCTGGAACTGTAGCAGTAACACATGCTACCTGAGCTGAAGAACCTTTCAGTTTGACTTGTCCCAAATCGGCCATTTTTTGTAGGAGGTCCTTGAAAACAAAACAATCCTAAATGGAATGCCCCAACATTTGATGAAATGAGAAATAGTTGGGACGGTCTTCATCTCCTTCCTTGTTTGGCCTCTTAGGCCTTGGAAATTGAACGAAATTATTTTCTAGAGCCGAAATGAAATGACCAGGAACTTGTTCATTTCAGTAAGAGTAAACTTCACTTTTCAAATCCTCAAATTGTTTTTGTCTTTGATCTATTTGATCATCTTGACGAAATGACCTCTTTTGTTGGCGCTCAGGAGGTGGAGCCCTTTGAGAAGATAAAGGTTTTGAAGTAGAAGAAGGTAAAAGTGCTTGTTCAAGGATAACTCTAGCAGTCTATACTTTACCCATTCTGCATCCTGGAGCTGATGGAATTATACGAGCTTTACCCTTAGTCTTCATAAGAGAATCTTCAATCTGTTGAGTGATTAAAGTAAGTTCTCAAAAACCTCCTGTGTATTTCCCTAGGATCAACGACGTGCATAATTCGTCACGCAGATTTCCCACACAAATTGGTTATAGTTCTTCTTGAGGGAGTGCTAAGCTTAGGGAATATGTTAATCCCTTCCAGCAAGTAATGAAATTTGAAACCATTTCATTCTCCCTTTTTTTATAGTTTGTAAGATCAAAAAATATTTTCTTTGGTAACGTTGAGCTGAACTGAAGAATGAATTGTTGACGAAGATCATCCCATCTGGTAATTGAATGAGATTGCAAGCTTGTATAACAAACAAAAGCTGGTCCTTTCAAGGTTCGCACGAAGCATCTGAGTTTCACTGCTTCTTGTTGTTCCGGAGATCCCATCATAGGATTGCAACAAGACACGTAACACGTGAAATGCTATTCAGGATTTCCTGATCCATTGAAAATAGGTAATATTGGGTTCCCAAAACATGATGGGGGAGGGATTGAATCTACCCATTCAGGGAAAGCTCTCTTTTCTGGGTGAACCTGCACACACATCCTTTCCATAGTCTCTAACCGAGCTATTAATGACTCAATGGTAGTTATTAACATATGAGAAACATCTGGATGAACATGGACTTGGGAAGGTTCAATAATTGGAGTCTGGACAGGTATGATGGCTGGTATTGCAACTAATGGTAGCACCACCGATTGTTGTTGCATTTGACCCATAGCATTAGATCTGTGAGGGTGTACTGACAAAGGAGGATATTCTTGATCCATCTCAGTAACTGCAAAAAACTCCCTTGGCTGACTGACTCCAGCACGCTTAGGAGGAAGACTACTTTTAAGTAGCTCTGCATTCATCCTCCTCAATTCCTTCATTTCTTCCTCTTGTTGCATAAATCTTTGCTCTAGTGAGAGCGATTGGCCTTCTCCAGAGGAAGGGTATGTGACCTGATTCATTCCTTTCCCCTTATTGGATCCATTTCGGAGAGGGGGGTGTGGGTTACTTGAAGGATTACCTAGGTTCTGAGTAATCCTTTGATTTCGTGTACGCACACCTTCTTCATTTGTGTCTGTGCATACAACTTCTTGAGAAGGATCATCTTTATCTGTTCCCTCTGAATGAACCTCATCTGGTGGATCAGCAACAACGACATTGATTACATTGATTGATGCATAATACATTACATCCCTTTTATCGGCATTTCTGTGATATTGTCTTCTTCCATGTCCTTGATGAGACATTGCCTTTTGTTGATTGATCCCTTAGGAAATTCTTGACGAACCGTAATTTGGAGGGAATGTCCTGATAATTTGGCTCTTCGTTCCTCTTGTGCCTTCTTCCCCAATCGAGAGAAGACCGACTTTCATTGAAGAGGGGATTGATTATTTGAAAAAGTCCCCAGTCCGGTGGACTGAGGCTGTTTCTGCTGTCCCTTCTCAACTCCTCGAATCCAATTTGTTGATTCCAAGGGTTGGGTTAAAAGAGTCCCCAGTCTGGCAAGCTGGGGTGGTTCTTGACATGCTATATCTAAGAATTTTTTGAAAGCTCTATTGATCTTGCAGACCTTAGTCCGGAAATTAGCTAGATGCATCAATCGACATCCACTTTTACCACCCGGCTCAAAAGACCGTTGGATAATTTCTGACACTTCTATCACTTGATGATGTGCTTTCTCCATACGAGAGTCCTATTCAATATTCTCGTTTTCTTGATGCAGGATTAATTCAATAACTTTTTCTCTGTATTCTTGATTTTGAGAAGAACTAGTCGAGGTCTGTTCTTGGGAAAGATTTTGATTACAAACAAAAACCTGTAACTGTGGCCGACCACGGGAAATAACATTGCATGAGACCATTTTCAGCGGGCTTTTCTGACTAAATAGTACACTGAAATGTAGTGATCCATGAACACCCCATCCTCTGACATGAATACGAGATGGGTCATTGGAAATTAACTAGTGAAATCTTCTGCGTGCGCCAAGGCATTAAAGTTGAAGGGCTCTCTGCTGCTTTTCAGCCTTCGGATATCGAGAGACTGATAGAGATACCAAATCACTCTAATGTTGTAACCCTTCTATTATCTTAACATTATTTTCATATTCATCATAAGATAATACTTTCTTTTTCAACTGACAAAGTGTTTTCCATATGTTGAGACGAATATCATCAATTCCATCTTCCATCAACATCTCTAGAATGTCATACTGAGAGTCAGCTAGAGGCCAAAACATGACTGGCACTTCACCTTTCGCCAGTTGTTTTCTCATGTTCATCATTTCCTCTTTATCATTTAATGAAGATTATTCTACCTGTTTAGACCAGAGCTGGTTCTTTCTTGTTGTTTCATCGTATTCAACAATATTGGTAGAGAAATCACTGATTAAACTAGAAGATGCATGACATAGGGGTGGTTCGGAGAATGACCTACACACTGGGCTATATTGTGGTTGAGAAAGTATTTCACCTGCTAATGGTAAAGCATCATACATGACTGGATTCACATTTTCAAGTGCCTTAAGATAAGAGGGCTTTCTCATCACTACATTGTTTGTTGAAGAATTTTCCAAGAAATGCGAATCACTACTGTGGAGAGGACTTTCGCAGTGAAATTCATCATTATGGGGAGGACCACCATGGTGGGTTACAGCAAAAGATGAAATTTTTTTCTCCTTTGTCTTCTGACCACACAGAGGGTTACTGTGGCTCTCATCTGAAGAAGAAACATCGAGATTGACCGAACTGTCACGAATCAATCCTTCATGAGGATGTGTCTGGTGAAAACCTTTAGAATTAATGTTCCCACTATTGGGAACTGAGAGAGCAGAATCTTGAGTTGCAATAGATATTTGTCTGAGTGCATCAAGAACTCCAGCATCGAGTAAGGCCTTGTTATAGATTGCCCTTGATTTCTTGACTGTGCTGGGCGGGTCTTCTTCATAGACGCCTTCTTACTCAATTTGGCAGGTGTGTGTGCCTGCTCAGGAGAAATGATTAGGGTAGGCTGATTATCTCTGCTCAAACCAGGTGTATGTGCCTGACTTGGTTGCCCGTATGATATGGGGGAGTACGCCACACAACCCTCTTGGACTAGAACAGATGTGTGTGTCTGTTCCGGAGTGAACTGTCGATGTGTCACTCTACTAGTAGGGATACATTTATGTGTCTTTTCCTGAGATGCTGCTGATACTGTTATAATATCCTGGCAGGCATCCATAATATGAGCGTTGATTTGCTTATGCTCTTTCACCATTGATTGAATATGCTTGGTAACATCAGCTTCCAGAATGGGGATATACGTCCATTCCGTGCTTGGAGTAGGTGTGTGTTTCTGCTCCTGTCCTCCTGTTCCTGTCAATTAATCCTGACAATACTCATGTGCGGGGGCAGAGAGTTGAGTCTGCCTCCTGTTTGTCATCGGAGCTTTCCGAATGACTTCTCCGAATGCTACCAAATGAGACTGTTGGTAATATTGATCAATACTAGTAGGTGTATGTGCCTACTTATTGCACTTGACCAAACATGGTTGACGAGCTCTATCATATGTAGTCAGACAATCCTGCTGACTAGATGATGATTTATAAACAGTTGTATGTTCCTGTCTATAGTACTCCACCATAATTTCTTGGCGGGATTGGCATGATGCTTCCAGATGAGTCTGTTGGACAGTGGAATTAAAACGGATGAGTGTGTGTGCCCGCTCGTTGTTTGCCACCGTGTTAGGTTGGTGGACTTCTCCGGAGATGGCATAGATGAGAACCTACTCACTGTTGACCGGATTTCTCCTCTGTTAGTTCATCTTGCCTGCTTGGGTTCGAGGAACCTGAGCCGAACGCCTGGAGATGATACCCTCATCATGATGAGGGTGCACTGCCACACGAGTCTAGCGGCGATTATTGATGGGAGCCCTCGGGAAGGACTCATGTCTCCTTGAATTAAGGTCCTGAGGGGCCTGCTCATTCACCTCGCCAGAATATGGGAGGGATTGGTGATTGCATTTTAGGGATAACGACCCAAAACGGTTGGAGATGGTGGTTGGAACCACCTGATTCTTAATCACTGGTCGTCGTTGTCCGGACGACCAGTGTGAGTTGTTCACTAGGAGGGATTGTCTGGTAGCCTCCCGAGTTGGAATGGTACCGTGTTGACGGTACTCCTTAACCAGCGCATTTGATACCCATCATTGAGGACGCTGAGTAGGTGATGTCATCCTCAGAGTGGATGACAATCCAGCAGGATTAACAGTAGTGGCATTTGCAGCAGAAGTTTTCACAGCAGACGTATTCACGGGTGTGAACTTAAGAGAACTCATTTTGGAAATGCAAAAGATCTTGGAAAAGAGTGCCTTTTTGATGTAACAGACATAATCAAGATAAGTCCAACCACTACATCTTTTGGATGAGAAAATATGTTATTTATTGCTTTGTTGACCCTCTCATTGAGTTTAAATAGGGCCTAACAAATAAGAAAAACATCATTTTAAATTGGTTAAGGATTCACGTCGGGTTCACCGTTTTTTGTTTCCCTTTGGAATTGGGGATGACCTCATTGATTGAAGGATAAAACATTCCAATCGGGTTCTAACAGGTTTGTTCGTAGAACTAGAAACATCCAATGATTCCATATCCATTTGGATCTACTTTCCAAAGGTAGGTGATCATTAGTTGTAGACTGATGAGGCTTAAGAATTTGCATTAGTCAAGTGGATGGGAGGTTGGACTCATCACTCCTTTTTTAGGGGAATTATTGTCTACTTCGGGACTCTCTTTATAGATTTAAGTTATGTTCGTGAATCCTTATTACATTACAAAGTATAAAATGATCTTTCCTTTAGATCTGACAATCAATGATTAATATGTAGGAATTTTAGATAATCTTTTATATGTATTCGAGGTTATTCATCGATAGAGAATCATCTGTATTTGTTATAGATTCTTGGTCAATGGTATCCTTCAATACATAAATGTCTCCTGGTCATTATGATGACCATACTGGTTTTAAATCCACTCAGTGAGGCACTTGAAGTTTATTGTCATTCAGGAGGACATGGATTATTTCCGAGTTGGGATCGCACCCGCAGATGGGTTACCTGTGTAACCTGGTTTAGAGAAGGAATCAAAACCGACTTAGTTCGAGTAAGGGGGTATGATGTTTATGATTTATGGCTCAAAGAAAGATGTCATAATTACTTTTACACTGTAAGCTCACGTGAGTCATGATCGGTGTGAGAAACAAGAGGTTTCGGTAAAACCAAAAAATTGTGCCATGAAATATGCAATCATAAGAAATTATGTGGGGCTTATGTATGTATGACTGCCCAAATAAATGAAGATTAATATTTACTTTATGGAATAAATCTAGGAACAGGGTCCATAAAGGTATATATACATTATGGAGATTTGGATACTCTAATCTTGGGGCTTAATCCTAAGGAAGATGCCCATGTTAGGAGGGGACTTATGATTTGGTTTTACTCCTGAGAAGGAAGCCCAGATCAAAAAGTAAATTAAGACTGGTTAAGAGAAATTATGACTGGGGATTACTCTTGAGAAGGGGGCCTAGGTTAAGGGACTTGAAAAATTAAGGGACTTGGGGCTTACTCCTTAAAAGGAAGCCCACATTTGAGACTGGGGATTATTCCTGAAGAGGAATCCCAGGTTAAGAGAACCATATTTGGGGCTTACTTCTGAGGAGGATGTCCATATTTGTGAATTTTAAGACTGGGGCTTACTCTTAAAGAGGATTCCCATATTAAGAGAATTATGGTTGGGGCTTACTCCTAAGGAGGATGCCCAGATTAGGGGACTTGGGGCTTACTACTAAGGAGGATGCCCAAATTAATGAAAATTTGGACTGGGGCTTACTCCTGAAAAGGAGGCCCAGGTTAATGAGGATTTGGGGCTTATTCCTATAGAGGATTCCCAAATTAATGAAAATTTGGACTGGGGATTACTCTTGAAAAGGAGGCCCAGGTTAATGAGAATTTGGGCCTTACTCCTAAGGAAGATTCCAAAATTAATGAAAATTTGGACTGGGGATTTCTCCTGAAAAGGAGGCCCAGGTTAAGGATTCTATCATTTTAAAGGATGAGGTTGAATGAATGAACTCTCTATCTTTAGTGATGTAAAGATGTGTAATTCACTAGGTTTTGAGAGATGTTCCACAAAATTCCTTTCAGATAAGGAAGTCAATAATGAAAACATGCCATAAATGGCTTTGAAGAGTGTCTTGAAGACTGAATCTTGAATAGGAATGGCGGAATGACATAAGAGAGGTGAAATGGGCTGGAAGGGCACCAAAAAATTGAAGGGCGTTCAAGTCCTAGGGGTCGCGCAAGTACTACATGGGCGCGCAAGTCTTGGTCACGCAGGAATACCTATGCGGCACATGGGTACTTGCGTTATTGTTAACTAGTAAGGTAATACTTGGGCGATCCTTGACCAAAGCCTTTAGATATATCCCGAGGTACTTCTAGAAGAGTGGCGCGCAAGTTTCAAATGAGTAGGTAAGGAGGCACGCAAGTGTGTCCATTTCCCTTAAGGGTAAAACACTTAGGCACACAAGTGTTAGTGAATTCTAACACTTAGACCTTATTACTATTGTTTAGACCTTCCATTCTAGGTAAATAATTACCTTAGAAGTGTTCGGAAGACTTGAAGAAGAGACTTGGGCGTTCAAAGCTCTGTATCTGAATTTTGGAAAAAATCGTCTTCAAATGGGGGGCCCACCGGGTGTATTTATAGGCTAGAGAAGATCTTGGGCGGTTTTCGAAGAGGGCGCACAAGTCACTTGCACGACTATTAGGCGACGCACATGTGTACTTGCGTGACAGTGAGGGAACTTGCACAACCAAAAGGTATTTGACTCCTTTTTCATTCCTTTGTTGATTTTTGTTGTTTTCTTCAAAGGATTAATCACATTGGATTAAGGTATTTCTCTTTTTCAGTGGTTAGACTCTATGAAGAAAAGGAGCGTCAAAAGCTAGACACCATGGGTGCCAAACTACTGAGATTTTATCTCACACCCTGCTCAAGTACCATTAGTACCCGAGTAAACTTACTGTCTATAGGTATTGATAAAGGGAAGCAGCCAACTTCCAATGTTTGATTCACTGTACTTGGATAATGTTAGGGTAGAGGATCGAGCTAGTGCTCAAGTTGCTCGTGGAGCTATCCATTAGGATGTTATTCTATTACTACATTGTATTGATTGTTGTAATTCTTACTGACTTTCCTTGTATCATCATCTATCATACATGAATTGTTGTAAATTGGCATTGAATTTTTTATTTAGTTGATTATTATTATTCTTTTTCTACTTTTCTTTATTTATTTACCGCTTCTGCTATTGTATGTTGTTTCATATTGATTATATTGCAGTGCTACTCTGATAAAAGGGTATAGTCTTCCCACTATCACCACCTAAGACCCTCACTGTTAATCGGTATCCTCTAGCATATGAGGATACACACTTGAGGCCATGTGACCCACTAGTCCAGCTACTCTTTTAATGGTAGGTTGGGCCGGGATGTTACATGATGTATGTGTGTGTTTGTATATACTGTATGTGTATGCATGTGTTGTGTTGTGTGTGTGTGTTTTTTGTGTTTGTGTATGTTTATGTGTGTACATGTATGTATGTATGTGTGTGTATGTATATGTTCATATGTATGGGTATGTATGTATGCTTGTGTATGTGTATATGTGTATGTATGTGTATGTGTTCGTGTACATATGTTTATGTGGCATGTGTATGTTTATATAGTATGTGTATATATGTATATGTATGTGTAGGTATGCATGAGTGTGTAATTGTATTTATGTTTATGTGTATACATGTACATGTATGTGTATGTATATGCATGTATGCGTGTGTATGTGTATGTGTATGTGTATGTGTATATGTATATATGTACACGTGTATGTGCATGTATATGTACATATGTTTGTCTATGAATATGTGTGTGTAGGTTCATGTGTATGTGTATATGTATGTGTATGTGTATGTGTATATGTGTACACTACAAAAAAAGAGGGCATTAAGGATGGTTTTTTCTTGAACTGGAGGTGGTTTAAGCCACTACCGAATAGTATAACGATGATTATCAAAACCGCCACATATCGCATGATCACTATTAATTTCATAGTGGTTTATTTCTTTTAGGGGTGTTTTTTTATAAAAAATAATTAAAAAATAAAATTGATATCATGAACCTAACAACTGAAAAATATATTTACGGTGGTTATGTTTACTGATGATTAATAGTAACCACCGATAATTAGATTTTTCATTAATTTCCTGAGAGTTGATTAATTAAAAACCACAGCAAAATATTACATTAAAATTTCATTTTTTAAAATATTTAATAAAACAATGTAAATATAAAAAAACTGACACGTAATAAACTAAAACATAAATGTATGATAAACCCATCATACATACATCATACATACATTCAAATATAAAAAGATCAACAATCAGCATAACCTCAGTCAACATATACCATAGTTAACCCATACCTCAGTCAACCCATACCTCAATCATCAGTATATACATATAAAATATGTCCAAAAACAACCCATAACTAATATACATCAACCCCATGACATCAATAACATATTTTTGACTCCCCATCATCTCATCAACTGAAACTGACCACATCATCTCATCAACTGCAAGAAATAAGAAAAAATAAATTAAAACTAAACATAATAAATCTAAATTACAATAGAATAATTTATAAATTTTAAATATACCATGGAAACTAAGAACCATCATGACATCCTTATAAAGAATCACTTGAGTAGAAACATTATTTCACATCAGTTTTTATTTCATTTTAAAGTCGGTTAAAAACCAACTTTTATAAAGGAGACATTGAAAATCCGTTTTCGGCATTAGTTCTACAAAAGCTGATGCTGAAAAGCCATGAAAAATTGGTCTTCAACTTCTCTTTTTTGAAAAAAAAACCGACACAGAATACCTTAAAAAATCGACATTTGGTTTCATTTTAGTTAAAACAAATGCCTAAAACTCTGAAAAAACGTCTTCGACGTCGGTTTTAATGAAAAATGATGTTGAAAGTAAAATGTTTTTTTAATAAAATTGGAAATATTATAGCCTTAAAAAAAGTAACAACATACCTATAATAAAAAATATAAAATAAATCAATGCATAGGTAGGATTAAAAATGTGTAAAATAAAACAAAATTTGACAACTTAATTAAAAAAACATTTACTTAATGATATTTTAAACTAGATTTAAAAAACACACACCTAATAAATTATAACATAATCATCTGTTATTATTGTTGAAGCATTCCTTTGATATT
Organism: Viscum album; assembly: GCA_963277665.1. Taxonomy (NCBI): domain Eukaryota; kingdom Viridiplantae; phylum Streptophyta; class Magnoliopsida; order Santalales; family Viscaceae; genus Viscum; species Viscum album. The sequence continues at coordinate 1,881,618,442 of OY728138.1, read as the reverse complement.
ATTAACTTCAAACACCATTTATAACAATATTATTAGTTTTTAAACACTTTGTTACAGAAATATAATATTAAAAATAAACATTAAAAGAAGAATACCTAATAATTTCAATCATAACCATACATAAAAAGTAGTTCAAAAACAAGGATCGAAGATGAGTAAGTTCATCATCAATATATGAATCAGTTTTATTGAATTTCGACAATAACATTAAGTGCTATAAGATTAAAAATAAAATATTATGAAATAAAACATTAAATAGTTAATATAATTGACAAACCTTATCAAAATTAGTTGTTACTCCAATTTTTATTATCTCATACATGAATTGTAAAACATAATGACCACATTCTACGATTCCTTTTTGATTATGGCAATAAGGTTATAAAACATTGAATTGATATTAAAAACCATTATATGTATATATATATATGTATATATCAAAAATCAAAATATTATGTAATATAAAAATATATACATGTACTTCCATGCATTGGATTGGATTTGGTTTCTTTATTAACAAGTGATCTCTATTAAACTTTATCCATGACCTGCATTTTTCATATATATCAACTAATAAAACATGTATAAATAATAAAATTAAATGTAATAAACTTATAAAAAATAATAAAACTTACTTGTCTAACAATGTGCTATTTTTTTTACGAATAGGGCCTAATAAAGAGAAAAATCGGTATAAAGTGCATTCCCTGAGACAAAATATTCCTAACATACAATGCCCTCTACAATAAAAAATGTTCACAATTAATTACAATATAATGAAAATTAGTTCTTAATTATATTAGTGTTTTTACCCATCAAGGTATGGTAAAAACCAATATCTAATATCTGCATTTGATAATCTATCAGATATATATTTAACTATATCAGAAGTCTTCATATATTGCACAGATGTTGAAATGAATTTTGAATCCATAAAACCATAAAAACCAGTTATTTTATTTTGTATTTGAAGCATGGATAAATACCTAATTTAATAAGTAAAATAGTAAGTCACTTAAAATCAAATTTATTGAAAGAAAAATTTAAACTCAAAAATAAATTTACTTACATGGAAAAAAACTATAACACAAGAATACTGAGCTCTTTAAACTCTATCAGATCCATGATACCTTTTTTAAATATTCTCAACAAACAGTCTCTTCCACACATTTTCGATGTTATCCAAAACTCATATAAATTATCTATTGAAGAATAAATCTGTGATAATATGTTTATCCCACTATAAATATAAGTATCTATAACTGTTTTTTTCTGAACCTTTTTTCCCCTGTATCATTTTTTTGATTGTAGATAATCCTATAAAAACTAAATGTCAAAAAACATTATAATTAATTTTCAATCAAATATAAATAATAATGAAAAACAATTCATACCTCATATGATAGATTACAAATAAGTTTAGCCGGTCAAAGTATAAACTCACCCATACAATCCCCAAATTTGGTAACTTCCTCAGTAGGTAATGGTAGTGTAAAATTATGATAAATAATATCATACACTGATACTGTGACATAATCCAACTAAATCGGCTGGTGGCGTATAGAATCCATAAAAATATTTATGACTCTGTACGCAACAATATGTACATGTGTATCTCTAGCATGATACTCCCAATATAATGTCAGGTCTGAACGAGTAGGTGGAAGATCTGAGTAGGCAGGCTAGGTGGGCTGGGCCAGCTGGGCAGTCTGTACATGCTGTGCATCTGACTGTGAAGGCTGGGAAGACTAGGTAGGCTGGGCGGGCTGGGTAAGCTGAGAAGGTTGTGATTGTCTCTTAAATTGTTAAAAAATATATTTCATAACTGATTGAATTTGATCGCTCATGGACTATTTCATTTCTTTCAGCTCAATTTTTAAGGATTCAATTTTTTAGATCTCTTGACTGCTTACATTGATTACCAAAAACATTCCTAATACTAACACCCGCCTGATATCCTCTTACTCGGCCTGAGTGTTCTTTATTTCCTAAAGATGTAGCAAAGATATCCATCCTACCGTCAGGGATAAAAGTTCATTAGCTATCTTTATCCTGAATATCATCCTGAAATATAAAATGAAATTTTTATATCAATGTTTTTTATTTAAAAAATACAAACATCAATGAATGATGAAAATTATTTACTTACAATTATTTCAGTTACTTCCTTATCTTTCTCTATAAGATACATTTCATTTTTCATTCTTCTCACTCATTTCCATTTTTCATGGAGAGTGGGAGGAGATGGAGGACCAAACTGGACATCTTCTAAACCACAATTAGATTGAGCTCTTAATGATTCAAATTTTTCTTCAATCATTTTCTTCTCCAATAACTGCTACCCTCCATGTGATAAAGTATGAGGGTATACATTTTTCAACTAGATCTCTTGATGAGACCTCTTGGAGGCATGTTATCTAAAAATAAACTAATAAGTAATTAGATAAATATATAATAAATTTTACAATATAAAATAATTATCATACCTGAAATTGTTCTCCATGTCAGCATATAACAAATTTCTTATATGTATATGCATCTATAAACTAATATTTGAGGCATGAGTTTTCATAAATTTTCTTTCCAAAAACATAATTTTTTGTCCATTTTGTTTTAAAAAATCTCCATCAAACTGCATCTAAAGAGATATGTATTTTCCTAATTTCTTTCACTTCCTCAAAATTGAATGTCATCTGTAATTGAATAAATTAAATATGCTATTTAAAATATTTAATATTAAAAAAATGAGATAAAATAAATCAACTGAGACATTTTACCTTCATGGCCTCCCAAAACTATTGTTTCAACATATTATTTACAAACTTCCAATTAGGATATAAAATCCTAATCCTACAACGACTAAACATTGATATATAACTATTAAACTGAACTACATTTGGTCCAGTTTCATTATTATTATCATCAAAATGAATATGTGATCTCTCATCTTCATGAGAAAGTGATTGTTTTTGAAAATGTATAATACCATGTTTACCAACTCTGAAAATTGATTTATCTATAGTAGTAGAAGAAATATCCTCCACTGAAGACGCATTAGTAGTCATACAAATATTTTTTTATAAATTAAGAGTTTTATTTCATTAAATAAGTATATTACTATATATTTAAAAATATGAAAAAATAGATATACCTTGGAAACCGTTCTTCTCTCTCTGTATCTGGAATTGACATAAGAAAGTGTAATAAAATTTTGTATATCTTTCTATAATTAGAAAACTGAATATTTAAAAACAAGGATGACAAGAAAAAGTAAAAAAGAGGAACACATTTGTATGTTTCAAAAAAAATAATGATGTCATGATTCTTATAACTAAAATCAATGAAAGTTAACCGATTAAAAATTGATTTTGTACACATAAAAATTTCAAAAAAGAAACAAAATATAAATAATTACTAGAATAATTAAGAGACTAATTTAGTGTTTTCTCATATTCCTTCATCATGATCATTACGTACTGTATGCACTATATCTTCTTTATAGTCATTATAATTATCCAAAAATCTCATAATAGATGAATAAGACTCATGTAAAACAATAACATCATTAGAATCATCCTCATCACCAAAATTATATATTTTTTTTCTTGAAAAATGGTGGACCACAGATCATTTGATGGATCAATGACATAAAATATCTGGTTTTCATGTTTTTTCATGATAAATGGTTCCTCATTGTAATTAAATCTTTTCAAATCAACCATTGTAAATCCACAATCACCATGTTTCATACCACTATTACAATCAACCCAATTAAACTTAAACATAGTGACCCATAATTTTTTATAATCAATTTCCCATATATCCTCAAAAACTTCAAAATATGTTGATGAATTAGAAATTGAGTTTTTATCTTTTATCCTAAAAAATGTACTACTTCAGGAATGACCATCACACCATTATTTTGAATTGTACTCTTATCATCCAGCTTTTTTGTGTAAAATGTGTACCCAATAATATCAAAACCAGACCATATTATCACATTAAGAGATGGTCCCCCTGCAAAACATTTCAACATTTTTTATGTAGATATATTTGTGATCAATTTCTCTTTAAACCATGAAACAAATGTCTATTTCTTCCCAATCATCAACCAATTTTCATTTTTTTGGATATCGTATCATTAATTTTGTAATATGTGATGATATATATGATTGAAATTCATCTGTGTTGATCAAAATTTATTAATATGCCTACATCACTTCATCATGTGGAATGAAATTTACCTTTAAGCCTCAAATCCCTCTACCTTCACAATCAACTATCAAATGTTGAGATATAGGGAGACCAATATGATCCAATTCATACAAATAATTAGTATAGAACTTAATCACATCTTTTGATACATATTTTTGAACAATAGAGGACTTTGGTCGATAAGGATTTTTAACATATCCCTTTAAAATATTCATATACCTTTCAAAAGGATACATCCAACGTAAATAAGCAGACCCATATATTCTTATCTCAGGCACCAGATGAATCACCAGATGAACCATTATATCAAAAAATGTTGGTGGAAAATACATTTCTAGTTAAAAAAGTATAAGTGAATCTTCATTCTCCAACTCATCTAAAATTTTTTTATCAACAAATTTGATACAAATGGATTTGAAAAAAATTTCATAACAAGATGATAGTATTTCTGATAGCTGATGGTAATATACCACGCGGTGTGATGGGTAGTAGTTGTTTCATCAATACATGACAGTCAAAAGATTTCATACCTATTAATTTTCAATCCTTCACTAACACAAAAGTATTCAAATTTTAATTATATCAACTAGGTACTTTTATACCATACAAACACTGAAAAAATTATCTTCTCACTCTTGCTTAATGTGTGACAATCCAGAGGTAAATATGTTTGGTTTCCCTTCATAGTTGGAGCTAACTGCAAATATATTCCCATTGCTATAAAGTCCAATCTAGAATTCAATATATATTTTTTATTTTCTTTTATAACTAAAAAATTACCAATCAAACTGTCACATATATTTTTCTCAACATTCATAACATCATTGTAATGTTTTATCTCTAAAAATCTCCAATAATTTAGTCCAATAAAAAGACTGTTTCTTCTAGATATTTTTATGAAGACCAGAACTAATTTTCTTTCCAAATGCCGAATCAATATTTTTCACCTTGTCATAATATTATTTAACTAATAATGGTTGTGGGGGAATATTGTATTCATATAAATTGTTAAATTCATTTTTTAATCTATGATAAGGATGATCAATTCACAAAAATCATTGATGTCCCATGTGTATTATCTTTCTTCAATTCTGGAATTGAAAATATAAAGTCTCTTATTTGAAAATTGGACATGCTTTATATCACTTAACACTATATCCCGATAAGTTTCCATATATAGGAAAGTTGTTTATACTGAACATTATCACAACACATAAAATAAAATACTCTTTTTTTTATATGCATAAAAAACATCAACCCTTACCTCCCATAGAAGTTTTAAATCATTAATCAATGCTGAAAGATACACATCAATATTGTTTCCCAGCTTTTTTGGTCTATAAATCATCAAGCTCATCATAACATATTTTTTCTTCATACATATATATGGGGAGAAGTTGTAAACTACCAATAAACATGACATGAACTATGTTGGATACTTAAGATTTGAAGGGATTATTAGAAAGAATTATTTGATTTAGCATTAGGTTAGATGTTAGTACCTGAGAATGAATCTGAATTTACTTTTTCATAAATCTTATAGAGTGATATTCCACATGTAATAAATTTTGATAAAAATTAATATTCTTTTCTATAAAACACACAATCATTGGGGAAAACATGTATCTTTTTATATCCCAATCCCATTAGGCATAATATTTTATTTTCCTTATAATTGGAATCTGGAAGCCTGTTACCTTATGGTAGTAGCTCTTTTAAAAGCTCAAGTAAGTTAGAGAAACCTTTATCACTTCAACCATTTCTTTATTTTAATTTAACCAATCCCAAAACTACTGATAACAATGTATATTTAGTATAACCTTGGAATAATGATTTTTTCAAAATTTCCATACAATCATTCAATAATTTCTATTTTTTCAACAGTGTCAACTCCTAAATCATAAATTAATTCTTCAATACAATCCTTTATCTCATTATGAATATTATCAACAACATTACATGATGAATTTATAGTTATTTCACCATACTAGATCCAACATCTATAATAAAGGCTAAAACTATAGCAGATGATCCTTAATTTATCTAGAATTTAATATTCTCATATTCAAACACTTAACACATAGACATAAAATTAAATCTATGTTTTGAAGATTTCGTTTAGAAAATTCCAAGGAATCATCAACTCCCTTTTCATATTCATTAGTGGTTCTTCGTAAATTTTATCCAATTATAATCAATTTAATACCCAAGATTGTAATTTAATTAGTGAATATATTAAAACATATAACATTTAATATATATATATATATAAATGGATAAATTTTAAACATAAAAACATAAAATCATACAATAAAACTGATTAGTAGTTACACATTAAATATTAATGATTATTAGGAATAAAATAAAAACTAATCTACTCTAGGTATTTATTTTGCATGAGGTGTCATGCTGATCTAAAAGTAGATGATTTATTTAGAATCAAAAATCAAAAATACCACAACTAATTTCAATAGATATATATACATATATATAAAAACATATATATATATATATACATATAAAACATATAAACCTTTAAAAATATATATATAAACAGATAAATTTTAAACAAAAAAATGTTATCACGATGCTGCTCGACTGTAATATGGTTATCAGAGATGATATATATAAATATATATAATGTACCTTGAATTCATTGGAAATAAATACACTAAAACAAATAATTATAATATTTTCAAAACAATGAACAATAAAAAAACAACAAAAAACTTATAATCTGAGTTCCAATCAATAGTAAAAGATATACAGAGATGAAATAAAAACCTGGATCGAGAAACAAGGAAGCAAGTTAAATTATTGATGGTCAGTGATCGTGAAAATATGATTGAAATCAAATAAATTCTACCAAAATAACCATTATAAGGGTATCAACAACCATTAGAATCATCATACGCTAAGAGAATAAAGAAGAGAGAAATATGAAAAAAGGTTCTATGGTAGGGTTTCTTTTTCAAAAGTGTTTTAATGCCATTTTTTAATAAAACTGATGTTAAAAAAATATTAAATTTTAAATTCAGCATTGATTTTCTATAAAACTAATGCTAAAAATTTCAAATGTTTTGTTTTTCACATCGATTTTTTAGAAAATCGATCTGAAAAACATATTCCTTGGGAATGTTTCATGTTGGTTTATAAGAAAACCGATGCGAAAAAATATTATATATATTTTTCAGCATTGGTTTTATTAAAAACCAATGCCAAAATTGCAAGTCTATATATTTCAGAATCGGTTATTATAATAACGGATGCTGAAATATTATTTATTTACTATTATAGCATCGGTTATGTAGAACTGATGTTATAAATATGGCGTTAAAATTACTTTGTATACTAGTGAATGTCGTGGATCATAATGGTCAACCTCCTTCATACTACCGACATTTGTCACCTATAATAAAAACCAGAACATTTGAGAAAATAAATGCATAAGAGAAAAGATACATAATATATTCAGAATGTTGCACATAAAATTTGTTATTTTGTTAATCAAACATAATAAATTTTAACATAATACAAATAATATATCATTATTATTTTTTAAAATATAAAAATTCTTATCTAAGATATGATTCAATACTTGAAACTGAAAAGGGATAAGTAAATATTCTAATTAATTTTTAAATCAATGTGCAATGTGCTTGAAATTTAATTAATAATTTTTTAAAGACTTTGATATGAAAACATCTTCTATATTTTAAAAACAACTCAGTAGTAGTTGTATCTTGGTTTCACATCAATCTGAGTTCAGTTTCAATGTTTTTGACCATTACATGCATGTTTGGGTATTTTAAAATAATAAAAATTATTTTACAACCATCTTGGAAAAAACATAACTCGTAATGACATTCCATTAGTTCTTAAATTTTAAAAATTAATCTAAAAGCATTTTTCTATGATTTAAGGGCAATCTGACATCATTTTCCTTGTTTGGACCCCTGAAACATGTTTTTAAAGGCTTTGGTACCTTTAAAAAGTGTTTACTAAGTCATTCCTATCATACCACACGTCAAATTGATATGTTTCCTACACTTACACATCCAAAATAAATCAACGGTGGTTTTACCATAATTTCACGTCAATATTAGGCTTTTTCTATCGTTTTGATCGTTACATGAATGTTTTAATGTTTTAAAACACTTAAAAATGTTTATGGGAATATTGGGAAAACCAAAACTCCAAAGGATGTTCCGTTAGTTACTATAATTCAAAAATTAACCTGTAATCATTTTTCTATGATTTTAGGGAAATATGACATCGTTTTACTATTTTTGACCCTGAAACATGTTTTTAAAGGCTTTGGTACACTTAAAAAGTGTTTGCTGATTCATTCTTACCACACAACATGTCATATTGATGTGTTGTCTACACATACACATCAAAAATAACTCAATGGTGGGTTTACCTTGATTTCACATCAATACGAGGTTATTTTATATGGTTTTGACCATTACATGGATCTTTTAGTGTTTTAAAACACTAAACAAACATTTATGAGCATCCTAAGAAAACTGTAACTCAGAATTATGTGATGTAGGTTCCTAAATTTCAAAAATAAATCTCCATTAGTTTCCCTATGATTCCATGGAAATCTAACATTTTTTCCTGGTTTTGACCCCCAACACATGTTTTAAAAGCATTGTTACATTTAAAAAAATGTTTACCGAGTTATTGTGACCACACTACATGTTAGATTGATGTTTTTTCTACATATACATATCAATAATTACTCAATGGTGATTTTCCCATGTTTTCACATTAATATGATTTCATTTTCTATGGTTTTGACTGTTACATGCATGTTCTAGTGTTTTAAAACACTAAAAACACATTTATCACAGTCCCCGGAAAACTGTAACTCAGAATGAATTGTTGGCGATTCCTACATTTTAAAAATCAATCTATAGTTATTTGTATCTAATTTTAGTGTAATACAACATCATTTATTAGGTTTGACCCAACCGACACATGTTTTTAAAGGTTTTGGTACGTATAAAAAGTGTTTACTGAGTCATTACGACCACAACGAACATCAAATTGATGTATTTACTATATATAAACGTCTAAGATAACACAAAAATATCTTTCAAATGATGATAATTTCAATATAAGTTAGTTTTCTATGGTTTTGACCATTACACGAATGTTTTAGTGTTTTAAAACACTAAAAATGTGTCTACGGGCATCTTGGAAAAATGTAACTCGGAATTATGTGCCGTCAGTTCCTACATTTCAAAAATCAATCTAAGGTCATTTTACTCTAATTTAATGTCAATATAATTTCTTTTTCTTGGTTTTGAACCCCCTGAAACACGTTTTTATGTGCATCGGTACCTTTAAAATGTGTTTATTGAGTCATTCTGACCACACCACATGTCGTATTGACATGTTTTATATGTGTATACATCAAAAATATCTCAAAAAATGGTTTTCTCATGCTTTCACATCAATATGAGGTCATGTTATATGGTTTTGACCATTAGACACATGTTTTATTATTTTAAACCACTAAAAACGTGTTTATTACCATCCTAGGAAAACCATAACTCAGAATGACATGCCACCGATTCCTACATTTCCCAAATAAATCATTGGAATTTTTCTTATGGCTTCACGGAAATATAGTATAATTTTCCTAGTTTTGACCCACGAACACATGTTTTTAAAGGATTTGGTACCTTTAAAATGTGTTTACCGAGTCATGCTGACCACATCGCATGTTGAATTGATATGTTGTCTTCACGTACACTTGAAAAATAAATCAATGGTGGTTTTCCCATGATTTAAAATCAACACGAGATTATTTAAAATGTTATTGACCATTACACACATGTTTTAGTGTTTTAAAACACTAAAAACACATATATGATCATGCTAAGAAAACCATAAATCAGAATGATGTGTTTTCACTTCTTAGATTCAAAAAATCAATCTACAACAATTTTCCAATGATTTCAAGGAAATACAACATCTTTTTTTAGTTTTGACCCCATGAAACATGTTTTTAATGAATTTGGTACCTTTTAAAAGTGTTTATCAAGTCATTCCGACTATACTGCACGTCGGATTTACATGTTGTCTATGGATAAACAAAAAAAATAACTCAACAGTGGATTTCCAATGGTTTTACATCAATATAAGATCATTTTCTATGCTTTTTATAATTACACGCACATTTTTGTGTTTTAAAACACTAAAAATGCATCTACATGCATCCCAAGAAAATCGTAACATTTAATGACGTTTCATCAATTCCTTCAATTCAAAAATTAATATATTCTTATTTTCATTTGATTTACTGGAAATCTAATATCATCTATCTTGTTTTGACCCCCAACACATGTTTTTAAAGGCTCTAGTACCTTTAAAAAGTGTTTACCGAGTCATTATGACCATAACACATGTCAGATTGATGTGTTGTCTACACGTACACATCAAAAATAACTCAGTGATGGATTTCCCATGATTTCACATCAATCTAAGGTCACTTTATATAGTTTTTACCATTACACACATGTTTCAGTGTTCTAAAGCACTAAAAACACATTTATAACCATCTTGGGAAAATTGTAAATCAGAATGATGTTCTATTGTTTCTTACATTTCAAAAATAAATCTATGGTCATTTTCCTCTGATTTTAGGGTATTCCAAAATAGTTTTCTTGGTTTTAACCACCCAACACATGTTTTTAAAGGCTTTAGTAACTTTAAAATGTGTTTATCATGTCATATGGACCACACTACATGTTATATTGAGTTGTTGTATATGGATACATTTCAAAAGTAATACAACATTGTTTTCCCATGATTTTATATCAATATGAGGTCATTTTATATGGTTTTTACCATTACATGGACATTTTAGTGTTTTAAAACACTATAAACATGTCTATGGGCATCTCGGTTAAAACATTATTCAGAATTACGTTCTATCAGTCCCAAAATCTAAAAAATAAATCTATAGTCATTTTTATATGATTTCAGGGAAATATGACATCATCTTTATGGTTTTGAGACATCGACACACATTTTAAAGGCATTGATACCTTTGCAAACTTTTCTCAGAGTCAAAACTGACCAAAAAAGCTTAAATTGTTTTCAAACTCAAGAATAAAAATATATAATTCATTTTTGATTTGTAAAAATCAACCACACATTAAACCAGTACATGATGTGGCCAATATTAATTGAAGTGTGTGTTTTCTATATAAAAGTTTCATTTTAGTTTTATTTATTAAAGTTATGCGTCTTCTTTAAAAATGTGTGAATGATCAGTAGAATTTAGAATTTACCTCAGTAGGATGAGATATAAGGTTGGAAATTTCCTTGTGGATCATGCTGTCATCCACTGGAGTATATAAACTAATGAATTCTTCTCTTCTGACCACCACTGATCTCGTGTTTGCCTATAAGAGTCTTTTTTCTTGAACTTTTTCTTTAAATCATTCAATTTCTATTTGTGATTCCAAATAAATGGCACTACTTAAACCCCCACCAGGTGTAATAGTAACAGATGATGACACCCTACCATAGATAGCTCATGGAGTGGACTTAAAACCCATCCCCAATACACGTCTAGGATGCTCCTTTCCTAAAACAATTTCAACTAGATCATTATGAAAACCCATGAAGATTGTGAATGGTTCTCATCCCAAAATTCATGAATGTTAACATGTTAATACAACATATTTAAAATGATTTTTCAAAATATCCGAGCTTCATAATATTATCTAATTAATAATTTTTTTAACAATATTTATTTTTAATCCATTACTATAAAAATATAATATTGAAAAATAAATTATAACAAAAAACAAGTCGTAAACCCAATTAATTGGGGCCAACTAGATGTATCGATAAATGCTAAATTGGTATCTTTTAATCTATGCAACCAACCCCATTTAACTAGGTTTAAGGCTTGTTTGTTTTTATAAGATAATTTTCATTATTATGTTTTTATAGTAGTGAAATAATAGTAAATGGTAATGAAAAGTATATACTCCAACATATTTGGTAGGGTCATTTAGAGAAATACCATTGAGTTTCCTATTAACTTTAAACCACATATCTATTTGGCCAAATTAGTGACTTAATTCATTAGAATTTATAAACAAATATAAAAAAGTTATAAGAAACCTCGACTTATAATAAAATGATATAAATACTAATGTATAAAATACAAACAAATTTTTTTCTTTTTTCTCGAAAAACATTGAGACCCAATGATGTGAGTAATGACTTTTTCCTCATAATTCACAATATTTTTTTAGATAATTTCTAAAAAAATAGAAACATTAATAAAAATTATAATTTTATTGTGTTTATGTTATTATGATACTGTAAAATTTTTAATTACCTAATGAGATATATCTCTATTAATATCGACAAATAGCTTCCATTGCTCATGATAAATACCTTTAGTAAATTTCACATACATCTATCGTGAGATCAAAGATATTTCAATAAACTCATTACATAATATTCATTTAAAATCTCTCCATTTCTTTCCCAAAACATTCAAATTCCCTAGGTGTAAAATGGAGTAAGGGTCATCAAAATGAAAAAACATTTAGAAATAAAAAATGTAACAGTTTATAAGTATATTACAAAATTTTACTAACGCATTTTAAATTAGTTATCAAGGAATATTAAATTAATTTTTACTTTACTTGAGTATCAATGAACTCATTTTCCAAGCTGTTGGAATATTCCTCCAATATTTATAATTAATGGGAAATCTCACTATCCCGCATGCACACTTCCCAAGAATTTTCTCATATATTTTGGCAGAATCACCAGTAGGCAGTCTGAACTCATCAAATGAAATGATAATATTGAATTCCTTCAGGTGCCCTACATATTCTGTGTTTATATTTTTATCCCTTATATGGTTGTCTTTATCTATTAAAAAAATCAATTAAACAATTAATTAATTATATAGTTTTTTTGTATAATGACATGCATACCACTATTGGTACCTTTCCAATATCCCCCAAATAGAGGGGTGACCAACTACTCTATTACCAGAGGCGAATCTAGTAGTGGGAAACCAACAAAATCTAGGGAAATAGAGGAATCAATAATAATCATGGGTATAAATGAATCACTCAGATCCACTAAAGCTGATGGTAGTGGTGGAGTGCTTCGAGATGCTAATCAGCTAAGATCTTGAATTTTTTTTGTTCTCAGCATTCATGAAATTCAAATGGATCAGATATATTAAATGTATAAAAAATGAAGAACAAAAATATTTAAATAAAAGAAAAACAAGCACAATGTGTATATGTATGAAAAATTTATCAATGAGAAATTATAATATACTTTCATTAATAATTTATACATTCATTTATCTTTATCTTCATTGAATTCATTGTTATCAACCTCCGTTGCAACAAGTTCTTAATTTTCACCATCTCTTGAAATTTCTATTATTTCGATATTGTTAGGAAAAAAAATTCAATGTTTTTTGATTGATGAAGTTCACTTTCATAAAGTACCAATTGATCTTCATCACCCATATCATACAAGTCTCTCCACTATAAGTGTACCAAAATACTCCAACCTTCATGTATTTCATTATCCATATAATAAACCATCTTAACTTGTGAATCCAATATAAACAGATCATTCTATTTACACTCACCGGTATGGATCAAATGAGAGAAGTTGACAGAAGTAAAATGTAAAAAATCTGTCATTATACCCATATCATTTCTGACAAACATTCATGTGAATAATACAACTAAAAATTGACCATGATATTTTAATTCAATTATATCATTCAACATTACCTATTATCCTATCTATTCAAGTGTAAATACACCACTATTTTGAGTTTTCAAGTTTTCTTCATGATAAATTGTATGCAACCTAAAGTCATGAATATTGTAGGCATCAAATCTCTTAGCCTGTCTAAGAGTACTTCGAGCCCAAAACTTCAAATAATTTAATATTTCATATCAATTATCAACATTAATTATCTAGATAAAAAAATATAACGTGTTACTTTTATCATAGAAAAAATAAGAACACTTCAATAATATGAAGATGCGTATATACTTACATGATGGGAGAACCATTCAAAAATCTCCATGTTAATTTTTTTGTTAATTCCGACTCATTTTTAGCTCAACCCCTTAGTGACCTCTTTGTTTTAAATCACAATTATTCAATAAATGGATCTACAATAACACTATTGAGTAGAACTTATCTATGTACTTGTAGAAACTAAAATTAAGTTAGTAAAACTATTTACCCATTTCTAATTGGTAATCCAATAGTTATAAATTCTAATGTCTGGTTTTCAGAATGAGAATTATTGGATATGTCATCAACACATCCAACATGATTGAATCTAGTCTCAATCCCATCAAAATACCTAGAGCATAAGTTCAATCACTCTCTGGCTATGTAACCTTCATCAAATGATCCTTCCAGTTGAGCTTTATTCCTCACATATGATTACAAATGACATATATACCTGATAAAAAAATACTAAAAATTTATAAAAAAATTATTTGATAAAATCAAATTCTCCAATGAAAATAAAAATGATATCAACATACCCATAAATTGTATACATCCATCAATAGTGTACTGGTCCTCTAAGATTAACTTCTTCAACCAAATGAACAGTCAAATGAATCATCACTATGAAGAATGAAGTGGGAAATAATATATCCAAATGACAAAGTGTTAAAACAATTCTTTCTTGAAGTTTATCAAGCTTATATGGATTTATATTTTTTCCAAAAATCTCTCTAAAAAAGTGACTAAACTCAACTAGAACTACAATTACTCTTTTAGGTTACGTGTTAAATAATTCCAATAATATCTTCTCCATCAAAATATGTGAGTCACGACTTTTTAATCCATGCAACTTTTGATGTTTTAATTCAATCCACCTTGATATGTTACTTGAATATCCATATAGCACTTTTACATTATTTAATGTTTGATGGAATATGTCTTTCTCATGATTCTTCATTGTAAAAATAGCCGAAGGATACTTTCCATTCTCATTTACCCAAAAACCATACTTTATATTCATTGACACTAAATCCTTACGAGCATTAAGGTGATCCTTTGATTTACCCTACTTGTTAAGTAATGTAAAAATTACATTGTCACAAATGTTCTTCTCAGTATGAATTATGCCAAGATTATCACATAACAAATTAAATTCCCAATAAAGAAGTTTGAAAAAATATACTATTTTTTCTTCCATTATCGTGTTCCAGATGCTTCAAATACAACACCTCATACCCCTTTCCCCTTCTTAAACTAATGAAAATTTTCAAATTCTTTAGTGACATTCATTAATTTTCCCATGATTTATGAACCAGATAACAAATTCAGTGGATTTATCCTTTCAATATCTCTATTGAATCATGTCTTGTTAAACTAGAATTTATGATAAGCATCAAGAAATCAATGATGAAACATAAAACACAATTTTATTTTATGTAGTAATTGTTGGGGTTAGAAATCGAAATTAAAATTTAGACAATCTAAAACAATATGATTGTTATAACCATATAAATTTACTAATATAGGAAAGTCACTAGTTTTACACATTAAATTATTATGCATTTAGAATAGTTTTCTTGTTTAAGCATCACATGTTTCTATACCATCATCCCATAATTCTCTCAATTATATGATCAGAGGTTAAAGGTATTCATCAATATCATTTTCATCCATTTGTTTTCTAGGAATAATCATCAAAATAATAAAATAAGCCTTTTCATACACAAACATGGAGGTAGATTATAGGGGATAAAAACAACTATCCAAATGCTATAATTAGTACTTAAAGTACCAAATGGGTTAAAACCATCATAATCCAATCCCAAACGTACATTCATAGGATCTGAAGAAATATATATATATAATGAATCCGACATCTTCCATGATGTTGAATCTTTTGGATGCCTCATTAAGCCATCATTACTATCGTGAGAATAACACTTCAAATCATATGAAATCTTACACTAAATGAATAATCTTTATAATCATAGATTCAGAGGAATGTAATGAAATACCTTTGAAGAAGTTTTCCTCTTCTATTTCTTCCTAGGATTTCATTGATTTATACTCTCATGGTTGTTCATTGACTTCCATCTACTTTTATGAAATATTTTTCATTTATCTTTATCAAACTCTTCTCCCTAGTAAAGCATGAAATCATTAGGGCATGTATGTATCATTTTATAATCGAGTCCAAGTTTGTTGATAACATTCTTCATCTCATATAATGATTAAAGGATCTTAGATTCTCTAAATTCACAATGAAGAAACCCTAAAATCATGGACATCTGTTTTTCATTAATTCCATATAGATACTTGATATGATACAACTTAAGTATATAAGAAAAATTCGAATAATTGGCACACCCTTCATATAATTGTTGTTGTCCATCTTTAAATACTTCAAAAAAATCATTTTTTTGGTTTTAGATGTTTTGAGAAAGATTAACCTACTCAGGATCAAATAAAGGTTATGTTGATCTATTAAAATCTTGGACATTGTATCCTTCAAATACAAATGTGTTATTTGTCAAATTTCAAACTAAATTATCCTATGGTGGGTTATTTTTTATTTCCTTGATAAGAATGTCATTGTTTGGACTTTCTATAACGTTAAATTCACCATGCCAAATCCAACATACATATCGAGCAAGAAACAGTTTCAAAATAAAATTCTCATATACTTCATTTATAATCAACCATATCTTGATTTTTCAATCATGACATAAAATTTTTATTCTACCATCCACTGATCAGTTTTCAATTTTATAATCTAAAAATTATTCCAGTGCCTTGCAATACTGAGTTGTGTTTTGAGTTAAATTAATCCAAATTTTATCCAAAGGTATTAGATTTTTACTCTCCTCCATATAAATTTAGATATAAAGATATAAATGGTTAATCAAATTATCGAAATATAAATTAAACATCAGACAACATATTCATTGACTAGGACATGGCCTTCAATCAATATAACACAAATTTAACATAAATATGATTTAATAAAATAAATTAAAAAAATCTCTAACTTTTTTGGTTTTCATATTATCATTTTTTATTTTATATTGCAGAAACATGATTTTATCTATAGCTAGATCATAATTCAATAATTAAGAAAATCCATATTCATTGTATCTCAAAACAGGAACATGACACCGTGATATCTGGTGACATTGTCTCTTTTATCATAGCTTTCAAATTATTGCATCCATAAAATATAAAATACATTCATAGTAAATGTAAATTAATTTAAAAATAAAGGATAAAACCTAAATAATCACTAATATGATCAGTATTCCATTCATAAAAAAACAAGGATAAAGCCAAAAACATCACACCGGTAAATAACCACCAAATAAACTTCATCTACTCTTAGATCGGGAAGAATAAGACCCAAAAATGAAAACCATAACTGTTTTATAATGGAATTATACCTAGATGGAAAGGGAACCCCCTATGTAATATTATAAAGTAACGGATTTCACCCTTTTCCTCAACAACTTTCTTGGAAGAAAAATCCAAATAACATGAAACATTGTCCTAAAGAAGTAATTCTCTAGGACTTGAATCAAATAAATCCAACTTAAACCAATAAACATGACTATAAATTGAACCCTCCACATTTAAAACACCATTAAAAAATTTCCCTTTTCACCTTAAAAGTGAAAATATTTAAATAAATGGCTCAAAACATACTCTATAAATGTAAATATACCATAAAAATGTTTCCCGCATTTTAAACCTAAATTATTTTTGTCTCATTTAGAAGACCAGGAAAAATTCATTTCTGAAACTCTACTTCCTCTTTAAAATACCACCAGAATTTCATTATTAAATCATATATGGTTATTTGAAAATATTTTCAAATAAAAATCACATGAATAGCCTTTATTAAAACCCTTTTTAAACCCAAGAGTAAGCCACCTTGGATACTTAAAACACCAACCTTTAAAACTATTAATGTTTTAAAATAATTCAAGGAAAAAATAAAATTCAACATAAAAATGCCCAAAATTGTTCTAAAACATTTTAAATAATACCAAATAAATTTTTTAAAATTATTGGAGTCATGAAAAAGGTTTTTATCAAGATTAAATTGCATTTTGGATCTAAAAAACTTGAAATAATTCCTTGATTTCATAAAATTCTACTTCATATTGAAACACATATTGGAATCTCTTCCCAATTATCAAACCAATTCAATTTCAATAACATCAATAACCCATATAACACCTATTAATACATCATAAATCAATAATAATAAATAAAAAATTAACTCAAAACCCTCTAGGAACCAAAATCTAAAAAATATGGAAAATTTACCACAATGAACGATTTAACAGTTGCAGTGATAGATCGAGTAGCATCCATTAGGGATCGGCCAGGAGTAGTTGCAAGGGGGAAAAGAAGATGCGGTGAGACGTTGTAAGGGGGAAATGGAACATTTTAGAGAATAATCAGGGTGGATTAGGTAGTAGTGGTAAGGGGGAAACGGGTGCGGTAGCGAGGGTGAGACGAGGGATTGAGGGAGAGAAGGGGTACTCAGTGGAGAAGGGGTGAGAGGTAGTGAGTGGAAAAGGAGACAGGGGGAGAAGCAAGTGTCTCAAGGGTGGTGAGAGGTGAGGGGGATACAAGTGATGAGGGTGCAATGAGTAGTGAGGGATCGAGAAAGAAGTGGGGAGCGGTGATGGCGGTGAGTGGAGAGGGATCATGGGAGAATGGGGGAGTGTCTGTGGCAGGAAGCAGCCCATGGTGAGGGATTGAGGAGGGGGGGGGGGGGTCAGGGTGATAAATTATGTTTCTTAAAGTATTTAGTAGTGTTTTAAATAAAAATTCCATTAATGTTGAAATATAATAAATATAGCGGCAATTACATGAAACCACTAAAAAATTATGATTTTTTTAATGCGATTTATTTAGGAGTGGTTATTAAAACCATTGCTAATAAAAAACCACTAATACCTATTTTTTGTAGTGGTATGTGTATGTGTATGTGTATATGTGTACGTGTACATGTACGTGTATGTGTATGTATATTTTTATTGATATGTGTCTTTATATATGTGTATGTTTCTATGTATGTCTATACGTGTGTATGAGTTAGCGCTAGTGAAGGGTGAAAGATAGTCTTTTCTTCCTCCAGATTCTTACACTCTTTTCAGACAAGAGAAATATCAGTTTTGAAACTTCCTGAATGATGTAAAGGGTTTAGAGGTGTATTCATCAAATATCAAGAATATCATGTCAACGAACGATTTAAATCTAAAGGGTCTAAAATCACATGATTATTATGTTTTGATGAATGATCTAATGTCTAAAGCTTTACATTGCATTTTACTAAGAATATTTGTCATACATTAAACAATATATGTTTTTTTCAATGTCATATGCAGTAAAGTTATAGACCTAAAAAAATTTCCATCTATGGAAAATGAAATTGATTTCATATTATATGATTTGGAGATGTTCTTCCTGCCATCATTCTTTGATATGATGGTTCACTTGATAGTTCACTCGATTAGAGAGATCCATCTATGTGTTTCTGTACATTATAGATGGATGTACCCCATTGAATGATATATGAATATTTTGAAAGGTTACATCAGAAATATAATTTAGGAAGATGGTTGTATTTTAGAGAGATATATTATTGAGGTAGCTGTTTAATTTTATACTAAATACCTATCTGATGATGAATGCATTGGTCTACCAAAATATCCTAATTACTATTATAGAGTAGAATACTTCTCGCCATTATATTCTATATAATAGTTTAAAGGTTTATCCATATGTTGAAACCCAAAAAGTAATTCTTAGACATTTGAATCCATCAAAGGATAAAATATGGATATCAAATACACAAAATTTATAGTTTATAGGACGGTTTTGAGATCATATTTTTAAGGATTCAACTACAAATATAAATTCAATTTCAGAATGACTTCATTGTCTAGTCAGAGGACCAAGTATGCATGTATTATATTATAATGTTTATGTAATTAATGGTTATAAATTCTATATAAAGGCCGATGATAAATGTAGTACCATGCAAGAATAGTGTGGTTACAATTGTTGTTGAAGCGATGCATGTATCTGGTACCAAGGAAAAAATCCAATTTATGCGAATATGTTATACTTCGAAATCATTTAAAAAATATGAAAGTTTAATTATACAACATTCAAAGTGACTATTTTTTAATGAAAGTGGGTTGATAACAGCAGTGTAATTAAAATTGATTAATTGGGTTTCATGAAAGTCGATTTCAGTAAGAAAGGGTATAAGAATGAACCATTCATAATGGAATTATAGATAGTATAAGTATTTTATGTTTTTTATCCTATATACAGAAAGTGGTCAATTATTCTATTATCAACCAAAACCATTGTAGGGTCTAATTTCAATTCAACCAAGGAAAACCCTTTCGTTGGGATGATTTAATAATTTCATGATGGTCCCAATATATATGGGGTCTTATTTTTCAGAGAAAACATCAATGAGGAGATTTGGATACTTGATTGAGGGGTTTAATCCCTTAAAAATTTAATGAAAAAAAGTGTGTGATAATAATGTTATTTTTTTTCTAATATACATTTTCTTTCCCCATATTATTATATAATCACTACTAAATTTATGTAATCTAAATTAAATGTTCAACAACTTCAATATGTAAATAATTCTACACATGTAAATGACCCCAATCCTAAGGATCAATAGCTTTCTCAACATGTTGATTCTCCCAAATAAGAGGAACAACAAGTTTCTCCATAGGATTATGCTACCAATTTTGAGGAATAATATATTTATGATGAGGATGAGGAAATGGTAAAAGTTGAAGAACCTATGTCCTAGAAAAATAGAAGAAACATAGCATTACATTGTTACCATAAATTATTATGGTGGGATGTAGAGGCATAAAATTAGAGGTTGGATGGAATGCATGTTACCAACCTGCTAACCCCAAAAATCTATATTCATTAGTTACATTGAGATCACCACTAAAAATAATGTGAAAATTGATGTATATTCATGGAACAATGTTGTGCCCATGGTTAATTCACTAATTTGAGATGAGATTAGGGTAACATTATGATATACTTTCATTAGTTTACTAAAAAATAAAATAATTAAACCTTGATTAAATATTTATTATCCCTTATAGAGTGCATTTTTAGTAGATTACTTCTAAATGAAATTTGTATTAATGTTCAGAAAGGCTCATATAGGATTCAAGAAAAATTTTATGAAGCATCATATTAGATATGTTTAATAGAAATTAAACCCACACCCACCATAGATTTATGCACACATGATACACCAAGAAATGTGAAATGCATTTATTAGTCATTGTGAGGATGTTTCTTTTCAAGTATATTATGACTAATAATACATTCCTTAAAAATAATTTTATTAAATAATTTGATTAATAATTTTTAATTTATAGAATAACAATTGAGTTTTGATAATAAGAATCATGCATCAAAACCAACTTACCCCTACCGTAAAGTAAGGATGGGATACTCTTCACTTGAAAAAATGGTATCTATGTTAAAAATATAGTAATACTTTTATGTGGTATGAAACAACAACATAATTATGTTTCTTTATTTATATGTAAATTAAGGAATAAAAATATAAAGTTTCTTCCATACCACACTATGTGCTATGGAAGGAGGCTTGTATAAATAAATAAGAAATACTAATAGATTAAAACACAAAAAATGTATGGGAAGCATGTGTAATAATGACATATTTTTTTTATGATTTAAATTGGTACTACATAACAATGGATACTTATTTTAAAATATTTATTTATCCATTTTAGACACAAGAATCATCATCAGTTTTACCCAATGAACTATTAATTTTATTATCCTTGAATTGGCTATAACAATATGGCTCTGTTAGAGGTGCAGGTTTTGGAGTGTTTCCATGAACATATTTCGAGAGAAGAATGTCATAATGAGATAATGATTAAAAAATAGAGGATATGTAGACATGAATAACTACTCTAGAGGAAAACATTAATTAGCAGTATAAGTTTATAGATAATGTTATGGGAATATATAAAATAGAATAAAAACACAACAAAAACCAAGATAAGAAGATTTTACCCAAACATTGGGGTGATCCATTCCCCTAAAAGGTTTGCCTTACCAGAGGTTATCAATTTTTTCATAACTATTTCTGTAAAATTTGAATCATGAAAACACTGATACATTTTCTATACTAATATTTTATAGTCTGAAAATGAGTGTGATATATGTCTATCATCACCCACCCATATTCTTGTTGTGAGGGTTTTAATGTATAATATCCAATGATATATTCTAAACAAAAAAAAAACTTCCAAAAGGTCATGTTAGATTGGGGATTCACGTAGATCATGATCCAATCACAAAGAAACCTATTCACCTTAATGATATAGATGTTACATGTTTGAAAATTCTATTAGAACTTTTATATCATGTCAATTTGATCTTATACAAATACAAGTAGACAAGGAGTTTTTTTTCAAATTTATTTTTATGATTTTTTTAATAATTAATGAAAAAAGGCATGAAATAAGAAATATTACTATAGATAGGTATAAGTAAGAAGAAAAGATTTAAAATCAAAACAATATAATTGATAAACCAATTGATCAAAAAGACTTTCATAATGCACCATTACCCCACCAGTTCAAATTCCATATTTACTAATATTACATGTTCAAGAAGATACAATATTTAAAGTTGGTGATGTGGCCACCTTTGATCTTGAAGAAAAAATGTACGAATTGGACATTATAGAATTTCTTGGTTATGATAATGTAGATTAAATCATCAAAAATGAATGGCTATGAGTCTCAAGTTTATATGTTTACATGAGGAGTGTCTTCATAATTTTTTTCCAATAGTTGACCTACTATATTAATCATATTTAAATACTATTCATATATTTTTTAGGTGTATATATCAGTACCATTTTAAGGGAAAACCCAATGAAAAAAAATCTAGACTCAGTAGTCCACACATTACTTCTACACAAATAAGGTAATTGGAAGAAGAGAACTATTTAATAATAGTGGAAAAACCGGCCACAATGTTTGAAAACAAACATATAGATGACAAACTATTTTTAATACCCCTGATGTAGGGGTAAAAATCTACAATTTAATCATATAAAATATATTTTTATTCCTTCCACTACTTATTTCTTTTTGTTTTTAGGAAGAATTGGTTTCATATTGAAATAAATTTGGATACTTCAATTTTTTTGGATTAAATGCATATATATCCAACAAATTGACCAAACATAATGAAGTTTATCAATTTTTAATACACTACATGAAATTTTTTACAAATAAACTTAAATTTATATATTTTATATTACGTTTTAATGAAAATTTTATTTTTATAGGGTGGTGTTTAAATATTGTCAAAATCATGGAATGAGGACATTACATGAGCACAAGATGCCTATTGACTTCTATAAGTGGATAATTATTAGTGTATATAAAAAATATTTCACTTTCAAAACATATATAAAAAAAAATTAAATATTTTTCTCAATGTTTGTTTAGTGTTAAAAATAAACTAATGGTAAATATTATGGTTATTATGTTTAAAAATTTATAAAATTTATCATATTCTATCTACACACTATCATCTATAAAGAGGTATTTTTTATGAAAATTTAAAATTAATTTAAAATATTTATTAATTTTGTATTTTATTAAATTTTTCCTGTACTACTAGGCCTTTAAATAGTCTACATATTCCAAATGGAAAGTAGATTTGTTTAATAAAAAATGGAAAGAATATATGGTGTTAGAATGTATGCAGACATAATAAATATGTGACTTCCTAATATTTATTTAGTTAATTTTCCCATCATTATATATATATATTTTGTTAATTTCATTATCAATTTTTTAATAAATAATTAGTTAATTTTCACAGAGATCATAAATAAATGCTTTTTTTGAGAATTGTTTTTTCAATGACCAATTTTTTCTATATTAAGAGAACAAAATTATCAGAGGATTTTTTTGATGAATTCTTTAACAAGGATGATACACTTAGATATTATTTGTTCTATTTATATATTTATTTTTTCTTTATTTGATCTGTTTGTGTTTAGTTTTCTATATTTTCAGTTTATAAATGACTAAAAGTTCATATTTTCATTTTAAATTGACATTTTAGTTCAAAAGATGTGTGACATACTCAAAACTGATAAAACACATTCATATTGTTTTGATACATGAGAAAAAATATTCATAAGTCATTTGTGATGCGTATGAATCATTCATACATCAATATGATACATAGTACGACCATTATGACTTAAATGAGTGTTTTTAATTTAAAAATTACATTTTAGTAAAAACATGTTCTACTCACTAAAAACCAAGAAAAAATGTTTGGATTTTCTTGATACTTTACAAAAAATATCCATATGAAATTTGTGAAATGTAAGAATCATCCACACATAAATATGATACATGTTATGATTAGTATGACTTGAAGTGTGTGTTTTCACTTTAAAATGAAATTATAGTTAAAAAAGATGTGTGACATACTCAAAACCGAGAAGAAACATTCAGATTATTTTGATACTTTAGGAAAATAATCCATATGTCATTTTTGATGCGTTGGAATCAACAACACTTAAATATGACACATTGTGTGACTTGTATGACTCGAAGTGTGTGTTTTTATTTAGTAATTAGATTTCAGTTAAAAATTACTATGACATAACAAAAAATAAGAAAACACATTCATATTTTTTTATGTACTTTAAAAAAATATCCACAAATCATTTATAACATGTAAGAATCAGTCGAACCTCAATATGATACATGGTATGATCGGCATGACTCAAAATGAGTGGTTTAAGTTTAAAAATGATATTTTAGTTAAAAACATGTGTCACTCATAGAAAAATGATAAAAAATGATTAGATTTTCTTAAAACATTGTAGAACCAATCCAGAGGTCATTTTTGACATATATGAATTATGCACATGTCAATATAACACACAGCTTGACTACCATGACTCAAAGTGTGTGTTTTCAGTTTAAAAATGATATTTTAGTTAAAACTATGTTTCACTCAGTAAAAACCAAGAACAAATGCTTGAACAATCTTGATAATATAGGAAAATAATCCTTATGTCATTTTTTATGTGTAAGAATCAACCTCATGTTAATTCGACGCACAATGTGGCTTGTATGACTCAAAATGTGTGTTTTTATTTAATTTTTTTTTTTCAAACTAGACGTCATATACTCAAAACTAAGTAAACACATTAAAATTGTTTTGATACTTTAGGATAACAATAAATATGTCATTTTTGGTTTGTAGTAATCATCTGCACCTCAATTCGATACACGATGTGACTCAAAATATGTGATTTTAGTTTGAAAATTACATTATAGTTAAATACATTTTCCACCCACTGAAAACTAAGAAAAAGAACTCATAATTTATTGATACTATAGGTGAATAATCCAATATCATTTTTATCATATAGGAATCAACCACACATTAATCTGACATATGGCATGATCGACATGACTCAATGTGTATGTTTTTATTTAAAATTTACATTTTTGTTCAAAACACAAATCAAATACTCAAAATTGATAAAACACATTCAAATTGTTTTTATAATTTAGTAAAATGATCCATAATTCATTTTTGACATGTGGGAATCATCCAAACCTCATTCTGATATATGGTGTGATTGGTATTAATTGAAATGTGTGGTTTTAGTTTAAAAATTACATTTTAGTTAAAAGACACATGACACTCACTAAAAACTGAGAAACCATGCTCATATTATATTGATACATTAGGATAATGACCCATAATCCATTTTGAACTATAGTAACAAACCTCACATTAATTTGACGCACGATGAGACCAGTATAACTCATAGTGCATGTTTTATTTAAAATTATTATTTATTTAAAAACAAACGTCACATACACAAAACTAAGAAAATAAATTTAGATTGTTTTTTTTTACTTTTGGAAAACCATCCATAAGTCATTTTTGATGTGTAGGAATCAACCGTACCTAAATCCAATACTCAGTGTGCCTGATATGACTCAAAATATGTTTTTAGTTTAAATATAACATTTTACTTAAAAATACATGTGACACAATCTAAATGAGAAAACACAATATTTTTTTTATACTTTTGAAAAATTATCCATAAGTTATTTTTGACATGTAGTAATCATTCATACCTTAATCCGATACAAAGTGGGACCGATATCACTTGAGATGTGTGTTTTTATTTTAGAATTTTGTTTTAGTTCAAGACATGCGTCACTCATTAAAAATAGTGCAAACGTGCTCAGAATCTAGATATACTTTAGAAAAACAATCCATAATTCATTTTTGACAAGTAAGAATTAGCTACCCATGAATCAGATACATAGTGTAACAGGTATGAATCAGTGTGTGTGTTTTTAGTTTAAAAATGAAATTTTCATTAAAAACACATATCAAACACTGAAAACCTATAAAACACACTTATACTGTCTTAATATTTTAGTAAAATGATCCTTAAATAATTTGTGATATGTAGGAATTATCCTCACATCCATATGACACATGGTGTGGTCAGTATGACTCAAAATCCATGATTTTATTTGAAATAGAAATTTTAGTTCCAAATGCACATCAAATAATTAAAATTAAGAAAATGGTCTCGAATTATCATAATACATTAAATCAATTATCCACAAATCATTTTTATTGTTTAGCAATCAACCACACATTAATTTTACACATGGTGTGTTAGATATGACTTGAAGTGTTTCTTTTTACTAAAAAAATGACACTTTATTTCAACCACATGGCATATACTTAAAATAGAGAAAATGTGCCAGAATTGTCTTGATATTTTAGGACAATGATTCATAAATATTTTTTTACATTTAAAAATTAACCACACATTAATCCAACACATGGTGTTTCCGGTATGACTCGATGTGTATGTTTTTTGTTTAAAAGTGGTATTTTATTACTGTTTTGTTTCATATTTATGTTTAATTTATTTCTTTATAGTATTACTAACATAATAATTGTTTTTTGTATAGGTGAAACCAATTTATTGATCTGGGGTGGGTTTTTTGGAAACTTGTAGCATGATTAGGATCTTTTGGGAGGGGGTCAGGGGCTAAAGACAATGGAACATTAATGTTTTTGAATATGTTGATTTTTGTGATAAATTGTACGTACCAATGTAATTTTACAAACCAATGTTTGAAATAATATAATGATTTTTATTTTATTTTTAATGAAAATTTAATTGACATTAAAATTTGAATTTTCTACTATAGTGTGCTGTAATTTTATCTATACACTATTAGAACATGGATTTTATCTACGCTAGGAAAAACACTAGTAAACGTTTACATTATTTGCACTAAAAATACACTAATAAAATCACCCCTTAATTAGCGCTGCAAAAATCCTTGATGATAGGCACCCTTTATCAGTGCTAAAATATTACTGATAAAGGATCCCCTTTATCAAGGATTTTTTTTACCATTGATGAAGGGATCTTTTATCAGTTCTTTTTTTTTTGCACTGATAAAAGCCATTGATTCTTAATAAAACTTACAACATCAAAGTTTTTTTAATGCTGATGAAGTCTATTTATAGTGCTGTTAAATCCCATATATGTTTTATTTATATGACCTTATAGTGTTGTGGGGAGATCTCATGTTTGATCCTCTCTAGGGGCATACAAGAGTGTGTGAGTACTTTATATTTATCCCTTGTGACCTGTAAAATATATATATATATTATTAAATATAGTAAAATATACAACATAATATAACAAAAATATTACTATGGGATATGTTGCATGGAATTCCACAAGAATGGATAAGTAGAAACTGGCTAAAAATATATTTATGATTCATAATAAATTAGATCACAAATTTATGAAAAACAATGTTAGAAGATTGGTGAAAAGATCATGATGAACACACTTAAAACAAAGACATAAAACATGTATTAAAGTAGTTTGACCTAATTTGGACATGCGTTGATGACAAGAACACCACCTACTATACCCCTTTATTACAAAAAATAAAATAACTTGAATGCAAGAAATAAAAAAACACGAAGAGAGCATAGAAACTATTCATGGAAACTATCCTCATTGAGCTGGGAAACAATGATCAAACCCGTCATGGGGAATCAATGTTCCTGACATTATGGAAGGACCAAAATAATAAACTCAAATCTAATATCATACATTATATTATAATATATATAAATAAGAAAATGAAAAAAATATTTCTTATTATGCCAGGTCTCAATACCATGACTTGGTTTTGAGCTGAATATGTTGAAATAACCACCCATGAATCAACATCATACAAAGAAGATCATTCTCTTATAAGATTCGTCTTCAAAATCCATTAAAATGTAACTCATGGATCAAGTATCATGATACTAGGGATCAAAATACTCCTGGATCAATACCATGAATATGAAATGAGATTCTTATCCTACTCTCTCTCTCAATTGAAATCTATTTTGAAGGAACATAGCTATGTCATCACATAATGAAACCCATCAAATACCTTACTCAAATAATGTGACGATGCAATGATGGAGGGAAATATATGAAACAAAATGTCAACCCATGACGATGAATGTGGATGACCAAAATCAAACATGTGATTTGATATTCTAGTAAGATAACAACCATATAGACAGGAAACCAAAGATGAATGGATGAAGAGGCTTAATCATAGAGAAAAACCATAATAGAAAACAAAAATATTAGAAACAAATGCATGGTGACATGTCTAGATCCATGTGTCAAGATGATCTATGGTTGTGAGTGCAATGTGATAATTAATCACGAATATAGACTAAGCTAGGCACATGGGAAAAGTCCAAGATAAGGCCTATCATAAGGAAAAACAAAATCCTTTTAAAATAAACATAATAAAAGAGAGTGAAACACAAATATTACATGATAAATAAACCATGAGAATGCTATGTATGTATACGCAATCAATTTAATTGAAAACCCTAAAATAATAATTCAAAAATATATAAATTTTCAATAAAATTATTATTCAGGATGGTGTTCATGGAAGCCAATGTTATTATATCAGGACAATATTTATTAAACCTAAGAAATTACTAAACACAAAAAATAAAATGAATTTAGTCTAATAATTGGTTAGGTTATCAGAAGTGTGTATCTTATTTACATACACAATCCTAGTATAATAGGTTCTATAAAAAATGTATCATAATGTTTAAATTATTTGATATAACATAGAAAGCTTTAATTTTAGACAAATTAATGGTATTATTACTATCATTGTACACATCAATACTACCTATTGATAAAGTTAATTCATTTATCAAGTCTTTCAACTAAATAAACTCTTAAATAAATCTAGTTAAGGCTATGTATTTTACCTCACTTATGGAAAAAGAATTAATTGACTCTATGTTTCATTTACACAACAATGTCCACCATTGAAAAGGAATACATATCCAATAATTGATTTACATTTGTTAAAATTAGTATCATAGTTAGAATCAAGAAAACCAAAAAAATATTAAACATAATCACTATTATTTTCATAACAAATTCATAGATTATAAGACATAAACACATACCTAAGGATCTATTTAAATGTGTTCCATGGTGTTTTTCATGGTTTAATCAATAAATTACTCAATGAACAAATATAAATGGAAATATCTATTCTAGAACATAACATAACATACATAAGGCTTCCAAAAATATTAACAAATGGTTTCTTATTCAGAAATGACACTTTAAATTCATAGCTAAAGGATTGGTTCAGGGATAATTTAAATCACTAGCCTATGGTAATTCTTTTTAGTTTAAAATACTCAAATAGATAATACTTTAATACTTTCATAGAATAATAAGACTTTGATAGATATAAGACTTTAGTCTCTATATTTCTTATGATTTAAATGCATATTATATATTATTCACTACCTAGATATTTCATTTAAAAAGTATAATTAAGTTGCATCTTTAAATGATTAATAAAACTCATGTTCTTATAAATAAGAAGCATATCATCAACATATAAGTGCAGGTAAAAAATTTCATGCTTAATAGTCTTGAAATAAACACATATATTATACTTTATTCTATTAAACTCATTTTATTCAATTAATGATACTAGAAATTCACTAAAATGGGTATATTGTATTGTATAATATACCCTAATTCATAGCCTAAGATACAGAGAGCTTCCCAGGACTGACCTGTCATATCACCCAACCTTGGTCTCCACTAGGACTGAAGGGCGTTCTTGATCCCCATGGGATAAAAACCAGTGTCTGGGTATCTAGAATATGCATAAGGGGACAATTTCACCCTTTTAATAATAATACAAACAAGAAACTGGAACTTCTTAGAATTATACATGAGCAATATGTGAATCAGACACCTATGCACAAAATAAACAACTACAGATAAATAAACAATATAAATGTGGAATAAAAAATAATAATCATCCAAATGACACATAACCAAGAACGATGATACATCTCACTTTTAAATATATAGTGGGAGTAAATAAAACACATAAACAAACAATCTAAAATGGAAGAGATATGGGTTTTCAAAGATAATACACGATATCAAAAAATAAAAATGAAATAAAATCACTACTAATCATCTCTATGTGACCCACAATCACTCAAAAAATAAAAACTCCATTAATCATCAGAAAACCCAAACAAAGCACCCCAAAGTGACCAAATATTAGGCACTTGAAAGAAAAAATGAGAGATGAATACACCCATTGGTGTATAAAAGAAGTGATATAAACTCACTGAGTAGGATTTCACCAGAGTTTGAGAAATTAATTTGAAAAGTAATTTCATAATTTTTAAAATTAAATGTAAATATAAATTAGAATTTTTTACATCCAAGTATGGGGAAACAAAATAATATTCCATAATCACTTTTTTAAACCATTCCCTCTCTTTTAATTAAATGGATTAACCCATTACTTTTAATAAAAACACATTTAACCATGAAAAGGGGATCCCTTACTATGTTTATGAAAAATTACCAATTAATTTACTCTTTCCTAGATATATTTACCACACACCCATTTTATAAAATACAAATAACATTACTTTTTAAATTTTACTTTTCAAACCATTTTGTAAACGGATTTGAAAGAAAACCAAATCCAAAATTGAAATGGGATAGAAGAAAAACCATCCATCAAGATATCAAAAAAGAATAACCAAATAAAAAACCATGCAATGGTTTCATGCAATAAAATTAAGTTCTAACAGATATGAATAAGAAAAAGGATGGAGTCCCCTAAGTAATCCTCAACATAATCTATATATCATGGGTAATTCCCTAGACTCAATTAACATGGTCTCAAATTGGAGGCTCAAAACTCTAGGCCTAACTAAAATAACCTTTCTTTAATCTTGATAGTTCAATTGGACTATTTGAGACACATAATACACCATAAGAGGAATCAAATACTGTGGAACATAATATACCCTGAAAGTGCTAAACATATGCAGGTGAAAATCCCTTATCCTGATCATAATATAAAATGATGCACTTGCATGTTAACAAACTAAATTATTGTTGCACTCATCTAAGTCGTTATCCAACATCTCAATATTCCAAAGAAAAAACTCAACATAGGTGAGAAGAAAAGCAAGGAACATTATTATTAAACAATATTTTTTTTATTTTTTTAGTAAACCTCGTATCAACTCCAACACCCATACAAGAAACAACCCCTTGAAAAAAATCCACTTCACAACTAAAATATATATAACATGCACCTTGGGGACACACTCTATAATAATAAGAACACATAAAAAGAGGATAAATCAAGGATTTAACTTTTAATATGAATTTTATTTCAATGAGGCTCCAAACAAGATTTTCCAAAATACATCGTTGAGTTCCAAGTCACTTTTCACCATTTAAAACCCCACTTCTAAAATATTCATTAAAAAAACTATGGAACCCCGCTTATTTTAGATCAAGAACTCATTCAAATTAAAACCATTTAAAATTAAAAAGAACTTCTTTATATTTTAAACTACCCATTGGAAAAACACTTCCCATTTTCCTTGACCCTAATGAGTCTAAATACCATTTATCAATAATTTGATTTAACACAAGCTTCATAGCCATTTTCTCAATGCTTGACATTTAAAGAATACACTTCAAAAACTAGGAAAAACCATTGATATCACTTCTTACCAATGATGTAAATTGTTAGAAACACCTTTATAAACCAATAAAACTACCTCATATAGATATAATTTAATATTTAAAACATGTATAAGCACAATTCATTCAATGAAATTCCTTTTAAAGAAATTTCACAAAACAAAAAACTCAAATCAATCGGTACCATGTTGCATGGAACCAGCATTGATAGAGAACACCTAACCGGGAAAGAAATAACTCTCCAAGATATATAGACTCCCATAAACCTCAAAATAGTAGTAATCCAAAACCTAAACTTAGAAATCCAAACCCTTAGGGTTAATGGGAGGATAACACACTGAGGAGGAATGAGAGAAGGTAAGAGGATAAGATAATAATAAGAAGAAAATGAGAGTTTTCGTTGAGATT
This sequence comes from Viscum album, assembly GCA_963277665.1. NCBI lineage: Eukaryota > Viridiplantae > Streptophyta > Magnoliopsida > Santalales > Viscaceae > Viscum > Viscum album. Next base: position 1,881,585,531 of record OY728138.1, on the reverse strand, counting down.
TCATTTGATATTCAAAAATATAATGATTTAAATAAAAGGATAAGGGAAGTGGAACCCCATTGGATAATACAAAGGGGTTGGTAGAATGAGATTAAGGGAAAAGGAAGGTCAAAGTCTATAAAAACTGATAAAGTTATAAGTGTAAATTCAGTTTTAAATGAGAACTGAATAGATCACATGGTTAGGATGCATGGTTTAATAAACTGTACATCTAATGATCTTAGTTTTTCCTCAATAAAATAATGTTTTTATGGATTTATCCACTTGAAACACAAAAACCAAATAAATGTAAACTAATATAAGATAACTTAAAATTAGAAGGTATAAATGGTAGTATTAGAGTTATGAAGTATATATAAAAATAAATTCATTTTAAATGTCGACACAATTATTATAACTAAGACACTAATAAAATAATTCATTATTATTAAAATTTATTTTATAAAATGGGTATTTCTCATATTTTATATATTTATGATTAACACTAATTTTAAATGAAAAGTTAACATATGAAAACATTATTTCTTATAAAAACACATTTCCATGATTTTTTATGATTTTTTTAATGTTACACTTATAAAATTTAGGAATTAAATTTGAAAAAATTAACATCATTATGGGATTTATAATTTTCACATTAGATTTATAATATTCTTTTGTATTTTTTTGGAAATAGTAAATTTTTAGGTGAATAGTGAAAATACAGATTTTATTGATGTCCAAACTTTCATGAAAATATTATGTTATATGAATAAATTAAATTATTTTGAAACATTTTCATATAACATTATATACTATAAAGTTTTATAAAACATTTTAAAATAATTTTTTAACTTTATAAACCTATTCTCAACATTTTGAATATTTATATAGCGATTTAATGAAAGCTGGTTTTTGATTGTTTTTATTAATTAATTATAAAATTATAAAATTAAGTTTTTGATTTATTTTATTATTATATAAATAATTTTTAAATAATAATAGTCATTTTAAAATCATTGGAGTCAATCACATTGAAAATTATACCCTAATCATAAATATTTTTTCTTAAAAAATAATTTGTTTTCAAAAAAATGGTTTTGCATGTTACATGCGCCATCATTCATATTAATTTCCCTATACATAGAAATATGATTCAATAAAGTGATTCTTATATTTTATATAATAATTTTAATACTATTTAATATTTTCAATTTCATTTTTATGTATAAAATTTATATTATTAGGATTAGTGCTAATTACCATGATAATGTTAAAACAATTATTTTAAAATTATCTTTTTATTAATATAAAGGAATTTATATCAAATTAATTAAATGTAACTAATTTAAATAATGAATTTATTATGTTTTATGAACACACAATTAAATATATTAATACTTATTTAAGTGTTAACCAATACTAAATATGATTAAAAATCCATAATGGTCAAAATGTCATTTTTATACTAAAACTATTTTTCTCCATATAATATATTTTAATTTAAAAGTTAATATTATAATGTTTAGGATTTGAACTGTATTAAATATATGCTAAATTTAGTTCCATAACACCCAAATATGGTTATATCATTTATATTTTATGTTTAATAAAACATAAAATCACAAAGTTAAAAAAAAGTTACCTAGTTTAAAAGTAAAAAGTAGAATGAAAAGAATTAATAATAAAAACCCTGTAACATGTTTTTTGGGTTTGGAAAAAATTTCATGGAATATTTTGAAGCTTTTATTCATTTTTTAATGAATAGATTAAAATCAACCGATCTATTTCATGAAGAATAAAATGATGAAGTACCATGATCTGCAAAGGATTCGTAAAGGAACCCCACCTTCCAAATAGCATGCTTTCTATGTGATTCACTACTCCGTATAGTTCCCCAAATAGTGCCTCTATACAGTGCCCCTGTAACTGAATTTTTTTCTGGGCGAGGCATATTTTTCAAGACCCCATGCAAATGAAATTTTCATTGCGAGTTGAGGTGTCTTTTTGATACCCCCTGTAAACAAATTTTTCTTTTCAGGGTGAGGTTTCTCCCCCCCCCCAGCAAAGTAATTTTTCTTTTTTGGGGTGAGGCATGAATTTTTAGACCCCCCAAAAATGAATTTCACTTTTTATGGTGAGGAATATAACTCCCCCCAAAAATGAATTTCAATTTTTAGGGCGAGGAGTGACTTTTTCTTTCCCGCCACAAATGAATTTATCATTGTGGGGTGAGACATATTTTTCAAGCCTCACCCACAAATGAGTTTTCCTTTAAGGGGTAAGGAGGCCTTCCAAAAATAAAAATACTTTATGGGTGGTGGTTGTTATTTCGATCAACTTGGGAGTGTGGTTACATCCATACCCCTATAAAAACCCCCAAATAGGGATTGACAGCGGTGTATTTTTTATTATGCATTATATTGGTATAATGGAGAAGCTGAGAGAGAGTTCAAGAAACAAATTTTAGTAGATAATAATTTACTACATATCGCAAACTAAAAGAGGGCATAAGAATTGGTCCATATAGAAAAACAACAGTCTTCATAGAAAATATTCCTTTACGTACCAGCCATCCACATAGCATAGTCCTTTACAAGCCATCATTTTACGATCCGCATGTAGATGAAATATTTGTAAACCACCCTCTCAAATAGAAAACAGTATATGGATTGGGATACTTCAGTCTCTGTACCCTTTCATGTAGCGTTTGGAATTATCTCAGACCCTTCGCAAATTTTCCAAACCACCCTCTCTATCAACCTCTCCCATGAAGTGTGAAGTATCAAATGGGATTCTTCTTGAACTATCAAGCCAAAAATCGTCCAAATATGATAGGTATGCATGATCAGAGTATAGGGAATTCTAGTGTTACTTCTCAATCATACATTACCATGGTTAATGAGTTCATACTGGTAACCTACCTAATAAAGGAAATTCTCAGAATATTCTCAATCATACTTTTCTATGGTAATGAGGATTCTAACCTTAGAGGTAGTACCTAGGGCCTCCCCATTTTAGAGAGTGAGGGGAACCAATTGGTTTTCCCTTTGATGAGGGATATTGTTGGATCCTTCTCTCATCCTCTTTAAAAGCGGGAATAGGGAATTCTTCATGGAGTAAGATCATAGCCTTTATTATGGGCCACATACCTATAGATGCATAAGTCCTGATACTAGTTATTAAAACAAGAGAGGATACATGCACAAGACCCATTTCTCTTTACTGTAACCTCAACTTGGTTACAAAAACAAAAGATGATATGGGTACATCAATACCATTTCCCTCTCCCATAGCCATGGCCTCGTCCACTAGATGATTAAATATATTTTGCGGTTTTTTAGATATTTCACGCTCTATTGTTTCTCACATCAAGAATTAATCATGTGGGATTAGAGGTTAGTGATGACCACAACATCTGCATGATCAAATACTTATCTTAAGAGGATATTCCATTTATGAATCTTCCACTCACCTTCAATGGGCCTCCTCCACAGGTTTAATCCCCAACCCTTATGAACTACATGAGATTTTATTCCCATATAAATGGCGTATGTAGAAAGCCTCACTAAGGTCCAAACCTAACTCCCCAAATTCACTCTAACATTCTCTAGGCTATATCCATAGTAGGTTCATATCTTGTAATATCCTAGATTCAGATTCTTCTAAATGGTTCCCCATGTCCGGTGGGTCATATGGCCTCATGAACATCTCCCCAAATTCTAGAGGCTTCTGATTAGCAGTATTGACCAATGTGTGTCAGTGGGGAGACTATTCATTTATTAGTAGAGTGTTACAAAGTACAAAGAAAAAAACTAGTTTAATAATATAAGGAGTAAACCATAGAATATAAATAAATAATAGAATACTGATACAATAAACAAATCCAAATCTCATATCATATAAAAAATGATGTTTTATGTCACATGTTTCTAATAAAACATCAAAAAATGGTATACAACAGTCATATAAATTACACATATCAAAAGAAAAAATGGCCAAAATAATCCCAGTAGAATCACACAACTTAGATTGGTCCCATAATCTCTTGTCCATGGAATTCTAATATAAATCCACGTATCACTTGGCATATAATTCAAGCCTTAGTGGGTCCTTCCAAGGAATCCCTCATTTGGATCTCTGTATCACTCATTACTTATATAGGATCAGGCCAATGATTCCATCCGTGGAATTATAATGTGAATCCACATATCACCCAAGGCATATAATTCAATAGGCACAAGTATCCGTCCATGGAATTCCTATCTGAATTCACGTATCACCCTTGCCTATAAATAATTTAATCATATAATTTTCATTTAAACAATCTATTAAACATGCCAAGGTCAAAAACCAATGCGTTCAATATAACTCACCTCAAAAGGGTGAATCTAGCAAGGACTAACCTCAAAGTCCTGTCCTATCATTTACTCATGTGGGAATAACATGATAATGATCTTCCCATGCTTAATCAATATATCTCATAGTATGGTATCAATATAACTAATAAGGGCTATCAAATCAATGTCCATTCAAATTATCACATTGAAAATTTTAATAAAACAAGCCTAACAAGCCTATCAATCTACTACATGGATTATTTATCAAATAACTCACATGAGAAATCAATGATTAGATAAATTCAAGACAATTTCATCAAATCATGGAATAACCAATAATTTACTCACATGGTAAAGGAAACATAAAGAAATCATGCTTTAAATAAGAAATGGAACACATGGGTCAAGAGGCAAGTTATCCATTCCATACCCTTATTTCATTTCATTTACAATTCAATTCATTAATAAATTAATTAATTTGGTTTATACACCAATTCACAAAAGACATTCCATGATCAATGGGTAAAAGACATACCTCATGGGAATCCAAACCCAAAAGCGATAAAGGACCATTTAAATACAACTCACCCATGGGGTGGTTCTTATTCAAGGTATACAAACTACAACAAGCATGATCAATCCTCTTTAACTAAATAGGGAATACCTATCAATTATAGCATTTAAATTCAATTTAGGTAATGCTTGAAAATTGGGTGCACAACATCCCAACATTTATAAATAGCTTTGATTTCAGCGAAAGTCATGTGACCACCTACCTTAGGTCTGATCTATATATCTCATCCAGTATCAGGCGCTGATTTGGCCCAGATTTGGAAAAATCTAAAGAATAGATGAATAAAGGGAAATAAGGGAAATGAGCTTAAATCTAAAAATCACAGTCGATAGTCATAAGAATGACATAAGATTAAAAAGGAATAAATGTAGAGACCCGATGTCTGACGTACATTGACATTACATTACTTTTGCGGAATACTTAGTACATAACAAAAACACACACACAAGGATCGTAATAGTTTAGTGTTTTTGGAAACTCGGAATATAATCTTCTAATCGTGGTGAAAGATCTTCAACATCTCCCATAAAGATCTTCCTTTTTTTTACCTAAACCCTTTCTTTATATCCTGGGGAAAAGAAAACAAAAAAGGGTGATCTCAAATGCTCAGTAAGGGTAAAAAAAAGAAATATCAATCACATCGTATACACAAGCACATAACTTTTGGAAATCTTAACTTGCAAAAGAGATCATAATTTCATAACATGGGATAAATCATGGCATTGAAATGTAATCACAATAATCATAACATAAAACATGAAACTTTGTGGCATTCACACATAATCATAGATAAGCATTTCTTGTTAGTCAAGACTCATTGCCAAGAATATCTTAGTGGACAAAGTCCCTTTCTGAATCGAGTAACCCTCGTTTCAGTCCTGTTTCACTGAACCAGTATAACCTACCATTCCAGCCATGTCTATCTCATGAGATATAAAATCTTTACCCAATGCATTGGAGGGAGATATAGGTCCCACCCATCTCATAATGATACCATTCTTATGTGTTCCACAAAATCATAAATCATACATCATTGCATAACCCATGTAATACAAATGGGAATCTTAAACATCATGACATCATAAAACAATTCATATAAGATAAAGGAATTCATAAAAATAATTCTATCACAACATAATCAAATAAATGTAATAATAGGGATAAAAACAGAAACCTTTATTATCTTATATGGAAAATAATTTTGATAAAACACTTGAACTCCATTCTTGAGGAAAATATCCTTTCTTATTCAAAAACACTTTTCCTTTCTTAACATGTCGTACAATTATAAACTAAAAGAAGTTGATTAAAGATAAACTTGAAAACTTTTAAAAGAATATTCTTGGAAATAATGTTTTTAAAAATCCATTCATTCCGTATAAGTTAAAAAAACATTCTTCTCATACTTTTGTCGGAAAAGTCAAAAAGTACCTCGTACAAAAAACGACAAAAGATTCCATTCATAACTTTTACTAAAAACTCACCGAAGGGTAAGCTAGGATTTAAAAAATTGTAGGTGAATGGAAATAATATTACATATTGAGGAAACATGGATGTGGATGATAAAATACGCCCCAGAAAATACCAAAGTATAAACAATCTCGGATAAAATGAGATTGTGATATTTTCCCTTACCTTAGGTCTGATTTTATTCGTAAGTGTCCGAACCTCCTGTATAATGATTTAAATAATGTCATTGACTTATTCCAGAATCATACTCATTGTTATGATATCATATATGGTTAACTTATGACTTTATTTTACCCGTTCTTTTGTAAATTCCATGTTAAAGAGCGTTTTGGGTAAAATCGTTTCATTTGTCGTCCGTGTTTTGACTTGTAATTATTCATATGATTACATAGATCATGATTACTTAATTCCAAAATATAAAACATGATTTATATATAATATATATTACGAATATACATATATATAATAAATCAGTAAATGGAAAGAAATACACCGTTCATGGAGACGGTAGGCCGTACGTACGCATGAACGCTGTTTTCGATTCCTTATTGAGTTGAATGGAATTAAGTAGATGACATACATATATATACACATAAATACAGTATCATTATTATGTCATATATTTCATTATTACTTATTATATGTACTTTATAATCATTCATGAATGGTTAAAGTGGAGAATGAATCTCATCGCATCGTGGAGACGGTAGTCCGTACGTACGCACGAGCGATGATATCATTTTCATGATTATTGAATTGAATTGGAGTGGATGATACAATATAATCAGAATCATTATGACGTTATAATAACTATGTATAGTTATTCTTTACACCATAATACCCATCCATGTAAGGTGTTGGTGGAAAAACAGATTACACCACGGCGTGGAGACGGTATTCCGTACGTACGCACGCGCGGTGATTTTGTTTTCCGTAGGATGGATAGAAGGTGAAATGGGGTTGTTTCATATTTATAATAACAAATCAGTATATTAGTGATACTTATGTTATTAATTTATAATGAAACAACTAAAGAGGAATAAGTTTAAGAAGAAAGAAGCTTGAACGAATCGGGAGAAGAAATTACCTCTTCTTCGATATGCCTCTTTGAAACCTCCTCTTAGGGCACTAAGATTGGTCTTTAATGAAGACCAGAACCTCTAGGATGTTTCTAGGGAAGTGGAGAAGATTATTTGGCAGGGTTTGGCCGAGATTGAAGGCTCAAATTGGTGTGAGGAGGAGAGGGAGGATGTGCCCTTTTATAAGGGAGGAGAGGGGCACCTTTGGAATTCATAAAAATATTAATTTATAATAACTCTAACCCCACTTAAAAACCTCCAAAAATGACTCATATTCGAATCTTAGATGATATAGGGTTGTATCTCATCAAAAAATCAAATTTAGACATGTTTGGATCTTATTTTAAACCTTATCATTTTCATTTATCCTTATTTAATCTATTTAAGTTTAATTGTGGTAATAAAATGCTAAATTTTAAATTATAAAAAATAATTACTTATTTCTTGTGAATTTTACATAATTGTTTAATTTATAACATTATAGACCATATAAATTTAAATTTATAATTTTTAAATATTTTTGTGATTTTTAAACAATTTTATAATATGTTATTTTTATAAAATAACAATAGTGTCAATTTTGACACTATTCATTTATTTAAATTTAAATAAAATATCTACAGAATATATGTTCGAAAAAAAATATTTAATAGAATCATAAGAGGTCATATGTATCTAGAAAATTAGTTTACCACATTAAATAGTTTATATAATATTTATTTTATTATTTTTAAAACCATTTATTTGGTTTATCTCTTAATAAAATAATTACTACATCATTTTGGTATAATTATTTAATATACTTATTTGTTGCATAAAAATTTAAAATAAAATACTATGATGAAGATAAATATATTACCTTTCACAATAATACTTGTACTCGAATTTATCATCTTAAAATCACAATATATAAATTGTTATATTTATTAAATTATGAAGGTGACAACTTTGGCATCATTTAAAATAAAATAATATAAGTGTCATAATTGCTTGTATAAGACTCCAAATGGTCAAATATTCGACCATTGGATGATTATAGATTCAATTTACATGACCAATAAGTTTTGGTCAGGGTTTTGTGCCTTTTATGGTCACTATTAGTTTAATAGAAACTATATTCTTGATTTTTCACTAGATAAATAATTTCTGCATCACTATTGTGTCACAATTAATGATAACTATTTAGTCCCAAAAAATTCTAAATAAATTATCATGATGTAGATAATTTTGTTAGATTTCTGGATACTATTCATGTTCTATGTTTTATGATGTTTATCACTAAGTTAAAATTATTATACTTATAAGATTTAAGAAAGTTACATGTTGTCACATTCTTTGGTTATAATAATAATTAAATTATTTTCATGGTCAAAAGTCCATAAAATGAATCTAATCCGACCCTTATTTGATATGGTTTTACTTTTATCCATCAAATATAATTTTGGAATGTGTTAGGGTAATTTTATAATATTATATTTACCCTTAATTACCCGATTTACCATTAACTATGGTAAATAAAATTTACCGTAGTTACTATTCATAATTCCCAAAAATAAAAAGTAGCCTATTAACATAATTTGGACCCACTGATTCCAAATATGGAATCCATTTTTTAAAATTCAATACACAGAAGTTTCAGAAATTAAATTAAAATTAATCCCGTTGTCGAATAAAAAACGGGTTTTTGTTTAAAACATTGCAAAAGATTGAATTGATTTAACCTACGAATTCAAGGTAAAATCAATGCTAATGACATACATTATATTAAATGGTAAAAATATATTCTATTTAGACTTTAAAACCATTCAATATTATAATTTAACCACATAAGATATTATGAGGAAAAAAGCTGTTTTTAATTAAAATATAGTGCGTTTTTACTATTCATTAAAATATGAAAGTTATCGGAAAAATATCAAAACTTTATCTAATGTAAATTTTTACATCCTGATTCAAAAGAATAATTTTATTTTGTCAAATTGAACATATAAACATGTCAAAAATTAGATTTAAAGTGGGTGCGCCATCAAAAGGCGGCAAAACTGCATTTTTTGAAAAATACTTATTTTAGCCGAAAAATTTATTTTGTTCTTATACCATGTTCTAGAAAATGTGTAAGATGAATAATAATGTTATAAAATTCAAAATTTAGTAAATACTATTCATAACGGCTAGTTCATGACAATATTATAATAATATATCATTGTTTATTAAAACCCGGTATTGCGTACAACACACGCTATCGAGGAAGGTCGCGATTGCGTGTAATGCAAGTCAAGTCAGGGTTGCGTGTTGTGAAAGAATCCTTCGTTGTTTCATATAACATAATCCAACCATATTTCATTTATACATTTAATATATATATATATATATACTCAATGTTGCGTAGAATAACTATTATCAAAATTGTGTGTAACACGGTCCAAGAATAGTGTTGCGTATACTGCAAGCTAATACGGTGTTGCGTATAGCGCAAGGTAATCTTGGTGTAGAATACAACACCAAACATTAATGAAATTAAAATAATATTTTTCATAAAATCTCGGGGTGTTACATTCTACCCCCCTTAAAATGAATTTCGCCCTAGAAATTTTTCGGGGTTATAAATGGTTTACTATTTGAAAGTTTCTTTGATAGAAACCCACATTGTAAAAAGGAATACCAAAACTTATCTTTAAAAACTAAAGTATAAAACATAATGGTTACCCAAGTTAACTAATCACTGGGTATCCACATAGGAGAACATAGGTGAAAATATGGACATGGAAGAGAAATCTAACCGTCATGTTCTGATGGAGAGTGGTAGAGGACATGGCTATGAAAAATACAACAATCACAAAGCCATAAATTTGTGATGATCTAGGGTACCATCTGATTCATCGTATATAAGATCACTAGGACAACATTTTTGGTTTTCAATATCATTTCCCTAAAGTTGAAAATTTTGAATTAGAAGAAATACTTACTTGATTTTGGTACAATCTCACTGTTGTTCCTGCTTTGAACAGTTTCCACTTCATCTCTTAAAGAAATGAAGTGTTAAAATATCATGTGATAGAATGATGGGTCATTCCATCTGTTTCAAACAAAAGGTTAGAAATCGTTATCAAATATTCATAAGTCCGTCTTTTGTGAGGTTGAAATTATACTTCATATATCATACCTCTTAATAAAATAAAACTAGTTTCTACTAACCAGGGACTTCCTGTTGGCCAGTGGTAGGCGATAAAGGCCAGTCGCACTTCGGTCGTGGGTTCTATTCCCACAGCCTTGTCCAACGTGATGGGTTGTCGCCCGTCCTACAGGTTGTCCTTTTTCTAAAACTACATTACTATAACATCCCATCAATAATATCGAAAAAAAGTTCTATCCATAAACAATACTAACTTATGTCCAACATAATCCATTCCAATCTTTAGGCTTATCTAAAATACTTCGGTCCACTCTCATAACATAGTGAAAATGATTACCCGAGATTTAATACCATCGTTGATCCCCATATATCTTAATACTGCATTCCTATCTTGTTGGTCACATTCCAATCATTCGAAGGCCTTAATCATGTATTCTCTTGAATACCCATTGAACCTTAGTGAAAACATGAATGCATTTAAAAGTTAACACCTTCCACATACCAAAATCCTAAAAATTCTATATACTCAAACCATGATATCACTTAGTCCTTACTTCAATCATGAGCTCATGAATACTGTCAAACATTTCATTTTCTCCTTATCCCTTCATTATTCACATATCATCTGCTTTACAAAATATTAGAATCACTTTTCATGGTTACCGGTACCATAAAATTATTGAAAACCACAATAATACAAAAATATTCTAATAAACAATATAAGTACCTCAACAACATTATTCTTGAATACCAATACATAAACACTTCAATCCATCCTCTTCAATTATTGTCCTGGAATAAGTCCTTCCATGATTTAGAAGTAACTTTTTAGGTCAGGGCATTGAGTTGGGTAATGACCATGTTCTCCACAAATAATACATTGAACTCCATAACAGTCTGTCACTCTATGACCCTTTTTTCCACAAAAATAACATCGGTCCCCCCATTTGAGGTATTCTTCAAGGTTCTTCTTCCCTTCTTTAGAAATCTCAATCTTCCTTTCTTTATGCTCCTCAACATGCGAACATGCATAATAGTCTATCTTCCTCATCATTGATGAATTAGGTATACCACTAAATTTCACCTTGTTAATCATATATCACGATGACTGATTCGGCATAATCACAATATATTTCTCTCTAGGCATTACATAATTTTGTTGCTTATAGTAACCAATTTTTCCATTGGATTCAATGTTAACCGAATTTCGTCTGGTTCCCTCCATTAACTAAAACACAAAAAGAATTCGTTGAGAGGCAAAAATCATGCTAGAGAAAACAACATAGTAAAGGGGGAGTACCCTCAATATCTAACATCTTAGGTTAAATTCTAAGATCGTTACCGTAGTTCTAGGACTATATCCTATATGTATACTTATCCTTAGGGACATCCCTAGACATACCTTAGAAATATCTCTAGGGATCTCACTAACGTTATCACATCCTAGTTTCCAAAGGTTGACTAAACCATTCCTCTGATACCAACTATAGAGACCCGAAGCCTGACGTACATTGACATTACATTAGTTTTGCGGAATACTTAGTACATAACAAAAACACACACACAAGGATCGTAATAGTTTAGTGTCTTTGGAAACTCGGAATATAATCTTCTAATTGTGGTGAAAGATCCTCAACATCTCCCATAAAGATCTTCCTTTTTTTTACCTAAACCCTTTCTTTATATCCTGGGGAAAATAAAACATAAAAGGGTGAGCTCAAATGCTCAATAAGGGTAAACAAAAGAAATATCAATCAAATCGTATACACAAGCACATAACTTTTGGAAATCTTAACCTGCAAAAGAGATCATAATTTCATAACATGGGATAAATCATGGCAGTGAAATGTAATCACAATAATCATAACTTAAAACATGAAACTTTGTGGAATTCACACATAATCATAGAGAATCATTTCTTGTTAGTCAAGACTCATTGCCAAGACTATCTTTGTGAACAAAGTCCCTTTCTGAATCGAGTAACCCTCGTTTCAGTCCTGTTTCACTGAACCGGTATAACCTACCATTCCAGCCATGTCTATCTCATGAGATATAAAATCTTTACCCAATGCATTGGAGGGAGATATAGGTCCCACCCATCTCATAATGATACCATTCTTATGTGTGCCACAAAATCATAAATCATACATCATTTCATAACCCATGTAATACAAATGGGAATCTTAAACATCATGACATCATAAAACAATTCATATAAGATAAAGGAATTCATAAAAATAATTCCATCACAACATAATCAAATCAATGTAATAATATGGATAAAAACAGAAACCTTTATTATCTTAGATGGAAAATAATTTTGATAAAACACTTGAACTCCATTCTTGAGGAAAATATCCTTTCTTCTTCAAAAACACTTTTCCTTTCTTAACATGTCATACAATTATAAACTAAAAGAAGTTGATTAAAAATAAACTTGAAAACTTTTAAAATAAGATTCTTGGAAATAATATTTGTAAAAATCCATTCATGCCGTATAAGTTAAAAAAAAAATTCTTCTCATACTTTTGTCGGAAAAGTCAAAAAGTACCTCGTACGAAAAACGACAAAAGATTCCATTCATATCTTTTACTAAAAACTCACCAAAGGGTAATCTAGGATTTAAAAAATTGTAGGTGAATGGAAATAATATTACATATTGAGGAAACATGTATGTGGATGATAAAATACACCCCAGAAAATACCAAAGTATAAACAATCTCGGATAAAATGAGATTGTGATATTTTCCCTTACCTTAGGTCCGTTTTCTTCGTAAGTGTCCGAACCTCCTGTATAATGATTTAAATAATGTCATTGACTTATTCAATAATCATACTAATTGTTATGATTTCATATATGGTTCACTTATGACTTTATTTTACCCGTTCTTTTGTAAATTCCATGTTAAAGAGCATTTTGGGTAAAATCGTTTCATTTGTCGTCCGTGTTTTGACTTGTAATTATTCATATGATTACTTAGATCATGATTACTTAATTACAGAATATAAAACATGATTTATATATAATATATATTCAGAATATAAATATATATAATAAATCAGTAAATGGAAAGAAATACACCGTTCATGGAGACGGTAGGGCGTACGTACGCATGAACACTATTTTCGTTTCCTTATTGAGTTGAACGGAATTAAGTAGATGACATACATATATATACACATAAATCCAGTATCATTATTATGTCATATATTTCATGATTACTTATTATATGTACTTTATAATCATTCATGAATGGTTAAAGTGGAGAATGAATCTCATCGCGTTGTGGAGACGGTAGTCCGTACGTACGCACGAGCGATGATATCATTTTCATGATTATTGAATTGAATTGGAGTGGATGATACAATATAATAAGAATCATTATGATGTTATAATAACTATGTATAGTTATTCTTTACACCATAATTCCCATCCATGTAAGGTGTTGGTGGAAAAACAGATTACACCACGGCGTGGAGACGGTATTCCGTACGTACGCACACGCGGTGATTTTGTTTTCCGTAGGATGGATGGCAGGTGAAATGGGGTTATTTCATATTTATAATAAAAAATCAGTATATTAGTGATACTGATGTTATTAATTTATAATGAAACAACTAAAGAAGAATAATTTGAATAAGAAAGAAGCTTGAAAGAATCGGGAGAAGAAATTACCTCTTCTTCGATACGTCTCTTTGAAACCTCCTCTTAGGGCACTAAGATTGGTCTTTAAAGATGACCAGAACCTCTAGGATGTTTCTAGGGAAGTGGAGAAGATAATTTGGCAGGGGTTGGCCGAGCTTGAAGGCTCAAATTGGTGTGAGGAGGAGAGGGAGGAGGTGCCCTTTTATAAGGGAGGAGAGGGGCACCTTTGGAATTCTTAAAAATATTAATTTATAATAAATCTAACCCCACTTAAAAACCACCAAAAATGACTCATATTCGAAGATTAGATGAGATAGGGTTGTAATCGCATCAACCAATAAAATTTAGACATCTATGGATCTTATTTTAAACCTTATCATTTTCATTTATCCTTATTTAATCTATTTAAGTTTATTTGTGGTAATAAAATTCTAAATTTTAAATTATAACAAATAATTACTTATTTGTTGTGAATTTTCCATAATTGTTTAATTTATAACATTATAGACCATTTAAATTTAAATTCATAATTTTTAAATATTTTTTTTTATTTTTAAATAATTTTATAATATGTTATTTTTATAAAAAAACAATAGTGTCAATTTTGACACTATTCATTTATTTAAATTTAAATAAAATATCTACAGAAGATATGTTCGAAAAAAAAGCATTAATAGAATCATAAGAGGTCATATGTATCTTTAAAATTAGTGTACCACATTAAATAGTTCATATAATATTTATTTTATTATTTTTGAAACCATTTATTTGGTTTATCTCTTAATAAAATAATTACTACATTCTTTTTGTATAATTATTTAATATACTTATTTGTTGCATAAAAATTTAAAATAAAATCCTATGATGAAGATAAATATATTACCTTTCACAATAATACTTTTACTAGAATTTATCATCTTAAAATCACAATATTTAAATTGTTATATTTATTAAATTATGAAGGTGACAACTTTGGCATCATTTAAAATAAAATAATATATGTGTCCTAATTGCTTGTATAAGACTGAAAATGGTAAAATATTCGACCATTGGATGATTATAGATTCAATTTACATGACCAATAAGTTTTGGTCAGGGTTTTGTGCCTTTTATGGTCACTATTAGTTTAATAGAAACTATATTCTTGATTTTTCACTAGATAAATAATTTCTGCATCACTATTGTGTCACAATTAATGATAACTATTTAATCCCAAACAATTATAAATAAATTCTCATGATGTAGATAATGTTGTTAGATTTCTGGATACTATTCATGTTCGATGTTTTATGATGTTTATCACTAAGTTAAAATTATTATACTTATAAGATTTAAGAAAGTGACATGTTGTCACTTTCTTTGGTTTTAATAATAATTAAATTATTTTCATGGTCAAAAGTCCATAAAATGAATCTAATCCGACCCTTAGTCTATATGGATTTACGTTTAGCCATAAAATAGAATTTTGTCATGTGTTAGGGTAATTTTATAATATTATATTTACCCTTAATTACCCGATTTACCTTTAACTATGGTAAATAAAATTTACCGTAGTTACTATTCATAATTCCCAAAAATAAAAAGTAGCCTATTAACATAATTTGGACCCACTGATTCCAAATATGGAATCCATTTTTTAAAATTCAATACACAGAAGTTGCAGAAATTAAATTAAAATTAATCTCGTTGTCGAATAAAAAACGGGTTTTTGTTTAAAACATTGCAAAAGATTGAATTGATTTAACCTACGAATTCAAGGTAAAATCAATGCTAATGACATACATTATATTAAATGGTAAAAAATATATTCTCTTTAGACTTTAATACCATTCAATATTATAATTTAACCACATAAGATATTATGAGGAAAAAAGCTGTTTTTAATTAAAATATAGTGTATTTTTACTATTCATTAAAATATGAAAGTTATCGGAAAAATATCAAAACTTTATCTAATGTAAATTTTTACATCCTGATTCAAAAGAATAATTTTATTTTGTCAAATTTAACATATAAACATGTCAAAAACTAGATTTAAAGTGGGTGCGCCATCAAAAGGCGGCAAAACTGCATTTTTTGAAAAATACTTATTTTACACGAAAAATTTATTTTGTTCTTATACCATGTTCTAGAAAATGTTTAAGATGAATAATAATGCTATAAAATTCAAAATTTAGTTAATACTATTCATAACTGCTAGTTCATGACAATATTATAATAATATATCATTGTTTATTAAAACCCGGTATTGCGCACAACACACGCTATCGAGGAAGGTCGCGATTGCGTGTAATGCAAGCCAAGTCAGGGTTGCGTGTTGTGAAATAATCCTTCATTGTTTCGTATAACAGAATCCAACCATATTTCATTTATACATTTAATATATATATATATATATACTCAATGTTGCGTAGAATAACTATTATCAAAATTGTGTGTAACACGGTCCAAGAATAGTGTTGCGTATACTGCAAGCTAATACGGTGTTGCGTATAGCGCAAGGTAATATTGGTGTAGAATACAACACCAGACATTAATGAAATTAAAATAATATTTTTCATAAAATCTTGGGGCGTTATAATAAATATCTTAACATAAAATATTTAAGGATACAAATCACACTCAAATTAGTGATCAGAAGAAGAAGTTATATATATTACTAGAATAGGCTAAGAGGAGAGATTCAAAGTGATCTCTTTCTATGCATAGGGGATGGAACCAAAATTATACCCTAAAAAGGATTTTTAATTTAATTTAATATTTATAAAATCCCTAAAATTATAGGGATTCATGGTTTAATGCATGGGTTTTCAAACCGTGCGGATATTGTGAATGATTTCTTATTAGCCAAGGGGCACCCATACAGTTTACCAACATGGTTTACAAACCATATGAGGAGACACTATCAAAATCTGTAAAAATTTTAGACCTATCCACACAACCATGTGGCACTACCCACACAGTTTTCACTAATTTTGTGGCCTCCTCTTTTCACCCAAAAATTGGGTTCTAGGCTCTGGACTAGCCTAAGACACCCCTGAGCCCTATATAACCTCAAAGATCATTATATGAGTTCATATTTAATAAATTAAACTGATAATTGATGGAAAAAAGGAATCCACACCTCAAAGAAGAATCGAGTTCTTACAAACTTTCCCCCTTAAAGAAATTCATCCCTGAATTGGCTTCTCAAGGGTGATCAGGAACGTTTGAGAATAACTCTGACCACTACAATCAAACATTGGCCTTTCACTCCTTGTTCTCATCCTCCACTACCCATACTAGAGGAACATACCGACCTCAGAGAACCTTAATGCATTGATCTAAAATTAGAATAAGATTCTTCTCAAAGGACGCATCTGCCTGTAACTCAACCTCCTTAGGATAAAGGCATGAGACGAGTCTGAAAAGTAATATCAAAGATAAGAAACATTGAAGATGTCATGAATAGTCTGGTACCTCTAAGGTAACTACAACCGATAGGCTACTGGATCGACTCTCTCCAAAATATATAATGGTTCAATATATCTCGATAGAATCTAACCCTATCTCCTGATCCTCTTGTGTTCTTGCCTTAGTGAAACACGTAGGAAAACAAGACCTGACCTCAAACTCTAGAGGTCATCTGTGGTCATCAATATATGATTTATGTTGAGACTGAGCAGTATCCATCTTCTTCTGAATCAACTGCACCTGCTCTGTGGTCTCCTGGACAAGACGAGGTCCCATCATAGTTGCCTCTACTTTCTTCATCTAACATAGGGGTGATTGGCATGGACTAATATATAAAGAATCATATGGATCCATCTGAATAGTAACCTAAAATTTATTGTTGTAGGTGAATTCGTATAGGGGTATATGCCTCTCCCAAGAACCGCTAAAATATAGGATGGATTCATGTAACATGTCCTCAAGAACTTGAATAAGGTGCTCTAACTGGCCATCTATCTGGGAGTGGTAAGCTATGATCAGAAGCACCTGGGTACTCAACGTCCTTTATAGACCTTACCAAAATCAAGAAGAAAGCCAAGCATCCCTATCTAAAACTTTATAATGTAGGACCCCATGAAGTCATACTATCTGATAGATATAAAACCTCCTAAGCTCATCAACTGAAACGGTCTCCTTGATAGGTAGGAAGTGAGCGACCTCCATGATCCTATCAACAACAACCTATAAAACATCATTATGTCAAGGTGACCTTAGTAAACCATTCAAAAAGTCCATCACAACATCATTACATTTAAACTTTGGGATGGGTAGCTACTATAAAATTCCGTCTAGTCGCTGGTGTTCCACGTTCACCTACCGACAGGTGGAAAACCTCATGAAAAAACAAGCTACATATCTTTTCATACTTAGCCACTAATACCGACGATGTGAATCCTGATACATCTTGGTAACACTTTGATGCACTTCCCAAACCAATGAATAAAAATCCCTCATCATCTCCTCATTTATGTGTACTGAGACCCATACAGGACAATGAAAATGCAAAATCTCATCCTCACATGTAGTCCATCCAGGAGTAGTGTTCTCCCCTATCACACTCTCCATTAGAATTAGGACTTAATAATATGATAGCTTCATAATTCCCACACAATATATAGGTTATAGGTAACACCTAAAGATGAATGGAAAGTGTTCCCTTAACTATAATTCACCTACAAGTACATGTCAATGAACAAATCTATGAGCTACTACTCACTACTGGCCTGCTAAAATGCCTATATCTGAGTCCTCCTACTTAGTGTATCAAGCACTACATTACCTTTACCTAGAATGTAGGAAAGATCAAAGTCAAAATACTAAATTTATTCATCCCACATTCACTACCTCAGATTCATATCACGCTGTGTAAATCTACACTTGAGGCTTTTGTGGTTTGTGTACACCACAAAATGATCTCCAAAAAAGTAATGTCCCAATTGTGCAATGAGTAAACAACTACAGCTAACTTGATATCATGTGTCAGGTAATTACTCCTGTGTGGACTCAACTGCTAAGACCTATACATAATGACTCGATCCCCCTATATATGAACTTCTCCCATCCTGATACTTAACGCATCGTAGTGCATAATATTACTTCTGCCCCACTCTCGAAACATCAATATGGGTGATGAAATCAATTTCTCTATCAGCTCTTGAAATTCTATCTCATAGGAATCTGAAAATATATAATTCACAACCTTCTTAGTCATGGATTCCAATGTAATTACTAAGTGTGAGAAGTCCTATATGAAACATCTGTAGTAACCATATCTCCTTAAGAAACTCCACACCAAAAATACATTTTTAGGATATTCCCAGAAAACTACAACTCTCACCTTCTCTAGGTCCACTAATACTCCTATATATGAGATAATGTGACCTAGGAAGTGAATCTAATCCATCTATAAGTGGTACATTGTGAGATTAACATATAACTAATTCTATCTTAGTGTATTTAAAATGATTTCAAGATGTATGGCATAGTCATGTCAATTATGAGAAAACGCCATGATATGATCCATGAAAACCATGAAAAACAAGTAGAAGTAAGGATGAAACACCCAGTTCATCATTTCCATGAAGACCACTGGTGTTTTAGTGAGAACGAATGAAATAACCAAATACTCATATAAACCGTACCTACTCCAGAATTCTATGTGATGTATGTCTGCTTGTCTAACACACACCTAATGGTATCTATATGACAATTAAATATTTGATAAGACCCAATATTCCCAGAGTTAGTCGAATTGATCATCTATCCATGACAGATGATACCTCTTCTTAGCTATCAACTGGTTCAACTTCTGGTAATCCACACAAATCCTGAGGGCATCATCTGAATTTTTTGAAAAAATACCAGCAAACTCTATGGAGAAGAATTGGTTCAGATGAAACCCCTTGCCTATAAATTACCTAGCTTCCTCTTGAGATCATGCAACTCCATCGTAGCCATCCTATAAGGAGGAATGAATACCAATGTATCACTTGGAAATATCTCAATAGAGAATCCACCTACATCACTTAAGGTAATCCTGAGAATTTGTCTGGGAAGATGTACCTGAAATGACAAAATACTCGAGGAAATAAATCTGAAGTGTCCCATGATCATCCAGATATTAACTCATAATATGGGTTTTCATCCTTCCTAGCCCATGATGCTCAGGTCTAGCTTGGATTTTCTGGACATCCCATTCACCTTTGTGAAGAAACTACCCACCCTATGGTAATGTAAAACTCACCCTGTGGTGATAAAAATCAATGAAATCATGAAAGGGAACCAAATAGCACATCCCAAGAATGACATAAAATCCTATCATCTCAAGAAAGAAGAGGTCCCATATGAAGTGAAACCTACCAATCTCAAGGGGGAACTCTCTGCACTAACACACAACATCCGTTCTAATCCCAAATAGAGTGTCTAGAATTATAACACCACAAGAAGTATAAACACAGAACCCAAGGCTCTCCACAACAAGCAAAAATATAAATACATGTGAAGATCCTATATCAAAAGTGCAGAAGATAAAATGGAGACTACTAGAATAGTTTCTATGATAGTATAATGTCTAAGATCATGCTCTTGGTAGGTCCATTTCATTGTGTATACCTAGCCTGTACCATGACCCTGTGACACTAGTTGGCTACCCTGAGCTGATCCACCTTGACATTCTTATAAAACTGGGGTCTGACTACCACAACCATGACCACCACCTCATCTTGAATTACCTTATTTACCCCAGCTCCCTACCTAGTGAGAAGAAACTAAACCTACTCCTAAACGTAGAGTCGGTGTAGACACTCTCTCACTAGATACTAGTGAAAACATTCTGCATAAGTGTTGTAGATTCCCCATATTTCCACTAGATCGACACTCAGTTGGGTCCCTCACACACTTTTCCCTAATTTTTCATCGCATACTGCACTGGTAACACCTCACCTGGATACCTGAAGAAATGTTCTGATATCTAATATCACTGCGTTGAAGTTCCAGATGATACTTCCAACTACCGGTTGAAGAAGAAATAGATCGAGATCCCAAACCACCCTTACTCACTTCCCCAAACTCTCTCAGGTTACACTCCATGATCAGCACATGATTTACTATCCTAGATATAGTAGTAATCCATAAGACATTTACCTATGATCAGATTTCATACTTGAGACCATGCTCAAATCATCTAGATTTCAATAGCTTGCCACCCATCAAGATAGGTGCAAATCATTAGAGATAAGTAAAACGGGATGAGTAATCCATCATTGATAACACACCCTACTCCAGATGTAAGAACTCCTAGGCTCTATCGACCCTTATCTTGTCAGGATAGAAATATTCATATAAGTTTGTATGATAATACCTCCAGGCCATCTCCCGATGATGATCATTTAGAGTGATAAGATCCCACTACCTCTTAGAAGAATCACATAGTATGTATATAGTGAGATTTAACCTTCTCTCAGGAGGCATCCCTAAGTGCTCAAAGATAGATAAAATGGCCTCTAGCCACGAATCTGTAGCCTGTGGTCCACTATCTCTCAAAAAAGTGGGTGGATTCTATTGCTGAAACTGACATGTCAACTCTACCATAGTCGGGGCAGGTCGTGGTGCACCCTGAATGGTCTACATGAATCACATGATCCCATCACATAACTGTTCCTCAACACCTATTTCTGTTATAACTCATGGTGCCAAAACTGGAATGACTAGAGGATCTACTAGTATCCCATATCCTACCACCTCTTGGGTGTGATCATCACCACACTCCAGGCATACCACTAGAGGTCATTGTGGTGGAATGGCTCTACAATTAAAAACACACATCTCAGTGCAAGATAATTTTTAGATCAAAAGTGTATATATTTAAGTAGGAATGGTAAAAAACTTCTTCTTTAAAAAATAACCCATCTTCCTACCCCACAATTTAGGTCTAGGTGTTGAACAGATCATGTATAAGCTGGATACACTACCAAAATCCCACTAATATGGTCAGGTATGGGAAAGTTCTCTAGCATAAGATGTTTCAAATTAACTTGATTTTACATTTATAACCCATTTCATTTAGATATTAAATAATGTAATTTCGAATTCCAATCTATGGAGGACCATACCTGATAGGGACCAAAGCTTGGCGTCAACCCATGTCACACCATAACCCATTTCACTTTAAAGTTTGAACCATGATCCACCCAATTTCGATCATAGAGGGACCATAGACCTCAGAGACCAATGATTTTTGTCTATCTATTTCACACCATAATACATCTCAATACACAAATATAAAAATAGACATATATATCACAAAACCTATCAAAAAAACATACAACTAATAATGCATCATAAATGGAATGACATAATGGAAAACCTGTGAAATATAGCAGGTGCCTATATAATGCATGAGATGGAACACCCTCATATCATTAGGTTGTAATAGAATAAAAACCAAATTCATATCAACAATAACAACATAAATCAAGTTCATCACCTAATGATGGAATCAAATCAACTATAATAGTCAAAATATAGAGAATAGCAATTCAATTCGAGATAATTTCGATTTTTCTTGTACGCGGGATAGCTACACGCAGGCACAAATCATTACCAAATCCCATTTCCTTTGAATCCCTTTTTATTGTCACCAAATAGTAAGTAAAACCAAAAACCAAATTCTCTGATACTAATTTGAGATATCCCGGACCTGAATTCCACTGAATGGTGCCCCGATCCCGGTGGCTCACATGGCCTCAAGTGCGTCTCCCCAAATTCCAAAGGCTACAAAACAGAAGTGAAGGCCTAGGTATGTTAGTGAGGATACGATTACCTCATTAGTAGACTATATCACAGTGTAAATACAACAACATTTCAATATTATAATTATTAAACCATAAAACATAAATAAATAGTGGAAGAATGATAGCATAAAAAAATATAGAAGTCATAACACGTACAAAATTTTGTTTCATGTAACATGTTTCTAATAAAACATCCAAAAAAGGTACACATTATTCATATACATTACATGTACCAAAAGTTAAAAAAGTCCAAAATAATCTCAGTAGCATCGCATGCCTCACTTGGTCCCATACTCTCCTACTCCTAAGCAGCAAATCAAGTACCTTTAGAAAGCCACTTTCCCTTATCATTACCTACAATCATATAATCTATTTGGCTCAAAGAAGGAGACCCAAATAGGGTGTGAGATATAATTCCAGTATCCAACCACCCAGGGTCTATACCAATTTTTCAGTGAATATATATAGAATGTGTTCAGGAAGTATGATAATAAATAAGGAAGTACTCAAATGTAAACACCTATCTTATTTAATAAATTTTACTTAACTATTCAATATCATTTAATTTTTTAAGTCTCAAAATTTCGATGAATCCAGACATAACCCATGTAACTAGAAGCACAATTGATACCTCATAAGGCCATCTAAACAATACATGTCATGACCAACTCCATGCTTGGGATTTTTCTTGGAGATGCGTCATAAGTTATTTAATTTATTTTAATTCACTTAAAACCCAAGTCTATCCTTGAAATTACTTAGTTGGAATTCAAGTATCACTATAGGTATAATATCAACCAACACCCTATAAGCCCATCCTTGGAGAACATCAAAGGAACTCAGTATCACTCTTGGTGATGTAAAATGTCACTGCCAATCAAGTCCATCCTTATTGGTCCACTAAGAGAGTCTGAGTATCATCCATGGAATAAATAGTTTATGTCATTTGAGTCCTTCCATGTCATTATAATATGAATCCATGTATCAATCGGTATATAAGTCAAGCCTTAGTGGGTCCATCCATAAAAACCCTCATTTGGATCCATGTATCACTCATAACATATATAGGTTCAATCCATTGAGTTTGTCTGTAGCATTCTAATGTGAATCCACATATCACCAAAGGCATATAAGTCGATAGGTATAAGAGTCCTTACATGTAATTACAATCCAAATCCATATATCACCCTTGACTATAAATCATTTAATCAAATCTATTTCATTTAAACAATTCATTAGACATGCTAAGGTTATAACCCAAGGCATTCAATATAACTCACCTCAAAAGGGTGACTCTAGAAAGGACCATCCTCAAAGGATGGGCGTATCATTTACTCACATGGACATAACATGATAATTATCTTCCCATGCTTAATCAATCCATCACATATCATGGTATCAACATAAATCTAAAGGGATAGAAAATCAAAGGCCATTCAAATACTCACAAGGACAGTTTTAATATAATAAGCCTAACAATCCTATCAAGCTATTACATGGATTATTTAACAAATAAATCACATAAGAAATCAAATATTATATAAATTCAAGACATTTGCATCAAATCATGGAATAGCCTATACTTTACTCACATGGGAAAGGAAACAAAAAGCAAGCATTATTTAAATAAGCAATTGAATACATGGGTCACGGGGAAAGTCATCCATCACATACCACTAATTCATTTTATTTACAATTAAAGTCATAAATCAATTAATAAATTATATTTATACACAAATTCACAAAATACATTCCCTGATCAAGGGGTAAAAGGCATTCCTTATAGGCATAGAAGGTCAAAATCCATAAAGGGCCATTTCAAGACAACTCACCCATAGGGTGGTTCTTATTCAAGGTATACAACCAATAACAAGCATGAATATCCCTATTTAACTGAATATGTAATACCTATCAATTCTAGGATTTAAATTCAATTTATTAGATGCCTATCAATTAGACGTGTGACTCTTGAACATATATAAACAGCTTGAATTTCAGTGATAGTCATACAAGGCCAAAATCCATAAAGGGACATTTCAAGATAACTCACCCATGGGGTGGTTCTTATTCAAGGTATTCAACCTATAACAAGAATGATTATCCCTATTTAACTGAATAGGTAATACCTATAAATTCTAGGATATAAATTCAATTTAGTCAATTCCTATAAATTAGGCGTGTGACTCCTAAACAAATATAAAGAGAATTAATTTCTATGAAAGGCATGAGACCACCTACCATAGGTCTATGTTAGATAGCTTGTATAGTATCAGGCTTTGATTCAGCCTAGATTTGGTTAAATGTGTAGAACAGATGAAGAAAGATAAATTAGAGCATATGATCTTAAATCCAAACAGTGCATCCAATAACCAGAAGAATGAAATATGATTAAAAAAATTTCAAGATATTTGCATTACAAATCTAAGGAGACAAACCGTGCTCGAATAAGAGTTTTAAAGGAGATGTTAGCTGGATTCATAGAATAGACCAAGATGAGATATTCAAATATGGATCTTACTATGCGTAGGAGAAGAAACCAAAATTAGTTCTTAAAAAGTTTGTTAAATTTAATTTAAAATTTATAAAATTCTTCAAATTACTAGGTTGCATGGTTTATCTGCATGATTTATTGTAGGAAAAGGGTCACCCGCATGGTTTACCCACACATTTTACAAAGTTTGTGAAAACTGTGCAAGGATCCACTTTGAAAATATAAAAAAATTGCAGACCTCACTGGACGACCATGCGACCCCACCCTCATTGTTTTCACTAACCGTACGACCTCCTCATTTAACCCAAACATGGATTCTGGGGTCCGAACTAGCCTCGAACACCCTCGATCCCTCTATGACCTCAATGATCATTCATATGAATCCATATTTAAGTAAATAAACTTATAATTAAAAGAAAAAAAGGAATATATACCTCAAAGAAGAACTGGGATATAGTGACCCTAGAATTTTACACATAAAATTACATGATTTTATGCATAATAATATATTGGTATACAAACCAAGGATCATGAAGTCTAGTGTCTTTGAAGACTAGGTACATAAAACTGAAATCATACAGCATTTATTTATTTAATCTCCATATTGTTCTCTTAACTTCCATTGTTCTCATACATCAACAATTGATAACCTGGGGATAACATGAACAAAGGGGTGATCTAAAAATCCTAATAAGGTAATTGTTGGTCGGAGTGGACACTCAAGAGGGGGGGGGGTGAATTGAGATCCAATTAAAATTTCTGTTAAAATATTTCTCTTAAAATACCACAATTAAAAACTATGTTAAACTCTAGTGAATTTGTAAAATTGTAAGGGATCGATTAGGTTCTCAAAATATTTATTAGATCTTAGTTAATTTAATCAGAAGATTAAATAATCTTTTGAAACTAACCTACTGATTTACAATACTTACAAACACTTGCTAGATTAACTATCAAAGTAACATTAAAAAAAATTGTATTTCAATGTAATTAGAAGTAGAAAATAAATTATGTAATATAATTTAGACTTAATCTAAGATGTACAGTAGATATATCCAAGAGGTTCAGTCTCAATCTGAGACTTAGTCCTCTCAAACAATTTATACAAATTTGATCCACACCCTGGATCGGGGTAAACAACAGTACAAAGACTATCCAGGTACTAAGACATCTACCACAGTTCTATGTGGGAAAACAAAAACAATAGCACACAGGATATCCAGGCCATAGTTGACCTCTACCACTATCCACAGTGGGATACAAGAGAGTTATGGAAGGTTTGTGTGAGGATTTAAAAATCCTCCAGTTTAGCACAAGATACAGTGTGTGTATAAAATATACACAATATGCACACTGCTCAAAATGTAAATAAAAGAATCATTGAGAGAGTAGATATGAGTTTTAGAATTCTCTAGTGATTTAATGTGTAGCTCTGGACTCATTTGATTAATCAGGAATGCTTCTGAGTCCTTCTCTTGTTTTTGTCTGAAAAACAGAGGGTCGTTTTCTTCAAGTTCAATTTGATCAGCTTGAGTGCATGAAGATCTCGTTGTAGTTGTTCACACCATGACTGATGTTCATATTGTGTTCCCTTCTTGAATGAGTGGCTTCATGTATGTCCAGTGTTCTTCTAGTGTGGATGAAGCCTTTATTTTCTTTGTGTATTCACCACTTTTTAGCACTCTTCATCCCTTCTCTTCATGCTTCTTCTTATGTATATTTCTGCCCAGTCTTTGTCCTTCCTTGGATATCTTTCAGTACCAGCAATGGGAATGATTAACTTTTTACAGGTACGAGGTAAGGTTCCCTAAAATGCCAACAACTATCACTAAATAACATTAATTTCATTAAAATCATCAAATGTGATCGTTTCTTAATAAATAAATAATATTGAGAGTATAGAGATTTAAGTAGGAAAGACTGGTAAGTCTTTCATCAGTAGCCTTCTGTCGGTAGATATGTAATGGTGGACTTTGTATAGTGGGGACCATCTATCAATAGATCTTTTTCCATATACCGGTAGCTCTTTTTAAAGATAGTTGTTACTCCATGTATCAGTAGCTCTATGTACTGGTGACTCCCTCTATCGGTAGCCCGTCTGTATCGGTAGCTTGTTTGTATTGGTAGCTTGTTTGTATCGGTAGATTGTTTGTATTGATAGATCCATTCTATTCTAGTGCTAAAGTGCATATTGGTGGAATTTTGCATCGGTGAGCTTTTAGTAATGGTATACTTGCTTATCGGTAGACTTTGTATCAGCATCTTGTGCATACCGGTGGCTCGTTTTTACGAGTAGTGGTAGCTCCACTTCTATCGATAGAATTGATCTATAAGTGTCGTGATTACCGGTAGACTTATACATACTGGTAGCTCTGTTCTGTTTTAGTGACTGTCTATTCAGTCTATTGGTAACCTTTTTCTATCAGTAGACTGAGTACCAGTTGGGATCTGTTTTTCTATATCAGTACCTATGTGCATACCAGTGGACTTAACACTTATCTGTTCTATGAAACACATACACTGATTGAGTTAGAATTATTTCGAAGTTCATATAAAAATAGATAAACCTTGATTAAAATATTCCAAATATTATTTTAATATTATTATCAACTTGATAATAGAATTTCATATATTGAAAGAATTAATATATAGATAAAATTATTTGGGATTATCAAAGTCTATGAAAGCATAATTGGGATTATCAAAACAGGTGAGGTCAACAATCTCCCGCTTTTTGATAATCACAACTTATGATATTATAATCCCAGAATAATTAGAAATGAAATAGAGGATATAGAATTAAATCTAATTGTATCATAGAAAACAATATATTATAAAACACATATATCAAAGGTAAAATATGAAACAAATGTACCATAGGGAAATGACTTGATCACAAAAAAAGAAAGTATTTCTCCCACTTTTTCATAAAAGATATTAGTTCTCCCTCAGATATGTTTCCCTTAGATAGTATTTCTCCCACTTGGTGATTAGAAAAAAGTGGGACAAAAAGGAAATATAGTAGGAGAGAAGTAACAATGAGTAAAATAATGTAAGATCATATATATTCCTTGGAGAAAACAGATACAAAGAAATACATAAATGAAAAAAAATAAATACAGGTGATTCTTATCAAAAGTCCTAATCACAGATCAATCCACATCCTCAGAATAAGATTTCCCTTTGGGATCAGAATAGGATTCATGTGTGGTGGATGCAGGTGAAGGCTTAGGAACACCATAAATGATCAGAGGAGGCTGATCTACTGAAACCGTTCCTTGTCTATACTATGTATCTCTCAAAGTGATCATCGGAGTAAGGCTTTGGATAGCTTGGGATGGAGTCATCTGAGCAAGAGAAGTAGTAGAGGCAGAGGCAGGTAAATCTGGAGGTATAATCACTGGCCGATCATCAACATACAAGAAAGGAAACAAGAGATTTCTGAAATCCATAATGATTCTTCCTCCTCTTTCCCTAGAAGAAATGAAATCATCACTGTTTTCCATGAATTTTTTCAGTGTAGGGGTCAACTCCTTGAGCTTGCTGACTTGTTCTTTGAAGGCTTGATTCACTAGTGGTAGCTTCTTGTTTTCTAATATAATCTTGAAATGATTATTGAGTTGATGCTTGGTATAAACCCTTTGAAAATAGTAATCTAACTTTTCTTTCAATTCTTTTTTAGAAGCATAAGATTCTCTCATATAGTCTTGAACAATCTTCATGATAGCTCTAGTGGTATCTCTAGTAGAAGTAACCACTTTGGTTAGATCAGATGAGTCGACAGAGCCACTGGTTGATGCTGAACCATGCTCCTCCTTCATCAAAGCTCTAATTTGATCCAAATCCACTGAAGGTATGGAAGAAAGAGAACCAAGAGAGAAGGTTACAGTTTCCTTGAAACTCATAGTTAGCCCACTAATTAGATTTTTCACTGTAGAATCTTGGGCACCGATATGATTCTCCATAGAATTTTTAAATCCTTCAAAAACTGAAACCATTTGGCTCACCACACTCTTCACATAGGCCAAATCCTTGTCTCCTTGAGATTTTGAAGTCATATAGGATTCCAGAGAAAAAACTGATTTCTTTATAACTTTAATATCTTTTTCAAAGCTTGACATCTGATTCTAGAATGATGTGACTTCATATACTATCTCTGCCACAAAGGTTGATACATTACAACCAAGAGAGAGTTCAAAAGAATTTTCCAAATTGCTCATCTCTTCAACTAATCGATTCTTTAACTCAGCAAAAGAAGCACTCAAAGACTGTTTCAGATCATCCTTTAAGGATTCAATATCAGTCCTAGTGATCATATTAGCAGGCACAACAACAGGTGCTTTTTTAGATACTATACTGGTCATAGAGTCAGTCATAACCAATTGAATGGATGACATAGTAAAGCTTCCATTCTCATTTTTTCTTCCACAAAAACTGATTTTAAGATCATAATTTAACTTATCCAGATCATGTATTCTTACCACATCTTTAGTTAATATCTCATACCGAATATCATAATTGACTTTTGGTCTTCTAAGGGATGTCTCATTATCATAATTAGGGTAATCCAATCCACAGACTAAAAACCCTGGGTCCTCTTCCCAATCTTCAAACTCAACAGCCACTAAAACACTTACAAACCTGGTTGGATGGTCCCCTCAACCGGTGCATTCTCTTTTACAACAATGACATCCTCAGTAACTATTTCTTCCTCAGAAGAATCTTTCACAACCATCTCCATTTCCGCAACAGCAGGAGGTTCCTCAAGAATAGGTTAAGGTCTATCAACTTCATAAAATTCCTTAGCAGGAATTAGGGAATGCCCAATCAGTGGATTAAGGCTCAAGATGATAGAAATATATGCTTCACATGAATGAACATCTTCTTCATTTTCTTGAACAACCTCTTCCTGATCTTCCCTATGCTGTTCTTCCTCATCCATAGGTGCATCTTTATTGTTTACCCCAAAATAGTTTCTGTTCAAGGTAGGTTCAAAGAACTTTCCTTTTCTTGTGACACAACTTCAGGAGCTGGGATAGGAGGCAAGTCAGGATCTCCTCCATTTTCTGTAGATTAATCTTCCGCTTCTGAATCATCACTATATTGTGGCTCTTCTTCATCAGGTCCAAGACCTGTATCCCTTATATCCTTAGGCCTTGAAGTATAATCCATAGGATTGAACTTATCATATATCTTCTTATCATCACTAACCCATTCTCCTTTCAATGGGTTCTAGTTTATCTTCATGTATTTGAAAATTGTGCTTGTGATACAAAAATTATTCCTTACTACCACTGTCTCATCTTGAGACTTAGATAACCCCTTCACTTTAATCATAATAGAAATAAACTTGGCAAAGAATAAAGCATTGGTCTTTGATTCGAGTCTAGTCAGATCCTCCATTTGAATCATTAATAACCTACATAGATTCACTTTCACACCATGTCTCAAGAGATGTAACAGATAGATATCTTGATATCTCAAATTTTCAAAGTCCCCTATTCTTGGGCTTAGAATATGTTGCACAAACTTGAACAACAATATTTTCTCTCCATTCATTTCAGAAACCACCACCTTTCTTTTCTCGCCACTACCAGTGAGCTCCTCTAAGGCAGTCTCATAATCAAAAATATCACTGGCAGGTGGTACTGTCTTCGATGAATAACCATAAACTCCTTCATGTGGTACACTCAGGTACTCATCCCACTCAACAGATGAAAAATATATTTCCTTTCCATTCACAAATGATATCATTCGGTTCTCATCTTCTGATTTCTCAAAACTCACAAACTCATAGAACTGTTTTACTAGCTTCGGATAGTAGTGGCCATTATTATTTGAGAAGCATTCTACCCACTTCTGATCTTCCAGCACCTCTAAAAATAATGATCTACTAGACATCATCCATTCCACGCATAGTTGTTTCTCGATTACAATATCTCTATTTTGTAAATGTGGGTTCACTAGACGCCTCACCAACCTTGTTCTACTAACAATGCTACTTGCTTCTGGCTCTGTCTTCTACTTCTTCATATTCAGCTCATAAATGTCATCTCTAACAGTAGGGAGTTTGGTTTTTTCCATCTCTGGTTCGGGGAACTTAGGGTTTTCGAGAGATTCGGGAGCTAAGGCTTGAGGGTAAAGAATAGGTTCTGTGGATTGAGAAGTAACTAGGACTTCATTTTATCATTTAGGAATCATCAAAAAAATAAAAATATGTAAATTATAGACAATACAGATTCTGGTGGCTAAAGACAGAATTTTAAAACAACGCATACTTAACGGTGGGATATACCAGTGTGAATTCCTAAAAGTGAGGTCTACTAATGGTGAGGTCCATACCGGTGAGGTGTAACAGTGAGGTTTCATACCAGTGGGGTATAATAGTGAGGTTCCATACGAGTGAGGTACAACAGTGAGGTTTCATAACAGTGAGGTTTCTAATGATGAGGTTTCTAACAGTGAGGTTTCTAATGCTGAGGTTTCTAACGGTGAGGTTTCTAACGATGAGGTTTCTAATGGTGAGGTTTCTAACGGTGAGGTTTCTAATGGTGATAGTTAAATATCACTAACTCATGTTTAATGTAACCTAACCTATCTGAACTTAAAGTTTTGGTGAAAATGTCAGCTAATTGATGTTCAATACCTATAAATTCAAGAGTAATATCACCTTTTTGGTAATGATCTCTCAAGAAATTGTGCCTTACATCAATGTGTTTGGTCCTAGAGTGAGATACAGGGTTCATAGAGATGTTAATTGTACTAGTGTTATCACAGTTTATTGAAACATGATTAAAATCATATCCATAGTCCAAAAGAGTGCATTTTATCCACAGAATTTGTGCACAGAGACTACCCGTAGCTATGTACTCTACTTCAACAGTGGACAAAGCAACTGTATTCTGTTTCTTACTACACCAAGATACTTAGGATTTTCCCAATAAATGACATGTTCCAGATGTGATTTTTCTATCCAACTTGCAACCAGCAAAGTCAGCATCTGAATAACTCATTAATTCAAAAGATTGTCCTTTTGGATAAAACAAACCTAAATTTACAGTATGTTTACGATATTCAAAAATTATTTTAACAGAAAGTAAATGAGATTCTTTAATATTATCATTAAATATTTCACACATACACACACTAAACATAATATCTGGTCGACTAGCAGTAAGGTAAGGTAGGCTTCCAATCATACCTCTGTAATTTGTTTGATCCACTGGTTTCCCAGTTTCATCAATATCCAATTTACAAACAGTATCATAGGTGTATCACTTTCCTTAATTCTATCCAAACCAAAACGTTTTAAAATATCCTTTGTATATTTAAATTGATTCAAAATAATACCATTTTCATTTTGAAAAACTTTAAATACAAGAAAATATTGTAGTTATCCCATTAAACTCATTTCAAATTCATTTTTCATACTCTTTGAAAAATCAGTACATAAAAAATGTTTAGAAGATCCAAAAATAATATCATCAACCTAGATATGTAATTTCAAAACATCTTTTGAAATTATTTTAATAAAAAGAGTTGGGTCAACAATCCCTTTAGTAAAACCTTTTGAAATAAGAAAATTACTAAGTCTATCATACCAAGATCTTGGAGCTTGTTTTAAACCCTATAAAGCTTTAGAAAGTTTAAAAACATGATTTGGGAAATGGGGGTTTGTAAATCCAGGTGGTTCTTCAACAAAAATTTTTTCAATTATAAAACCATTTAGAAAAGAACTTTTGACATCCATTTGATATTACTTTAAATTCAGATGAGCAACATAGGAAAGTAAGATCCTAATAGTTTCTAATCTATCTACAGGGGAAAATGTTTAATCATAGTCTATAACTTCCTTTTGAATATACCCTTGTGCAACTAACCTAGCTTTGTTTCTAACTATATTTCCAGACTCATCAACTTTGTTTCTAAAAACCCATTTAGTGCCTATGGTCAAAGTGTCCTTAGGTCTGTCAACTAATTTCCAGACTTTCTTTCTTTCAAATTTATTTAATTCTTCTTGAATTTCCATTACCCAAAATTCATCATTGATTGCATCATTGATATTTTTAGGTTCTAGCTGTAAAGGAAAGTCTTGATGTTCAACCTGATTTCCAAGAGAAGCTCTAGTCTGTGTCCCTCTATCAAGATTACCAACAACAACATATAAAGTATGATTATTTAGAATCCTAGTTGATCTAGTAAAGGTGGGACTAGAAATTTCAGGTTCATCTGTAGGTTCTGGTTCAATATAAGTAGGTTCTGGAAAGATTCCAGAACTAGATATCTTTACAACAGGTTCATTAATTTTATCATTAAGGTCCAGAGCAGACAAGTTTTCTTTAATATTTTCAATGGAAGATTTGGGTTCATGTTGATCAGTTTCATCAATCTTGATGTGAACAAATTCGTCCACACATTTGGTTCTTTTATTTAAATCTCTATAGGATTTTCTAGTTAAAGAATAACCAAGAAAAATTCCTTCATCACTTTTAGAAGCAAACTTGTCATGATTATCCATTGTATTGAGAATAAAAACTTTACAACCAAAAACTCTAAAGTAATTAACCTTAGGTTTCCTATTGTTCCACAACTCATAAGGGGTATTTTTGAGAACATGTCTAATAAAGACTCTATTTATAATATAACAAAATGTATTTACACCTTCAGCCAAAAAATAAACAGGTAAGTCATACTCATTGAGAATTGTTCTAGAAATTTTCTAAAGGGTTCTATTTCTTCTTTCTTCTACACCATCTTGATGAGGTGTTCTAGGGGCCGAAAAGTGTTACTATAGCCATTGTGTGAGAAATATGATTCAAAGTCATTATTTTCAAACTCACGAACATGATCACTTCTCAGGGTCTTAATCTTAATTCCACTAAGGTTTTTTATATATTTGGAATACTTAATAAAGGAAGAACAAGCTTCAATTTTGTGAGCTAAAAAGAATACCAAAGTATATCTAGAAAAGTCATCTACTAAGACATCAACATAGTGATTTCCATTTAAACTAGAAACTCTAAAAGGTCAAAACAAGTCCATGTGAACCAACTCGAGAGGTTTAGAAGTTGAAACTTCATTCTTTTATTTAAAAGAAACTTTGTATTGATTTCCCTTTTGATAGGGATTACAAACTATGTCAGTTGGGAATTCAATTTTAGGTAGGTCTCTAACCAAATTTTCCATAGTATGTTTTCTAAGTGAATAAACATTACAGTGTCCTAATATTCTGTGCCATAGCCAAGACTCTTTATGAAAAGAATTTAAGTAAGTAATTTTCTGTTTATCTAGATAATTCAAATCAACAGCATAAAACATTTTCATTTCTCAAAGCATAAAATACTACAAAATTTTGAGAATTAAAGACATTACAATAATCATTTTCAAATTGAACATTAAAACCATCATCACAAACCTGAGAAATACTCAACATATTATATTTAAGTCCATCAACAAATAAAACTTTGGAAATTAAAACTGAATCCATGTTACCAATCTGGCCTAGGCCGATGATTTTTCCTTTAGATTTATCACCAATGGTGAAATGGCTTCCATCAACTTTGATTAAACTCTTGAAGCATGAGTAATATCTAGTCATATGCCTTGAACATCCACTGTCCAAGTACCATACCTTTTTATGAGAACTCTTCAAGAAAGTTTCCTACAAACCATGTTTAAATAGAAAATGATTTTGGTACCCTGATTTTCTTGGGTCTAGACAGGTTAGAAATCAAATCTTTAAGTACCCAGACTTGTCTTATGGGTCTCAAATAGTTTACAGAATCGATATATTTTGAAAGATAAACATTATCTGATCTATAATCATGTGAGTAACTAGTTGAATCATATTAATTCCTAGAACTAGAACTAGAAGCATTCTGTCTAGATTTAGGAATAAATCTAGTTTTAGCAATCTGTCTTTTTCCAGACTGATAGCCAATTCCAGTGGTATATTTTGGTGCCACTTGTTTTCCTAACATTTTTGTAAGTGTATCCTTTACATTTGTGAATTTATCTACTTCCTTCCTTAATTGATCATTGGAAAATTTCAGTTTAGTATTTACCTTAAGTAATTGAGCATTATTTTCCTTTTCTATATCAAGTATAGATTTAACAGAACTGGTCAAAGCATGTTGTTTCTTCAAGGTCTTATACCTATCCTTCGATTCATTATAGGTTTCTTATAGCATATTACGGTATTCAAATAACCCTTCACTAGATATATTTTCATATTTAGAACTAGAATCAACTCCAGAATAATATGAATTTAAAGTAGGAGTGTCCAATGTTACCTCATCTGTGTTTGTCATAAAACACATGTTAGCGCGATTCTTTTTAGAATCACAAACTTCAGATTCACTTGTGATGTCTTCTGAAGCACTCCAAGTAGATTTCATAGCTTTCTTGTACTTATTGTCCTTGTAGTCATGTTTATTCTTGAACTTCAACTTTGGACAGTTTTCTTTCAAATGTCCTTTCCTTTTGCATTAATAACAGACAATATCATCACTCTTATCAGGATTTTTATAGTCCTTTTTCCAATGGCCTTTGTTATCATATTTTCCTTTTTAATTTTATTTTCTGAATAATTTCTTATTCCTGTAGAACTTCTTGAATCTTCTGGCTATCTGAGCTATTTCAGCATGACTATCAGAATATGAACTTTCACTTGTCGAGCTTTCAGTTGGTATGTGTACTTTCTCCTTATCCATTATCCTCGAGTAAGTAGACTTAAAAGCCACTGACTTCCTTTTTGGTTCATCATCTTCTTCTTTATTGACCCTCAACTCTTTATCATACATCATAAGCATACCAATTAATTCATTAACAGACAGTTTGCTGATGTCACATGATTCTCTAATGGAAAAAGATGTGCATCTCCATCTTTCTGGTAAACATATTAATATTCTCATGATCTGTTCTTTTGTAGGAACATCTTTAACAAGAGAGCTCCTAGTGTTGACAATCTCATTGAACCTGAGATATATGTCACAAATGGGTTCAGCATGCTTCATTTTAAAATTAACATATTTAATAGTGGATGTGTTCAATCTCATTTCCTTAACATTGGTTGTTACCTCATGGGAAATATCCATAGTGTCCCAAATTTCATAAGTTTTACAAGAAGATATTCTGTTAAATTCCTCATCACCTAAAGAACAGTACAAAGCATTCATTGATTTATAGTTACTATTGTAGGCAGTCTTAGTAGCTTCATCCCAAGAATTTCTATCAGTTTCTGGAATCTTATATTGAGTTTCTATAGCAGTCCAAATATCAAATCCCATACTCTCTAAATGAATTTTCATTTTAAGCTTCCACTGAGCATAATTTGTAAAATTAAAGAAGGGTGTCATGTTGGTAGCAGGACCTTCTAATATATTTTCCATAATTCGATTTTAGAAAATATATTTAAAGAGATAAAATTTAGAACATACACAAATTTAAGATCTTTAAGATACAACTATAATCATAGTTAAAAAACAAAGTATTTTGAAATCCTTGATAAACAAAACAGTCCTCTGATACCAAATGTTGGTCGGAGTGGACACTCAAGAGGGGGGTGAATTGAGTTCAAATTAAAATTTATGTTAAAATATTTCTCTTAAAATACCCCAATTAAAAACTAAGTTAAACTGTAATGAATTTGTGAAACTGTAAGGGTTTGATTAGGTTCTCAAAATATTGATTAGATCTCAGTTAATTTAATCAGAAGATTAAATTCTCTTTTGAAACTAACCTACTGATTTACAATAGTTACAAACACTTGCTAGATTAACTATCAAAATAACTTTAAAACAAATTGTATTTCAAATTAATTAGAAGAGGAAAATAAAGTATGAAATTTCCTTTAGAATTAATCTAAGATGCACAGTATATATAACTAAGAGGTTCAGTCTCAAGCCAAGACTTAGTCCACTCAAACAATTTATATAAATATGATCCACACCCTGGATCGGGGTAAACAACAGTACAGAGACTGTCCAGGTACTAAGACATCTACCATAGTTCTATGTTGGAAAACAAAAACAATAGCACATAGGCTATCTAGGTCACACTTGACCTCTACCACTATCCACAGTGGGATACATGAGAGTAATGTAAGGTTTGTGTGAGGATTTAAAAATCCTCCAGTTTAACACAAGAGACAGTGTGTGTATAAAATATAAATAGTATGCACACTGCTCAAAATATAAATAAAATAATCACTAAGAGAGTGGATATGAGTTTTAGAATTCTCTAGTGATTTAAAGTGCAGCTCTGGACACTTTTGATTAATCAGGAATGCTTTTGAGTCCTTCTCTGGTTTTTTTCTGAAAAACAGAGGGTCGTTTTCTTCAAGTTCAGTTTGATCAGCTTGAGTGCATGAAGATCTCATTGTAGTTCTTCACTCCATGACTGAAGTTCAGCATATGTTCTCTTCTTGAATGATGGATTCGTTTATGTCCAGTGTTCTTCCAGTGTGGATGAATCCTTTCTTTTCTGTGTGTATTCACCACTTTTCAGGACTCTTCAACCCTTCTCTTCACGCTTCTTGTTATGTATATTTCTGCCCGGTCTTTGTCCTTCCTTTTATATCTTTCAGTACCGACAATGAGAATGATTAACTTTTTACAAGTACGAGGTACGGCTCCCTGACATTCCAACAAATATCATTAAATAACCTTAATTGCATTAAAATCATCAAATATGATCATTGCTTAATAAATAAATAATATTGAGAGCATACAGTTTTATGTTGGAAAGACTGGTAATTATTTCATCAGTAGCCTTCTGTCGGTAGATATGTAACGGTGGAATTTGTATAGCGGTGACATCCTATCAGTAGATCTTTGTCCCTGTACCAGTAGATCCTTGTAACGGTAGTTGTTACTACGTGTATCAGTATATCTATGTAATAGTGACTCCTTCTATCAGTAGCCTGTCTGTATCAGTAGCTTGTTTATATCGGTATCTTGTTTGTATTGGTAGCTCCATTCTATTCTAGTGCTAAAGTGCATATCGGTGGACTTGTGCATCGGTGACCTTTCTGTAACGGTAGACTTGCATATCGGTATACTTTGTATCAGCAGCTTGTGCATACTGGTGACTCGTTTGTACAAGTAGCGGTAGCTCCGCATCTATTGGAAGACTAGATCTATCAGTGTCATGCTTACAGGTAGACTTATACATACTGGTAGCTCTATTCTATTTTAGTGACTGTCTATTCAGTCTATCAGTAACCTTTGTCTATCGGTAGACTAAATACCAGTAGGGATCTGTTTTTCTATATCAGTAGCTATGTGAATACCGGTGGACTTAACACTTATATGTTCTATGCAAAACATATGCCGATTGATTTAGAATTATTTCAAAGTTCATATAAACATAGATAGACATTGATTAACATATTTCAAAGATTATTTTAATATTATTATCAAATTGATATTATAATGTCATAGATTGAAATAATTAATATATAGATAAACATTATTTGGTATTATCAATGTATGTGAAAGCATAATTGGGATTATCAAAACAGGTGAGGTGAACAGGAATTAAAATAAGAAAAAAGATCTAGCACATGGGTTTGAAAAAATTATATAATGATATAAAATGCATGATATATGTGGAATAATAAAACATAAAATAGGATCCTATAAACATGGAATCATAGTAATGTCGCAACAACATAAAACACAACATTAGCCTGAGTCAAGGCTTGTTCCACATAGAGGATCATAAGTCAAGGTTAACCACCATGACCATTGCACATGGTAGCACAAGTCAAGGATAACCACCAATTCCATTGTACATGGTAGAAAAAGTCAAGGATAACCTCCAATACCATTTCACATTGTAGTATAAGTGAAGGCTAATGACCAAGAATATTGCACTTGGTAGCACAAATCAGGCTAACTACCAAGACCGTTGCACATAACATCTCATGAGACTCAAATTTACCCAATGCATTGGAGTGCTATCTGGGAGAAACTATCTTAACATGTTCATGGATATCCTTTCCACATAAATAATCAAAAATAATAAATCATACATAAATATAAGGGAGCCCATGTAAGGAAATGGGTATAATAATCAGGTCATAAAGCATAATTTAATGGGAGTATCATACAAGTGCCCATGAAAGAAAGGAATTAGAACATACATGGAAATTTATAAGGGAAAATAGAGATATATCATGGTAAGTGATGCCAAAAATAATTGATAACATTTAAAAATATTATTTAATAAGTTTTTTCATTAAAACATTTTAGTGTGGTATTAAAGAAAATACTAAAGAGAATTTAAAATCGAATGGGGCATAATATCTTATATAAAACTAGAAGTGAAACAAGAAGGTTTTAATAATAAAAAAGTTGATTTAATAAAAAAATTATGGATTAAAATATATTATAGAGTGCACTTGAAATTGGGCAAGAATTCAAGAAGTTTCTTTAAAACAGGTTTTCTTATCAGGACGTATTGAGGAGGGAATCATTAAAAAAAATGGATATCCCTGAAAGAGAATGATGAATGGATCTTGATATACGAGTTTGGAGAATATGAAACGCATTTATAAGATGTAAATAAATATAATAGATAACTTGATTTGGGTAGAAATAAAGATAGAGAAACCTGAATAAATAAAGGATGTTTGGGTATAATCCCTTACGAAACCTCAGCATGGTAACAGGTGTACTTAAGAGGGATTAATGAGAGAGAAGTGGGTCTATCATCATTTATATATCACGAGGAAAGTATGTAAGAGGTGAAAAAACATACACTATCATTAGGTATTAAAAATAAAATTTCATAACACATAGGATATTCTTTAATAAAAGTGAGAAAGAGAGGACCCCATACCTTAAGTACGAAGGTGTTCTCCACTTGATATTAATGACCTGTTGAATTAATATTCCTTGAGAACCTATTAAGGGGAGAGGATTTAGTATTTTTTGGTGACCAAGAGATTTTGAACATGGAGGAGGATCTTGGGGATATATTTGAGTAGAATTTAGGCAAGGAACAAGTCTTGAGAGGAGTTAAGAGAGAGGGGAGTGTGGGTGGTTTTTATAGTGGAGGGGAGGAGGTTTTTCTTAATATTTTAATTATTAGTTTATTATTTTTCCATAAGACAAGAAATAGTGATGATTACATAACCAAAAATAGTAATAAGTGAGTTTTATTTTTAACCAATGGCCATTTACAACATTAATGACTCAAGCATGATGTAGAAATTAAGGTTTTAACACTTATCGTAAATTATCGTATTTTACTATTCATCAACAATTCAAGTATTTCAGAAAATCCAAAAATTTAACCCGAACCATTTTTTGAGGCATGGAATAAAAAAAATAAACCCCATTTTTCAAAAATAATTTTCTAAATATTATTAATATAATTTTTAATTAAAATCAAAATTTACATGAAAAAATATAGATTTTCAAACTATAACCGATTTTGTAATGCGTTAAAAAATTTCATAGGGTCTTATAAAATTATCTTAAAACAAAAAGACATGAAATTTTTAATTTATGATCACATTTTAGGAAAATACATTTTCTTTTAAATTAATTAATTAATTGTAATTAATTATTTATGACTTATTAAAATACCAAAAAATTTACTATGATCATATTATCACTTATAAGATACCTAAATTTTATTTATACATTCAAGGGTGAGGTTACTATTATTTTTAATGATTTACTAGTCATAAGGGTCATATTAGTATCATAAGGGTAGGTTACTATTCCTAAGGGTAGGTTACTATTCAAAAGAAAATTATGTTTCTTCGGTCAGATCCCAAAAATCACCCTAAACGCAACCGTGTATGTAAGATTTTCAAAATTCAAGACACGAAAGTGGAAAAATTATATTTAATGGTAACATAGTATTTATTATCATGATATGACATTATGTTTACTAATGTGATTATACTATAAAA
This sequence comes from Viscum album, assembly GCA_963277665.1. NCBI lineage: Eukaryota > Viridiplantae > Streptophyta > Magnoliopsida > Santalales > Viscaceae > Viscum > Viscum album. Next base: position 1,881,544,108 of record OY728138.1, on the reverse strand, counting down.
AATAATTATAATAAGTGAATTACATTGATAAAACTTTGGGTCATTACATTCTTCCCCCCTTATGAAATTTCTCCCTCAAAATTTCATTTTACATTCTAAGCCATAAAAAGGTGCCGGTACTTTTCCTTAATTTCCACAATGAGGTCTTCAGTATTTCCTTTTGGAATTGACTTCAAGTATAAAGGGTTCATGTGTAACAATGGTACCTTAGGATATTTTCAAAATCATCTACTTATTTTTCCCAAACACACTTCAAGAGCCTTGGATTATATCGATGGAAGACTCAATAATTCCTTGAAAACTATTTCTTATATATAAATTTTGAAACACCATCATGAAATTGTTTTTTATAAAAACTTCTTACTGATTTATCTTAAAATATTTCAAAATAGGGTTTTGGTAAATTTGTTTTGGTATTTCGCCAAAGAGAGAAATCTATAATTTGATACATATACACTACTCGGAGGACTCCCTATTTTGTAGAATCTATAAACTCATTTAGTGCTTCATCATTTTTAAATAAAGATAAGAATTTGAAAAGACCCTCACGGTACTTCCCATGCTTAAAATGGTAAGAAAGTTGAGATCTCAAGAATCTCAAATAGGCAGTACTTGATCCTTGAAATAATCAGGTAATTCTAGAGCTATTGGATGCCTCATAAAGTTGTTTTCATGTAACATTGATATTTGAAAAAGTTTCAAATTCATATGAGCAAGACTTCAGGATAATATTTCGAGTTTGTTCTTTAGGAAGAGAGAGAAGAGTTGTTCATGATCTTCCTCCTTCCATATGTTAACTAAGAATAAGAAAATACAATTTAGGGGCTTGAATACATAACTAATAAGCATAAAAACTAAACTTTAAACATAAAAGGATAAACTCTTAATTGAAATGTATATCCAAACTTGTGATTCCCTAGGTTTAAATCTAGGTTATCTATGATCTATTTCCTAACATATACTCTTATGGGATTTTTTTGTTCCCTTAATAATGGTTCGTACTAAGCTCATGAATTTACCAAAGAATATCCCCTAGGAGTGTCAAATTAAGAGTAAAAAAAGGCCTATTATTATGCACCATTTACCGTTCGAGTCTTTCTCAAAGCAGTGATTTCAAGTTTTACCCATAGATACATCTATGACAGAGCTACCTCCACCTATTTGTATCCAGATAGGGATTCATTTTCTTGATAAACCACTTAATCTATACTTACCAAAATTTATGGATGTTTTCCTATACTTAGTATCATCCTTATGGGTCTTACTAAATCTCTCTATTCCTAATATCCAAAAATAACTACACCATCCTCTAATACCAACTATAGATACCCAAGCCTTTTACACAAAATATTATACGATTTTATGGATAATTATACATCGGTATAAAATCCAAGGATCATGATGTCTAGTTTTTTTTGAAGACTAGGTATATAAAACTGAAAACATAAAACATTTATTTATTTTATATCCATATTGAGCTCTAAACATTCATTATACTCATACATCGACATAGGATAACCTGACGATAACATGAACAAAGGGGTGGGCTAAAAAGCCCAACAAGAGAATGAATATAAGAATAAAGATTTAGAACACAGGTTAGAAGGAATGAAATAATGATATAAAAATAGTGGTATATATGAAATCATAACATATAAACATGTGATCATATAAACATGGATTCATAGTAATGTGGCAGTAACATAAAACAAGACTTTAGCATGAGTCAAGGATTTTTGAAAATAGAGGAGCACAAGTCAAGATTAACCACCAAGACCGTTGCATATGGTTGAAAAAATCAAGGAAAACCTCCAAGACCATTTAAAATGTTAGAACAAGTCAAGGATTACCACCAAGACCATTGCACATGGTAGCACAAGTCAAGGCTAACCACCAAAACTGTTGCACATGGTAGCATAAGTCAAGGCTAACCGCCAATACCGTTGTACATAACGTCTCATGAGACTCAACTTTATCCTATGCATTGGATTGATATCGAGGCGCAACCATATTAACATGTTCATGAATATGCTTTACACATAAATAATCATATATAATCCATCATACATAAACATAAGGGAACCCATAGAAAGAAATGGGTATCATAATCATGTCATAAAGAATAATTTTACGAGAGTATCATAAAAGTGTCCATGAAAGAGAGGAATTAGAACATACATGAAAATTAATATGAAAAAACTATACATATATCATGGAGTGTAATTTAAAACATAAGTGATAACATTTAAAAAGATAATTTAATAAATTTTAGCATTAAAACATTTTAGAGCGATTTTAAGGAAAATACTAAAGATCATTTAAAATCGAAATAGGAATAATATCTTATATAAAACAAGAAGTCAAAAAATAATGTTTTCATAACAAAAAAGGATTATTTAATAAAAAAATTGTTTCTTAAAATATAATATAGAGTTCACTTGAAATTTCGTAAGAATTTGGGAAGTTCGCTTAAAATGATTTGTCTTGTGGGGAAGTATTGGGGAGGGAATCAATTAAAAACATGTATATCCCTAAAAGAGAATGGTGAATGGATTATGATACATAGATTTGGAGAATATAAAAATAATTTAAAATATTTAAATAAACAAAATAAATAAGTTCATTTGGGTAGAAATAAAGATAGAACAACCTGACAGAATAAAGGAGGTTCGGGTAGAATCCCTTACGAAACCTTGGCATGGCAACATGTTTACATAGGATGGATTAACGAGAGATAAAAGGGTCTCTCATCATTTATATATCATGATGAAAGTATGTTGGAGGTAAAAAAACATACCCCATAATTAGGTATTAAAAATAAAAGGGCATAACCTAGAGGAGATTCTTGAAAAAAAGTGAGAAAGTGAGGATCCCTTACCTTAAGTCTGAAGGTGTTCTCCACTTGATATTAATGAAATCTTGAATTAATCTTCCTTGAGAGCCTCTTAAGGGGAGAGGATTTGGTCTTTTGAGGAGAAAAAGGGCCATTGGACGTGGGTGTGGAGATTGGGGAGATATTTGAGCATAATTTATGCAAGGCACAAGGCTTGAGAGGAGTGAAGATAAGATAGGAATGTGTTTGGTTTTTATAGTGGAGGGGAGGAGAGTTTTCTTAATATTTTATTCATTAGTTTATTATTTTTCCATAAGATAATAAATAGTGACACTTCCATGTCCAAAAATGGTAATAAGTGCATGTTATTTCAAACCGGTTACCATTTACCTTATTTATAACTCAAGCATGATGCAGAAATTCATGTTTTAGCACTTATCATAAATTATCGCATTTTACTATTCATAAAAATTCATGTATTTCAGAAAAATCCCAAAAAAATCAACATAACAGTTTTTTTACATTTAGAATAAAAAAATTGAAATCCATTTTTTATAAATATTTTCTAAATATGATTAATTTAATTTTTAATTAAAATCACAATTTACTTGAAAAAATACAGATTTTAAAACTATAACTGATTTTATAATGCATTCAAAAATTACATATGGTCTTATAAAATTATATTAAAACCCTTAGACATAAAAATTTTAATTTATGAAAACCTTTTAAGAAAATACATTTTCTTTTAAATTAATTAATTAATTGTAATGAATTATTTATGACTTACAAAAATATCGATACTTTTACTATGTTCATATTAACACTTATAAGTTAGCTAAATTTTATTTATACATTCATGGGTTAGGTTACTGTTCTTCTGTAATATTTACTATTCATAAGGGTTATATTACTATTCATAAGGGTAGGTTACTATTAACCAAAAATTATGTTTGTTCCATTAGACCCCAAGAATCATCGTGAACACAATCGTGTATGTCATATTTTCAAAATTCAAGACACAAAAGTGGAACAATTATGTTTAGTGGTCACATAGTATTTATTTTCATGATATGACATTATGTTTTCTAATGTGATTATACTAAAAGGAATAATTATAATGACAGAATTCCATAGATAAAACATTTGTTCATTACATGGGTTCTTACATATCTAACTCAGAGGGACATATTCCATCTGAGTCTCCTTTATCAATATTATTATTAGGATACATCCCCAATAAGATCATGTCCCCCACCTAATAGAATACATCTCTTCTAGGCCCTTTGGGACACTTTGGTATAAGTCCCACTCTAACTATTGACTAGGCATATTTCACATAGATGTCCTTGTCGCATGACATTAAACTTTTTGGGTTGGTTCTTGTCACATAACATTAAAAGGTATGATGTGTCCCATTTAGTGGCACCAAACAATGTGGGTTCTAATTATTTTCATGAGGGTACAAAACAATCCCCTCTCATGGTCTCTATCCCGGTCTCAACAACACTTTTGTCCTCTTAGATAATGATAAATTCTAGAGTGTCCCATTGATCAACTTAAAACCATAATCTTGATAATAAATGATATTATAATCTCTAATATACTTGAAAAAGGGTACCATTGATGGGGAACATTAGATACATAAATATTTCTTTGTCGATGAAGAACCTTGGATACATAGAGATGATTATGAAATCAATGCATGCTAAATAATTTATTTTTAATGCAAGGGTGACCTGTCTAATATTTTGGATTTAATAAAGGATTCATGAATACATCTTAAATATATAAGAGAGTCCTTAGTAGGAAATAATTCCCCCAAAAAGGGTTTGATGACCCTGATCTCCCATCCTCCTGGACGATAAGGCCACTTGCTTTTGAAAAGTAGGTCTGCATTGACATAAAATGATAAAAGGATTTAAGCACATTATAAATAAAAAAAATGTTGAGCCTAATGTGAAGCCTTAACCAAAACATGACTATGTCACCCACATGTCATTCCCCTTTATGCAAAATAAAATAGGGACAAAACCTGGATCTAAAACAATTAATTATTCATGTGTTTGTTTATTAAGATGCTAAATTGTAGGGGTATTCTTATTTGTGTTTATCATATGTATCTGGACACTTTTGATAAGAACTACCTTCAATTTAATCCAATGAAATCCTTTCAACCAACTCTATCTTTTTCATCTGCTACCAGGTCCTCAATAAATTAGAGGACACCATCAACAACCTAGAATCTTCAATTTCAAGTATCAAAGATGATCGTTTGGGGGTACCAGCAAAATGGTACTGTCACAACCTTAGAAAAATCTTGAAAAGACCTCCATATCTTGAAGCCTCATTAGCCACCTACTCAATGACTTATGGAGGCCCAGAATCTAATGACACCAATTATAGTTTTAAATAATTTTATGATCCTATAACTAGAACACTACATAAAATTACTACTTTATATTAGGGAGACTGATCAAGAGGTATCTAAATGACTCATACAGACAGAAGATGGGTCCCACTAAAGGGCTCTTGCCTGCAGCCGTCGATGCTAACATTGTGTTGTAACAAACTATCAGCATGATGGTGGTGCTGCCCTCGAGAGTCTAACCTAGGTAAACCAGATCCATGTACTCAAGACATCCAACCAAGGGTAGTGACTAGAGTATATGTAATAGGGACACATATCTATTCCCTCCAAATAATCCCACTAGTCAAATCTAGCAGCAAACCAAAAGTAGGTACAAACTTCTACCCACAACAGCCAAGCCTATCGACATAGTTCAAAAAATCTAAAGAAGTATCCCAATCAAATAAAATGGAAAACAATGAGTAGGTGCACACACATTCCAACATCCATCATTCTCACCAACACAATTTAGTGACACCCAGATAAATAAGGTGGACGATACTGACTACAAAATAGGTGGTAGACCCATATATCTGCCTCCACACCTGATTATTTTCAGCATATCCTAGGAATATATAGAGAACAAGAGATGGAAAATATCTCTACACCATCTAAAAAATGGGCGTACATTCTCGTTTCAACTAAGGAAGTCACTCATTACTTTTTACCAATTAATGAAGGACATGTGTCTATTTATATTCACATTATACAAGTTTTCCATGACATAATGATAACATCAGTGATGACTAAGAGTTGGGCACACAACCCCGTCTCCTCATTTTAAGAGACTCAACAGAATAATTTGAGATCACCACATAGTAAACACATATTCCTTCTATCATCTAGGAGGGTCATGGTCATTCCAAAATAACTAGACAACTGGATCAAGCCCATATCCCTATTCCAACTAGAGGTCGCCAGCCTACCCAGGTGGATGCTCTAAGAAAGACACGTATCCCTCCTAAAATTCCAAAGACTTTTTAGAAAATTTAGATTGTGAAACACGAGATAATAAAATAGGTTTTTGTATATGAAATATGTCACCCATAATAGGTGACTCCAATCAACTAGAGGAATCCATCTAAAAATAATCCTCACCAAAGATGATCGAGATATGATGAGTTGGTCCTTGACCCTACTCTACTAAAATATAGTGTTCTTGTATACCTTAGACATATATATATGGTGGATCAATATTCTACTACTCCATTAAAAAATTATGGAGATAGTCAAGGTAATTGAAAAATTAATTCCAAAAATTTGGCTTCTTGTAGTTCTGAAGGTATTCCATGGGCATCTTAGTATGATGGATAACTTCGTGTCTATAATATGATCAATATCAAGATCTCATCTCTTGTTTAGTTCTTTGGTATCCCTCCACATGGTTATAAGATCAAATAGAAAGAAGTTACTTTCTTTATTACCACCCCTAAAGGTCCTCCCCAGGGTATATACTATATAATTTCTACTTGCAGTCATATGTTATACCATGATGGTATTCATCCTAATGATGGAATTCTCTGTGAAGGTCCTCCCTACAACGAATCTTTATTTCATAAAGAAGGTCCTCCCCTTAAAGAATCAACTCTGATAAATCCCTTATTTCATGAAGTTCTTAGGAAAATGATCCCAATCATTATTGATTCTTCATAACTGACAAGAAATATTCTTTCTCAACCAAAAGATAGCCCAAGGAAATGATTATTCTCTAAACCCTTCTTCAATCATGTACCTTCCAATGAAATATAGGAAATCTTAGCCGACCATGTTGTTTACAATAAAGTAATGGGGGAAACATTCACTTTGGTCAGATCAGGTTGATGAAACTCTTGTGAAATATGAAGAAAAAATACTGCTTATGAGGAGGTAATTGGTGAATGACAATATACCAGTAATGTTATTGACCTTTTTAACTCTACAATTTAGCATTCCAGAGGTGTTATTGGATGATTTTGTGCATGACATCTGCCTAAATATATGGACAACTCTTATTCAATTTAAAAAATTAATTTCTTAAAAAGAATACCAAAATCACATCAAGGTAATAGAAGATATGTACCACTAAATTGAATTAGCATCCCTCCTAGCTATACGGAACCCAAAATTGGGAAAAAACAAGGATACCTTCAATGATAACGTATCTATTCTTTAAAAATAATGCATAAGATGATCACAGATGCCACATCCAGTGTTCATATCAGAGGATGGGGAGAATATGGGGAATTTCAATTTACCTCGATCCCTAATCAGAAAATTCTTCCAAAGGTGGTATTATGTAATGTCATTTCCCTAAGACAACTTCAAGAAACAAACTATTCTCATAATATATGGCCTGCTCAATAAGAATTGTCCCATAATAATGTTCAAAGATGTTAGTAGAGAAGAGATAATTAAAAGACTATCTCATCAAACATCTGAATATATCGAGAAAACAACAACTTAATTGAATTAAATCATTAGATATCACAAATTTACTTGAAAGAAGATGGATCAGGTATAGGTCAAATAATACACCCATACCATGTTCGAAAAAAGATCAAAAAATAAAATAAAAAGAGAAGTCGTAATAATTGCAGCTATGGAAGTATAGGAGAAACCCCATACCAAAAGGTTAGGGGAATTTTTAACAAAAACTTTAGAGTTAAAAAATTAGGCACTAAACATTGGGAAAGTGGAATAAGAGCACCTCCATCCCATAGGATTGGGGGAATTTTTACCTCAACCTTAGTGAAAGTTAGTCACCTCTTATTTGGGGAAAGTTGCAAAAAATTAATCTTAAAAATTTGTCTCATCCTATGATTTAGTTTCTTCTTTAGGTATATAGAAAAACCAAATTATTTAGAGGTTACCTTAAGGTTACCCTTCACAGAATAGCTTTGAAGGAATCTATGAAAAAAAGATGATCTCCCTTGATGGAATCTAACAAAAAAATCCTATTAATTTCACAACCATGACTGATAATCACAACACTTCTGATATATGATCATAGAGAAAATACATTTCTCACTATTCTAAGACTGATGAAATATTTTCAATGCATTTTTTGTTAGTCAAAGTCCTCACTACTGCTTCTGAAAATACTAAAAAACATTTGGCCAATATGGGAGAATCATATGAGAACATATCCATTCAAAATACGGTCCATAATGAAACGACTGAAGAAGGTGTACGTACTAGAAATAAAATGATTTCAAAAAAATTGGAAAATCATTCGAATATTTCATTTCCTTCATAATGGGAATTAGATAAAGAAAAGTGTAAGGCCATAGTTTAATCCCACTTATTACCCAAGGGAATATAACCCCCTACCCTAGAGGAATGGATGGCTTATTATTAGACAAAAATAATAGAATTAAAAATTATTAATACTGAACTACTTAGTGGTCATATTCCCACTAGATATGTTCTTCTAATAGAACCTCATTTCAATCCTCTAGCTGATGTCCCATGGCAAGAAGATTCCATCATATCATTGAGAATAGACTCATAATTCCTGCTCAATAAAAGATAAAGGAAACAAAAATATTTAAAATTGGTGACAACTGAGTACCAATATTTCCCTCTATTGGAAAAACAACTAGACCAATGTCAATCATGTTATAATTGGAAAATTCAAGCATAAGTTTAGATATGACTAACACATCTGGTTCAACAGGTTTTTCCCCTTGCTTCATCGCCTACTCATTTTTCCATTCCTATAGTACTTTCCAACACTATTGAATCATTGACATCCCAACTAGAATCCATGGATGAGAAATGTGTGATAATGCATCTAGAAATAAAACCTTACCCTAAATGGGTAGATTTGACTCTTCATAAACCTAATTTTAGGAATATTACTTTCCCAACATTTAATGGTTTAGAAGATCCAAATTAGCATCTAACACATTATGTATCTCAATTGGGCCAATGATGGGAGCTTTGTTGCAATAGAAATCATCCAAACTTTGATGTTTTGTACAGACATTGCAGGGACAAAAATTCACGTGGTAAACTAGTTTACCTGTACGGTTGATCAAAAGATGGAAAAACCTCCACTAATAATTTCTTTATTAGTTCATCTCAACGCTTTGAAAGACCATGATCTTGGACCTCTTGAACTAAAAATAGTGACAAATTGAGATATTATCATACTTCATTATAATGTGGATGGTTTTTAACTGATTCCCTAAATTTGAAGTTTCTATATGATGATTTTTTAGATCTCTACATAGAAAATTTCCATGATGAGTTGTGAACACAACTCATTCTAGTCAAGTACATGGGTGTGTTTTGAAACCTTGCTTCAGTTTCACAAAAATTGGAAGACTCCATCTTGTGAACCGGAGCTAAATCCAAATCATTATTGGTAGCCTAGGTAAAGAGGATAGAAAAATGAGAAACTCCAACCTTCACATTAAAAATAGCCTCGATACTATTTCCTATTCTAAATCTTGCACCTTATCGTGTTGAACCCCCTCTCGGGTGAAAGAAACAACGAAAACATCATTATGATGAAAGGAGAGAGCCAAAACACTCCCATTTTGAAGACAAAAAAGAAGTATTTATTCCTTCTAAGATGAAAAAGTTCCTAATTATTTATCAGCATCCTTAGAAAACAACATTCTAACCATTTCAGATCCCAGAAGACCCAATCATGTTGGTCTTGAAGATTACCCAATTATTTCCCCTTTCACCGAATGTTAGGACACACTATCCATGAAAGTTTTGTTTTCAAACATTTCCTGCAAAAGATGCTTGATTCATGGTAGGTAAAACTAGACAAACCACTGACAAAAGTACTGTGTGTTTCTGATACCACACCATAAACAGAAGGTTAATGATAGAAAGTCACCAAAATTAATGCAAAGAAGTTCAATGATTGGATGACTCAAAATAAGATCAAATGCACTAATGCTATTCTCATATCACAGTTGAAACACCTAATTATTCCCCCAACCAATTATATTGTGGCACAACTAATTCCATCAACACCACAACCCTCTAAAGGTAAATCCTCTAATAAACTTCATGATCAGAAAAGTGGGAAAGAATTTAGGAATATTAACTATCTATAAGGTCAAATTGATCCTTGAATCTCTTAGAATCAATGCCATTATTCCTAATAGAATGGGTTCCACCCTTCCAAATGGTACAATGGGAACTAACTTATCAAATAGAGTCATCATCAGATGAAGAATTAATCTTCAAACCCATTAATATTATTCATTTAATGTACCCCATATATGATGATGAGAGTTATTATGAAAACAGTTTTCCCCAGGAAAATTAGGGAGACATGAATCGAGGCCTCAGGAGCCATGGAAATAGTGGGAGGCACAACTGTTATTGAATATAATGTACTAGCCACATCACTACTAGAGCTATATATGTTGTTGAAAATCATAGGAAATCCCATATAAAATCTCAAAAAGAGAAGGAAAATTCTTCTACACATGTTAAAAATTATTTGGATTTGATAATTTGGGAAGAGCGATTGATGAGTAGGGGACAACCTGATCATCCTAAGAAAGTAGAAAGGCCATGGTGACTTGATTCAATAGTAGAAAAAATGTATTCCATACACGTTCAACTAGATGAAAACTATTCCCAAGGCATGTCAACTCAAAAAATTAATTCTAGGGAATAATTAACTATAGTAAACATAGACCTTTGGCCCAAAATTATGACATCCTAAATCAATTAGCCACAGTTTTGGAAAAGCATTCAATTATGGATGTTATTAATATATTAAAGGATTTATGGGAAGCACTTGTATAATATATTCTATGTTATCAAGAGTTAGAAGATCAAGATGCTACTACTGTGGTATATCATGTAGAGGTTGATCCTATATAATTTCATGTAGTTATCTATTAAAAAAACAGAGATGATGTTATACAAGGACACACTAGGTCCCTGTATGTATCCAAAAAATTAGATGACATTGATATCCATGAATCTTTAATTTATAATGGCTTAGGCGTCAAACTTATTCTAGTTCGAATGGTTCATTGATTGGGATACACTAAAGCTGATCAACCCCCTTCTACTTTAATGCTTTAAGGGTTTGAAAAAAGTGAGTAGAAACCCCTAAAATGCATTAATCTCAAAAATTAGTTTGAGGATTTGGTGTCCGACTATGCGTTCATAGTTTTCTGACAATATACAGATTTTAATGTCTTGCTAGGAAGACCTTGGTTTCATCCGCATGAAACAATCCCTTCATCATACACTCAATGGCTCATGTACTGTAGTAATGAATAGATTGAGATTCTATATGGTGATAAGTATATATTTGAATCTTCTGAATCTCAGTATATTTATGTATGATTCTACTGAAGAGAAGGGAATTTACCCATAATTGATGGTGCTTCTCAGGTTATTACTCTGAATGGTTTGGGAATGACCCCATCCATTCCATTAAAAGATCTTAGTGATGAATATGTGATGCTTATTAATTAGGTTGAAGATATCACCTCATATTTAGAGACATACTCACTTGTTTTCATGATATCAGACATTGAAAGTTTGCTCACAAGAAAAATACATTTCTCATAGCTTTATTGATTCCACTTCTTCTCTTATATATATCGACATAGACACAGAGGAAGATGAAGAGGGAAAGGAAGAAAATGAAGGAATCAACCTCAAATATGCTCCTCCAGCATTTGAGGAAGGAGTCTTTAACACTATCGATGAACCATGATAGATAAATACAGGTATAGAGGAAGATCCCTGACCAATGATGATCAGTGAAACTATGCCCCTTGATGAACATGAAATATACACCTCTTTCCCGAAGCAACATCGAGATGTGTTTTCTTAGAATCATAAAGAGATGAAAGGCCTAGACCCTAAAGTGGATACCCATTAACTGGGTCTAATAGAAGACCATTGTGGCTATAAACAGATAACCAGAAGGACACATCTAAATCATGATTTCAAGGTCAAAGATGATGTTGATAATATCCTCAAAGAAAAATTTATTCAGAAACCCAACACACAAAATGGATCACTAAAATAGTCCCAATGAAGAAAAATAATAGGGAGATCATTGTTTTCATCAACTTTAGAGACCTCAATTGGCACTATCTGAAAGATGACTTCCTGATTCCAATCACATAACTTTTGATCGATGAAAAAAATAGTTATCAAGAAATTTCCTCCATGGATGGATATTTAGGGTATGAATAAATCTGAGTGGCCCTAGAAGATGAATAATCCACCACCATCAGGGCCCCTAATGAGTATTATTTCACTAGGGGATGCCTTTTGGTTTAAATAATTCTTCCAATACATATCAATATGCTATGCATCACATATTAAAACCCTTATTGGGGAAATTAGTTTAATTCAATGTCAATTATTTGGTGGTTAATTATCAACAACATTTTGATCACCTTACTAATTTGAAAATCATCTTTGAAAAAATACAGAAACACAGTATGAAGATGAATCCACTATAATGTGATATGGGAATCAATTCATGAAAATTTATCATCTTTATCATACAAAATCATGGAATCAAAGTTGTAGAGATCCAGTTGTTTCCTTGTAATAACTTGGAATATTTCTACATATATTTCCAGAGGCAGGCATTGAGACGACTTGCAATTATAAGGCCCGATGTGCCAAGAATAAATTATAAATAAAAATTTAGTATATTTTATACTATAAACATCATAGAAATGGTGTATCTCTCAAACAATAGCTCAAATAAGAAAAATATGAGGCCATAACTGAGTGTAGAGCATGGCGTTTACCTTATGCGGGACATAGCTTTTGTTGATGTGGGTTTTCTGTTGAAAAAACCATGGAGGGATTTTTCATAAATAAAATAATTAAATTTAATATATTTATCTTGAACACTGAATCAAATAAATTCTAACCTAGGACTCGAATTGGGAATTTGAGACCACTGTTGAGTTTGAAATGGGGTGTTTTACCTAAAAATGGTATAAAGTGAGAGGGCATGGGAGGTTCAGATGCCGCAACCACTGACAGTTTTCTACAAATAGGTGTTTAAGGGAAATGAGAAAAGGTTGGATCATTTGTCCCACAAACACTGGTGAGATCTCCTACTATTCTTATGATGGAGATTTGATGTCCAATATTCATCATATCGTGAATAAAATGAAAATTCTAGTAGATAAGAGAGCAGCAGATGCAACGATGGATCCATAATCCTTGTTGGATTTCTATTTTAGATTCCTCCACTCCCCGATTGAATCCTTAGTTTCCGTATTCGATTTCTGTTGGAATTATCTATTTTAGAATTCTTTGTTGATGGTAGAACTAACAATTTCCATCACTCGTTTAATTTCTAGATTGTCTTTTCTTTGATGTTCTTCACTATTCTTCGCGTTCTTCATCGGCCAACTTTTCACCATAATGAAACGACATCCAATCGTCGAAAAAAGAATGTGTCTTTGAAGGTCATGAACAAAGGATTCCAGGTATACGATGCCTTTAAATTTTGGGCTCCAGAGGAGGTACATCGATGAGAGGAAGTAACCATTACTTTTTTCCATGTCAAAATAGTGAGGAATCATCGAGCGATAGTTGACGCTGTGAAGACCTCATCCCGGGGATCCCAAATCGGGCATCAGATCTATTTTTCGAGCATCGGGGTGCTTCCAGTGGTCTGTAGAAGTCCTACAATGGCCAGAGTTGGAAGATGTGGGTGGCCAGTAGTGGCGGCTGCAACTAGTGGGGCGAGTCGGCCCAACCGAGGTGGTGTAGAAAGGCTAGAGGGGGCAGGTCCATCCAGTTTTGGCTCGGTCGGGCTGAACAGACTTCAAATGAAAATATCTCCTAAACAAAAAAGTCTATTTTGCATGCCGTCTATGGCCACATGTTCCTCTTAATGCGATAGACCTTTTGAGGCATGTTTGGGATATTTTTTCATGCTCGATGCTCGGTGGCACGAAACGTCCAATTGTAATAATAATAATATAATTATTATTATTTGTAAAACCTTGTAACGGACGTATCTCCTACGTCCGATGTCTGATTGATATGTCGTCAGTGGCATTGCAAACCTAAAATTGAGGCAGACTTTTTATGACTAGTTTGGGGTGCTTAAAAAGAAAAGGAGGTGTAGGCCAAACAAGGCTCGATTCAGGTTTTTGCGGTGAAATGCATATTTTTCACCGGGTGTCAGTTTAAAATGGATGAATAGCATGTCCCGTGTGATTTTACGAGAGGATAACAATGGTTCAATTTAGTTGATGTGTTTTGGGATTGTGGAATGGGTCTCATGAAGCACCATTCCTTCCAAATACAACGGAATGCAGTTTCTTCATTGAGAGTTCGATTCAGCTGAATGAAAGTGGATCCTGTGTGTTTTTATACTAGGATCATGATGGTGTGATCCATTTGATTATTTGGGTCTGTTTGAAGAAGAATGTATGTTGAAATATGTTTTCTCCCTTCATATCAAACAAAAATCATCGTGTGCTCGTCTGTCATTTGGGCCAAAGGCGCCATGGACTCTAGGAGTACGCTGGTATGCCTAGAGGGTACTTGTTCATGGTTTAGTACCCAAGTATGGTTGGGTACATGTCTAGGATAATAGGTGGGTCCACAATTTTTGTGGGCCCCACACGCATTGTGTACCATTCCCAAATCTTCTATCTATCATATATCCTTCTTTTGGACTCAGATTTTGGCCCAGGAGTATCCTATCCAGAGTGTTTTCCCACATAGAACATGATGGTTCCCTCCATAGTGTATTTTGAGATATGATGCATGATGTTCTAGATGTGATGCCTACTCATTCGATGTCTGACGACGACTGTGATCATGCAGGTTTACCAGCGTATCTCCTTAATGCTTTTTGAGAGGTACCATCTAGTAGCGATGACCAATGTAGTTCCTCCATTGTTACTTCTTAGTGGAACCCTTAAACTGGGATTGGCATGGGTCCTCGATGACACTAGATTGGAACCCCCCAGCTAGGCCGGGCATGGGTCCTTGACTACACTAGAGTGGAACCCTTCAGCTGGGCTGGACATTGCACCCCAACCTTTTCTAAGTGGAACCCTCCAGCCAGGCTGGGCATGGGTCCTTAACTTTGAGGCACAACCTTTTGACTATGCGGATTAATGAAAAGACATGTTTGGTGTACCTTTGAACTAACGAGAATGATGGATTCTTTCCTCCCTGAGACTCGTCACTATAACGTGACCTAAAACCATGAGGGCAAGAAAATGATACCCAAAGTGGATAGTATCAAGGTGCGGTGATTGAGTCCCTTTTAATTTCAGTTCAGATTAGATGTGAGAGATGCCGGGCATCGTAGGTGGTTACTTCTGGAACCATTTTCAATTCTTTTCTTAGGTTGAGATGTTAGATGGTGATCCCCTTACTCTCTCCTTCGAGCTTCTTTGGTTGATCATGTATATATATCGTATTGCAGTACCCACTCCATGGGTTTTGGTTACTCTCTTACAAGGATAGGTGAAGACACGTGGGGTATACCACATGATTTGCATGTCTATATCATGATGGTTAGATGAGTCTACTCTCCTACTAAAGGCAACAAAGACTCGATTTGAAGTTCGTCTTCTTACCATTTATGGCTCATTTTGTTTGGATGAGCTTACTTCAATCTCATGTTGGGTTGAGATTCACTCCTTTTACTATACCTTGTTCTATATACTATTCCACTTTTGAGTAAATCTTTTAATATCTTCTTGAGCCTTGATGGAATCCTAATAAGTATTTTTATACTCACCCCTGCTTTGGCTTTTCCCACACTTAGTGTTCCCTTGTAGAAGTTGGACAAGTTGATCGTGACATCAGAAGAGCTTAGGGATACGGGTTTCTTAGACTACGTGTGGTGGTTGTTGCTTGGGATTTAGGAGCTAGGATCTCACAACTATTTTACAATTCCACTTGTTGCTGGGTTGCGGCACTTTTCTAGTTGGGAATTTATTTTTTCCCTTTCCCTTTTAGTTTACTATTATGTACTTGTACCATTTAGTGGTTTATTCATGTTTGAGGTTTATATATAGAAGTTTTTTATCTTGTTTTATTTCCTCTATGCAATTTTTCATTGAGTTGGATGCATGTGTGTATAGGTTCTTATTAAAAGTCCTACTCGAGTTTGTTGTGCCTTCGACTCTAGTCCCCAGCCCCTAGCCTATGGAGGCAGTCTTGGGATAGTTGCAGATCAAGCACCAACATGGGCTGGGTCCTAAAAAGTTGTATCAGAGGTGGTTCGTTCCTTGGGATGTTGTTAGTAAGTTCCCTAAAACGTAATTGGTTGGGTTTAGGGAAACAATGTCAATGTGTCTCGAGCGAAGCTCTTAGGCTATAGATTCTAGTGATGGTACTAAGACTGACGTATCCATTCACAAGGTCCCTTATTACCCTCTTTTCAACTCAGCATGCTGAGACATTTTTTGTAGGGAACTTTGGTACATGCATCATATAGGATTGATTCACTGGCTGTCCTTCTTGGTTCAGTCCCCCTTTATTGTATATATATATATGATCATTTTACCATGGTACTCCTTGATAAGATTCAATATACCTATATGAAGACAACCAGCTAGGATACTAGCTTCGTTTTGTGATGATGGACCTATGAGTAATGAGGCCTCAGTCCAGGGTCCATCATGAAATCCCCTTCCTCTAGGTTGGCAGGTAGCAGCACCTCCACTTGTTGAGAAATAGTTGTTCCAGCAGAGCAGGATGAGGATGTGTGCACGTTGAGCACACTCTGTGCATTCTAGTAATATAGACCATTGAGGTCCCATGGTTATCCAAATCCTCAGACATAAGAGGTTTTTCTAGAGTCATTGATTTACCTCTTTAGGATTGTTCAGATGCCAATAGATCAGATGGTGGCTTTGGTAGCCAGCTTTTTTCCATGGAATAGTTGAGTGTTGGTGGAGTCTGGTCACTCATATACACGATGAGTTAACAATATCATAAGGTGACTTCCATAAATTGTCGCATAGGGAGTACTACCCCTATTTCTTACACTCCATTTTGTTTCAAAAGCTCCTTTAGTTTCACTCGGGAGGGTTGATAGTGGCTGTGTACGCGGATAAGTTTACTAACCTTACAAAAGACTCCCCAGATATGATCTGTGATAGTCACTTATGATCGCAGAAGTTCGAGTAGGGAATCTGGAGAGAGATATATGATATCATAGTACCCTTATGCATCCTTAACTATATTGGGGGGTGCTGGTGAAGACACCAGTGACAAAGATATCTCTATCATAGGGGAGCTATAAAGATGGTTGTGGTAGTGGGTGAAATAGAGATGATATGTATTTCAATGCTAGTAGGCATTGGATGAAAAGATATCAACATAGAAGGCCTCCCCATAACCAGTCTCAGACGCATAGTTGTATGGGGAAGAGGTAGCGTAGATCACAGGGACAACCTATGGAGGGAAAAGTTTATACTTGTGATGGGAGAGGTCACATGGAATGAGACTGCCCGACCATACGTGATGAGCTTTCCAAGAATATAGTAATGGAACCCCCATGGAAGAGGTGATTTTGTGATCAGGTATCTCCCAGGCAGGGATAGGGTGTTCCCTGGGGAGGCGGTGTTGGCATGGTAGTAGGAGGAGTTAGGGTTGGTGGATGATGTTGTGAGATCATTCCACCACCACCATGCAACCCACGTCAGGCTCAGGTAGCTAGCGGTCTAGGCCATGGGAAACTGTGTGTTGTATATGTCTATAATCTTGCAGCACATGAGGTTATAATAGATGCACCCTATGTATTTTCTACCTTTTTTCAGTAGAACTTGTTAAACACGTTGTGATGTACTCTTTTCTCACAGCTTGTTGATTAAGGTTATACCAGGTTAACGCGAGGCATCAGTTTAACCCCACATCAATTTTGGTTGTTGTAGATTTGAGTGAATGAGGAAGATGGGTCCTTACCCTACCGAGATGCATTTTTGTGATGCGAGCAAAACCACGTTGGTGAGTCAGTTCCACCCAAAGCTGATAGTATCGAGGTGTGGTGGATGAGTCCCTTTGACTTGTGTGTTCATGGAAAGGTTGTACAGTGGAGTTTCAGTGAAGGTCTTAGCATTATCAGTGGAGTTTTTTCTTCTTAACCTCCTTTTTTATTGATATGAAACTAGTGAGTGTAGAGAAGTATCTAGTTTAGAGATTACTCTCCTTCCAAGGAATTAAAAGACACGTGGGGTATGCCACATGCTTTTCGTGTCTAGCTTCTTGAAGTTGGATGAGTTTAATCTGCTAACCTTTTATTTGGAACCGTTCATGCTCAACGTCAACCTTGATACATCAGTTATTAAGTAATGGTAATGGTAATAGAGACCCCATGAACATAACTATACAACTCACTATCTGGTGCTAGCAGTGGTAGTCTACTCTATGAGAATGTAGAGAAACTATCTTCTGGGAGAGTGCTTTGTGGTTTTTTCAGACAACCAGAGTCTCAAGTGCGTCTTCACCCAGAGAGAGTCAAACCTGATACAGAGATGCTGGTTGGAAGATCCCATAAGACTATGAATTCAAGACATTTTATAGTCTAAAAAGAGTTGGCGTTGTAGAACATTCCCTTAGCAGTAAGTCGTAGGATCACTAAATTTGGGATGTTTAGGAGAAGTTAGCTTCCTTGGAGATGACCCTGGTGGAGAAGGGGGGTAAAATTTTCTTCAGTCGATAGTGTTGACTCCTTCGATTCTCGAGTGTGTGAGAGAGTCTTGGTTATGATACATTGACTTAAAAATCTTGTGTGACCAGATATCCTACGGTACTTCACCAGATGGATATTCTGGAGGAGGGAATCAGGATACCCTATTCCAGGGTCAAGTAGTGGTTCCAGTTGAGATGTTGGAGGAGTTTATGAAAGATTTACACACTTCTCCCTTAGCTGTACATCCCAATGGGGATGATGTACGTGGATATTGAATGAATATTTTGGTGGTACAACATGAAATGAAGTGTATCCGGGTTCATCTCATACTACGTCACCTATCTGCAGGTGAAGGATGAGCACTATGTTATGGAATGTCATCACAGCCTCTTGAAATACCTGGGTGAAATGGGACAACATATCCATGAACTTCGTCATAAGGCTTCCACACATAGTGAAGGTCCATGATGCCAACTAGGAGATAGTAGATTGAATCATGAATTCGACACATTTCATTGTTTTTAGGGAGTAGAGTTCAGTGAAGGGTTTGGGGTAGTTGTACATCTAGGAGATCATCCATCTTCATGGGGTACCCTCGACGTAAGTCTCTGATCATGATGCACAGTTTCTGTTACGATTTTGGAGTGGCCCACAGAAGGCGTTCAAGACCCAGTTAGGGTTTACTATAGGTTTTCACCCCCAGACTGAAGGGCAGACCTAGAACGCTATCCATATATCGAAGGATATGATAAGGGATTCCATGTTGGTTTTTAGTCACGGAGGTGAGTTACCCCCAGTGTCCTTCGGGCCATTTGAGATTGTGCAAATTCTGGCAAGGTTTTCTACCACCTTGCATAAACCCAAGCTGGAGCGGGGGCATGATTTTTTCTTCATATAATAGTTAAGAAGATGTGTGATTGAATCAATGTAGGACACCGATAGAAGAATACCTTATGAGGATAGACCATCCCCTTGGTTTTCATGTTGTGGAAGTACAAAAATGTGTAGGAGAGTTTCTATGAGTGGGAGAGCCAGGTTTGAGCTCTAAACCCCAAGATTTCTTCCCTACTTTTTATTTTTGGGGATCAGAATATTTGTAGAGGGAATGATGTAGAGAACCAATTTTTTTTCTTATAAGACTTTTGAATATTTCTACATATATTTCCAGAGCCAGGAACTAAGATAACATGATATTCTGAGGCCTGGTGCGCCCATCATAAATTATACATACATATTTATTTTATTTTATACTATGCACTAGATATTAATGAGATATCTCTAAAACGACAGCTTGAATCTGAAATCTGAGGCCACATTTGAGTCCAAAATGTGGTGTTTATCCTAGGTGAGACATAACTTTTGTCGGTGCGGGTTTTATATAAAAACTGTCGTGAAATAAATTTTCATAAATAAAATAATTAAATTTAATTATTTTATCCCGAATGTAGAATCTAATAACTTTTGACCGGGGAATCAAATTGGGAATATGATAAGGCTGTTGAGTTGGGAATGGGGTTTTTACCTAAGTACCACCTAAAATGAGAGGGAATAGAAGATTCAGATTCTACGACAACTATTTGTTTTCCATAAATAGGTATTTAAGGGAAATGAGAAAAGGTTGGATAATTTTTCTTGTAGATGTATGCGAGAGATCCTCATATCCTTCAGATGGGGATTCGACGTCTTATCTTCATCAGATCAAGATGAAAATGTAGACGCTAGTAGATCAGAGAGAAGCAGGCGCAACAGCAGGTCCAGAATCTAGGTAGGATTTCTATTTCAGATTATTCGACTCCTAGATTGAATCCTCAGTTTTCATTTTCAATTTTTGCAAGAATTATATGTTTTAGAATTCTTTTTTGATGGCCGAACTAACAACGAACATCGCTTGTTTAATTTCTAGGTTGTTCATTGTTCTCTGTTCTTCACTGTTCTTCACATTCTTCATTGGTCAACCTTTTTACATGCTGAAATGAAATCCGATCATCGAGTGTAGCATGGTTTTATGAAGGCCATGATCCATGGATTCCAAATTTACGACTATTTTTTGTTTTGAGGGGTGCATGACATGAAACATGGTACGGAAGTGGAAACTTATTTTCGCCCCATCTAAACACTGAAAAATCATTGAGTGGAGGCTGGTGTTGCTAAGAGATCCTCCCGAGAATCTCAGATCTACTCTCTGATATGTATTTCTAGCATCGAGGCGCCACCGGCGGTCAACAGAAGTCCCATAGCGGTCGATGACAGCGACCGCGAGAGGCATGACATGACGACAGTGCGCCACTCGCTAGCAATACTACTGTGTGGAGGTTTCCTTGGTGCTAGGGTGCTTTCATGAATGGGTCATGCCGGATGGATGAGTCGGGCTAGATAGAGCGGGCCTTCCCAGGAGGTGTGGACCAGCTAGAGCTGGCCTGTCCCACTAGTTTGGGCTCGGTTGGGTCGAACAAACTTCTAATGCCTATATCTTCTATATGGAGAGTCTGTTTTGCCTTCCGTATATGGCAACACATTCCTATTAATGAGACATACCTTTTGAGTATTTTTTGGGAACTTTTGTTTTGGGATCTATGCTCCTTGTCATGAAATGTCCAATTTTAATAATAATTATATAATTATTATTATTTGGAGAACTATGTATCAACTGTATCTCATGAGTTCGATGCCCGATTGACATGATGTCTACAACATTGCAACCTTGAAATTGATGCTGAATTTGTGAGGCTAGTTTTGGGCACTTAAACCAAAAAGAAGGTGTGGGCCCCACTAGGTCTGTTTTGGGTGCTTGTGGGGAAATGTATCATTTTAACCGGGTGTCCATTTAAGACGAATAAATAGCCAATACCATGTGATTTTCCGAGAGTATCACTATGGAATAATCTATTTGATGTGTTTCGGGATCGTGGTGTGGGTCTCATGAAGCACCATTTGTGTGAAATACTTTGAAATTCTTTCTTCACTGGGAGTCCGATTCATGTGAATGAATAGTAGATCTGGTGCATTTTTCCTATATAATCATGATGGTGTGATCCTTTTGATTATCCAAGTCTATTTGAAGATGCATGTTAGTGGAATTAAATTATCTCCCTTTGAATCAAACAATGAGCATCATGCACTCGTCAAACCTTGGGCCAGAGGTGTCATTTACTGTTGGAAAACACAGAAACTCCTAAAGGGTAATTTTTCATAGTTTAGTACCCAAGAATGGCCAGGTACATGGTTAGGGGAAGATATAGAGCCACAAGTCATGTGGGCCAGTTGATGGGTAGCCACTTTAGGGTATAGGACTTTCATCTCTTTATAATTCTAAGAAAACACATCTTGATATTGCTTCAGGAAAGAGGTTTAAATTTCATTTTCATCAAGTGGAATAGTTGCCTTGATAATCATTGGTCATGGATACTCTTATATACCTATATTTATCTGTTATGGTTCATCAAAAGTGGTGAAGACTCCTTCCTCGAATGTTGGAGGTGCATCTTTGAGGAGGATTCCTTCATATTCTTCCTTTCCCTATTCCTATTCCTCTCGTTCTATGTCGATATAGATGAGAGAATAAGTGTAATCAATAAAGATAGGAGAAAGTTCTTTGTCTTATGAGCTAAATTTCAATGGTGATATCATGACTTCTACATATATTTCTACATATGTTTCCAGAGTCAGGTGTTGAGACGGTGTGCGATTCTGGGGCCCGGTGTGCCCAAAATAAATTATAAAAAAATATTTTTTATATTTTATACTATGAAAATGATAGAAATGGGATATCTCCCAAATAGAATCTTAGATAAGAAATCCGCAGCCACAGTTGATTCCAAAGAATGGTGTTTACCCTAGTGGGACATAACTTTCATTCATGCAGGTTTTCTATAAAAAACTCCTGGGAGGGAGTTTTTTTAATAAAATAATTAAATTTAATTATTTTATCTTGAATTCAAAATCAAATAAATATTGAATGGGGACACTAATTGGGAATCTGAGATCTCTATTGAGTTCGAAATGGGGTGTTTTACCTAAACAAGATATAATGTGCGTGGGTGTGGGAGGTTTGGATGCCACAACCACTGGAGGTTTTCTACAAATTGGCATTTAAGGGAAATGAGAAAAGGTTGGATCATTTCTCTTTCAGATGTTGGTGAGGTATCCACTTATCCTTCCGATGGTGATTTGATGTCCAATCTTTATCAAATCGTGATGAAAATGCAAATTCTAGTAGATCAAAGAGCAGTGGACGCAACATCGGATCTAGAATCCTAGTAGGATTTCTATTTCAGATTCCACCACTCCCCGATTGAATCCTTAGGTTCTATTTTTGATTTATGTTGGAATTATCTATTTTATAATTCTTTGTTGATGGTTGAACTAACAATGGCCATAACTCATTTAATTTTTGGATCGTCTGTTCTTCGCTGTTCTTCACCATTCTTCACGTTCTTCATCAGCCATCTTTTCACCACACTGAAACGACATCCTATCATTGAAAAGAGAATTTTTATTTGAATTTAATGATCAATGGATTCTAGATATATGGAGGTTTTTCATTTTGGTTGCTGGAGGAGGTGCATCGATGAGCAGAAGTGGCTGCTACTTTTCACCGCGTCAAAATAGTGACAAATCATTGATCGGTAGCTGGCGCTGTGAAGACCTAATCCTCGGGATCCCAAATCCAGTATCATATTTGTTTTCCAAGAACCGGGTTTTCACTGACGGTCTATGGAAGTCTTGTGGTGGCTGAATTTGGCAGATGTGGGAGGCCGACAGTGACAACCACAACCAGTGGCCCGACCTGGCCCGACCCTGGCAGTGTGGACCGGCCAGAGCGGGCAGGTCCATCCAGTTTGGGCTTGGTTGGGCCGAATAGACTTCAAATTAAAATATATCCTAAACGAAATGTCTATTTTTCATGTCATCTATGGATAGATTTTCCTCTTAATGAGACATTCCTTTTGAAGAAAATTCATGATTTTTTGTTTTACGCTCGATGCTCGGTGGATGAGACGTCCCCTTTTAATAATAATAATAATATAATTATTATTAATTGGAAAACCTTGTAACAGACTTATATCCTACGTCTGATGTTTTATTGATGTGACGTCAGTGGCATTACAACTCTGACATTGAGGCGGACTTTTTATGACTAGTTTTGGGTGCTTAAAACAAAAAGGAGGTGCGAGCCCCATAAGGCCCAATTTGGGTATTTCTATGAAAAACAGCTTTTTCATCAGGTGTTAGGATGAATGAATAGACAGTACCATATTATTTTTCAAGAGTATTGAAATGTTTTAATCTACTTGATGAGTTTTGGGATTGTGGCATGGGTCCCATGAAGCACCATTCATGCAAAAATACTGTGAAATGCAGTTTCTTCATCAAAAGTCCGATTTGGGTGAATGAAAAATCGATCAGGTGTGTTTTTCTGCTAGGATCATGATGGTGTGATCCATTAGATTATTTGGGGACATTTGAAGAGGCATGTATGTGGAATTACATTTTATCTCTTCAGATCCAACAACAAGCATCGTGCACTCGTTTGCCCTTTGGGCCAGAGGTGCCATGTACTCTAGGAGTACGCTGGTATGCCTAGAGGGTATTTGTTCATAGTTTAGTACCCAAGTATGTATGGTTATATGTTCAAGAGAATAGGTGGGTCCACATGTTGTGTGGTCCCCACACGCATCGCGTACCACTTCTCGAATCTTCTATCTTTCATATATCCTTCTTTTGGACTCAGATTTTGGACCATGAGTAGTATATCCTAAGTGTTTTCCCATTTAGAACATGATGGTTCCCTCTATAGTGGATTTTGAGATATGATGTGAGATGTTCTATAAGTGATGCGTAGTCAGTCGATGTCCGACGACGACTTTGATCAGTACGGTTTACTAGTGTAGTTCCTTAATTCTTTTCGAGTGGTACCATCTAGTAGGGATGACCAATGTAGTTCCTACATAGTTACTTCTGAGTGGAACCCTTCATCTGGGCTGGGCATGGTTCCCCGATGACACTAGAGTGGAACCCTCCATCCGGGCTAGGCATGGGTCCTTGCGACACTGGAGTGGAACCCTTCAGCTGGGCTGAACATTGGTCCTCAACCTATTCTGAGTGGAACCCTCCAGTCGGGCTGGGCATGAGTCCTCAACATTGAGGCACAACCTTTTGACTATGTGGATTAGTGAAAAGACATGTTTAATGTACCATTGAACTTATGAGAAAGAGGGATTCTTTCCTCACCGAGATGCATCCCTATGACATGGCATAAAACTATGAGGGTGAGACAATTCCTCCCAAAGTGGATAGTATCAAGGTGTAGTGATTGAGTCCCTTTGAATTTAAGTTCAGAGTAGACGTGGGAGATGCTGGGTATCGTAGATGATTACTTCTAAAACTTTTGGAAACTCTTTTCTTGGGCTGCTCTATGAGATGGAGATCCCCTTAGTCTCTCCTTCAGGCTTCTCTAGTTGAGCATGTATATATATATATATATATATCATATTACAGTACCCACTCCATGGGTTTTGGTTACTCTACTACCAGGAGAGGTGAATAAACATGGGGTATAACACGTTCTTTCTATGTTTATATTATCATGGTTAAACGAGTCTACTCTCCTACTAAAGGCAGTAAAGTCTCAATGAGAAGTTCATATTCTCACCATTTCTAGCTCCTTAAGTTTAGAAGACCTTACTTCACTCTCCTATTGGGTTGATATGAACTCTTTTTACTATACCTTATTCTATCTACTGTTCCCATCTTCAGTACATCTTTCACTAACTCATTAAGCCTTCATGGAATCCTAATAAATAGTTTTATACTCACCCCTGATTGGGATTTTCCTGCACTTGGTATGCCCTTATAGAAGATGGACAAGTTGATCATGACATCAGAGGAGCTTAGGGATATTGGGTACTTAGACGTCGTGTGGTGGTCGTAGCTTGAAATTTTGTACCAGGGCTCTCACAACTATTTTAATATTCCACTTGTTGTCAGGTTGTGTAACTTTTCTAGTTGGGCGTGTATTTTTTCCCTTTCCCTTTCAGTTTAGTATTATGTACGTGTACCATTTAGAGGTTGATGCATGTTTGAGGTTTATATATAGAAGTTTTGTATCTTGTTTTATTTCCCCTCTACACTAATTCATTGATTTGGATGTGTGTGTGTACAGGTTCTTAGGAAAAGGACTCCCTGGTTTTTTTGTGCCTTTGAAACTTGTTGCCAGCCCCTGGCCTATGGAGACAGGCTTGGTATAGTTGCATATCGATCCCCGACATTGGTTGGGTTGTAAAAAATGGTATTTAATGTGATTTTTTCATTGGAACTTTGATCGAACATTCCCTAAAAAGTAATTGGTTAGGTTTTAGGTAAATAGTGTCAATGTGTCTCGAGATTAGCTCTTAGGCCAGAGAGTCTAGTGATGGTACGACAACCAACGTATCCATTCAGCAGGACCCCTATTACCCGATTTTCAACTCCTAATACTAAGACATTTTTTGTAGGGAACTTTAGTACATGTATCATAGAGGATTGAGTCATTGAATGTCCTTCTTGAGACAGCACCCTTTATTGTTGATATATATATATATATATGGTCATTTGATCATGTTACTCCTTGATAGGTTTCTAGATACCTATATGATGAAAACCAACTCAGATACTAGCTTTTTTCGTGACGATGACCCTATGAGTTATGAGGCCTCAGTACATGGTCAATCATGCAATTCCCTTCCTCTAGGTGGGGAGGTAGAAGCACCTCCACTTGTTGAGAAATAGTTGTTCCTGTAGAGCTGGCTGAGGATGTGCACAGGTTGAGCACACTCTATGAGTTCCAGCATTAGAGACCACTACGGTTCCATAATGATCCAAATTCTCATGAAGATGAGGTTTGTCTAGAGTCTGGATTCCCCTCTTCACGATTCTTCGGATGCTGATAGATCAGATGGTGGCTTAGGTAGCCAGACTTTTTCTATGGAATAGTGGGATGTTGATGGAGTCTAGTCACTCAGATGCACGATGAGTCGACAACATCATGGGTTGAATTCCAGAAATTGTCTCATGAGGAGTACTATCCCTATTTATTACACTCCATTAGGTTTTAGTAGCTCCGTCAATTTCACCAGGGAGGGATGATAGTGGGTATGTACGTGACTAGGTTTACTGACCTTACTGAATACTCCTTACATATGATCTTTGACAGTCACTTACAAGCATCTAAGTTCACGAAGGGAATCTTCAGAGCTATCTATGCTATCATAGTAGCCTTGTGCATCCCCACCTATGACGGGGGTGCTGGAGCAGACACCAGTGATAGAGATCTCTCTGACAGAGGGGTACTATAAATCTGGTTATAGTTGTGGGTGCAATTGAGCTGAGATGTCTACCACAGCTAGTAGGAATTGGTTAACATGATCTCAACACAGGAGGACTCTACATGACCAGTATCAGGCACATAGTCATATGGGGCCAAGGTAGCATAGATCATTGGTACAACCTGAGGAGGGACAATTTTATACTTCTGAAGGGTGAGGTCACATGGAATGAGACTACCTGACCATACGTGCTGATCTCTCCAAGAAGATAGTAAACAAACCTCCATGGTAGAGATGACGCTGTGATCACTGATATCCCAGGCAGGGATATGGTGGTCACCGGGGAGGCGGTGCAGGCATGGGAGTAGGAGAATTTGTGGTTGGTGGATGATGTTGTGGGATCCTTCCACCACTACTAGGCAGTCCAAGTCAGTCTTAGGGAACTGTCGGTCAGGGCCATGGGAAACTGCATGTTATGGATATCTACAATCCTATAACACATGAGGTGATAATAGATACACCCTATGTATTTTATACCCTTTTATGTAGAACTTTTTAGACACTGAGTGATGTACTCTTTTCTCCCAACTTCCTGATTAAGGTTATACCAGGGTAATGCGGGGCATCGGTGTAACCCTGCATCGGTGTTGTTTGACGTAGCTTTGAATGAATGAGGAAGAGGGGTCCTTAACCTACCGATATGAATTTTTGTGATGCAAGAAAAAATATAATGGAGAGTTAGTGCTGCCAAAAGCTGATAGCATTGAGGTGTGGTGGATGAGTCCCTCTGACTTGTGCGTCCATGGCAAGGTTGTGCAGTAGAGTGTTAGAGAAGGTCCTAGAATTTTCAGTGGTGATTTTTCTTATTAAACTCATTTTATATTGATATGACACTAGTGAATATAGTGGAGTATCTAGTTTAGAGAATACTCTCTTTCTAATGGAAGAAAAGACAGGCGGCGTATGCCACATTCTTTCCTTTTCTAGATTCTTACAGTTGAATGAGTTTACTCTGCTGCTCTTTTCGTTGGAACCTTTCATGCTCAACATCAACCTTGATACATCAGTTATCAAGTAAAGGTCAAGGTAATAGATACCCCCTGAACAAAACTATGAAACTCACTATCTGGTGCTAGCATTGGTAGTCTACTCCATGAGAATGTTGAGACGCTATCTTCTGGGAGGGCACTTTGTGGCTTTCTCAAACAACTAGAGTCTAAAGTGAATATTTACCCATAGAGACTCAAACCCGAGACAATGATACTAGTTGGAAGTTTCTATAGGACTATGAATTCAAGACATTCTATACTCTGAAAAGACGCAGAGTTATAGCAGATTCCATTAGCAGGAAGTCATATGATCATAAATTTGGGAAGTTTCAAAGCATTTAGCTTCCCTACAACTGACCCTGGTGGAGTAGGTGGGTACAATTTTCTTCATCCGATGGTCTACACTTCTTCTCTTCTCAAGTGTGTAAGAGAGTATCGGTTAAGAGAGATTGACTTAAAAATCTTGCGTGACCAGATATCCTTGGGTGCGTTACTGGATGAATATTCTGGAGGAGGGAATCATGATACCCTATTACAGGGTAAAGTAGTTATTTAGGTTGTGATGCAGGAGGAGGTTAATGAAAGAGTTACAAACTTCTCCCTTAGCTTTAAATCATGAAGGGGAAGATGTACATGGATCTTCAATGGATGTTTTGTTTGTCTGACATGAGATGAAGCATATCCATGTTTATCTCATGTTGCCTCACCTATCCATGGGTGAAGGCTGAGCACTGAGTTCCAGTGAGTCTTCACAACCTGTTGAAATCCCTGAGTGAATTGGGACAACATATCCATGAGCTTTGTCACAAGCTTTCCACACAAAGTGAAGGACCACGATTCCAATTGAGAAATAGTAGTTTGACTCACAAATTCAGCATAATTCATTGTTTTCAAGGAGCAGATTTCAGTGGAGGGTTCATGTATTTGCACATTTGGGATGTCATCCACCTTTACGAGGTACCCTCGACGTTAGTCTTTGATCATGATGCATGATTTCTATTATGATTTTGGAGAGGCCCGCAAGAGGTGTTCGAAACCCAGTTAGGGATGAGTACAGGCTTTCAGCCCCAGTCTAAAGGGTAGACTGAGCGCATTATCCATGTATTGGAGGATAATATAAGGGCATGCGATTTGGTTTTCTGTTGGGGAGGTGAGTTACCCCTCAGGGTCTTTCGGGCCTTTTGATATTGTGAAATGTTTGGAAAGGTTTCCTTCCACCTTGCCTAACCCTGAGCCGGAGAGAGTGCACAATGTTTTCTTAGTATCATAGTTAAGGAGAAGTGTGATAAAATATATGTAGTAAATGGATAGGAGAATACCTTACGAGGATAGACCATCACCTTGGTTTTTATGTTGTAGAAAGAAAAAAAATGTGTAGGAGGGTTTCTATGAGTGGGAGAGCCAGGTTTGAGCTCAACACCCCTGGTTGTCTTCCCTACTTTTGATTTTTGGGGACGAAAATATTGGTAGAGGGAATGGTGTAGGGAACCTATTTTTTTCTTATAGGTCTTTTGAATATTTATAAATATATTTCCAGAGCCAGACACTAAGACGAAAAGAGATTCTGAGGCCCAGTGTGCCCTGAATAAATTATTCAAAAATATTTAGTATATTTTATACTATGCACTTGATAAAAATGAGATATCTCTAAAAAGATATCTCGAATCAAAAATATGATGCCACAACTGAGTCTAGAGCATGGTGTTTATTCTAGGTGGGACATAACTTTTTTCAGTGTGGGTTTTCTATCGAACAAGCCTCATAGAGAATTTTCATAAATAAAATAATTAAATTTAATTATTTTATCTTGAATGATGAATCTAATAACTTTTGACTGGGGAATCATATTGGGAATATGAGAACGCTGTTAATTTGGAATGGGGTTTTACCTATGCGCCACCTAAAATGAGAGGGAGTAGGAGATTTGGATTCGATGACGGCTGGTTGTTTTCTATAAGTAGGCATTTAAGGGAAATGAGAAAAGGTTGGTTCATTTTTCTTGTAGATGCTAGCGAGAGAACCTCATATCCTTTATATGGGGATTTGATCTCTGATATTCATTAGATCATGGTGAAAATGCAGACACTAGTAGATCAGAGAGCAGCGGGCACAACAACGGGTCTTGAATCCTGGTAGGATTTCTATTTCAGATTCTTCCACTCCCCGATTGAATCCTTAGTTTCCATATTCGATTTTTGTTGGAAGTTTCTATTTTAGAATTCTTTGTTGATGTTTGAACTAACAATGACCATCACTTGTTTAATTTCTAGATTGTCCATTCTTCACCATTATTCACTGTTCTTATCACTATTCATTGTTCAACATTTTTCCATGATGAAAAGAAATATGATCATCGAGAGTAGCATGGTTGTATGAAGGTTATGATCCAAGGATTCTAGTTCTATGACGATTTTTCGTTTTGGGATCTGGAGGATGTGCACAGGGAGCAGAAGTAGAAGATAATTTTCACCGCATTGAAACAGCAACAGATCGTCAAGAGGAGTTTGGTACTATTAAGACCTCCAACACAGGATCCTAGATCCAGTCTCTGATATGTTTTTCAAGCATCAAGGCGCCAATGACAGTCCACAGAAGTCCCGCAGCGGCCGGCGCCGACGGCCGCGGGAGGCTGGCAGCGGCGACAGTGCGCCGCTCACCAGCAGTGATACCATGTGGAGGTGGTTATGGTGGTAGGGTTCTAGCATGCACATGACATGCTAGTAGGATGAGCCGAGCTAGATAGAGTAGGCACACCCATGAGGTGCGGACCAGCCCGAACATACCTGTCCAACCAGTTTGGGATCGGTCAGACCAAACAAACTTTAAATTCCTATATATCCTAAATGGAGAGTCTATTTTTCATTCCATATACAGACATACAATCCTTTTAATGAGATAGACCTTTTGAGGAAAGGTTGGGAACTTTTGTTTTTGGATCGATGCTCGGTGGCATGAAACATCCAATTTTAATAATAATAATAATATTATTATTATTATTTGGAGAACTGTGTAATGGACATATCTCATGCATTTGACTTCCGATTGATGTGCTGTTAGTGGTATTGTAACCTTGAAATTGAGACAAAATATTTAAGACTGGGTTGGGGAACTTAAACAAAAAATAAAGTGTCGGACCCATGAGGTCTGTTTTGGGTGCTTGCAGGGAAATGGTGCCTTTTAAGTGGTTGTCCATTTGGGATGAATAAATAGCCAATACCATATAATTTTCTGAGAGTATCACAATAGAATAATCAATTTGATGTGTTTTGGGATCGTGGTGTGGGTCCCATGACGCACCATTCATGCACAGTACTTGGAAAAGAATTTTCTTCACCGGGAGTCCGATTACGGTGAATGAATAGTTGATCTTGTGCATTTTTACACTAGGATCATGATGATGTGATCCTTTTGATTATCCAGGTCTATTTGAAGAGTCATGTTGGTGGAATTAAATTCTCTCCCTTCAAATCAAACAACAAGCATCGTGCGCTCGATGACCCTTTTGGCTAGAGGTTTTATGTACTCTGGGAGTACGCTGGCACACCTAAAGAGGAATTTTTCATAGTTTAGTACCAAAGTATGGCTAGGTAATCATATAGGTGAAGAGGTGGGGCCACACGTCGTGTGGTACACACATGCACTATGTAAAACTTCCTAAATATTCTATCTATGTTATGTCTACAAGGCTGAAAACCCTGAGAGGGGGGTGAATGAGGGTATGACTAATTTAAAATTAAAGCCTGTTCTGATCTTGTTTCACTGTTAAGAAAATCACTCTCCTCTCTCTTTCCTATTGAACAATATAAACAAAAATTAATGCAATCACAAGACACAGAAATTTTTACTTGGTTCACTACTATGGGCTACGTCCAAGGATCATACGCCAATAGGTTGTCGGTCATACCAAATTCCACTAAACTTCACTAGCTGTGGATTACAAGGTTCGGGCACAATCAATCTGTCCCAGGCTCACTACCTTTACAAGGTTTAAGGTCATCTCACTACTTTCCCAAGGGTCACTCCCTATTTCTCTCTCTGTCTCACTGCCGGTGGAGAGGATCATTTCTTCCTCTTCCATTGCTCACTGCTCTGGAAATAACCTGCCCATAGTTTATAAACTTGTAGGTCTCTTCATTATGAATAAATAATGCATCATCTGTTGTATGTGGATTTTTTGTTGAAGTCCAACTTTCACCCGTAGATGAACCTCTCTTTGCACCGAAGGTATCGGGCAAACTTCCAGCTTCCACGGAGCCCGAAAAAACTAGCGGGGAATCAACATAACTTGGAATGCAAGTCTAATCCGGTGCGCATGTATCGGAACAAAATTCAAAACTAGTGAGAAAGTCCACCTTAGACACTTGCACGACACAAGCTTCTTCAATTCCAAACTTACGTGACGCACTTCCCTTTATGCCCAAACCAATATTTGCACGAAACAAACAACAATCTCCCTTCTTCAAATCTGGAATGCAAGTCCTACTTGCGCGACACACCACCACTTGTGCGACCACCACACCTGCACGACGGGAGATCTAAATTTTCTATGTTTTGAACTCCGTTGAAAATGAGGAGGGGTGGTCTAGTATTTATAGGCATTTTGAACACCCTGCGCGACGGCGCACAAGTCTAACCTTGGCAGGAAAGTCTCGACACGCAGGTCTCTTCCCCTGCAAGTCACTTGCGTGACCCACATCCAAACTTGCGAAAAACTCTTTCCTTTGCTATATTTTGAAGTTCTAATCCTGAAAAACAACAGGCGTGCAAGTTCACAAGCATCCAAGGCATCAGCGCGCACGTCTATTCACGACGCTCAAGTCACCTGCGCGATATCACCAATACATGCACGACCCTTATCCCTTTTCCATATTTTAATGATCTGATCTTGAAAAACATATGGTGCGCAAGTTTCAATGCCTTTAAGTACATGGAGCATAAGTCCCTTTGCCACATACCACTTTTCTTCATTTGTCAATTTTCAGGCCCAAAAATTTGGCAAACACTGGAAAACGGCACCACCTTGTATCTGTTATTTTTGTACCACCTCCAGATCATCCATTCCTTTGTCAAAGTTCTTGAATCAAACATTGATCATTAACCACAGCTCTTGAACTTGACATGCCACCAGGAAATCCTCTTTGTCAACAAATTTGTATGTCATGGTTTTCTTTGTCAACAATCACAACACAGATATCCACTTTGTCAACAAACACAATCACCTCAAAAATGTTTCAATGATACCCTGAGGTAATTTTTCCCAACAATCTCTCATATCTCATTATTTTGGACTCAGATTTTGGCCTATATGTACCCTATCTTGTGTGGTTTTCCATGTAGAATGTGATAGTTACCTCCATAGTGGATTTTGAGATATGATGTGAGATGTTACAGATGTGTCTCCTATTTAGGTGATGTTTGACAATGAATGTGATCAGTAAGGCTTACCAGTGTAGTTACTCGATGCTTTTTGATAGGTACCATTCAGAAGATATATCAATTGTAGTTCCTCCACAGTTACTTCTGAGTGGAACCCTCCAACTAGGTTGGGTATGGGTCCTCGATGAAACTAGAGTGGAACCCTCCCGTTGGTCTGGGCATGGGTTTTCAATGACACTAGAGTGGAACACTCCCACTGAGCTAGGCATGGGACCTCTATTTTATCTGAGTGGGCCTCTCTAGATGGTATGTGCATCGGACCTCAACCTATTCTAAGTGGAACTCTTTGGCCAGGCTAGGTGTGGGTCCTCAACATTGAGGAATGGCCTTTTAACTATGCGGATCAGTGACAAGACCTGTTTGATATACCGTTAAACTCACAAGATAGAGGGATGCTTTACCCACCAAGACACATCCCTATGGCATGAAAAAAAACCATGAGGGTGAGATAGTGCCACCCAAAGTGGATAATATCAAGGTGCGATGATTGAGTCCATTTGACTTGCAGTTTAGAGCAGACATGAGAGATGTTATGCATCATAGGTGGTTACTTTGGGAACTGTTGGAAACTCATTTCCCGGGATGACTTCTGAGATAGATATCCCCTTAATCTATCATTTGGGCTTCTTTGGTTGAGCATGTATATATATACTATTTTAGTACCCACTCCGTGGGTTTTGGTTACTCTCCTTTCAGAAGAGGAGAAGACACGCATGGTATGCCAAGTGCTTTCCCTGTCTATCTTCTCGTGGTTGGAAGAGTCTAATCTCTTGATAAAGGTAGCAAAGTCTTGATGATATGTTCATCTTCTCACTGTTTCTAGATACTTGTGTTTGGATGAGCTTACATCACACTTCTATTGGGATGAGCTACACTCCTTTTACTACACCTTGTTCTATCTTCTGCTCCCCTCTTTAGTACATCTTTTACTACTCTCTTGAGCCTTTGGGGAATCCTACTGAGTATTTTTATACTCACCCATTCTTGGGATTTTCTCGTACTTGGTGTTCCCTTGCAGATGATGGATAGGTTGATCATGACATTAGATAAGCATAGTGATACTGGGTGATTAGATCATGTGCGGTGGTCGTATCTTGGAATTCAGGAGCATGGCTCTAATAGCTGTTTTACTTTTCCACTTTTTGTTGGGTTGTGTCACTTTTCTGGTTGGGTGTGTACTTTTACCCTTTCCCTATTAGTTTACTTTTCTGTACTTGTACTACGTAGAGGTTGATTCATTTTGAGGTTTATATATAGTAGTTTTTTTATCTTTTTTTCTTTTCCCTCTACACTTTTGCATTGATTTGGCTATGTGTGTGTACAAGTTCTTAGGAAAAGGCCTCCCTAAGTTTGTTGTGTCTTCAACGCTAGTCGCCAGCCCCTGGCCTATGGAGGTGGGCTTGGGTTAGTTACTTCATGAGCCCCGACATGATTCGGGTCATAACAGATGTAAACCCTAAGAAGACTAAAGATAATTCTTTGTTTGTTACATTCTCTAAACCTCAAAGAGTTGAGCGGATTTTAGGGACACCTTGGCTACATTCGACGCTTCGTACAAACCTCACAGGAAAATATTTTCCCTTCACAAGGTTAATAAAGAAAGGGGCCATGTTTCCGTGGAATTATGACTAACAAAAAGCCTTTGATGACTTCATTAAATATATATTTACCCCACTAGTGCTAATTTCACCAATCGAAGGAAAACCACTCACCCTATACATGAAAGATCTAGAATGGTCATTGTATGCCATCCTTGGGTAGAAAAATGACACTAGTAGTGAAAAAACCTTTGTTATCTTAGTTTCACCATGATCAATAACGAGACTCAATATTCAAATATCCATAATAAATGTTTATAATTTATTTTTTAAATTCATAAATTAAGGCATTACCTGTAGCACCATGAGGTACATTTTATCTCTATAATTGAACTAATAAAATATATCCTCAATCATACCATATTGAATGGAAAATTTTCATGATGGGTGGTCATTCTGTAATAGTTTGACATCAAATTAATACCTTATAATGTGATAAAAGGGAAGGCCTTATAAAATTTTCAGATAGAACATACCTATGTGGAAGAGGTACCAATGAGAACTAAACTTCCAAATGAAAAAATAATCTCTATTCCAGACACTAACTGAATGTAGGAAATGTACTTCAATGGTGTATCCATAATCTCGATAAAAAATATATTGAATGATCCAAAGATCAAAAAAGTTAGTTTTGGAATCATTTTCATTTCACCAATAAAGGCAGTTCTACCTTATTCCCTTCCACATTCAGAAGGATGTACAAACAATGATGCTTAATACCAATCCTTTAAGTAGGTTTGGGTTTAGATGTGTAAATATCAACGACTGATTTAATAATAAAAGGTTATTATGAGTTAGGAATTAGTAAGACCATTAGGAAAAAAAGATCTCACCCATGCTTAATTATGTTTGACGGTAGATGACAAAAATACCTTATGATCCCAAACTAGATCATGTCATGTGTTCAAAAAATACTCATGTAGACACATAAAAAAATTATGCTACAGCCTTGGAAGATCTAGATAAGTATGAAAGAGTTGTCATCATCGCCCATCACAAAATAATATCACTTTTTTTCAAAGTGACATAAAAGAGTTTAATGAGATCAATTCTACCCCGGAACCATATAATTATGCAAGCGGGTGGATGATGCCTATCTTGTAATATCTTCAAATTGGTATCATTCCACCAGATAGAGATGGAAATGAACAAATTAAATAATGGGTGATCAATTTCACTCTATATGATAGTTTAGGTCATCAAAAAGTTCTTTATAATTGAAACCTTGATGGAATTATCCTCAGATACATCAATAGAAAGGAGACGATTACCACAATGGAAAATTTTCTTGCTAGAACTTGAGTTTCCCATTATTCAAGAACCAATATGTATCACCAAATTAGGAGTCTTGGATATTTATGGCCTTTTATGACATAGTATTGCACAAAATTCATCAAAAAGTGTTATTCTTACCAAGTACATTCCAACTTCATCCATCAACCCCCAGAGATGCTGCATACAACTAAATACTTCTGGCTATTCACTGTATGAAGAATGGATGTCATAGGGTTGTACTCTTAAGATAAGGCCTAACAGTTCATGTTCATCCTTACTATTACCAACTTCTTCTCTAAATGGGCTAAGTCGATACCTCATAAGGAAGTCATAACCAAAAGTATCATCAATTTTGTGAAGTCAAACATCATCACCTGATTTTGTTTCCCTCACACAATATTGATATAAAATAGAACCAATTTATATTATTTTGAATTTAAGAAGTTATTATGGGAGTAAAACATCAAATCAAACCATTCTTCCCACTATCATGTAGTGGAAAATGGACATATTGAGGTTTTCAATAAAACTACATCAAATATCCTTTATAAAATGGTGTATAGAGAAAATAAATTTTGGGTCGATAAGATTCTGCACACATTTTGGGCCTATCTATCCACAACCTACACTGCTACTCAAGAAACCCCATATTCACTAGTTTTTAGAATAGAAACAGTTTTTCCCATTGAGGGTCAATTTCTCTCACTACAAATAGTTACCTATGAACAAATTTTAGATGATGAAAAATCATAGAAGAGGTTTGATGAGTTAGAGAGACTCGATGAAAAAAGTATCTATACCCTACATCATTTAGAAATATACTAAAACCGGATAGAATGATCCTTCTGTAAGAAATTTCATCTATATTCATTCCTTTAGGGAGAATTTGTTTTGATTCTAAATACTCCAATGATACCTAGGGAGAAACCCCCAATGATTGAACCAAAGTGGAAAGGTACCTATATCATACATAAGGTATATCCTAATGGGGCTTACTCGTTAATCACATTGGATTGGGAACACACTATGCCACTTACCAATGCAATATTTCTCATGGAATACTTTATGTGATAAATGATCCATTGGTCATCCTCATAGGTATAAGACCCATAAAAACCTCTAAATTATCATGAGTTCAAATTCTCTTCATGGTTCTAGAAATATGAGAATCCTCCTAGGTGTAAGCCCCAACCAAACCTCCAAATCACTATGAATTGAGATTCTCCTCATGGTTCCAGAAATAGTAGGCCTCCTCTATAGGTGTAATCCCCAAACCTTTATCATGGTTGTATGATGTTAAACTTCAAGACCCCCTTGTATTCTTTAAACAAAATTAAACTACATATCTCAATTGGTCCTATTTTCATGACCATAATATACACATATATTTTCCCTTTCACATGATGATAAACTACATGACATTTCATCCAGGGTACAAGATGTTGAACTATACAATTTCCCTTCATCCTTGATGCATAACATAAAATTGCATAACATTTCTGTTCTTACATTAGTGGATCAAAACCTTTAGTGTTGGCCCCTACCACACCTTTGTTCTAGAACTAAATGTGGTTTTATTCATATCCTCATGGGATACGTAGTGATTCCTAGACCATCTATATTCAGGTCAGCTATGAATTTACTACAAAACTATTTTTTACCTGCAGTGCTATCACACCTAAATTATCTAGTTGGGATTTTTCATAGGTGTACGACCCAACTAAACATCCTAATAACATGATGCTAAACTGTAACCTTACCCGGTATAAAACTGACATTCCTCATATGATAAATATGGGATAAACCAAACCTTTATCCTAGTTGTATGATTTTAAATTGCATGGTTTCACTTTTTCATATTTACTACATGATGTTTAAATTCATAACATCATCGGTCCTATTTTCACAACCTTAAAAAGCACATATATCATCCTAGTCACAAGAAATTAAACTATACGACGATGTTCTTTCCATATAACATAAAATTGCATGGCTGAAATCCTTAGTCCACGATGTAAAACTATATAACACTTACACTACTATAATTAGAGGTATTTTCAATGGGATATTTACAACGGTATCCTGTTACAAATAGGATTTAGTGATGGGGCCCTGTCGCAAATAGACCATTGCAGAAAATGGTGTCGCAAATATTATTTTTTGCGATGGGCGCATCGCAAAAAATAATATTTGTGATGGGAAAGAGCCCCGTCGCAAATAATCCTCCTATTATATACATTATATATATAAAAAACCTTTTCTATGGACCGTCACAAATACTATTTGCGATGGGGCAGTTCCCCATCGCAACTTGTAAGGACCCGACCCCAGTTGCCCAGAGACGGTGCCTTATTTAATTACGTTGGCATACATACAAGGAATACTAATCTAGAAAGACTGAGTAGTTTAGTATTATTGGAAACAATTTACATACATAAGTTTATCATTACAACATGAAGGTAAGCAAAAACACTATTTTATTCCACCATAAACATCACGTCTCCTAGATTATGCTCGCAAGTCATTCATAAATTACTTCTTCATATCCTGAGAAAATGAAACATAAGAAAGGGGTGAGCTCAAACGCTCAGTAAGAGTAAGAAATACATTCGAAGATAATATAAACATTATACATGGTGAATAATTGAAAACACATGCCTTTAATATTAAATATGAATACATTATGGCATGAAAATGAGTTGAGTAAATAATTCCATAATAAAACATAACCATGGGTATTCTACTAGTCGAATAACCACATGAAATTTCAATTAAGAGCTTCATAATGAGGGAAGTGAATATCCTAGAAATTTTGAATCATTTTTTCATGGCCTTGGCCAAGACATCTAGTGATTATGGCCTCGACCAAAATCCATATCACATTGGGAAATGCCTCGGCCAATTCCACGTCTATTTGTCTCATGAGACCTTCCGATACATAGAGGGGCTATAGAGGGCCCCACACATCACATAATAAGTCCAATTCATCCCTCATATGAGTGGGGATAAACATAAACAACATATACATTCATATTCAAACTATCATATGAAATGTAACTATCTCACCCTAATCATTAAACATAAAACACTAACCATTCCGAGTAATATGGTGAATGGATTTAGGATAGATCATCCACAATGGAGTTATTCATAAACCATTAAATCAAATATTGTATATAACTTCATAAATTATTAAACCCAATAATACCATGAAATCAACAAGAGTGTTGAATTAGATGAAAACACTCTTAAAAAATCATTAAGCAATTCTGGAGATAAATACTCTTTTATTTTGAAAAGAAGAGTTCTTTTGAAAAAATAATTGTATAAAACCAGAAGTGAAGTAATATAGTATTTTAATAATAAAATTAGTGATTTTATAAAGATAATGGTTTCCAAAAACATATTATAGACTGCCCTTGAAAATAGGTAAGAATTTGAGAAATTTCCTTGAACCGGGCATGTATTTTGGAAACAATTTTGAATGTTCTTTTTAAAACGTGTAAATATCCATAAAATAAGAAAGGATTCCAGTGTTTAAACATATATAAGATACTCACACATAATATATGAGGATTATATAACAATACAAAAGAATTTAATTGAAGTATTTAGTCAATGAAAGTATCTTGAATGAAAATGGAAGTTCGGGTGGAAAAAACATTACCTTAACTCCAAACGTGTTCCTATCCTGTACATAAGCTCCTTGAATATGAAATTATACTTGATAATTACTTATTTCAGAACCTATTATAAATTTATTTAGTTTACCATAATTATATTTAGTTCATTTATGTATTTATTGACAAGTTATAGTATTGAATTCTGTCGTTCTGGAGTGTTCGTTTCCTTTATTTTCATATTCGGTTCACTTGTTTTTATGTATTGAAGTTCACGTGGAATGATTATAAATCTACAGTATTGGAATTATATATTATTAATGAACATAAATAATTGATAATGGTCATTTATATCATTTGGTTACATGGAATGAGGATGAATCATTAGATGATCACCACTTCGATTATTCTACGGTATTTGGAATATTATGAACTAGTTTTGTCATATAACTTAATTATATGTACATATTCTATTTAATGAATATTAATTAGGTTATAAAACATATAATATAGTCTGGTTCAATCATTAATATGGTTTCATGACCATTAATGAAGAATAAATTTAAGAACTAAACTTCATCTTCCACGAAGGTTATAAATCGGAACCTCATGGACGTCGATTTTGTTTATAAAATAAAAGGGAGGGAGTAAGAATATTTATGATGGTTCTTACAATAACATGATATATATCTATTACATAGATGTTACTGGATTTATAATGATCATTTTTATAGAGGATAAGATGAGAGGATAACAAAATAAGATAAATTGAAATGAAACCAAATGAAAAAGAAGGGTGTTCTACCTCTTGAAATAACCTCCTTGGGAAACTCCTTAAGGGAAGGGGTTTTGGTCTTTTGGGAAGAACAGAAGCTTCTTGGAAGTGGAGAGAGCCTAGGTAAGGGTAATGGGGAAGAACATTGAGGCACTTTGAGGCTTAGAGTAGTGAAGAGAAGAGGTAGTGGTGGGGGGTTTTATAGTGGAGGAGAGGGGTAAATTTCGAATATTTAATTCATTAATTTATCATATCCCTCAAAACAACCAATAGTGTTGTTTCATGTAACACCTAACACTAATAATGGTATGTGAGTTATAAACAAGTGGTCTTACATCATCCTTGAATCACCTATGATGCAGTAAATCAAGTATTTATCATTTATCGTATTTTATCTTATTTTACTATTCATCAAAAATTCATGAATTTCATAAAAATCCAAAAAATTCACCTCTACCATTTTTCAACATGTACAATTATATAGTGAAGTCCATTTTTGAAAAATAATTTTCTAAATATTATTAATTTATGTTTTAAATAAAATCACACTTAATTCAAAAATTAACAGTTCTAATTCTACAACTACTTCTTTATCATAATGAAAAATTAACCAAGATGTTATCATCTTCTAGCCTTAAGAAAATAAAATAATAATTAAATTTACTTTTCATTATGGTCATATTACTATTAATATTAATATTTATAAGGGTATGTTACTATTTACTAATAAATCAAGTTTGTTCTATCGGACTCCAAATGACTTACTAGACACAACTCTAGATGACCATTTTTCGAAATTTAAAACATAGAAGATGAAAAGTTGTGTTTTAATGGATATATTATAAAATTTCATTCTTTATTTTTTTTCATAACCTTGGGGTGTTACATTCTCCTCTCCTTTCAAAAAGTTCTTCCTAGAAATTCATAGAATATCACCTAAAAAGATTCAGTTATGTATTTAACATATTCTCCTTAGGCTCCCATGTTGCTTCCTCCATCTTATGGTTCCTCCATAGAACCTTCACCAGACAAGTCGTCCGATTTACCAATACTTGTTATCTAGTATCAATAATCTTGATAGTCTCCTCACAGTAAGATAGATCGGGATTAAGTTCCACTTCATCATAAGTGAGTACATGTGTTGGGTCTGGCATGTACTTTATTAACATTGACACGTGGAACACATTGTGAACCTTAGAGAGACTTGGCGGCATTTCCAAACTGTAAGCTACAACTCCAATTTGGCCAAAATTTTAAAAGGTCCGATGTACCTGAGACTTAACTTTCCCTTCTTACCGAATCGTATAATACCCTTCAATAGAGATACCTTTAAGAAAACGTGACCAGCTTCTTGAAACTCCAAATCCTTCATTTTGTTATCTGCATAGCTCTTTTAACTACATTGAGCTATTTTGATATGGTTCTGAATAATCTTCACCTTTTCTATTGTTTCTTCAACAAGTTTTGGGCCCACGAGCTTTCTTTCACCAACATCATCCCAACAAGTTGGTGTACGACATTGCCTCCCATATAATGCTTCATAGGGTTCCATCTGTATACTTTAATGGAAGCTATTGTTGTAGGAAAATTCTACAAGAGGTAAATTCTGATCCCACATGCCTTGAAAATCAAGTGAAGAAGAACTCAACATGTCTTCTAATGTTTAAATTGTCCCTTCTGATTGTCCATCAGTTTGTGGATGGTAGGCAGTGATCAAATGAAGATCAATATCTTGGGCTTTCTAACGACTTTTCCAGAATCTTGATGTAAAACATGGATACTTATTAGAAACAATCAATATGGGTACTCCATGAAGTCTCAAAACTTCATTAATATATTGTCTTTATTGACGTTCAAGTGGTAGATCTTCTCTTATATAAAGAAAATTTTATGACTTGGTAAGACGATCAAGAATGACCCATATTGTATTGTTCCTTCTAAGAGTATTTGGTAGTCCCATGACAAATTACATCATGATATTATCCCATTTACACTCAGGTATGGGAAGAGGTTGCAAAACTCCTCCAGGTTGTTGCCTTCCATCTTTCACTTGTTGACAAACCATACACCTTGACACAAAATCCGCAATCTCCCTCTTCATGTTTTCCC
Organism: Viscum album; assembly: GCA_963277665.1. Classification (NCBI taxonomy): domain Eukaryota; kingdom Viridiplantae; phylum Streptophyta; class Magnoliopsida; order Santalales; family Viscaceae; genus Viscum; species Viscum album. The sequence goes on along the minus strand of OY728138.1, from coordinate 1,881,501,079 downwards.
ACCAAAAATGTTCCTTCAAATATCTATACATCTTAGTGCTACTAGGGTGTATAGAGAAATTGGAACTATGAGCATCATCCAACAATTCCATTTTTAGATCAGGTATATCAGGAACACAAAGTCTCTTCCCAAATTTCAAAGTTTCGTCTTCATATATGAAGTCACTCAATCTCCCATCATTCACAACTTTAATCTTCTTTTGAAACTCCTCATCATCATCCTTAGAACATTTTATCCTTTCTAGTAAAGATATTTTGGAAACCATTTGAAAAATCATTGATGTTTCACCTTCCATGGTTATTCCAATATCCATATTTACTAGATCCATGAAAATAGGATCCCTTTCAACTCCCATTTTGTTCAAAAATCCATGATCCTTTCTGCTCAAAGCATCTTTCACCTTATTTACCTTCCCTGGGTGGTAGTGTATCGTGCAATCATAATCCTTGAGGAGTTCAATCCATCATCTTTGCCTCATGTTGTGTTCTTTCTGTGAGAAAATATACTTCAAACTCCTCTGATCAGTATAAATGTCACATTTTTCAACATAGAGATAATGTCTCCATATCTTCCAAGAAAAGATTACAGTAGCTAACTCAAGATATTGAGTAGGATAGTTTTTCTCATGAATTTTTAGATGTCTTGACCCATAAGCAATAACCCTATCATTTTGCATAAGGACACAACCAAGTCATTTCTTTAAAACATCACTATAAATAACAAACCTTTCATTACCTAATGGTAGAGTCAATATAGAAGCATTGACAAATCTTCTCTTCAGTTCTTAGATAAATTCTTCACAATATTCTGTCCAAACAAATTTAACCCCTTTACATGTGATCTTTGTTAGTGGGTTATCCTGTCAGAAAAAATTCTATACAAAACACCGATAATAACTTGATAAGACAATAAAACTGTGTACCTCAGTTATGTTTGTACGCGTGGGAAAATCTTGGATTGCCTTTGTCTTTGTAGGATTGTTTCCTATGGAATTGGGGATGACCTCATTTGTTTAAGATTCAAACATTCCTAGCAGTTTATAATGGGTTTGTTCATATAACCGGAAACATCCAATGATTCCATATCCATTTGGACATACTTTCCAAGGGCAAGTGCTCATTTGTTGTGAACTGATGAGACTTAAGAATTTGCATTGATCGAGAGGATGGGAGGTCGGACTCATCACAACTTTTTGAGGGAAATTATTGTCTACTCTAGGACTCTCTTTATAGATTTAAGTTGTGTTCGTGAATCCTTATTTGATTACCAAGTATGAAAATGAGCTTTCCTTTAGATCTGATAATCAATGATTAGTATGTATGAGATTTCGAGAATCTTTTATATGTATTCTAGGTTCTGTATAGATAGAGAATCATCTTTATTTTCTAGAGATTCTTGTTCAATGGTATCCTTCAACAAATTATATGAATATATCTTGGTTATCATGATAACCATATTGGTTTTAAAGCCACTCAGTGGGGCACTTGAAGTTTATTATCATTCAGAAGGACATGAATTATTTCATAGTTGGGATCGTACCTGTAGATGGGCTACCTAAGTATCCTTTGTTTTGGAAAATGAATCATAACACACAATGTTCTAGTAATGAAGTATGAGGTTTATGCATGTTTGATGGCTCAAAGAAAGATGTCATAATTACTTTTACACTCTAAGCTCATGTGAGTCAATGCTCTATTCGAGAAACAAGATGTATTGGTAAAACCAGACAATTGTTCCATGAAAATATGCAATTATAAGAAATGATGTGGTGCTTATGTATGTATGACTACCCAGATGAATGAATATTAGGATTTAATTCAGGGAAGAAACCCGAAAACATGGTCCATAAAGGTTTATGTGCATTATGGATATTTGGATACTAAATTTAGGAATTAATCCTGAGAAGGATGCCCAAATTATAGGGGACTTATGATTGGGTTTTATTCATGATAAGGAAGCCCAAATCAAAAGTAATTTAAGAGTCATTAAGAGAAATTATGACTGGGGATTACTCCTAAGGAGGAGGCCCAGGTTAAAAAAAAATTGGAATTTGGGGATTACTCCTAAGGAGGATGCTCATATTTGGGAACATGAAGACTATGTCTTACTCCAGAAAAAGAGGCCCAGGTTAGGGGACTTGGGGCTTACTCCTAAGGAGGATGCCCATATTTGGGGATTTGAGATTGGGGCTTACTCCTAAAGAGGATGCCCATTTGTTAAGGGGACTTGAGACATAGGAATTATTCCTGATAAAGAGGCCTAAGTTAATGGAATTTATGAGTGGGGATTACTCCTAAGTAAGATGCCTGATTTAGAGAAATTATGACTGGGGATTACTCCTGAAAAGGAGGCCCAGGTTAGGGAACCTCTCATCATTAAAGGATGAGGTTTAATGAATGAAGTCTCTCACCTTAGTGATATAAATATATATAAATCACTATGTTTTGAGAGATGTTCAACTAAATTGCTTCAGATAAAGATGAGAAAAAAGAAACCATGCAATAAATGGCTTTGAAGATGGTTATGAAGGATGAATGATGAAGAGGAGATGTGGATTTGAAGAAAGAAAGTGAATAGGCAGGAGGGGAACCCGAAACAAAATGAGCGGCGCGCATGTCCTGCGTAGGCGCGCATGTCCTAGTCACGCATGTATACTTGCGCGACATATGGGTACTTGCGTGACGGTCAACCCTTAAGGTAATACTTGGGAGAGACTTAGCTCCAGCCCTTATTATTATCTCTAGAGGCTTCCAATAGAGTGGCGCACATGTTTTGTTGAAGGGATAAGGCGGCGCGCAAGTGTGTCCATTTCCCTTAAGGGTTGGCCACTTAGGCGCGCAAGTGTTGATGAGTTTCAACACTTAGGCCATTTTTACTCTATTTAGACCTCCCATTATAGGTACAAAATTACCTTAGAAGTGTTCAGAAGACTTCCAGAAGTGACTTGAATGACCAGAGCTCAAATATGAGTTTGGGAATTTTTCCGTCCGTCAAAAGGGGGGCCCACCAAGGGTATTTATAATCCATGGAAGACCCTGAGTGAAAATCAAACAGGGTGCACGAGTCACCTGTGCGACCACTAGTCGGTGCGCAAGTATACTTGTGTGACCTTGTTGAAACATGAGCGACCGAAGTGAAAACGAATCTTTGTTCATGCCTTTGTCAATTTTTGATGTTTATTCAAAGGATGAATCCTTTTGGGTTTAAGGTATTTCCCTTTTAATTCCATTAGACTCTGTGAAAGAAAAGATAATAAAAAAGGATCAAATATGATTCCATTTTTAGAGACAATATGGCCATGAAAAGAAATCTTCTGAAACCAGAATTCTCACTTCCTAAACTTCCCATATAATTCATGTCTTCTAAGAGTCTCCAGGATAATGCACATGTGATTTTCATGATCTTCGTAGATTTTGGAGTATACCAAGATATCATCAATAAATACCACTACAAAATCATCAAGATATTCCATGAAAACTCTATTCATTAGATCCATGAAGACAGAGGGTGCATTAGTCAATCCAAAAGTCATTACTATAAACTCATAATGCCCGTACCTAGTTCAAAATGCTGTTTTCAGAATGTCTTCCTTCTTCACACTCAACTAATGATATCCAGATCGAAGGTCAATCTTTGAAAAGTATTGAGCTCTATGCAGTAGTTCAAATAAATCATCAATGCGAGGTAGGAGATACTTGTTCTTTATTGTTATAAAATTGATCTCCCTATAGTCGATACATAACCTCATCGATCCATATTTCTTCTTAACAACAAGGACAGGCACTCCCCATGGAGAAACACTAGGGTGGATAAATACCTTATTACTCAATTTATCTAGTTGTTTTTTTAGTTCCACTAATTCTACAGTGGCCATTCTATATGGAGTCTTCAATATGGGCCTTGAACCAGGAATTAAATAAATGGAAAACTCAATTTCTCATTTTGGAGGATATCCAGGTAAATCTTCAAGAAACACATCAACATATTCTCTCAAAATAGGTACATCCTCTATTTGAACATTCCTTTCCTGACCCACAGTTATTTAATTATCTTTCTCCTCAATAATTGATTTTAGTTGAGCTACTGGGGGTGGATCTAGATAAGAATCAGGTGGTGATGATTCTGCTCTAAAGATAAGGTGTTCTTTATCATAGTAATCAAAAATCGTATCCTCCATATTCTTACAATAAATTTGTGCATAATGATCCAAAAGCCAATCCATACTGAGGATTATATCAAACTCAATCATGGGTATGACTATGAGATCAGCAGATAAAGAAAAATTATATTCCTTAATGGGAACTAATTGACAGAACATTGTAGCAATGATAATCCCATTAAGAGTTTTGATTGACAACTCCCTTGTTATATAAAATTGGAAATATCTAATTTTGTTAGCAAACATGGAAGATATGAAACAATGCGATGATCCAGAATCAAATAAAGCATTGGATAAACTTGAGTAAACAATTAAAGTACCTGCCACCACATCATTAGGAACTTCAACCTCTGAAGTTGTGATTGCATAAGCTTTTCCCTGATCCCTTGGCCTTTTCTATTGCATATATCCTTGACGTTTTAGAAAATCATTAGCATAGTGTCCCATCTCCCGACAACTATAGCATCAAACATCATTGGCTTCCTTCTTCCCTTTGCAATCACTAGAATGATGGACTTTCTAACCACATTTTTAGCACACTCCTTTTCCTTTTAATCATGCACCAGGGTGTTTCCTTCCACAATTGTCACATGGTGGAAATTCAACTCTTCCCTTCTTCCCTGTTTCCATATTTCGTTTCACAGGGTTTTCAGTAGCCCTATTCTTTTCATGCCTTCCCTTAAAGTCATAAGACTTAGAGAATTCTTTTTCTATCATGATGGAACATGAAACTATATCCTCATATAATGAAAAACTTTCCGAGACCAATGCCCACCGGAGTAATAGATTTAGGCCATCAAAGAATCGATCAATTTTTCTCCGTGGATATCATATGTAGTCTATATCAGGTATTTCTAATCTTGTGAAGTTAGATTCATACCTTGTAACATTCTCATCTTTCATCTTCCTCAGATTCATGAATTGTCTCTCCATATCTGCTCGCTGCTCATGAGGGAAATATTTTTCTAAGAAGATTTCTTTAAAATACCCACATTCCATGTCTTCTATCTCTTCCACCTCCTTTGTGTTTTGGATTAGTAACCACAACTGATACGCATCTCCCGATAGACGATATACTGCCATGACAACCTTATCTCTCTCATTACATCCCAAAGTGAGAAATATCTTCTCAAGGGAACATATCCACTGCTCTGCTACCAACATGTTTGTAGTCCCGTTTAATGATAGAGTTCGTTGTTGCATAAAGCGATATAGCATGGCTCCTACACATGGTGGATTCAGATTCTCCATACGGGTAATGTTATTATTCATAACCTGAGTAAGTTGTCCCAATAAAGTTATGAGTTTCTCAGCACTAGTCACAACACCACATCCAACACCATTGTCTTGCATCGGAGGAAAATCCCTGATGGGGACACATGCATTCATGAGATTTCCATTCTGTCCACTAGGTACTATATCTAGATAATGGCATACACTATATTAGGTTATAAATCATAATGTATAATATTAACTGAATAATACTCAGAAAAATTGTGATCCTACGCATGGGTAATCCCATATTCACAAAAATGGTTTCTTTGAGGAATATTTTCATTAAAATCGTTCATAATGGATTGTAAAGAAAATATGAAATTTCCTAAGTATATCCCACATGAGTGTTGTAACCAAGAGTTCAGTAAGTCCTATTGTCATGCACGAGTTCCCATTTGAGTCTAGCTCAATGCGGTGTTTTCGGTTTTACCCCTAGATACATCTGTGCCAGAGCCGCCTCTACCTGCTCATATCCAGAAAGGGATGTATTTTTTTGAAAGATACATATAATCTATTACTTACCAAAATACCAGGACTTTATTGTATATATATCCTCAAATACTAACTTAGGGACTCTTCCCTAATTCTACATTTTCTAAATCTAGTTTCAAAGTATTCTACTAAACTTCCTCTGATACCAACTATAAGGACCCAACCCTAGTTTCCCAGAACCGGTGCCTTATTTGATTACGTTGGAATACATACACGGAATATGAATCTCGAAGGACAGAGTAGTTTAGTATTATTGGAAACAAGTTACATACATAAGTTTGTCATTAGAACATGAAGGGAAACAAAAACACTATTTTATTCTACTAGAAACATCACGTCTCCTAGATTATGCTTGCAAGTCATTCATAAATTACTTCTTCATATCCTGAGAAAATGAAACATAAGAAATGGGTGATCTCAAATGATCAGTAAGAGTAAGAAATACAATGGAAGATAATATAAACATTATACATGGTGAATAATTTAAAACACATTCCTTTAATATTGAATATGAACACATTATGGTAGTAAAATGAGATGAGTAAATAATGCCATAATAAAACATAATCATGGGTATTATACTAGTCGAATAACCACATGAAATTTCAATTACTATCTTCATAATGATGGAAGTTCATATTCCGGACATTCTAAATCATTTTTCATGGCCTCGGCCAAGACATATAGTGATTAAGGCCTTGACCAAAATCCATATCACATTGGGAAATGCCTCGACCAATTCCACGTATATTTGTCTCATGAGACCTATTGATGCATCAAGGAGCTATAGAGGGCCCCACCCATCACATAATAAGTCCAATGCATTCCTAATATGGGTGGGGATAAACATAAACAACATATACATTCATATTGAAACTATCACATGAAATGTAACTATCTCTCCCCAATCATTAAACATAAAACACTAACCATTCCGAGTAATATGGTGGATGGTTTTAGGATAGATCCTACAAAATAGAGTTATTCATAAACAATTAAATCAAATATGGTAGATGACTTCATAAATTATTAATCCCAGTAATACCATAAAATCAACATGAGTGTTTTATTAGATGGAAACACTTATAAAATCATTAAGCTATTCTGGAGATAAATACTCTTTCTTTTTTAAAATAAGAGTTATTTTGGAAAAATCATTGTATAAAACCAGAAGTGAAGTAAAATATTATTTTCATAATTAAATGAGTGATTTTATAATGATAATGGTTTCAAAAAACAGATTATAGAGTGCACTTGAAAATAGGTAAGAATTTGAGAAATTTCCTTGAATGGGGCTGGTATTTTGGAAAAATTTAGATAGTTCTTTTAAAACGTGTAACTATCCATAAAATAAGGAAGGATTATTGTTTTAAACATATATATGATTCTCACATAGAATATATGGGGAGTACATAACAATACATAAGAATTTCATTGAGGTATTTAGTCAATGAAAGTATCCCGGATGAAAATGGATGTTCGGGTGGGAAAACCCTTACCTTAACTCCAAATGTGTTCCTATCTTGTAATTAAGATCTTGGAATATGAAATTATAATTGTTAATAACTAATTTCAGAACCTATTATACTTGTATTAAGTTTACCATAAATCTGGTTAGTTCATTTATGTCTTTATTGACAAGTTATTTTATTGGATTCCGTCGTTCTGGAGTGTTCGTTTCCTTTATTTTCATATTCGTTTCACTTGTTTTTGTGTAATGAAGTTCATGTAGAATGGTTATAAATCTCCATTATTAGAATTATATATTATTAATGAACATAAATAATTTATAATGGTCATTTATAACATTTGGTTACATGGAATGAGGATGAATAATTAGATGACCACCACTTCGATTATTTGGCGGTATTTCGAATATTATGAACTAGTTTTGTCATATAACTTAATTATATGTAAATATTTGGGTAAATGAATATTAATTGGTCATAAAACATATATTCTAGTCGGGTTTAACCATGAATATGGTTTCATGACCGGTAATGAAGAATAAATTGACGAACAAAACTACGTCATCCATGAATGTTATAAATCCAAACCTCATGGACGTCGATTTCGTTTATAAAATAAATTGGAGGGAGTAAGAATATTTATGATGGTTCTTCCATTTACATGATATAAATCCAGTATATAGATGTTACTGGAGTTATCATGATCATTTGGAAAGATTATAAGATAAGAGGATAGAAAAAGAAGATAAATTGAAATGAAACCAAATGAAAAAGAAGGGTGCTCTACCTCTTGAAATAACCTCCTAGAGAAACATTTTAAAGGAAGGGGATTTGGTATTTTGGGAAGACCAGAAGCTTCTTGGACGTGGAGAGAGACTAGGGAAGGGTAATTGGGTAGAAATTTGAGGATATTAAAGGCTTATAGTAGCGAAGAGAAGAGGTAGTGGTGGGGGTTTTTATAGTGGAGGAGAGGGGTAAATTTTGAATATTTAATTCATTATTTTATTATATCCCTCAAGACAACCAATAGTGTTGTTTCATGTGACCCATAATAGTAATAATGCCATGTGATTTCAAAAAAAGTGGGCTTACATCATCCTTGAATCATCTATGATGCAGTAAATCAAGTATTTAGCCTTTATCTTCTTTTATCGTATTTTACTATTCATAAAAAATTCAAGAATTTCAAAAAAATCCCAAAAATTCAGCCCTACTATTTTTCGACGTGTAGAATTCAAAAGTGAAGTCCATTTTTGAAAAATAATTTTCTATATATTATTAATTTATATTTTAAATAAAAGAACACTTAATTAAAAAATTAGCAGTTCTAATTCCACAACAACTTCTTTATCACAATAAAAAATTAACCAAGATGTTATTATCAACTAGCCTTAAGAAAATAAATTAATAATAAAATTTACTATTAATTAGGGTAATATAACTATTAATATTACTATTCATAAGGGTATGTTACTATTTACTAAAAAATCATGTTTGTTCTATCGGACTCCAAATAACTTACTGAACACAACTCTAGATAAACATTTTTCGAAATTCAAAACATAGAAGATACAAGGTTGTGTTTTAATGGCTATATAATAAAATTTCATTCTATATTTATTTTCAAAACCATGGGGTGTTACACAACTAATCCATTGATTATATACATTATATATATAACAACCTTTTGCGACGGGCCCTTCACAAATACTATTTGCGATGGGACGACGGGCCCCTCACAAATACTATGAAATAAAATATTATATTTAGATTATTTGCGACGGGAGCCCGTCGCAAAAGGTCCCATCGTAAATACTAAACATAATAAAAAAAATATGTAACAAAATTATGATTAATGAAAAAATTATATTAATATTATTAAAAAAATAAAAAATAAAAATATTATTATTAGTAAAATAAACAGATATTAAAAAATATAATACTAAAAAAATATTTTTAATAAAATTATGACTAATAAAAAAATAATATTAATTTTATTAAAATAATAAAAAAATTATTACAATTATAAATATTAAAAAAATATAAAAAAAATCATAAAATGTTATTATTATTAGTAAAATAAACAAATTATTAAAAAATATAATACTAATAATTAATAAAAAATATTAAAAATAAAAATATTAAATTATGCAATATTTGTACCAATATAAAAGGAAGAAATTGTTAATAGTTCATAAATCCAAATGTTTTTAATATAAAAAAAATCACGAGGGGGGGTCGTCTTCTGGAGGAGGTGGAGGTGTTGTAGGAGATGGTTGAGAAAACTCCATCCCTAAACTACGAGTCCGACGGTGCATGTACTTAATCTGCTCGTGATGCTACTACTGCTGCTGCTACTGCCATCGACGCATGTCCTCCTCATGCTGCTGCTGCTGCTGCTGTCACTGGCACATCTCTTCATTTTACTTCTGCAAACTCTCTATAAGCTCAGACTGTGTTCGAAATTACTTCTGATACTGTGAGGAAGACGATGATTCCTCTCCACGAGCTCCTCTCAAGCTAGACACTGACATCATAACAGTACCATAATAAGTACTAGAAGTCAAATGAGAGCCGATACCAACTACTCAGCCCTTCTCAAAGCCATACTACGTCGCCTGCATTCATGCCGCCTCATCAAAATGGTGGGTATTAGTATACTCAGTCGTCTCATCCTGACTCTCAGCCTGTGACTGAGAGGTCACAACCTCATATGACTCTTTCAATTCCAATTTGAAATTAAAATGTTAAAAATATTATATCCAGTTAATTTTCAAACTGAAAAAATAATACTAACCACAATCTGACGTAAGAGATCACCTCTAATCTCTCCAGGGGCCGGATCATTGTACATCCTTCGATAAACGTTGAACTCTATAATATCAGGATGCTCGACTGCCTACAGAAATATAAAATAAACTATTTATATTTAAAGTTATATAAAATATTTAAAAAATATACTTACCAGATGAGCATTATGCGTTCCGAATACAGGGCTACGAACTCGATGCATTACCTCCTATCGCCCCCGGTTCTTCCATCCCACTGAATAACTCATCTAAAATCCACCACCCAACCAGTGTAAACATAATCCATCGCAAATGTGAGATGAAATGTACTCTGGTTGGTGGGCTCTACACGACTCATTAAATTCTGTCACTCCTGCATTCTTAATGTCTGTTCATCTCAGATTGTGAAAAAAATGACGGAAACGGTCACACATAGAAACCTGTCATGCTGTGTGGATAGTGTCACATATGATATTATCAATTGGATACCATAAACCCTACAAATAATTTATAATATCAAGTTATTAGGAAAATAAATTTCAAAATAAATATTCTTTATTTACGTACCATCCAATGATTGAACATGTCATGCCGCACATCAATGAGAATATATTCCCATGTGATCCATTACTGAAAAATATAATTGCGCATGATAACACTCCCCTTTCCAATAGCTTCATGTGAAAAACTGTGAAAAAGAAATAAATAATCAAATAATTAGTATATAAATAAATAAATAAATGAAAGCTAACTAAAAAATATAGTTTACAATACCTCCGTGTGTGTGGATTGAATCCAAGATGTGAACGTCACTCAGGGATAGGGTAATGAATCATCAATCGCTTAAGACCACACCCCCTCCACGTACCCCCTGAAACATCAGTAGGTTGAGGGTCAGATGGTCGACAATCCTCCTCATTCAAAGGTAGATTAGCCTCATACAACTCACAGAATAGATCAGGATCCATCTGAAACACAAAATGATTATTGTTAGGAGATTGTTAAAAATATCAATTATATATAGATATATATTAGTAGTGATTATAACTATCATTTAACTGTGTCAATGTCCATCTTCATCCTCATCTCCATAGCTGTCCATGTCAATGACTTCATCTTCCTCCCCAACATCATCAATATCCATATGAGTTTTAGTTTCATCATCTCCTGTCATTTCAAATTAATTTGTAACATCATTAACATCTTCATCATCATTGATCCTTAATTGTGGAGTTTCATCATCGATATTCACGTCTCTTTGTGAAAAAGATGGATTTTGAGCAGTCTCTTGAAAAATTTTAATTCCTTCCACTTCAGTGGAACCACATTCAGGTAAGTAAACTGCTTTTTCTGGAGATTTCAATTTTATTATCCTCCACCAATCACTCAAGTCTCTCGAAGTAGAACAATACTTTGCGTAATAAATTTGATGTTCTATTTGATCCAGTAAAAATGGTTCATTTACTGCAAGAAGACTTTTATATTTAATATCGATGATTCCATGAGTCAGATGAACACGCAAGCCTCCCTCATTATCCAACCACTGACATTTAAACATCATTATGTAATTCTATCCTAGATAGAACAAATCAATAATTTCATCCAGAATTCCATAAAAGTCGACTTCAGTTTCTCTATGATGCGATCCTCTTAAGAAAACTCCACTATTCATTGTTTTTTTTGATTCCCCATATGCACGTGTATGAAATCAAAAACCATTCACCACATATGCATTATAAGATGTAACCATTTTGTATGGTGGTTTACTCAATATACATAGTCACTTATCAATTTTATCACCACGTTGAGACACCTGAAAATTTGTAAAACAATTACTAATATGATAAAAAATAAACATTGTTGATATTAAAACATCAATAATTTATGTTATCAGTTTTTGAAACCATTGAGAATTTTTTTTTGTCTGCATTCTTCAAGTGAAATTGCTGTAATTTCTAGAAGTTGTTTCTTGATATGATTATCATATAACCAAAAAATAAAATAAGTTTATATACTGTAACATAAATTATAGAATAAGTGATAGAAGCACTCAAAGTATAAATGATGTCATTTCTTTACAGTTGAGCAGAACATATATATGAGCTCTATGATGTTCATCATCTGAAAGACATCATTCATGAACTCCACCGAAACCAATATTTGGCTGATTAAAAACTAATAATTAATTATTCATTTCATCATTAACATTCCCCTCATTTCATACCATGCGATTATGTTACTAATTGTTATTATTCATTACCATTTCTTACTATTTCTTACTATTTCTCACTATTTCTTACTATTTATTACTATTTCATACTATTTCATACTATTTCTTAATATTTATTACTGTTTCTTACTAATTATTCCTATTTCTTAAAATTATCCGCATTTCTTACTAATTATTCCAAATTTTTACTATTTCGTACTAATACTTACTAATTATTCCTATTTATTACTAATTATTACTATTTATTCCTATTTATTACTAATTATTACTAATAATTCATAATTATTTCTATTTATTACTATTTATTACTAATTATTACTATTTATTACTATTTATTACTAATTATTTCTATTTATTCCAATTTATTACTAACACTATTTATTCCTATTTATTCCTATTTATTACTATTTATTACTAACACTATTTATTCCCAATTCTTACTATTTCATACCAATTCTTACAAATTATTCCTATTTATTACTAATTCTTACTAATTATTCATATTTATTACTATTTATCACTATTTATCACTAATTATTACTATTTATTACTAATTATTACTAATTATTCCTAATTATTCCTAATTATTCCTATTTATTACTATTTATTACTAATTATTAATATTTATTACTATTTATTTCTATTTATTACTATTTATTACTATTTATTTTTATTTATTACTAATACTATTTATTCCTATATATTACTATATATTACTAATACTATTTATTCCTATTTATTACTAATACTATTTATTCTAATTTATTCATTTTTATTCTTATTTATTATTATTTATAATTACTATTTATTACTATTTATTATTTCTAATTTTTTACTATTTATTACTAATTATTACCAATTATTACTAATTATTACTAATTATTACCAATTATTACTATTTATTACAAATTATTACTAATTATTACTAATTATTACTAATTATTACTATTTAATACTATTTATTACTAATTATTACTAATTATTACTATTCATTACTATCTATTACTATTCATTAATATTTATTCCTATTTATTACTATCTATTACCATTTATTAGTATTTTTTAATATTTATTACTATTTATTACTAATTATTACTAATTATTACTAATTATTCCTATTTATTCCTAATTACTTCTAATTATTCCTATTTATTCCTAATTATTACTAATTATTACTAATTTTTACTAATTTTTACTAATTATTCCTAATTATTCCTAATTATTCCTAATTATTCCTAATTATTCCTAATTATTTCTAATTATTTCTAATTATTCTTAATTATTCCTAATTATTACTATTTATTCCTAATTATTCATATTTATTACTATTTATTACTAATTATTACTATTTATTCCTATTTATTACTATTTATCCATATTTATCCCTAATTATTAATAATTATTCATAATTATTTCTAATTATTCATAATTATTCCTAATTATTCCTAATTATTGCTAATTATTCTTATTTATTACTAATTATTACAAATTATTTCTAATTATTGCTAATTATTACTATTTATTACTATTTATTACTAATTATTCCTAATTATTACTAATTATTACTAATTATTCCTATTTTTTACTATTTTTTCCTATTTTTTACTTTTTATTAATATTTATTAATATTTATTACTATTTATTATTAATTATTACTAATTATTACAAATCATTACTAATTATTACTAATTATTACTAATTATTACTATTTATTGAAATTTCTTACTATTTGTTCCTATATATTACTATTTGTTACAAATTATTACTATTTGTTACAAATTATTATTATTTATTACTATTTATTTGTAATTATTACTAATAATTACTAATTATTACTAATTATTACTAATTATTACTAATTATTACTAATTATTATTATTTATTCCTATTTATTAATATTTATTCATATTTATTCCTATTTATTCCTATTTATTACTATTTATTACCATTTATTACTAAATATTAGTATTTATTACTATTTATTACTATTTATTACTATTTATTCCTATTTATTGCTAATTATTACTATTTATTCATATTTATTACTAATTGTTACAAATTATTACTATTTATTCCTAATTATTTCTATTTATTTCTATTTATTACTAATTACTACTATTTATTTCTAATTACTACTATTTATTACTAATTATAACTAATTATTCCTATTTATTACTAATTATTCCTGTTTATTATTAATTATTACTATTTATTACTATTTATTCCTAATTATTACTATTTATTCTTAATTATTCCTATTTATTACTAATTACAACTAATTATTTATAATTATTTCTAATTATTACTATTTATTACTATTTATTACTAAAATACAGATAACAAAAAAATTTAAATCTAATTTAATTACAACTAAACAACAATAATTAAAATTAACATAAAAAAATTAAATAAATACTAAATTAAATAAAATATAAATACCTTCAAACTTGATCTCTGATTGATGTAAGCGCCTTCACAACCTCTCTGTAAAAAAAATTAATTGAGAGAAATTTTCACTCTAAAATTCTTGTTTAGAGAGAGAGGGGAAGTGAGAAATGAGAGGAAGAGAAAGAAAAACGGAGGGGGTATATATATGTTAGATTAGTGGCGACAGGACTAGTTGCGACGGGCTTACCGTCGCAAAAGGTACTTTTTGCAACGGGTCCCATCACAAATAATTTTGCCTATATTAATTGATGTGGGTGGTTAAAAGGGTAATTGCGACGGGGCCCATCGCAAAAGGTGACCTGCCGACACACCTTTTGCGACAGGACAACATCCCGTCGCAAATACCAACCGACCGACACACTATTTGCGACCAGGGGATCCCCTGGTCGCAAATAACCTTCCCGCGCTTTGGCGCGCATCCCGCGCCAAAGTGCTCATCCCATGCCAAAGCGCGCATTACCTTTTGCGACGAGACCCCAAATCCCATTGCAAATAACTAGGTATTTGCGACGGGAAGAACCCCCCATCGCAAATAACCCCTGGGATGGACTATTTACGATGGGAACTAATCCCGTCGCAAATACCCTATCGCAAAAGACTGTTTTTTTCGTAGTGTTAGATTTATGCTTGAATGGATCACAACCCTTGGTGCTCGTATCCTACCACAACTCCTTTCAAGAACTACAAGTGGATTGATTCCTTCTAACATAGGATGCACATTAAGTCTCAGATATCCAATCCTAGGTTCAACCTCAACATAAAAATGTCCCCCTCCCCATATACAAATCAGACATGAATAAGGAGCTTCTATCCATGAACTACGTGTATCTTGATCATAATCTCGATGGGATATGTACTTACAATCATACCATATGTCATAGGCCCAACCATGAATTAATGAAAATAACCCCTCTTCTACATTTAACAAAAAATCTATACAGGGGACTATATAGTCCATGATCTATGCCGGTTCAAATTCTTCCTTTGTGCTTGGGTGCATTCCTTCCACAAATCATACTCCTTGTACTGGAGAAACTCAGATCTCAATAAGCATTCAATGGATGTCAGTGACGAAGTTCCAGTTTCTTGAGGGCACTTGTATTTTGACTATGTATCAAATTTCCCTATTTGGATCTGTATAAGTTTACATTAAAAGGCATATCAACCATGACATATTTTTCCTTAGGAGAGACCTCTCCTATCACTATAAGCCTAAAAAACATCATCCTAGAAACTAATTTTCAAACATGGTCTGTGGTAGTTCCTTACATACTTGTCTCATATCATTTCACCCGATCCAAGAACCCCCCATGATCTTGGTTTACAATTTCCATCCTCATGTCTGAATGACTTCTTAACATTCATGACCCGGTAATCCCACTCACTATTTTCATGACATTAGGTAACCTCCATCCTTTCCATTTGACATTAAACTGCATAGTTTCCAAGAACTACGTATGGCTTAATTCTCACCCCTGTGAGATACGTAGTGACATATAAACCTCTTTTCTTAGGCCAAAACACAAATTTAAATCCTTTATAAGATGGTTTTCACTAGTAATTAGACATTGAGGCCTCTCTTCATGTCAGGTCTTTTTCATTTTGGTTGATAAAGCCATTTTTATACAACCATCATTCAATGCTTCATGATATTAAACTATAGAAACCAACAAAGAACTATGATGGATTGATTCCTTCCCCTGTTATATATATAGGGATGCCTAGATCCTATATCTTATCCCAACCACCAAATAATACAAGAACCCATTCCATTTCTTTTAATATATTTTTGGTGGTTTAAGAAACCTTTTACACACCTTGTTTATCGCATAGATCATAACTCACATGGGTTTAGGTGTTTTCATAAAGGATTTCCCATATGACAGAGATGCATCAGTTAACTTTAGGGTTAATTCAGTCCTAGATTCATGAAATTAAAATGTAATACAAACTTCCTTTCCACTTAACATTAAACAACATGGTTGGAATCACTTACATGATGTATATGGCCCTTTCTCAAGAGGTCCATCGTGCTAGGTGTTGGTCTTCTGCCACCCTTCTTTCCCAGAACTACCTATGTCTTGATTCTCACCTTGATGAGATATGTACTAATGCCCAGATCATACATCTTGGGCTATCCTCAATATAAAATTTCTCATATTCTTCGTATGATCCATATTTGCATAGGAGGGTCTAGTATGAATTATCACCCTATTTGTGAGCCCATATTCAAATAAACATTCCCCCTCTCCACCCAAAAATTTAATCAATACTGGGAATAATTCCCAAAACTATTTATGGACTGATTCTCTCTTTGATAATATACACAGTGATGCTCATACCCTATATATCAGGCCTAATTGTAAAATAAAAAAATAATTTTCTTATGTATGGTCCATACCAATGTAAGAAAAATTTCTCACCATTTTGGATTGATTTTAAAATGAAATTCTCCTTCCATACCGAGGCACCTTCCTTACACATATCAAACTCTATATTTAAGAAAAAAAAATCTCCATAAGATTTATTTTTTATCTATAATAGAATGTCATATTACTAAGGGAACCTTGGTTTGGACTATTCATAATAATCCCTAGTTTGGATCTTCATAAGTGTCCCTTAAAAGGATTTTAACCATAGTAATATTCATTCTAATGAGAGACCTATTCTATCTCTGTAATCCCTAATAACTTCATACTGGAAATAGATTTTTGAACATGGTCCATGATCATTCCTTGCGTACTTGTCCCATATAACTTTTCATATATATAATCCCTCAGACTATGGCTTACAACCTTCCCCGTTCACACCAAAAGGATAATGGAACATTCACATTTATATCACAGTGGATTGGAAAATCATTAATATTTTGGTCAAAGCCATGTCACCTTAAGAGCAACAACCATACGTCTCTACAACATGATGTTAAACTACACAAATAATGTCCTTGTCACATAGAAATTAAAATTTCTGAAACATATACAATCCATATGACATTAAACTGTAAGGAAAGGTCCTCATCACACGAACCTAAACTATAGATCACCTAAGTCCATGTCACATGAATTTAAACTGCATGACACACGATCAATTCTATATGACCCATTACCTATATGAGAGCTAGATATATGTAAAGGTACCTAATAATTGATTTTGAAATTCATATTATTCCAATCCTATAATAGAATTAGGCATGAAAATTCCCTTCGCCTATATAATAATTCAATATATATAGAGTTACTATCCTTTCACAAGGATTTATTATTCATGGTTATCAAACCCAACCAGGAAATTTAACAGACATCAATTAAATCCTCCCATGAAATACAATTGAGGAAAAAATTCCACCACCTATTCCCTTATGTGAACTCATGTGTAGATTTAAATGATTTCTCAAGATGTCTCTTATTTCTCATGTCAATCATGACTTATGTGAGCTTAGAGGACCTAACAGGAAATTTTGATTCCCACAGTTGGTTTTCATTTTCCTTTTTTTAAAAACAGGAATCCTTTCCCCATGAACCATTTATTATATACTCTACCTTACCTACCAATTATAGTTCAATCCGTGAAGAAGTATTTGAAAAAAAAATTCATTTATGCCATAGAATATTAATCCCCCATTTCTGGTGTAACAGTTCCATATACACAGAAAACTCTAAAACTTGTTCTATAGTTTATGGACAAATTCTAAAAATAAACTGACCCTCTCTGCATTTGATTCAAATAATTTAGGGAGTTTCATATTTAGGTTAGAAAAACCTAGTTTGAGATTATTACTCTCACAACTATTAGAAAAAACCGTTTGACCAAAGACACTGGATGCATTGTTTGGCCTTGAAAGACCCAAAAATTTATAAAGGAATGAGATGTAACAATCATGTTGAAAACCCACATAGGACAACCTGGGAAAAGTCGAGTCTCATCTCTCTAGGTCATATGACCTAATAAAAATTCAAGAGCATATTTCTATTTCCATTATTACAAATTAAATACACTAATACATGGACATCCAAATAAATGAGTCAATTTCGGTGTTACTATTAAAATTGTATGGAAAATATGGAATAAAAATAAATATGATTGAAAAAAAATTCTCTTTCATTTCACATATTAATGAGATAGAGGAGAAACCATATAAACCCCATAAATAATTCCACAAGTCATTCGACAAAGCATTCAACCAGGATGACTTATTTCTTGGAATGAACTCCTCTTCATGCTGATCGAAACCCATTACAATGGGGGGAATTTTTTGGGTCTAGAAAATTTCACATGGTAGATTAGATTGCTTTTATGTGTTTTGAAAGGGATGGATTAAAATTAATCAAGCTATTTCATGATGAGTAAAATGGTAAAGTACCATGATCCAAATAGAAGCCACAAATGAACCCCACCTTTCGCATAACATGCTCTCTATATGCATTGATGATATATATAACCCCTATAAAGAGTTCCTCCACATGGCACCTTCTAAAATGAAAATTCATTTGTAGGGTGAGGAATGTTTTTAGGACCCCCGCAAACAAATTTCACTTTGTAGGGTGAGGCATCTTTTTCACCCCCATACAAATGAATATATCTTTATAGGGTGAGATGACTTTTCCAGTCCCATAGAAACAAAATTTATTTATGAGTAGAGGTGTGACTTTTGATACCCCTACAAATGAATTTTTCATTGCGGGTTGAGGTGTCTACCTTATTCCCCCACAAACAAAATTTTATTTTCAGGGTGAGGTGTGAATTTTTATTTGTCCGTGAAAATGAATTTATATTTATGGGGTGAGGCATATTTTTCAGATTCCTATAAATGAGTTTTCCTTTAAGGGGTGAGGGGGACACCAATGAATAAAAATCCAACATGTGTGGTTGTTTTACTTCCAATCAACCTGGGAGTGTGGTTACATCCATACCCCTATAAAAACTTACCACATAGGGATTGATGTGGGCGTATTTTTCTTGTGCATGATAATGGTATGACAAATAAGTAGAGAGATAATTCGAGAAAGTGATTTTAGTAAGTAATCATTTACCAGATATCATAAACTAAAAGTGGTCATAAAAATTATTCTGTATTTAAAAACAATGGTCCACATAGAAAAGATTCATTTATAGACCAACCATCGGTATAACAGAGTCCTTTATGGGAAAATATTCTATGAACTACATGTGGATGAAATCTTTGAGGACCACCACTTCACATTGTATATAATATATAGAATGTGGTCATTCAGTATTGGTACCTTTTTGTAGAGCGTTTGGCCTTATCTCATCTCCTTCATGAACTATACAAACCACCATCTCTTCTACCTCTCTCATGAAGTGTTAAGTCCCAAATGGGCCCTTTATTGAACTATCAAGCCATGACCTCTTCTAAATCTAACATATATATGTGATTATATTATATGGAATACTAATGTGACTTATTGATCATAAATTCCAATGGTAAATGAGGTCATACTGATAACCTACCTAACAAAGGGTAACCATGAAATGTTATCAATCATTAATTCTTATGGTAATGAGGATCTTGAACTTATAGATAGTTCTAGGGGCCTATCTATTTTAAAGAGTGAAGGGAACCACCTAATTTTCCCTTCGATTGGGGCTTGTGTAGGATCCTTCTCTTATCCTCTCTGAAATTAGGAGTAGGGAATCTATCCTAGAGAAATCCCCTAGCCTTTCTTATGGGCTACATCCATATCAGTGTATAAGTCCAGATACTGTATATGTAAAAAAGAGAGGAGACGAGTTCTATACCCCTTTATCTCATTCGTAAAATCGATTTAGTTATGAAAAAAAAAGAGGAGACATGAACATTAATACCCTTTATCTCTCCTGTAGCTCTATCCTTATCCACAAGAGGATAAAGGAGATTGTGTGGTTTATCAAATCTCCAACTCCCTCTTATTTCTCACATCGATCATGACTCATGTGTTCTTAGAGTTTAGTGATGATCACGACATCCACACGATCAAATACCTATCTTGAGAGGATATTCGCTTTATAAATCTTCCTCTCACCTTCAATGGGCCTTCTTTATAGGTGTAAGGCCCTACCCTTTAGAAATACGTGAGATTTTATTACCATCTAATTGGGATATGTTGGAAGCCTCCCTAAGGTCCAAACCCAACAACCGAAATTTACCCTAATGTTATCTATGATATATCCCCAGTAGGGCCATATCTATGTCGGAGGTCCATATTACTTTTGGGTCTCTTTCATCACCATTCTTATTGGGATACATTCCCAATAAGATCATGAAACTCACCTGGGAGACTACATACCTTCCAGGTCCATTGGGATACTACAACATAATTACCACACTAGCCATCCCTTAAAATCATTTTTTATTGACTTATTTTAAAAAAAGAGACCAAGTTACAAGACACAACTTCCAGAGGAAAAGGACTCACGGAGGTCGATAGTAGTGAAGACCGAGGGCATCAGCTTGTAAAAAGTGAACCCCATCGAAATGAAAAGATTCGAGACTGGAAAAGATGGAGATCTGCTCATTATTTGTCACCTTAGAAGCCAAGAAATCAGCAATAGAATTACCTTCACACCAAGTGTGGGGAATGATAGTATGGTTGTTCACCAGTCTCTTATATCTCCGGATGTTGTATTCTATAAACCATGGGCTGTTTAAAATACCTAGAAACAAATTATTAAGGATGAGTGAGTCAGTCTTGACTTCCTGAAGGGGTAAATTCTTTTGTACTCATAGCTGTAGCCCCGTGAGCATAGCAAGTGATTTGTCTTGGAGAGAGTCACCCCCACAGTAATAAGCTGAAAACCCCATAATAACATAACCCCGCTGATCCCTGATCACCCCTCCGCCACACATGATCCCCATGATACTGGACCCATCAATGTTGATCATGATCCCTTGACGAGGAGGATACCATCAAACCCATCGACCCTGCCCCACGTTGGAGGCCAAACACTAGATATAAGATGAAGCTCGAAACGAACTGAGGGATGAGGAATCCATCCAACCCCTCCACACATGAGTCAGGTCCAGAAGGATGCTTTTAGTCTTGAGGATAATACCTGTTCTGGATGCTGTAATCTCCTTATGTCTTGCATCGTTCCTGTAGAACCATATACTCCAACAGCCCGCTGCAAATAATATGGCTCTTGCCTTATGGTCAGAATCTAAGCTACCCACCCCCTAAAACTAGCACTGGGGGATGATTTTGACAGAAACCTCCTGCTGCATCCAACCCGTGAAACTGCCAAACCCGCCCTAGATCACAGCTGCCCAGTCGCTCCCAAAAAACAGGTGGTCAATGGTCTCCAATTTCAGCTGCCTGCAACATTTACATCTAGAGGCTAAGAAAATTCCCATCCACTGGATGTTCACCTCGATTGACAACTCCCCCTTACTTACCCTCCACACTATAAAATTGAATTTCGAAGGGACATCATTGCACCACAGAAAATCCCCCCATGCATCCATGTCATTCAGATCAGCCTACAAAATTGAAAGTCTCTCATAGAAAAAAACCCTGAAGAGGAACCTTTGAAAATTCATTTTTCCGGTTCATTTATTATCACGATACTATCAAAAAGTCCCTTTTTGTACTCATACAAGGTGTCCTAGATGAAGTTTGGAAGGCCACTAGCCTAGGAATCTTTGTCCTAGAAGTCCTTACAGCATGATATTAAACTGCATGATTTAGTCCTTGTCACATGACCTAAAAAAGGTATGATGTGTCCCTTTAAGTATAACTAAACTATGTGGGTTCTAATTAATTTCATGATGACACATAGGAATCCCCTTTCATGGGCTCAATCGTGATCATAAAACCACATCTGTTCTCCTGGATGATGATAAATTATTGAGCACCCCATTGAGTGGCCTAAAAATAGAATCTTGATAATAAACGATATAATAATCTATAATATACTTGAAAAAAGAGTACTATAAATGGGGAAAGTTAGTTACATACATATTTCTTCATTGATAAATAACCTCAAATACATACAAATGTTTTTAAAATCAACACATGCTAAATAATTGATTGTTAATGCAATGGTAACCTATCTGATATTTGGAATTTAATATAGGATTCATGAATATTTATTAAATATATATGGGATTACCGGAGAGAGAAATAGTTCCCCCAAAAAGAGTGAGATGAGCCCGAATTCCCATAGTCTTGGCCAATGCATCTTCTAAGGCCTCATTAGAGAAATCTAAGAGGCCTTCTGCCTTTAGAAAGATGGTTTACACCGACTCGAAACAATCACGGGTGCATACAATGTCGTATTTTTAAAAAAAATGTGTCAAAACACATTTTTGTTCCTTGAAATACCCAATTACACACCGAAATCAATAATTTCAAAACATTGGATCCATTGACCTTGTAATAGTATGGCGATATTATTGAAAATTGACGAGTGTTTTCAAATGTGCCACATTTCTCACCTTATAATTGGATACCACTCCCACCTTGAAAAGCTACAAATATACTCATAATTAATACTTGAAAATATTCCCTTTTAATCTAACTAAAACCATATCCCACAAACATAATCCCCTAGTCACTCATTCTTATCCTAATCCCTTCAATTTCAAGGGAACTTACAATGAAAAAATCAAGTCTCCAATGTATGTGTTATCTCATATTAAGATTTTATTTTTAATATTAGTCTTTAAAATACATTATCACTATAATAATATTATTAATTAAGTATCATTATTGTACTTATATTTTTTAATATTATTTTTAAAACCCTTATTTATTCAATTTTTTCCACTTAGAAAAAACAAAGGAACAATGTTGGCGCGCTGTATGAACTACCGCCTCCATGAAGTGACGTCGTTTGTTTTTCATTCATACTCTTTATGGATGATATTAATGGTAGTAATGACAAAGAAATATGATATATATAATATAGTTATGATCCTAAAATTTCAACTTAATATACTCTTCCACCCATCTCAAGCATTAAAAAACTAGATCCCCAATCATGCATACATGCGAATTATCTCCTCCATGATTAAACATATTTCGTTTTTCATCTATATTTTCAAACATTATCTAAAAATTTTAAAATTTGTTTTAATATCACAAAAAATAAAAATAATATAATTATTATTTCGTTATAATGATATTATGTCAAAAAAACACCCCCTTAACTATACATTCTAATTGAGTTAAATTGTGTCCAAGTTTAGGTTTGTTTGACCACTCATGTGAACAATGTTTTAAAATCTAATTATGGATGAATATAAGAACATGAAAAATAATATTTGTATAATAAATTAATAAAATCATGATTAGTATATGGTTGGGTAAATATTATATTATGTATTTAAATTTTTATTAATGGAACATTTTCACTTACTAATTTTTTTGAAATAAGCTGTTAACAATTCAATTTTCACAGTGTTAGCGAAATACATATGAGATGAAATAAGATCATTTTAAATCAATATAATTTATATATTACATAATTATAAATTATATATCAATAATGAACTTAGTATAAAATTATAGTCAATGATATCAAAATTATTAAATATGCACAAAATAGTTAAAGTTATTAACACCCTATGTTGAAAATAGATTACAATAACATAATACATGAAGATAATTACTATTAATGAATATTATAAATGGAAATATATATGAATAAAGTTATGAAATAGGTCATTATTATTTTTATCTTTATGATACATGAGTTTATTTTAATTTCATGGAAATCATGTATAAAGGCAGGGGACTTAGTAACTCAAACTCCTTTCATAGAGTTATAAAATTTATTATTTGAACTTAATTTCTCAAATACACTAGAATTTAAAAGGGGTTATATATTTATAATTCTATAGTAATAGTTTTTTTTGAAACAATTACATTTCAATGTATGTTTTTCTTTTTATTTTTCTGGAAAAAATGAAACCTTTAAATGTAGAATAATAACCCTAACTTTTATAATGACAAATACAAAATGTTTCCAAAAGTTATTTTCTTTATTATTTGTTTTCATTATCTTAAAATGATATAACTATAATAGAGTTATGTTCCATGTTTCACCCTATATTATTCTTTTATGTGATTATTTTTATTGATCAAGTTTTTAGTATCAAATGATTTAGTCCATGATGTTATTTTATACATTTTTTGGATTTATTATGAAACCCAATTTATTTTCATGGATTCTTTATGAAAATTGAATTATTTACAATATTGATGTGATATTTATCCAATTTTATTTATATGGGTTCTTTATATGATGATTTGGAAAGTTCATGGAACCTATTTTCTTCATATGGGTTATTTTATGATGTTATGATCATGTGGCATATAAATGTAAGTATTATGAGATGAATGAAACCTATATCTAACAATAATTCATTGGGTAATTGATTATATCTCATGAGATATAAATTTAATATACATTGTTTATAAAGTATATAGTTTCATAAAGGGTGAGTGTGATTGATTTTATCTCTACTCACAATTTAATGAGTGGACGAGTTAGAGGGTAGCCATGTTCACAAAGATAAGTAATATAAGGTTTATGATTATTCCACTGTCATTATTATTGTCCATATATTATTTTATCATTACATGGTAAAATATTTATCATTTGAGATGTTATGACTATCTTTAATGTTTATGGTTAAGAATTATTGATTTATGTTTCTTTTAAATCAAATATTTTTACCTATTCATGATTTTAAACATGTTTATGATCTAACCATTATGGAATTTGTTATATTTTACCTTACTAAGAATTTGAGATCACCCCTTATTATGTTTTATATTCCCTAGTATTTGAAGATGATTGTGTTACATGTAATTTCTAAGAGTGGATTTAGATAATTGAGATATATGTATAGCTTGTAAAATAAATGTTTTCATTCTCCAAGACACTAAACCTTTAGATCATTGAGTAATACAACTAATTATGGATGCAATAATTAAACCATTTTATCAATGTATTATTTTTGTATGTTTATATTGGGTTTATTCATTTCTCTAACTATGTAAGAGACACTATAAAAACTACAACACTCTGAACAGTTTCCCCTAACCATTTACAAGTTATCCACTATCACCCTAAGCACAAAAGGGATCACATATTTAGCACTAGAAATCACATGATTTGGACAAAAAAATATATTTTATATGAAAACTAAAAGTGTATTGAAAAAACTAATTGGAAAACCCTGTATGAAAGACTTACCGCATAGTTCCTGCTAACTCATTTGTATTTACCATGCAACTGAGTGAAAATTTCACATATTACAAAGTTTGAAGATTGAAACTTACACAATTTTAAAATAACCTAGAAAATATGAAATATAAAATAGTATTTAAATATAGGTGTAAAAATTCTCCCCACCATTATAAATTAGTACCCTACAAAGTAATTGATTAAAGTGGATGGAATGGAAAAAGGAAAACATTATCACCTATATAAGAGGTGAGAGGGTGGGGAAGGTTGATTGAGGTACAATGAGAAGGAAGAATTGGAAGAAAGACACAAATCCTTATGTCAGCAAATATAACCCTCAATTATCATCAAACATATCCAACAAAAATCCAGCTCACAATCATTAATCATTGTGATCTAATAATATATAGACATCTTAAGGGTCTCCACACCATTTATAATTTCTATAAATTGGTGAGATATGGAATTAAACTCTTAAAAGAGATGAACCAACAAAGAAAAAATGATAACACCAAAACACCAATGGAAATAATTACACTCAATAACCCCCAATAAATATTCACTAATTGACTATAAATCTACAAGGTATAGGAAACCTAAAGAACCTCTAAATGATCACATGGAAACTTCATATGATTCACTACATCCCATATCACCAAATGGGGAAAAGATAACTTAATTGAAAGAATTACATAATTATAAATTAAATGGTTACTAACCTTGGGTTAGAAATCTAATTGGAAGGGGTGATCTAGGGCCTCAAAACCATATCACCATCTCATAGTGAATCTATCAAGATCAAAACCAAAAATAGTCAGTGAATAATATCAACTAGTTCAATGTCCATCCTAGTCTACCAAAACAAAATACCAAAGGAATTTCCATGTCTGAACATATAAAAATAAACCATGGAATGTTCCAAATAAAACATTAAAATACAAGATCAAACAACAATGCATACACATAACCAAAATAATAAACACCTAAAAATGGAGAACCACAAAAGAAAAAAAAGGAATGAATCCAATGCAAGTCACATCAAGAGCCTCAACCCTCTATAAAATCATTATAAAAAAATACCAAAATCATTAGTCACACAAGATCACTCTAATTAACTCAAACTACAATATTTATAAGGAAAAATTGAACTTCATTGACCAAAAAGGACTTTGATGACCACATAAGGGAGGATGGTGACTCAAGATGTGTCCTGGACAATTACTGTTCCATCTCCAAAACTCCCTATAGTGTCTGAGTAGAGTCAAAAATTGGAATAGGTAAACCTAAGAAATAAAAGGATTCACCCTATGACACATCCTAGAAAGAAAAATTTCACATTCTATAAATAATTTTCTAAGAGGTAAAACTAAGTATTACAAAACATGATTATAACCCCTTCAAATTTCATAATGTGAAATACATCATTCACAATACAGCCAAATGGAAAATCTACTCTCACTAATTCTTTAGGGTAAACGTACAAAAAGAAATATTTCAAAACATAATTTTTCAATTAATCCATACCCCATTTTAAAGAATCATGTCTCTCATATCATAAGATACAAACACTTTTAGAACAATATATACCCCTTTGGAGAGGTTTCAATTTTATGGGAAAACTCATGAAAAATAATTTTCTTTGAAATCACCGTATATAAAAATAGACTAAAATTCATTTTACAAACACATCCACTTGACTTGAATCTCATTAACTTTAAAAGAAAAACCCACTTGAACTTCAAAAGGTTCTCTTTTATTTATAAAATGCCCCCTGATATTTTTATGAAACCAAATTTTTTAACGAAGATCACTTCCATTTGAAAAAATTTCCATAAAATACACTTTCATTTTAAAATACTTCCATAAATTCAATTTTATTATCAAAAACATTTTGCAAATATTATAATGAAATCAAAAAATTTTCAAACATCCGATTATAATAAAAAGTATCTTAAAAATAGTCAATAACACCAAATTTTAAAAACCAAAACACCTTAAAAACCCTATTAATTCAAAATAATATTCTAAATCAATATGAAAGAGAATGAATAATAACTTTCAAAAAATTTCATTAATACTAAATTCTTTTTTATTACCATTAAAAAAAGTTGTTTTACAAACAAGCCACCCCATAAGATCTATTTTTCTATTAAAAATAAAATTTTCTTAAACACAAAACCAACTTGTAAAACACGATTCCAAACAAAAAATAACATCAAATTTATCAAAATTACACAAAATAAGATCAATTAACTATAAAGATCCCTTAATTATCCTCATGTAAATGGTAAAAACCATTAAAGTATATTCATGAAGCAAAGAAACAAAGATAACACATCTAGGGGAAAACAAAACTATGAATAGTTTGGTCCCATGGGCTGTAGAACCACGCACCAACTATGATATAACCTCTAATATGGATTCTATAACCAACCAATTAGGCATAAAATATTTTTCTAGACTATTAAAACCTACCTTGAAACTATAGTTATTACTTCATTTTCACCCCTAAAGCATAATGAATCCCCAAAATCATTAGTATACTCATTTGGGATTAAAATAA
This sequence comes from Viscum album, assembly GCA_963277665.1. NCBI lineage: Eukaryota > Viridiplantae > Streptophyta > Magnoliopsida > Santalales > Viscaceae > Viscum > Viscum album. The sequence goes on along the minus strand of OY728138.1, from coordinate 1,881,472,461 downwards.
AAAGATATCATATAAAAAATTTCAATAATAATAAAAAACAAGCTCAAATTTAAAATTTATCCCTAAAGACCAATCACAAATCAAGGATTAGGAAAAGATTTGGCTATGTAGATTCTCTTCGCACATAACTTTTGAGTTATGACATTTTTATCTCCTTGTTAATAGACATTACTAATAAAGGGTGGATATTTAAGAACATAAGACTTCTTTAGAATCTTGGATTTGATACAATTTGTAGCGAACTGACCTAAGATGACTCATCACATCGCCCAACCTGGATCACCACAAGGACCAAAGGGAATTCTTGATCCACACATTGTGGAAAGTAGGTCCTATGTATCAAGAATAAAAACTATGGATTAGTTTCACCCCCATAATAATATTATAAACAAATAATGAAATATATAAGGAATTCTACATGAACATTCTGTGAATAAAACTCTCATGCACAATATAAATATATACAGATAAATAAAGAATACAAAAATGTAAAAGGAAGTAATAATCATCCAAATGAGTCATAAAAAATATTTATGATCAATATTAATTTTAAATATACACTAAGACCAGACAAAAGACACTAGAAAACAAGCCAAAAGGAAGAGATCTAAGCCATCGAGTTCGATACATGAAATCCAAAAATAAAACCAAAACCAAATCACTAACAACTATCACTATGCGACTCGTGGTCCCCTACCCTATAAAAATACCATTAAATATCATAAAACATAAACATAAAACCTAAATGATACCAAATCCCAGGAACATGGAATTAAACATGATAATTTCGTGCACTGAATGTTTTATGCAGGGTATGAGCTAAACTGGACCATAGAATTTCACCATTGAGTTAGTGAAATTAATTTCAAAAGTCATTTCACAAATTATAGTTTGAAATATAAAATACAAAATAGTCTTTTAACATCCAAGTATAAGGAAACCAAATAAAATTCCATAATCAATTTTTTTTAAATCATCCCATATCATTTAATTAAATAGGGGAGTATCCCATTCCTTTAAATAAAAACATATTTAACCATGTAAAGAAGGTATTTTATTAATTTTATGAAAACAAGAAAAATAATTTTCCCCTTTCCCAAATAAATTCCCCTTATACCCTTTTTCAAAGTACACATCAATTTATTTTTTAAATCACACTTTCCAGAATGTTTTGTAAATAGAATTGAAATTACACAAAAATCATAAATAAAATGGAGAGAACCACAAAATGACAGAAATATATCAATAGGTAATAACAAAAAAATCATGAAATAGTGACATGTAATCAATCCAAGATCATGGTGATACAAATAAGTAAAAGGAAGGAATCCCTACAGTATTCCTCAATGAAATATAAATATCATGGGAAATTCCATAGGACTTAAGTAACATGATTTTGATCCAGTAACTCGAAACCCTAATACAGTCTAAAAGAACACATATAAAATCATGGTATTCTAATTAGAGTATCTATAACAAATAATCCGTCCAAGGATCACTCATATATCTAAGTGATAATCCATCTTGGGGGCACTCAACTTCCATAGAAAAAATAACTTAGTTGAAACACAATTTTAACGAGGGAACTATCTAGTTTAAAAACTAAAATAGCATTTCAATCATATAGGTTTTCTACCAACTTCTTAGGATTCCCAGGAAAAAATCATGGGATGTGAAAAAAAATTGGGGAACATGATAATTACACTAATTAATTTCACAAAATTTTAAGTAAATATCATCTCACCTCAAACACCCTTGCAAGAAAACTAAATCGGAGTGCAAAGTCACTTTTCACCATTTAGAATCCATATTTTATAAAATTATTTGAAATAAAACTATGGAATATTTATTCTTTGAAATCAAGAACCCCTTTCCCATATAACCATCTACATTTGAAAATTATTTCCTTATATTTTGAACCATCCATTAGAAAACCCTCATTCCATTTTCATATACCTCAATAGGGAAAAATAATATTTATCAAAAATTTCATTCGAAATATTCCCCTAACTCATTTTCAAAATGATTAAAATTTATAGAATCCACTTTTAAAACATGGAAAAACCATTAAAATCACTTTATGATAAGAATGAAAACCATTTAAAACACCTTCATAAACTATAGTGGTTATCACAAATAAATTTAATTTAATCTTGAAAAAAATTGTAAGAACCAAAAATAAAATGAAATTATTTTTATTTAAATTCTATAACATTACCTACCAAAAATCAAGAAGAACCATATCCTAAAGTGTCACATTTAACGGTGAATGAAAAACTAAGAAAGAATGCTCCCTCTAAGATCCCCAATCACCCATAAAAATTGAATTAGAACCAAACAAAAACCTAATAATGGATATCACATCTAATAATGTTTTTGGGATGAGACTAATCTATAAGGAGGAATGATATAATGGGAGAGGAAAATGGAAGAAAAAGAAGATAAATAGATTTGAACATGAGATTTATCTTGAAATTTTATGGGAGGGGGTTTGAAATCAAACGAGAAGGGAGATGGGGATCCCCAAGATGTTCCAAGGGGGTTGAATAAATGATATGAGGTGAATATAAAGTTCGAAGGCCTTAAAAACCGATAGAGTTATAAGTGTAAAATCAATTTTAAATGAAAATTGGTCCCCATAGATAGTTAGGCCACACAGTTTACTAAACTACGTGCAAACCATGTAGAAGATACTTTTAGAATACATAACACTATACATTGTTGAACTTTATGGTTTACCCTAATTATGAGAAATCTATACACCAACACCCAATGAAAAAATCACTCATATGGTTATCTCTAAAAATCATAGGGTTTAGACTAAACCATGAATTACCCATGAAAACTAACATTTCTCTAACAAAATAAATGAGGGAAAGCCCATTTAAAATATATCACATAGTTTTCCATAACCAATTCATACTAATTGTGAAACTGAGATAAAAAGTCTAGAAATTCTAATGTTTCAATACTAAAAATTCCAAAAATTTAAAATACCACAAAATAATATAAAATATAAAATAATAGCGAAATGGGGGTTTTATATTCAACCCCACCACAACAAATTCTTCCAAAAAAAATCATTGATAATGTGGAGGAAAAGGAGAACTAAAAACCTCACACATATATAAGAGGCGGAGGGGCGAGGATGTTTATTGGGGGTCCAATGAGAACCGAGCACTTGAAAATAAGTCAAAACTCCTTAAATAGAAACATTCAATCACCAATCATAATCAATTATCCCCAAACACAATATAACTCACAACCATTTAAAATATATCTCTATGAAGATTAATACATGTTATAGGTCTCCCTGATGTTTAGAATTCCTCTAATGTAGTGAGATATAAAATACAATCTCCCAAAATAGAAGCACAACCAAATAAAATAGGATATCACCAATAACACAATAGAAATATTAATACTTCATAACCCAAATAACCATATGATAATTTAAATAGAATATATGAAATAAGAACAACCCAAAGAACCTCTAAAAACTCACAAGTTAATATCTCTAGATCCACTATAACCCATATCACTAAAAGGGTAAAGATACCTTAATCGAAATCAAGACTCAATAATAAATGAAAAGGATACTAACCTTGGGTCACAAAAATGAGTGTAAGGAGAGATATAGGCCCTCATCCCTAGATTGACATTTTATAGTGAATCAAACAAGATCCAAAAAATACTAGTTAGTCCATAATTTCAACTAGGGCCACGACGGTCCTGGTGACCCAAAACACACACCCAAGGCCCTCCAATGTCACAAGCATTAAATTACAATTATGGAAAGTTCCACAAAAACACATTAATAAATAATATCAAGCACTGAGGAATAAGGATGAACATAATAACAAACACCTAATAAATTGGGAAACAAATAATAAATAAGGAAATAATCTAGTGAGAATCACCAAAATATCTACAATCCACTCTAAAATCAATGAGAAAAATCCCAAAATAAATAATCTCCAAAGGATACTATGGTTAACTCAACTTATAGTACTTTTAAGGAAATATGAACACATAATTTCATAAAAAGTAATTTTTCATTATATAAGGGATGATTGTGACTCAAGAATTCTTGGACCAATGAAGGTTTCAATGTCAACACTGACTAAAAAGTCTATGTATAGTCCATAACCAGAAAAAATACACCTAAGAAACAAAAGGATTGAACCTATGGATTATCTGAGAAAAAAATAATCTCACATTATATTAATAACTTTAAAATAGGGGAAACTATGTAGCACACAAAAATTAATCTAATCCATTCAAATTTTATTACAACAAATAAAACTATCCCAAAACAACCTAAGAGAAAACCCACAAACAAAAATTAATCAGTGAAAAACATACAACAGAACAACTTTAAGAACTTCCATTTTCCTTTAAACCATACTAAATTTTTAAGGGATCTCCAAGATCATTGATCAAGGCATGGGTTCTTTGATAACAATCCAACCCCATTGGACATGCTTCATTTTTATGGGAAGGATCATGAAAAATCAATTTTCATTTAAAACACTATATTTCAAATGAGTCTGAAACTCATTTTAAAACCCCCCACACATTCCTTGGTACTTATTAAATTTTAAAAAACCAAATATAATATCAGAAGGTTCTATTATGTTTCTAAAACACTCCATGAGATTAATTATGAAACTGAAACTTTTCATGAAGCTCACTTATGTTTCGAAACACTTCTATAAAATACACCTTCATTTCAAATTATCTCCATAAATTATATTTTATTTTCAATTTTTTCCATATTTCCAAATGAAATAAAAAACTTTTTTTCCATTCCATTATAATGAATATCATATTATAAATAAACTATAACCCCTCATTTTAGAAACCAAAATATCTTAAGAATCCATCCATTTAATTAAAAAGAAACCTTAAAAATAAAAGTGAAAGTGGAAGACTAATCACTTTCAAAAAATTTAAGAAACACTAATATATTTTTTATTACCATTATAATACTAATTTTATAAATAAATGACCCCATAATACCCTCTTTTCCATCAAAAAGTTATTTCTATAAAACACAAAACTAACTTTTAAAACATGGGTACTAACAACAAGGTATATAAAATTAATTAAAACAACACCCAATAATTTAACCTCACCACAAATCTCCCTTAATTAAACTCACGTAAATAATAAAAACTATTGAATTACTTTAACAATGAAAATGAGAAAAGATAACATATAAAAGGGAAAACATAACATTGTATAATTTTGTTGTACATGTTGGCGAACCATGCACCAAACATGTAATAATATCTTACATGTCTTCTAGAACCAACTGTATTGGCTCTGTATGATTTTACAGACTATGAGAACGAGCTAAAAAACACTAGTTTTTATATTTTTACCCCAAAAGATTAAGGAGTCCTAAAAAATCATTGGTATACTAATTAGGGGATCAAAATATTGTCATATCATATTAAAAAAATATCAATAGTACTGATAAATGAATTGAAATTTAAAATTAAATCCTATGAACACATGGCGAGTCAAGGCTTAGGATTAGAAAGAGGTAGCTAGACTCTCCCCACACCAACATCATAAGTTCTAACATTCCTATCTCAAAACTACCTAATTCCCAAATAATAAGATGGATTTTAAGGAACATAAGAATTTATTAAAAACTAGTCTATGCTACTAATTGTATCAAACTATCATGGGAGAAATAAATACATCACCTGACCTAGATCATCCTTAGGATCAGAGGGAATTATGAATCCCTATAGGCTGGAAAATAGTGATTGGGTATTAAGAATATGAAATAAAGAATTATTTTTCACTCATAATTATAAAGAAAATAAGCTATGTGGGAAACTAAAAATTCGAAATGACTCATCCATGAAATGGATTCCTAAGAACAAAATAAATAGTTACAAATTAATAATCAAGAAAAACCCAGAATCCATAAAAATAATTATCCAAATGAGGGATAAATAATAATTATTATCCATATCACTTTTAAATATAATGAAGGAGTATATAATACACATAAAAATAGCCAAATTAGAAGAGATATGGGTCTCTAAGGTCGATACATGAAATCTAAAATTAAAATGAAAAATTGAATCCCTGCCAACCGACTCATTGTGACCCACTGCCACTCAGAAAATAAAAAAACTATTCATAATAAAACAACCCAGACACAGAATCTAAAACATACCAAATCCCAGGCACATGAATGAAAACATGAGTGATGTATACACCCATTCGTGTATACAAGGTGTGAGTTAAACTGGCCTAGTATAATTTCACCAAATATTTTGTTTAATTTATTTCAAAATTAATTTTTTAATTTCTATTTTGTTATATAAATTGAAAATATAAATTTCACATCAATTTTTTAGGAAACCTAAAAACATGTCATAATTAATTTTTTAAATCAAATCCTATCCTTGAATTGACCAAGGAAGTAACCCATTACATTTAATAAAAACACATTTTACCATGAAAATATGATCTTTTATTATGTCTATAAAAGTAGTCACAATCCTTTTTATATTTCCTAATCAAATTCCACACACACCCTTTTTATAAATTACAAATCACTTTCCAATTTAAATCACACTTTGCAACCATTTTTTAAATAAATTTTAATGTAAACCAAAAAAATAATTAACATGTTATAAAACTGAAAACATTCACCAAGATATCAATGGATCATAAAAAAATAAATGACTAATAAATGGTTCCATGAAGTAAAATAAATATTGAGGGGATACAAATAATATAAAGGAAGGCATCCCCTATGTAATTTTAAATACAATCAAAGTATCACCAGTGATTCATTAACAATCATGTAACATAGACATGAACTAGCATCTGGGCACCTTAGTCTAGCCAAAAATAACCTATATAAAATCATGTTAATTTAATGAGGGAATCTAAGATATATAATTCATCCTAATAGTGATCAGATACCATATGACATATTTCATCGTAGGAGTTCTCTACATCTTCGAGCCAGAGTCCCTTAGCTCAAGTATAATCCAAACTGGGGCACTAGATAGTTTGTAAAGTAAAATATTGTTTAACTCATCCAGGTCAACTACCAAGTTCATAGGATTTCCATGAAAAAAATCATATGATGTGAGAAATCAAGAAAGTTATATGATCATTACAAAACTTATTTTCAAAAAATTTGAAGTAAATGACCTATCACCTATAAAACCCAGAGATGGAGAAACCCCTTACCCAATATCCACATCAATATATATATATATATATATATATATATAAGAAGCCTCTTGGGGACATAATAAAAATTAGAATAAATTAAAAGGTGTCGAATCATGGGTTTTACTTTTAACATGTAACTAATTTGATTATGGTTCCAAACATGCCTTTCCCAAATTTGAGTCAAAATTCAAAGTCATTTTTTACAATTTAAAATCTCACTTTAAAATCCTTATTTCAAATAAAACCATGGAACCCTGAATATTTTCAATCAAGATTAACTTTATATTAAAACCATTTTAATTTTAAAAATACTTCTTTAAATCACGAACCACCCATTAAGAAACTCACATTCCCATTTCCTATACCCTAAAAGGGTCGAGTTATATATATCAACAAATTAGAATTTAAAATAATCATCTTATGCATTTTTAAAATACTTGGAATTTGGAGAATCATCTTCTAAAACTAGGAAAAACCATTGAAATTAGTTTATACCAGACATGGAATCTTATTTAAACACCTTTATAAACCACAAAGGTTATCAAATATAGATATAATTTAATCTTGAAAAATATTGGAAGCACCAAGTGAACCATAACACAAAAAGTTTACTTAAATGGAGAATATCAAACTGAGAAATAAATCACCCTCCAGGATTCCTAGACACACATAAATATTGAATTATAATCAAACCAATCCATAATCCTAGCTGTTATTACTCCTAGTATTTGAGGGAGGAGACCAAACCATGGAGGAATGAGAGAAGGGGAGAGGATAAAATGATAACAAGAATAAAAATAGAGTTTAATTTGAGATTACTACTTAAATTTAAAGTAGGGAAGCTTAAAATAAATTCATATGTGAGGTGGATATCTCTTTGTTGTTCCACGGGGGTTGTAAAAATGAGAGGAGAAAAAGTGGAAGGGTAAAGGACTTATAAAATAATAGGGGTATAAGTGTAGAATAAAATTTAAATGAAAACATTATATCTCACATGGTTAGACCTCATGGTTTAATAAAATGTGTTCCAATTGCGTGGGATCCACTACTAAAAATTATATCACTATTCATAGTTTCCTTGTATTGATTCCCCTAACTATAATGAACTCGGTAAGCCTAAATCCCAACCAAACTCGGCGACGCCTGATCTTAGCCCTTTGGTAGATAGAAAACCCCCACCCCGCAGGCAGATAACAAGCCCCCACCTCAAACCGACCCAAATAACAGGTGACAAGAATTGTCCCTTGCCTGAAGAGGATTTTAATTCACCTCCCTCACAACTCAAATCGACGACCACATGCTTAACATTCAACCGAAAGCATTAACGAGTGACACTAATCCAATGGTACTCGTTAACGCTACCGGTTGGTTGTTTAGCCTGTGGTCACCTATTTGAGTTCTGAGCTAGGAGAATTAAAATCCTCATTCGGTAGGGGACAGTTCCTGCCAGGTGTTATCTGGGCCGGTCTGAGGTGGGGGCCTGTTATCTACCCGTGGGGTGGGGGTCTGCTATCTTCTAGAGGGATGGGCTCAGGCGTGGCTAAGTTTGGTTGTGCTTTAGGATTGCCGGGTTCGTTACATAAACTAGACTAGATAGCACTTGGAAGGAACTGTTCCCTCCCTAGCACGGATTTTAATTCTCCTCCCTCCCAACTCGAACTCGAGACCACAGGCTTACCAGCCAACTGAGAGCGTTAACGAGTACCACTAAGTGGAACTTGTTAACACTCCCGGTTGGCTGTTAAGCCTGTGGTCACCAGTTCAAGTTGCGAGGGAGGAAAATTAAAATACCCGTTGGGCAGGGAACAATTCTTCCACGTGTTATCTAGGCCGGTCTGAGGTGGGGGCCTGTTATCTGTCTGTGGGGTGGGGGTCTGATATCTTCCAGAGGGTTGGGCTTGGGGATGGCCAAGTTTGGTTGGGATTTAGGCCTACCGGGTTTGTTACACTAACCATGTGAAATCCATGTACCAACACCTTTACCTTAAAAGGGTTCACACTGTCAGCATTATGAATTACATGGTTTAGACCAAACCATGTGATGGATATACAAACTAATAATGCATCATAAAAATGGACTAGAAAACCCTCTGTGTTAGACTTCTCTCATGGTTTCTCCTATGTCATGTATACTGACCATGAAACAAAGGAAAAATTACATAAATTCAAAATTTTAAATTCATAATCTTTTAAAAAATTTAAATACAAAAAAATAATATATAATATAAAAAACAGTGACATGAGGATGTCACATGAGACATATATGTGATACATATTGTAAGTGATTGAGATTTAATTGATTCTAATGTAATATGTGATGGTTATCAGTTTTTTGATACTACCATATCATCAAAATTGTTTCCTCCAACTATGAAACAATGTGTTTATTTTTTTATGGAATGAAAAATAATTATAAACACGCAAATGATAAAACCCCTATGGGCATGTGTTATAGTTAATTCATGTGAGTTTCAATGTGAGTAAAACTAATCCTCAACCTCCTTCATACCTGAAAGAACCTATAAATATATTCAATCCTTTTATTGGGTGGTTGTGTGAATGTTCGATTCAAACATTACAAAGTTGAAGGTTGATTCCTCCATGGTTATCTATTTATAATATAGTGGAATGTTATAGAACACATTTGGATATTATGGGTCTTCTCATTGAATACAAGGATCCTATTGGATGATGTCATAACTATAGAGGCAAGAGTGTATTGGTTTTTACTTGGTGATCATGATCATGTGTACTCAATAAAGAACACTAGATATGAAGCACACTACATATATGGTATTATGTTAATATTATATTTTTGTTCATTATATGTTGTTTTTAAGATGATGGATCAAAAAATATATTGGGTTTCGTATACTATGATGATCATGTAAGGATCCTAAAACCCCCCATTAGTTATATCAAAACCACATTCATCTTCGATTCAACATGTTTATTTAATTACTTTTTAAATAATATATATATGTTTCATAAGGAATTTCAGGTCATATCATATCTTACGATATGATATGAATGAATGTAACCATCATATCACTTGCATGATTCTTTTTTTATAATAATAGGGCATGACTAATTTGAATCATAAGGTACGATACAATGAGAACCCATAGTTTTGTTTTTCACTATAAAGGGAAATATCTGAAATTTCATAGGCTAATATGGAACTCATGTTATGTAAAATTAGATCAACAAATCACAACAATGATATAAAATATATCACTGATTATAAATTTACCCTTTGTAAGAGTCATCAAGCCATCTGTGTAAGGCACACCATGTGCTACATTTTAGAACATTCTAAATCATTTGAAATTATATGGATCCCATGTAAGGATGGTCAAGTGACCTGCATGAGATTAAAAGGGAACCTCAAAAACTTATTACACGATTCCCATGTACTGTATGCAGTTACCTGTGTAAGATAACAATAATCATTATCACTAAACATATTTCACCTTATGATATAAGAATGTATATGAATCATCATGAGATTTTAAATAAGTGCATAAGGAACATAGGCCCTTGCTTAGGATTAAAGTGATGGTACCTATATAAGAATCGATGCTGACCTATATAGGATTAAAAAAGGTCAATATATTACTAATAATTCTCTATATGAATCATTATATATAATTTAAGGATAAAATGATTAAAATTTATTTTTGGGATAAAAATGATTTTTGCTTATAAATTTTTTATAAAAGATAAGTGTTAGACATTTTTGTTAGGATATTTTCCTTCCTAAATAAAATATGAAGTTATCATATTTATAACTCATGTTTCGAAAATAAGTAAAATGCTTATTTATTTGCCTATTAAATTAGAATATATATATGTTTAAATTTTTTATGTAATTTTAATATTATGTAAAACTTAATTTAATAGATAAGATAATACTTATTGATTGTTAAACATTCATAGAGGAATAAAACATGAGAAAATAATGATTTCGTGAAATGAAATAGTTAATTGTTAATATTAACTTCCTTTTCAAATTATATGAATTGACTTAAAATTTTGATATAAATTTCTAATATATAAATTACAAATTTAATTTATAAATTATTTATAAATTACATAACAATTCATAAATATAAAAGTTTTTTTTGTTGAAAATTGTGAATTTTTCATCAATATTAATTAGAAATATTGGAATTAATAACATTATTTGGTAAATTATTTTAATCATATCAAAAGGAGTATTGATGATTGATTTGATAAAGGTTTAAATAATAATAAATATGTGATATTTGTATTATGTAATTTTTTTACATTATAGAAAATAATTTTTATTTATATTTCATTTAATATCATATATGTTGATTTATTTTCATAAAATTACATCTTTGACATCTATTGTTTTGATGAATCACAATGAAATCCTTATTTTATATGTATTTAATTAAGGTTTTGTTTGTTTTAATTTTTATATAGTCATAACTTTCGATTCATTATGTTCTATTGAGATGAATTTGAACCATATAATTTATAGAAAATGGTGAAATCACACTGAATCATTTAGAGGGAAGGTAGAGATTCTCCCATTTTTTCTATAACTGAACCTGAAGAACATGGAGATGATTTTTGATAGTGAAATCTATAATTAGAGATTGATATTTGGAAAATGTTATATATAACATAGTTTCTAAAAATGACACCTTTGTGAGTTTTAAACTATCTCAGGGATATTGAGAGATTTCATGTTATTTTTAGTGTTTTTATTAGATCATACATGTGTTTAGAACTAAATGTAATAGAACTAAGTTCATTATTTTCGTCCAATATTTCAAGATAAATGAGATTCTAGGGTTTAGAATATTTTTATTTTGAATGGTGAGTTTGATAATGTTTGGGGAATGTATTACTTGTTATCTAGTTGAATAATGAGTATTTCAAGGACAAGGTTTCCAGTTACTGACATTTTATTGAGGAAGTTCTATGGTGTGAAATATGTATCTTATGATTTGGTAGATTGATAAAGTTATAGGTTTGGAACTTGTGCACCTTAAATTTTGGTATTAACACTCCTATCACTTTGTATTAAAAGAGAAGAGTTTCTATAATTGGAACTTTTTTCAATATTGTGTAATAATATTATTTAAATGAGTATATAGATTTCTACTATAAACATTTTTTATGTTTTATCTGTTTTATTTTAATTTACAGTTGGTCTATTTACCTCATTTTTTATTTAACTTCTGACTGTTTTAATTTATACTCTGTGTATTACTTTTATTCTACATTATACTCCAATTGGTTCAGATTTTATAACTTTTTAATAGTTTTCTTTCTTAAGTTACGTAAAATTTGATTAAACTTAGATTCACACCCCTTTTGAAGCTTCTATATTGAGACAACATTTGGTGTCAGATCTAGTCTCTATACTATTATCAAAACATAGTTCATTACCTTCGGGTTTTGTGATTCTTTTAGTTTTCTTACACTAACATGTTGGTAGTTGGAAATATTTTTTCAATGGTTGTTTTAATAATAATAAATTAAAGAGTTTGAATCCAAGCCGTACATTGATGTTTGACATGGAAAATTATAAATATCAGAGAGGTGAAATTAATATATATTTTTTTAACACAAGTATAATTCACTAATAAAATATGAAAAAATATAATATTCAGTAGAAATAAATTTATTGTTTTACTTATAGGATAATTTGTAATATCAGATGAATTATAAAGTCTAATGAAATCTACTTTGTTTGATGATGAAGAACATCTTTATTCATACTTTTTATTATAAAATGACTAACAAAATTTAGAGAAAAAAAATATTACACATGTGAGAAATTCAAATGTTATTGAGAATATAAGGGTGATGCTTTTCTATAACTATCAAGATTTTGATTTTTTTACCATGGTAATTAGTGGATCAGATTCATCAACATTCCATGATTATAGTTAATGGAATGAAATATCTCCGTGAGAGAGATAGATAATAGATGAACATCTGTTTGAGAAGGTCATAGATATACAATCTATTGAATGAGAATATAATAGGATAGATATATATTTAACAATAAATCTTATGAAGATGAATATAGATGATATAATCAGAATATTAATGGAATATGAGAAAACAATTAGGTGCTATATTGTGTAAGAGAAGCAGGAGAATGAAATATTTTCTTTTTTATACTAAATGTTCCAAAATTTTAACTTCCAGATTTAATTCTTTGATATGTACCACTAAAATGAAGAGAAATTCTAAATTAAATTCAGATAATAGTTATTCTAAACTACTGAAAGTGTGTTTTCTTAAATTATGAGGAGTATATATAGGATTATTTAAAATAAAAATTTATAGAATGATCATCAAAACAACATGAAAGAGTGATTTGAATATAACAGAATAATAGAAGATACTTTAGATTTTATCTATTATGAATACAAGTAACCATGTAATATAAGATTATTTTTTCCTAGGTTGAATAAAAAAGATACAAAATATATAAAATTTTTAGAAAAAAGGAAATAATTTTTTAATAGTTACTATTGACACTTGGAGTGAAATAGAAGAACTATACTGAGAGCAGTGATTCAGAATGTGATGATAAATGTAGAATAATTATTTTTTATAAGAGAGTATCTCTAAATTAATCATAATTAATGGGAAAGGAAATTAATTATTATATTACTATTTTTAATTTATGTTTCATTTACACATTTTACATTGGATGATGTAAATAATACTCCATAATTTAAAGAGATGGTTGAATATGTGACTAGCCTGGTGAAAACATATAAAAGGTCAAAGAAATAATAAGATGAGAATAAGGAAAATCTTATTAAGTTCTACTATATTTTTTTTATGAAAATTAAAAACTTATTATTTATTTCCTCTAATGTGAGTTTTGAAAATAATTTATAAATTAATATTTGAAGCTTTCACTACTTGTAGAATAAATGACTGATGTTGAATTATTGATTGATTTTCTTTATTATTCGTCATGTTTGTTATGTTTCATAGGAAATTAATTTAAAAAAAAGTCCACATAGGTATGAGTTGAGTAATTTATCGTACTTCTAGTGTACCATATAAATTTTAGTTGTGTACTCTATGATGTTAAATTTTTTGGCTAGTTATTTAACCTAAAAAAACTTGTACCTTACAATCCTTTGTACGAACCTTAAAACTTTATGATTGATCCTTATGCATTGTATGTCTAAAAATTACACAGTGATTTTCTAAACCTTACAATTCGATCTCAGCCATGCAATGCTTTTTTCTCAACCTTATTAGGCAAACCATACATTATTTTAATAAATGTGTTGTACCTTATGAAGAAAACTCGAATCCTACAAACTTGTACCGTATCATGTTTTTTATCCTATAAAGAATATATATCTTATGATATTTGAATTATATGGGGATATACCATATTAATATAAAACTTACCAAGGATTTACCATATGATGATAATATAACTTATGAAAATTATATCATATGATGAAGATATACCCTATGAAGGTTACCAAACCTTACAAAAATTATAATCATTAAACGAATGATCCTTAATATATTTGTAACCTTATATAAATATTTAAAATTTTATTGTTTTTTTATTTTTGATTTATTATTTATTTTTATGACTATATATAATTTATTACATTCAATTCAAATATGAATTTTGTTTTCAATGAAATTATTTTTGGACGGATTATGGGAATATTAAATGAGATTAATGCTTTTTTAGTGGATCATTTATTATTATAAATAGTTTTCTTATTCATTTATTATTATTATTAATTTTTTGTATAGATTGTTATTGAATTTTATAGACCATCAATGTGGATTAAATAAATAAGACACATGAATATTTTTATATTCATTTATGAAATAAGATCACATAAAGAATTTTATGGGAATTAAACATCGAACAACTTTGAAGTAGTTCATTGGTTCCACATGTATGGCGATGTACTTCAAGAAAGAAAGATTTTAATAACTATTTGATTTCAAATTTTTTGGGTGTGAACTAATTATTTTATAAAAGATGGATTGATTGAATAAACTCTACAAATAGTGTTTTAAATGACTTGTGTTTGTGTCAATGTTGAGGATATTTGAACTATTTTGTGTGACTTATTTTTTAGATCTCATACTTCTAGCATTTTTCATGGATTAAATCATTATACAAAAGCTATACTACAAATTTGATCTATGATTCCATGATATCCAGATATCTAATTTTTTAAATTAGTTTATCTTTCTATATATTCCTCATATATTTCTATGTGTTTTATTTTTCATTTATTCTTTTACTTTTAAAATTAAGACCTTATTATCAGGTTATACTACGCATAAAAAGGCAAGTCTTAGGTTGTGCCTCCAGATAAAAAAGTAATGTCTATTGGTATATAACTCTTGGTGTGAAAGAGTCATTTTAATGGGGGTTTACTCTATATTGAATATTAGGTATTATTGTTCGTTCCTACACTAGAAAAATAGTTGTAATTGGGTTTTAACTCCCCTTTACAAGCCATTATTTAGTGAGAGTCATTTATCTTGGGGATAGAGTGAATAAAGAAGTATATATAGGATCTATTTGATATTAATTTCTATAAAACTACAGTATGTTTATATTTTATTTTTCCACCTCTCAAATTATCGATGTTTGTTAATTCTTTAAAATTTTATAAATTGGTCAATTCACCCCATATTGATCTTTCATATATCCTCGGATCTGGGAAAAATTGGTATCAAATCTTATAAATTTAAAGGATTATTATCAATAATATATATATACCTTTCTATTACTATCCATATCCTAGAAATTACCATCCAAGGAAATGAGAAATTTAAGATGGTAGGAATAAGTGTCTATGATGGAGGGATTCCTGAGAGACAACCATTCAATTATGTTACTCACTATGGATATTAGAAATCAAGGATGGAATGCTTCCTAAAAAATAATAACAATGATCACAAGACTATTATGGTAAATCCATACAAACTACATAAAATTGAGCTAGATACTTTGACCGATAATGATGTTGTTGCTTATGTCTTAAATGAAAAGGTGATGAATATTTTATATTTTTTCATGGTATTAATTATTTTTAATCAAATAAAATATTATAAAACTTCTCATGACATTTAAATAATTTTACAACTTACACACTATGGAACTGATAAGTTGAAAATGACTAAACTATGGATTCTTAGAGTCGATTATCAAGATTATAAAATTAGTGAAGATGAATCTATAAATAAAATTTTACATCAATTTCCTAGTATTCTAAATTTTATGAATTATTTATAATAATTATTAGATAATACTATTTTTGTTGAAATATTTTTAATATCATTACCAAATATATGTCAATATAAAAAGGATTCCATTGATGAGAGTAAGAATTTATAAGAATATTCTATTGATGAACTGATTAGATCATCATATATATATGATTTAGAACATAAAATATTCCTAATGATTAATTTATAAAGAGAGAAGGTGTTTCTTTAAAATAAAAAATGAATTTTACTACTTATTCATTTCATTATAAGATATAAGGAAAAAAATTGATGATGTTTCTCAAGTAATAAAATTAATGTATAGAATAAAGAATATATACATGAGGAAGACTATAGTAGATTATCCTATAGGAAATTTAAAAATAATAAAGAAAGGAAATGTTATTTCAAATGATGCTCTTTAAGTAATCTATTATGATTATAGAAGAAAAGGTCATATCAAGATTAAATTATAGAAGATAAATGTAAAGAAAAAGAGGATAAATAATAAAGAGAAGAGGGATCTTATAGCTGGTTGGAACTATATGGAGGATTCAAATTCTAGTGAAGAATATAGTTTAGAAAAAGAATAAGTAAACTTATGCTTAATGGCTTCTTCAAATCTGGTTAGTCATTTTGATATATATTATAACGAATACCAATTCTAAAAGAACTACAATTTATGATTTATATTATTACATTACATGATTAGAAAATGATATTTTCAAAATTTTATATCCATATAAAGATCTCAAATAAAGGAATAAAAAACTTTTTTACAAATAAAAAATTAATCTCGTGGAAAATAAAATTCCCAGAAATTCTATTTTTTAAATTGTGATAAAAATATATAGATTGGTATATTATTCAAAATGAAAACCAAAAAATAAAATATTATCTTTCAAAAAATATTAAGGTAGAAGAAAGAAAATTTAATGCTATTCTAGATGAAAATAACCATCTCAAAACAAAAATTGAGTGTTTGAAGAAGAATGTTTCCTTTTTTTTCAATTAATACAACGATATGATTAAATGGTAAACCTAAAAAAATAAAAATAAAACTTTTCTTGAATATGAAATTCAATTACTCCCAATGCATAATAAATTATTTTTAAAAATATCTAAAGGAAGAGTTTCTTCAACCACTTGATTTAAATGTATAATGAAATAAAATTATGCAAGTTTGCGTTCTTTAAGATTTATATTATCAATTAATTACACTACGTCATTGGTTTCTAAACCCTCATCCTTATTATTACCTATGAATATACATTTGAAATTAGTTCAAATACCCAAAAATTCTTTTTTAACCTGATTAGACCCCAATTCATATGGGTACCAGAATAGTCTAAAATATTTTCTTATAACAAACAGACCTTGGGAGTTTAAAAATTGACACATGGTACACGTATAGTATATTATAATGACATATAAAATGTGATAAATAATGTTTATTATCATTCAACTTCTATTAATAAAGAAATATAACTTTTATAGGTAATTCGAAAGGTTAATTTAATGTTTTCAGATATGTTTTTATTTTTAAATCTATTATAATTTCTAAAGTCTAATATGTTGAAGGTGTAAAATATATTTTTATTAGTATTTCATAATTATGTGATATTTTAATGTTTGTTAAATTTTAAAATTATAAGTCCTTCAAAGATAAATCTATCATGTTCAATACTAAAAAAATACAATACATGTTCTATCAATGTTTTCAAACTAACTGAAAAAATTTTAATTGCATAAATAATGTAAAGTCAGAAATTTTTCTACTGAATATGAGGCTTGGGAATGATAATTTTATACTTCTATAGGTGACATAAAAGGATCAATAATTAATATAGCTTCTTGAGATAAATATTGAAAAAAAATATTCATGAGCCTTTCATGAAAGAAAAAAACATAGAGAATTTTTTAGATTAGTTATAGAGGTTCAAACTATAAGGATCTCTGAAATTATATATATTGATTTATTTTTTCATGTAAAAATGAAATTTCTAGGTGGAAATAAGTTTGTTTCTATTATTTTAGATTATTCTAGTAGGTTACATGGTTTTATTTTACTTCCCATAATGTACAACTATTTTAAAGTTTACTTCTTATTGAATTCTTATCCAAAATGGAAAAGGAAACTTATTTTGAGTCAATGAATCAATTTAATCTACCTATTAAAAAACAATTCAATTATTATATTATATATATTAAAGTTATTGTTTTTATTTTTTGCATTTTCAATAACAAAATTGATAAATAAATTACAAATAACTTGAATTTTAGAAAAATATTAATGGTATATTTATTTGTGAAAATCCAACAACCAAAGGAATTGTTTAATATCTACAGAGTAATATCTTCATAAAAATTATATAACGTAAAAAATGTATTATATATTTCCTTCATTAGCTTTAAAAATTATTTTAGCTGTACAAATTCAACACATAGGTGGATGTAACTACATGTTGTGTTCATAGGAAAATTGTAAAATTGATGTTGAAACATTTTTAATTAACCCTGAGATATGATGAATTTGACTATTGGTGGATTTACTATGAATATAACCACACAATGAACATCATAAGAATAAATTACTATAAGTTTTGTCAAGAATTATGAAGGTTTATGGTTGTTTTTATGATTTGAAATTTCTTGTTACTATGAGTGTGTTTGATCAGTGTAATATTGTTCTTTCTAAGAGATTTAACTAAGGGATAGCATTGTTAGGTTTTCCTTGTAAATATCATTGTTTTATTATTATAATTTTTTTGCAGTGATAGATTTGTTAGGACATCTTGAGGACTGGTAGATAGAATTGAGCTACTGGTTAATGTAGTGGGAATATCAAGCTACTTGTTGTTTTGTTAGAAGTACTGAGCTACCAGTCAATGTAGTGGGTAAATTGTTCTTCAGGTTGTTGAAGTGGGGAAATTATGATCAGGTTAATCTAGTGATTAAAGGGGAAGAAAGATGGATGCAATATTCAAGATTTAAGAAATGGGTACCATATGATATGTTAATAGTTTTGGATACCTCAAATTAGGTCTATAGATCTACTTTTGTTTTGGTCTAAAAGTGATATTTTAATAATATCATTTTAAATGAGTACAAGGAATGCTAAGTGATACTCCATGTTTAGTTTTTAAACTTACATTGTATTATTGATTGAATCACTACTGAGTTAATTCTTATATTAATCATTGTAATTCAGTAAGTTTAAATTTCCACTACTATTACTCTTTAATCAGTAATTGGTATAATACGCATTACTTTATTTTTGTTTTATAAACTATTTTTACTCTGACATTTGATTTGATCAACATTTCTTACATATAGTGTTTTTCTATACATTTAAAATTCTATATTTGGTATCATAGGAGGTCTCTAACTTTTAATACCAAACCTGATATTTCTATTTCTTGATTTTCTATTACATGAATAGATTTTTATTTTTTTAGTTTACTTAAACCTAACATTATATAGATTATTTTTAAATTATAGAATAAATACATGTTATATCAATCACTAATATAAATATCAATAGAAAAACTATATATTATGGATATGATTTTGAGTACTAGTGAGATAAAATAGAGAAAATTTTAATTAATATAGGCATTGAGATGTTTTTTATGATCACCAATAATTAAAAAATTATGGAGAAAGAAGATACAACCATTCTAGTGAAGAAAATTATTAATTCCAATTGAATTACTGAGTTTTTGAAATTCCATTTTGTCTTAGAGGGTGTTGTATTTTTTATCAACACAGTTTGAGAGAATATTTTTTAGTTGGTTTGAAATGTTTGAAAAACCAAAGAGCTAGGCCCTATGGTTCTCATTACTTCATTGAAATATCATGAATGTATGAAAAATTATAAGTACATTGAAGGGAGGATGAAGTAAATAAGTCATACGATGCTTATATCACTTTGGTGGATGGAAAATAATGATTCAAGAAGTTTGTGGTGATGAAGAGTATAAGATCCCATGTTGAGATGAAGATAAGGGTTCACCAATATAAATTCACCAGAAGTATGTTCACCTGAAGTACATTCACTTGATGAACATTCACCTGAATTAAATTCACTAGATGTATGTTAAACTGAAGTACATTAACCTAATGTACATTTAGTATAAGTTCATTGTATAGAAGTTCGTTCACCTATTTTAAATTCACATCTAGGTCCTGCATATCTTCACATAATTAATATGATGTCATATCCATTATGATACTACTGATCTAGATTCTAAAAGAATATTATTCAGGAAGAAATGTTCATGATTCTAACTTAGGTTTATAGATTAATTTAAGGGTGATGACATTAGGTTTTCTTGGAGGATCTAATGAAGTGAAAAATATAGTATCTTTGGATGTTTTCAAGGATACCGACTAAAAACTATAAGTAACCTATAATTTCAAATTAGACCCCACACATTCCCCACATTTGTTAGAGAAAGTATTTTCATTTAAGTGGGAAAATCAATTAGTAAAATTTAATTGATGAGGATATAGTTCTAACTGATGAAATTGGGATTGTTTGAGTGAAGAAGATAACCAAGAATCTGACCATCATTTATTAGAAAAAGAAGCTCACAGAGATGAGTTTACCTAAAGAAAGAAGTTCCAGACGGTGAAGTTATGGAGGTTGAATCATATGAGTAAAAGTTATATTTTTATTCAAGAGGATCAAAAGATAATGAAACTATTGTAAACTAGTGTGAACTAATATATTATTTTATCAAGATACTTTCAATGTAGGATTAATTTAATGGTAAAGGATGACCCCTTCCCATGTCACTATAATTATTGATTGGATATAGTGTAAAATCCATGAATCTGTTGTTTTGAGCACAATAAAGAGTAGGTTCTATCATTGGGGTTGACCATTTTAAAATTTCACATGCTTTTATATACTAGTCAATTTACTATATATGGTGATAATGTGCCTTTTTTACTTGAATGGATATTGATCATACAAGTTGTAGTGTTCATCTTTAAGTTATAGAAATTTATAGAAAGTAAACCACTAATTTAGTCCCCCTTATTAGTGGATCAACTCTTTCCTAGGTATCATAAGTGGTATCAAAGAAATTTATATCTATTTGATTATTTTGATTGAATGGATAATTTAGATTTAGTTAATAGTCATGGTATTACTACCTTTGATGGAAGAAATTTCATGGGTAGAAAAATAGAATGGTAACATATGTCATATATCTTATCTTGGAGATACTATAGAAGTATTTGCACTGAGGAAGAAAGGTACACCAATTAATTTTATGGAAAAAATAAATAGGAGTGTTTATGGTAAGGATTAGAATGCAATTCTCATGTCTTTATCAGACAGTGTTTACCCCAAGGTAATGGGTATTTAATCAGCAAAGAAAACTTGGAAAAATAATATAAGTATCATTGATGACAATGTTATGGTTAAAGAAGAATAACATCAAATGTAGATAAGTCAATTTGAGGTCTTAAAGAAGGATAATGAAGAATCCATAGATGAATCTTCCACAAGATTCAATGAAATTATTAGTAATATTATAGGATTTGAAGAAATACTGATTGGATCAACTATTATAAAGAAGTAAATAATGAAATTCCCAAATACATTTGATCCTAAAATCACACCCCTTGATGATACAGAAGAATTATCTCTATATGAAATCCAAAATATTATCATGTAATATAAGAAAAGGAAGGATCTATACTATAAGAAAATATTTAAGGAGGTTATGTATTTTGAAGCCATGTAAAAACTCAAACATTATGCAGTAGAGGTTGAATCATACACTAAAACAAAAGATAACTTGAAGACTGATAAGGACATAAGAAGATAATGTATAACCTATCTTTTAATTTCAAAAAGTTTAAAGGTAATTGCAAAGGTAATATTCCATTGAAACGTTTCAAGCAAGGTGGATTTGGGTGATTTGGTGTCAATTATCAAAAAAAGAAAATTAAAAAATGTAAAGAAGATGAGAAAAAAAATATCCTTGAATGAATTTATGGAGTAATGATAAAAATTAAGATATAAAATCATAAAAAAGTAAAATTTTAGGAATAAAATAAGTATCCTTTTCAAGAAAGAATAAATTGAATCATCAAAAGCTGTATAATTTGATGAAGAATTTTCATTGAAATTTTTAAATATCACAGATCTAGTAGAACTTGATTAAATATACATCAAAGAATAATATGTTGAAGAAACCTACTTGAAACACATAGTGAAATAAGATCTTTAAACCTTTCTTGTGAAAAATACTAACATCAAGGAATAATATATCTTCTTTAAAAGAAAAGAATAAAAGGAAATAGAAAGTGGAAAAGAGCCACTCATAATAGAGAATGCATACATTGAAGGAATCAATAACCTCAAAATAAAGGTGGATGAACATGGAAAAATCTTGAAGTATAAAAATGAGAACCTTGGTGTAATAAAATATAAATCGATTATAATAAAATCCAAATGTCTTGAAGTTGAAGGAACTCTGAAAAAATTGGAAGACAATTTCATCAAAGCAACCAATGTTAAAGTAGAATATTTATAAGATATTATCAAAAAAATAGGTAAAAGTTGTTTCTACTAAAAGTGAAGACAAATCAATTTATACCAACAATTTTGTATTCTTAACAAAAACCAAGAAAGTATAGATTGATATGAAAATTGAAAATATATTTATTAAACCAATGGAATTTAGGCATAACTTTAAGAAACAATATTCTTCATAATAAATTCCAAAGGAGGTCATATACAATGATTAACTATCATGATAGTTCTATAAATAGAAATTCTATTAATCAAAAGATGGCAGTTCATATGATATTTCTTGTTCTATGGAAACTAGGAGTATAAATCTTAAAGCTGCTGCGACAACTTGTCTCTTACAAGAATAATATTCATATGACAACGTATATATTTAATACACTTTATTTCATGATTTTTACATAAATATAAACTAAATAAAACCCCAAAATATCATTATTCCTAGTGTATTTTGGAAATTAGGTACATATTGTAACAACTTTCAATATAAATACCAATACATAAACTAAAACTCCCTAACATTCCATTAAATTTTCTTGATCTTCTAAAACTACATGGGATAACCTGAGGACATACATAGTAAAGGGGTGAGATATAATTCCAAGTAATGGAATAATAAAAGAATAACATAAGTTAAAGAAATACATGCGATTCAAGAGGAATATAAAGGTAACATAAGAGGGGTGGGAGTCATAAACTTGAAAATCGAATCATGATATATGATGATAAATAAGTGGAATCATCGGAATGTGGAAACAACATAAAACATGAAATCATAAGAATAAGTCAAGGATAACCACCAAGATATCATAATATATCATTCTTAGGGAAACCTGACTTTCACCATACATAGAATATTATGAGATAAAAACATTACCCAATGCATTGGAGGGATATATAATTCATGGAACACACGTCACATTCATACAATGTTACATGTATAAGTTTGCCACATAGATCATAAAACATAAGGATATTTTCGTTAATTTTAATGCCATTAATAAGAAATATGGGTTAAATAAATGGAAGTCCATAATAAATGAATTACAGTTACATATATGTGAATATTGGAAGTTGGTTACAACCGGATGTATATATGGATCAAGTGGAATCAACCCATAATAGGGCTTAAATTGAATATTGATGGTTCGTGAAATTTTGGTGAAATAAAAAGGGGCAGAATTTTCAGAGATAATAGGGGTTTTTTATATTTGGATTTAGTACCTATTATGGACATGAGACTTTATTAGGAGTAGAGGTCAGATTAATGGTCCTCAGTCTCATGTTGTGTAGGTTTTACAACTTTTAGATTTTAGTTGTTGAGTCTGACTCCATAGTGTTGGCTGGGCTCCTCCAGGGGAAGGGTTGACCCCCATGGGAGTTGACGCATCTAATCAGGAGGTGCAAAATGATTTTCAACTTAGGGAATGATATTACCCACACATTGAGAGAAGATAATTTTTTAGAAGAATCACTTTCGAACAAAGGGAATCTATGTGATACTCTGATTCTCTATAATGGTTTGGGATACTAACTTGACAGTCGTAAGAACATTATGGAGGGAAATTCCCTTGGGCTTCATTATTTCCTACACCCATGAGTGGGAGTTACAGTGTGTTTTATTTTGTTATCATCTAAATAATAATAAAAATTAAATTTTTAGTCATTTAAATTGTCATGTGTATTCACAATGGTAATGTTTAGCATGAAAAACCATAGGATAATTTTGGAAACAAAATGAAGGTACATAAAGATTCACGGAAAGTGTTTAATGAGGGAGAAAATGGTCCCTCGTCACTTTGAAATAATGAGGATATTAATAGGTATGTGTGAAAACATATACTAGTAATATGTATGTGTGAAAACATATCATAAAATGAATAATATGATAAAAAAGAGAGGGGTACTTCTATAATATACATATGTTTCTTGAATAAAGAGGAGAAGGAGAGAATCCCTTAAATTGAGAGGGAACTTCTAAAAGATTAGTTGGTGATTCTTAGGAGTTTGGGGGAACCATAGGAGGGATATATCATGGGAAGGTTAGATTAAATTAATTCTCCATGAGTTTTGAGTGAAGAGTAATGGTAGGTTGGGTGAGTTTTTATAACAAAATAGAGGGGAATTATTTATTAATTTCTAAAATTAGGGTTTGGACTCTATATGATAAATTAATCCAAACCAAAAACCATCCCATGGTTTTTTCTCATGGATTCTTCCAATGTGGAGTGGGGTTCATTAATTTATAAGGATAATAAACAATATCATTAAAATAATAACCTTGGTTATGTGTAAGTGAGTCTTGTTTATAAATAATTGATTTTAAAACCTTAAAATATAATATAGGTTTTAGAGTATATGTTAAGGGTTCCTAAAATTAATAAAATAACTAAAAAACATTTGTTTCAGAAATAAAAATAATTTTATTCATGGATACTCTAAATATTATTTATTACATCATGATTTGGGTTTTATGTTGGCATAATGTATACCATATATTTAAAATGTATTTAATTTTAACCAAAAAATTCAACTATCTTAAAAAATTCTGAAAAATTTACAATTGGATAATTTAGACACATTGATTTCAAAAATAATATTTATTTTTTTGAAAATAATTATCTAAATATTATAATTTAAACTTTTAAATAAAAATCCCCATTTATTGAAAAATAATGGTATTTTTGACAATAACGATTTTCTTTCTCTTATAAAAAATTATTTTTGACTTCATAAAATTATATTGTCCTTTTTATTTAATAAATATTATTTAATAACAAAATTTTATTAAATTATAATTTATTCCAAAAATTATTTAAATAATTAAAATAGCGTTTCTTGATTGAAACTATATATTTCCTAAATGTTTAATTTGCATTACATCGTATCATTTTTTTATCAAACTTATTATTTAATCATTATAAAGTAATAAAAGATAAATATAATCATTATTTTATAAAAATATAAAAATTCAAACTATTAGGGTAAAGATACGTATCCCTTTATTACACCTATGAATTCCCCATGAGTAAGGGTGTGATGGTGATATTTTCATGGGGTGGTTCGATGAACATGGTTTGGGCATGATCTCAAGGAGATTTTAACTTCTCCCATAGATAGTTTTATTCATGCTTTAGTTGTTGAATATCATCTTGTAAATGGTCAAGGAAAAATCTCAATGATTCTATCTCCCTCCAAATCTCTAATAGATGTGTTTCATAGGGTACAATCCTACAGGTCGAAGCCATCGCTTCCTTTGTACGTGTTAAATGGATTTATCATAACCCTATATATATAATAATCTTAATGGGTACTATATAATGACTATATTATTAATGGTATGCTTCTTAATGGTATTTTAAATCCAATATGATATAACTTATAATGGTATAAAATAACCAATATGTTTCATGTGTTTTCTATTTCCACATTACTTAATAATGAATTTATTCCTTCAAAAATGGAATTTCATTTATAAAAGATTATGTCATTACATTCACCACCCCTTTAGAAATTTCACCCAATAAATTTTCATTTCATACACTAAAATCGATGAGGGTACTTCTGTTTCACCACCTCATCCAGTTCCCATATCGTTTCCTTAAACTCATGGTCCCTCCATAACCCTTTAACCAGGTCAGTTGTCTTGTTTTGTAGAACTGTTTCTCTATTATCTAAGATTTTAAATGAATTATACTTGCATGAATGATCATTATCAGATGGTACCACCTCTGGATTTAGTACATGTGGGGGGTCTGGAATGTACTTCCTCAATATGAATACATGGAATACATCATGTAAATGATATAGGTTAGGTGGGAGTTTTAATTGATAGGACACCACTCCGATGAAATCAAGGATCTCAAAAGGGATTATGTATCTACGACTAAGATTTTACCTTATTACCAAACCTCATGGAATTATTCCATGATGATATACAAAGGAACACTTTACTCCAACCATAAATTCCAGGCCTCATCGATGATTTTCTCTGTAAATTTTTAATTGACTCTGTATAGACTTCATATGGTTCTGAATGGTTTCAAACTTCTCGATCATCTCTTAGATATTATCAGGTCCCATCAAATTTTGTTCTCTAACTTCATCCCCACATGTTGGATTCCGACACCTCTTCCCATAGAAAACCTTATAAGGTTTCATGGGAATACTAGAATGGAAACTATTGTTATATGATAACTACAGTAAGGGAAGGTGTTGATCAAAAAATATGTGGAATTATATTGAACGTGATATCAATATATCCTCTAGAGTTTTAATGGTACTTTTATATTTAACATCTTTCTAAGGGTGATAAGCAGTTCTGAAGATAATATCCATAAAAAATTCTTATTGAATGATTCTCTAGAACAACATGGTAAACCTAAGATCTCAATCAGATACAATAAAGAGTATAACTAATGTTTTCTAGTTTTTGTGGTGTAAGAATTTGTTATATTTCTAGGAATATTTCCAAATTCTACTGTAGAGACGACAAGAGATTCCAATGCCCGGTGTGTCTGGAATAAATTTTTGTGATTTGTGAAATATTAAATGTATGTAGTTTTCCTATAAATGTGTAATAACTCCCAAATGAAGGCCTAAATTAGAAATCTTAGGGCACCATTGAGTTTATAATATGGGTTTTACCTAGGGTACGAAATAACCTTTGTTGGTGCAAGACATTTGTGAAAAAGTATTCATAGATATGAAATTAATAAAATAAATCAATTAAATGGTTTAATTTATTTAATTTGATACAAAAAACAACCTTATCTTTAAATTCATAGTTATGAGGGGATGTTAATGTTGGCCGTTAAACCTTGGAGACTTGGAGGACTGTTGTAGGAGTGTATTGTTGGCAGATAAAGTCAGATCCGATCAGATCAATGATCGTTCGCAAAGAAGTTTGTAGATCTCGCAAATGATGGAAACACTTGACTGTTCCTCATCCATGATTGATTCAAAATTCTAGTAGGATGTTTGATTTTTGGATTTATCCCCATTTTTTATCCCTCAACATACATGAATCAATCAACTAATGGATTGATTCATGGATTAGTCATTTTACAGGTATAGATTTAATTCTGGGATTTGAGGATAATATTTATTTATTTATTCATTGATTCATATACCACTTCATTCTTATTTATCATTAAAATGGATTGAGGTAAAAAAAACCAATTCCTAGGTTCATTCCTCATGTGTTGTGATTTATTATTTTCTCTCCCCATTTTATGTGTGTCCGTCGTGGTAATTTTCATTTGGACTAAAATTCGATGAATAACTTGTAAATGATCATTGCACATTAGATCTTTGGAACAAAAAATCATTAACAAGGGTTATGTAAGGATATTTGACCACATGATTATGGTATATGACTATATATGTTGATTCAAATAAGTATCAAGACTTGTTATTCTTAATTTTGGCATGTCGAAACAACAAGGCGTGACACGGGTGTTTTTTGAGTGGTAGATTCAGCTAGAATCTAGACAATAGAGATAAGGAAGTTCATTGATCTCATATCTGAATCTTATGGAATGATTTATGGTGGAATTGTTAGCTTTATATTGAATAGGTAGAGACATGTGAACATTCTATAATTTCTGTGAAATTACGAACTACACGACGTGTAGTCCCATTAACACACGTCGTGTAGCCTATTTTGTGTGGTGCTAGGGTTTAATCATTGAGAAAAGTATCAGACTCCATGTGACCCTCATACGATCTGTCAGCATGTAAAAGGAGTACATGCCTAGGAGGATGGGTAGAGTTTCATATCGTTTAGTCTATGCCACATGACGTGTACACCCTGGAGGGTGGATCAAAATATACAGGGAGTACACACCCATAAGATCATGTGGCCCTACATTCCTTGTATGGAGATCCACAATCCATGTACCCAGGAACGCACATATGCATGATCAAGATACATTTCGAGTTCAAGCTCAGACATCTACGTGCCATGTACCTCGGAGACACACTATGTACTAAGAAATAGTACATCCTGTGTAAGCGTGAGACACATGAAGTACCAAACATATTGATACATGATATGTGCCCCTAGAGACACACCATGCAATCCTTTGAGGATATGTTGGATTCCACTTTCTCTCTAATTCAACACCTTTGAGATATTGTGTGAGCTTCCTTGGACAAGTATCGATTGAGCGTGATCCCGCCGTCCATTCCTATGAGAGTTCGGGGTAATATTCTATTCTTTTCATAGAGGGTGACCCCTATATATTTTCACGATTATTTGTGTAGGGAGGGTGAGTTACCTTATTTTGAAGTGAGTTGAATCAGACCACTTTAACTAATGACTCAATGGTTTGGAGCATGTATCTATCCAAGAGCCCATGATAAATACCCATTTCCATTGATGATACCTTAAGATGGGGGTTTTTGGAATTGGGGTGACCAATATTTACTTAGGAACCAACCCATGATCTAGGAAGATGTTTCTAGTAGGGTCTTGTGTCCCCTTGTGAACCCTAGGCACTGAACCCTATCCGTGTATCGATATTTTATCTTTCCAATGAGGTGTATTTTGATCAGCTATGTATCTCAGATGAAACCTATAAGTATTTCTATATGTCTATACCCGATGAGAGTAACCTCTAAGATGAGTGTCTTTCGGGGAAGTATAGTTCATGAAGTTTGTTCTACTAGATGAGTGTTATATGAAACCTTCAATCCGGAATCCTATGATAGATTTAGGATTGTGATTTTACCTTAAGACAGTGTGTCTTTATTGAGTATATCTGGGTTATCTTGTGATATATGTTGTAGACATATACCTTTCTAGAGATGAATGTTACTCGTAATGATTTATTCTTGGTTATTCCAGGGTGTCCTACTTGGTATTATTATACTCTCCCTCACATGGGCTCTACCAGTATGTTTTATGCCTAATATAGGTAATGTATTTTTTTGCGGAGTACTTGGTGGAATAGGAGTAGGTGGAGATAGTTTGTTCTAGATAGAAAAAGGTGTATACTAGTGTTTCTTTTGGAAGCATTCCCCTCTATACGAGCATGTGGGACTTTAATTCCCAGTTTTGGTTGGAATTTTTTGGCCCCTTTTTTACACTTTCTAGTACTTTTTTTGTACTATGGATGTGGGATTATAGAAGTATGCATGAATTATTTTCAGTTGTTTTACATTTCATTATTTTATTGGATTAAAGATTTTTGTGTTCATACAATTACTTTATAAAAATTCCTCTTATGTCTGTGATATTCCTTCTTGGTGCTAGTCGCTAGCCCCAGGCCTATTGGATGTGGGATTGAGGTAGTTGTGTCATGAGCCGCGTCATGTTAGGTCATGATGGGACAATATTAGAGTAGTACGTTTCTTGAGGTGTTATTAAATTTCCTAGGTTTATCATTAGAGTTTGGAGTTTCTTTTTTCTATTTCTGAGGTTTTTTTGGGAACTAGGGAAATAATGTTAATGTGTTTTGAGATTCGCTCTCAGGGTAGGGTATTTAGTGTTGGTTCAAAGACTGACGAATCTATTCAACAAGACCTTGGTAACCAACTTATTAACTTATTATATATAGACATTAGTTATAAGGAAAACCTTGGTACATGCATTATATATGAATGAGTTTTGGTTTCTATGTCTTTCTTGAGTCAGATCCCTAGATATACTTATAGACAATGGAACATCTTGATAATCTTAAATATTTTTCTATGATGACATCCATCTATGATTTCAATACAGTTTTTTGATGTGGACCAGATGAGTGATGAAACATTGACTCTAGGTGGGCATTGGGACGTGCTACCACTTATTGAGTAGTGCATGGATCCTTTTGTGGATTACGAAGATGATCCTCCATGCATTGTGTAGTTTATGGATTCATTAGGATAAGATTATGGAACATGGAATCTTGGTGTGTTATGGGAGGTCCATAGATAGATATCACTAAGGTTACATGATGAGAGAGACCCTTAAGTAGTAGTAGTTTTACTGGAGTCAGTGGTCTGAGTTTCAGACATGAACATATCCCAACCGACCTATTTTCTCCATGGAGAAGAAGTTGGAATCAGTGGTACTAATAGATGAAACATCTATGTTGATTGTTAATCATGGGTTTTAGAGATAGAGACTGCCCACGTTTTATGGTGATATAGGCACCCCCTTCTCATGTGGTTGAGGATTGACATGAGCTTATGGTACGAATATCCCACTTGGATAGGATCCTTCCTGATCATGGTCCTAAAAGAGTGAATTATCCATGGTGATTCATGTAACAATTAGATCCCTATATTAGTGATGTTTTACATACATTTGGACAAACAATGAAGAAGAAAAATTACCCCAACAAGAAGTGTTCTTGAGACGCAATCCAAAATAGTATGAGAGAGTAAGTGACACCTAAAGTGGATGGTTTTGAGGTGTGTTGGATGAGTTTCTAATACTTATGAGTTTGATGTTTTTGTTTGTGATAAGGTTTCGTAGATTTTTTTGTGTGGTGTTAAATAGGCTGGATAGAGAAAGAATAAGTTCCATCTAATGGGAGCTCATGGTGGATTAAGTGCAGTTTAAGGTATGATGTGTGTCTTTACTACCCATATTTCAGTTTTCACATAGAGTTATAAGACACTTTTCCCTTAGTGTGTCCCCTATATGGGACTTAGTGATGCCTGTGGATCCATTTTTTCTTAACCCTTGTGTTAGAGGATAGTTAGAGAGGATCGATGATTGAAATATTCTTCCGATAGTGTGGCCTAACTATGGGAGGGGAGAGAGAGAGCCTCACATAGAAATATTTCCATAGTTATAGTGGGATCCTATGATGTTTTCCTTAGTATGGATTTGTTTCCTACCATCCATGCTATAATGATTTCTACCAAGGGGTATAATAGTGATTTCAGTTTGATGGAATAAATTTTTCCACCGTAACAAGGAGTGATACCAGGTAAGGAAGGATGAGCTCAAATGTTGGAGGTTACAACCATTCCCTTATCAGTTGGTTAGTATTACCCTTAGAGTAGAATATTTTATGATATTTTAGTTCTTGTAATGTTAGAGGTGTTTGAGGGCATCCTTTATGAGGATGTATAGGGTTTACCTCACCATTGGGAGTTTTTTTATATATGGACTTACACTAGGGATGAACCAAAATCTACTATAGCATATCAAATGGCTCCGTGTAGCTATGAGAGATAAAATTGTAGTTGGGTGAGTTTGTTGAGCGAAGTGAGTTGTAATGTCCAGTGTGTTTTCTTGGGTAGTGCTATGTTTTTTTCCTAAGAGGTGGATGAGTTCTTGTGGATGGATATGGATTGGTATCATATGGTCCAGGTGACTTGAGAGAAAGTATCCACTCCTGATAAATGATGACCCCTTCACCTAGGGGATGAATACTAGGTCGATCTAATATTTTTTACTTGGAATGGGTTATCACTGACTCTAGTTTGGGAGAAAGATATACCAGAAGTAGTTTTCTAAATCTATTTCAGTTGTTTTGAGTTAGTGTGATATCCTTTGGTGTGTTTTATGCCATAGTGAAATTAAGATAATTATGGACTAGATCCTTAAACCTTCCTATAAAAGTTCATGGTAGTATTCAATGGTGACATCCATGTTTCCCTAGTGTCAGAGTTAGAGCATGCGAGATATAAGAGGATAGTTCAATACATTCTACGGGAGTGCTAGTCGCATGGAAGCTCTTGTGGAGAAAGTTCTAGATTCAAAGGTCCATTTCTTGGGAAATTTATTCTTAGATATGGGAGTGATAGTCATCCTTGTATAGTTTTAGGTGGAATAAGGTTAAGGGATACCCAAGGCATGAACATTGCAGTAGATGCTCACAATGAAGGTTTTCATCCACTTTTGTCGAGAGAGATGACAGAACAGCTGAACTCTTATTATTGACCCTTTTTGGAGTGAGGGTGGTGTAGTATACCTCCGATCGATGGTTGATACCCCTTTGCTTCTTCAGCGAGTTATTTTGGAATGAATTTGGAATATTTAGTGGGAGTAATTTCATGATCTGGTATCCATTGTATACATTCCTAATGGAAATTACCTAAAGGAGGGAATCACATCATTATTTTTCTAGTGATGGAAGGAGATTCCAGGCATGATAGGAGAAGTGGTTCTAAGGATGTTGTTTTCCTTTATCAGTACATTTGGTGGAGGTAGGTATTTACCAAGATATATTGGCATCAGTTGGGCGTTCAGGGGAATTGTAGTGAGTTTATGAGTTAAAATATTGTTTTTTGAACATCTATGGGTGAAGAAAAATAGATATTTGTAAAGAGGATTAGAAACTTGTGTTTGCAGGAGGTAGTTTGGATTAATGGAATTCTCATGATGATCTTCATTGATTGTGATGCTTACGTCAAAAAATAATTAGGGAGAGGATGTGAGAATATTTTGCAGACTCAGTTGTAGTTGGCTACAATATTTTACCCCAACCAGCTAGCCAAGTAGAATGGAACATTCAAATTCTGGTGAAGATGCTTCAGGCTTACATGTCAGTTTTGAGCCACAACTAGGAGGTTCATCTACCATCATTAGGGTTTACATATTACGATGATTACCACTCCACCTCTGGAGTAGCATATTTTTTAGGCCACATATGAGAGTCCTTGAAGGACACTATTATACAGGTTGGAGCTAGTGGGTAACAATACTTGGGTCCTAGTTTTGGTGATAGTAATAGTTGTAAAGAGTAATGTTCATCCTAGGGTAGATGGCGAGTATTTAGTAAATGTAAGGAGTCCTCAGTTTACTAAATATGGAGATCTTTGGAGTTAGTGAGTTACAGAGTTTTATATATGGTTCTAGACTATCTCTAGGAACCTTAGTCCATTTATTTTATTACCATTGTGTCAAGTTAGCGAGTTGGTGTTTCGCTTAACCCTAAGGCTATAATAGTTTTGGATTTTCTTTATGTTCTCCACATGTTGTAGATAAGGTGGTATTTTCATGACTCGTTGTACGATATGAGTTTGGGTGAGCTGGGCCATGAGAGTGGAGTTTCCTTTTTTTTAAAAAAATATCTGGAGGTGTTGAGGAATATTAGGAGAAATTTCCTTCATGGGAAACTGTTTTTCTTGGACACCTGTTTGTTGACATCACATGAAAACTTTGGGAGAGCTCATGGGAGCAGGAGACCTAGTTGAGAGCTCAGAATCTCCAACCTTTTCTTATTTATGATTTTTAAGGTCAAAAATATTTGAATGAGGGAATAATTAAGTGTCCCAGTTTATATTTTTAAGACTTTATAAGATTTTTAGGAATATTTCTAGATTCAGGCGCTAAGATGACATTAGATTCTAAGGCTTGGTGTGCCTTGAATTTATTTTTAAAATATATTAAATATATTAAATATCACATGCATGCATATTTCCTGAAAAAGTGTAATAACACCCAAATAAAGACCATATTATAAATCTAAGGGTACCATTGAGTTAAAAATAAATGTTTTACCCTAGGTACGACATAAACTTTGTTGGTGTGAGATGTTTTTGAAAAAGTCATCATGGGTGTGAAATTAATAAAAAAAATAAATTATTTTATTTATTTTATTTGATGCAATGACCAGACTTCTCTTTAAATATATGGTTATGAGGGGATATCCGGGTTTTCGCTAAACACTAAAGACCTAGAGGACTATTGGAGGAGGGCATTGTTGGAAGACAATGTTAGATCAGATTGGATCAATGATTATGCACCAACGAAGTTCGTAGATCTCAACAACAATGGAAAAAGGACAGTTCTTCATGAGTGATTGATCCAAACTCTAGGTAGGATGTTTTATTTATGTATATATCCCTATTTTTATCCATTTATGAACAAAAATCAATCAACTAATTGATTGATTCATGGATTGGTCATTTTTCAAGTATGAATTTAATTGTGGAATTTTGGGATAATATTTAATTATTTGTTCATTGATTCATATACCTATTCATTCATAGTTTATATGGAAAAGACATGTGGATTAAATTCATAAATTTTGAGGATCATTCCTCATGTTTATGTCTTATGGTTTCCTATCTCCATTTGATGTTCGTTCGTTATGGGCATTTTCATTTGGCCTATGATTTGACAAATACACGGTGAATGATTGTTGTGAATTAAATATTTGGTGTAATAAATCATTATCATAGGTTAGGGATGGAAATTAGATGAAACTATTGTGGTATATGACTATGGAAGAAGATCCAAAGATGTATCTGGATCCTTTATTCGTACTTTTGGCATCTGGAACTGATGAGGTACGACGCAAGTGTTTCATGAGTGGCAGATTCAATCGAAATTCATCCAATAGAGGAAAGGAGGTTCACCAACCTTAGGTCCACATCTTATGACAAAATTTTGGATGAAATCAGTGGCTTCATATATAATGGGACGATAAGAATGAATTTTCTGTAATTTCTATGAAATCCCCAACAACACATCGTGTAGTCCCATGAAAACACGTTGTGAAACCTCTTCTATGCAACACTAGGGTTTCAAATTGGAGAAAAGTATCACATTACATGAGACTCACGTCACATGACATGTGAACCTTACCCAATCGGATGACATATAGATAGAGTACACACCCATGAGGCTGGGTAGATTTTTATGCTATGTGGGCCATGCCACATGCTATGTATACCCCGGTTGGTGGCTCAACATGCATAGGGAGTAAACACCCAAGAGACTGCGTGGTCCTATATGACATGTATGGATATCCACATGCCATTTAATTAGGAAAATACATAGGCATGAGTTGGATACACACCGAGTGCCAGCCCAAACATATGCACTCTGGGTACCTAAGGGCCATGTCATGTATTGATAAATAGTACATGTCATGTGAATGTAAGAAGATGGTAGTACCAAATAAAGTGAGACATGTTGTGATCCCTAAGGACACATAATGTACTATTTTTAGGGAAGTATATGTTCTTCTTTATCCTTAGATTATCTTTGTTGGGAGATTTAATGAGCTTCCATGGACCAATATGAGTTGAGTGTGATCCCTTTGTGCATTCCTATAAGGTTTTGGTGAAGTATCCCATTCCTGTAATGGAGAGTGAACCCTATTTAGTTTCCTGATGATTTGTGAATTGAGAGAGAGTTCCCTTACTACATAGTGAGTTGACTCAGACTACTTTGAAAACTGACTTAGTGGCTTGGAGCTTGGATCCCTCTGAGAGGCCCAAAGTCATAATCCTTTTCGTTCATGATACCTTAGGTAGGGTTTGTTGGAATTTGCAGGACCAATAATTACTCAGGTGCCTATCACTTATATAGGAGGAGGTTTTCATTAGAGTCTAGTGTCCCTCCAAAGAGACTTGTCCATAAACCCCTATCTATGCATCATGATCGAATATTTTTGACGAGTTGTAGTCTGATCGAGTGTGTATCTTGGATGAACCCTCTCTGTTTTCCACTATTTATTGGCCTGATGAGCACGACCTCTAGGATGAGTGTCGTTAGGGTAATTATAGCTTATGGGGTGTGTTCTCTAAGATGAGTGTTATATGAAACCTTTATCAGGAATCCTAGGTTGGCTTTATGATTGTGACTTTACCATGAGACTGTATGTCTTTTTTATTATATCTCGGTCATCTTATTGTATGTTCTGCAACCATATACATATGTAGAGGTGACAATTACTCTCGATGATTTGTTCTTGGTTATTTCATGGTGGCCTACTGGGTTTTTTTTCACTCACTACTGCATGGTCTCTACTCACACATGTCATATATATTAATAAAGAATATTGTCTATGAATTGAATTAATTATTCAATATATGTGGAATACCTCAGAAATATAGTGATGGGTGGGGCCTGGTAATAGATAGGCCCTTGCTGCATCGACATGTCTCATGAGACAAATCAATTATCCAAATTAAATGGGTTTCTCATGTATACCTACCCATCTATTAAACTATATTGTCACAAGGATTTTATGGTGTAGATATCATGATGTATGAGATCATGATGTCCAAAATTATGTATTTACTTTATTCAGAATTCAATTTTTATTATCCGTGATATTATTTAATTGATATTATTCATGGATTCATTTAATTATCATGTTATTGGTTAAATGAAATTTATTTTTAGATATCTACCACCATATTAATTATGTATTATTTACTCATGGAAGATTCTTCTACACCTAAACCTTACTGAGAATTTTATCTCACCCTTATTTTTTTATTTCTATAGGTTATGAAGAATAAATCTATGAATCATTTTCAAAGATGTTGACTTTTTATTTTTATTATGTTTTATATTTTATTCCAAATGAAAAATGGGCATCATTTATGTATCTGACTAACCAAGACTACTAAAATGACTGATCCCTTGTATCTATTCTAATGTAATAAAGTAGACAACGACTTTGAGTTAATTGAGTTAAGGTAATTATAGTTCCACCTTAGTTTATTCCAAATCCTTTGGAGAGAAATGTTGGGACAAAAATTATATGAATTATTCTCGCATATCTCATAAAAAAATATTTGAGGAACCTTGATCCCTAAAAATAATATGGTGTTTCCCTTGGATAAGTTTTTTAAGATTTAGACTACTTTGTATCACCAGATTTCCCTTGGTATTGGAAATCATTATTCTAGAAGTTTATTTTTTTCTTTCGTTGATTTGGTGTGTTTCTCACACCCTTTATCAAACCATTCTCTCCAATTTTGGATTACTACACTCACATGGTTAGTACATCAGATAAAATTTTTAGTGTATATTTCACCTGATTTGTGGGATGAGTTATTCCAAGAGTTTGAGATGTTTTTTATTTTACTCTAAAATCATTATTAAAATTCTTATTCATATTATTCAA
Organism: Viscum album; assembly: GCA_963277665.1. Lineage (NCBI taxonomy): Eukaryota > Viridiplantae > Streptophyta > Magnoliopsida > Santalales > Viscaceae > Viscum > Viscum album. The sequence continues at coordinate 1,881,434,613 of OY728138.1, read as the reverse complement.
GGTAATTTTATCCTTGATATATATTCACTATGTCTTACATATCTCATATCCATTAGGAGTATGTTTTTCATCAAGATATTTCACCATTTTACCTCTTCCTAAAATTTAATTATGAGGTTATTGATTTATTCTATGTACGCATCTCCCTTTTAGTAAAAGTATTAATTTCATAAATTATTATGTTTAATTTACTTCTTTAATACTCTAGCTTTCCTATTGAATGAAAATTTATTTTTTATTTGCATAATACCTTATAAGGGGTGAGGGGGAACCCAACATGACATCAAGGATAAAATGTAGCCCAATAGTAAAAGAGACATCAACAACTAGATCAAGACAACCAAGAAAATATCCTCCCCAGCATAAACAATGTTAAGTCTAGCTTCAACCTTCTCATCGCTGCTCGGCTAGCTTTCCCATGCAGATCTACAGGGTTTTGACACTGATGAAAAAAGTCATACCCTCTCAAACTTCCAAATCTTTATAGCAATGGTCTGGTGAAAATTTCCTACTCCAAACCTTATCTAGAGTAGCCTCCTGAAGAAGGTATAGTTGCATAGACAATTGAATGAGGGACATGGGTCACAATATCATATAGAGTACATTAGAGAACCACCCTAAGAACCATTCAAAAAGACAAAAAATCAGAATTTAGAAAAGAATAAATGATAGTATGCATCCCAGATGCTCGAAACGTTACTGAAAGAAAACTTCACTCCAAAGAACCCATGTGCTACCCATAAAAACTATAGCTGTAGACAAGAAACATGAAGAAACCAGATGTGAGAATCAAATCCAATGCCTCCCAAGGCTGGAAGACCCAACAACTACACAAAAGGAGCATCACCCAAGAGAGGAACCACAATGATATGGACTAGTAGTGCCACTCAATGAAAGAATCTGATCAAATATAAGGTGAGGATGAACCTAATCTAGAGGTCAAAATGAGAAAGAACACATAAAGAGAGAGGAACCCATGAGGGATGGGAACATTCCACCTCGATGACGTCAATGAATCAAAGCTCCTCAAAACCCATCGCCTCCATCAAAACCACTAAAAAAGACCACAAAAATCCACCCAAAGAACCCACCCAACCAAAGAAAGACACAAAAGAATGGATATCGACCCCTTCATGACAGAAGATCTAGATCTCAAACCCAATTCCACGGAAGACTGAATATTGACCCATTTGTTACAGAAGAAATGGATCTTGACCAAGACACCATGGAAGACCCAACCACCCAACATCGTGGAAGATCAAACACCCCAAGACTCTACATCTGAGCCCACAAGGAATAACCTTGTCTCCACACTTAGAGAGGATCCACGCTTCACCGTGGATGATCGACCACACTACCATAGAAGATCAACAACCCAATGCTGCTAGATCTGAGCCTACATGGACAAACCTCACAGAAGACACCGTGCCAGGAACTCACCGGGAGAAAGCCAGGAGGAAACAAAACCCAACCATAGACAAAGGAGGATGGAAAATATGGAGAAACCCTAATTCCACTACACCCATTATAGTCTCATTAAGAATATATGGATTTCCTATTGAGTTTAGTGTTTTTTAAATACATTCCTTAAGTTTTGATGTTATCTAATATTCCCTATAAGGTACTTCAAATTATTCGTATTTTATATTATTTGAAATATCATAATTTATTCTCAGATTATCCATGAATGTTATGAACTTATCTAGATATCCTTATTTTTATAAGATGAATTTTTTGGAGCCATATTTATCACTTTTACTCAATATAATTTTTTTGATTCTTTTAGTGAAATTTTTTCATTGCCCTTGTGTTTTTCTTAAATACCTTATTTTTTTACCCACTTCATCCTCTGAGGTTTTTATTTAGAGTCATCATAATTGTACTATCTATAATTATTCTTTGGAAAGTTCATTGAAAAATATCTTAATGACTCCACACTCATAATATTCATGTGTGAGTTTTCCATTGTAATTTACACTAAATTTCTTATAATATATAGAGATAAGGGACATAATTATTTGATTCACTTTTGTATTGTCTTCCATATTTTCTAAATCAATGAGTCCCATTACCTTATGTTCAAATTCATGGTGTTTTATCTTCCTCATGGAGTCAAAAACTATATATTTCTTAATTTTATTTTTAAATGGAGGAGTTTTCTTCATTTCTTACACAATAAGAAATTTATGTAATACATCAAGGGATAAGTTATTTTTATCTTTTAAAGAAGAGACTTGAGGTTCAAATTTTTTGGAAGGTTCCTCATAATTTTTTTTTTTAAAATTGTTTAATCATACAAGAAAAATAAAAATCTAATGATGTTCCTGACAATTTCATATTCTATAGTGATGTACTTGTCAATAGTTTACCCTTCCACCATCATGATATATTCATACTTTATTCACTAGATTTTATGATTCTCCTCATTCAATTTTATATTTTCCTCATAGATTATTCTTAGTTTGTATCAAGTTTCATTGGATATTTTGAGACCCATAACCTTTATATAATCATTTTATTATAAGGACGTAAGAATATTATTATGAGATTTTCCATCAACATTGAGATTTCTTTTGATATAAAATTTCATAGGTGTGTCTTTCTATATTGGTTAAAACCCCAAATTGGCTACATTATTTACCTATAAGAGAGGATATAGAAGATAGGTTATCATTCTAGTTTTAAATCCATCATAAATAATTTTATCTATGGAAGGAATATCTATTCTATTGACCGAGTTAATATTATTCATGATAAGAAATACTATGATCCTATAGAGGTCACCCAGATGATTTAATACCACTTAAAGGTCTTATGAATGTGTTAACCATTTGGGGGGGAGGAAGGATTAATCAATGGTGATATTTTGAAAAACATTTCTCTTGGAATTAACCTCTTAAACCTTTTAATGTTATTATCCTCTCAAATATTTAACGAAACATCACTCATAAAAACAATTTCATAAGGTTCAGTCCCAATGCAAGTACTTAGTTACATGTTAACACCCATTGAAAAATGAATATCCACCATAAAATGAAGTGAATAAAAAAGATCAAACTACTGTAAAAATCCTTATATCTCTTGAGAATAAATTATACTAGCTTCCACCAGTTACATAGTTTTTTTTATAATTCTGAGCCAATGTAATATAAAACATTAAAACTTTGACATTAATTTTTTTTCTCTAACTTCTCTGTCCAATACAACTCTCTCAAATATCGCTATATCCAAAAAACCTTATTTTGATGTGCCTCTATAAAATACCTCTATCCAATGATGCTATATATAATAGACCTATTTGATCAAACTATGTCTAGTATGATCTATATGAAATTCGTTTTCTGGTACCTCTTCCCCAAAAAAGAGAATTCTTCATTCTGAAGTTACACTACTCTCTCAAAAAAAAACTTCAGCAATTCGACTCCTTTTTTGAATATAGTAACAAAAACTCTTAGTGAGGTTCACCCATTTATATAGAAACACTTATTCCAGAAATTAAATAGAATGCATGAGTTACAATTTAAAATTGTTTCTCAACTCAAATTTCATTTGACTACCATCAATGATTCTGAATCATCAGAGTCAATATCCTTTATCAATGTTTTTTGTAAATATCAGTGTAAATGATCTCTTAAAAACTTCATTAAATGTATATATTTTTTACAAACATAGAGAGAAATACATAGCATCATCAAAATGTTATACTTTAAAAATATTATTTAATGTTATTCAAGGCTCTATCGATATTATAAGATATCAGGATTCTCCTTCTAGTAATAATAAAAATAATTCCTCTATCTTGGACTTCCAAAACACTTCTCAATCAAATCTTCTTTGTTCAATCAATTCAGTCTGGTATACTCAACCTTCCTCTATTGGGTAATCTTCTTAAGAATGTAGATGTACTCGAAATTTATGTCCAATGATGATTTATCTGGATCCCTATCATCTGATATCCTTTCTCCAATGTAATGTCACATGAATATTATAAACTTAAGGGCTTCTTGGTATGCTTGACTCATAATAGTGTATATGGTGGATTAAAAAATGTTAATCCAAGGATATTTAGTGATTTTTTCTAATGGATCTTCATTTAATTATCATCATCTTTATCTATATAATAGACTTAAACTTTATTTATTTTATGATCTTCACAAATGTTTTTCTAAAAGAAATGGATTATTTTGATCGATACAATCACAATATTTAATCCATCTGATAGTCATTGTCTGATCAGTTTGATTTGTTTGACCATGTTTGAAGATATTTTAAAATCATTACATTTTATGTTGTAATTTTTATTTATCTATACAATATAACATTGTTCATGTATGTCCAGTAAAATTTAGTGATTTCTTCTTCTAATGTTGTTAAAAAGTCTATGTCATATTATTTGTTTCCTGATTATACCTTTATAGATCAAACTTCATACAATAACACCTTTATGAATTCATAACATCAAACTTCGTATAGTTTTAAACTTCATAAATTTAAAAATTGAACTTTATACTATCTATCTATATTTAGAAACTTCATGAGAGAACTGTTTCTTGAACCTTGAGATCTATTTCGTAATCTTGACACTAAAAACATTGAGGATTAGTGAAGATTTATCTAAATTTGTTAGATAAGTAACTCAAACTTCTTCAAAAACTCATTTTTCACCAAAATCATAAAAAAATCACAAATAAAATGTCGAGAAAAAACATTAAAAAAAAAGGATATTAAAAGTATAAATAAGAACATAATATTTAGTTGGTTAATGTGATGGTTAATTATAATGGACATCAAATACATACGGTTAGAATTGTGTTTCCATGGATCTTATATTTTATACTACTAATAAAGGGAGATAAGGATACAATTAATAAGATATATACCTATTAAACTATCTTCTAATGTTAATTTTTTTTAATATTGCAGAATTTTTTTAGTCTCATATATAATAAATATGTAATTGAGAAGTTAAGATAAATATTTTGTTGTATAGATGTATTTTGAACATTGTTCTTGTAATGTTATTGAGGAATGAAAATTTTTAGAATAAATAACATCCATAAGGGAAAAAAGTGATTAAAATAAATGATGAAATAATATGAATAATTAGATTGACCAATTATTACATGAAAAAAATATTTGTTAAAAAAATCCTTAGTAGTAAACTCTACTGATATTTGAAAATAAATTTAAAAAATGATCCATCACATGATATTAAAGTTCTTGTGAAAATTAAATTTATTGATGTTTCAATTTTAGATAAATATTATAAGAATAAGAAATAAAAATCTATTTAGGGGAAAGAAAAATGTGTTTCTCTAGATATTAAACCAATAATAAGATCATATAATCTATTTAAGAAGTTAATTAATTCCCACAATGGTTTCTTGAAATAAAAAATTGAAGAAGAGAAAAATAAAAAAGAAGTATGAGTAGCTGTAAAATGTTTTTTTGGTTTGGATAAAACTAAGGCTAAGGCCTCAAGAGTAGAAGTTGAAAGGAAGATAAAATTTGAGAAGAAAAAGATAAAATATTATCTTAATATTAAGTAATCCAAAATTAATAAATAGATTTTACCTAGAAAAACAATTAATGAATATATTGTTCCGGAAGAATAATTGAAAAGAATGTCGGAATTTCAAGTCAATGGAAAATAAGTTTTCTCAATTTTTTTTAAAATTGATCTTACTTATTATTTATTTATTAGATTGTGGGAAGTCTAGTTGAAAAAGATACAAATATTCAACTATCATATATTTAACCTCCTAAAGTTTAGATACCTGAAGTTCATTCATATAAAGTTATTTCTTCTCCATCTCCAAAAATATAATTTTCATCTAAAGATTTAATATCAAAGAAGTTTTATAGAGAATTCATTTGAGAAGATATATGGAGTTCTTTATAAGAAATATATCGTTTAAGATGCATCGCCTCTTCAATCTCCAATTCATACTTATATTATCATTACATCATCTCCTTAAAATAATGTTTCTCCAAAGTTAGACTCTTCAAGAGAAATTTCCAGTTCCTTTTCCTCAGATTCATCTAAAAGAATAATCAATTATCAAAATTTTGATAATGATGATCTGATTGAAATCAATAACTCATAATAATTTTTTTGTGGTTTAAAAAGTTCAAAACATTACTTATAAATGATGAAACAATAAATAAGTTATACCTGAATGATGATTATAATATCAATCTTAAGATACATCATGATTATTTGATCAAAAGATATGTCTAGTTAGAGATATTAAAATGTGGTTGAAAAAATTAATTTATATGATACCAGAGTAGAGTGTAAATGTCAATCTCATAAATATTAAATGAAAACACTGACAAGAATCAAAGTGAAAAAGTCAAAAAATTGATTCTATTATCGAAGTCAAAGGAGACCTAACTTTGAATAATGAAGTAAGTGAATCTCATAATCATAAAATTATAGAATTAAATAGATATATAAAATATTAAGATAATGATATAAATTATATTATAGAATAATCTGATCTTATTTAATAGAATTTTGATTCCATCTATAAAAAATATCATGATCTGTAAGTATTTATTAAATTACTGGAATAAAATGTTGAAAATTATATTGTTCTAATAGATTGACTAATGTTTCTGCTAGTGCTTTAAAATCGTCATATTGAAGTGAGAGGTATGATTATATTCATTGGAAAAAATATATGAGTAGAATCAGTTTTGGAAAGATCAAAAAAATGAATTTTTTAAGAAGATTATTATGTTTGAAGAAAGGTTCAATGTTCAAGAAGCCTACATGAACAAGCAATTAAAATAAATAAAAAATAGGAAACACATGATAAAAATATCAAATAAGAATTTTTTTCTAATTTCTTATTTCTTGTATGTTTTTATATTTAAAATTTTTTTTACAAAAAATTTCTTGGCCTTATATTGATGATGTTTCATGATATTGTTTTTTATAATTAATAATTTATTTTGTTTAATGATGGATTTCATAATTTTTTCCATTTATAATACTTATCTTTATATATTTTCAAATAGATATTTATTCTTCCTTAATTTTACCTCTCTTAACTTTGATTTATAAACCAATAAGTAAGCGAAATATATATAAAAAAAAGTAAATTTATTATTTGTGAGAGGAATTATTTCAAAAAATTGGAGAAACATATTTTCTTTCTTTATAAAGGAAATTACCAACTTATTTTTCAAAGGGGGAGGACTATCTAATGTAATAAAGAAAGAGATTTACATCTAATGATATATATTGAGTAATTATATTCATTTTAATCATTATTTGTGTTTTTTTTTCAAAAAGTGGTATATGTTTGAGTCATTAACTAACTTTACTCAATTTTTTTTCAAAACTATAAAACACTTCATTTATTATTTTATCCAACATAATGTTTTTTTGTATTTGGTGTTTTCAATATGTTAAACAAATAAATTAATTATTGATAACTTGAATTATAATTAAATATCATTAGACTTGTAATTTTTGAAAATAGGAAGACATAAGGAATTCTATAATACTAAAAGTTTATGGTTTTCATGAAAAATGATATCCTAAATATCGAAATAAATATTACCTTTAATGGTTTTAGAAAGAACTATATTAGTTCTGATTAAAATCATATATAGATTAAACCACATGCTATGTTCATTGAATGATGGTGAAGATGCAACTGATTTGGTTGAAATTGACCCCAATATATTTAGATTTTTTTCTATTGCGGGATTAACTATAAATAATACCGCACCTTGAACATTTGAAGTACATGTCATAAAAATCCTATATAATAATTATGGGTTTATCTGATTGATTTGATATTTTTTAATTAAATATTTCAAAAATTGATTCTAATTAGTGTAATATTTTTCTTTCTGAGTGCTTTATCAAACAGAAACCATTCTGAGATTTTCCTTGTAAAGATATTTGTTTTCTTTTTGTAATTTTTTATCAATGATAGATTTTTTAATTGATTCATGAGGATTGGAATATAGAGGTGAGATACTGATTAAAGAAGAAGGCATACCGAGCTACTAGTTGTTGTAGTGGAAGTATCTATTTACTGGTTGAAGTATCAGGTAAGTCAAGCTTTAGGTTATTGAAGTGGGGGAATTATGATTGTGTTGGTAAAGGGATTTTAGGGTATGAAATACAGATCCAGGATTTATGATTTAGAAAGAGGATACCTTTTGAAATTTTTATTGTAATAAATAACTTAGATTAAGTTAATAGATCTACCATTAAATTTGGACTAAAAGAGTGTTTTTAATAATATCATTTTAAAAGAGTAATTGGTTTGTTAATTTATAAGCCATCTTATTTTTTAAAAATTACGTTGTATTCCTTCATGATTTACTATTTAGATAAGTATTATAGAAATCACTTTAATATAGTTAGTTTAAATTTCTAATGCTATAACTCTTTCATTGGTAATTGATAATATATTAATTACTTTATTTTTATTGCATAAAATATTTTTACTCCAATCTTTAGTTTGATAGGTATTTTTCAAAACCATTTATATTAATACTTAAAGAGGATGAAAATTTTTAAGTGGTTTTTTTAACAACAAATACCCCTAATTATAGTGTTTTCCATAAATTTCTGATCCTTTAACTTAATCATATACATTTTGTGTGATATAGTTGAAGAGTTTTTAAATTTCGAAAATGTAAACTTGTTTTGATGAAAATGTATATTTTTATAAATTTTCATTCCCTAGAACACCACAAAAAAAATTAGTAGTTGAAAGAAAAAAATATGACTTTATAGAATAAGGGTAAAACTATGTAAGATGAATTTAAAACACCTAAATACCTTTTTGTAGAAACTATTAGTACATCTTGATATGTCTCTAATAGAATTATCTTAACACCAAAATTTAAGAAGACACTATATGAGATTTGAAAAGGAAGAAAACCTAAAGTTAGATATTTTAGAGTATTCAGTTGTAATGTTTATATTTTTAACACTAAATATTATTTAGTTTAACTCAATTAAAAATATAATGAATTCATATTTTTAAGATAATAAATTTCTAGTAAATATTATACAATCTATAACAAAAGAACCATGGTCAATACTGAGTCTATTCCTATCATGTCTGATGACTATTATTTAAAAGAAAAGAATAATGATTTCATTTATCTTAAAGAATATTTTTGAGATTCCAATTTTGGGAGAGTTAAACTCAAAATAATAATGCACATGTTGAGGGTGGAGGATCACCCCTATAAAAAATAATGGAAACAACAAAAACACCATTCTATAAACAATTTTATTTACAACGTAGGGTTGAAATTACATACAACAAATTCATTAAGGAATATTTGTTCCCATACTGATTTTGCTTACAATTTTTTTTATAAATATATTTCACAAGATTTAACTAATTAAAACTATATTTTATCCATGTATGAGGAATTATATTAGTTTTCCAAAAATAATATTCAGAATTTAGTTATAGTACCTCATGATCCACAAGTCAATGGTACATAATGGATATATATAAATAATCATGATGAATCTATAAATATTATTAAAATTAATTCTAGATTCGTATCTTAGGGTTATTTTATTGATGAAATAATTTATTATGATGAAAGGTTTTCACTAGTGTTCATATTACTATCAATAACAACTTTTTATTCAGATGCTACTTTTCATGGATTAAAATTATTTCAAATATATTTGAAAATTTATTTTATAAATGTTGTAATTTATGAATAAGTATATATAATACTAACCTCATGTTTTGAAAATTAAAAGTATCATAATCATGTTTTAAAACATTCAAAAATACATTATGAACATAAACAAAATCTAAAAGATTGGTACAAAAGATTATATCAATTTTTTTCAAATGTAGTTTTGAAAAAGTAAAAGTAGATTCTATTTTATTTACGTAGTAATTTTTTAAATAAATTTTTATTGTCAAAATTTACGTATATTTTTATTATTTTTAAATGATACTTTATTTAAATAATCTTTAGAATAAATTACTAGTGAGTTTGATATGAGCCTTATTGAAGAATTAAAATTATGTCTTGAAATTTAATTTTTTTTCAAAGGAATTATGACAAATTTATAAATCAATCTATACATAAAAATAAATGAGTTTATATATTTTTAATTGATAATTAAAAAAATTCATGTACCCCTATGACAAATTTATTATAAACTAAACATGATAAGGTTATAAAATAAGAAGATAAAAATTTATATAGATAAATTGTTTATAGTTTACTGTATTTAACCACTTCTCATCCAGATTTAATGTTTAGTGTATATATTTTTAATAGATTTCAAAGTAAGTTACTTTAAAGAAGTTAAAATAAAAATTAAATATGAAAAATATTATGTAAATTATGGTTTATTTTATCTTTGTAGAACATAATTTGAATGAAAAATATTTTATGATTCTGATATTGGTGGATGTATAATTGATATAAAAACTTCTAATGAAATGTGTCACCTTATAGGAATAGTATTTTTTATTACAGTTCCAAGAAATAACTTTATCATTCGTTATCAATAACTGGAGACGAGTATATATATTTTTGATATATATTTTTTTCAATCTTTATAATTTAATAAATACATAACTATTTTTGATGTTTATTTTGAAAAGTTACTTTTTGTTGAGTGATAAATCATATACTATTTCTATTTCAAAAAATCGTTGAAAAAATTCAATGACTAATCATTATATGGTAAGATATCATTTTATGAGATATCATGTACAAAAAAGGTGACATATTTTTGGAATGTGTTTCAACTGAAGATCAATAACTGATATTTTTACTAACAATTATTATATAAATAAGATTTACAAAATCAATTATGAATGTAGTTTTATGGAAGTTTAAAAAGGAATTTTAAAATGTATCCACTAGAATAGTTTTTTTTAATATTAATCATGTAAAATATATTTCATTCATTGTTTTTCGAGCATCTTTAATCACCGTTGGTTACATTTATAATTCCATGAATCAATTAGTAGGTTTTCATGGATTTCTATAGGATTAAAATTATTTTTATAAGGATTTATCACTATTTTATATAAGATGTTTGTGAAGTAAACACACAATGGTTCTAAAAGAGAAAAGGAATATGTGATTTATGGTGGGACCTTCTATTTTTAGTATTTATCTCCTTAATTTACTCTATTATTATATTTGTATCTAGTTTTAGGATCTATAAATTTAGGGGGTTTTAATTTTTATTTAAATAAATTAATATTTGAAATTTAAATTTATATTGATTTTGTTTTAACTACTTAATTTTTTTAAAGTTTTAAATCTATTTAAACATTATCCATTTATTATAGTTTTATCATCGATTAAAATAGGATGAGGAATATTTTCTATTATAGTGAAAATAAAATATTTGGATATAAAATTGTTTCTATAAATGGTGAGACATATTTTTGATAATTTCAAATGAAGATACATGTTTATCAAATTATATTCATTTTAATAATTAAAAAGGGGGATAATGTTATGTGAATATTTATCTGTTTTTGTTTTGATAATTATATATTATTTATTTATTTCCTATGACATATGTTTTGGAAAGAATATTTAAATATTGATTGAATCTTGCACTACTTTTATAAGAAAAGAATATTGTTGAATGGTTGATTGATTTTTTATTATTCTTTGTGTTCATAAAGTTTTTTATGAACATATTTCCAAGAAAAATACACATAAGTATGAATTAAGGAATATAATATAATTTTAGTGTGCCTTACAAAGTACCTTATGATGTTTAAATGGGTACTCTTTGAATTTATAATTTTTCGATAAGTGATGAACCTTATTAAGAATATGTAACTTAAAACTATTAGTATAAAAATTAAAACCCTTCGTATGAACCTTATGACTACATGGATGAACTATACACAATGTATGTATAAATCTTAAACAATAATATTCAAAACCATAGAATAATATCTCAACCTTATTATGAGTTTGTCTTACCCATACTAAAAGAACCATACACATTTTTTAGAAAAGTGTTGTACCCTTGGAAGAACGCTTGAACCCTATTAACTTGTACATTATAATATTTTGAACCCTATAAAGAATTTATATCTCATAATATAACATCCTAGTTAAAATTTACATTCTATTTTATATTTTATAGTCTATTATTTGGGTTTGGGGGGCATTTGGAATCATTTTAAGAATTTTTTAGGAGAACGTGGGTTGGTTGTAGCCTGTAGGGAATTTTACAGCGTAATTGTGTAGTTTATGGTGGAAATGTTCCATGGGGCACAATCCGTGAATTTTTTTACAGAATAAATATATTTATTCTATAATCCTTGTTTTACATCTTAAATATATCAAATTAGGTTTTTCCTAACCTGAGATGATTTTTTTGAGTGTATATTTTTCATGAATATTTTACATCATAAATCCCAGTTTACGTTGTAAACTGTTCAACCCAGTAGTTTTTATCTATCTCTCATGTGAAAATCCCTTCCTTTGATGTATAATTATCTCCCTTGAACCTTATAATCACCTTCCATGTTATTTTGGGTGTCTCCACTCATTCCAAATCACTTCATTTAGTGCTTGATCTATATAGAAATTGCATCGTATCTCTCTAGGAAAGAAACCTTTCTTATTATTAATTTCCATTGGTTGCAATAGTGTAATTGGACTGAATTTATAGAATTATTCAATCATGTATTTATTTTCATGTAATTTATCTAGATCTGTTGTGTGATCATCTTCCAAGGGCTGGTATGTTATTATTTACGGTGTGGAAGGTGTATGTTCTTTGGGGTATTTTGTGTTCTATTCTCTCCTACATCTATTTTTTTTTTGATATTTTATTCAAGGGTATGTGAATAAATTCAAAGGCCTACTTTTTTCCCTTCCAATGTTGGTGGATCTCTCTATGGGTATGTGCGGCCTGAGTATGAGGTAAGTGGTTCTATATCCTTCCTTTTTAATGAACCATGATTGATATTATTTAATAAATTGTTTTATAAATGAATTGAAATGACTATTTTGTGTATGTAAAGGGATTTTAAATAAAATATGGATTTCCTTTTATTTTGGTAATGGAAAATGGGAGGTTTCAATGCATTGAAAAATGGGTTTTCAAAGTAGTTTTTATAAAAGAAAAGTGTTTTTTGAAAATGAATATGAAATCAATTTTGAATTGATTTTGAAAGTATAACACATGGGAACCCCTAGATAAATAGGTGGAAGGTGTAGCTTAAAGAATTCATCCATTTTATTTTTATGTCGAGGGGTTTACTCATGGGGATTTCTACTTCTCCTTAGTCTAATTATTCTAGGGACTTAATGTTGACATGATTAGGGGGGTTCACTCATGGTGTGTTCCTATGCTCCCAAGTCCAATCGTTCTAGGGGCTTGAGTACACAGTAGTCATTGAATGTGGTATGAGTAGTATTATATCCTAAATTGTTGTGATCCTTGGAGTTATTTACCTGTGATGTGGATTTGTATTGTTTTTTCTTTGATATACCATTCTTGATTTGAGAAATGTTTATGGAAATTATGCATTGAAAGGATTTTCTAATGATTTTTTTGAAACTTTTGAAAAAAGGTCGACATAAACTACACCATAATTTATCATTCTATGTTTTATTTAATATGATAATATTAGGTTTTTTTGTATAAATACTTGATATAGAACACCTAGGTGGAATACTAATGATCATTTTTATCTGACGCCCTACACACCCCTTTGGTAGTTTGTATAACTGGTTATGTATTTTGATGTAGGAAAAGGAAAGGTGTTTTAGTGGGGTGATGTGGTTTTATGTCAGATAGTATATTAGTTTTTGGTGAAATGGTGTGACATTTTCCTCATTTTCACATATATTAGTTGTCTTTATTTATGTTTTCTTTTACTTTTAGAGTAGTTCTATGGGGTTTTTCCAATACTTTGAGTTGTATCTATTTTGATATATTTTTTTAGTTATGGAATAAATTTCTTCAGGTGAATTTTTTGCTGTTTATTTTCACTATGTATATATATATATATATTCCATTTATCGTTTTCAGGTTGGGTGAAATCATTCACTCTAGTTGTAGTTCGATGCTCAAGTGCTAGTCGCCAGCCCATGGGGATCAGGAATTCCATTTGGTTCTTGATAAAATTTAGTCTAGAGTATAAATGGATGAGTTATTAAGGTCAGGATGTGAAAATGTGGTATTAGAACATGGTTATGCTTATTCTTGGTATGTTTTTACATAGTGGTTGGATTGATAAAAATTGAGAGGTAGGTTTTAATGAGTGCATGGACAACTCTTTCCCGGATTTTATTCTTGTTACCATGAGATGTTGGGATGTGTGTCTCCTATGTTGAATTCATAATCTTCATCTTAGTTTTTTTTCTCATGGTTTTCTCATTTGAACTAATATTATTCATATTTTCTGATCATTTCTTATATTTTTGGTGTGCAGTTTTATGCCTCTAAGATTTCTTGTACATGTTCTATAGGAGGGTGTATAATATTTTCCTTAAGATAATCCACTTTTGGATCTAAATCTCACTGAAGATATTGTGTAAGTAGTTAATTCCATTGAAAAAAATGCACTACAAGTCCAGAATGAAGTTATTGAGCTATATGAAGAAGCTAGAGGAGAATGGGATTGATCTTGAGATTTCTTATACAAGAAACCACCATATTTAATGTGTAAAAAGGATTTCTAAGAGGTAAAGGACTGGTTATAAAAGATTGAAAATGTCTTCAAATTCCTGAATACACTTGATACCATTAAGGTGAAGTACACAACATTTAGACTTGAGGGTCCCAGCAAGTGATGGTATGATTCTATAGTACAAGATGATATGAATGTGTTATTGGATTGGAAGGGTTTAAAGACCCTAATTTTTTATTAATTCTTCCCTGATTCTTTGAGGATGGAAAATTATATAAAGTTCCTCTCTTTGTAGGAATGAGACTGTTCAACATCGAAGTACACCAATCATTTTGTGGATATAATTCATTTTTTTAGAGGTGGTAATAAATGATCATATGAATACTAAGAATTACTTGTAGGGTTTACAATTTAATAACTAATTGTTGGTATTTTTTGGAAGTGTTATACCTATATAGATAAAATAGATAGAGTTATAAAAATAAGATGAACACGATAAGAAAGATTGGATAATTCTGCCACTTCTCTTCCACCAAGTGGCAGATTCCGTTGAATATAGGGAAAGAAGACGAAGTGGCATGAGCATCACAAGAGTGGTGGAGGTTTTTCTTATTATCAGGTCTCTTATGAAGCATAAAGTATGACTAGTAGTGTGTTCATGACATAATATTTGTGTGGAATGGTTGGGCACACAAGATTTTCTTGTTCTACACCTATGAATATGTGCAATGGCTATGAATTCTATGAACATCTACATCGATTATATCAAGTTATGTCTATATCTCATTATGCTTATGGATAATTATCTCTAAGGGATGGCACAATCATAAACGTAAAAGTCCATAGGGCTCTATTCACAAGCTTTTGGAGTGAAGTACCTTCTTGAAATGGATGATTTTATAATGGAGGTTGATGTGGGTCCAATGATATTGATAGGTACGAATTTTTTTGTATCTTTTATAGTGATTGATCTATTTGATACATGTTCCTGCCACTTGTCTATATATTCACATTTTATTGGTGTGTTAAAACATCCAACAGAAAACATTTCCTTTTTCATAGAGTTATCGACACCTCTCGAAAATAGGAAAGAGCTTGGGTTTCAATATTTATCTAATTCTTTTTTGATAGCTAACACAAATTTAGTCTCGGATTTACTTTTTTGTGATTTGGATTTGTTTTTATGTCGTCATCTAGATTGATTGGATTATTGACACTTATTCTGAGGTTTATTTTTATCATTATCATGTCACGTTCCTTATAACTAATGAGATCCCATAGGTATTTCAAGGATAGTGGGATTTGAGGTCTGGTTTTACATGACCTTCCCTCCTAGATCACATGAGTTTTTTGTATACTATTATGCTTATTTCGAATTTTGTTTCATCTATTTTTTATCTTCTTGTGGTTCTATATGAATTTAATGATGTTTTTCTCGACAGATTATTTGATGTTCTAGTAGAGAGAGATTTAAAGTTGTCCATTAATCTGGTGCTAGGTACATAACTGATGTTGATTGCCTCTTATTGCGTAAAACATATAGAGATAAAAGGGATAAATATTTAGTTAGATGGCCTGTTAGATAAAGGTTTTGTTCACCCTATTTTCTCATCATGGGAACCCCTAGTTCTCCTTTTTATGAATGTTCATTGTTTACTTTGATTGTGCATGGACTATAAGAAGTTGAACCATGTAATAGTTAAGAAAAATATCATTTTCTCAGTGTGAATGATTTTTTTCAGTTATGTGAAACAATAAGACATTAAAATATTTTACTTTTAGATTAAATATTTTTTTTGGAATTCTTTATATAAAATGTTTAAATTACGCTACATAGGACACTGGATTAGCTTGTATTACACTCAAGACTGAGTTATACCGCCTTTTATTGGTGAACCTATTTTAAAACTAATTTTTTACTCTTTTAAGAATTTTATTTTAAATAATAATATTCATTTTGGAATTTAAAAAGTCAAAATTAGTTTATTGAAAATTTTTAGGATTTTTTATGAAAAAGTTCATTTTTTTGTTGAATAATGAAAATTACTGCAGTTTAGTTAAAAATAGCCTTTCTGTTTAAAAAATTATTAATGATAAGCTATATTTCAGATTTGTTTCAGAGTCACATTAGATCAAGTATACATAAATTTATACAATTAAGTTCATTATAATTAATTTTACATTCAAATTGAATATAAAAACATAATAATGTTTTTAATGTTTTTCTACTATAAAAACACGTTATTTCGCCCCATATATGGGATTAACGTTAATATTAATTTTTCCACTTCTATTATTTGAATTTTTAAAATACAATATACACGAATCTAATTAGTATTATATTTTTGGTCAAATAAGATGAACTTAATTTTTTTACCAAAAAGATTAGTGAATGTGATTAAGATTAATTACATTGATTAAGGTAATATTAAGCTTAATAAGGGACAAATACTTAATATTAAGGACCAAAATGACATGGAAACTTTTCCAAAATCCATTTAATTCCAATAATTTTAAAATTTACCAAATTGGTTCAAAATATATGGTTATTGGTATATTATTAAATGAAAGTTCCCTATATAAAAGTTTAATTAAGGAAAAAGACAAAAAGGTAACTTTCCTTACCTTTAACATTTATAAAATTTTGAGATATGTAAAAAGCATCATATTTTCCTTTATATATACCATTTTTAAGATAAATAGTTTATTATTATCATAATAATTCATCAATAATTTTTAGAGATGATTTATTTACTTAAAATGCTTCAGAAATACCAGCATAATAATTATTTAATTAATAATTAACGAAAATAAATCATACTATAATTATGAAAAGTGAAGTTAATTGACTGAATTATTAACTTTATTGATTTTTGAATATGAAAATACCTTTTTGCACATTTGTAAACCTTATATATTTGAATTACAATATTATATTGATATTTTAAAATTGACATTAAATAAATAATGTCAAAATTGACATTATTGTTATTTTACAATAACTGAATATTATTAAATTATTTTAAAATAATAAAAATCATATATTCTGACAAGTTATTTTTAAGTGTTAATAAATTTTAAATACGGTCTATTAATAGACCAATTAATCTTTTATTATTAACATATTGACCCACATACTGTAAAAAAGATGTTAACACGGTCCAAGTTCAAGCAGTATTTTAGCACGTCACATGAAATTATTTTAAAAGTAATTTCCAAAACACATGAGAATTTTATTTTATAAGTTTTATATAATATTAATAATTCAGTGGATCTATATTTTTTAATAAATATTATGTTAATTTATTTTTTAATGGTTAAATTAATTAGATTAGAAAACTAGATGCTTTAATGAAAACCAATGTGATAAAATTTGGGAATCAAAGAAGTTAAGAAACCAAATTATTAAAATGAAAATATTTTTGCATGGATGAGGTTTTCATAGACCATTATTCTCCTCTAATCCAATATTTTTCCATTTTTAGGCTCTTTAGGTAAGATTGACCACCCATTATTGAATACCATTTGGTATTTACAAAAGTGCCACTCCCTCTTCCCTTTAAAAGCCCACCACCAACCCGCATTTCGAACACCAATAAAACCACTTATGTTCGGCCGATACCTAAAAATAATGTCTCAAAAAAATCCCTCCCCATAACTTATAATCCTCTACTAGGTCAAAAATTAATCAAAAGAAGCTTTTGGTATACACCAAAAGAAGTTACCCGATTAATAAGTAACAACTTCTCTCAATCTATCTAATTTCATTTCGATTACCCACTCCTTGTACTCTTATTATTCTATGATTTCATAGAAAATATAGTATAATAAATATAATATAATGTTTTTATGTTAAAATTTAGACTTACACTGACACACACCTCCATATAATGGTTAATGAACATATTTTTTCCGTGTACGGCGAACTACTGCCTTACAAAATGATGATTGTTCGACTTTACCTACCGCATCTCATGGTGGCCATTATAATGGAAAGTCTATTTAAATATAATATATATTTAATTTATAATTCCTTTATTATTATTTAATTTTTATTTATTATATACCTCTATTTTTCCATCATGTGTAAATACGATAATTTTATTTGAGGAAGTGCAGACTACCGCCCCCTCCAAGCAATATGACTCATTCATGCCATACATGGAACATATAAGGATGGATATAATAAAACAATGAAATATATATAAAATAAATATTATACAGGAAATTATAAAATAAATATGAATCATTTAGTTTTAATTCTTTTAATTCAACAGAGAAATGGAAGTAGGGATCATGCGTACGTACGACCTACCATCTCCATGAACGGTTTACTTCATTTCTAATCTCAAAATGTTATGGAATATTATAAATACATAGGTAATGAATATATATTATAATTAGGAATATTTTTCATTATAAATATAATTAATCCATGATATATTCATTAAAAAATAACAAGTCAATACATACATGAGATAAATTGGCAATTAACACCCAAAACAGTTAAAATAATGAAAGAGTGTTAACAAACAGGTAATAAAATACTTCAATAAGTTAATATATGATAATATAAACATGATTTTGGTTCTTTTATTAGTTATTAACATATGTTAAACCACTATAAAAGAGGATAAATACTACACAACAAAAATTAATGATAAGGTAACGAATTTTCATCTCACTTTTTAAATACCTGAGATTAATGTCATAGTGACTACTTATTTTATGGTACATCCCTACAACCCATTATTATATATTATATAATTAATCCTATTATTCTCATGATATTATAAGATTAAATTAATGTCATACCTTTCTACTGATAATGATTTAAATGCTTCAAAGTGGTATGTGACACTTTGGAATGTTTAAAGATTATTCTCCTCAAATGTTCTTAATCTCAATTTATTTTGATATTGTTTACATCCCTTGATAAAATCAATTTATTTTAATCATTATAAATTATAAATTTAATTGAATATCCATATTCTTATACAATGTATTTTAGTATTTCCTAAACCGTAAAATATTTTTCATATGGTGGTTTCTTTGACAATTATTTGATTAATTGGGGAATTATTCATAAATATGTATTTCTCATTCAATAAGGTTTTTTGAAAAGGAATATTAGTTATTTTTAAAATTAAATATTAGTAATGGTTTGGACATGAAATTATGGCTAGATCCTGGACTTTATATAGCTCTTCGATGCATCGACAGGTTCTCATGAGACAAATAAGTTGGCAAAATTAAACGGGTTTCTATATGTGTCTTAAACCATCTTGTGAAAGGTCTTAACAGTAATATGTTTTCATATGCCTGAGACAAAATGTCTAATAATAAAGAAAGAGTAAGTTATTTTTTATCCATGAAATTTTGCATTGATATATATATGGATGTAGTTTATTCTCAATTTATTGATTTATAACATGTGTTTCAGTCTCTTACTTACCACATTATTTATGCATCATCTTGTTATTTTATAGAAAGTATACTTAGTTATTTAACTTTACATATAGATTAATTCATTATTTCATCTATTTTACATACCCTTACGGAGCATTTTAACTAACCCTTATTATATTTCTTTTCCCAGGTTATGAGGAAGATAAATTTGAATAAGATTTCAAGGATGAATTTTATTTTAGTCTACTATGTAGCATGTTTTATTATATTTCCCCAATGTCATATGGGTTTTATATATGTAATATAGATTTCCAAGACTTCTAAACTATACAGTCCTTTAGGAATTTTATCTTTGTAATAATGATATTTTAATTTAATAATACATTGGATCTAGGATTCGAGGGTCGGGGAGTTATAATTGGTATCAGAGAATGTTTAGCAGTAACCTTAGAAACTAGATTTAGAAATAAATTATTAGGGAGTAAATCCACAAGATAGAAATTGAAGATAAGAGTATAAAATATCCTAGAATTTTGGTAAAGTATATAATTTTGGGGTATTCCTAGAAATACACCCCTATTCAGATACTACAAGTGGACGTGGTTCTGGAACAGATGTACTTAGGAGTAACTACTCCTAAAAGGTGTTGCAAGTCTGACATGGGGAACCTGGTACACAACAATGAGCCTTACCATGCACCTAGTTTGACACTCCCAGTGTAAATGATTATGTTAATTCACATTTTATTTACCCATCAAAATAAGGAATATGGAAGTAATGATTTCCCCAAAGTATCCAAAAATAATGGTTTTAGGATTTATAATGCATAAGTTTATGTTATGGGCTATACCATATTTAGAATGATATATTATAATCTAATCTTGTGCATGAAATTTCTTAGAAATTGCACCTGCAAGGAAGAATGGTATCAATACTCATGTCCAATGTAGAGGTTTCCCTACTGATAAATTAAATGAAGCTATTATTAGAACTAATAAAGTTGTTGATATATTAAGGTAGCTTAGTTAGGTTATGAAAAATAACCTTGCTTGAATAGACCAACCTATTTCATAAAGATAATCTCAAATTTTGATTCGTTTTATGTTTTAAAATCCCCCATATTTTAGACTGACTACTCGTACAATTTTATTTAAACAATAGAGTAAGTTTCTAGAGAATATATTTTTTACATTGGAATATACTGAAAAGGATAAGATTACACTTGCAGTCAATTATCTTTATAGAGATGTGGATCATTTGTGGAATTTAATCTAGAATATAATAGAGGAAGAATATATTGAACTCATTAAATAGAGGACTACTAAGGATTCATTCTTTGATAAATACTTCCCTCATGATAAAAAATTTAGATGAATTGAAAGTTCCTTAGATTAATGTTGATGGAAGAAGAAAGTGTTGTAGATTGTAAAGATTTATATATAAGGCTAGCAAGGTATGCTACAGATTACACATGCAACATAGAGTACAAGATTGATCACTTTTTTAAAGGTATTAATCTAAATCTTAGAAGGGAACTAGTTTCTCATACTTTCTCATTTGATTAGGAGATAATTTTATATACCATTAAAATGGAGAAGTAATTATCAAGATCCAATGTATTCAAGGGAAATCAAGAGAATAAGAGGTCATATGAACACCCTTAAAAATGAAATGATACAAAGAAGATAAAGGGAAAGAAGGATTTTCCTACTTGTGATAACTGTTGAAAGAATAACCTTGTTAAATGATTGAAAGGATTGATAGCCTGTTTTAAGTGTGGAGAAAAAGGACACCAGGAAAAATAATGCACAAGGAAGAATAAAGAAGATATTATTCAGTGTTTCAAATGCAAGGAGATGGGTCCCATTGTAATCAATTACCCTAAACATCTACAGAACATAACTCTAAATTAGCTAAGGGATCAAGGTCAAGAATATGTGATTAACAAAACTGAAGTGGAATGATTAATGTACTTCTATATTTGGATCGATGAAATATGTTTGAAAAGTATTTTATTTATGTTTCTCTTTTCTTTTTTTATGTATGAAAACTATAAGGAGTATACTGCATAGAATTTTCACTAAGGATTTGAGACCATATATGGAATGGTACCAAGAAAAGTTATTGAGTAAAAAGTTACATTTTTCTGAAAAGAACATGTTTGACGGAAAGACAACCCTCAATATGTTTCTGATGTTAAGATAATGATAAATAAATGATTTAATAGATTATTGATAATTAACATGTGAATGGTTAATTACTTGTCTACAAGTGGTCTATGATATCATTGATGGAGTTTACAATACTTTTGGATTTAAGAAATATATGAAATAACATGTGTCTTACTTAGTGAATTTGGAAGAATTCAAGTTTTCATTATGTTTTTATTGTTATTTGAGTTATTAACATTTTTCAAAAGGACGCTTGATTAAGTTATTCAAATGTTTGGAATGCGAAAATTATAATCTATATTGTGTTGATTAAAGGATAAAAATAATTTCACTTTGGAAGTTCAATGCCTTTCATTGAGAAGTAATTGGATCATAATTAGTTGGAAGAGTTAACTATTTATAAAATGGTTTATGATTATCATTGGATGATATTTTAGAGGGTAATATATTACTTAACTATATGTTGTATCATGTACTAAGAGATGAAGTAGTGATAGTTCAATGTGTAATCAAAGGAAACGATTTTTCTTATAAAAAAGTTTAATTTCTTATATTATTATATAGTGAAAGAGTCCCATAAATATAGAAAAAATATTTTTGAAACAAAAATGTTTTCCTATTATCATCCTTTTTGATAATATCAATGATATTTATTTTGAACCTTGGTTTATGGTTTAGTGGTCAACGACTATCTTATAAACATATTCTCTAGAAATCTCCTTCCGAACATGATGGTTACATATTTCTTCCATATACATGTTTCCATTTTCCACATATTTTCTTATACTAGAGAACATAGATACACGAAATTTGTTATTTACTTTCTCTCTTATTATGAAAATATGATATTGACCCTTTTATGATGTGGGTCTTTCAAAAATATATTATTTTCAATCCCTATATTATTGAGGTCATGTTTAAATTGCAAGGAAGAAATTTAATTAAGGTGGGGAGAATGTGACACCTCAAAACATTAAAATATTTTCTTTTTAGATTAAATATATCTTTACTATTGTAATTGTTTATATACAATGTTTAAATTATACTACAAATGACACTAAATTATCTTGAATTACATATAAGATCATGTTTTACTGATTATTAATGGGGAACCTATTTTAAAACTAAATATTAACACTTTTTTGAAATTTAATTTTAAAAATAAACATCATTTTTGAATTCATAATGTCTAAATTGTCTTATGGTATTTTTTTGGTATATTTTTGAAAAAAATAATTTTTTAATGAATAGAGAAAATTACTACAATTTAGTTAAAGATAGAATTTTTAAATAATTATTAATGATAAACTATACTTTATATTTATTTTAGAGTCACATTAGATCAATTATAAATAAATTTATACTATTAAGTTCATTAGAATTAATTTTACTTTCAAATTGAATAAAAAAATATAACAAACTTTTGAATGTTTTTCTATAATAAAAATCCATTATTTCACCCTGTCTGTACGATTAGAATTAATATTAATTTTTCCACTTCTGTGATTTGAATTTTGAAAATTCGACACACACAGATTTAATTAGTATGATATTTTTTGTCCAATATAATCTACATAATTTTTTCACTGAAATGATTAATGAGTGTGATTAATAGTAATTACATTGATTAAAGTATCATTTTGCTTAATAAGGGACTAAACCTTTATATTAAGGACCAAAATTACTTGGAAACTTGTCCAAAAGAAATTGGATGATAATAATTTTACCATTTATCCACTTGGTCCTAAATATATATATGGTTATGGAGATATTATTAAATGAAAGTTCCCTATATAAAAGGTTAAGTAAGGATAAAGAAAAAAGGAACTTTACTTACCTTTAACATTTATAAAATTTTGAGATATGTAAAAAACAGCATATTTTAGTTTATACATACCATCTTGTAAGATAAATAGTTTATTTTTATCATAATAATTTATCAATAACATTTAGAGATTATTTAGTTACTTTAAATGTTTTAGAAATGCCAAAATAGTGATTATTTAATTAATAGATAACTAAAATAAATGATACTATAAATATTAAAAGTGAAGTTAATTTATCAAATTATTTCCAGTAGTTATTCTTGAAGATGAAAATATCACATTTCACATCTTTAAACATAATATATTTGAATTATAATATTATATTGTTATTTTAAAATTAACATTATTTAAATAATGTCAAAATTGACATTATTGTTATTTTACAATAAATGAATCTTATTAAATGATTTAAAATTAATAAAAATAATATATCCTACCAAGTGATTTTTAAGTGTTAATAAATATTAAATATGGAATATTAATAGATCTATTTATCTTTTATAATTAGTATATTGACCCATATACTGTAAAAATGTTGTTAAGACAGTCTAGGTTCAAGTAGCGTTTTAGTGCCTCACATGCACTTGATTAAAATTAATATTCAAAACCCCTGAGAATTTTATTTTATAAAATAGATATAATATTAATAATTTAGTGTCTCTATATTTTTTAATAAGTTTAACTTAAATTATTTCTTAATGGTTAGATTAATTAGATTAGGAAACTAGATGCTTTAATAAAAACCCAAATGATAAAATTTGGGAATCCTAGAAGTTAAGAAACCAAATTATTAAAATAAAAATATTTTTTCATGGATGAAGTTTTTATAGACCATTAATATACTTTAATCGATTATTTTTCTATTTTATAGGCTCTTTAGGTAAGATAAACCACCCATTATTGAATAAAATTTGGTATTTACAAAAGTTTCACTCACCCTTCCCTATAAAAGGAAACCACCTCTCCCCATTCCTAACACCTATAAAAGAACCCAATTTCATCCAATACCACCAAAATTTTCTCCCAACATCCCTAAAAAAGACCTATAATCCTCTATTTGGTCATAAAGAAATCCAAGGAAGCTTTTGGTATACACCAAAATAAGTCACCCAATTAAGAGGTAACACCTTCCCTCAAGTTCCCTAGTTTCATTTACCTAATACACTCTCTATACTCTTATTATTATATGATTTAATATCATATATAGTATAATAAATATACTAGTATCTTTTTCTGTTTATATTTTGACCTAAACATACACACAACTCTATCTAATGGGTAACAAACACACTATTTCTGTCTACGATGAACTACTGCCTCACGAAACGACGATTGTTCAAATTTCCCTACCACCTCTATTGGTGGCCATTATAATCTAAACTATAATTATATATAATATATATGTCATTTATCATGTATTTATGATTATTTGTTTTATATTTATAACATAACTTTAGTCTTTCATCATGTGTAAGGATGATAATTTCATTTAAGTAAGTGTGGACCACCGCCCCCTCAAAGAGATATGATTCATTCATTCCATACACGATATATATAAAGGTTTGTTATAATAAAACTATGAAAAATATATAACATAAATATGATACGGTAAATTATTAAATACATATTTATTATTTGGTTTTAATTATTTTAATTCTATAAAGAAATGAAAGTAGCGTTCTTGTGTATGTACGTCTTACTGTCTCCATGAACGGTGCACTTCATTTATAATCTCTAAATGTTATGTAATATTATATATAAATAATTACTAAATATATATTATAATTAAGTCATTTTTTACATTATTTATATTATGAAACTATGATATATTTAACAATAACAATAAACAAAAATTCAAAATGTACTTCATAAAACCAGGCAATTAACACCCAAAACAGTTAAAATAATGAAAGAGTGTTAACAAACGGGTAATAAAATATTGTAACAAGTTAATATATGATATTATAAAAATAAGTGTGGTTATTTTATTAGTTATTAATATATTATAAACTACTATACATGAGGCTAAATACCACACAACAAAAATTAAGGATAAAGTAAGTGATTTTCATCTCACTTTTTAAATGTGTGAGATTAATGTCATATTCAATAATTTTTTTTATGCCACATATAATTCCAATTTTGATATATTATATCATGATTCCTCTTATTCAAATGATATTGTAAGATTAATTTAATGTCATACCTTTCTGGTGATTATGATTTAAATATTTCAAAGTGGTATGGGACACTTTGGAATGTTTTAAGAATATTCTCCTCAAATGTTCTTAATCTCACTTAATTTTGTGATTGTTAACTTCCATTGAAACAATTACATTATTATAATAAATTTTCATTGTAAATTTAATTTAATATCTATATTCCCAAAAAATGGATATTAGTATTGCCTAAACCTTATACCATTTTCACACAGTGGTTACTTTGAAAATTATTTGATTAATTGGGGAATTACTGATAAGTTTTTATTTCCCATTTAATATGGTTATTTGATAAGGAATATTAGTTATTTTGAAAATTCAACATGAGGAATTATTTGGACTATAAATTACTTGTGGTGCCTGGAGATTATATAACTCTTCGATGCATCGAAATGTTTTCACGAGACAAATAAGTTTTCCAAATTAAACGGTTTCTATTCATGTTTTAAACCATCATTTGAAAGGTATTGATGGTAATAGGTTTTCATGTACCTTATACCTGACATCCAATAAGAAAGAAAAATACCCCATTTAGTATGAATTATTTTTTTCCGTGAGGTTTTTCATCGACATATTTTTAGATGTAGTTCATTCTCAGTTTATTTATTTATACCATGTGTTTCAGTTTCTTACTTGCAACATTATTTATGAGTTATATAGTTATTTTATGGAAAGTGTACTGAGTTATTTACATTTTATATGGATAGGTTTTTTATTTATTCCAATGTACTTACTCTTATTGAGGATTTTATCTCACCCTTATTATATTTCTTTCCCCAGGTTATGAAGAAGATAAATTTGAATAATATTTCAAGGATGGATTTTATTTCAGTTTATTATGCATCATGTTTTATTCTACTTCCCCTATGTATTATGGGTTCTGTGTATATAATCTGGATTTCCAATATTGGTAAAATATATTGTCCTTTTGGATTTTCTTCCTTTTAATAATGCCAATTAAATGTAATAATGCACTGGCTCTAGGATTCTGGGGTTGAGGCGTTACAGTTTGTATCAGAGGAAGTTTATCCACAACCTTGGAATCTAGTTTTAGAAAACCTAGATTAGGGATAAAATCCTAAAGATAGAAAATGAGGATAATATTATAAGAGCATCCATGATTTTTTGTAAAGTGGATATTTTGTGGTATTCTGAGAAATACATCCATGTAGGGATACAATAAGTTGATGTGGTTCTCGCACAATTGTACCAAGGAGTAACAACTCCAATAAGGTGTTCTGAACCTGACCTAGGGAAACCTGGTATAGAAAAATGGGCCTTATTGGAAACCTGTTTTGACACTCCTGGGGGAAATTCCCAGGATAATTAAAATTTTATTCACCCATCATTAAGAAGAATTTAGAAGTAATGATTTCCCCAAAGTATACAAAGCTTATGGTTATAGGATTTATAATGCATAAATTTATGTTATGGAATATACCATATTTGGAATTATATATTATGATCTAATCCAGGGCATGAAATTTATTAGAAATAGAACATAGAAGGAAGAATGGTATCAATACTCATGTACAATTTTGAGGTTTTCCTACTATGAAATTCTAGGAAGTTGGTATTAGAACTGAGTAAGTTGTGGATATATTAATGTAGCTTAGTCAGGTTATGAAAAATAACATTTTCTAAATTGATCTATTTATTAAAAAAAGATAATATCATATGCTGGATCGTTTTATATGGTATAAGCCCCTATATTTTAGTTGGAATACTAATCCAATTACAACTAAACAATGGATTAAATATCTAGAGAAGATATTTATAGCCTTAGAATGCAGTGAAAAGGAAAAGGTAACACTTGGGGTCTATTTTCTATAAGGTGATTTGGATCAATTATGGTCTCTAATCAAGAATACAAGAGAGGAAGAAGAAATAAAACTCATAGAATGAAGGATTTTTTTGGAGACATTATTTGATAAATACATCCCTTCTGATCAAAAAATTGAGATGAAGAGAAAGTTCTTTAGATTAAAGTAAAAGGAGGACGAATGTGTTGTGGATTATGAATATACATTTACAAGGTTAACAAGGTATTCTACCGAATACATATGTAACACATATTAGAAGATTTATCCCTTATTTGAAGGTCTTAAGCCAAATATTTGAAAGGGAATTGGTTTATCAGACATTCTCATCCTAAAAAGAGATAGTTTTATGTTCCATTAAGATAGATATGGAATTCTCAAGATCCTATGTATTCAAGGGAAACAAAGAGAAGAAGAGGTCGTATAAACACCATGAAAAAGGGAATGAGTCAAAGAAGATAAAGTTAAATAAGAATTTTACAAATTGTGATAATTTTTGAATGAATCCCAATGATAAATGCTTGAATGGATTCAGAGTTTTTTATAAGTGTGGTGAAAAAGAACACAAGGAAAAATAATTCAATGGGAAGAATAAAAAGGATATTATTTAGTGTTTCAACTATAATGAGATGGGTCACTATACCAATGAATTCCCAAAAATTCAAGAGAACATAACTCCAAATAAGCTAAGGGATAAAGGTCAAGCATATGTGATTGTCACGACCAAAGTGGAATGATTAATGTAATTTTGTATTTGGATATATGAAATATGTTTTAAACATATTTTATTAATGTTTCTATCATCATTTGATGTATGAAATATGTAAGGATTGTTCTTCACCAAATTTTCTTTATAGATTTGAGAACATATGTGGAATGGTACCATGAAAAGATATTGAGTAGAAAGTGAACTTTTTTTTTTGAAAAAAACATGATTGATGGAGAGAAAACCCTTAATATGTTCCTGATGTTAAGATAATGATAAATAAATGATTTTATATATAAGTGATAATTAACATGGGACTTATTGAGGACTTGTCGAAAAGTGGTCTATGATATCTTTGATGAAGTTTACAACAATTTTGGATTTAAGGAATATATCCAATTACATGTTTATTACTTATGGAATAAGGAATAATGCATGTTTGCAATAAAGTTTTACAGTAATTTGAGTTATTACCATATTTAAAAAGGATATATGATAAATTTATTCAAATTTTTGGAATGTGAAAATCAAATTCTTCTTCATGTTGGTTATAGGATAATGATACATTTAATTTGGAAGTTTAGTGACTTTCATTCAGAAGTGATTGGATCATAATCAGGTAGAAAATTTATCTTTTTATAAAATGGTTTGTAATTATCATTGGTTTAGATTTTAGAGTGTAATGTATTATATCACTATATGTTTTATCATGTGCTAAGAGATGAAGTAGAAATTGATGAAGGTATAATCAAATGAAAAAATTGTGTCTATAGAAAAGTATATTTACTTATTTCTTATACAGTGAATGAATCACATAACAATAAAAAATGGTTTTCAAAAAAAATATATTTTCCTATTATCATCAATTTTGATGATATCAATGATCTTTATTCACACCTATGGATTAAGATTTTTTGGTCAACAACTTTCATTAGAGCACATTCCCTAGCATTCTCCATTAGAACTTGATGGTTATATTTTTCTTCCATATCCATGTTTCCATTTTCCACCTATGTTCTCCTACCAGAGAACATAGATACATAACCTTTGTTATTTCCTTTCTAACATATTAATAAAAAATGATATTGACCCTTTTTATAATGTGGGTCTTTCAATAATATTTTATTTTCAATCTCTAGATTACTAAGGTCAACTTTAAATTTCAAGGAAGTAACTTAATTGTGGTGTGAGTAATGAGATACCTCAATAAATTTAAATATTTTTATTTTAGATTAAATATAATTATTTTATAATTCTTTATATAAAATGTTTAAACTACACTACTTACGACACTAAATTAGCTAGCATTACATGTAAGACCGAGTTTTACAACATTTTAATGGAATACTATTTTGAAAGTAGATTTTTGACACTTTTAAGAATTTTATTTTAAAAAATAAACATAATTTTTTAATTCATAATTTTGAAATTAGCTTATGATAAATTTTTTTGTTTTTTCTGAAAAAACTTCATTTTATGATGAATAGTAAAAATTACTTCAATTTAGTTAAAAATATCCTTTTCGTTTAAATAATTATTAGTGATAAACTATATTTTAGATTTGTTATAGAGTCACATTAGATCAATTATAAATAAATTTATATAATTTAGTTCATTAGAAATAATTTTACTTTCAAATTAAATAATAAAACTTAACCACCTATTGAATGTATTTCTACTATAAAAACCCGTTATTTCACCCCTTTTGTTGGATTATCGTTAATATTAATTTTACCACTTATATGATTTGAATTTTTAAAATCTAACATAAAAATATGTAATTAGTATGATATTTGTTTTCTAATAGGATCACATAATTGTTTTTTACCAAAATGATTATTGAATGTGATTAAGATAAATTACATTGATTTAGGTATGATTAAGATTAATAAGGGACTAACCCTTAAAATTAAGGACCAAAATGACATGGAAACTTGTCTAAATCCATTATATTCCAATAATTTTACCATTACCCCACTTTTTTTTGAAATATATTGTTATTGGTGTATTATTAAATGAAGGTTCCCCATATAAAAGGTTATGTAAAGAAAAAGACAAAAATGCAACTTTCATTACCTTTAACATTTATAAAATTTATAGATATGTAAAAAACATCAAATTTTAGTTTATACATGCAATTTTTTATAATAAAGAATTTATTTTTATCATAATAATTTATCAATAATTTTTAGAGATGATTTTGTTACATAAAACACTTAAGAAATGCGAACATAGTGATTATTTAATTATTAATTAACTAAAATAAATGATACTATGAATATTAAAAATGAAGATAATAGATTTAATTATTTTCTTTATTTATTTTTGAAGATGAAAATATCATGTATAACATATGTAAAAATAATATTTTTGAATAATAATATTGCATTGTTATTTTAAAATTAACATTAAATAAATAATGTCAAAAGTGAAAAAATTGTTATTTTACAATAAATGAATATTATTAAATGATTTAAAATTAATAAAAATACTATCCTACCAAGTAATTTTTAAGTGTTAATAAATATTAAATAAGTTCTATTAATGGACAAATTAATCTTTTGTAATTAACATATTGACTCACATACTGTAAAAACATTGTTAACCCAGTCCAGGTTCAAGCAGCGTTTTAGAACGTCACATGCACTTGTTTTAAAATTAATTTCCAAAACACATGGGAATTTTATTTTATAAATTAGGTATAATATTAATAATTTAGTGTCTCTATATGGTGTAATAAATCTAATTTTTATTTATTTTTAATTGTTAAATTAATTAGATTAGAAAACTAGATGCTTTAACAGAAAAATGTTAAAATTTGGGAATCATAGAAGTTAAGGAACCAAATTATTAAAATGAAAATATTTTTGGGTGTATGAGGTTTTTATCAACCATTATTTTCCCTTAATCCATTGTTTTTCTATTTTTGAGGCTATTTAGGTATGGATAAGTTAAGGGATTTTAATATCAATTTTTAAATTTGTGAGATTAATATCTTATTCAATACTTACTTATTTTGTGTGAAATAACTTATGATCATTTTGAAATATTATATCATGAATCCACTTATACTCATGATATTATAAGATTCATTTATTTTCATACCTTTCGGGCAATTACGATTTAAATTTTTCAAAGTGGTATGAGACACTTTAGAATGTATAAAAATTATTCTCCTCAAATTTTATTAATCTCACTTAATTTTGTGACTTTTAATTTCCCTTGAAGCAATAAATTTGTTGTAATCATTTTTCATTGGAAATTTAATTTTATATCCATATTCTATTATAATGGACATTAGTATTTCTAAAACTATATAACACTTTTCAAATGATGGTTACTTGGAAAATTATTTGATTCATTTTGGAAATATTTTTAAATCCATATTTCTCATTAAATATTTTTATTTGATAAGGAATATTAGTTATTTTGAAAATTAAATACGAGGAAGGCTTTGGACTAGCAATGATGGGTGGAATTCATACTTTATATAGCTCCTAGATGTATCGATATGTTCTCAATAGATAATTAAGTTGGCCAAATTAAATTGGTTTTTATTAATGTTTTAAACCATCTTATGAAAGGCCTTGATGGTAGTAGGTTTTATGTTCCAGAGACATGAATTACGATAAGAAATAAATTTACCCCATCTAGTATCAGCTATAGTTTTTCTATGAGATTTTACATTGACATATCTATGTATGTAGTTCATTATATGTTTATTGATTTATAGCATGTGTTTCAGTTTCTTACATGCCACATTATTTATGACTTATCTAGTTATTTTATGGAAATTGTACTTAGTTATTTATGTTTCCATATAGACTGATTCATTATGGATTCCTTTTTACTTAACCATGCTGAGAATTGGAGCTCACCCTTATTATGTTTCTTTCCCCAGGTTTTAAGAAGATAACTTTGAATAATCTCTCAAGGATGGATTTGATTTTAGTTTATTATATTGAATGTTTTATTCTATTTACCTAATGTATTATGGGTTTTATGTATGTAATTTGGCTTTCCAAGATTGCTAAACTACACATTCCTACACGATTTTATTCTTTATAATAATACCTATATTATGTAATAATGAATTTTCTTCAAGATTCATGGGTGGGGGAGTAACAAGTTAATGGGGGAAAAGTGAATTTTAATGATATATCTTCCATCAGGTTATGATCAACTCAGGGTTTGGGAGTCCGATGTAACGAAGTTCACTTTTAGGGGAAGGTATGGCTATTCTGAATATCTAATGATGCGTTTCAGTCCAACTAATGTTCCTATAGTTTTTTATGTATTTGATGAACTAGACACTTTATTAATATCCTAACAACATTCTCATTGTGGTTTTGGATGATATTTTGGTTTACTCAAGGTTTGATTTTGAGAATGAGTACCATCAAAGTTTGTTTTTAAAATCATGAGGAGTCATAGTCTATATAGAAATATTTTGATATGTAATTTATGGATCCATGAAGTTATGTAATTTGAGAATGTGATTTATGAACATGTCTTATCAGTTGATATTGAGAAGGTGTAGGGCGTCTTTTCATGAGGGAAGCGAAAAAATGTATTTGAGATTCAAACCATCCTTGGTCATTCTGGATACTATTGCGGATTCATCAAGGATTTTTCAATGTTGGCATCAACCTTGAAAGCTCTTATGAAGAAGTGGGTGAGGTTCAAATAGAATACTACCTTGGAATTTAAGGATTAATGGAAAATGATGGGACTCATTCTCACTTTTATATGGACACACAAGAGGAGGATTCCAGAAAGGTTATAACTAGTGTTCAATTATCATCATCTCTCCTTGAGTATATTTTACAGAGACAACCACATGATTAGAAATTTAAATAAATCAGAGAGGCCCTTTATAGATGGGATATAATTTCGGGTTTATCTCTCCCTTATGATTGTTTTATCTGCATTAAGAATAATGTTATTGTCCCATAATATTGAAGGAGTTTAGTTTTTTTACTATCATAGTTTTTCATGGTCTATTTATCTTGTTGCTATAAATATGTATTATGACAAGAGACAGATATTATTTTGTCTGAATATGAAGTGTAATATTTTAGGTCAGGTGTCCCACGATTAAACATACCAATAGATAAAGGAAGAGAATCTAAAACCCTTTGGGTTCTTCCATTATCCAATAGTTCAATTTTTTAAATGGGACAAGGATCTGATGAACTTTCTTATTGGATTAACATATAATTGACGTGGGAAGAGTTCTATCTGGGTAGTGGTGGTTAAATGGATGAAATAAATCCATTTTATTATAATTAGTGATACTATTAAAGTAGATTATTTTGGTAAGATGTATGTGTAGAAGATCATGATGTTACCTGGGGACCCTATACCATTGTCTTAGACAAAAATCCCAAGTTTACTTCCATATTTTTGGAAGAGTCTCCAGAAGGTTATTGGGACTCAGGTAAGGTTGATTATAGCTTACCACTCATAGATGAATGGCTAGATAGAGCATTATATTCATATTTTAGGGTATATGATTAATGGATTCATCTTATATTTTAGTTGATCTTATGATATCCATAATGTGATGGTTGGGTTTTATTATAGAAACAGTTATCAGTCATCGAATAGAATGACACCCTTTGATGCATTGTATGGTTACCCATTCATATCAAATATTTGATAAGAAGAAGCAGGAGATGAATCAATTGGGGGATCAAATATCATATAATAGATGTTAGTGAGGATTCATGATATAAGTAAACATCAGGTTGTAGCATTAATATGAATGAAATATTGTGCATATTTTCTGCACTATCCTTTGGAGTTTTCTATAGGTTAATGGGTTTTATTGAAATTTTTTCCTCATTTTGGTCACTTTTATCTTGGGAAATAGGATAAGTTGGATCCAATATATGTTGGACCATTTCAGGTGATTGAGTCATTTGGGAATGTGGCATATCTATTTGAATTACCAGATCAATTGATATGAATAAATGATATTTTACACACATCTCAGCTCAAGAAGTACCACACTGAACTCTCTCATGTTCGGAGTTGGTAAGATATCGAGTTAGAGAGAGATCTTTCAGTTGTGGAGAAACCTGTAGAGATCGTTTATTATCAATTGAAATTATTATGTGGGATATCTATCACATTTGTTAGAGTGTTATGAAGAAACAGATCAGATTCTCATGAGACTTGGGAGTGTCAATCATTGGTCAGAGAGAAATGGAACCACCTCTTCCCAAAGGACCCTTCTTTTATCTAACTTCCCAAATAAAAAAAGTGTTATGTTGGGGAGATTTGTAACATATTGGATAAAAGTTAGACCCTATTCTATTTAATAGTTTTTTATTTGGGTTTAGAGGGCACCAAGAATTATTTTGGGAATTGTTTTGCAGACCCCAAATAGTTGTAGCTTGTAGGGAACATTTATGGTGTAAATATATATTTTATAGTGTAAATAGGTTGTGGGAAAAAGTTGTGAAAATGGATTTAGGCACAAGTCTATTTATACTAAAAACCCTATTTAACATTATAAATATTCCATCCATCATTTTTTTAACCCAAGGAAACATGTTTTTCAAATGTGTATTTTCATGGGGATTTTACACCCTAAAATCATGGTCTACAATGTAAACAATTTGGAGTAGTCGGTTTTATATTCCACTCATGTGAAACTTCCATAATTCTATGTGCTTGTATCTAATTTAAACCATAGGCTCCCATTCCAGGATATTTTGTTTTGTGTCTCAGCTCCTTTCAGATCACTTGGATTGTGCTTTATCTCTATGGTGGTTTCACTACATCTCTCTGGGTAAGAAACCAGTATGATTCTTCATTTAAATTAGTCATGGAAGTGGCATTGGATCATGTTTATACAATATGTGGACCACAGATTGATTTTCATGTGATTATTCAAGATCCATTGTGAAATCATCTTCTAAGGGCTGATCCTTTGTTGGTTATAGTGCATTAGTTGTGTGTTCTTTATGGTATTTGTGATATATCCTCTCAACCACCTATATTGTTTATGGAATATAATTAGAAGATGTGAAAATAAATCCTAAGGTGTTTTTTATTGTCTTTGTGTTCCTTGCAGTGTTGGTGGATCCCATTTAGGGCATGTGTGACCTAAGTTTGAGGTAGGTGGTTCCATCTCAAACATTTGTTAAATGAACCATGATTGATCATGTTTTATAAATTGTTTTATAAATGAAATGGAATTATTTTTGACTGCATGGAAATGAATTTTCAAAAAAATATGATTTTTACCTTGATTTTGGTAATGGAAAATGGGTGTTTTGAAAGAATTGAAAAAATAGTGATTAAAAGAATGTTTGATATGAGAAAACAGTTGTTTGAAATTTATTATTAAATACCTTTTGAAATTATTGGGAATTACATCACCTACGAAGCCTTAGGTACTTAGGTGGAAGGTGTATCTTAGGACCATAATCCATTTTTTATTGGTGGGTTCAATAATGTGGAATTAATTTTCTCCCTAGGATGTTATTCTCGGGACATGATATTGAAATAATTAGGGGGTTCACTCATTAGATGTACCTATAGTCCCAAGGGTTCTTGTTCTAGGGGATTAAGTGAGCACTAGTCATCAATTGTGGAATGAGTAGCCTGATAGCCTAACCTATTGCGATCCTTTGTGTAATTTACCTATTCTTTAACATTTTATTATTTTGGATTTGATATAACTTGCATTATTTGATAAATTTTAATAGAAATTATTGTTTGAAACTATTTTTCTTGTGTTTTTTTGAATGGTTTAAAAAGGAAAAATATTTACCATTCTTTTGATATAAACTACATTATCATTTATAATTATATGTTTTCTTTAAAATTATCATATTGCTATCATTTTTATAGAGACTTTATATGGAACTCATAGGTGGGATCATATTGATCTTTTTTAGATTAATCCTTGAACACCCCTTAAGTGGTGTAGAGACCTAGTTATGTCTTTTGATGTAGGAAAAGGAAAGGCGTCGCAGTGAGGCAGTGAGGTTTTATGTCAGATGGGTACTATTGTTGGATGTGTGATGGTTAGATTCTTCCAACATTATCAAATGGATTAGTTGTCATTGTTTTATTTTTCCTTTTATATTGGACATGTACTTTGTTTTTGTTATGAATACCTTGAGTTTTATCGATTATTCCATCTTCTTTCAGTTATGATATGTTTTTATTTTTGTTATTATCATGCTGATTCTTTCCACTATGTGTGTATGTGTGTATATATATATTCCTCGTATCGTGTTTAGGTTGGGAGAAATAATTCTCTGTAGTTGTTTTTTGATGCTCGAGTGCTAGTCTCCTACCCATAGGGATTATTAATGCCCTTTGGGTCATGTCGTATTTCGGTATAGATCCAAGGTGGATGGGTTATCTGAGTTGGGATATAACACAATAAATTTGAACTAAAAGAGGATGTACCCTATAAAATTATACCTTACAAATTTTGTACCCTATGATGATAATCCATCATAAAAAAATTTCATCCTATAATGAAGTTGTACCCTATAGAGCTTATTAAACCTTATAAAATTTATGTACCCTATATGAATGAGCCTTATGAAATTTTAAACCTCATGAGAAAAATTTAAAATCATGGAGATTTATTTATTTTTGATTTATTATTAATTTTTATGACTATTTATCATTTAGTCCTTTGAATTTAAATATGAATTTGGTTTTCAAGGAAATAATTTTCACATGGACCATGGGAATATTAAATGGGATTAAATATTTTTTAGTTGAGTATTTATAACAATAATTATTTTTTTAATAATTTATTATTATTAATAAGTTTTTATAAAAATTTTTATTAAGTATTATAGAGTATAAAAATTGATTAAAGAAAAAAATAAAAGTGAATATTATTATTTTTATTTATGAAGGCCGATCGTATAAACAATTTTCTAGAAATGAACATCAAAGAACTCTAAATTAGTTCAGTTATTTTACATGCACAACATTATGATTCAAAAGTGGAAAATATACAATGACTATTTCTTATCAAAATATTTTGTTCATTCACTAATTATTTTCTATAATACATATTTCATGATAGAAATATATAAATATATTTTGACAGAACCGTTTTTGTGTGGATGTGAAAGATATTTGAGCTATTCTATGTGGATTATTTTTAATATCACATATTATTGAACTTTATAATAGAAAATTTAATTGTACATAACCTATATTTTTGATGTGATCCCTAGTTTCTCGATATTCATAGATTTCACTATTTAAATATGGTTATGTGGAACTATATTATTCATATCATTTACTAATGCATGTTTTTATTCTTTTTCTTTCAAAATCTAGACCTCACTATTGGATTATACTACCCATTAAATGGTAACACCTTTTTTCCACAAAGTGGAAAGGAAGGTCTATTTGGTTCTGACTTCAATTTAGAAAAAGTCTTTTTAATGGGTTGTGAGTCCCCATTAAAATTCTGGTTGTATTGGTTATGCTTCCATTAGAAAATGATGTTATAATTGGGTTAAGACCACCATTATAAAGTCATTATTTTTTGGATGCAATTTTACTCATGGATCGAGATAAGTCAAGAGTATACATATGATCATTATGATTATAATAACTAAAAACATACCTTGTTCTTAGAATTGACTTTCCACTACTTAAATTATCTAACTCTGATAAATCTATTTTTTTTATAAATTGCTCAATTTTCCTTATCTTGACCATTTAACCATACTCATATATTAGAAAAATGAATATTTTTAAGGATGGTGATACGATTTTTAATCAGACTTATGAGTTAGATGATAAATCGATTTATGTTTAAAATAATATTAATCAGAGTGACGATTTGAAACTAAAATTCAAATTTATTATTACGAAGAAGATTTTTTTTATAATTTTAATTTTTATTGGGAAAATTTTGAAAAGGTTATAATATAGTTGAAACTTACAAAATTAATTATATATTCAATTCTATACCTATAAAGTCACATTTCTAGTATGCCTATTTTATTCCAAAAGTTCACCTTTGTACACTAAATGTCCGAGAGGTGGTCACTAGAAGAGTTTTTTATTCCTTAAACATATTAATTTTTTTTTAAAACTTATAGGGATTATATTTCTAAAGAAATGGTATTTTTTAAACCCCATAGGGATAGATAAATATGGGTTATAAAATTATTATTCACTAAAATTACTAGGCCAAATAATTTTTGGGTACAGAACATTCAGTTTCATCGATTTCAGTGGAAAAATGGAGAGTTCTGGAAGTTGATATACTTGGTACATGGACACCTATTATTCTTAACACATTACCAAAAAACAAGTCCCACTATTATAACTTAAAAAAAGTTATATATAGATATATTACTTTTAGAGACAACATTTATAGATAAATTACTAGTATTTGTAATATATATTTTCTTGGTAAGAATTTAGATTCAAATGTTCTTTATGTTTTAGGACTTCACTATAAACTTATTTTCATATGTTAATTATGCGATGAGGGTTACTCCATGAACTTTGGGAATTAAATTTGTACCATCATAAGTTTGGTAGGTTTTCAGATGTTATCTATTGATATGCGTGATAATATATAAACCATTAACCTTGAGGTCCTTGATTTTTAGAATTTTCTATTTTTCACTGCAATCGTGGACTAGTCTTAAAATTGGAATAGGAGGCTAGGAAACAAAAATTGTTGAACCATATCTGTAATATATAGGAAAATTATTTTGAGTAATCTTATGAAAATAATGTTTAATTCTTTTAGGGTCAGTGTCCCATTCCAATATGGTAATTAGTGTATGTCTAAATTTAAACCTACTGGTGAAGTCAAAACATCTAAAATTTTAGATTAGTGAAAATGGAAAACATTAGAATAAGAAAAATGGGATTATATAATATGAACACTATGTTTATATCTTATTTAATGATTATAAAAGGTATATTTCAGTTTATTTTCTTTTTCTTAAATTTGAATCAATCATGTTTTTAATGGTGTTTTCCTTTTTCAAAATATGAAAAACCAAACTATTTTTCCATATTGATTGATTATGGTGGAGAGATTATAAATTTTTCTTTAAATATTTTTATAGTGATTAAATAATTAAACATATTTTATTAAAACTAAGAACTCCAAAATAGAATGGTTTAGGAGAAAATAACAATATAAAACCTCAAGTATTTTCCCAGTATATATGGTGAAAATATTATGTTCTTAAAAATTTATGGGTTGGAACTATTTGTATTACTTTATACACTCTTAATCAAGTCTTAAATCGCCCATTTTTACATAAAAAACTTTATGAATTATATATTAAAAGGATTTAAAAAACATATTTAATTGAGATACTTTAGTTGTGAAGTGTTCATTTTTGAATACAAAAAATAATTTACATAAATTTGATCTGATGGTCAATGAATAAGACTTTCTTGTTTCTCAAACACAGTTATGGATTATCATGTTTTAAAAATACATAAAAATATTATTGAAGAAATAGTTCATGTTACATTTGATGAGTATATTCCTTATACAATGTAAAATATTCTAGATTATATATGTGATAATTTTTTTTAAACCCCTTATGCTTTACTGTGTGAAATTAAACGACATTAAATAGTATTA
Organism: Viscum album; assembly: GCA_963277665.1. Lineage (NCBI taxonomy): Eukaryota > Viridiplantae > Streptophyta > Magnoliopsida > Santalales > Viscaceae > Viscum > Viscum album. The sequence continues at coordinate 1,881,394,200 of OY728138.1, read as the reverse complement.
ATCATCCATCTAGATAATCTAATAGAATATAATCATATGGTAAATGAAGAACAAGATTTATTTTTTAAATATAAACCAAATGATATTGGGAAATCATACTACTGATAATATTATTAGTGATGCAGATCAATCAGTTATAAAAATAAGTTCTTTATGAAATGAATGTCATAATATTTAATTCTTGTCTCAATTTAAACCTAAAATTAAATATTATTCCTTGGGTAATGATAGTTTTATAAATTATATTTTAAAAGAGATTAATTGATTCAAACAAAACAAGTTTTGGACTTTGGTTGAACATATTAATTATTTCATAGATAAATGATTTATATGTTCTTCTAAAATAGGTGTGATTGAATAATTTTTCAATATAAGTATAGACTCATTTCTAAGGGTTATAATAAAAAAAATTCCTATATTTTGGAGAAACTTTTTTTTGAGTAGATAGAGTCTAGTACTTGAGTATTATATTAGCATTCATTACTCATATAAATGTTAATATATTTCAAATGGATATAAATTGTGAATTCCTAAAAAATTATGTTTTGAAGGAAGTTTAGGTTTACCAACCTCTTTGTTTTAAAGATATTAATTTTTGGGAACATGTTTTTAGAATTACCAAGGATCTTCGTGGACTTAACTAATCCCAAAGAGCCTATAATGAAAGATTTTATAGAGTCTTACTTAATTTTTTAATGGAATGGAATATAATAATTTTTTTAATAAATATATTTTTTAAAATTAAACCGTAATTGTATAAATCTATACCGATAAAATTATATTTTTTTCAACCAAAAAAAAATAATAGAAAATTTTTTAAATCACATGTAATACAAATTTGGTATGAGTATCATGTGTAAAAATAAAGAATTTCATAGCTTCTAGAAAACCCAAGGACTAAAATAAACTATCTTCACTCAACATAATTCCCTAGTATATTTTTATAAACAGTTTTTATAAAAATTCTTCTAGTATAATTACTCTATTCGGTACCTTATGTAAACTTGATGTTGATGAATCTAGGAAACCCATCAATCAAAATATCTTTAGAGGGATGGTAAAACATTTTCTTTACCTAAACCCTAGTAAGCCATACATTATATACTATATGTTATTTTATAAAAGATTCTAAATAAATCTAAAAGAGACTAATATGTATTCAATCAACTGTATTTTCTATTACATTAAATAAATTTGGGAAATTAAACTATGTTATTCTTTTGGATTCATGTTTTTATATAAGAGATATTATGATTATAATTTTGAAGGGTTATAATGGATCTTAAGAGTATATATAGAACTTTTCACTTTATTGGTGGTGATTTCGTTTCTTGTTCCATCAATAAGAAACATTCAATTAAAATTCACCTTATTGAAGATAAATATATTGAACTTGGAAGTAGTTTATCTCAATTTTTGTTGATTCAAAACACACTCACTTATTTTGGAATGAATTTTACTAAAAAAAATATCATTTGTGATAGAACCAGTGATATTTCGACTTCTAATCACCCATCACCACACTCATAAAAAACACATATACATAATACACCATTTCTTTGGGGATCACACACTAAAAAGAGTTTTTAATCTTGAATTTGTAAATAATGAATATAAATTTGATGATATTTTTACTAAAACTTTACATTATAAAATATTATTATACATTAAATAGAATATGGGTATTATCTCTATTAAGTGATCACTTTCCTTTTTTTAAATTCTTATGAAATTAAAAAACTTCTCGAGAAAGGGGGAGGATATTACATATTGAATTGTTGATGCATGAACTTCATATTTTCTCATAGAACACTGGACAAATGTTACAAGATGTTTGATAAACATCTTTGTGAAGGATAACTTAAATAATTTATGTTGTTAATTGTACTTAATAGTAGTTATCTTCTAGATAGTATCATTTTTCACATATGATTTACTATTATATAATCACCACCTTTCATAGATACACATACATATGTTTCTATGTTTTTAATTTTTATTTAATTTTATTTCTCAATTTTTTGTTATGTATTGTATTTTGATTTGGGTTTTTAATTATCAAAAAATGGGGCATTATTGAGTCATTTACCTTGAATAACATCTTTTGGTTCTGTTGTTTTTTTGAATCATGATAAAATCATCTTTTTTACTTTCACTTACTTTATGTTTTTTAGTTTTTTATATGGAGTTAACATTAATTCATAATGCATCGATGAGTTAAATTTGAACCATATAATTTTATAAACATATTGTATTCACGTTGAATCATTTAAATGGAAGATAGATATACTTTAATGTTTTATATAACTAAAATTAATGAACTGGGAGAAGTTTGTTTCATTGAATTTTATAAATAGATATGTGATTCAAGGAATGGTCGATACAACCTATGCATTGAATTTTTTTTAATGAGTTGTACACTATCACAGTGCAATAGATAAATATTATGTGTATTTATTTTCCAATAAGTTACATAGAGAATCCATTTTTAATGAATTATTGGAAAGACCTCTATGTTTTTTAGTTTTGATTTTGTTTCTAGTTCTTCAAGATTGGTGATATTTTAAAGCAATAAATATGGTACATCCAAACAATGACTATGATGAAGACTAGGGAAGGACATAATGAAAATTATTTGGATTTAATATATTCATAGGGATAAATCTTCTTGCTAAAAATCATTTATTATGGAAGTTATAGGGTGTGGAACTTTTATCTTTTGACGAGGTAAATCACTGAATTTCTCAATTTGGAACTTGTATCCCTTGGAATTGGATAAAAATCATTATGCCACATTGGATTAAAATAGAAAATTTCCTTGGACAGAAATTGTTGGTAATATTATTTAATAATATTATTTAAAGGAGTAAAAATATTGTTATTCTAAACATTATGTTTTTTTATCCATTTTGTTTAAATTTGTTATTTTATTGTTTACCTGAGTTTAGTATTTAAATTATTAGTGTTCTAATTTATGAAACATGTATCACATTTTTATATTTTACTTTGCATTTATTGGAATTTTTAACTTCTAAAATACTTAATTTATTGAGTGTGAGAAATTATTTAAGTTCAATTAAACTTAAATTCACCCCACATGAAGTAGTTTTACCAAGAAAATAATATTTTTATGTTTTATCCCATATAATGAATTATATGATAGTGTTAATATATGTAAATAAATATAAAGTGTTTATATTAAAAATTATGTATTGTACCAAATGAATAAATAAATTATAATATATTTATTTTTAGCTATTTATATGAATTGTTAATATATGTTGATCTCATGTTTTAATACTTTAATTATTCATTTATAAAGATTTATTCCATAATTATTATTCAAATATTTCATTGTAATATTATGAATTATTATATGTATGATTTAGTTTAAAAATTTTAATCTTCTTTTATAAATTATCATATATTCATATAAGGATGTAGAGGAGGCCTACCAAAGAAGAGGTAACTATCTAATATTATCAAAAATAATGTTCATCTCATGTTCTCACCCCCACTTATAAAAGGAAACCCTTAATATATATTCCTTAAACCACATTGATAATTATAGATCTAAAAAACCCATAAATAGTATCCAATATGCTTTAATAGACACTAATTAGAGGTTATGGTCTTCTTAAAAGACCATTCAACGGGTCCTTAAGAGAGCATGTAGAAAAGGCCTACCAAAGAAGGGGTAACTGTCTAAACCAATCATTTTCAATTTATTTATTATTATACCTCGTATAATTTTTTTATTCATCATTAAATAATAAATTCATTGTCTGAAATATAATTAGTTTTTATTATGATTTTGTAACCACTTATATCCACCATCAATTCTATTAAATGGGAAGTGAAAGTATTGGTCATGCGTACATGTGGACTACCACCTCCATGTAGTAATACAATTAATTTACCATATCCATATTTCATGGATGGTTATTACTATGGGTTTTATGTTTATATATTATATTTACGAAACAATTATTCTTCTAAAATTATAATATAGTATATACCTTCTAAACTTTTAATATGATGGAAAATGATAAATCGCTTGTGCGTACATGTGGACTATCACCTCCACAAAATTATATGATATGTTTTTCATTTATACATTAAATAGAAGGTGATAAGGATATATTTAATGATAATATATGATTAATATGATAAAATAATTATTATATTAAGGTGAATTTTTATTTACCTTTATATTTTCAATTTCATTAAAAAGTGAAAACAACATTCATGTGTATATGTGGATTACCGTCTCCATGAATGGTGTATTAAAATTTTCATTATCTATATTTAATAGATAAACATAAACACATATATAATTAATATATATGATATTTATTTCTTGGAAGTATGATCAATTTACATGGATCATAAAAAGCGAAACGAAATTCTCATGAAAACGAAACAATTAACACCTGAAAACGATGATTTTAATACAAAATTATTTATAAATGATTGTTAAAATGTTATAAGTAGATCATATGTGATATTATTATAATTTAAATTAATAATATATATAATTATAAAAAATTTAAATTTATTTTACCAGAGGGTAAATCACATTATAAGTAATTTGAATTGGAGGTAAAAAATTTATGTTACAATCTCCCCGTTTATTATGTTTTTTAAAATAATGGTTGTGATGATGATATTTTATAAAAAATTTATCCATAATACCATGAAATGTTTTATACTTTGATTATTCATAGAGAATAAATTTTTTTCATTTCATTTCCCCCTCTTTAAGTACTCAAGATACTGAAATAATGTTTTTAAGGTAAATCAACTTTATTTCTCTCTTCAATTGGAAAAACTTTTTCTTCCACGTCTATGTTTTCTAAGAATTTTTTCAAGAATGTATTAAATATTATCATATGATATTTAAAACTAATTTTAACCATGATTTAATTTTTAAAAAATGATTCAAAAGGAATATCCTTTTTGTTTTTCGAATAAGGCATTTTTGACATTTTACTTAAACTTTGAAAGGAATATTTATTTTAATGTACATGACATGAATGGAATTTACCAACATCATGAACAATAAATTATTTGAATCTTCCTTTACAATTTTCTAAGGTTATTTTCAAAGAATATTTTTTCGTTAATATTTGGTAAATTTTTAGATTTTAATTAAGTGATTTCAAAGTAAAAAAGGGTATTTTCTTCATGAAATATTCCAGTTATTGTTTAATGATTTATTTTAATTTATGATAACATCCTTTGATGTTAGTTATAATTTAAAAGGGTTATGATTCAATGGTACCGTCCAATTTTTTTCTCATGATACCTTTTTTTGATTATTATTTTTGATGATTATATGAAACCATTTTTATTCCCACATGTTATTTACGTTATAAAGAAACCTTTGTGAAGCCCCTTCCTTTTTATATGGGTTATTCTATGATGATATGAGGAAATATTTATAAAACCCATTTTCTTTCCACAATATATTCTATGATAAATGTTTGATGATCTTGTGGAACACATTTTTATGGTATTAATTATATAATAGGCAGTCTCAAAATTATAAGTATGATACGTATAAAAAGGGTACTAGTTTTGAAGAACTAAGTGAAAGATGTTGTATATATATTATTGATAAGTTTTTTATGAATGTATGTTTCCAACGAAACTAATCATATATGATTTTAGAATGGATCATGAACCAATCTTCATTGAAAACAAGTCGGAGTTTACAATGTTTTTGATTTCCAACTACTACTACTATATAGTGGCTAGTAGGGTCGAACCCTCTCGGAAGGATGAACAACCAAAATTTCTTTTTATCTTTTAAAAATAACACACTGGTGTAAATAGTGGGCCAAGCATACTTCTTTTTTTTACATTAAACTTTTTTTTTATATTTTTTCTATTTTTTATCAGTTGTAATGAAAAGAAATTTTTTACATATGTTTTAAGGATATGATTAAATATTTGAAATTTTAGACAATGGTGAGAAACAGAGAGGATGAATGTTGATAGATGAGTAATCTAGATGATAAGGCCATGTAAAAAATATCTTATTGGTCTAAAAGGATTCCTTTTAAAAAAAGATGAATGCTAATATAACATCAAAGATGAATGATTTATCTCCCTCTCTAGGAGACAAATCACATAGATTGATCAAACTTGGAGTTCACCCCTCCATCAAAGATTCGACTGTAATAATTAAATTTGAAATGGACAATAGAAAAAACTCTCCATATGTTCTGAAATTTTGTTTTGAAAAATAAATACATCCATGATCAAACTAATTGTTTTATCATGGAGTTTTAAATTAATAAAACTTGGCATGAATAATTTGAATGGTTTTAGAATTGATTTGGTCAATCAATTATGAAATCATTGAAAAGATTGAGTGAAAAAGGAAAATAAATATGAATGGTAGAAAAAATATTTTCACCAAACTAGTATTTTATCCAAACAATATTCTTGTGAATTAAAACTGAAACATACAATTAAAAACTAAAGAAGATGAAAATGAAAAGAGGAAGAGAGAAAACTGCTAAGAACTACAATGGTGATTCACTTCTGCTTGATTCAAGATGTCTATAGAACTCATCACTTCTTGAGCCTCCTTGATCTATCATTGAAATCCGCTACCCTCCGGGTCTCCAGTGATTGTCGAATGATTAAGGTAGATGAAGCAAATATCCCCCTAATCTAACTGCTACTAAATTTTTATATAATCTATCCCTTATTGGTGAGTCACCCATGTCTTCCACTAGCATTCAGTTGTCATTCACTGTGCATATGGACATGTGCAATTTTTCATGAAAATATTTTCATACTATTATAAATCGTGTAATTAACTCTCCTCTAGGTGGTTGAGATGAATTTGGACTTGATTCTATCAATGATCTAATCTGAAAAATAAAATAAAGAATGTTTAAAACATAATCATAACTAAATAAAAACTTACTTGAACAATTAATTATTGTTACGTTTAATGTTAAATTACTATTTAATATTATTTATAGTTTGTTTTTTATTATTAAAAAATATTTTAATTAATTCATTTTATTTATTTTATTTTATTTAAAACTTAAATTAAATTAAATATTAAAAATTAAATTATTAATATTATTAAAGTTAAAATTTTAGTATCTTTATAAAAGATAATTATTAACATTTTTATTTTAAGATTAAGAATTGTAATTTTATTAAGTTAATTTATCTATTTTCTTTAATATTATTATTAATGTTTATTTTAGTTAGTATAATTAATAAGTCTATTGTAATTAATGTTATAAGATTAATGAAACTATTTAAGTAAAATTTATTTTAAATTTATTTGGTTAAATTAGTTTATTTTAATAATAAATTTTATTTATAAATTATAATCATTAAAATTTTTGTTTTATATATTATAATTTATTTATTATTTTATTATTTTATTTCATAATTAATTATGTTTTTATATTATAATTATAATATATAATTATAATAATTTACTTTATTTTCTTAATTATTATTTATTATTTTTTTTATCTCTATCTTCCCCCCCATATTCTTCAATGCCGCAAGGGGGGGGGTGGGAGTTTCTATTTCCTTCTTCAAACTCCGTGGCTCCACCTCCTTCACCATAGAACTAGCAAGAATGACTGGAGGTGGTGTGGGGATGAAATCAAACAACGGTGACCACTTCTGGATTCACAACGTGTGGAGTTGACATATTACCTCTTCTACAGATAGTGACGAAGTAGGGGGGTATTCGACTCTTGTGGAACTGAAAGATTTTACAGAGGCTCAGAGTAATGTCAGCTCATTTATTCTAGATCCATTGATTATCTGCACATAAGGAGTTCGTATGATATGGTTCCTTGGATCATGGTTCAGATATGAGAAGAGTTAGTGTTTTAATATTTGAATTGATAATGTTTTAATTGTTCTTATAGTGTTAAATTTCTGGTTTGAATTGGTCAGTTGTTCATTGAAATGGTGGAAAATGAGTTGGTGGATTGGTGGCTTGGTGGTGAATGAATAGGGTAGAAGTGAAAGGATTGAACACATTGGTGAGTTGAGGAGGATGGATCATTAGTAAATCCGGGAGGGACCGGTGGAATGGTATTAGTATGTCAAGAAGGTAAATGGTGAGTCAATTTTTTGGAAGGACAGGGGTGTTGGTAACTCAAGCAAGGGAGGATGGAGGCACTGGTAGCTCACGTGCTACTAATAGAATAAGAGTAAAATAGGGTTCATCGGTAACACATTGAGTCACCGATAGTGGCAATGGGAAATAACAGTAGGTTGAGCTAAAGATGTGGGGTCGGTGAGCAACATTGTTAGTGACATAAAATTTAACGGTGACTCGCGTGACAAGAGAAAAATAAAAAACAAAATGTTAAATCAATAAAATTAAATCCAAATTTGATATAAAGATTAATAAAAATAAAATAAATTAATAATTTAAAAATTAATCTTATTTAAGATTTGAATTAAATAAAACATAGATTAAATTAGTTAAAACATTAATAAAATTCAAAAAAAGAAATATAAATATTCAAAAAAACCTACATTAAAAACTAATTAAATTTTATTATATAGGTATATTAAAATAATTGAAAAATAATAATTAAAATAATAAATTAAAAAGAGTTAAATTATTTTTTGGAACTATGTAAGAAATTAAAATTTAATTAATAAAGTTTTATCAACTTAACAAAACATACAAGATTAAATATAAAGTAAATATTTAAGTTGATTAAATGTAAACTAATTGATTAATTAATTAATTATTAAAAAGAACTACATATAATTATAATGACAAGTAGAAAATTAACTTCATAGTAAAACTAAAGAACCAAAAAATATAAGTATTAAAGAACTAATAAATTAAAATACTTAATATATAAAATTAATAATAAAAAAGATTAAATAATAGATTTTAATATAAAATTTAAAAAGTACAAATACTTAAAAAAAATAACAAATATAATTAATTAAATTATTAAAAATAAATTAAAATATGTGGGAAATATAATAAAATTAGGGGCCACATCAAATTATACCATACTTAATTATTGGATTACACTAATAATTTCATGCTTTATTGTCTTTAGAAAACATAAAAAAGATTTTTAGACATCCTACTCAAAATGTAGTTTGTTTCTTTGTATTAAACCAGAGGAACAAAAACCAAGTAATAGACTTCTAACTTGAAAATTTCAAAATAAGTCTTCCTAATTTAAGATTCTCACCTAATAATCAAGAGTGAAAAGAATCATCCACTTTTGAAGATGTCTTTCGTCATATATTAAACTTCCAAATGACTTACTACAATTAAAATCCATGTTCTAAGTCCAAGAGTGATAACATGTTAAAAATTAGTGGAACTAAGAACATGACAAAAGAAACTTGTACTTTGAATTTCTTTATGTTCAATGAAGTAGAAATTAAATTAAATTTATTTGAATTACCTTATTGAAACAACCTAAATAGTTCCATACAAACCAATTTTTCCCTTCTTCATCTGAAATTCATTATTCTTCTCACCTTAATGAACTCATTTTTTACCCTAGATAAATTAATTTATTTTTCCAAGGCATATTAATTGTGTCGAGAACTATGTATAACATTTATTCAAATTGAAAATGGATTTAGTTAACAGAAAGGAACCAAGTGCATAGAATCTAAGAGATTTATCATAGGATCCAAAAATCCTATTTTATTGTTGTTTCAAAAGATTCATATGAAAACCATTTAAAATATCTCACTAAAGTGATTAATTTTTAATAATTAAAAAGTAGGTTACCTATAAAAAGGTTCAAACTTATAGATCCTAAAGATATGATCTCAATTCTAGAAATAATTATCCTATATAACTCTCAAATATCGTTCCTAAGTAGAACCTTCATAAAATCAATAATCAATTTCACTCAGTAGCCATCCATCCTCATAAGTTTCAGATTCATGGAAACTCTTAACTACCAGTAAGTAATATATCCTTAGGAAAGAATCAATTGGAGTACCAAGTGAAGCCTAAAATTGTGAAAGAATTTTGAAAATTTTTACCATTTTTATAATTTTTTCAAAAATATTAAAGTGTAGTGGGAATTGATGGGCTTCCAATAAAGAACATCTTAGCTTAATATAACTTGAGCCCCTCCCCCACACTTAAAACTCATCTTTGTCCCCAAATTTGAATTAAAACCTAGAGATGAAAACAAGAATACTTTTAAAGTTCAAAATAAAATTTTCATTTAAGCATATTAATGACATGTTTAAAGGGTCTCATTAAAATTCAAACATAATTGTGTTCACCAAAAAAATATTTTACAGGAGGTTTACATGAATTATCATTTAAGCGACTGAAAAAATTTCAATTAAGTTAAGTGAGTTGCATGTAAAGCATTAAAGTACCAGTGAAAAGGGAGTAAATATTTAATATTTTTATTCGAACTAATTTACAATCGAGCAATAAGAATGCATTAAAAAAACCAAACAATTGAAAAAACAAGAATCCTAAAATGTTGGTATAAGTCACCCCACACTTAAGTTCACATAATTGGAAGACATTTAAAAGTAGTAAAACTAAATTTACAACATTAATTTCATAAAGTATAAAAATTTCTATTATACCTATACATAGAAAATATATTTTCATATAATAACACAATAACAAAACAATTCTAGTAGCAAAGAACATACAATAGAATTTTTTAGTAGAAGTATAAGCTTAAAAATTATCAGCAGTTGTATAACATCATTGACTCACCAACACTGCCACCTGTGAGTCATCATTGAGTGACTTGCTGAAAGTAGTGTAACAGTGAATTAAGTGCATCTTTGAGTCTCTGACTCACTGTATACATTAGAATAGTCTCTTAGTAGTGAATTTTTTAAAGTAAAAGTGAAGGAGAAAAACAAAAGGAGAAATAAAAAGTAAAGATCTTTCTTGATAAAGTTTTATCCATTAATTTTCCATCATGAAACTCTATAGGAAATGATAAACTTTGTGAATTATGCTACACATTGACACCAACAACAACATACTTATTTTCTTGAAAAGAAGAACCCATAACACAAATCCAACAAAAATAGAGTACAACCAAAACAAACAAACAACACTTTATTCAAAAAAAACATGACAAAATTAAAGAATAAAGGAAAATCATTGACTATGGGTTAATTCCCATGAAACACTATATTAAAATTCTTCATTTAGACTTTATTCAAAATCAGTTTTCAATAATAACAAAAGCAACCAAGCCCTTTGGCTATCCTTCAAAATAGAGTTTTAATCTCTGGAAATTAACAAGCATAGGCTTGTTTTCATCTCCAACGATATCAACAAATCTATTCATTAAAACACTAAATACATTGAAATGTTCTGACCATTTGGATTTTAATTTTATAAGAAAGATATTATGTCTTGAATTAGAGAGAAATACTTTCTATCCAGGTTTAAATTATTTTTTTGTATGAAAAAATCATGAAATATTTTATACCTCTCTTTGAATATTATAGAATTTTCATATGACACACTCTCTATTTCTTCTTACTCACTCAAATCAAGAAATACCCTTTATTCAGCACTCTTAAAATCAATATTCGTGACCTTAACTACCCAATATAACTTGTACTCTAACTCCATAATAAAATGACATAATTTACCAAATATTCTCCTATGTGAAGACATACCTATTGGTGTTTTAAAAGATGTTCTATATTCCCAAAAAAGATTCATCTAACTTCAAAGACCAGTCCTTTCTAGAGTTTGAGACCATTTTTTTCAAGAATATGTTTCATCTCCCTATTCGATATTTCTACATGTCCACTAGAATGTGGATTGTAACCAATATCAGTTTTATGGATACTACCATATTTCTTCATTAAATCCTTTGTTATTTTTAAAATATGTTCCATTATTAGTTATAAAGGCTTTTTTACTCCAAATATTGAAAATATATTCTTTTAAATAAATTTAATAACACTATTATCATAGTTTTTGGGAGGGGATACTACCTTAAACCACTTAGAAACATAATATAAAGCTACTAGTATATATTTATTCCCATGTGATGATGTAAATGGACCCATGAAGTCTAAACCCATGAAATTAAATATATCTACTTCTATAATACCTTTTTGGGGTAACCCATGCTTTCTCCCAACATGGACTAACCTTTGGCATCAATCACATTATACAACAAAGATTATAGAATCCTTGAATAAGGTGGGTTAATATAAACTAGATTGATGGAATTTTTGAGCTGTTCTCTCAACACCATGTTGTCATCCCCTTGGTGAGGAGTGAAAAATTTTCTATCATTGTAATCATTTCTTCTTCTGGAACACACCTCCTTAAAATACCATCATCAAACCTCCTAAATAGTAAAGTATCATCCTAAAGTTTGTAATTAATCTCTAAAATGAATTTATTCCTTTGGTTTTTGACAAATGTTTTGAAAATACACTAGATTCTAGGAAATTGATACAGTCTTCAAACTAAAAAGACTGCCAAATAGAGATAGTGAGTAATTTCTTATCAGTAAGAGAAGAGTTAATATCACATGAATATTCACAATGAGTGTGTGAAATCCTAGAAAGATGATTCATAACTAGGTTTTCATCTCCATGATTATCCCCTATTTCCAAATCAAATTCTTTCAAAAATAATATATATAATGATCCCGAGCATAGCCTCCTTCTTAGAAATAAAATATTTCAAAGTAGAATGCTCAGTGAAAATGATGACTTTTGAACCTAGAAGATACTACTTAAACATCCCAAGAGAAAACACAATAGCTAAAAACTCATTCTTAGTAGTGGTGTAATTCATTTGAGCTTTATATAGTAGCATAATAACATGATATACCACATACAACTTCTTATCTCTCCTATATACTTGGACAACACCAAAAACCGTATCACTGGAATCACACATTAATTCAAAAGTATGTTTTCAATAAGGTTCGATGATGATAGGTGATGTATTAAGTTTTTCTTTAAGAATATTAAAATAATATAGATAGTTCTGATCAAACACAAAGGGAGTATCCTTAACAAGTAAAGAACACAAGGGATTAATAAATTTTGAAATATATTTTATTAACCTATGGTAGAAACTGTCATGCCCTAGGTATCTTCTAACACCCTTGACATTTTCAGGATGAGGTAGTCTTTGAATTACTCCAATCATTGTAGTATCAGCCTCTAAACCTATCTTGGAAACATTATGTCCAAGAAAAATCCCATATAAGACCATGAATTGACATTTTATCCAGTTGAGAAATAGGTTGGTCTCTAAAAATATCTCTAAAACTAATTCCAAATTTCCTATGCAATATCGAATATGCTACCCATAATGGAGAAGTCATCCATGAAAACCTCAATAATCCTCTCAATCATATCAGAGAATATAGCCATGATACACTATTGAAAGTTAGAAGGGGCTCCACACAACCCAAAGAAAATTCATTGGTAGAAAAATGTCCCCAGGGGGCATATAAAGGTAGTTTTCTCATTATCTTATAGAGAATCTAGAATATGGTTGTAACCAGAATACCTGTCTAGAAAACAGAAGAACTCATTTCTAGTAATCCTCTCAAGAATTTGATCAAGGAAGGGTATTGGAAAATGGTTCTTCCTGGTGTTTAAATTAGGCTTCCTATAGTCTATACATACTCTCTATTTGATAGCTTTACTAACTTGAATTTCTTCATTCTTCTCATTTGCAACAGTAATGTATTCTCATTTTTTAGGGTCTAATTGGACCAAACTGACCCAAGTACGGTCATAAATAGGAAATATTATTCCATTGTCTAGTAGTTTGATTACTTACTCCTTCAAAACATCATTCACATTAGGATTAATTCTTCTTTGACATTCTATTCTAAGATTATGATCTAGATCCATAGGAATCTTATGCATACAAAATGATGGAATAATTCCCTTAATGTAAGATATGGTCCATCCTATATAAAATTTTAATTTCTTTAGAGCATTTAATAATAATTTCTCTTGATTAACATTCAAATCAACAGAAATGATAACATGTAGTGTGGAAGTATCTCCTAAAATTGAGTATTTTGGATGAGTAGGAAGTGGTTTTAGCTCTTATGAAAAAAAGGAATAAAATATTCAATATATATCTTATAAGGTGTTTGAAATGTTTAAATATTTTCAATTTTATGACCATATTTAATGTTTTCCTCACTTCCATCTAAAGTAGAAAACTCACTATCAAAGCATTCTAGATCATAATTTTCAATGTTTAATAAAGAAGAAGTATCAATTTGTTAAATAAGGCCTCCATATACTTTATAAAAAATATTAGAAGTGTTATTAACTACAGAAACAACTTCAAGATCACTAGATAATTATTTATGTTCAGAAGAAGATGGAAAATCTCCCGCAACATAAGAATCTGGACAATTATCCAGTTCTGGAAAGTTTTCCATATTTTTAGGTTGAATGGATTATTATGAATATGAAAAGTTAATTTTTACCTTACAATTTTATTTTCTCAGAAACTGCTTCATTTTGAGACTCTTAAAAATTTGAAAATGAATATCCATCATCAAATAATTCTATCTTCGAGCAGTTTTTAGAAAATATTGGTCGTTTTATATTTTTAAAAACATTGAATTCTTTTTATTGCTCACAAATCTTAAAAATCAACCAACTCTTAGACACATCAATGACTGCTTCACTAATGGCCAAGGAGGGCCTATATAGTATGATGGGAAACTCTAGGTCACATTCCATATCCAAAAATAAGAAATAATATGGTAGAAAAAGCATCCCAACTCTAGCTAAAAAATAATCTACCCTACCAAAAGGATGAGTGGAAGAACAGTCATCCAACTAAAGGATGACTATAATTGGTTGAAGATCACACTTTCTCAACTGTTGAAATAGTTAGTATGGGAGAAGATTAGTATAGGCAAATAATTCCTATAGGTAGTTGAGTGGACTATAATTTCCTAAGGTATAGGGTATGAAAAATCTACATAGGTCTTTGATTTTTGGGTGGGAATTTCTTTTAGAGGAAGGCACTACACTCTTTAGTGAGTACCTAGGTAGAAAATTATTCAAGATTATTTTTGATGGAGGTAATATTTTTAATAGATTTTTCATAAGATGGTATTTACATTAAGCCTTGGATGAATGGTATGGTCACTTGTAGCTTGTTTAGAATCCGCAAGAACCAAAGAATTTTAGTCTTGCGGTTACTTTTATTGTTCAATTTTTCAGGGAAAGGGATGGTTGGGGCATAATTCTTAAGAATAATAGGCACAAACCTTATTTTGTCAGCAATTTTCTTATTACCTTTATTGTTTTTATTTTTTGAGACATTTCCAACTTGAATTTACGGAGTTAAATTATGATTTTCCTTATTTTAATATTTTTTTTTGATTTCCAGAATCTATATAGAGTATATTTTAGTTTCAAAATTCATTGCATTTTCAATTTTGGGCATTTTCAAGGTCTTTTTCAGCTACAAATTGAATATTTATCCCACTTTTAGTTACTACCATCGTGAAATTCATCCTAGGGTTATGTTCAGTTGGGCTTGGAAAACTTTCCTTATCCCTAGAAATATTGTCTCTAGCTATATGTACTAGTTGAGTTTCCATATTTTTCCTTATAACATAAATTTAAATTTTATCAGTTTCATATTGGGATTGATGTTTATTCAATTTTGTTTTGACTATTTTCTCTTGAGAATGCATTCGATTTAAAGTTTGATCTAATTTTGAAGTAACTTAGCCATCATAATTTCCTTAGGTAGTTGATAATTTTATCCTTTATTGATTTTGAAAATTTTGTATAGGTGTATTTTGGAAATTAGGGGTAGTGGATTATTAAATTAAGAATTTTATTTCCAAGAGAAATTTGGATGGTTCCTATAGCCTTGTTTGTAATTTTTTAAAAATGGGTCCTCTTTAACAGGGATCATAAGACTATAATTGAAAAAATATGAGTTCTCCTGTTTTATGTCTAGAATATCAAAATTGGGGCATAAATTATCAATGTTCCCAAACATTAAACATTGAGAACATTGTTTCTTAAGTGATTGTTTTATGTTTATATAGACCAATTTATTCAAAGTTTCTTTATAATTCTTGTTCATTATGGTTGGATATTGAGTTTTGATTTCAGTAAGTTGGGATTGAGTATCATTTCTAGAACCATTACCAATGTTAACATTTCTATTCACTATTTTTCTTCAGGAATTATTTTCTTGAGAGAATTTAAAGCATGTTTATTGTAATTTTTTCTATACTCTTTTTCAATTTTAGAATTTAATTACCCCCAAAAACTAGATCATCTACGTTCTGACCAGAGGAGGAAAACCCTTCATAGAAGGTATCTATGACAAAGTTGGATGGGAGTTGATGATTAGGACACTACCAAAGCAACTCCCTGAATCTATACCAAGTCTCATGAAAGTATGACCATCCTCTTGGTAAAAACATGTTATCTTAGTTCTTAAATCGCCTTTAAGTATTTGGGGATAAATTTTCATTATGAATAAATTTTACATTTGGTCCCAATTTTAAATGATATTCCCATTAGGACTTAAAAACCATTTTCTAGCATCACCTTTAAGTGAAAATTAGAAACACACAAATTTGAAGTTCATTTTATATGAGACCTAAGAGAGGGAATGGTTGCAAATTATTATATAAGTATATAATAAATTCTAGAGATTACTCATTGGAGAGCCCATTAAAATAAGGTAGTAGAGAAATGTGGGACTGTTTATGTTCATAGTTTTTGGCTCTATGTTAATGTCTAATGGATGAAGGATTACTTGAAAATTGAGGGAGTTATAATTTCCTCATCCTAGGCCTCTCATTCTCTACAAAAATTTCATGGTGAAAATATTTTTGATTGTTAGTAACTATCTATTATAATGTTTCTATTTCATTTTTACATTTTCTTTTTAGAGAAGATAAATGTTGTTCTATTTCTAGATTTAGGGGCTCAAATCTGCTAGTGGATAATCCAGTGCACATGAAAGAGGTAGTAAAATATATGTTTCAATAATAAAAATCTCAAATCATCACACAAAAATAAATAATAGATTTTTTTTTGAAATTAATGATAATAGAAACCGCTACATAGAAAATCCAACATTATAGATCAAAATTGTTTTTAAAAGAAGTTTTAAATTTTCAATTTCTATGAGATTTTTTATATGAAATTTTTGAATTTTTTTAATCAAAAGTGGTCTCTCAAATACTTCCTCAGAAATGGAACCAAAAACATGACCTTCTCTGTAACAACCCGAAATTTTTGAATAAATCTTGTTTCCTGATTTCATGTGTTATTTTATTTTATTTTTATACTCAACAAAACTTTTTTATTTGATAAACATAATTATAATTAAAATAATACCATTGGTTTTTGAGTGTTATATTACCATCGGTCAATATGATCGCCGTGAACAAAATGTTTTGATTATTGTCTCTAAATATAAGTAATCTTGGTTAATTATTATAGAAAGAAGATTTGATGGCCTCACCTAGTAGTCATGGACCGATCGAAGCCCATCTAACAGAGCTTGGGAAGGAGGTATCACCATTGGCCTTTGCTCTGGACCAAACCCAAGCCGAACTTCATCATGTGAAGCTAGAACGGAATCGCCTTCGCGAGAAGTTCAAACTGATAGAAATTACTACTCGGGCAATGTTGACTGAGCCGCCCCAAGATTCTATCACCCTAGCACACCTTACTCTTAGGTCCTATGCTGGTATTATAAGGGGTTATGTAACGAGACCGTAATTGCCTTGTGTAATCCTTGTTTTAAATAAAAATTGGGATTTCTTCTTATGATGAAGTTTTTGAATTTTCAAATGACTGGATAAAAATAGTATGCATATTTTTGATGAATTTTCAAAATGATATTTTAAAAAAATGTTTGTGTAAACCTTAAATAATTTAAAATGTGTAATGATTCTCAAAAAATGGTCTTCTACAATTATGTTCAGTACGAAATTTAGAGTCTAATAAGATCAACATGATTTTTGATGAATAGTAAATTATGAATAGTGATTTTATGATTAGGATTAGTAATATGACCAAATGGATTAGTAATCTCACTTAAATAAAGTTTTAAAATAATCTAGGCACCTTGATTAAGTAATGTGATTCAATAAAATGGTTAAATAACGATTTCATAAATTATTATTCAAGTATTAGTTTTTTCGGATGAATAGTGTTTTTTTTAATTAAAAATTTAATTAAAAATAATTAGAAAATTATTTTTATAAAAATGACTTTATTTTTGAACTCAGAGCATCGATATTATGTTATGGTAATTTTTGGGGATTTTTCTGAAAAAAAATGAATTTTCGATGAATAGTGTATTTATTTAAAAATAAAATTAAAAATATTTAGAAAATTATTTTTATAAAATGGAGTTCATTTTTGAAATCATATCATTGATATTTGGTTAAGGTGAAACTTTGGGATTATTCTGAGAAAGTTGAATTTTCGGTGAATAGTGAAAGTGTAGTTTTTAAGTTACGGGTTTTTAATGACATCATTAAATGATGTATTAAGTATATATTCAATATGGTCGAATTATGAATAGTAAGATAAGGTGTGAGGTGTCCCAAGTGGCCAATACCATGGGCAAATACCATGGGCAAGCCCATGGTTTTGCCAAAACCACTAGTGAGGTGTCCCTTGGCCATTAATGCCTTGTCCCCTCACTTTCCCTATAAATACCAAGCCCTCCTCTCATCCATTCGACTCCCCACTCATTCCCAACGAATTTATGGTCTCATTACCTCCCAAGGAGTCCTCCCAAGGTGCCCCCAAGCCCTCAAGGTCCCAACCTTTGAGGTTTAAGAGTTACATTTTAAGGTAAGGGATCCGAACCCTCTCTTTCTTTTCAAGTGATCTCTTTTATGTCAATCCTTTTATGCTCCATGTTCTCATGTTGGAGGATGTTCTTTTATACTCCTCTTACTGCCATTTTTATGTTCATATGATGAGATACCCCCCCCTTACTCTCATAATTTCATTTTAAGAATGTTTAAGTGGTGCCGTTAGGCAGCCGAATTTTCAAGGGATTCATTCACCTTTCTCTTTTTCAAAGTTCTACTTTCATGTCAAGTTTTTCAAGTTAATTTTAATTATGTTGGGGTATGATCTCTATATTTATCATACTGATCTTTTATGATCATATGATGAGAGACCCCATTTGATCTTTTCAATTCAGTATTTTGAAGTTTTATGTGGCGCCGTTAGGCTGCCGAATTTTTAAGTGGTTCTTCACCCTTCTCGTTTTGAAGTTCTACTTTCATGTCAATTCTTTCAAGTTCCTTTCTATTATGTTGGGGTATGATCTCTATATCTATCATACTGGACTCTTATGTTCATATGATCAGAGACCCTATTTGACCTTGTCAATTCAATTTTGTTGAAGTTTAAGTGACGCCGTTAGGCTACCGAATTTTCACAAGAGAAATCTTGTTTTTTTCCTTCCTTTCATGTTCTTCATTTCATATGGTATATTTTCAAATTTCATTACCATGTTCTTAAATCCCTTATATTTTTTCCCTCTACTGTTTGATGGGTAATTTATGAATGTTTGACCCATGTCCCCTCTCTTCTCAATGTTTTTAAAATCTTGTAACATAGCCGTTATGCTGCAGAATTTTCGTCTCAAAGTGCCTCTCTCTCTTTTCTAAAAATTATTTTATGTTATAAAGTGAATACTCAAAGCTCTTATTTCTACAGGGGTATTCACACATATATCAAAATTTTCTATTTTAAATTCTGGTATTTACATACATGAGACCCGCTCTCCCCTTCTGTGGGTTTAAAGTGACGTAAAGATCATGTCTTTAAAGCAGTTTTTAAAACGTTATGATTATGAAATGAAACCCATTTATTTTATGCTATATGGGTTATTTATGAAATTTTTGATGATGATATATGTGTCTGACATGATAATAAAGGCAAATTTAAGGGTGCGCCCTGATAGCGCTCCAATGCATTGGGTAAAGACTTAATCTCTAGAGATGACCATTTTAACGACGCCTTGGTGAATAACCTTGGTAATTTTTAACGACACCTTGGGGATGGACCTTGGTGAAACGAAACGATTGTCAATATTAAATGTTGCAGCCACATCTTCAAGTTATGAAAATTTATTTTTATTATGATATGCCTCGTGATTTCATTCTCATGACTTAAAGTTCTTTTCATGACCTTATTGAAGTATCTCAAGTTCACATATAAAATGTTTCTCTTGTCCCCTTACTGGGCTTTTTGCTCATCCTTTCTTTTGATGTATGTTCCCAGGTTATGAGATGCAGTAATGAACATAGGATGAACTTGAGGAGAAGCCTTGCAAGTGTTTAAGAAGAATGTTTTTTTTGTTTCATTTATTATGTTCCTGGTTTCCAAGACACTAAACCTTAAAGATCCTCAGTTTTGTAAAATGTAATGAAAGTTTATGTGATAAAAAAGGCGGGATGCTATAGTTGGTATCAAAGGATGGTTTAGTTATTTGTGGAAATTAGGATATAAAAACTTTAGGAAAAACCCTATAGAAGAGTTTAAATATAGGAAGTCTTCCTGGTATTTTGGTGAGTATTGAGTAAGGGGTTTCCAAGCAAATACATCCCTGTATGGATACGAGCAGGTAGAGGTGGCTCTGGCACAGATGTACATAGGGCTAAAACCCGAAAACACCGCTTTGAGCTAGACTCGAACGGGAACTGGTACACGACAATGGGCCTTGCTGCACTCTTGGTTACGACACTCCCAGGGGATATGCTTTGGTAAATTCATAAGCTTAGTATGAACCATTGTTAAAGGAACAAAGATAAAATAAAATAATGGTTCACATAAGAATATATGATCATGGATAACCTAGAAGGGAACCTAGGGGATCACAAGTTAGGGTATACTTTACTTCTACATGTTATCCTTAGATGCATTAAGTTTCTTTTCATGATTATTGGCTAATTATTTAAGCCCCTAACTATAGCTTCTTTTCTTAGTTAATGGCTGGAAATGGAAGAACAAGTCCCAACAACCAATGTGATAGTAAATGGTACGATTGCCGTATTAATACGACAGAGATGATTAGGGGATTAAAAGATGATTATTATTTTGGAAGACGTTCACTATTTTGAGGACCATATATGATAGATTACTACGGTATTTTCATTGAGGAGTAAGGTTGACTTATATTTTGAAGAATCAATGAATTTAAGGTGGACTTATAGTAATTTAGGTTACTTACGGGAATGATTAACCTATCCTGGGTAAAATATGTTTAGGTTAGCTACTTTTGTTATAAGATGTTAGGAGTGGTTGATGTTGTTTGGAGATGAACAATGAAATTTATTTTGGAAGACTATGTTATCAAGTCCTTCTTGTATTTGGGTTTCAATCTTAGTTTGGTTTACTTTGAGGAATTTTAAGGACTGTTATTTATGGAATGGTCTATGATGAACCTTGGGTATTACCATGGAACTTTGAAGATTTAAAAGTAGTTTCCATTCCTATGGGATTCTTTTTGAAGAGTTGTTTTACCTTACCCTTTCTAATTTTGGGATAATGTTTAAAGATAGAAGAAATAGATAATTGATCTTTTGTGGATTATGTGATTCTCTAGAAGATGATTCTTGTGTTTTGATGAGACCAAGTAGTTTTGAATGCTCATCATTTGGAGAAAAGATTAGTTTTGGTAGAAACTTATTAAAGTATGAAACTCTACATGAAGGTAGATATATTTCCTTATGTTTTTGATCTATGTTGTAAATGAATTCCTCAAAGTTATAAAAAGGAACGTAAAACAAAAACGTTGTTGGTTTACGTTTCCTACTGGGTCATCAATGACCGCTTACACACATCATAATTTTGGGATTTTCTGGTGGTTAAATTCCTCCTAATCATGTTTTCTATCACTCTCCTTTAGAACGTTACCCTTTGTTTTCTCCTCCATGTCCATGTTTCCTACATGGAATCCTAGTATGAGTAAACTCGGGTGGCCATTGTACTTCCTTTTATTTCTTTTAAAGTAATGGTGTTACTGACTCTTTTTCCGATGTGGGACTTTCAATGAAATTTCAAAACCCAATTTTTTTAAAAAAATTGCGAGGACGCAATTTCTTAAGGGGGGAAGATTGTAACAGCCCGAAATTTTTGAATAAATCTTGTTTCCTGATTTCATGTGTTATTTTATTTTATTTTTATACTCAACAAAAATGTTTTATTTGATAAACATGATTATAATTAAAATAATACCATTGGTTTTTGAGTGTTATATTACCATCGGTCAATATGACCGCCGTGAACAAAATGTTTTGATTATTGTCTCTAAATATAAGTAATCTTGGTTAATTATTATAGAAAGAAGATTTGATGGCCTCACCTAGTAGTCATGGACCGATCGAAGCCCATCTAACAGAGCTTGGGAAGGAGGTAGCACCATTGGCCTTTGCTCTGGACCAAACCCAAGCCGAACTTCATCATGTGAAGCTAGAACGGAATCGCCTTCGCGAGAAGTTCAAACTGATAGAAATTACTACTCGGGCAATGTTGACCGAGCCGCCCCAAGATTCTATCACCCTAGCACACCTTACTCTTAGTTCCTATGCTGGTATTATAAGGGGTTATGTAACGAGACCGTAATTGCCTTGTGTAATCCTTGTTTTAAATAAAAATTGGGATTTCTTCTTATGATGAAGTTTATGAATTTTCAAATGACTGGATAAAAATAGTATGCATATTTTTGATGAATTTTCAAAAGGATATTTTTAAAAAATGTTTGTGTAAACATTAAATAATTTAAAATGTGTAATGATTCTCAAAAAATGGTCTTCTACAATTATGTTCAGTACGAAATTTAGAGTTTAATAAGATCAACATGATTTTTGATGAATAGTAAATTATGAATAGTGATTTTATGATTAGGATTAGAAATATGACCAAATGGATTAGTAATATAACTTAAATAAAGTTTTAAAATAATCTAGGCACCTTGATTAAGTAATGTGATTCAATAAAATGGTTAAATAACAATTTCATAAATTATTATTCAAGTATTAGTTTTTTCGGATGAATAGTGTTTTTTTTAATTAAAAATTTTATTAAAAATAATTAGAAAATAATTTTTATAAAAATGACTTTATTTTTGAACTCAGAGCATCGATATTATGTTATGGTAATTTTTGGGGATTTTTCTGAAAAAAATGAATTTTCGATGAATAGTGTATTTATTTAAAAATAAAATTAAAAATATTTAGAAAATTATTTTTATAAAATGGAGTTTATTTTTGAAATCATATCATTGATATTTGGTTAAGGTGAAATTTTGGGATTATTCTGAGAAAGTTGAATTTTTGGTGAATAGTGAAAGTATAGTTTTTAAGTTACGGGTTTTTAATGACATCATTAAATGATGTATTAAGTATATATTCAATATGGTCGAATTATGAATAGTAAGAAAAGGTGTGAGGTGTCCCAAGTGGCCAATACCATGGGCAAATACCATGGGCAAGCCCATGGTTTTTCCAAAACCACTAATGAGGTGTCCCTTGGCCATTAATGCCTTGTCCCCTCACTTTCCCTATAAATACCAAGCCCTCCTCTCATCCATTCGACTCCCCACTCATTCCCAACGAATTTCTGGTCTCATTACCTCCCAAGGAGTCCTCCCAAGGTGCCCCCAAGCCCTCAAGGTCCCAACCTTTGAGGTTTAAGAGTTACATTTTAAGGTAAGGGGTCCGAACCCTCTCTTTCTTTTCAAGTGATCTCTTTTATGTCAATCCTTTTATGATCCATGTTCTCATGTTGGAGGATGTTCTTTTATACTCCTCTTACTGCCATTTTTATGTTCATATGATGAGATACCCCCTCTTACTCTCATCATTTCGTTTTAAGAATGTTTAAGTGGCGCCGTTAGGCTGCCGAATTTTCAAGGGATTCATTCACCTTTCTCTTTTTCAAAGTTCTACTTTCATGTCAAGTCTTTCAAGTTCATTTTAATTATGTTGGGGTATGATCTCTATATTTATCATACTGATCTTTTATGATCATATGATGAGAGACCCCATTTGATCTTTTCAATTCAGTATTTTGAAGTTTTATGTGGCGTCGTTAGGCTGCCGAATTTTTAAGTGGTTCTTCACCCTTCTCGTTTTGAAGTTCTACTTTCATGTCAATTCTTTCAAGTTCCTTTCTATTATGTTGGGGTATGATCTCTATATCTATCATACTGGAATCTTATGTTCATATGATGAGAGACCCTATTTGACCTTGTCAATTCAATTTTGTTGAAGTTTAAGTGACGCCGTTAGGCTTCCGAATTTTCACAAGAGAAATCTTGTTTTTTTCCTTCCTTTCATGTTCTTCATTTCATATGGTATATTTTCAAATTTCATTACCATGTTCTTAAATCCCTTATATTTTGTCCCTCTACTGTTTGATGGGTCATTTATGAATGTTTGACCCATGTCCCCTCTCTTCTCAATGTTTTTAAAATCTTGTAACATAGCCATTATGCTGCAGAATTTTCGTCTCAAAGTGCCTCTCTCTCTTTTCTAAAAATTATTTTATGTTATAAAGTGAATACTCAAAGCTCTTATTTCTACAGGGGTATTCACACATATATCAAAATGTTCTATTTTAAATTCTGGGATTTACATACATGAGACCCGCTCTCCCCTTCCGTGGGTTTAAAGTGACGTAAAGATCATGTCTTTAAAGCAGTTTTTAAAACGTTATGATTATGAAATGAAACCCATTTACTTTATGCTATATGGGTTATTTATGAAATGTTTGATGATGATATATGTGGCTGACATGATAATAAAGGAAAATTTAAGGGTGCGCCCTGATAGAGCTCCAATGCATTGGGTAAAGACTTAATCTCTAGAGATGACCATTTTAACGACGCCTTGGTGAATAACCTTGGTAATTTTTAACGACACCTTGGGGATGGACCTTGGTGAAATGAAACGATTGTCAATATTAAATGTTGCAGCCACATCTTCAAGTTATGACAATTTATTTTTATTATGATATGCCTCGTGATTTCATTCTCATGCCTTAAAGTTCTTTTCATGACCTTATTGAAGTATCTCAAGTTCACATATAAAATGTTTCTCTTGTCCCCTTACTGGGCTTTTTGCTCATCCTTTCTTTTGATGTATGTTCCCAGGTTATGAGATGCAGTAATGAACATAGGATGAACTTGAGGAGAAGCCTTGCAAGTGTTTAAGAAGAATGTTTTTTTTGTTTCATTTATTATGTTCCTGGTTTCCAAGACACTAAACCTTAAAGATCCTCAGTTTTGTAAAATGTAATGAAGGTTTATGTGATAAAAAACGCGGGATGCTATATTCTCATTATTGAAAACAATTCAATGTTTAAATTTTTTATGTTTTTGTAATATTTATATATAGTGGCTAGTAGCGTCAAACCCACGGGGAAGGATGAAAAACCAAAATTTCTTTTTTTTCTTTAAAATACAACCCACTGGTCTCAACAATGGGTAGAGTATAGTTATTTTTTTATTTTAAATATATTCTATATCTTTTGTATTTTTTTATCATCAGTAATGGGAATAAATGTTTGACATATTTTTTATGACTATGACAAAATAGGAGGAATTTTGGACAACAGTGAGAAATAGAGAAGATGAATGCTGATAGATGAATAATCAAGATGATAAGCCTGAGGGAAAAATATATTAATAGTCTAAAATAATTTATTTTCACAAAAATTAATGAAACTATAAGAAATAAAGATAAATGATTTATATTCCTCACCAGAAGAAAAATTACACAAATTGATCAGTCTTGGAGTTCGCCACTCCAAGAAAGATTCAACATCAAAAATAAAATTTGAAATGGAAAAGAAAATAAACTCACCGTATATTCTGAAGTTATATTTTTGAAAAGATATACATCCATGATCAAACTTACTATTTTATCATGGTGTTTAAAATTATGAACAAGTGACACAAAGTATTTTAAGGGTTTTAGAATTGATCTGACCGATCAATTCTGAAATCATTGAGAAGATTGCGTGAAAAAGGAAATTAAAAATGAATAGAAGAAAATTTTCTCCAACCAGGCCAGTGTTTTATCCAAACAATATGTTCTTGAATTAAAATTGAAACATATAATTAAAAGTTATAGAAGTTGGAAATGAAATGTGGAAGAGAGAAGTCCCATTAGAACTACAACGATGATGCACTTCTGCTTACTCTAGGAGGTTTGTGGAACTCCTTAATTCTTGAGTCTCCTAGATCTATTGTGGAAATTCGCTGCCCTATGGGTCTCCAGTGGTTGTAGAATGATTCAGGTAAATGAATGATTATTACCCCTGCTCATACTGCTACTAAATTTTTAGATCATTTATCACCTCTTGGTCTGTCAGCCATGTATTTCACCGATATTTAGTTGTCCTTCACTATGCAACCGCACATGTGTATTTTTTCATGAAGATATTTTCATACTATCATAACTCATGTAGCTAACTCCTCTCAAGGTGGTTGAGTTGAATTTGGACGTGATTATGGCCATCCTTGAATCTAGAAAACAGAACAAAGAATCTTTAAATCACTATTTTAACAAGATAAAAAACTACTTAAACAATTAATTATTATTAATTTTAATATTAAATTACTATTTAATATTATTTAAATCTTTTCTTGTTATTAATAAAAAATATTTTCATTAATTAATTCTATTTATTTTATTTTATTTAAATATTAAATTGAATTAATCAATAAATATTAAATTATTATGATTATTAATGTTAAAATTTTCATATATTTATAAAACATTATTATTAACATTATTATTTTATGATTAAGAATTTTTATTTTAATAAGTTAATTAATTTATTTTATTTAATAATATTTTTAATGTTTATTTAAATTATTAAAATTAATATGTTTTTTAAAAATAATATTATTAGATTTATGAAACTATTTAAGTATTATTCATTTTAAATTTATTTGGTTAGATTGGTTTATTTTAATAATAAATTTTATTTATAAATTATTTTTGTTAATATTTAATTTTTTATAATATATTTAATTTATTTATTTTGTATTTTATTTTATTATTAATTATTTTATATATTATAATTAATATATATCATAATAATAAAAATAATTTATTTATAATTTATTTAATTTTTTAGTTATTTATTTTTTATTTTTATCTTTATTGTCCTCCCATCTTCTTCAATGACGTAAGGGGGGAGAGTTTCATTTTCCTTCTACAAACTCTATGGATCTTCCTCCATCAATACAACACCGATGAGGATGACCAGCGGTGGCATGGGGATGATGTCTAACAATGGTGGAAACTTTGATATTTACCACTTGCGGCATCGACCGCTTCTCTCTTCTACGGATAATAACGAAGCTCGAGGGGTCTTCAAATCTTGGGGAACTGAAATCTTTTTTTGAGGCTCAGAGAAACAGTAGATCATCTGTTCCATATTTAGGGATTATATGCATAAAAGGAGTCCGTACGATGTGGGTCTCTAACTTACAGTTCAGATTTGGGAAGAGTTGGGGTTTTAAGATCTGAATTGATAACGTTATAGTTGTTCTTCTAGTGATAAATTTCGAGTTTGAATTGGTCGGTTGTGCATTGAAATGGTGGCACATGAGTAGGTGGCATGATGTCTTGGTGGTGAATGAATATGGGAGAGGAGGATAGATTGAACACATTGGGGAGTTGAGGAGGAGGGAAAGTTGGTAACTCCAGGAGGGAACATCAGAAGGGCATCGATAGGTCAGGAGGGTGAACGGTGCGTCAAAGTATCGGTGGGACATGGGTGTCGGTAACTCATGCAGGGGAGGATGGAGGTGTCGGTAGCTCAAGTACTACTAATAGCCGAAGAGTAAAATATGGTGCATCGGTAACTCATTGAGTCACTGATAGTGGCAAAGAAAAATAATGGTAGTTGGAGATATCGATGCAGGGTCGGTGAGAAACCGTGTGAGTGACTTAAAATTTAACGGTGAGTTGCTTGAAAATAAAAAAATAAAAACAGAATGTTAAATCTATAAAATCAAATCAAAATAAGATATAAATATTAATAAAAATATAACGAATTAATAATTTAAAATTTAATCTTAATTATGATATAAATTAAATAAAACATAAATTAAATTAATTGAAAATTTAATAAAATTAGAAAATAGAAATATAAAAATTGAAAAAAAAACCCTACATTAAAAAATAATTAAAATGTATTATATAGATAAATTAAAATAATTGAAGTATAATAATTAAAATAAAAAATTTAAATTTGTTAAATTAGTTGTTGGAACTATGAAGGAAATTAAAATTGAATTAATAATTGTTATTCAACTTAAGAAACCTTACAATATTAAATATTATGTAAATATTTTAGTTGATTAAATGTAAATTAATTAATTAATTAATTAATTATTAAAAATAACAACATATAATTATAATAAAAAATAAAAAATGAACTTAAGAGTAAAATTAAAGAACCTAAGATTTAAGTAATAGAGAATTAATAATTTAAATGACTTCATATATAAAAATAATTAAAAATAATGATTAAATAATATATTTTAATATAAAATTTCAAAAGTGGAAATATTTAATAAAATTGAAAATATAATTCATTAAACCATGAAAAATTAATTAAAAAATGTGGAAAACCAAATAAAATTAAGGCCAAATTAGATCACAATGTTTTGTAAATAATATTCATATAATAAGATTTATTATTTATATATGAAAAGTATTTGTTGCTATATTTGGTCTTATAGAAAGTTTTAGCTACCTTTGCAAACTAGAATGAGAAAAACCATAGTGAGAACACTTACTATAATCCTATGTACATGATAATTTCCTAAGTCACGTTCAAGAAAAGTGTGTGGTTTTCTTAGTAAAGAATCCCAATCTGGATACTATAAGTGAGAATGATTTTTGAATATATGAATCTTATGTTAATAATCTCAAAAAATTTGGTTTTATATTTCTTCGCCATCATTCTAGTGTATGTTGAGGGTGCCCTTATTGTGCACTTGTTTTGACACTCCAAATGAATATTCTAAGATAAATCAATTTTTCTTTATGAATCATTATAACGAATTTAAATTGATGATGACAATGAATAACCTAGTTAATCATAAGTTCTCTTATATTGAAAAGAAGGTTTCATGATTTAGATATCCTATAAATTATTATTTTCATTATTATATCATTTCTCAAGAAGCTTATTGTTGCATATACTCTTTTTTTTGGTTTTAGTCAATGGATAAAACCCAAAGAAACCATGTGAATGATTAATGTGAAGGAAAATGAAATGATTGTCCTCTTGATCAACCAAATTTTATGGGATTTGGAATAAAAAATATTATTACTAGGATTATAAAATTTTCTAATGTTCTGAATCATGTTGAGGTTCCAATTGTGAAAATGAGGGAACACCATTCTGTTGAGCAGAATAAGAGGCAACATCCACCTTCTTTTAGTGGGTCTTCTAATTCACTACTTAATGAGAAATGGATCCATACTATTGAAAATATATTTTCTATTTTTTAGTGTTCTGAACATTAAAATTTTATTTTAAAAACATATAATTTAGAAGGTAAAGAAGTTCAATGGTGGGCTCTTATCATGAACACAAGGCAATAAGAATAAATTGACTTCATGGAGTGGAATGAGTTTATGAGATTATTTTTAAATAAGTACTTTCCTTATATTCTTTATAAAAAATTGGTTAAGGAATTAATTAAGATAAAATATAAGGGTGATGATTCCATTAGTACATATGAGGAAAATTTTATAATATTATCATGGTACACTTATTACTTTATCATCCAACTTGAATATAAGGCTGATTGATTCTTTAATGGCTTAAAATAAATTCCTAGAAGGGAGGTATACATAAAGGGAATTTAGTAGCTATTAATAATCCCTTTGATGTTTTATCAAGGGGAGTTAAGGTCAATGTTTCCTATCGTTTTGAAATTTTTTAAAATAAAAGAATCCTTGAATTAAAAAGAAATTATTAAAACCATTGAGATAAGAAAAAAAAATTTCCTTTATACTTAGCATGTGGAAGGAAATATGGTGTAAATTATCTATAGGGAACTGGTAAGTTTTTTAAGTGTTTAAATGAAGTCCATAGGGAAATAGATTGAAAAATTGATGCGAATAATTTAGATAATGATAAAAATAAAGATAAATATCCCATGTATTCACCTCTTATAATCCAGTGTTTCAAATACAAGGAGTATGGGCATTATGCAAACCAGTGCTCAAATATGAGGTCTAATGATGATGATCGACATTAGAATCCTCTTAATCTTAGATACAAGTGGATGTATCATTGAATCACTATTTATGATGAGGGGTATGATAATGATGTGGTGAAATATACACTTACCATACAATACAGAGCTAGTAATTCCTTCTTTGATTCTAGATCTACCCACTATTTTTTATTTGAATAATTTGATAAGGGTATCACAATACAACATCAATGATTTTATGTTGAATTAAAATTTAAAACCCATAATGGTATGATGATATAATCCCAAGTCAATAATTCTTATCTAATTTATTTTTTGGAAATATCCTTCCAGAAAATCTCTCTATTCTACATTTAGTTGAATTTGATGTTATCTTAGACAAGGATTGGATTTAATTACATAAATCCCACATCAATTTCTGTCAAATTGAATTCATGTTTTATATTCCAAACCATCCTATGATATTCTATCAGTTTGATGATAAATATGAAGTTTGGATCGAAATTTCATCTTTTTTATGAGTCTACTATTATATTCAAAAGGGTTATCTATCTCAGATGGTTGAGGTGAAACTCAAAATCGATTATATGCTTATTATGTGAGTGTTTTTTTGATTTTTTACTGAATAATTTCTTAGCCTTCCTTAAAATTTTGAATTTCAGTTTTCAATAAAACTCATACCTAGAACTATAATTATTTTTTGAAGAATAAATATAGAATGGAGCTGATTGAGTTATAGGAATTGAAGAAGAAACTCTAGGAGAATATTGAAAAGGGATTCACTTGGTCAAGTGCATCACCATGGGGTTCACCTATTATTTTTGGTAAAAATAAATAAGTATCAATGTGACTCTGTATTGATTATATAGAACTTAACAAGATCAAAATTAAGATCAAGTATCATCTACCCCATATTGATAACTTTTTTGATAATCTTTACAGAGCCCAATACTTTTCCAAGAGTTACCTCCATTATGGATATTATCATTTGAGGGCCAATTAAGAAGGTATACATAAGAAAAAATTCAATACAATGTATGAACACTATAAATTTAGAGTGATTCTATTTGGCCTTACTAATACCCCTACTATATTCATGGATATAATGAATAAAGTCTTTATATATTACCTTGATCTTCTTGTTTTTGTCTTTATAAATGATTTTCTAATATATTTAAAGTGAACGAAATATTATAAAGATCATATAAAGATTTTACTAAATACCCTACTGAAGCATAAAATGTATGAAATTTTTTCTAATTGTTACTTTTGACTAAAAATGTTACATTATTGGGTTATATAATCTAAATCAAGGGTATATCTTTGGATCTGTTAAAGAAAAAAGTTATTAAACATTGGACCCAACCAAACATAGTGATTAGAACTATATTTTTCTTATTTTGTATGTATATTGTTGATTATTTGTGATAAATTTCTCTCCATTGTCCAATCCACTCACTAAGATAACTAGAAATGGATGACAGTTCTTTTGGACTAATGATTGTGAGGAAATTTTCAAAAAACAGAAGAGAAGTTTAGTTAGCGCACCTTTTATTACACTACCCTATAGTAGAGAAGGGTTTTTGATCGACAGTGATGCATATAAAAAGGGACAAGGATTCCTCCTCATGAATAGTGATAAAATGATATCTTATACATCATGAAAATTGAATATTTGTATGCAATATTTCCCAACTCATGATTTGGATTTAGTTATGGTATTTTTGTCATTAAATATATTAAGGAATTATATTTATAGATAAATGTGTGATAAATATATTCTAATCATTAAAATTTTGAAGTATATGTTCACTCAAAAATAGATGAATATACACTAGAGAATATGACTAGATAATATCAATGATTACGACTACTAAATAAATTACCACCATGTAAAAGAAAATACAAAGGCAAATTCTTTGATTCGAAAGAATCATGATAGCTTATCAATTATAAGGATAAAAAATATCCAATATTTCTATATTTTCATATGTTGGATCTAGAAATTGTGAAGGAAGTGGGGAAATATTGTCTTTCCAAAATGAATGTTCAAAAATCTCTCTACATTCTGATTAAAGAGTTAAAAAAGGATACATAGACCTAAAATACAGAAGGCCATACATTTTTATTTATTTTCATATTATCTCCCTTTTTAATTAGGTTTAGGGGTTACCATTAAATGAACCATAGGCCCAGTAGGGACATAAACTTTGAATATGATCCTAAATTACCCGTGGGCCTTGAAACCATAGAATATCCCCTCCCTAGAATACGATACATTTTTCAGAACCCATATTTTCATTGATGAATTACTAAAAATTCCCCCTGAAATAATTCATGGTGCCTGATATTGATTGATGATCTATAACATCTCATTATTCCAAATTTGGTACCCCTATGAGTATGATAGATTCTTTCTCTGAACCCACATTGATATGACCCCGTGGAAGAGGCCTGAAATGTATTTTTTTCCTCCCATTGAGATGCCACCATGGTTCGTCTACCATAATCCATATGAGAATACTCATTGTTGAGGATGAAATTTCTAACTAACTACCACATACGATTATATTATAGACTCCAAAGACTACCTCTATCATGGAATCACCTCCATAACCAAGATCCACCTACTATTAATCATGGCATTAGTCCCACCATTAAAGACTATCTATTTTCTACCGAATACATTTCCAGACACTTATCAACCACCATGCTAAGGATCCAGATGACTCTACCACAGCTTTCCATGCTGCACAATTGAGTTTCCTATCTTGGACATCCCAAAATGGATGAAAATCCCCCATAAAATCAATGCTACTATGAATCCAACACAATTTTATATGTAGTGTTATGGGGTTTATTTTTCCCACAAGGCTATAACCCCAACAATAAAGAAGTATATATAAATGAAAAAGAAGGAAGTAAATTTTCCTAAGTTCAAACTTTATTATGATTGAATTATAAGGCTCATGAACCATGTATATATCCTATCAACACTGGACAAGAAGAAAGAGTTGGTGGATGAAGCTCACAACTAAACATTCTCTACTCATCCTTGAAGTATGAAGTTGTATAGAGATTTGAAATAGTATTTAAGGTGGGAAAACATGAATAGAGATATTGTAGAGTATGTATCTTAGTGATTGGTATATTGTAATGTTAAATTTTTAAAATAGAAGTTTAAGTGGATGTTAGAATTATTTCCCACATCAGAATGGAATTGGGAAAACATCACCATGGATTTTTTTATCAAACTCCCCAATACCTCTAAGGTCTATAACTCTATTAGGGTTATATTCAATATCTCTATAATTTAAGAACACATGTTTTCAATTAGAGAATATTTTTACCTTGACCATATTTCTATAATATATATTAAATAAGTGGTAAGACTTCGTGGAGTACCAAATTCTATTATATCTGATCATGATCCGAGCTCTAACTCAAATTTAAGGTGAGGTTCTCCGTAAGATATTGATTCAGAGTTATTTTTTATTAATTCTTATCATACTTATATATATTTTTAGTATGGGAGAACCATTAAAACTCTAAAGGATATGATGAGGTTTTGTTCATTGGATTTCAAAGGTTGTTCAGATAAAAAACGTCCTTTGGTAAAGTTTTTATACAACAATAACCTTTACTTGAGCATTCACATGGTTCCTTATAAATCACAATATAGAAATAAGTGTACAACTAAATTTTTCTAATATGAAGTTATAGAAAGATATAAATTAGGACCTTAGATAGATAATGAAATGTTATATAATGTCAGATCTATTCAAAAAATGCACCAAGGAAGCATCGATTAAATAAAAAAGTCATGTTAGAAATCACAAAAAACATATAAAATTAAAATTGGTAGAGAAGTTATTTCTATAAATTTATGTATGGAATAATTTTATCAGATTCAAGAATAAGGGAAATCTAATCCTTAGGTATATTGGCCCCTTCAAGATTCTGGATTGACTAGAGACAATAGCTTACCACTTAGCACTTCCATTTAACCTCTCTGTAGTTCATGATGTGTTCCATGTATATCTCTTGAGGAATTATATTTCTGATCATTCACATGTACGGAATTCATAAGTTATACCATTAGATCATGATCTTTCATAAGAAAAAAATTATTATAAATCTTGGATCATAGAAATAACATGCTTTGATAAATGATTATTCACATGGTTAAAGTTCTTTAGAGGGATAAGAAATTTGAAGAAGCTATATGGGAGCCAAAGAATGCAATGAAAAAAAAATATTCATATATTTTATATAAGTGATAAAATTTTTATTTAAATTTTTATTTTAAGTGGGGTAGAATGCAACACCTTGATATTTTTTATTTTTTTTTATAAATTTAATTTTTTCGACAACTTATGATACATTAAACCTAGAGTCTAAATTAATGATAATATAGTATAATGTTATGAAATATTCATTAAATTGGTTTTATGAGTATGAATAAAAATTTTAAAAATATGTTTAAAGGTTTTAGATAAAGTATATATATCGCTAGTAAAGATTTTTTGTGCTTCAAAAAATAATTTTTCCTCAAAAATATTTTTTTTACTTTTTGTGAGAAAATAATATAATTTTTTTCCACTATTGAAAAATTTATTTTAGAAAATTAACATAATTTTTGAAATCATCTTGTTAAAATAATAATTTTAATAATATTTTATAATTTTCTAAAAAGATTATTTTTTCAATGAATTGAGAAATATACTGATTTTATTAAAAGTTTCAATTTCATTTAAAGAATTTGTAAAATTCCATTTTGTTTTAAAATGTTTTTAATTGTAAAATTAGTTTATTTATAATATTGATAATAAAATTAAGGTCATTTAAACCAATTTTATGTGTATTTTTGTATAAAATCATTTCATATTTTAGAAAACATTATTTTCTTTAAAACAGTTTTTTCATCACATTTTGAAATATTATTTTAAAAATAATTTATAAAAATTTAAGAGAATGTTTTTTTTAAATTTATTCCAAATTTTGAATCACCTGGAGCAAATTTATTCATGTGGTCACTTATAATTTTTGGTCATGATGAATTGTAAAAATTGTAAAAAAGTTCACCATAATAAAGGTTAAAACTAGTTTAATAGGGGGATAAACCAAAGGATAAGGGAAATGTTTCTATTTAAAATTATATAAATTCTATTTTATAATCATATTTCATCTATATAATATCCAAACTTTTAGTATCTAGTGATTTGAATTCATTTTTCTTGGTAATGACATTATAATATTTCAATCTTTTAAGAAATTGCAAGTGTGTCCTCTCCCCCACTTATAAAAGGACACCCCTCCTTTCTCCTCTTTACAAAACTTTGATCATTATATATCAACAAAAACCTACAAAATTTTTCAATAAAATTACCTATACACGAATTATGGGTTATTTTTTACTTAAAATATCTTTTAAATGTTCCTTAAGAGAGGATCTGAAAGAGTCTTACTGAAGATGAGGTAATCATCTTACTCAACCTCTTTCAATTTATTTATTAATTTAATTCCTATAAATATATGTTTTTCATAACAAAATAATAAATTAAGTATCCTAAATATAGTTAAATTATATTATGAATATGGATCCAACAATATCTACCCTCCATTCCATCAAATTGGAAGCAAATGTATCGCTCGTGCATACGTATAGACTGCCACCTCAATGCAGGGATACAATTATTTTTTAGATCACAATATTTCATGGGTGATTAGTATGTAAATGATAAAGTTAATATAATATATTTTTGAATTATTATTTTTTATATTATTATAATTTCATATCTAACTTATTAACATCCAATTCATTGGATAACGATAATGTCACTCATGCATACGTGTAGACTACCTCTTCAATGAAGTGATGTGATTCATTGTTCATTTTATCTTTACATAGATGGTATTAAGGATATATTTATGATTATATGTTTTTTATATGATATAATAATTATTCTATAAATGTAAATTTTATTTATATATCTCTAATTCCATCAATTTAAAAGTAAAAACAATGTTAATGTGTACATTTGGCTTACCGTCTCCATGAATGGTGGAATTCATTTTTTGGTCTCTATATTTTATGGAAGAAAATAAATAAATAAATAAATAAATATATAATGAATATTTCTGATATTTATAACATGATTAAAATTATAGAGATTATGGAACCATTCTTAAATGATAAGGAAGAGACTTACTGAACTAAAATTAACATGAAAAAGGAAACATTTAACATTTGAAAACAATGATTTTAATAAGGAATTATTAATAAATGGTTGTTAAAATTTTATAAGTTGATCATATATGATATTATAATTATATATACGACTCCCTTATAGAATTATAATAAATTTAAATTTATTATAATTAATTTTAAATATCTTTCGAAACAAGGTAAACAGGTGGTGATTTATTTTTGTTACAATCTCATTATTTATCTGGATTGTTTATGGTCAAGTCTCTGATGAAGAAATTTTATGAACTATCCATAAATAATCTAATGAATTTTACTATCATTTTATTATTTATTTAGTATACATGTTTTAATTTCATTTTCATCTCTTTATTAAGTCAAGAGATAGAAATAATATTTTTAAGGAAAATCGATTTTATTTCTCTCTTCGATCAAAAATCATTACTCTTACAAGTTGATGTTTTCTAAAAAATCATTCACTATTGTTTTTAATGTTTTAATATTATCTTTTAATGTAATTTTTACCCATTTTATACTTTTTACCAATGTTTTTAATGGTCATATTGTTTTCATTTTCTGAAGGAGGTATTTTTACTTTTTAAAGAAAATTTAAATGGGGTATTCATTTTAACACACACAACAGAAATATAATTTACTATCATAAGAAAAGGTAAATTATTTAAAGATTAATTTAAAAGATTCATAATTTATTTTCAAATACTTTTTCTGTAATAATTTAGAATTTTTTAGACATTAAATAAGTGATTTTAAAGTTGAAATTATATTTTCCAAAATAAATGTTTTAATGGTATTTTAACGATATTTTTCATTTATATTAACATCCTTTTATTTTAATTATGCTTTAATGGTGTTATAATAAAATAATACCATACAATTTCATTATTTGGATGTCTTATGATGTTTTATATTTAAGGATGATTCTACGAAACCATTTTCTTTCCCAAAGGTTATTGAAGTTATGATGAAGCCTTTATGAAATCAATTTATTTTCCATGGGTTATGCTATAATGAAATGGAAACATATTTATGAAACCCATTTCATTTCCATGTTTAATTATATGATGAAGGATTTATGATCTTGTGTAACACATATCTATGATTTTCATTATCTGAACAGTGGGCCCAGAATAATACAGGCTTCCAATGCATTCAACAAAGATGAATATTTCATGAGATAATATGGACTGGAATGGGGAGTGAACCTAGTTCAGTAAGCTAATCAATTCACGATGATATTCCTGGGAGTGAATTATGACTAAGGATATGATGTAATGAGGAGTGAAATTAATCTAACCTGATAGTATTGGTTGTGAAACATGACCAAGGAAATGATTATCTATGCTTAAGTGTATGGAAAAAGCTTATGTTTTATGTTAATGTTTTACTATCATGACCAATATTCTTTTATATCTTTATGATTCATGTCTTATGAACTGAAAATATTTATGCCATGAATTAATATGATGATATATGACATGTATGAATGGTTTATAAATTCTATTCTATTGTTATTAAACCCTTATTATCATGTTATGTTTAAGTGATCATTGATATCTTCTTTGCTTACCCTAATTGAGCATCAGAGCTAACCCTTTCTTATGTTTCTTTTCTGCATGTTATGGATAAAATTTTAAAGTATTATATATGTAAGAAGGGTGATAGTTGTAAAGAACTAAGTAGGATATGAAATAGAAATATTATGAATAAGTTATTTATGTATCCAGGTTTCCAAAGAAACTAAACCTAATGGTTTTGGCATTGATCATATTGTTTTGTAATTAATATTCATTTTTTTAATATTTATGTATTAAAAGAATGGGTCACTATATTTTCTTACAATATATGATAAATTATTTCGATTTATTTTACATGTTTTTAGATTATATTGAGTTATGAACTTAAACTAAGTAGTTAGTTATTATTTATCCACACCATGTGGTATAATTATGATGCAATTAAGACCCCTCTTGAGTAATATATCATTGGGAAGAGGGATTTTGGAAAATAATACTCATGGATTCATAGGCTTATGACTTTTCTTGGAATGTCATGATTGACTATACAGTGATTCTATCTTAATCATATATATATTATTTAATTTATATAATTATAATCCTTTACCCGAATGGGATTTATATACCTTAATAATATTATTAATTTGGATATTTTTGGATTCTAATTTGGGATATTAACATAAGCTAGGATTTTTGTAAAGTGTTACACAAAAATATGGTTTAACATATTGGTTCAGTTGAAAAAATATGATTCTAAACTATATTTTTATAAGAATGAAAACATGGAAAGGGAATAACATGAGATAATATGGTGAGATTAATTCCCCTCTAAAATAATAAGTGTTATATTCCTTATAAATAAATCAAATGTCACGATCTTGAACCTTCAACCAGGGAGGTTTTTACAAATTAGGGTTCCCATGTATTATCTTACTCATGGTTATGTGGTAATTCATTACCCTAAGAGTTGGGAATCTAAGTTCTACTATGATTTGTGGGTTACACTTTACTAGTAATACCAATGAGTTAAAATACTATTAGAATAGAGTTAGTTTTATCTATATGATGGATTGTATAATGTGTTATCCACTCAACTATCCAAGAGTCATATATTATATTAATAAGATGATTCCCTAAATACATAATGATGTTGTGAGAGTAATTCTAACGTTTACTCATTTCTTAGTGAAATATATGTCTTTTCCTATTTAAGGGTATGCTGAAATCAAAATGGGTCATCATCATAGTGGAAACATACTTAATAAATGCACTTATTAAATGGATAAGAAACTTGATCTTCATATGATAATAACTTATATTTTATAATAATACCATCATTATCATCAATCTATTACTTGGAGATTAATCATTGAAACCAATAAGATTAATGTAATAAAATCTAAGGTAAAGTAACTTAATAAGTGTTCTTAAGTAACATGAATTCAATGTGTTATAGAAACAGCTTCATGAATAAAGAAATTGTTGATGTTTTTCAATAGATGATTCTAGATGCATATAAAAAGCATAAATTGATAAACATAATGTTTTAAAAGGAATTAGATAAAAAATCTCCTAACTGAATTTATTCTCTACTTGCATACTCAATATTGTTGACTATAACAAGGACTTGGTGATACTTATGGTATCCTATAGGGATTGGTATGCTTTTGGAATTCAATATATTTAAATATATGGAAATTTTCACACAATGTTAATGAGATAAACAGATATTTTCCCTATTTTCTCAATGTTTTTAGTATAAATAAACTACTAATTTCATGCATAAGTTCTGGTGCTATGATAATAATACAAGTGGGTCAATTTTTAAAAAATAAGAAACAAATATAGTTGAAATTTCCTATAATGTTTCTTATAGTGTCTAGTTAATCTCATTGAAACATAATGGTGTTATTTAGAATTAAGTGTAATGATTATATAGGAAAAAAATTTCTAGAGTACCTGATTGGGTTTGGGAAACTCCATGGAATTTCCTTATTAGGTATCAAAGTAATGAATATTAATTCTATGGGTTTCAAGGGTATATAATATGATGTTTACACATTTAAAAAGTTATGAGTATATAAGAGTTGTAGAGTGAAGGAAAAAATTAAATAATCTTACTATTTTCATTAAAATGTATAAGAAAAGTTTATATATATAAAATAATCAAATATAAAGAAATAAATCAAACTCATATGAAAATATGTAAAGGATGTGTGTATTTATTCCATTTATTTTATATGATTAGGTAATTATTTTACATATAAGTACTTGTTATGAATAAAATGAGATTATAGATTCAATACACAATATTTATGTCCCATTAGATTATATAACATGTTTTGAGTAGAATAAAAAAACAAAAATGTTTAATTCAGTATAAAAGTGTTTAGTAATAAGTTTTTTAAAATATGTGTATTTGAGATTCCACAACCATGAAAGCCCTATTTTAATGAATAATATTATTTTCATGAAAATTTTTGAGACACATAGAATTCCATGTATGATTGGGATGAAATAATGCGTTTTAAAATATTCATAATAAAAGGAATTAGGTTATATTTCCTAACACATAAGATTTTGTAAAAAGTTTCATGATATTTTGAAAAGAATGTAGTTTATAAGTGGATATTAGGGGTATTCTTAGACTAAGACAAGTTTAAAGTTAAAAATTGAATCATTATTTTTATAAAAAAATGTGAATGTAACATTATATACTAAAGGTTTTGGGGTATGTTTTTTAACGATTAATGTAAATAGTTACATTAGTTATAAAAAACGTTGAAGGAAATTTTTAATAGTAAAGCTTCTAATAATTTTTATTATGAACTTAGAAAGAGTTTTAATTTGAAAACCGAAGTTAATAATGTTATACCCCAAATTTTAATTTCCCTTTTATATTATTTATTTATTTATTTTTATCCTTTCATTAAGTTTTTTGGTTAATTTATCTCGAATTTTTTTATGTTTTGGAGTTGTAGTGCTCATCACACGGTTAACAAAAAATTAAAGGGAAATCATGTGAAACCATCAATTCTGGAACAATGGGGTTTTTTCATGGCTGGAACATGGTTTTTCAAATAGTACATTGTTCACTAAGTGATTTTATAACTTATTTTGTGTGTGTGATAGTAACCTATATGGTTGGAACATAACTAGGATAAACCATACTACTCAATCTATGCTTGATGTAGTGCGCATGTCAGTGGTTCCCACAAGATTGAAACACTATTTTGAAAACCATGCGACCAAACAATGTGGTCTTCCTAGTTTTTAATTTTTTTGTTCTAAAATTGACCCTTATAGATTTTTAACCCTTAGGGCCTCTTGTTTCTCCTTCTCATTTGACCCAATTACACACACTCATCCCCTTTTATTTTCTATGTTTCCATGTCTTGTCCATGTTTTTAGTTATTCTAGGTCACGATTTTTGAGTTAATATGTTTTAGATATACCCCTACATTATTTTTAATTTTTTTAATTTTTATCTCAGTTAGGACTTCTTCTATGAAACCTAGGTTTTTTGTTCACTAACTTTAGGGTTTTAGGTAAACCTAATAGTGGGGATTCTTATGACTAGGTTTTGTAGACATAATATTCATCATTATATTTGTAAATACCTACTTTAAAAGACAATAAAATAATGCTTTATTCTGGTGTGCCACATGACCTCAAGCCTGCCTCCCCATATTCTATTGGTTGTCGAATGGCCTCATGGGTCTATGATGATACCATGTGTAGACTAAGACCCCATGATCTGAGTGTGAAACATGGATGTAAATTAAAGATATATTATCCATCCATACATAAATAAATAAATCTTGGCATAAATTAGGTAATTGATCAGAAAATAACCCATGATAGAACAAATATATAATACACCCATCAGAGAGTCATACATGTCATAGTCATATATACAATTCCCAATATAACCAAAAGAACAAAATAAGAAAAACTGTCAAAAACCTCTAAAGAGGTTTGAGTACTAGACTAGTGATTATGAAAACCTACATCCATTTATTCTGCTTGGGTTAAAACTAGCAAAAAAAGTAGGGTGTGAGTTTGACTCAGTTGGCCACCACCAATGTGAATAAAACCATAACCAGTTTAAGAGAATATTTTACATACTGATATATGTTATAAAATAGAAAGATAATGAAATAAAAGAATTAACGTAAAATAACCTTGATCCTCAGGCTCCACGGTGATTCCCAAGATGAACCTACCTGTTTCAATTAGTCCTAGATTTCTATAAGCATGTCTCGATGATCATGCCAACCATAGTCACCAAAAATAATCCAGGAACTCATCTCGACATTCTAAATATCACATATCATGCAGAATCTAATTAATAATGATGTTATTCCTAATCACTTGTTATCATGTGGGACCCATAGAGCTCATATTAGGATTCCTAACCCATATACCAAATGGAATCCAAGGAGATCATCCTTACATATTTCATTTGGTATCTAATGAGTTCATCCTGACCTTCCCATTCATTTAGAATCATATTATATGGAATCCAAGGAGGTTATCCCAACATTTCCATTCATTTGAATTCATTTTAACTCCCTGATATTTTATAATATATTTATCTTTAAATATTTTTTATTTATTTGTTATCTTGATTTACACGCAACAGAAATTATAATAAAAATTCAATATACTATTGAGATATAATTATTTAATGTGAAATTTATTTCATAGCTATTGATTGGCAGTTTTGAATTGGACTAATTAAAATATAAAAAATTATTGTTTTCATATATAAAAAATGAATTTTTTGGTTATAAATGTAACAAATTATGTAATGTTGAAATATATAATTTTCATGTCATATTAATATTCATCATTTTGATATTATAGAGTTATTTTTATTATAAAAATATAATGAAAATTTTCAGTTAAAAGAAAGAAATATTTATTTCTTATCAAATTGGATTTTTTGTATTATATGGTTTTATCGTGATTTTGAATTTATAGAAATTTAATTTTAAAAAATGAACATCATTTTCTAATTAATCATTTAAAATTAATCTTAGACTAAATTTTTGATAATTTTATGAAAAAATGATTTTTCAATAAATAGTGAAAAATATTGATTTTTATTAAAAACTGTATTTTATTTTAAAATTACAAAGTCAAATTATATTTTTCATGATAATTAAAATGTATTTAGTTTTTTTTAAAAAAAAAATCCAATTATAGTTTTTAAGTGAACCTTACACATGAATTTAGTATAAAAACATTTTAAACATTAAAAAGAAATTTTTAGAAAAACTATTTTTTATCATGTTTGGTCAGTAAAATATTAAATTAAATTATGAAAATTATGTCTTTTGAGTTTTCAAAAATGGATTCCATATTTTAAATTAGGATATTCAAATTTGGAAAATAGAACCCTCTCATTTTTGAAAAATATGAATGTTAACCTTTGTAATTTTGTTACCATGATATAGGGTAAATCAGGTAATTAAAGTTAAGAATAAAATGACAGGGACTATAAAATGACACTAAAACATGCATTAATTATATTGGATAAGTATATTTAATCCATATTCATTAAAATTTCAAATATATTACACATGTTTCTCTTTTTATGTGATTATTAACTTTATAATATTTTATTTTAAAAGAAGAAAAAAATATCACACTCTTATTTTTAATTAAAAAAGATTTTTAACATTGGGATAACCATAGTAAAAGTTATAAATATTATTTTGATATATAAATGATTAATATTCATCATTTTAATTTATTTTTAATTTTTAGTTAATAAATAATTACCATAAATGCTTACACAACGCCAACACAATAATTATTCAATTGTTGAGAGAATAAACTAAATGATAGTAAAAATATTAAAGAAGTATAATTTAAAATAATTACGATGAAAATATAATTTATAGATAAAAATAACATGTTATGGATGTATTAAAAAAAATTTATTTAATTTGTTGTCTTGATGCTATAAATGTCAAAGTAAATGAATTTTTGTAAAATATACATTATTGATAATTTATAGAAATAATATTTTATTAAATGATATAAAATTGATAAAAATAATATTTTCAATTATTTTATTGGTATATGATTTAAAAAATCAACCATGTTCCATTGATGAGAATTTTATCCATTTATACTAAATGTCTTTACCCTTAAAATGAAGAAAATCTTGTTGTCATGGTTAGTGTGAAATTGATTAATGATGGGTCAAAACTAAATGAAATGTGTAAAAATATGATCTAAACATGTTAAAAAATTGTTTTATGAGAATAGTTTGACTAATAATCATCTCATATTATAATGTAATCAATTTGTGGGAATTTATACATCAAAATTAATTTATATTAAATTAATATTTCATGAAATCCCATGAGTTCCCCTCCACTATCTTATAAAAGGGAACCAATTATTATCATTTATTAACACTTAAACACCCATTTATTTCTACCATGATCTTCCCAAATCCCATAATAACATACATTTATATGTTCTACAGACCTTATTTTTGGAAAAATACCAATCTTAGAGGACTTAATGTGTTAAAAAAAGATATCTTTCAAGGATAAGGTATTGTTTTTGACCACCTGTTTTAGTTTTATTTGTTCTTACACCTTCATAAAATTTTATTTAAATATTTTGAAATAATAGAAATAATATATTATATATATTTATGGGTTTTAATGTTAATATGAAAACCTATATCTATATCATATTCTATAAAATGTG
This sequence comes from Viscum album, assembly GCA_963277665.1. Lineage (NCBI taxonomy): Eukaryota > Viridiplantae > Streptophyta > Magnoliopsida > Santalales > Viscaceae > Viscum > Viscum album. The sequence goes on along the minus strand of OY728138.1, from coordinate 1,881,349,457 downwards.
AACAAAAAACATTATTCATGTGTACGGTAGACTATTCCCTCATGAACCATTGTAGTTCATTTTTCAAACATCATATCTCATGGATAGTTATAATGATGGAATTAATATATATATAATATTAGTTATATATTTATCATTATAAAAAATCATTTAATTTCTTACATTTCCATTCACTGAAAAATGATAACGTCGTTTGTGTATACATGTGGACTACCACACCCATGAAGTGATGTAATTAATTTTTCCTCACCACATCAAATGAATTAGATATATAATCTTGGTTAAAGAAATAATATGTTATTTATAATATAATTATGACTGTATAAATATAAAATAAATGTTATTTTATTTTCATAACAATCATAGAAAATAGAAATGTTAGTCATGCATTCATACGATCTTTCGTCTCTATGATTGTAATATAGTTCAATTTTTATAACCATATTTCATGATTATTTGTAAAATTATAACCGATATATAAAAATGATGATTTTGTCCAGATTTTTATGCTTTATATTATGGAAAAATGAACTCTTTAACCATAGTAAACCTACCAAAGTCATTTTGGGCTTATTAACTAAATATCATAAAAATGAATGACATATACTTACATGATTAAGTAACTATATATATCATGGTATTAAATAAAATAAAAGTCCTAATGAACACGAAAAATTTTCTATATAAATTAAATAAATTAATATAAGTTTTTTAATTTGGAATATAAATAACGTACGTGATGTGTCGAACATGAGGTAAGGGGAACCATAACATAAAACCTCATTTAAATGTTATAATGATTCATTTAAAACAAAATATTTTATGTACTTGTCATTAAAATTATTTTTTTGGACATAAAATAACTTTAAAAAGAATTTTATGTCCTTTTTTCAAAGGTTTTTAAAAATGAACCTTTTTACATTTTTTAATTCCTTTACAAAAGGGAAAAAGAAATTTTTTATTTTAATGTATACAATGAAAATGAATTTTTCTCCTCCATAATAATTATTTTAAAACATGATTCCATTAAATTCTTTCATGTTTTCTTCAAATAAAAACCCTATTTCTATTTGTATGGGTATTTTTTTATTAAAAAATGTGTTTTAATAGAAAATTGTATTTTGATATCTAAAATTGTTTTTTACATGGGTTTAAGGGATTTTGTCAAGAATTTTATTCTTGATATGGTCGTTGTACATTGTTTATGAAGGGTTTTCTTCCATTATAGATCACAAGTTAGCCTAATAAAACCTATATGTTAGGTTGATCATTATTAAAGATCACAGGTGAGCCAAATATAGCTTATATGATTGGTGTTCCCAAAAAGTAGTCAAATGCATTGGGTAATGATTATGTTCTCCAGAGAATTATATTGGAATAAATCCACATGGTTTTTCTAATTATAATGGTTTTATAAGGGTTCTAATATGATGATATGCCAATGAAATTCCATGGCCTTTCTGTTCTTCATAATGATTATTCATGTAAATCATTTTATTATAAATTTTTTGTTAATTATATTTTTAATGGAAAAATGATTACATTTTTTGAGAAAAGATATTTGTTTAAGAAAAGGTTTTCATGGGTTTTCATGTTTTTCACTAAATTAAAGTATTTTTTATTTTTATATCTATTAGTGATATTTTGGTGCTCATACTATGTTTTAAATTTTTTTATAGAGTTTAATAATGGGTAAGGGAAAGGAAGAAGTCAGGTTGAAATTCGTGATGATTTTTCATGAAAGTAAATCTTTTTTTATATTAAAAGTTTTATATTTTGGAAAAAATAGATACTAAATTGGAAGTGTACAATTTTTAAAATATGGTTTTGGTGTGTCTGGGTTATGACCTAATTCTATAAAACTATATGTACCAAAAATATACTTGGGAATTCAAGTAATTTAATTATAGTATAAAGACAATATAATAAGTAATGTTTAAGGTCAGGTCCTTACAATTGGTATCATATGAAGTTTTTACATAACTTTAGGGGATTAGATAATGATAATAGAATATCCTAAATATATTTTTACCTAATCATAAATTTGAAATGATATATCATTGGAAGATTACCATATCAATTTTCCTAAAATATGTTTGTTCAGAATGGTTTTCTGCAGAGAAATAAAGAGGCTAATGTAGGAAGATACCAATAGTAGGTTATCCTTCCAAACTAGCAACTTAAAATGGTCAGAATTGGAACTGAATAGTTTGTTTCCATGATGGATTAGTTGAAATAATATATAAATTGTGATTTAATCCACACTAGAGAGTAACCAGATCCACTATAGAGGAACATGATTATAGTTGAGAACTTAAGGAAACATAACCCTCTAGCGTTCAGGGGAACTTCAAATCCGATGGTGACCAAATGATAGATCAATAACCTGGAGAAGATACTTTTAGTCATGGGGTGTTCAAAAAGTCAAATAGAAACCCTTTACATTTATCATTTTGAAGGTTAAGATGACTAATGGTGTTTTTTGGTTAAGAATATGAAATATAGAAATGATATTGATTCCATGTAATGAGAGACATTTAAGAATATATTATTTGAGAAATATTTCTCTACGGTTGTTTGACTCAGGATGGAGAAACAATTCTTTGAATTGAGGCAAAAGGATGAAGTTTATATTTCTTTGGATAGAGAAAAGTGTTTATGATTGGCCAAGTATATGTCATATTTCATCTAATATACTTACAGTAATATAAATTGGATTGAATAAATGATTAAACAATGATATCAAATGGAATTAACATCCTATGAATTCAAAAGTTATAATAAACTTGTTTAGTATGCTTAGAAGATAGATATGGAGTTCGCCAATGATTATGTATTCTATGAAAATAAGCATAAAAAGTTATGTATTGTAGGAAATGTGGAAGAAATCATCAAATAAATAAAGAGTTAAGAAAAATAAATTTCTCATATTATGATAAGTGTGGTAAAAACAATCCTGAGGAAATTAAACTAAAATTAGAAAAGTGTTACTAATGTGGTCAGTGTGGTCACATGGCTCGTGATTATAAATAAAAGAGTCATGAAAAATCATAGAATAGGGTAATCTATTTCTATCCATCAATGATATGTTTTAGTTTCAATAATTTGGGTAATTATGCTAACATGTATCCTAGTATTGTAACTCAGGATGAAAAGCATCAATACCAAAAACAGAAAGATATAGAAAAATACATTGACACTACTACAATTGATATAGGGATATATAATGAAGTGTTGATATGTATGTTACTTATTTATTATAATAATTCCCAAACCTTATTTGACTTTTTATATTTTTACTCATTCATTTCCAATAAAATTTTAAGAATAATAGGAATATATCTTTATTAATGTATGATATATTTTTTACTGAAAAATCAATGTGGAAATATTAAAGAAACAAAGATTTATAGGAATTTATTTTTTTGTTATTAGTGGAATCGTATTTCCTACAAATATTGTTGAACTTCTCTTGGTAGAGTTTTATATTATTTTAAGTATGGATTATATTTCAGTATATAATGCTAAGATAGTTTTAATATTCAATAAATATTTTTTCAATGATTTCATACCTTTTATAACATAATGGGATTTTGAGAAATTAAATATAAATAGAAGTAAAATTTACTTAGCACATATTTTTGAAAATAAAGAAACCATGCAGTTTAGTGATGTTCTGATAGTGAATGAATATATGGATGGGTTTCTTGATGATTTATTGGTTTTTATTCTTGACTTATAGGATTAGTTTTCTGTTGACTTAATACATAAAGCTAAGAATATTTCAAAACCCCTAATAAAATAGATTAATTAGATATTTTAGAGTTGAAAATGTAATTGGGGGAGTTGGTAGATGAAGGTTTCATTCTTTGCAGAACTTCAACATGGGGTGCCACTATCATATTTTTTGAAAAAGAAATATTTTTCGACGATACTTTTCATCGATTATAGATAATTGTAAAATATCACTATTAACAACAAGTACACTTTTCCTCATATCGATGATTTTTTTAATTTGTTCTAGGGAGCACAATAATTTTTAAAGATTGAAATCAAGTAGGTGTACCATTATTTTAAGGTAATTAGGTGTATATATAAAAGATTTTTTTAGAATAGATATAGGCACTATGAGTTTATTATTATTCGATTTTTTTCTAATACATCATCTATATTTATAGATATAATGAATAGAGTTTTCCTTGAGTTTATGGATATGTTTTTGGTTGTTATTGTTTATGATATACTGGTATATTCCTGAATTCATGAGGATAATGAAAGACAAATGAGGATTATTTTGAAAAACTTAATAGAAATGGAGCTATACGAAAAATTTAATAAGTGAGAATTTTGGTAGAAACAAATTTATATCATTAGTATTATTTTTTCTAAATATGACATAATTATTGACCTTGGTAAATCTAATGTTGTTGAAGAGTAGTAAATACCTACCAATTTCACAAATATTCGTTGTTTTCTCAGTTTAGCTTGTTACTGTGAAAGGTTTTTGGAAATAATTTAATCAATTTTCTAGCCCACTAACTAATTTAACTATAAAATAAGTTTAATTAATCTAAAAAAAGAGTGATAATTGGTTTTATGAACCAAAAAAATATTAGTGAAAGCACTAGTTTTGGCCTTTACCTTTTGAAATGGTGACTTTTTAATCTACAGTGATACTTATTTTAACAGAAATATATGTGTCTTGATACAAAATAAAATGTTAATTTATTATACTTAATTTCAACTAAAAACTCATGAGTTAAATTATCCTACAGATGATTTAGAATTATAATTTTTGTTTTTTTCTTTAAAAATATTGAGACATCATTAATATAAAGTCAAGCATGAAATATATAATGATCATAAAAGGTTAAATAATATATTGGTTCAAAAAGAGTTGAATATGAGATAGCTAATATGGTTAGAACTAGTAGAGGATTATGGTTTCATTATTCATTATCATCTATGAAAAGAAAAAAAGTAGATTATGCCTTGTTTTGAGAAAATAATGCTAAATTAACCACATTAAGTTTGGAACAATACCCTTTGGTTAATTATTTGATTAATTTTTACCTAGAATTTGTGCAAGAAGGAGGTTACTCAATTTTGTTTTAGGTTTTAGTATAGTCAACATTGATTGATATAATTAAGAAATCTTAAATGGAAGAAAACGGGTTATATGAAAAGTTACAATTTGTTAAGAAGGGTTGCTTTAATTTAATTCTTAAAAATAATTTATTTTTATATTTGAAAAAAACTATATGTGGCTTATGATACCCAATTGAGGAGATAATTACTGAGTGAATCTCATAGTTCCTTTCTTTCCATTAATCCTAGAAATACTAATATATACTGATATCGTCAGGAGTATTACTGGTGCGATGGAATAAAAAGAGATATTGCTGACTTTACGATGGAATGTTTGAATTTTCAATAGGTTAGTGTAGAATAGAAATTGTTTAAGGGGAATCATAAACCATTTAAAATTCAGTATTGGAAATGGGAGAATATATGGATAGAATTTATGGTGTGATTTAAAAATACTTCACAACATAATAATACGATTTGTGTTATTATTGATCGATTGAATAAATCCAAAAATTTCATTACCATTTGATGTATAATATATTCATAGCAGCTTTGTTGAAAATATATCAAGGATATAGTCAAGTTAACTAGAATTTACCTCTTTATTGTATCTAAAAGAGGTCCCACGTTTTCTTCGAATTCATGGAAATGACTTTATATGTCATTGGGAACTGAATTAAATTTAGTAAAAAAAATTCAACCTCAATCCGATGGACAATAAAAATGAAAAATTTAGACCTTAAAAAACATGATTTTGGCTTGTTCAATGGATTACTATGGAAATATATATCATAATATTTATTTGGTTTACTTCTCAAACAATAAATGTTTTCCTTCAAGTATAAAGATGATAACATTGGGAGTTTTATATGGAAAGAGGAGTCAAAATAAAGCTTGTTGGGATGGAGTGGGAGAAAGAAAGTTTATGAGAGAATAGTTGGTTGATGAAATGATTGATAAGGAAAATATGATTCAGCAGTACATTAGTATGGATTCAAGTAGGTAGAAAAGTTATGAAAATAATATGTGGAAATATATTTCTTTTAAGGTAGATGATCATGTTTTTCTTAAAGTATATACATGGAAAAGTGTTTCGAATTTTGGTAAATTGGGGAAGATATGTCCAAGGTTTATAGGAAACTTATTAAATCCAAGATAAATTTTTATCAACTACTTTATAAGTATCCTTGCCTATGATTTTATCTAGGCACACAATGTTTCTCAAGTCTTGATATTAAAGAGGCATGTTTTAGATTCATCTCATGTTCATATCCCTGGGGTAGTTTAGTTGGAAGATAATATTGGTTATGAGTAAAAAATATTCATATTTTTGAACATAGATAGAAATTATTTTGGAACAAGGTAAATCATCAATTTAATGTTTTATTGAAAATTATATGGTTGAAGAAGAAACATGAGATTCCAAAAATTCTATTAAGGAAAGGTATCCCCTTTGGTTCAGTAAAAAAAATATGAGGATATAATATTAAAAATAGGGAAGAATGTAACAACCTAGTTAATTTAAAGATAAATAATTATCTTATCTTTTTAATATTCTTTTGTTTCATATTATATAGTTTTATTCAATATAAAAAATTTGGTAGTTGTTCAGTTTAGAGGAAAAAAGATTTATTTCTAATCAATTTAGATTTTCATTTATTATATGGTTTTATCATGACTAAAAAATTATAGAAATTTAATTTGAAAAAATGAAAATCCATTTTTAAGTCATCGTATTAAAATTATATTAGAATGATTTTTTTTAAATTTTTTGAAAAAATTGTTTTAACAATGAATAGTAAAAAATACATATTTTTATTAAAAAATATATTTTGTTTTAATGTATTTAAAAACTAAAATTATATGTTTCATGAGTTTTAAAATTATTTTAGTTACTTTTTTATTTTGAAAAAAACCAAATATGGTTTTTAGAAGAACTTTTTTACTTGACTTTAGTATATAAACATTTTATACATTAAAAAGGCAATTTATGAAAAATAGTTTTTCATCATTGTTTTCTTTGTTTAATTTTAAATTAAATTATTCCAATTATAAATTTTTAGTCTAAAAAAATGGATTCTATATTTGGAATTATGAGGTTCAATTTTTTTTATATTGGTCCCTTTTATTTTTGGTTAATATGAATTGTAAACTTATTAATTTTCTTACCATGGTAAAGGGTAAATAAGGTAATTAAAGTTGAAAATAAAATTATAAGAACATTAAAATGACTGTAACGGTTGCTATAATTTTATTATATGTCTTTAGTTTTTCCATAGTCATCTAAATTTTGAATATATTTCCTTTTTTCTATTTTAATGTGATTATAACATTTATAATATTTCATTTATTGAATGGTTACAAATGTCAAGCTCTTGTTTTTAACAACTTTTTTTAACTTTGGTATAACCAAAAAATATATTTTGATATAAATAGTACTTTGAAATATAAGTTATATATCTTCATCATGGTAATTTATATTTACTTTTTATTGAATAAATAATTACTTTAAATTCTTACAAAATGTTGACCCAATAATTATTCATTTAGTGGGAAAATAAAATAAATGATATTAAAAATATTAAAAGTAGTTTAATTTGATAGAATAAATGTCACCAAATAATTTTATAGATTAAAATAAAATTTTATGGATTTATTAAAAGATTTTATTTTAATTAAATTAGTTTTATTAATGTTATAAATTTTGAAGTAAATGAATAGTTCTAAAATTGAGATTATTGATAATTTATGGAAATAATATTTCATTAAATGATATATAATTTAGAAAAATCCTATATTCAGACATGATATTAGTAAGTATTTTAAATAACCAACCATGGTATACTAAAATAAGTTTTTTTACATTTATATAAACTATATTGATGTTCAAAAGTAAGAAACCTTGTTTTCATGGTAAACATGAAAAGGTTTAACAGGGGGTTAAAACTAAATGATAATTATAAAAATGTGATATAAAATATTCAAAAAATTATTTTATGTGATTAATTAAATTCATAGTCATATTATAATGTAATATTATAAATTTTGAGTCATTTTGACATAAATATTAAATTTTATTATATTAATATTTTATGAAATTCCAAGAGTGCCCCTCCCTTCTCTTATAAAAGGGAACCACTTATTATCATTTTTTCATACATAAAAAACCATTTGGTTTAAAAAATATATACCAATATACCTTATTAAAATCCCTAAACAAATTGTCGAGACCTTTTTTTGGAAAAATACAAATATTATAGTTCTTATGGTGTTAAGAAATGATGATTTTTAAAAGAAGATGTATAGTTTCTGACCACATGTTTTAGATTTATTTATTCTCACACCACCTTATAATCTTATTTAAAGAAAATGATATAAAAATGTATAATCTTAAATATACTTATGTTTTTTATGTTTATAAAAAAACATATATCTGTCACATCTTCCATAAAATGGGAAATGAAACTCTCATTCATGTGTACGACATACCACTCCCTCATGAACCTATGTAATTCATTTTCCATCAAAATCTCTCACATATGAAAATAATGTTGTAATTGATGTATATATATGATTTTAATGAAGTATTTATAACTATTAAATGTTAACATATCATTTAATTTCTTACCATTGCATTCATAAAAAAATGATAACGTCGTTCGTGCGTATGTTTGGACGACCACCTCCACGAACTGATGCGATTCATTTTTCATCACCACATAACATGAATGATATATATAAGTATGATCAAAGAAATAATATGATATTTATGATATAATTATCATTATTTGAATATAAAATAAAACATATCATCTATCTGTAAGGATCGTTGAAAAATGGAAACTTCACTCATGTGTACGTACATCCCACTGTCTTTATGATTTTAATATAGTTAAATTTTTATACACATAATTAATGATTGGTTTTTAAAGTACCATTTATGAGTAACAATTTTAATTATGTTATGATTATTATGATGAATATGATTTAATAATGGCCTATTTGACCATATCCAACCTACAATATTCATTTTGGACTTATGAAACGAATATAATCAAAACATACGATATAAACCTAAATGATTAAATAATTGTATATAAGGATGTAGAAATGGATTTATATGCTTTAATTTTCTTCCTGTAGGTCCTCCATCGTCGGTCAGTTTTATTCTGGCTGATCCAGGGTTTTGAGGGCCTGAAGGTTGATCGTCTCATTCTCCTCTATCTTTCAAGGAGGCGCTTTTGAGTCCACCTCTTCCTTGCCATGAAGGGGTGCCTTCGGTGCCCTCCAGGGTTTCTTCGTTCTTAGATATTGGCTACCTGTCCTTTTGTTTTTGGCGGTTTCCTTTGAATAGGCCGTGAAAAATCATCAATGGAGCATTGTTGTAAGATTTGGTGATGATAAACCTCTGATATCACTGTTCCTGGACTTCATCAAGCGGTGGGGTCTTGATCTCCAAGGCAAATTTTCTATCTTAGATCGGAAGGCTTTCTACATCTTCTGGTCCTCTAGGGAGGACTTTGTGAAAGCATGGAGCAGGATCCCTCATTGGGTGGGATGTTGGAACTTCTCTATATTTTGTTGGTTGATAGATAGTCACTCAAAGAGGGAGAACCCTCTCGCAGCGGTCTGGATCTCCATCCTCGGGCTCCCTCTTCCTATGATGCAAGAATCCTTTCTGATGGTAATTGGGGATTCTTTGGGGTCTTATCTGTATACAAATGTTCGAACGACACGTATGGAGGAATCATCGGTTGCTCAGATCTATTTCAAAATGGACTATTCTCACACAATTCTTGATCAGATCATACTCAAGAATGAGGGGATGAAAGAGCATCACCAATATTTGTTCTACCAAGATTATCTTTGCTTCTGGTCATTCTATCACATCACAAGGCATTCTCTTCAGGTTTGTCGCACGATCTGGGGGAAGGGTTAGAATCAGCACCCTTTCACTCATAATTTCTCACCGGTTCTAGATAAAATCATAGATTGGGGAAAAGGGGTGTTATTCTATCCCCCTTCTCGTACTTCAGAGGCTTCATCATCCTTGTCTTGGGACTTAGATTCTTCTTGGAGGGATCTGGTCTATTTATCCCATAGAGAGTTCTGTAGAGTGGCGATACCCCCAAGATGGGACACTCTGTAGATAATTTTTCCATTTCTGTATGAGAGAATCGCAAGTCACATCCCTCTTCAGCATCTCTGATGTTCTACTATTGGAACTCAGGCATAATGAGTCGGAAGTGGCCCCTATGTCCTCAGCTAGTGAGCATATTCTCACTTCACTATCTTCTCCGCAGATGATCCTGAAATCTTCTTCATCATATGAATCAGAGGTTATTCTATCCCCTCCCTCCGTGCTTCCAGGATCTCTAGTGAGGAGTTCAATCTATCTATTTTCTTCAGAACCTTTGGTGTCATCCCTGATCTCGGATCCGGTATCATCGATGATGTTATAACCGATGGTCTAGGTACCTGTGTCTCATGTCAAGTGTGCGGTGGCTAATCTCTTCTTAGTTTCTTTATAGGATACTCTCAGGGATTGAAAAAATTGAAGCATTAATCATATATCCATCAACAGAATGAAGAAGAACGACATGCACACCCGCTCTAAGTCTAAATATGGTGATTACTTTTCCTCGCAAATGTCTCTTCAATCCAAGGGCCAGGATTCAGGGTCCAATGTCAGACATGAACGTCTAAATGAATAGGATATTAATCTAGAATTCCTGAGATCTTGGGGGAAAGGAAAAATCTTATTTTATTATTAATGAATTAGCTAACCACTTAGTTTCTATGGTGGTAGTTCTTGAACCAAAAAAAGGTTCAGGAAGAATATTTGAGTTCACACAAAGGTTAAAAGTTTGTAGTTTCCTGCTTGGGAACCCTCCCAACTCCTACATTTAGCTATTCTAGAAGGGTAATATTTCAGTGGATTTGGTTAATGTGACGAACCAATATCTCTCCACAAGAATAACAGTAGGATCTCAATGCTTTTCTATCTCTTTTATTTATGAAAAGTGTAATTCCTAGGAGAGATAGGTTCGTTATGGCGACCATAAAGACCATATAGACGATAAAACCACCTGGATTATTGGAAGTGATTTCAACATAGTTGCATGTCCAGAAGAGAAAGAGGGGGGAGGGGAATTTCCAAGAAGTTTAAGCCAGACCTTCCTTGCTTTCTTGGAAAGATCTGGTCTAATGGATGTTTGCTTTGAGGGAGAACATTACACCTGGTGTAATAATCAACATGGAGGAAGATGCACTTAGCTTTGGCTTGATCAGTTCTTGATGAACCAAACATCTCTTTCTCTCTTCCCAGACACTAAAGTATCCCATCTTGTTTGTTGTTTGTCTGACCACTCTTCGATGCGGCTTTTTCTGGGATCCAGTAATCAGATAGGTTAGTGAACCCAGTTCTTAAGCTCATGGGTGGAAGAGTTGGGCTTCCATGATGTGGTCAAGGATTCATGGTACTTTCCTCTTTTTGGGAACCAGTGGATATCCTTCCACAATAAGTTTAGAAGGCTAAAAAATATGCTTTGAAGGTGGAGGAAGAACATTCCCTCTCATGAGCAGGAGTTGATCACGATTGGTAAGGATGTTGAATTCTTAAGGGCCTTCTTAGGAAAAAGATGCGATGATTCTTTGTTTAACAATATTAGGGATAAAAAGGTTCTCTTAACTGATCTTCTTTTATAGTAGGAGAGGCTGGTGAGAGAGGGATAAAGGGTTAAGTGGCTTTGTGAGGGGGATCAGAACATTGGTTTCTTTCATGCATGCATAAAATAAAGGTGATGTACTCATAATTCCAATATTATGAGAGAAGAAGGATCATATACCAATGATCGGGATAAAGTGGTAAATCTAGCCAATGACATTGTCAAGGATATTCTGGAAGGTCCAAATTCTAATATGGAAGATGGTTATCCATGTGAGGATACAATTATTTTTTAGGACATCCCTTGCTATGTTTTTGTGGCCTTCAACATGGGGTTGGTGAGGTCTCCTCAAGAGGGAGGAGTAAGAGAGGCATTGTGGTATTTGAAACCTGACACGGCTCTTGGGCCAGACGGGATACCCAAATCTTTTTACTGGGATTCATGGGATACAATCAAAGGGGAATTGGTAAGAGCAGTGTGGGGCTTCTTTTAAGGTGTTCATCTTCCGTGCATAACTAGTACGACAAAGGTTTTTATGATTCCAAAGGTGAGAAACCCCCATATTGTTGATTTGTATAGGCAGATCAATATTTGAAATATTCATTATAAGGTCCATGTGATAATCATTAAAAACATTCACGTGGTTCACTTAAATGACTGGTTGGCAGTAGAGCAACACAACTTTATCAGAGGGTAGTCAATTCAGGGTTCAATTATAGTGGTGCATGAAATGATAAGTGGGATCAACAATAAGGCCTTCAGGGATAACGTAGTTGTCAAGTTCGACATGTGCATTTCCTACAATTTAATGGAATGGGGTATCATTTTAAATGTTTTGACTTGCATGGGTTTCTCTAATTGGATCTAAGATCTCCTCTTCCGCTGCTTTAGCTCAACATGGATCTCCACTTCTTCCATGGGTAAACATTTTGGATTCTTTAAGGTGTGTAGAGGTTTAAGGAAAGGGAACCCCCTTTCTCCCACTCTTTTCATTTTATCTCAAAATGTGCTTAACCGTTTTTTAAAGAGGGGCCGACACATGGAGAGAATCCTTCCATATCCGGATAGACATGCTTAGAAGGGAATATCCCACTTGATGTTTGAAAAAAATACTATATTATTTATCAATTGTATTAGGTGATCAGTGAATGGGATGAATTTAATTCTAAGGGAATACTGCAAATGGAGTAGATATGTGGTGAATGGGGAGAAAAGATTGTTTTATATTGCTAAGGATCTCTCATCTAGGGGGGATGCATCACTGGAATTAAGTTTGAATATGAGGAGAGGCTCCTTCCCCATGGAATATCTTGGGGACCCAGTGAGTCCAAACTCCCTTCATTTTCAACTCTTTGACAAGATCATAGGAAAGATCATGGGGATCATTGTCAATTGAAAAAAGAGTTTCTTATCCTTTGAAGGGAATATTAATTTTGTTAATAGTGTTCTAGTTTCTATAAACATGCACCTCATGTACACTATAATGGTTCCTAAAAGTCTGATTGAGAATTTGAAGAGGATAATGGTCTCTTTCATATGGGACAACAAATATAGAGAAAGAACCATTGGGCCTCGGGGAAGCATTTAAAAAGACATGTATCTAATGGGGGAATTAATTTGAGGAGTGTATCTTTGACCATGAAATGGATTCATTCCAAGCTAGAATGGGAGGCAGTAGAGGGCCAAACTCTGTTGGGATAGCTCATGAAATATAAATATGGATTGGTTATTATAGTGTATAGGTTTCATCTATCGAGATCATGGAAGCTGATTCACCGTTACCCAGAGAAACTTCTTCCTCATGCGTGATGGCGGGTGGGCAGAGGGGATGTGAATTTCTGGAAGTACGACTGGGGGGAGGGAACATTTGGTTTCCCAAATTTTTAGTTCCGAACATATCATAAAAAAACAGCATACACGACACTTTAATTCACTCCATTCTCAATGAGGATAAACTCACTGCCTTTAAGGAGATCGTTCCTAGTAAGGACCTTGACCTGCTCATTTTCACAATAGCTACATCGGGTAAGTTTTCCCTTAAAGATTTTAGCTATGTAAGGCGGGATCCCAGTTAAGGCGCTCGGTGGTGGATTCATTATGGTGCCAGGGAATCTACCCAAAGTCTAACTTTTTGTTGTGGAGAGTCTGGAATAATTCCATGCCCACTGATGACAATGTACATCGTATGGGTGTACATTTGGCATCGAGGTTCTTGTGTTGCGTTAAACCCCAACAAAAAATAGTGGAACATTTATTATTCAATAGTGATTGGGATCGGTGGAGTTTTCAAGCATAGAGACAACTCTTAAGATGGGAAGCTTCAGTTGGTAGGTAGGTGGAGGTCCTGAACTAGTGGTTTGATGGTGCAGGTGAGCATGTTCCAGAGAGGAAAATCAGATCTATCATTCTTGTCGCAGGTTGCTGGAATATTTCAAAAGCGTGTAATGATTCGAGTAACAATTACTCCATCGAAATCTGAGTTAGTATCATATTCAGAATGAGAAATATAGTGCTGAACTTACTTAAATTATGTGCATATTATCATGATGCTCCATCAAAAAGATCTCTTATCCAATGTATTGGTGTTCAAAAGGGGAGGATAGGTAAAGTACATTGGGTACGTTGGTACCCCTTATGTGATGGGTTCAAACTCAACAATGATGGATTTCTCCAGGGGGAGATGAGAGGTGGAGGTGTTATAAGAGACCAGAGGAGATCTGTTGTGGTGGGTTTTTCGGATTTTTATGGTAGAGGTGAGGCACTTTAGGCCAAGGAAAAGGAAATGTCCATGGGGATGGAGGTTTGTGAACAAAGGAATATATATTTGAGGTTGGTGGAGATAAATTATTTGATTCAATATAAAGCTTTATTAAAAGGTGGAATTATCCCCTTAGAGCATAGATTATCTTATCCGTAAGTGCAAGCAGATCATGGGTGCCCATACGGGTATAACCCACGCATGGCGTGAGGTGAATAAATTTGAAAAATTCTAGGAATATTAGGCTTCCTTAAGAAAAAATTATTCCCTATATTTTAATTTAGGATCCTTTTCTCATGTAGGATCTCATTTTGTTATTAATGATGCTTTGGGACTTCACTACTTCCGATCTCATTGATGTATGTCTCTTTCTTATATGTCTCCTAAAGAAATAAAAATAATAATGTCCAGTTAGTCAATTAATTGCATATAACATGGCCATAAATAAAGTAAAATTAATATTGAGCCTGAAAAATGTTCTTATAAAGGTAAATAAATCCGACAAGATTTGTTATTCTGGAATATAGAAAATGTTCACGATGGTTGAGACTTAAGGAAAAGGGAAATTTAACTTAAAACCATATTTTAAATGTTATAATGAATCATTTTAAAAATATTTCCCTTCCATGAAAATGTTTTTAAAAATATTTTTTAGAATTAAAATAATTCTAAAGAGAATTTTATGCATCATTATTTAAATGATTTTCAAAAATAGTCTTTTAACAGTTTTTTGCACTCATTACTGAAGATAGAGGGAGTGATATTTATTAAAGTATACAATGATAGTTAAATTAAAAATGACGCTTTTTTGGAATGGTCTTATAATATTTCCAAGATGATGATGTCCCAAGGAACATACATGTCTTTTCTATTCTTGCTAATGAGTTTTCGTGGAAATAATTTTATTTCAAAAGTTAAGATAAAAATATTTTTAAATTAAAAATTACTCTATTTTTAGAGAAAAATTTACTTTTTCAGGAAATTTTTTTTCATGGGTTTTCATGCTTTTCATTGAACTAACAGATTTCGTCATTAATTTCTCTTATTGAGCTATCTATTCCCATTATAAGTTTTCAAATAATTTTCACATGGTTTAAGGATAGCTAAGGTAAATGAAGCTGTAAAATTGAATGCTAAAAATATGTTTTATGAAAAGAAATCATGTTTTCTTTTAAAATTTTTATATTGATTAAAAAATAGATACTGAATAAAAGATTCCACTTTATGAAATATGGTTTTGATGTGTATGATTTAGAAATTAATTATATAAAAATATAAAACCAAAATATCATTGTAAATTATAGTAAGTGAATTATATTATATGGAAACTATAATATGTAATGTTTAAGATAGATTCATTACAATCATATTTTTTAGAATTGAAAATAAAATAATTTATATGTAAATAGAGATGTTTTTTTGATAGACAGTTCTTATGCACAAAATTTGTTTATAAATTAATAAATTAAATTAATCTATATTAATTAATTATTTGAATGAAATGTATAGATTATATATTCAATCATTTTTTAACATTCATGTAATAATATTTACTTGTAATATAATAAAAACAAATATTTTTTTATACTTAAACATGCATTTTAAGATAAATGTTTTTCATTGTGTTTTACAAAATTATTATAGAATGAATTTATACCACTTATAGAAATTAAATATTTTAAAATAGATTCTATATTTTTAATTATAACAATTAATATCATTTACTAAGAACAATTTATTTTTTTACTTGAAATGAATAGAAAAAATAGTAAAATTTTGATACCATGATTAGGGTTAAAAAGGGTTTACCATAGAGGTTTGATGACCTGATAAATAAAGTTTAAAATACCATAAAATAGTTTATTTAATTTTTTTTGTTTTTTATTTATACCATATTCTTATTATATACAATTATTTTCCATTTTGGTACCACTTTACTTTATTAATACATTATTACATTTTAATCTTTTGAAGAATTCAATGCGTCTTCTCTCCTTACCTTATAAAAGGAGACCACCTATCCTATATTATTCACACTAAATGAAACTTATATATTAGACAATAAATACCCTAATATATTCTTAACATATACCCACATGACCTATAGGTCTTTGTTTTATCATAATACTATCCTTTCATGGCTTAAGGTGTAAGTCAAATGGGGTTTGTCAGGGAAGAGGTATAACTCTTAAATGAGTAGTTTCAATATTATTTCTTCTTCTACCTCAACTAAATATACTATATAAATTATAAAATAATTAATTCATTGGATTAAATATAATTAATTGTTGTTATGATTATGGACTAACCATTTTCCACCTTGTTTCCATCAGATGGGAAATACAAGTATTTCTCGTTCCTATTTGTGGCCTACCACCTTCACGTATCAATATGAATCATTTTATATCACTATATTTCATGGTTGATGGATTTATTTTTTATATATTATATCCATGAAATCATCATGGTAATATAATTATAATATCTTATCTTAATTATTACCTTTTAATTTCATAGAAAATGATATCATAGCTCGTGCATATGTTTTGACTACCACCACCAATAAGTGATGTGGTACTTCTTCCATCACTACTTTATATTAATACTTATAAAAGTGTATATTATAAATAAATATTTTACTTAAGTTATGATTATTTTTTTAGGTGATGAAACCATGAAAAAAATTCAATTAATGAATCCCTCAAACCAAAATATGGATGGAAATAGACCTGTTTTCACTCGAATGATAATATTAAGGAAGAAAATAGTAATAAAAGTTTAATTTGAAATTATGAAGGAATAATAAATAGTAATTTATGTTTAAATATGGTTATAATATATTTATAATAAATTTATATTTATTATTTAGGATATTTGAATGTGTATGAAGGAAGACATGACTTGAGGTATGTGATTACATTTTAATCTCTTTTATTTTCAATATTTTCAATCAAAAGTTTCCATGGAGGAAACTTATATGGATATTAACCTTTAAAACCTATATATTTGATTCTACATTAGTTTGTTATAAAGTTTCAATTTATTTTTACCATTTCCTCTCTTTTTTCACTTAAATGATAGAGAATTTTTTTTAAGAAAACCCAACCTCCTTTCCTCTTTAGTTGATAATTTTTTTTCAATGTCCAAAATATAAAAATTTGTTTTATGAATGTTATTATAAATATATTATTAAAAAAATGATATTTTAACTACCTATGAATTTATTTAAAATGGATTTAAAACGATTTTTTTAAAAGAAACGTTAATCTAAACTTTTCATTTCTGGCTTTTTTCAAAGGTGTAAAGGAACTACTTTCTATTAACATATATGACATGAGAGGATTTTTCTTTTTTCATGACCCTTATTTTCATTGAAGTTTCCTTAAAAATTTTCCATTATTATTTTAAAATAAATATATTTTCCATATTATTTTAACTTTTTTTATATTTAAAATTTGTTATTTCAAAATGTAATGGATTTTTTCCTCAGTAAATATTATAATGATATTTTATAGGAATTTTCACCTATGATAACATCCTTTTATGTTACTTTTACTTTACTAGGGACATGATCCAATGATACTGAACTAATTATTTATCTGTATGGCTTATTATTATAATGATTATATGTTTTTAAAACCCATTTATTTTCCACAGGCTATACTACGATGAAATGATGAAATGTTTATGAAACCCATTTATTTTTAATGAGTTATGTTATGATTATATGATCAATGTTTTATGAAAATTTGACTTAAATATAAATGAATTATTATTTTGTTATTAGTTGTCCTAATGTTTTATATCGATAAAATTCATTGAGTAAAGATAAATATATCTTGAGATAATAAAGACTGTAATGGGGAGTGAAACTAATTAAGTAAAGGAATTTATCCCCTATGATAGTCTTAGGAGTGAAACATGAATAAGGAATGATCAAATGGGTAGTGAAAAAAATCCACTACGATATCTTTGGAAACGATTATTGAATATCGAAATGATTTTTATGCTTATGTATATATGAAACACTTATTTCTTATTCTTATGATATGTTCTTATGGAGAATGATTGATTATTTGTATCTCTATATTTTTGTGTTTTATATCTTTTTATTTAAAATCCATCATACCATGATTCACGATTAAATATATTTAATTGATTGTTTATGAAATTATTATGTAATGATCATTTTCTCAAACCCATATTATTATGATCACTACTGCACAATGAGTAAACCCGAGACATCACACCTAGACATATAATCCTGGGTGATATTATTAGGTTAATTCACATGTTCTTTAGAAACTATTATGAAAGATTTTAATGGATAATGAGCATGAATAACCTAGGTTAAACATGATGTTTCATTTATTTGAAAATAACCTATCATTATTTATATATACCATGATTTATTTTTCATGATTACATGATTACTCTCTATGATTATTATCACTCAGACTAAATTTTTAAGTGTTTTTCAATGGATGTACCCAAGAGGAATCATATTAATTCTGTATACGATGGGAAATGAAATGAAATAAATCATGAGAAACAAAATCAAATGGGACGTGGGATGAAAATTATTATGTCCATTCTCACCCAACTCTCTCAATATCTGAATAGTAACACGAATCATACTGATCTTTCAAATAGAAAAAGGAATGAACCACTACCTATTGAGTATTTTTTGTATTCAAATGATGACCTTCCTTTAGTGCCCCCATTTTTAAAATAATTTATATGAAATGTATCATTACCATTGAAAATATATTTCATGTTCTCCAATTTTTGGAATAAGAAATGATTTTCCTAGAAGTACATCATTTGGAAGGTGAAGTAGATAAATAGAATAATTTTATCAAGAATACAAAGAAAGAGGATGAAAGTGAGTCCACAATTAGGGAAGAGTTTGAAAAGGTATTTTTCAATATGTTTCTCTTAAAATAGTCACATGATAATGGAAATATAATTTCCTGAAATAAAAAAGAAGTATGAAGAATCCATTAATACCTTTGAGGAAAATTGCACCACAATTGGAAGGTATACATTCAGTTTTATCATCAAATCAAAATAGAATGTTGATTGATTCATTACAATCTTGAGACCATGTCTCCTAAAGAAATTTCGATAAGGTAATTTGATATCTAGGAATAAATAATTCAACGTGCACTCAATATGGAATTTGAAATTAGAGACTATCAATATTCTCATAGTTCTGGAGACTATCAATATTCTCATGTTTTTAGAGACAAAAAGGAAAAGTTGTAATTTTATGGAAATTATAATAATAAAACTCATGGAGAAATGAAAATTAATTTTCATTCATGTCATATGTGTATAAGTATTTATAAGAGAAATTAAAAATTTATTATGGGGCCTCAAAAATGTTTTAATTATGGTAGATAATTCCATCAAGAAAAATAATTCATAAGTGATTTGAAGAGGCTGGTCAATGCAAAGAATATTGAAAAATCTCAACCGAATGTTCTGAAAAAACACTTATTCTATAATTGAAAGGAGTATAGACATTATTACAATCAGTGCATGAATATGAGGTTTAATGATGTTAATAGTCATTAGAAACCATTTAATCATATAGATAAATAGAAAGCTCATATGATAATTACTACTAAAGTGGGATACATGATGAAAGTGGTGAAAGGTAAACTTACTATCCAAAATATAATTGATTATTTTCTTTTTATTATAGATCTACTGAATATTTAATATATAATGTTTTTTTAAAGGGTTACATGTCATCACCTAAATGATTAAATGTTGAGTTAGTGGTAAAACCTCATAATGATATGGTGATCACATCTCAAGTATATATATCCCATCTGTTAGAAGTTTGTGGGAATATGATTGGTACAAATATTATGATTCTCCATCTAGTTAAATTTATTCTAAATTGGGGAATTGATTGAATATATAAATATATAACCCATATCAATTTACTAAGAAGTTAAGTCATGTTTTATATTGAAAACCAACCTATGATAATATTTTAATATGATTATCAATATGGCCTTCTAATGGGAATTACTACCATTTTATGGATTTTACAACCTATTAAGGATGTTTATTTGCCTCAAATGGTTGGGGAGAAACTCAAAATCAATGATATTCATATTGTTTTGGATTATGTTGAAGTATTTTCTAAATATATTCCTCATCTTTACCTAAATTATGAAATTATGTTTTAGCATAACTCATACATAATTCTATACCTATTTCTAATACTCCTTATAGAATAAACCCATTTAATTGTAATAATTGAAGAATAAACTTCATGATAATCCGAATAAGGCATTCATATGCCCTAGTGTGTCACCATGGGGTTCTATAATTGATTTTTGTTATGTGGAATGACGAGTTAATGCATTTTTCTACTTTTTATCGAGAAATTTAAAAGATAACTATAAATAAAATGTATCCTCTATATTATATTTATGGTTTGATTAATCATCTATGTGGATATCATTATATTTATAATATTGAAATTCGTTCTAGATATCATCAATTGATGGTCATGAAGAAGTATATACCCAAGAAAACCTTCCATGTCAGGTGGGATCATTATGAATTTATAGTGATTATATTTATACTTACCAATATACCAAAAATCATCAAGGATTTAATGAATATATCATTTACATTTTATGTTGATCTATTTGTGTTAATATTTATAGACATTATTATTATATATTTAAAGAGTAAGGAAGAAAATGAAGAACCTTTAAGGATTTTAGTAAATTCCATGAGGGAAAATAAGTTGTAAAATAAAATTTCCATATTTGAATTTTGGATATATAATGTTGCATTATTGGGTAATATAATCTCAAATAAGTGTATATCAATGGATCCTTCAAAGAATTAAGTTATTGATAAATGGTCCAAACTGACTAGGATAATTGAGATTCACAATTTTCATATGATGGATGAATACTATCAGCACTTTGTGAGTGATTTTTCATGGATATATAATCCAATAACCTAGTTGACTCAGAAGGGATCCAACTTCATTTGAATTGAGGATTGTGAGGAATATTTCAAGGAGTAGAAAATAAGGATGGTCAACCCACCTCTACTTACATTATACTACAATAGAGAAGGGTTTGAAATGTTTAGTTATGCATCAATGAAGGGACTAGGATGTGTCTTATTGTAGAATGATATGGTGATAAATTATGTCTCACACCAATTAAAAATAAATGTTATAAATTACCTGACTCATTATTTAGAGATGTCATTAGTAAAGTTTCCTCTAAAAATATGGATTTATTATATTTATTGTGAAAAATGTGATATGTATATTGATCCTTAAAACATAAATTATATATTCTCATATAAAGAGTTGAATATGTAACAATGGATATGGTTTGAGTTGATTAAATATTATGTCTTCTTAATATATTACCATTCGGGGATGGTGAACAAGGAAAATGACGCTCTAAATAGGAATAAACATTCTAGTTTATCCCTGATGAGGATTTAAAGAGTTAAAATATTTATGGATTTATAAAATAGAGATCATGAAATCATGAGAAAATGGTTCAGATCATATCTTTCTCATATGATTGTTCAACCATCCTTCTATGTGAGGGTTAAAGAGGTGTATAAGGATGGCGCAAACAGTAGAAGAAGGTGAGAAATGTGCCTATGTTCAACCATGATTGTTATGGAATGATAAGGATTAGAATATCAGTATATTTCATATCAATATTAGACTTGAAGAATAATTTGGTTGAATCTCATAGTTTATCACTCTCAATATATTCATGAAGTATGAAGATTTATAAAGACCTGAAAGAGTATTTCTAGTGGGATAAAATGAAAATTGATACTGGAAAGTATGTATCCCTATTCCAAGTATATAAACAATTTTTTTCTAGGAGAAGTATTTATAATATAATGTTAAAACTATTACCCATACCAGATTGGAAATTAGAAAACATTACCTTGGATTTCAACATCATACCACCTGAAACATCTAAAGGGTAAACTGGTATTTGGGTTTTAGTTGACCACCTTACAAAATCCGCACATTTGATTAACATCAGATAAGATTTATCTTTTGATCATATTTATGTGATATACATTAAGGAAGTTTTAAGGTTTTATGGAGTACCATATTTTATGGTATTTGATCTGGATCATAGGTTTACCTATACATTTTTCATAAGTATTTATCTAACATTTAACACATAGTTGAAAATTAGAACTAAAAAATATCCTTAGGTAGATGGTCAGTTTGAGAGGACCATTAAAACCCTATATGATAAACTGAGATATTTTTTTTATATATATTTCAAAGCTGGGTTAGATCAATAGCTTCCAATGGTATAATTTTATTACAATAATAAATTTCACATGAGAATTAATATGGCTCCTTATGAAGTCCTCTATAGATGGATGTTTAGAAAACCAACTTGTTGGGATGATATGGGAGGAATTAATTTATGGGGACCTATGTTAGTTGATATAATAAAAGAGAATTTTATATCCATCCCGAAACATATCAAGGCATCTCAATGTTGATTTAAGAGTTATGTTGAAAATCATCGATGAGATTTATAATTCAAAGTTGGTGAGATGGTATTCCTATGAATTTCACTATGGAATAAGGCTATGAGATTTGGAAGAAAGGAAAATTCAAGCCCAAGATATATCAATATTTTTGAATTTATAGATTATATCGAAGTGATTTATTATCCCTTGATACTTCCACTATATATCTCTAAAGTTTATGATGTGTTCTATGTATCTCTCCAAGGGAAGTACATACCTGATCCATCACATGTACTTATCTAAAAGGTCATACCAATGGATAATTATCTATCTTATGAGGAAATAGGCCGAAGATTGTCGATCTAGGAGAGAATCTTATAGGAAAGAATACCACTCACCCAGTCAAGGTTTTATGGAGAAACAAGAAATTTGAAGAAGCTACGTGTGAACCAAAAGGTGTGATAAGGAAAGAGTATCCTTAGATGTTTGTATCAGAGTGAAATAATATCGAGGAAAAAATTATTATATTGTGGGTAGAATGTAACACCCTAAAATTTTATGATATATATCTCTATAAATAAATTTCATTTCTTTTATAGATATCTTTACATGAAACGTTGAGTTTAAATGCACTTTGATATGCTATTAAAATATGATTATTTAATATGATAGTCATCTCCTAAAAATTTGATTGAAGTATATTGATATGACTAAATAAATAATGGAAATTTATTTTTTACACATTTATAAAATTAATTCATTTTTTATCAAATGGTTATAAATGTAAATAAAATCATTTGAAGGTAAATAGTGATTTTTTTAAAAAAATATAGTTTTATGAGAAAAATGTGTTTTTAGCTTAATAAATTAAATTAATCTCTATTAATAAATAATTTTAATAAAATTTAAAGATATTATATCGAGTCAAATGATATAAAATTCATTTAATTATTATTACTAGGAATTAAAAAAAGAATAAATCCAGTTTTATACTTGAAATAATTTTTTTAGAATGGATTTCAATTTGTTTTAGGGATTATTTTAAAATGGATTTCCACCACTTATATATTTTTAATATTTTAAAATGGATTCTATATTTGGAATTAATATAATTAATTTAACTTAATAAGGCCAACTTAATTTTTGTTCATAATGAATATTAAAAATAACAAAATTGTGTTTCTATTGTTATGGTTAATAATGGTTTACCAGGAATGGTGGTTAACCTAAAATATAAGTTTTAAAATATAAAAAAACACTTGATTTAATTTTATTAGTTAATGATATATTCCCTCCCTTATAAAAGAACAACACTTATCCTCTTTTCCTCACACATAAAGAGAATTATAGATATGAAAATACCTATTATAATCCCTTTATTGCATCCCTCTTCACATCCTATAGATATTGTTTTGATCAAATTCTATCCTTTAAAGGCATCAAGTTTAATCTAAAGTAGTGTTTATAATGAAGAGTTATAACTCTTAATTGATTACTCTCAATTTTAGTTATTCCCATACTTACTCTAAATATATAGTATTGATTCTAATATAAATAATTTAGTATATTCAATATGTAAATTGTTATTATGATTCTGGATCAACCATTTCAACCTCTTTTTCCATCAAATGGGAAATGAAAGTTTTTCTTGTGAATACGTGTGGACTAACACCTCCACATAATGACATGATTCACTTTCCATCACCATCATCATGGATATTTTTAGGATAGATTTAATTTTTATATATTATATTTATGAAATAATTATTATTTATAATTATAATTTCTTTATAAAATTCTAACATTTCCATTTATTGGAAAATGATAGCATCACTCATGTGTATGTGTGAACTATCACCTCGACACATTGATGTGATCCATTTTTCATAACCACTATATATGAATAATTATAAAATTGTATACAATGAATAAATATAATACTTATGTTATTATTATTTTTCAATAGATTATGTAACCATGACCATGGTGTATGTACCTGAGCCATCAAACCATAACATGCATAGAAAACATACTAGTGTTCACCCAAATGTTCATTTTAATGGAGAAATTGTTAATAAAAGGGTAATTCGAAAATATAAATGAATACTAAATTTTATGTTATATATGAATATGATTTTTTAATTTATTTATAAGAAATATATATTTATTATATATGATATTTGAATATGTATGAAGAAAGATGAAACTTCAGGTAAGAGTTTATGTTACAACCTCTCGTCTTTTGAGATTGGATATGATAAATTTATATTAACGAAAATTATATAGATCTGAACCATTAATCCTATACATTTTTTATCCAAATTATATTTTATTATTATTAATGTATTAGTATAAATTTTCTCCCTTCGGTAATTATAATGATCGGGAATTTTTTTAGAGAAAAGTTAACCTTATTTTCTCTATGGTTGATGAACTTTTTCTTCCATATCTATATAATTCATAATTGTTTTAAAAATTTTCATACGAAAAATTAATTCTTTATAAAAATTTCATTTCAAAAACCTTTTAATTTATGTAAACATATTTTAAAATCAATATTTTTTTAAAAATCATTCTTATAAAAAACTTATTTTTGAATTTTTATTAAGGAATGAAAGGAATTTTTTCTTTTAATGTACACTACATGAATGGATTTTCCCATCGTCATGAAAATTCGTTTCATTTAATCTTACACTATAAGATTATAGGGTTATTTTCAAATAATTTTTTGCATAATATTTTGAAAATTTTTATACGTAAAATAAGTGAATTAAAGTTAAAATGGTATTTTCCTCAAAAAATATTTCATTTATATTTTAAAGGAATTTTAATTCAATGAAAACATAATTTAATGTTACTTATGGTTTACTATGTTTATGACCCAATGTTTCCATCTTTATTCTTTTTAATGATGGTTTTTGATCATGATATTGAGATATTTATGTAACCCATTTATTTTCCATGGGTTGTGCTATGATAAAATGATGAAATGTTTATGAAACCCATTTCATTTCAATAGGTTATGATATGATGATATGATGAATGTTTTATGATATTATAGAATACATATGAATGGATAATGATTTTGTTATGGGTGGTCTGAGAAGTATATATACCTTTAATAAATTGGGTAATGATAGATATCTCATAAGCTAATAAGGACTAGAAGGGGGAGGGAACCTAGTTCAATAAGGGAATTTTCTATTATAGTAGTCTTGTGAGAGAACCTTAACTAAGGAAATAATGGAATGGGCAGTGAAACCAATATACTATGATATACTTGAAATTTATCCTTGAGTAAGGAAATTATTTTCAATGATTATGTGTATCACATAAACTTATTCCTTATTCTTGTGGTATGTTCTCATTACTAATGATTGATTATTGATGACTCCACACTTTTTTGTCTTATGTATTGTGATTAAAAATAATTTATACCATGATTTATGATTAAATGATTTTTACTGATTGAATTTGGATTTATTTAGTTATGATCACTTTATCATACCCTTATTCTTATTCTCACTTATGACCATAGATTGATATCACTTATGTTTACCATTACCAAGCATAAGATCTCAGGTTTTTATATGTATCCTTTCTATAGGTTATGAATAATGGTTTCATGTAGGGAATTTTCAAGATGTGTACCATATGGGATGATATTTATGATATATGTTTAAGGTCTTTTAGAAAATAATATGATGTTTCATCTAGTCTCCAAATACTCTAAACCCTTATGGTTCTGGGGTATGTATTTTTTATGAAATGTGTTGAATATTCAATAGAAATTTGTAATATCTATATATGAAATGATTGGTTCACCTCAATCATTTTTCACTTATAATATAATAATCTAATCCCGATTTTCCATTTTTATTTAATTAAGATAATCGAAAACCATTTATCCCATTTTAATAAAATTTTACGAAAGTAAAAAGTGGATAAAATTTCATTTCTAAAAATGTTATTTGATTTTGAATTAATAAAGGTTACAACAGAATATCATTTTTTTATTATAATAGAACACTTTGATTACTATTTTGATATAAGCCAAATAATAAATAAAATAGGTCACATTAATGGGGTGGAAAAGGTCTAAATCAAAATCTTCCAATGATTGGTTAATAATTTCTAAAGAAATCCAGATTCAAATTTGGGTAAAAATTAAATAAATTTTGGTTTTAGGTTGAATTAATGAAAAATCTACATGAATAAATACAAATTATACAATATAAAATGATGAAATATTAAGGGATTCCTTATAGACCACCTACCTTAGGTTAATGCATCTATATTATTCTTGTATTAGATTTTGATTAATAAGAAAATTGGAGAACGAGAGAAACCAAATAAAATCCAAGAAAATTGGAAATATTATACTTTAGTTATAAGGACACATATGAAATATGATTTAAAAAAATGGGGGAGTAAGACTCTTACACTTACCTTGAGACATCAATCACCTTAGACGAAATCTAAATCGTATGACGAATTAAGGAGATCTTCCAAACATGAAGAAGAGGGAGATATGTAAATACCTTGAACCTAGTAGAATAGATCCATGAACTACTTTAATACATTATTAATAGATATAATATATTTCGTCCCAAAGGACCAAATAGTTTTGTAGTATCATAAAACTAGATACATACTTGAATTTGAGAATATATTTGAAAGAATAAAATACAATATAGTATTTTCTATGAAAAAACCATTACTTTCTCTAGAATATTTCCTCATATAAATCACTATACACTTATAAGAATTCTAGGGAAAGGAAACATAAGAAATTGGTGATCTAAAATGCTCATTAAGGGTATGCATAAAATATGATAAAATACGGAATATATAAGGCATGGATAATATAGAATAAACAAATGATGATAAAATAAATACATATAAATAATAAGAGTAGATTGAAAATTATCCATGGGTATCATAACTATTCAAATAATCAAATGGACATCAATAAATGTTTCCATAATGATATAATTCACAATGATAGACATCTGAAACTTATCATTGAATTTTTATTACATGATTTTAAAAATAACATCATGGCCTCGTGCCAAGAAATCTATATAAATGGGTAACTACTCATCCAAATACCCAAAATATTTTGTCAAATGAGAACTACCAATGCATATGTGGGATATAATGGTCGTTTATTATCAATTACTATGTTCAATGAATTCATTATCTGAATAAAAAGTAAAATTTAATCAACATTTCTTAATAATCAATAACTATCCATATTGGAAGAACTAGAATATGAAATTTCAATACTCTCCATAGTAAAATTGATCATAAAATATACAGATAAAGAATAATTATGATATCCTTAAAAAATATCCTTATTAGAGTTTAATTACAATAAATGGTTGTTTTAATTGATGAATAAGAATACCATAAAAAGATCATAAAAAACTTTATTAAAAAAATACCAATTTCACATTGAAAACAACTTTTTAAAAAATAAAAATTTCCTAGATATTAGGAAAAACATTTTCATTGAATATAATGATGGAAACTTGAAAATTAATATTCAAAGCTTTTATTGGTAATCATGATGGGAAATTACATTTATATCAAGTATTCTAAAACAAATATTTCATTCACATTTTCTGTGAAAGTCACAATTACCTTGTATGAAAAATGAAAAGAATAATACTTTTATTTTTTTTGTAAAAAATGAAACATGGGTAAAAAAGTATTTAACAAATCATTATATAATATGAAAAAAAAATTTTGAATCATTTTTATAAAAATATAAACAAGGAAGAAAAATACTCCTAATTGAATAGAAAAACAGATTTGGTTATCGTTAAATGTATTATTTTAGTATCCCGATCCCTTAAAAAGAGGAAAATGAAATGATAAAGTTGACTTTATAGAAATAGTTATAGTTTAATAAAATATATTTGGTACAAGATAAAATGATCAAAAAATTTCATCAGCGGATAGTTAAACATAAATAATACTAAATAATGACGAGATTGTGAAATATAACTGTATAACTTTGTTAACTTCCAATAAAAAATATTTGGATGAAATAATTTTAAATTTAATTTTAAATAATATGAATTAATAAGGAACCATTTATAACATTTCAAGTGGAAATATACACACTTCATAAACATAATTTGGTTTATAACATCAAACATGTATCAACAAAACAATTTTGAGATTGAAGAACCCTTACAAAGATTATATCAATGAATTGAGAATTAATCATTGAAGTGATTATGTGTAACTTATTAGAGTAAAAAATATATAAATATATGATAATACAATAATATTTTATTTCACACATAATTGTTTCACAACATAGTCAATGATGTTGAAGTATTACCAAATGAATGGAAGTTGGTTTTTAAAAACCTCGTACCTTATATCTAACTTCCTTAGTATGTGTTCAAACATATTGTATAATAAATATATTTATATTAAATATATATTAAAAACAATACTATTATATATCATAACATATATTAATTACTACTAACATTTTATCACCAATTTACTAACAACTCTTTATTAAAATAACTATTCCGAGTGATAAGTGCTTCATTTTTCATGTATGATTTTGTTTAATAGTTTGGTCCTTGTACATTTTTTATGGTTATATAATATTAAAAATATTATTAATGATATAAATATTATATATATATATATATATAATATTCCATAGAAGGTAGAAATAGAAAAATGAATTATGCTGATGATGGAGATGGTAGACTATATGTTCGCATAAACATTGTTTTTACTTTATCACAGATGGAATGGAAGAATTATAAATGATGATTAAGATTTAATAATATTTATTATATAATATACATATCATAAATATTGATTAAATCATTCCTCATTACCACCCAAGTAAATTGGAAATGAAAAAAAAAATCACATCGCTTCGTGGAGGTGGTTGTCAACACATAAGCATGAGTGACATGATTGTTTTCAATGGATTGGAAGGTAAAAAGGTAGATATGAAATTATGATTATAAAAGAATAATTATTTAACAAATATAATATATAGTAATTATTTATATCTTTATAACCACATAGGTAGAGTGGTGATGAAAGATGAATTACTTCACTACGTGGAGACATTATTTTGTACGTACACATGAATTATGTGTTTACTTTTCGTAAGTTATAAAAAAGATGGAATTTTTTTCACATAATAATACTAATAAATTTTTATATCTATGATACATGATTTATTATCTTAGTATGGGTAAAAGAAATTTATAGGAAGTTTAAGAACAAAAATTTTTGAACGAGTTGGTAAAGATGATTAGATATTATATTGTGGACTTCTGTTAGATTCCTTCTTAAGGACCGTTGAAATAATATTTTAAGAAGACCATAACCTATAATTAATATATTGGCGAGTTGAGAAGATAAATGTATAGTAATTAGTGGATATATATGGATCAAATTGGTGTAAATAAATGAGATAAAGGGGTGTCCTTTTATAAGGGAGGGAATTGAAACTCCTGGAATTTTGAAAAATATTAAAATATAACTAAGTAATTATCAAGTAAAATGATACAAAATGGACATAGATTAAAAAAATAGGGTAAGGTATAAATATAATTAGAAAATGAAATTTATTCCGCTTTAGGTGTCACTTTATACCATATTGTTTGGTTTGAAACCTTGGTTAACAAATTTTAATCTTAATTACGGTAACGACCTTTTCAATTTTAAATGGTTATAATTTTACTTAAAAAGTAAAAATTAGTTGATAAATGACCAATGGATAAAATTTTAAACCATTTATAATAATAATTTTTCTATTATATGATTTAAATTATTTTTATGTTATTTAATAAAATATTTTTATTATAAAATACTTTTATTGTCATTTTTAAAAATATTCACATAACTTGACTTTGAAAACAATATGAAATCAATATAATTTAAATATAAAACTTTAACACATATATAATATGGAATTTGTATGTAATTGTTTTAGAACATAATAATTCACCCATGTTTTATTTTGTTTATATTTTTAAAATCATTTGTTTTTTTTTTATATTAATTTAATAAATTATTTTGCAGCATTACTTAAGAATTCAAGGTAATTATTTAAGTAGAAAATATTAAAAGTATATTATCTTGAGAAAAAATTAATTTCTATTTCATATAATGATTTATAAATGAACATATACTCTTTTATCCTTGTGTAAAAAATCTTGAGATGTTAAATTCAAGAGAGTGACATTTTGTATTTATTCTTTTCATAAAATAATATGAAAGTCATAATAAAATAATTATTGCACCAAGTGTTCATTTATATGAAACTTTTATGTTAATTTCATAAATTCACTAATCCAATAGGATAAATAATGTTTTATAAAAATTTCATGGCCTTTTTTTAATGTTTTATACCTATTTTACCCGCTCTACCTTTATCGTGGTGCGAAATTTTCATCAGGGTTAATCTTTATAATAAACAAATATCAATAATAAATATTTACCAAATTTTATCCTCCTAATTATAAATATGAAATTAATTTTTATATTCAATTCATATAAGTGGTAGAATTTAATATTAAATTAAACCCAAAGAATGCACTGAAAATAGTTTTTGAGAAAGAAATGTTTTCGAAAGTATACAAGTTTCTATACCAAAATATGACATAAAATTAATTAAAATGACCATAATTATATTATTAATATTATTAATGAACTAATTTTACTTATAAATCCATTTAATAAAAAATTAAACTTTATTAATACTTTAAACAAAAATGTAGTTTTAAATAAAAATATGTATTTTTCACTATTCATAAAAAAATAAATCTTTTTATATAATTATCAAAACTTCACTCTAAGATAATTATGAAATGATGGTATAAAAAATTAATTTAATTTTATTATATATATATATATATTTAAGATTTACTGAAATTAGTTTTATTATATATTAACAAAAAGTAATAAAAACTAGTTTTCTAAAAACATGTTTTTAAATCCTCTAACAATTTTACTAAAAATATACTTCTTTGATTTAAAACCATTATATATGTTTTTTAAAAAGTGTATATTACTATTCATTCCATCAATATAATGGCTTGGTTATAATGATAAAATATATTATATTTTTTACATTCGGTGTTTTATGTATCATAATCTATCAAATAAATTAAATTTATTTAAAGGGAAATATAACATACAATATCATGATGTTATATTATACACCCCTTAAATTAATTGAGCCCAAAATTTTTTAACTCTATTATTAAAGTATTCACATTTGTTTAAAACCCATATCACCCATAGGGATAAGAAATGTTATTTTGAAAATGGAATGTAGGAGACAAAAAGGGTATATGAAATATAAAATATATGCATTTTAAAATAAAAAAACATTTGGTGGTACGTGAATGTTTGGAAATAGAGTAAAACAATAATTTAAAAATAGGTATGTATAGATATAGATAACATTGACCATGATAAATTAATTTTCCCAATAACTATAAATTAGTGATGGGTGAAAATACCATAAATTCATGAAAAATTAAAGTAAAATGATAATAATTTAATTTTGATATCCTTTCTAAAAAGTTGATGGATTCATTTACTATAAATACTCGGAACATGAGAAAATATACTTTATTAATTTCCATTTCATAATCATAATTTCATTTTTTTGATTTGATGATTGAAAAATTCATCTCTTACAAAATAAAATATACATTTAAGCATAATATTTCATTCAGGATGCTCTAAAATTAATATTTAATATATCATAAGATCTATGAAATAATGAAAATTCATTCTATTTTTATCTAAATATATACCTTTAGACTCATCCAAAAAATTTATGAACAAATTCAAATCCAAAAAAATAAATTATTTGATCACGTATTCTTCCAAGATCAATTTAACATTTATATCTAAGAAAAAATCACAAATAAGAGTAAATTCCAAAAATGTATATTCCCAATCATTTAGTCTCATAAATATGGTAATATTATCAATAAATAACCTAAATCACCATAAAGACATATGAAAATTATGTATAATTCCAAAATATAACTCAACCTTTATTATTAAAATAAAATCACATCATGGAAGAAACAAATTTCTATATACCTTAATTATATAATATTCCTAAAATTTAATACTTATTTAGAAATAACATTAATCATTTTTTAATCCCATGGTTACCTATATAATAAAACATATATTCCCAAAATGTGATATCAATTTTATTCTAATTTAAAGAAGGTCATATTAATCCTAAAGGTTATCAATGTCATGCATCTTATTTATAGAAAATATAAAAACATAATTCCAAAAAATAACCTTTTTCACTAAAACACGTACTAAACCAAAGGGTTGTCTTCATATTAATGTGTCCTAAAATATCCTTAGTCATTTTAAACTCCGATCACATGAAACCATAAAACATTTACATATTACATCAAACATATGATCTATCATAGACCAATCATCCTAAAACACTTTAGGTTTATCTCATATAATTGTGGAATATCACAGGTTTCCATATGTTCTATTCTCAAAATTATCATAATGTTTCATAAAGAAAATATGAAGTAACTCAAGAATATACCTTATGAGATTCATAAAAAATTCATAGTAAGGTAACACTCACTATGAACAAGAATGATGGTTGAGATATATTTAACCAAATGTTTTCCCGATTATTACCCCTAGATGTATTTTTTCCCAAACCATGTCAAATTTTATTATCCAGATAGGGATTGTTTTCTTGGAAACCCACATAATCTCTATCTTACCAAAACTTTATATTGACGTCTATACATAGAATTGTCCATGAATTCTTTCATAGGGTAACATTACCTAATCTCTATTTTCATAAATCTAGTTCCCAATGATTATACTAAACATCCTTTGAAATCTACTATTATAAACCTGACCATAGTAGTATAGTTATTGTGGTTTCTTTTTTACACTATAATTAGATACAAGAGATCGCATCCCAAAGGATCGAATAGTTTATTTTTCTTAGAAAACTATATACATACTTTAATTTCACATTACTTTTGGAAACATAATAGACAACATATTATTTTGTTTTAGGACACTATTGTCCCCTATAAAATATTCATTTATATCAATCATAATATACTTCCTCACTTCATGGGGAAAGAAAAAATAATAAAGAGGTGAGCTCATATGATTAGAAAGGGTATGTGTAAATCATATTCTAATATGGAATAAATAAGGTATGAATAATATAGAATAAATAAATGATGATCAAATAATTTCATATAAATAATCCCATGACCTTGATACATGTCCCTGGATATGATAACTATTCAAATAATCATATAGAAATGAATAACCAATTTCATAACAATTGAATGCAAAATGATGGATATCTAAAACGATATAGACCCATGCGTTTTACACATATTATTACATTATTTTAACAAAAATATCCATTAATTAAAAGCATAAGATCATGATTCCTTGTGTATATAAAAAACTAGGTATATGAAACATCAAAATAAATGAAAACATAATATATTATTTTTGTAGGATTTCATTTTTTATAAGTATGTATCTCACTGAGTTTTTCATTTAAGCCTTGGTGGCTATTTATTTTTCTATGACAGAGAGACTTTTTTGGAGAAAATGAACTATGGTTTGGGAATGTATGCTCATTTGAATTAATGTATTCCAGTTATAAATTTGAAAATATGTTAATATGGGTTCATGGAAAGTCAAGAATATTTAAAGGGGGTTCGGGTTGTTTCAAATGAAAATTTTATTAAAAATCAATTAAATAAATTTTATGCATCATGTAAAGGGATTACACGCCGTGTAGTTATTCATGGGTTTTAATAAAATAAGAATATGTTGATGGGTTTTCAGTAAATTCCATTAAAATTTTTTACATGATGTGTAACAACATTATATGCCATGTAAATGGATGAACTATATTTTTAAACATGTTGTGTGGATCAATTTAATTCTATTTTAGTGTATCTTCTATCCAATCAACCATAGGTCATTCACTAGAAAAGTTTGGGGCGACAACATCCCTTCTTGACTTTCCGTTTTCATATTCAATCCCTAGTAAGTTCCTTTGGATAGGTTCCTTCTTTCTTCCCTTTAGTTCTTTAACCGTTGCAGTGAAATACTTTTTCCAATTGCATTGTTAGTTTTTATCTTGATCATTTTTGGTTTAGAACCTATGTTAAGTCATCCACACCTTCTTTCTCATGGGTGTTAGTCATTGGAAGCATTGTTGGATCACCAATTAAATAAATGGGGTCTTAATCTTAACCCTATTGTTTCATAATATATAAGTTTATAAAATATTATGATTTTACTATAATTTCATGCTCCCGAATTGATTAAATAATTGAATGAGATTATTCCATGATTTCTTTTGTTTTAAAATGGATTTATTATTGGCTTATATCTTAAATTATGTATAGCATGACATGTGAACTAAGGTGATTTCTTATTATAGAATCCAAAAATTGTGTCTTATTTCTCTTGATATAATTTTTAATCAATTGTGAATTGAATTAAAACTATAATATGAATGAATAATGGATATTCTCATTATTAACCATTAATAATTGTGATGTGATATTTTGATATCTATACTATTTTACAAGAATTGTGTTCCATGCTACAATTATTATATATCCGGCTTGGACTTGGTACTTGGACACTTATATACTATAATGATAATATTGAGTGGGCTTGGTCCTGTCCTTACTATAATGCTTATAGAGATCATGCTACGGTAAGTACCATGTTGTAATGATTATAGGGATTCGACTCGGAACTGCTGTAATTATTAAAGGGATTTGACCTGGAAATACAATAATTCTTATAGGGATTTGACCTGGATTTTTATAATGATACCATGGTTATATAATGGTGGTTGGCATGGATATAAGAAAGGCTCATATATATTATATATTGGAAATGAAGAATGTTATCTTTTCTTGGTTATATGATTGTGGTTGTTATGGTCCTAAGGCATGCTAAGAGATATTCATACATGGCTTCAAAGTAGGTTATGTTACCTCACTTATATGATTATGGTTAGCATGGTTGTAAGACATTATTAGAGATATTAGGACATGACACTGAAGTAGGTTATTTAAAATTGGTTATATGGGGTGGTTATGGTTATAAGACATGCATGGAGATATTCAGGCATGAAGACGAAGTAGGCTGCTGTATTTATTTAATTGTTGAATTAATTAATGTATATCATTATCAATTTTTTGCAAACACGTATTATCACACTGGTTTTGTTAATAAATGTTGGTGTTGACCAAATCAGTTATAATCACATCCTATTTGGGTCTCTGTTTGGAACTTGAGTAGATTATGTGGATCTATGTTTGGATAAGGGAAAAAGACATTGATGTTGATTTATTTTTTTCTGTTGGTATATAGTATGAAGGTGGGGTTGACACGGTGTTTGAGACCTAGTAATTTCGGTCTTTTATTTCAGTTTCATAGTATTTTATTTTATTGATCTATAATTTCATTTAGTTACATTTAAACACATTATTACATTGTTTCTTATCTATTTATTTGATTATTTAGTTGGTTTTTATTATTTTCTTCCGCAATATATTTACTCTGATTATTTTTGTTTATTAATGAGTTCTTTCTTCGACTATGAAACTTCATAAAAAGGTGGTATAGTGTTCGTAATATACAATTCACACCTCCACTAATATTTTGAACCCTCAAACTTATGGGGAGGCACCCTTGTGGTCTCATAACCAACCCTTTATGACCAGAAGAGAGTGTCTCAGATTGGGGGATTTTACAAAGTGGTATCAAAGGAGAAGGATTTATTTTCTTATGATTTTAAATTTGGGGAAATGTAGAAAGGAGACTAGGATATGTTAGGACTTCATAACGAGCTTGTTCATTGGATTATCTTACTCATGTATGAGGGAAAAATCTGAGTACCCATGGATGAGATTTCTTTTTGTGTTGTGTGCATGTTATGATTGATGTTATTTACCCTTGTGTGATTAAAATGTTGCGTGAGGCTATTTTTTAAGATTTTATCATTCCTTGAGATTGTACTCATGTCCTAGTATGGAATAATCTAAGAATGAATGAATCATAATAGTCACATACGTATATATTGACATGCATTTTTAATGACCGGGACATATGTATTTTTTCATGTGAAATATACTTTCTTATTGAATTATAATATGCTATATCTATTTCACTATATTAATGAAATGAGTTGATGTTTCATTCTAAAATACTTCCAAGCCATGTCTAAAGAGACCTAGAGTTAGTGATTCTCAGTTTTATTCACCTATTGGGGTTGACCTTATTGCCTTTAAGTTCTCTAATGCATGCATTTTTCTTGTAGAGAAAGTGACTCCTCATAATATTTGACTTGAGAATCAGGATATTGAAAATCATCATTCTCTTAATGTAGCTAAACTATAACGCACTATAGTTCTTTAAGAGTATATGGATGTTAAGTTTCATGGTAGCTTCATCATGGTCATGAGATCCATGTAATGGGAGAATATCCGCACCATTCCCTTGATGTATGAGCTGACATGAGAGATTTAGATTCAGAATTTTCCTATGTTTCCGGGGAAGGGGGACCCCAAGTAGTCAGGTTATGGATTCACTCACTCCATAATATCTTCAAGCATCGTGAGACACCCATAGATAGTAGGTTGATGCTTGTTGTTTATATGCTTCGTGGAACTGCCAAGCATTAGTGAGATATTTTGGAGGAAGCTGGGAAGTAGGATGATCTATCTTGTAAGGACTTCAAGATGAATTTTATGATCCATTTCTATTGCAAAATCTTGAGGGATGAAAAATCTCCTATGTTCATGAATCTGACGTAGGAGGGTTTGGAAGTATTGTTCTGTGCTAGACATTTTACCAACCCATAACACTTTGCCCCCTATTTGGAAACTAATGAGGTATATAGGGTGATATGTTTCTATGAAAGTATTCATTATGAGATCTGGTCATTGTTAAATGGTTTCTATTTAATAAGCTTTGAATATTTGATGAATCAGGCACTCATTATATAATGGAATTTGAGAGAGTCTCTAAGCTCCAGTCAAACTATTTTAACTGGGTGGTCTAAGCGTTCTTCTTAGAGTGGTAAAGAATGAGATTAATATAGATTTTTCTAAATTAATAGTGGGAAGAGTATTCATGTTAGTGGTATACCATCTCAATATTGTGTTCTATTCCAACCCAATATGTGTGGAAAGATTGGTCATAAACACCCACAACATCCTTTCTCTGCAGTCGAGTGTCATATCCAAGGAAGACTGGGACATCTTTAAAGGTTCTATGAGAAATTACGATTGTAGGCTAGTGAAAAAGGATCTGTACGAAACTATGGTTGGGAAGGGGATCAACTACCGCTCAGCAGGATCGTAGCTGGAGATCCATAGACTTTTCAGTTTGAGGTAGGGGAAGTGGCACCCCAATGCATGAGCAATAATACCATGCAAGAGATGTATCATAGGGTAGTCAGACTAGAGCCCTGGGAAGAGGGAAAATTTAGTTTCACATTATTCAGACTACATCTGCTAATATGGATGCAGGGATTTCTACCATCATAGGTACAATTCTTATATCATATACCTTAGCTTGTTTTTTTTTGATATAGGAGAATCAAAATATTTTCTATCTACTATTTTTGAAAATAAATGGGATTGGATTCAAAATTATTATATGGTGTTTTAACCATTGACAAACCATTGGGAGTGCGTTATGAAAATATCAAACGTTTCAAGACGTGTTCTCTAGAGATTGGTGGTTAGTGTTTCATTTGGGAAACATTCATGCTGGAAATGACAGGTTTCAACATGATTATTGGTATGGATTGGTAGGTTATATATTAGGATAATATCAACTATTATAGGAGGATATTTTACTTCATATATTCATAAGGAAGTATCTATTATCACTATATTGAGTGGGATCTTCAGGCTGGTCATACATGACCAATATAACACAGATTAAATTGTCTCATTGCTCAAATATCTGATATTTATCTAGATAATAGTGTAATTTAACAGGATTATTTTCCTATAGATGTAGACCATTTTTGAGATGTTTCCCCTAAAAAGATAAATAGATTACTACTCAAGTGATAAACTAAGTTCACGATCAAGTTGGTTTAGGAAGGAGAACCAGTTTCTATCCCACCTTACCGAATGGAACAAGTATAGCATCCGGTGTTGAATGTTCAGTCAGAACCACTAGAATTTAAAGGATTCATACAACCTAGTATATCTCCTTGGGGGTCTCTAGTTCTCTTCAACAAAAAATATGATGGATCTTTGCTCTTATGTGTGGATTATGAGAGGTTGAACCAGATGATATTCCATAATCTGTATCCTCTTCTGAGCGTTGAAAATATATTCGATCTATTGAGATGTTCTAGGATATACTTTAATATTTATTTGAGGCCAGTATATCATTAGTTAATAGTGATACTATTAGACATACCTAGGGATTCATTTAGAAGCATGTATGGTTTCCATGAATTCTTTGTGATGCCTTTTGCATTGACTAATGCACCTGCGATATTCATGGCCATAATGAATGATATATTTAATCCATTTTTAGATAAATTTGTGGTGGTTTTTATCAAGTATATGTTTGTGTCAATTCAGTAACCAGACGATCCTGCCAAACATCTTGACAACATCTCGAGTATATTGAGAGAGAATCAGCTTCATTCCAAACTAACCAAATTCAGTTTCTGGATAAATGAAGTGCCCTTTTGGGACATATCATCTTAGAGGTAGGAGTGTCAGTTGACCCAAAAAAATACATAGCCTAGTATCTTGTAAACAACCCAAGTACATCTTTAAAATTCAATGTTTTCTGGGTTTAGATGTTTATTTCCAGAGTTTTATCCATGATTTATCCCATTTGCAAGAACTAATGTTTGGGATGACCAAGAAAGGGGTGAAGTTTGTTTGGTCAGATGCTTGTGAGAGATATATTCAAGATATGAAGGAAGAATACCCTTATCACCCATCCTCACTTTAACTATTCTAGGTAACTAAAATATGATATACTATGACCCATCTAGAGTTGGACTCAAAGTAGTTCTAATGTAGGAGGATCGAGTGGTTGTTTATGTCTACAGGAAGATGAGATTTCATGAGAGGAATTACCCTACTCACAATATAGAGTTAGTGGAAGTGGTATATTCCCTTAGATATTGGAGTCACTATCTCATTAGTGATAGGTTTTTCATATAGACAGATCCCAAGATCCTCATGAACATATTTTCTCAGCTAGGACTGAACCTTTAGCAGAAGAGGTGGGTTGAGTATCTGCAGTTTTGAACTTTTAATTGTATTATACACCAGGAAAGGGAAACATCATTTCCAATTGTTTGAGCCAAAAAATAGAGAATTAGTCATTACATGAGTCTTTTTATGAGTGGAAGATAATTTACCTCTTTACATACATGCATCTGGATGTTCAGGAATATTAAGGGTGAGTATCTTTGACTTCGACATCAATTATACTCATTCTTATGGACTAGATTATGATCAATAATTTTTCTAATTTAGAGGGATAAGTTCTGAGAGAGAAATTATATAGTTGTGAGATACATCTGGGAGGTCTCTTAGCTTTGTTAATTTTATTCTTTTCAATGGATAAGTTTTAGTTCCTACGGGATTGTGTGAGGAGATAATGAGGGAGTTACATGCTTCCATATAGGAGGTGTATCTTGGTTTAATAAATATGTATCATGATCTCCATAGATAGTACTGGTGGTTAAGAATAAATAAGGAGGTTGAAAGATTCATAGCTATATGATTCACTTTTTAGTAATTAAAAGGCATGTATCATAGGCCAGTTATGAAGTTTTATACATTACCCATCCCGGAATGTAAATGGGATGATTTCATGATAGATTTTGTGATAGGATTACCCAGGATGACCCTTAATAATGATTTTTATGGATTTTTGTGGATTGATTGAGTAAGGTATTCCATTTCTTACATATTAGGGAAACCTTCAATTTTTAATATCTTGGAAATATTTACATTCCTGAGATTAATTGGTTATAGGGTGTTCCGAGGAGTATCATTTTATATAAAGATCCTCATTTCATGCTGAATTTACAGTTGTGTCTTTAGAAAGCACTAGGATCTTGAGTTCCTTTAAACCTAACCTATCATCCATAGACTGAAAGTGAATTTGACCAGACTATTAATGTTCTAGAGGATATGTTATGATCCAGTGTTATGAATTTTTATGGTTCATGGGAGCAACATATGAAACACATGGAGTTTTCAAATAATAATAGGTTCAAGGCATCAATCTAAATAGAACCTTTTGAGTCTTTGTATGGAAGGCCATGTCATTCACCTCCTTGTTGGCTGGAGGGTGGTGAGTTAGAACTTTTTGGGCCTCGTCTCTTGTAAGAGATGTCTGAATAGGATCAACTGATCGGATAATAATTTGTGACTGTGAAGAGTGGGCATAAATAATATGCTGACCTTCAAAGAAAAAATCTAGAAATCATGTTTAGTCAACATGGTTTTCTTTAGTTGTCACCTAGGTTGGGGAAATTCCATGTCAAGAAACAATGAAAGATATTGCCCAGGTTTTTCAGGCTATTTAAAATAGTGGAAAGGGTTAGTCAAGTGGAATACTGTTTATCCCTTCCACAACACTACAATGGAATGCACAACATGTTCCTCATGTCACAACTATGAATATATTATCCTGAACACTCCCATGTTATATACATATCAGACATCAAGCATTGTGTAGATTCATCTTTTGAGGAGCATCCAATATGGGTTATGGATCGTAGTGAGAATTATCTATTGTGTTGGACTATACCTTTGGTTCAAATTCAATGGAATCATGGGAGAGTTCGAGAAGATACATGGGAAAGGGAGTCTGATATGTGAACACAGTGGTCAGACTTGTTCCTTAAGACCTCACAGTGACACTTGGAGCAGCTCAGGGACAATCTTTTATAAGGTGAGGAGGTTTTAAGATCCCATCTTGTTCCAAGTATATCAATCTATGTGTTTGTTTGATCCCTGATTATGTTTTATTATTCGGATATGGAGAGAATTTTTTGGAGAAAATGAACTAATGTTTTGCGATGTATTCTCATTTAAATTAATGGAGTCTGGGTATAAAAGAGATTGAGTGTTAATGTGGATTCCAGGTAAGTTGAGAAGCTTTAAAGGGTGTTTAAGTTGTTTAAAGGGAAGATGGGATGAAAAATAGACAGAACAGAATTTACACATTATTTAAAGGGATTAAACATAATGAAATTTTCATGGGTTTTAATAAATTAAATCCGAGGTGATGGTTTTTTAAGATAATTCTATTAAAACATTTACATTATGTTTAACAACATTACACACCATGTAAATTCTTGAGATGCAGTTTTAAACAATACTTGAGGCTGAAATTCATTATATATCACTATAGGTTCACTCTTCTTGAATACGGGGAATTCCTTAAGTAATTTTGGAGTGCCTACCTCCCTTTCAAAAATTCTATTTTCATCATTAATTTCTAGTAAGTTTGTTTGGTTAGGTTCCTTCTTTCTTCCCATTGGTTCTCCAACCATTAGTGTGAAATACTATGGCTATTTACATTGTTGGTTTTTATATTGATCAATTTTTTTCTTGGAACCTATTTTCAACCATTCTCGCCTTCTTTCTAATTAGAGATGGTGAATGGAATCATTCTTGGATCAATGGTTAAAGGTATGGGGTCTAAATCCCAATATTATATTTTGATAATTTCCAAGTTTTTGAATTATTGTGATTGCGCTATTATAGAGTCCACCCAAATAGATTAATAATTGAATGATATTATTCTTTTATTTCCTTTGGTTTCAAATGGATTTATAATTGGATAATGGATTAATGTATATTTATCATGACACATGACCTAGGGTGATTTCTTTTTGTTGAATCCCTAAATTGTGGATTATTTTTTATTGATATAATTGTTAATTGGTTGTGAATTGAATGAAAACTGGTATATGAAAGAAGAATGTTAATTTTCATAATTAATCATTGAGAATTTTGATGTGATATTATGATTTACATGCTATTTTACAGGAATTGTGTTCTATGCTGTAATACTTATTTAACAGGAACAACCATGATACGTACACCCATATATGATCTAATGATGATATTGAGTTGGGTCGACCCAATCTATGATATAATTATTATAGAGAGGGGGATATTCCTATTCCCCTGTTGTAATGATTATATATTTTTAACTCAGAAATGCTATAATGCATATGAGGCTATGACCTGGAATTGATCTTGTGCTTAAAGGGATTTGACTAGGATTGTTGTAATGATACCATGGTTATATGTTGGTGGTTGGTGGTTGGCATGCTCGTAAGACATGCTTTAGGATATTCTATCATGGTGATAAAGCTTGTTTTCTTACCTTGGTTATATGATAGCAGTTTTTATGTCCGTAATACATGCTAATAGATAATACGACATGGTGCCGAATAATGTTATCCTACCTTGGTTATATGATTTTTGTGGGAATGGTTATAATACTTTCCCAAAGATATTATGGAATTGTGCCAAGGTAGGTAATTTTAACTTTATTATATAGTTGTGGTTGGCATAGTTTCAAGACATGCTCTGAGATATTCTAGCATGAAGTCAAATCATCTTGTTGTATTAATTTAATTGATGAATTAATTAATATCCATGTTTATCAATTTGTTCAATATACTTCTTTTAAAACTTGTTTTGTTTAGAAACGGTGGTGTCAGCCAACTTAGTGATACTTACACCCTATTCAAACACAATTTGGAACTTGAGTAGATTATATAAATGCATGTTTGGATAATAGAAAAGGAAAATGCTATTGATTTCTTGTTTTTTATTTGGATGGAGTTCGGAGATAGGATTGATGTGGGGTTAGGGACACATGATTTTGATTATTTTATTTGAGCATGATAGTATTTTATTGTATTGTTCTATTGTGTCATTTAGTTATATTTAAACATGTCATTAAATTATTCCTTATCTATTTATTTTAGTATTCAATTAGTTTTTATTGTTTCCTTCCGTAATGTATTTACTCTAATTATTCCCCTTTAATTATTATTTTTTCAATAGCTA
Organism: Viscum album; assembly: GCA_963277665.1. NCBI lineage: Eukaryota > Viridiplantae > Streptophyta > Magnoliopsida > Santalales > Viscaceae > Viscum > Viscum album. The sequence continues at coordinate 1,881,305,274 of OY728138.1, read as the reverse complement.
TGACATTCATACTAAGTGGTATAGTCTTCCCACTATAATATTAACACCAACACGACTAGTCCTTAGCCCCCGTAATATTGTGAGGTGTGATTTAGGTATTATAATCATCCCTTACCGGCCACATGGGAGAGTTCCATATTTAGGGATGTTTCAAAAACAATTTCCCTTAGTGAGGCCCTAAATCTATATAGTGTAACATAAGGAATACATAAAAGAATAGGATGAGATAAAAAGAAACGTAATGGAATAAACATGATAAGGAAACATAATGTGTGAGTCAATGGTATAACATTTTATCATAGAATTGAAGGCTCAAGAGTAATCAAATGAGAGTATAATATAAAGAACTTGGTAATGTAATATCATGTAAATATATAAAATGTGGTGACAACACAAAAAATGGCATGAATATAAGTGAAGGATAATTTGAAAGAAAACATCACATAGTGGATAAAGTCTTATTTTAAATGACCCCTCTTGAGACTAAAGCTTTACCCAATGCAATGGAGCCTTATCTGGGTGCACCCATCATAAAATGTTCACGATTATGTATGAAAAAATGAAATAAGTCATAAGGTTTAAAAATAAGAATTACCCATGACAATAAAATGGGTATCATAATATTTCCTCAAATCATAATCAAAGAAAATTTCATAATGAATTCATTTAAGAGATGTAAATAAGGCATGTATTACCCTCTCAAAGTAAGGTAAAAAGATAGGTATATATGTGAGAGACATATATACACTATTTATAATCTTTATAAAACATTAAAGAGTGAAATAAAGTTTTTTCGAGAGATAATGGTTAAAAGCTAAAGGAAAAGGTATTTTATAGAGGTCCCTTACACCCATAATAAAAAAATTTCTAGATATCATATTATCTATCCCATTTAAACCCCTATTTTAAAATACGTATAACTAAATGAAACTGGGATTTTTTTTATGAAAATTTTTAATATTATAAAAAAATTAAAATATTCAATAATGGTTATGGTGTTTAGAAATTTCACTATTAGTGTATGCATTAAAATAGAATATACATTTTTTCTTATGAAAATAAATTAAAAATATTCTATAAAAAATATGTAAATTGATACCTATTGAATAAATTTGAATGAAAGTAAAAAGTGACATACAATATCCATTATAATTTTTTTATATCTATATATATACATCCATAAAACAATTTTAAAAATGTGGACATGGAAGAAGAATATTTATAACATAAACGTCTAAAATATTTTTAATGGGGTTTTAATGTAAAGTGTAAATTACATAAAACATTAAAAAACATTCTTTTCAAAACATTATAAATAAATTATAATATGGGAAAAAAGCCATTGGAATCCATTTGTTAATAAAAAATAATTTTATTGAATCATCTATAAGAACATCGATATGAAAAAATAGTTTTAAGAGAAACTTTAAAAGATGATTTTTTTAAAATAAATTCTTTTACCACCTTAGTTACATTTAAATCCTATGCCCCATGAAAGTGTTACATAAAATAAAGATTTAAATATCATGAGAATAATGAGGTTCATGATATAACATATGAAATGGGTATTACATTTACCAAAAAAAATAAAAACATGTGTATACTATATAAGTCTCCCAGAAATAAAAGCGAGACTAGAAATCCCTTACCTTCAGTAAAGACTTGTCGTCTATGTCTTTTATCTCATATATAATTAACATACATCAATTTTTCCATTTATAGGTTTAATCCATTATAATTAAACTATTTAATTCATTTATTTAGTAATATATTGAACTACATAATTAGTTATCTCCTTATCGGGTGTTTTGAGGACATTCAGTTTATAAATTTAAAAGATTATAGGTGTATTAACCATGGTAAAAGGGGTAATTATTTAATAATATCAAGATTAATAAAAGTGGAATAATTATCATTTTTATACATGAATTATAATTTTCCGACCAACTATAAAATATGGTTATTAAAAATGAATTATGTTACAATCATGTAGATGGTAGGCCATACATATGAATGAGTAACGTTTCAATTTTTCAACAATTTTTTGGGAAAGAAGGTAAGTGTAATTATATATTTAAAAAATTATAATTATATCATTTATATAAAATATTTTATTTAAATAATTTATGTAAACTATCCATTTAATTTGGTAATAAAAAGCAAATTACATTGCTTCGCGAGGCGGTTGTCCGTCTTACACACGAATGATGATATCATTTTCTATAGAATATAAGGTTAGAAATATATGATATATTAATTCTCTATAATTATTAATATTTAATGAATATAATATATAAAAATTAAATACATAATTATGAATATTTGTGTGAGGTGATTATGAAAAATTAGTTACATCGGTTCTCATATCGGTAGTCCATCGTACACACGAGTGATTGTTTTATTTCCCATTTGATGTAAGGGTAGATTGATTTATGTTATGAAATTGACAAAATAAAATCTAAATATATTATATATAATTATGTTATTATTTTATCATGTTATAATATTATTAAATGGATGTGTAAGAAGAAATAAGATATAAATGGTCAGTTAAGAACGATACCACTTTTGAAAACCTCTTTTGGATTATACATAAATCCTTCCCAGATTAGAGTTAGGATAAAAACAAGGACTCTAGGACGTGGGTATAGAAGTAAAGAATTTTTTTGAGTAATTTTTTGTAGATCCACAATGTTTTTCAAGTGAAAAAATGATAGGAGATGAGGTTCCCATTTATAAGTGATAGAGAGCAATGTTTTTGTCAACAATAAAATCTATTTAATAATGTAAAGTCACACTCAATCCAAGAGTTAAAAAATAGAAAAATAATGGCTTTTAGGGGTTATATAGCAAGCTAAAACCTCCACCATAAGAAAATAATTTTTTTATACATGGTATTCCATTTACTTGTAAAGTTACTCACTTTTAGAATTTTTGTTTTTCACAACAACAACTTAATTTTTTAATGTTTTTACTATTCATTATAATGGGAACATAAATTTGAAATTATTACCTAATATTAATTAAGGTGATTCAAAATATAAAATACATTACTAAGATTAAATCCATATTTGTGGTATAATTAAATTTAAAATTAAACCGGAAAAATAGTTCGTAAAACTATTTTTCAATAAATTAAATTTTCAAGCAATAAATGATATTATATTAACTATGTGAATAGAAATAATCATTAAAACAATTTAAATTGATAAGAGTAGATGTATTATGGAAATACCCTTACCCTAGTATCCTAGAGTTATAGGTTACTTTATTATATGGGAATAAGTTACAAGGAATCAGATTCAGAAGGACTGAATTGTATAGTAGTCTGAGTAAAATAGATACACAATTGAAATTCACATTACAATTGAAAAAGAAAAATAAAATAGATATTTTATTGTATAATTATATATTCCCATTAACATATCCCTGTATATAATATATAAAAATATTACTCATATCCTATGGCACAAAACATTAGAATGCGGTGAGCTAATATGCTCAGTAAGGGTAAGCGTAAAACATAATCTATCATGAATAAATAAGAATAATAAATATTAAAAGGCAAATAATTGAAATAAATTGAATTTAAATAATAACTTGAGAATAATACAGAAATAATAAAGGTTAATAAAATATTTCCATATAAATAATTACATGAGCTTGAAACTTATCCATATATATTCTAATTAATTTAATAATAAAACAGAAATCAATCAATGATCTCATACTAAGAGAACGGATAATTTTAGTCATATTAATCATAATATAAATACCTTTTACAAGATAGTTTAAAACCATATGTGGAAACCCATTTAAGTTTTCCATCAAATTTGTATCACGTGACCTACAAATGCATAAATGGGATATGTAATTTTGAGCCCCACAAATACTTAATAACTACAATGCATTCTTCATATGAAAGGTGTGAAACATAATCATCATAAACATTCATATTTAAGAACTAACATATGAAATTTTTTGTACTTACCCTAATCAATTAACATAATCATAAACCATAGAGACTAATTTGGTGAATGAAAATAAAATTATACATCCCCATCCAAACTAATCCTAAACCATACTGATAAATAATAAGGATGGTATCGATACAACATATTCAAAATGGATCCTGTGTACAATAAATGGTTGATATTTTTGATTAATATAAATACCAAAAAAATGATATTAAAAATATTTTTGAGAAAAACAAACTTTTATATTTGAAAATATTATTAAAACTCAAGGTTCAAAAAATATTTTTAAAATACATTTTTTTGGAAATAAAATTTTACCCTTATAAATTATGATTTAAAAAAATTTAGTGGTTATGACAGTTTAAAATTTTGTGCATGTCGTGCATGTTAAAATAAGGATTTGTTTGACATTTTAGTAAAAGGCAAAGATACATTGTTTGGAAAATGGCATGAATATTCATTTAAAAATTGTTTCTAAAAACCAACTATGGGTAAAAACTTATTTAATAAGTAATTTGAATAATTTGAAAAACATTTATGAAATTATTTTTAGAGAATATATATTTTAATGAAAACGTATTTTCGACCAATTATAGAAATAAAGTCAAAATTTCTTAAAAAATATTACTCAAAAATTTTAAGTAACCAAGAGAGGGGAATTGTACGATTACATAAAAAAGTTCATGAAAAACTATATGAGAATAAAATAGATTTATTTTAATTTATAAATATCAAATAATTCCCCCAAATGATACTTAAACTAAAACAATGTTGAATAATGATTACATTGTTAAATAAACTCTTAAAACATTGGTATATTTTTAATCATATGCCCCATGGTATAGATAAATTCAAATGAGACCTTAAAAAACATGAAGATAAATATATTCATGATATAACACATCAAAAGGTTTATGTTATACACCACAAAAAATGAATAAGTGGTGAATATGATGTATGTCACTTGAAAGCAAATGTGAGATGACAAACCCTTACCTGAGGTTCTCCTTCCTTCGTATGTTTCTGAACCTCATATATAATAAATATAGGTTCATTATAAATTTATTACATTAAAATAAGAAAATTTATCATACAATATATTATCCTCTTATAACATTTTACAGTCTATTTGTTAATAATATTTCATTATTTTCATTGTTACCATGTTTTATCATGAAAGTTTTATAATGAAAGATTTGATTAATGTATGTTGGATATTGTTAAACCATACATAGAATGATATTAATGTCATAAATATTATTAGTGCTCATTATATACATTTTTATAGCCATTCTTTAAAATTTTACATAGAAAATGAATCCCAGCATTTCGTGGAGACGGAACGGCGTACATACGCTTGAGCGACGATATAATTCCCTTGAAGGGTGAAGGGTAAAACCGTGTATGAGATATTAATTTTCAGGAATTTATATCATGTCATATATATCACATATTATCATTAAATTTAAACATATTACTTTATATTTAAGTCATATGTGAAAAAAATGACATCTCTTTGTGTAGGAGTAGTCTGTCGTACACACAAGTGGCATTATCATATTTTAAACAAAATGTAACGTAAGACGGTGTGTTAAATATTATATCTAAAAAAGTATAACTACATAATAAATATTATATATATAAATTAAATTAATCATTCTATCAAAACAGAAGAAGTGTTTATGAAAATAGAGTTACATCAGTCTACGAGGTGGTAGTTCACTATAAAAATAATTGACGAATTTGTTTTCCATTTTATGGAAGTGGATATGTATAAATATTATTTTGTAAACATATAAAAAATATTAGTATATATATTATATAATTTTCTTATTATATTGGATGTTTTAGGAAAATATTAAGGTTTTAAATGAATGTAGAAATAGGAAGAGCTTAGTGATGAAAATTAGATTCTCTTAGGGAAACCTCATTTTGATATCTTCTTAAGGTCACTAGGGTTGGTATTATGGGAAGAAAAAAAACTCTATAATGATGATAAGTATTAAGAGGAGGTATTGTTTAAGGTTTTGGTCGATACAAATAGATTTATAGGTGTGAATAAGAAATGGGAGGGAAATCTATTTTATAATCGGGGAAAGGGGACCTTCTTGTAAACTACTTAGAAATTTCCCAAAAGAATAAAAAAGGATAGTAATTCTATAAAGACCTGGATTTAAACATTACATATTATTTAATTAAATGAATAATTCATATTGAGGATCTTTTCAGGTTTCACGTTTTAGAGAATTAGGACATAAATATTACATCTCAAATATTACCAAGTAGACACATCTACTCAGCTTCCATTTTTTTCACAAAAAAAAAACTCTTGAACAAAAGAGTCATGTGTAGTTTCTTGTTTTAGACAGCCTGACATTTCCATGATCACATCCTTCACCCTATTCAACATTATGTCCTCTAAAAAACGTTTAAAAAAAACACGGGATGAGCATAAAAAGCCTTGTAGGGGTTATAACAATATGAAAGGAAAACATTAGTCCATGTATACATAAGAATCAATGAAATCATACTTTACTCATAAAACATAAGCAATTTAACATACCTCAAGAAATCATTATATTTACAAATAACTCATAGAAATCATAAGACATAAAGGTAACTTGAGGTATTCATAACATTCTTACGTAGGGAGTAACCCTCATGATTAAGTTTGGAATACCCATAACAGTATATTCCCTAAATCTCTTTGGATAAACCTTAACGTTTAACCCCTTTGTGTTACCCAATGCATTGGAGAGCTATATCGGGCTCACCCGCCCTTAGTTTATCACGAAACCACCCGTCTTCATAAACAATTACGAAGAACCATAACAAAATCATATCACATAACTTAAGTATAAAGGGAAGATAACCTTCCCGCATTGCAATAACAATATAACATTTGAATATATTGAAATAATTAATCCATTCTAAAAAACCATTTTCACAACCATTTAAAACATTTAAAAAAGAGATTTTTGAATCAAAGTGTCCCATACCACCTTTAAGATTTTAACATTTTAATCCATTAATATCAATATAAATAAAACCTTAATCCCATTTTGGAAACAAATATATTAATAAGAAAAATTCATTAAAACATTCAAAGCAATATTTTAGTTAATGGGTTTTTACCAAAATTAGAGACACTTGAACATAATAATTGAGGAATAACATTTAATCAGAACATTATAATATCATGAGAATAAATGGATTCATGATATAATATTCCAAAGGACATTATATACACTATACAAGAGTGAATTGGTTCATAACAACAATGAATTCTCAATTGAAATGTTAAATGAGATGAAATCCCTTATAAAGAAGGTATCCTTAAATTAAGGATAAATCAATCTCAAAATTATTTGTGACAAATATAAATACTCCCAATATAAGTGGATATTAATTTTAAAACAATAAAAGGTCATTCACACATATTCAAAGGATGAAATATTCAATAACTACATGCTGAACCCAATGAAATCGAAATTGGGTTAAAAAGTTCCCTTGGTGAAATTCGACAGCCTAACGACGTCACTTTAAAATTCATAAAATTTGTTGATGATAGAGAAAATAATATCTCATCACTTGGAAATAAAATTTACATCAATAATGATATATAATAACATATCAAAACATAAAAGTATGTAAATTAAAAGACATAACAAAATAAGCCTTTTTAAAATAGGAGTGTGAAAGGTTCACTTACCGATTTGGGAAACATTCGAAACGTACACCCCATGAAAGAAGGGTCATAAAATGAAGATGTAACTACCCATAAATGAGATTATATTATAAAAATAGTAAAATAATGGGCAGTACATACACCACACAAAAGGAAATAGTGTCCAATGTAGCATGAATCTCATGAGAATAAAAAGTGAGATGAAAATCCCCTTATGAAAATTCGGCAGCCTAACAGTGCCACATAAAACATCCAAAAATGGATTGATGAGATAAAATAGGGTCTATCATAATATAAACATAAACTTTACAGCAAAATTAATATAAAATAACATTCCCTAACATAATAAAGAGGAGATTAAAGTAAGTTACATAAAAGAGTACTTAAAAATGAAGAGAGACGTAGGATCCCTTACCTCAAGTCTGACTTGTCTTGTTCGTTTCTTTATATTCCTGAATAAAACACATTGGAAAATTTATAATTTCTTAATTACCCCTCTTAAATATTACTATTCAGTTCATATCACATATTATAATTTTATAATAATTGGTTAATAATGTGAGTTCATATCAGACGTTTTTGTCGATGTTTGGTACATGAGTCAAAAATGTACTTGTTTGAAAATGATTGTCCATGTAGTTATAAGTAAATCATCTCAAGAATAGTATTAATGATTTAAATATAATATATATCCAGTAAATATTCATTTTATACTATTTCATAACATTTGTAGATAAAAAGAAATGAAATGCACCGTTCATGGAGACGGTAGGCCGTACGTACGCATGAACGCTCCTTTCATTTCATTGTCATATTAATGGAATTAAAAATAAATGAGATATATATATATATTATAATTCTAGTATAATATATATGTTATATAGGTCACATAAATTAATTAATTTCATTCTTTATACATTCCATGTATTGTATGAACGAGTCACATCACTTGAGGGGGCGGTAGTCCACACTTCCTCATATGAAATTATCGCATTTTCACAACACGAAAAGAATAAAGGGATGTTTTAAATATAAAATACATAAGCATATAGAAAACATAAATACCATATATATCATATATAAAATATAGTGACTTCATAATGGCCACCTTTAAAGGTGTTAAAAGAGTATTGAACAATTATCGTTTCTTGAGGCAGTAATTCGCCATCCACAGAAATAGTATGTTCTTTAACCATTAGATAGAGGTGTGTGTAAGTGTAGCTAGAATACTTCACATAAAAACATCCTAGTATATTTAATATAATTTTTTTTGTTACAAAAGAAAGGAATAAAAAGAGCTTAGAGGGTTGGAGAAGCAAAATAAAACAAAATAACACAATTGAAGACATTGCCTTTAAATCGGGTAACTCCTCTTGGTTTGAACCAAAAGGGTTTCTTGAAGAGAATTATTCCAAAGGTGAGGATTCAATGATGAAGATAGTGATGTGGAAAGATGAAATGGGTAGGGATTAGCCGATCCAAAGGATTGAGAGGTGTGGGTAAGGCGGTATAGGTGGGGGCCTTCTATAAAAGAAGAGGAGGGGAACTCTTGAAAAGTTACAAAATACTACTTTATTATAAAATGAATTTTGGATTTTAAAGGTCCAAAAATGATATATTTCGAGGATAAGGTGATAAAGTTTTTAAATCCATCCATAAAATAGGTTTTTGACAAGTTTAAGACTTAGATTTCATCCTATCTTCTCATTTTATTTAAATCGTTGATTTATGAGGTAGTTAGTGCATCATCACATTGTCATAAATAAATTAATTTATTTAATGTATAAAAATTATAAAAAAATATCATGATCTAGGAAATCTCTTTATCATTATAATGAATATTTATAGTAAAAAATATGACTTTCATAAACCCATGTAATTTTTTTTTAGTAAAACAATACATGTTTGTGACATTTTAATTTTAATAAAAAGTTATTAATGTCATTTTCCAACCAAAGTGGCTCCATGGGGTCCCCAAGTTGACCAATGCATTTTCATGGTCTTTCATGACTCATAAAATAATGGCAGGACATGTGTCAAGGTTATTTCATATTATTATAACATTTTCTTTACCTTAAAATACACTAATTACCTTTAATCCCGATTAATAAAACATAAAAGTTACTATTCACCAAAAAAAATTATTTTAATCACATTGAACCACACTTTACATCCTAGTGACAACCATGTATGTCATATTTTTTAAAATCAAATCACAGAAGTGGTAATGTTTCATTTAAACGAAAAATCAGTTTCTTTAACTACCACTTAGTGGTTTCACTATTCATAAAAAATTGATTTTTTTCAGAAAAATACCAAAAATTCACGCTATGCTATATTTGATATTCTGAATTAAAAAATGATGTCTATTTTACAAAATTCAAAATATATAAGTTGAATTAATTAATTTAACAATTCATTCCCACTGTCAAAACAAATAGCGTGTTTTTAAGAAACAATATCTATTAAAAGAATGACACTACTTTAAGTCCAATATCAAGGTGAAATTAATTCCAATGACCACCAATGGATTAAATGGTAAAAATATATTCTAAATAAACATTAATCTCAATTAAAATGTTAATATATCCATATAAATAAATCTGATTAAAAGGAGGTTTTGAATTAAAATGCAACATTTTCACTAAAAATGATCTTTATCGGAAAAATAACAAAAATTTACACAAAGTAAATTTTGATGTCAATATTATAATGAAGGATATTATTTTTTAAAATACAACATAAAAAATTTTCAAAAGTATATTTAAAAGTGGTTCTCCATCAAAAGGTGGTTAATCGACATTTTAAATAACATTAGAAGATTTATGCTTAAAATTGGATTCATTTGCATTTTAAGCCTCTAAAATTTATTGGATAAGTGTAAAAATATTTATCAAACAAATGTATTCATTTTATAGTTATTTCATTTCATTCCCACCATTACAACGGCTAGGTGTTAACTATTATAATATTATTAGTGTGCAATGTAAGATTTCAAAGAAACTCGTTATTGGGTATTGGGTACGCCATCGAGCATAGAATTCCCTTTAAAGTAGTATTAACATTTTATTCACAAATTTTGATAAACATTAGAATTTAATATTATTTATTTACTTAGGATGTTGCATACTTCCCCCCTTTTGGGAATTTCTTCCTCTCAATTTCAAAATTGGGCTTGGAATCTTCATTGAAAGTCCCACATCGGAATAAGAGTCAGTAAAACTATCACTTTAAAAGAAAGGGAGAGAAGTAAAAAGGTCAACTGAGTTATCCCATACTAGGATTCAATGTATGAAAATATGGATTTGGAGGAAAAAACAAAGGATCATGTTCTGATGGAGAGTGATAATAAACATGTCTAGAAGAATGTTAACCACAAGAATATCACAAACTTGTGATGGGTTAAATGGTATTCGATTCCCCAGTAGGAAAAGTTAACAGAAAGCATTTTTGTTTTATGTTACTCCTCATTGAAGAATTTATTTTTGATATTAACTAAATCATAATGAAACATACTGAATTGTCACGTAGACATTCATCATTTACTAGATTCCTTAATAAAACTCATATTTTCTCCAAAAGATTAGTATTTAGGAAGAATTGTTCGCATTAAGAGTACTATAATCAACTTCGTGAGAATCACCTAATCCACAAAAGAGAACAATATATTTCCCATGACATTTGATCTCATCCAAAACCAAACCAAAACGTTTAGTTCGAGATCAGATAATACCCAAAAAGGATAAAAATATTTTACAAAAAGAAAAACTACTCCTAATCTCCAAAATTTGTCAAACAAAACCCAAAGTTCTACGAAGACCATTCAATAAAAAATTTATCCATAAAATTCTTCAATGTAAACCCAACTAATATTGAAACCCAAATATTTGAAGGATTTAATCAGATAGTCTCCCAAGGTAAAAATTAACATTTATCTCCAAATAACGCCAGTTGCTCTTAAAGTCTCATACTAAAAAGTAATTAACCTAATCACATATCCTCCATGATAGGTTAATAATTTCCATAGATAACCCAAAATCAACTTACTATTGATTCATAAAATTATCTAAATAAAAATAATTAGTCAAAATAACTAGGGACTTCACGTAGTCCAGTGGTAGGCGATAAATACTAGCCGCACTTTGGTTGTGGGTTCGATTCCCACAGCTTTGTCCAACGCGACGGGTTGTCACACGGTCTGCGTGTTGTCTTTTTTCCAAAACTATATAATTCTTAAAACATTCCCCAAAACGAGATAAAATATTCAAAAATAACCATAACATTATTTAACCTCAAGTTTATCTCATTTTGTTCATATTCCATCATAACGTATAGTAACCCATAATTACCTCAAAAGTAAGGATCATATAAACCCTAATGGTTACATTTATAATTATTTCCTAAACAACCATGTCGAGTTGGTTCTATCGTACATGATGCATTAGAATAACCGCGAGATTTCTCATTGAATCCCCCATTTCATCCAGTCTCTTAATCAAAGAACCACCATAGTTTCCTTCAAACCCATCGTCACTTTGGTGCCTGCTATATCCATCCATTTACTAAAACTAGAAATGTCAGTGTGAGTATATCAAAAAAATCATTATGTACTAAAGAGGAAGATAAACACTAAGATATACTTATCCATTTTATCTCAAACTTAGTCCAACCTTCAAAAATAACAATGACTCTATCTAATATAATAACCATTGTGGTTATACACAACTTGTCACTTAACACTCTAAACTCTAAAGTTATCTAAACCGTCCTTTGATACCAACTATAAGGACCCGACCTTAAACATTACTTATTATTGAATTAAATGAGTAATTTACATTGAAGATATTTTCAGGTTTAGATTTTTAGAGAATTAGGAAATAACTATTACATCTCAATGATTAAAAAGTAAACACATCAACTCAGCTTCCATTTTTTCACAAAAAAAACAATTGAAAAAAAGAGTCATGTCTAGTTCCTTGTTCTAGACAGCCTGAAATTTCCTTGATCCCATCCTTGACCCTATTCAACTTCATGTCCTGTGAGAAAAATTTCAAAAAAAACATGGGGTGAGCATAAAAAGCTCAGTAAGGGTTATAACAATACAAAAAGAAAACATTAGTCCATGTATACAAAATAATCAATAAAACCATACTTTACTTATAAAACATAAGAAATTTTACGTACCTCATGAAATCATAAGATTTACGAATAACTCATAGAAATCATTAGACATAAAGGTAACGTGAGGCATTCATAACATTCTTACGTAGGGTGTAACCCTCATGGTTATGTTTGGAATACCCATCACAGTATATTACCTAAATCGCTTCATAGAAACCTTAATGTTTAACCCCTTCACGTTAACGAATGCATTAAAGAGCTATATCGGGCTCACCCACCATTAGTTTATCATGGAACCACCCATCTTAATAAACAATGCCCCAGAACCATAACATAATCATAGCACATAACTAAAGCATAATGGAAGGATAACATTACCACATTGAAATAACAATAAAACATTTTAAGATATTGAAATAATGAATCCATTCCAAAAAACCATTTTCAAAACCATCTAAAACATTTAATAAAAAGATTTTTGAATCAAAGTGTCCCATAACACCTTGAAGCTTTTAACATTTTATACCACTAATATCCATATAAATAAATCTATAAAACCATTTTGAAAACATGGATATTAATAAGAAAAAATCATTAAAACATTTAAAGCAATATTTTAGTTAAAGTGTTTTTACCAAAATTAGAGACACTTGAATACAATAATTGAGGAATAACATTTAATTAGAACTTTAGAATATCATGAGAATAAATGCATTCATGATATAATATTACAAAGGATAGTATATACAATATATAAGAGTGAATTGGTACATAACAACAATGATGTCTCAATAGAAATGTAAAATGAGATGAAATCCCTTATAAATAAGGTATCCTTAAATTAAGGACAAATCAATCTCAAAATTATGTGTGAAAAATATAAATACACCCAATATAAGTGGATATTAAGTGTAAAACAATCAAAGTTCATTTACACATATTCAAAGGATGAGATATTCAATAACTACATGTTGAACCCAAAGAAATCGAAATTGGGTTAAAAAGTTCCCTTGGTAAAATTCGACAGCCTAACGACGTGACTTTAAAATTCATAAAAATAGTTGATGAGAGAGAAAATGATATCTCATCACTTGGAAATAAAATTTAAATCAATAAGGATATACAAGAACATATCCCAACATAAAAAGATGTAAATTAAAAGACATAACAAAATACCTCTTTTCAAAAGAGGTGTGTGAAAGGTTCCCTTACCGATTTGGGAAACTTTTGAAACGTACACCCCATTAAAGAAGGGTCATACAATGAAGATTTAACTACCCATAAATGAGAGTATATTATACAAATAGTAGAATAATGGGCAGTACATACACCACACAAAAGTAAATAGTGGCCAATGTAGCATGAATCTCACGGGAATAAAAAGTGAGATGAAAATCCGCTTATGAAAAATCGGCAGCCTAACGGTGCCACATAAAACTTCCAAAAATGGATTGATGAGATAAAATAGGGTCTGTAATCATATTAACATAAAATTTAAAGAAAAATTAATATAAAATAACATCCCCCAACAAAAGAAAGAGTAGCTTAAAGTAAGTTACATAAAAAGAGTACTTGAAAATAAAGTGAGAGGTAGGATCCCTTAACTCAAGTCTGACGTGTCTTGTTAATTTCTTTATATTCCTTAATAATAAAATTTGGTCAATTTATAATTTCTTAAGTACCCCCTTAAAATATTATTATTCAGTTCATATAACATATTATAATTTTATAATAATTGGTTAATAATGTGATTTCTTATAAGATGTTTTTGTCGATGTTTGGTACATGAGTCAAAAATGAACTTGTTTGAAGATGATTGTCCATGTAGTTATAAGTAAATAATCTCCAGAATAGTATAAATGATTTAAATATCATATATATCTAGTAAATATTAATTTTATACTATTCTATAACATTTGGAGATAAAAATAAATGAAATGCACCATTCATGGAGACGGTAGGACGTACGTACACATGAACGCTACTTTCATTTCGTTGTCATATTAATGGAATTAAAAATAACTGAGAGATAAATATATTATAATTAAATTATAATATATATTTTATATAGTTCACATATGTTCATTAATTTCATTCTTTATACATTCCATGTATTGCATGAAGGAGTCACATCACTTGAGGGGTCGGTAGTCCACACTTCCTCATATGAAATTATCGCATTTGCACAACATGAAAAGAATAAAGGTATGTTTTAAATATTAAATACAGAAGCATATAGAAAACATAAATACCATATATATCATATATATAATACAATGACTTCATAATGGCCACCTCTAAATGTGTTAAAAGAGTATTGAACAATCATCATTTCGTGAGGCAGTAATTCTCTATCCACAGAAATAGTATGTTCTTTAACAATTATATGGAGGTGTGTGTAAGTGTAGCTCGAATCCTTCACATAAAAACATCCTATTATATTGAAGATATTTTTTTTGTTACAAAAGAAAGGAATAAAAATATTTTAGGGGGTTGTAGAAGCAAAATAAAACAAAAGAGCACAAGTGAATACATTACCTTTAAATCGGGTAACTCCTCTTGGTTTGAACCAAAAGGGTTTCTTGTAGAGCATTCTGCCAAAGGTGAGGATTCAATGATGAAGAGAGGTATTAGGAGAGATGAAATGGTAGGGGTTGGCCAAGCCTAAGGCTTGAGAGGTGTGGGTAAAGTGGTAGAGTTGGCGGCCTTTTATAAGAGAAGAGGAGGGGCACTCTTGGAAAGTTACAAAATATTACTTCATTATAAAATTCTTTTCGGATTATAAATGTCCCAAAAGGATATATTTCGAGGCTAAGGTGATAAGGTTTTGAAATCCACACCTACAATTGGTTTGTGACAAGTTTTTGACTTAGATTTCACCATATCTTTTCATTTTATTTAAATCGTTCATTTATGAGGTAGTCACTACATCATCACGGTGTCATAAATTAATTAATTTATTTAATGTCTAAAAATTATAAAAAATATATATCATGATGTCAGAAATCTTTTTATATTTATAATGAATATTTATAGTCAAAAATTTGACTTGTATAACCCCATGTAAAAATTATTTTAGTAAAAAAATACATGTTTGTGACATTTGAATTTTAATAAAAAGTTATTAATGTCATTTTCAAACCAAAGTGGCCCCATGGGGTCCCCAAGTTGACCCATGGATTGTATTGGTCAGCCATGAATCATACAATAAGGGTAGGAAATGTTTCATGGTCATTTCATATTATTATAACATTATCTATACCTTAAATTACACTAATTACCTTTAATCACGATTAATAAAATTTAAAAGTTACTATTCACCAAAAAATTATTTTAATCTCATTGAACAAAAATACACTTCCTAATGACAACCATGTATGTTGGATTTTTGAAAATAAAATCACAGAAGTGGTAAAGTTTCATTTAAAAAAAAATCAGTTTCTTTAACTACCACTTAGTGGTTTCACTATTCATCAAAATTGAAGTTTTTCAGAAAAATACCAAAAATTCACCCTAAGATATATTTGATATTCCGAATTAAAAAATAATTTCTATTTTAAAAAATTCAAAATATATAAGTTTAACTAATTAATTTAATAATTCATTCCTACTGTCAAAACAAATAGCGTGTTTTTAAGAAACAATATCTCTTAAAAGATTGCAACTAGTATAAGTCCAATTTCAAAGTGAAATTAATTCCAATGACCACAATTGGATTAAATGGTAGAAATATATTCTAAATACACTTTAATATCAATTAATAAGATAATCTATCCATATAAATAAATCCGATTAAAAGGAGGTTTTGAATTAAAATGCAACATTTCCACTAAAAATGATCTTTATCGGAAAAATAACAAAAATTTACACAAAGTAAATTTTGATGTCCATATTAAAAATAAGGATTTTATTTTTTCAAATAAAAAATATAAAATTGTCAAAATTATATTTAAAAATGGTTCTTCATAAAAGACGGATAATCGACCTTTTAAAGAATATTAGAATATTTATGCTTAAAATTAGATTCATTTGCATTTTAAGCCTCTAACATTTATTGGATAAATGTAAAAATATTTATCAAAAATATGTAATCATTTTGTAGTTATTTATGTTAATTCCCGCCATTACAATGTCTAGGTGTTAACTATTACAATATTATTAGTGTGCAACGTAAAATTTCAAAGAAACTCGTTGTTGCGTATTGGGTACGCCATCGAGCATAACATTACCTTTAAAGTGGTATTAACATTTTATTCACAAATATTGATAAACATTAGAATGTAATATTATTTATTTACCTGGGATGTGACAAATTCACATGAAAAAGGATTTCCAATGACCCTACATTCTAATCTAGGAAGTATAATTTTTATATATTTCTAAAAAATTGGATTTTGACAAGTTTTTATGGAAATATTACCGTTAGATTTTTAGTTTAAGCCCATATAAACCTGTCTTGACATTAACCAAAATTTTATAAATATTTTTACTAATGATTATGGTAAAAATTTAAGTTGAAATTGTTATATAATATTAATTATTCTTATAAAAAACATTGAATTCATGTTTCAAAATACAACTCATATAAGTGGAGAATTTATTTTAAAATTAAACCTGATAATACAACAAGAAAGTAATTTTACAAAGAGAAAATGATCAAGAGTTTCAAATATTTTTATATAAAAATTCAACATTAAATTTTTCTAAATTAAATTAATTAGGTAAAAAGATATATAATTAAACTAATTTTACTTTAAATACCATATTAGAACAAAATTTATCATATAAATTATTTGTATAAAAATGAAGTTTTTTATAAAAACTAATATATTTTTCTATTCACAATAAAATTTATCTTTTCAGAAAATTATCCAAAATTCAATCCAGGATAATTTGGAAATTATGATTTGAAAATGAAGTTAATTTTTTAAAATAAATTTTCTAAATCCGGTAAAAATTGTTTTTAATGTATAAGCACAAAGTAAAACAAAACCACCTTTTAAAAAATATTATTTTTCAGAAAACATATTATTTTTATTTTAAAAGGTTGTTATTTTATTTTAAATTAGTGGATTACCATGGAATTTATTTTATATATGTGTATACCATATAATCGTCAAAATTTAGTTATTTTTCTTAATAATTTACAACACGTTGGATATGTTAAAATGGTCTAATTTAAATAATAATATTAATAGTATATCTTGGTTTTATAAAACATTGTTTTTCATTTTCATAAGCTATCGAAGAAATTAAATTTTTTTAAAGTAAATATGTAATAAGATCTAAATTTGTTATCTTATATTATATTATTTGTGTTTCATTTCATATAAACTATCAAATATGATATTCCTCTTTTAAAATCATTGTTTGTTACATTATAAACCTTAAATTAATTATGTCCTATAAATTTAATCTTGATCTCAGAAATTAAGGGGTTGAAATTTGAAAACAATTATTCTAGAAACCCACATAGTAAAAAGCTTTAAAAATCCATCCTATATATTAGAGAGAAAGGGAAGTAAAAAAATTCATCTACAATAACTCATCAATTTGTTTCCAAATAAGTGAACATTGTTGAGAAGTAATGATATATACATAGAAGAAAAATGTAAATAATTATAGAGAACAATTAAGATCATTGATCATAAGAACTTTAATGGTCAATGTAAAGTTAAGGACCTAAAAACCACAAAATTTTAATGATTAAAAAGGCCATTAGATTAATTATATATGAGATTTATTTGATAAAAAGTTTTATTTAACGATATTTTTTCTAAAGTCGAGGAATTATTTGACTATATAAAAATATAAGGGAATATAATTAATTTATTTCCTTGTAATTCATATGACGAATTTCATATTTTTGTTGTGATTTGATCAATTTCCAATTAATCCCTTACTCCAAGAAATCAATATCATTAAATAATTTTTCCCCTTGAAGCACTAAAATTAATCTTTATATGGTCATAAGGTCTATAAAAGAATGAAATATCATTTATTTGATATTTTACAAAACCAAAATAGTCAGCATGAGTTATCATAAAGCCACCAAATTTAAATTTAATCCATTCTATAAATATATAAACTTAAGACCTTCCCAAAATGTGTATAACCAAATTGAAAACCAAAACATTTAGAAGGGAGGCCACTAATCAACAGAACATCATATTATATAGACTCCATAAATCATATCTTAATTTCAAATTCAAAATATTTGAATAAAATTTTCACCATGAAACAAAAAAAACACGAATTATTTCAAAAATAAAATCTCAGTTTGTAGAATATATTCCATAAATCTAGATATGCAGCAAACCATGTCAAATATAACAAAAACCATCAAATCATTATCCAATTTTAAGTTCACTAATTATAACCCACAAAAATAACTTTATAAATATTATCTCAACATAGTGAACATACTTAGGGTTATATCCCCTCAATAATTCATTTTAAAAATAGATCAACTTTCCACTAAATCACTTTTCAGGGTACCATTCCACATGTGTCTTCAAATACTTACCATAAAACTAGTGTAGTAAAATAATTTTAAATTTTATGATTCTTATAATAATAACATCATTGATAAAATAATTCTTAAACAAAATTATTATGTAACAATACATAAATAATATATTCTGCTTTGGTTTTAGTAATAAATTTTGTGAAACCTTGATCCCTTAACATCTTATGGGGCATATTACCATGATTATTATGATTTTCATTTGAATAACACCCTCTCCTCTTCTAGTTTAATAAATGAAAATTCAAAACATATTTCTTTGAATTTAAATCATGATCATGATGGCCTTTATATCCATACATAAAGAAAACTTTCATTTCCTCCAAGAATGTACATGTGTTTCTTTCCACAATTATCACATTTGAAAAAACCATTATTTCCCTTATTCCCCTAATCTATTTTTTTATTCTATCCTATTATTATCTTCCTTCACTTCAATGCCATAATACTTAGATAATTAATTCAATATCTTCATATCACAAGATACCATGTTGTTGTGTTATTATAATTTTTTTGACGACTAGCTACCTTCAAAATATTGTATTAACACCGTAAAAGAAGTGACCATCCATACTCTTTGGATTATGTTCATTGATATGGTTCTCATTATATATTCTATGTCCTATTTCTAAATAATGTAATATAATATATTAGATAATGTAATTTTGTATCATAATGTATAATCCAAAAACTAGTGAAACAATTAACATAAATTTAATAATTTATGTATGGAAAATCTCAAAATAATAAACATGGATTCTTTATGAATTTTTACAAATAATAAAATATTGTTAAATATATCATAATGGTTTATAATTAAAATGTGCACTAACCAAATAATCTCCCATATGAGTGTCAAAATAGGTTCATATCAAGGACCATTTTTGTGTACCATGTAATGGTTGAGTTAATCATGACACACTTTTTTTGTAGTTATTACCCCTAGGTACATCTATTATAGAACGATATCCACTTTTAGAATCTATACATGGATTTATTACATGGAAAAACCAAATAATATCCCTATTACCAAGACATTAGGATATTTTTATATAATTATTATGAATTTCTATCAAATGTTATGTTCTAAAATCTATGTTTTTAAATATCTAGTTTCCTAGGATCTACTAAACTTCCTCTGATACCAATTGTAAAGACCCAATCCCTAGTATCCTAGTGTTGGTGGTTAATTTCTTTACATTATAATATGATACAAGGAATCACATATGGAAGAAATAAATAGTTTATTTGTCTTGGTAACCCAGAAACATACTTGAAATTCAAATTCTAATTGAAAACATAAAATTAAAAATTGTTTTCTTTGAGAATTCTATATTTCCCCTTCAAATACCCCATATATCAATGATAAAATTATTTATGGTACCTTAGGGAATATAAAATAATAGAAATGGGTTCTCACAAATGATAAGGGTAAACATAAAAATAATGCTGTCATGAATTAATAAGAATAATTAATATTGAAATTTATATAACCGAGACACATTCCATTTAAACAATTACATGAGAATAATATGACATGAATAAAGGATAATAAAATAAATACATATAAATAACCACATTAGATTGAAACATGTTAGGGTACATTCTAAATAATAGAATAATAACATAGAAATCATTAATTGATCTTATAAAGAGAGAATTTATAATCCCATAAATTTTAATTATGCTATCAAGACCTTTCAAAAGACATTATAATACTATGGGTGAAAACCCAGTTTATTTTTCATATTAATTTATCTCATGATAACTGCTGGTACGTCGAGGGCTAGGTAATTTCAGGTCTCACCCATCAATTAATATGTTAAATTAATTACTCATATGAATGTTTTGAAACATTATATACACAAAAAGCATATTTAAAAACTAACATACTAAGTTTTAATACTTAACCCAATCAAGAAACATAATCAAGAACCATCCTGAGTAATATGGTGAATGGTAATAAAATTGAACATCCCTATTGAACCTGATCATAAACCATCTTGAGATATTCTTGATATGGTATTGATAAAAATATATCTCCATTAGATCATATGTAAAATAAATGTTGGTTGTCATTGATTAATATAAATACAAAAAAATGATATTAAAAAAAATTTGAGAAAAATAACCCTTTTAATTTGAAATTTTTTTTCAAACTAAAGGTTTTTTTATTTTTAAAATGATTTTATTTGAAAATATACTCTGAAACGTATTAAGTAATATCTAAAATATTTATTGGTCTTGATACAAAAAAATTCCATATATTTCATACATGATAAAATAATGATTCCTCATACATTTTATGTAAAAAGCCAAGTAAGAATTTTTTGGAAAATTACATGAAGATTACATTAAATTTTTTAAAAAAGTAAAACATGGGTAAAAATGTATTTAATAAATAATTTGTAAAATGATAAATAAAATTTTGAAAATATTTTTAGAAAACTCATATTTTGATGAAAAATGATTCTTGACCGAAGAGAGAAATAATGTCAAATTTTCATTAAAAACACTTTCTCAATAATTTCAAGTTCCCAAGAGAGGGAAAATTGAAATATTAATTTAAAATGTTCATAAATAACAAAATTATAATAATATAGATTTATTTTAAGATATAAATATAAAATAATTCCCCATATAAAGTCTTCAACTGAAGCATTCCTGAATAATGACAAGATTGTGAAATAAAACCTGACCACTTTAGTTACTTTTGAATAATAAGCCCAATGAAAGAAATAAATTTAAATGAAATAATAAATATCATTAAGTAAACTATATTCATCATATAAAACATAAAAATTGGTAGTATGTATGCCATACCAAAGGTATAAGTGGTAAATATGATATACGCCTCATAAAAGTAAAAGTGAGATGAGAGACCCCTATAACAGGTTCGTCTTCCTTCATATGTGACCAACCCTAAAATATAATAAATCAAGGTTTGTTATAAATCTATAAAATAAATTTAGTTATATATATCATACCATTTATGATCCTCTTTTATAATTTCACCACACATTTTTTAGTAATATTTCATTATTTTTATTTTATTCGGTTGTTAATTACCTTATTTTCTCATGCATTTTTTATCATGAATGTTTTAGTTCATTTAAATTTTATATAGTTCGATCATATCTAGATTGATAATAATTTTATAAATATTTTTTTTAAATACGTCCTTGTAACCATTCTTAAACACTGGACATAGAATATTAATCACATCACTGTGTGGATATGGTAATCGGTACGTATGCATGTGTGATGAAATCATTCTGTTAAAGGGTTAATGTTAAATAAGTGAATGATATATTAATATCATAAAATTTATATAGTTTAATATATACCACATATATTAATTATATTTATCATTACTACTTTCCATGTAATTCATATGTGAAAACAAATCACATCTCTTTATGAGGTGGTAGTCCAACGTCCACACGAGAGATATTATCATATTTTAAACAGAATGGAAAGTAAGAAGGTATATGTAATATTATAACTCTGTAAGCACAATTATATAATAAATATTATATATATGTATATTAAATCCATAATTATATCTAACCCTGATAAGGGTTTATGGAATATGAGTTTCATTAGTTCACGAGGAAGTAGTCCGCCATACACACAATTGATGGTTTTGTTTCCAATTTGATAGAAGTAGAGAAAGATAAATATGATTAAATAAAAAATAATATAATATTATATATGATATATTGGTGTTATAATATTTTATGTTTTAATAAATTATTTCATATTTTAAAATAATAAATAAAAATAATGATCCTAGTGAAAACAATTACATTCTCTTAGAGAAACATTATTTAGATATATATTATTAAGGACACTAGGGTTGGTATTTTGGGAATACTAGAATATATATAATGTGGATAAATATTTATAGGAAGGTTTTTTGAAGATTTTGGTTGTTAAATATTTCTTTATTTGATTTAATAAGTGAGGGGAGGGAGTTCCCTTTTATTAGTGGGGAAATGGGACCTTCTTAGAAACTACCTGTAAATTTCCCAAAATAATCCAAAATGTTAAAGTCATTCAAATTCAAAAAGATTAAAAATTATACTTGGTTAGGAATTGGGAAGAATAATATTGAATTTTTTTTAAAATATGATTTATAGAAGTTTTTATGGATATATCACCCTAGTATTTTTAGTTTAACCCTTGTAAAACCCTTTTTAACCATAACCAGGATAAATAATTTTTATTGTTTTTAATATTCATTATTTTAAAAATTTAAGTTTTAATTATTATAAAATATAAATTATTGTGATACCAAAAATGGAATCCATTTTTCCAAATTCAACCCACATAAATGAAAAATTTTATTTTAAAATTAAACTAATAGAGGCAATGACAAATCAGTTTTCCAAAGAGAATGTTTAAAAGTTTTAATATCAGAATTAAATAGGAAATTGATTACAATTACCTAAATTAGATATATATATATATATATATATAATTTTAATACTATTACTTTTAATACCATATTAAAAAAATTTCATTTAAATCCTCCAAATAAAAATGTAGTTGTTTTTTAAAAACCATTATTTTGCACTATTCACTAAAAAATTTACCTGTTTAGAAAATTCTCAAAACATCACTCCAAAATTATTTGTACATGATGATTTCAAAAATTAAGTTCATTTTGTAAATTTTTTTTTATGAAAGTGGTAAAAATGATTTTAACATATTCATACATAGTGTAACAATTCCACCTTTTTGAAAAATACATTTTTTTAGAAGACAATTTTTTTTTTCAAAAGGATATTATTTTATTTATAATCAGTATATAGATATTCAATTTATCTGATGCATGTGTAAACCAAAAAATATTTATAATTTATTTAGTCTTATTTATGACCACCAACTTTCTAGATAGGTTATGAGGATCTTATTTAAATAGTAATATTAATAGTATATTATGGTTTTTTGAAACCTATTTTTTCATTATAGGCAGGCTATTGAATAAATTGAACATGATAATAAGAAATATATCATAAAGTCTTATTGTTATACATTATATTCTATGTTTGGTGTTTCGTTTTTATATATGTCTTCTTAGATGATGTTCTTACCCTATTATCTCCTTGAATTACAGAAAATGTATTCATTTCATTAAAATCAATACTCACTGGGGGTTAATTTAATTAGTTAAAATTGATAAAATCTATGAGCTTAAAAATAGTTTTTATAAATCTATGTTTTTATTCATTAAAATAAACTTATACTAAAATCATGAAAATTGATGATTCAAATGAAATTAATTTATTTATTTTAAATCAAATTGGTCATATTTCACATTAAAGAAAAATCCAAAAAATAATGGGATTTTAAAATTACTTTATTTAAATAAAATATATAACAATATTTTAAAAAAATTTAATTTTCACAATTAATGAAAAAAAAATTCAATTTTGAAAAAATCCAAAAATTTGACCGTAAATTAATTTTAATATGCTAATTTTAGAAATGATTTTAATTTTATAAAGTAAAATTTCTAGATTTTCTATAAATAAATTATAAAATTTGTTCATAAAAATAAATATTTTTTTAAAGGAAAAAACATGTTAATTATAAATTGAGTGCATATTTATTAATTATTTATCAATGCATTCATATTGATTAGGAATTCTAAATAAATTTTATAAATATTCTAGTCCTATTCATACCATCCCATTTAGTGGCTATGTTATATTGGTCACATTTAAATAATTATATTTTAATTGTATAATTCTATTCATTTAAACAAACTATTGAATGTTGTATACAATATTGGACATTGCGCTCTTTTAATAGTGTACTCAAAATTTGAACTTACCGTAGGATCCATGTTTCTCTAAGTGTTATAGATTTATTAAATTTCATCTTAAATCATTAGTTTTACTATTATGAAATTCCAAATGATGTTATGGTAGTTTCAAAAGTGTTTATGGCTTGTTCGAAGCCCTGACCTCCTGGTTTTGTAAAAAACAAACCAAGCGCACAATTTTTCTAAACTGTGAACCTGAGGGCACACGGTTTTTCTAAACCATGTGGGGTTCTATAGGGTGTTATAGAGAGTCCACCCAGACTGGACATGGTTTTCCAAATAGCAAGTGCCTATCCCACATGTGCATTGACACTTAGGTAGTGAGCCCACTTGGTTGGTGCATGATTTGGAAGAACTATATGGCCAAACCATATTCCCCATTAATGATTGGTAAAATTAACATTTTCCCAGGAAACCTTATATATTTAGCACATATTTTTATTTCTTCTCCATTGAAAATACCTCTCCATTAATGTGGATCTCTCCTTGAACCTTAATCTACGAGTTGAAGCTTCTCTCTCAATCGAACATTGATCAAACCATCATTTATCACATTGGTTAGCCAACTATAAGTGATTCAATAAGTTACATTTTTTTCTCAGTTTATATCAGCATATTTGGAAATATTTCTAAACAAGATAATATTACATATTTTTAGGAATTTTATCAATTTCTCTATTTTCTTCTATTTTAGTATAAATTAGAATATTATATTGTACAAGAGTTCCTTAACCTCCATAAGATAGGTGTTATATAACTTCCACTCAATATTGTTTCCTATATTTTTCAATATTGTTCCACACATTAGATTTATCCACACGTCACCCCTAAAATAAATCTTTTTCAAATTAATCATCTAACTTGGACCTTCAATGAACTACTATACCCTTTTTTATTTCTTGATGGCAACAAACTCAATATAATACACCCCTTTATGTGTTTTATGTATATTTCTATGTAAACATTTATATATTATTATCCGAAAAACACTTTAATGTGTTTGGTTTGTCTTAAACAAATATATTTTGTTAATTTAAATAGATGAATTGGTACTTTATTATAGGTAAAGTATGATTCACTTAAATATTATTAAATAGGAATGAAATTTCATAAATATATGACACCTAATATTAGACTATTTCATTATTAAATAAAAAAGAAATGAAATGAATTAAATATATATAGTAAATTGAAATGGTTTTCACAAGTCCTATGAATATTTATAAATTCAGGGTTCCAATTTCTATTATGTACCTTTTTCCTATTTAAGAGTGTTCATACATGTTTCATCATTGGATTCCTAAGGGAATCCCTTGAGCACACCGACGAAGCTACCCTGATTCATTGGACTAGTTTCCAAGGGAGACACCAACCTTTTAATTTCGTGTTTGTATTATTAGTAAATTAATGACTAAATGTAGTACTGATGATTCACTTGGTTCATTTATGGTGATTATAATTCATTGGATACACCTTTTAGATTGATCTTGATATCCTTAGACACACAATGCCTTAGATTTTCCCTTGGGAACCATTTATTCTTAACCCGAGATTTATTATGGATGTGTTCCTTGGAGTATGTTCAAAAATATTCTAGTGTAATTCTAAGGGTACTCCCCTTTTATTACCCTGACACACCTATTTATAGGTTTCATGGTTCTTTTCTATGATCTGGATTGAACTTCTAAGGTCAGGGATGCCTTGGATTCACATTGGGTCATATCCTCCTATTATAAAATCATGCATTCCTTATTTACACCTTGGGTCTCTATTTATATGTTTCTTACACTTGTAAACATTGATTAAATTTTTGTATATAATAACCATTTACATGTCACCCATTCAGACACATCCAATATATACCGATGTAGGTTTTTTCGGCCAATAATCCCATGCGGAGTCAATAAGGCATTGTTAATATTTCAGGAATCTTATTTCACTACTTATTCTTATACCTGCACATAGTTATATTTATATACATATAAAGACTTGTTATATACATTGTTGGTGGTGGCCTACTATGTATTTGTCACAGCCTATTTGGGCCACCGATTTTTACCTGGATAGACTTTATGGATGCAGGTAGGGACAAGGGAAAGCACCCATTCATGGATTCTTGATTTTATTATATCATGGAATCATATAACACATGAATAAGCAGTGGAATTCAACATTATTTCAGAAAATTTTGGTCTTTTTTGATATACATGTATTTTATGTGTGGATACTACCAGGTATGGCTACCTCTTTGTAAAGAATCATGACATTCACATCATTTTTTTATAGTGGTGATTATTATTATTCAGTATATTTATATTATCTGAATTTTTATCTATTCCACTATTTAATAATTATTATATTTATCTTATACTTTTTACTCATTATATACCATTGTGTTCCACTACGATCTTGATGGTATAAGATCCCCACATTACCACCTTAGACCATCACTACTAATCGGATGCCCCTAGAATATAAGGAGGTTAACTTGATTCCATGTGGCCTCCTATGTTTGATTACTTAGGAGTGAACCAAGTTTGAGATGCCACAATTTTTCTCTGTAATCAAGGGTTTGACATTTGAAAATTCATTTGTGGAAAACACACATTGTAAGAAGGATTAATGAAACTTCCTCTTAAAAATAAGGAAAGGGAAATAAAAAAGGTCATATGAAATAATTACAAACTTGGTTTCCACATAAGGAGAACATTTTCACGAATTGAAAACATTGATTTGGAAAGAAGATACATTTAGAAGATAACTCTATAATTTTTTAGGAGAGTTAAAACCATTAATTTATTGAAAATTAATAACATTTTTTAAAATATTTTTTTTAATATTGATGGATCCATTTAAAATCTAGGATAAGAAAATAAGGAAATATACTTACTTGAAAAATAATTTTCACCCTTTAATAAATATTCACCAAAATTTGATTTATTTTTCTAAACAATGAGTATTAAATATGAATTTTTCATGTCTAAATCACTAAAATTATCTTATAATAGATCACATGACATCAAAAAATGATAAAAAGATATTCATATTTTATTTAGAAATTAATAAAAAAAGTTTTGTATAGGGTTAGATAATTCTCTAAATGAATACACCTCATATTAATCTCCAAATCAAAATTTCAAATTATAAGATCCCATAACTAAATAACCCTATATCCTAAATAAACTAAATATTCATGTATTTAATTGTGTTTTCTTAAATAATATTTTATATTAAATCACATATTAGACTTAAAGGTTACATATAAGTCATACCGATGAAATATTTACCAAAATATCATTAATCACATGAAAATATGAAAAATTTAAAAATATTTGAACATATAATATGTTTCCAAGAGTCATAATAATATTTATCCAAAAAATATTCTAAGAAAACACAATTGCATACTAACATGGACATCATATAAAGTAGTGGTATGCAGTTCACCCTTGTCCCCCTTCAATTGTGGGTTCAAGTCCTATTGTCTTTACAGATGTGATGGGTTATCACATGACATGTGGGTTATACTTTTTCAAAAACTATATTAATATACCTACAATAACATTTAAAAATTTATTATGAACGTACTCAAAATAAAATTAATCACAAAATCAGTTTTTAACCAGTGAAGTCTTCTATAAAGCTTAATTTTACCAACAATATAAAATAATTTTAATCAAATATTATTACCTTAACATAAATGATCAAATTAACCATAAATTTTAGAAGTAAATTTAAAATTATTTCCACAAAATGTAAAATTGTTATAACTAAAATAAAATTTTCACAAAAATATATAATAAACTAAAAGGGTTTTATTCCCTTAAATGTCATCCAAAAACATCTTTAAGCATATTAAACCCCCATTACATTAAAACTCAAAAGGGAGATCTTTGAATTTAAACTTATTATCAAAATTAGACTTTTCAAACTAATATAATTTAGGTGTATCCCTAATCTCTATGAAATTCACAGGTTTTTATAAGTTCTATTATCTAATTCATTATGATTGTTCATCGAGAAAATGTGTGTTAACCAAAACATATCCTCTGAGAGTATCTAAATAGATGTGGAGGAAGGCATATTGACATAAAATAGGTGATGATTGAGTCAAACCCCAATGCACCTTTTTTTGAGTTATTATCCATAGGTATAACTGTTACATAACCAAATCCACTTGTTGTATCTATACAAGTATGTAATTTCTTGAAAAAACCATATAATCTCTAACTTATCAAAACTTTAGTATATTAACCAATACGTAGAATTACCCCATGGGGTTTTACTGAATTTCTCTAATCCAAATCCAAAAAATTAATTATACCTTTTTATGATACCAAATATAATAAACTATTCCTTTTACCCATATTATTTTATGATTTTAACAAAAATATTCATTAATTACAACCCAAATAACACAAGTCCTATTGTCTTTAGATGACTAGGTATTTAAAAAATAAAAAGAAATTAAAATATAACTACTTATGTTTTCCTCAATTTTGATATCCTAAATCCCTCTGAACTCCTAAAACCACATAGGTTAAGTTGGGGAAAATACCAAAGAAAAGGGTGAGCTAAAAATCCATGTAAGGGAATTAACGTGATAAGGAAACATAACATGTGAGTCAAATGTATAACATTATATCATAAAATAGAAAGATCAAGGGTAATAAAATTGGATAATAACATAAAGTGAATGGTATCATAAGGTCATATAAACATAAGAAATATGGAAGAAACACAAAACATGACATAAACATAGTCAAAGCTAACTTCCCAAACAACATGAGAAGGTGGAAAAAGTCCCATATTGGATTTGGATTACTCATTAATCCTATACATGACACTTCATGAGACTAAATATTTACCTAATTCATTGGAATGGTATCTGGGTGCATCCATCATAACATGTTCATGATTATGTTCTTAAAAAAAGAAATCAATCATAAGGCATACAATTTAGAATTACACATGGAAAGGAAATAGTTTATATAATGAATTTTAGGGATGAACCAAATACATGTATTACCCTATCAAAGGAAGGTAGAAAAAGATATTTATATATGTGAGAGAAGTATATAAATAATTTATAATGATTCTATATGGTTTAGGAGAGATATAAAGTTTGTTAGATAGTTAATGGTCATAACCTAAAGAAAAGGGTTGTTTTGAGAGATCCCATACACCCATAATCATAACATTTCCATATATTATAATATATACCCTATTTGAAACCATTTTTGAAAATACATAGAACAAAGAAAATGAGGTATTTTATTTGATGAAAAAATGTAATCATGCAATGAATGTAAAATATTCAATATTTTTTACAATGATGGTAAATTTAATTGTCTCTATATATGTTAAAATAAAATCATTCCTCTTTTCCATTGTAAAGAAAGTCCAAATATTCCATTTAAAACAAGTAAAACAATTCCTTTTAAAAAAAACTATGAAATAAAGTAAAATTGGAATAGAATGTTCATTATAATTATTTTATTTAAATAAAAATACAACCATAATATAATATAAAAAACATGTACATGTAATAAAAATATTTAGAAACTAAATCTTCAAAATATTTTAAATAATGATTTTAGAGTAAAATGTCCATTACCTGAAAATTAAAATATTCATTTTTTAAAAATTATAAATAAAATAAAATATTGTCAAAAATGAAATTTTAAACCATTCATTCATAAATAATAACTTTCTTGAAATATTTAAAAGAACACGGACATAAAAAATAGTATTAAGGGAAACCTTAAAAGAGTTTTTTTTAAGGCTACCTCACCACTTTGTTAACTTTTGAATTGTAAGATCAATGAAATAGTTAAATAAATTTGAACATTAAATATCATGAAAATAATTATATTCATGATATAACACTTAAAAGGGGTAGTATATTCGACACAAGAATGAAAAATTGGTGAATGTGGTATAAGTCTCTAGAAATAAAAATGAGACTAGAAATCCCATACCCCATGTTCGGAATTGTTGTGTATATCCTTTATATCGTATTTAATAAACTTATATAAATTATTGGATTAATAAGAAAACATTTTCCAAGATTAATAAATTATATTTATACCATTTAATTAATTTATTTTAATGTAACATTTAATTTTTCAATCAGTTATGTTCACATCAGGGTTTTCAAGGACGTTTAGTTTATAACCTCAAAACAGAATCGGTGTGTTGAATGTGGTAAAAGGGGAAGTTTTTCTATAATATATATAATATTAATAATGTAAAACTTATTATTTTTATAAATATATTTTACTTTTAAAACTAACCATTAAATATTTTTATGAAAAATGATCTCTGTTATAATCATGGAGATGGTAGGTCGTATATATGCATGAGTAATGCTTCCATTTTTCAATGATCATGATAGAAAGAAGTTACTTGTTATTTTATCTTTCCATAATGTTAATTATATCATATATATAATATTATTTATTTTAATACAATAACATATATCATATATGTGATGCGGTAATACAACATAATCACATCACATTTTGAGGTTATACTCCACCATACACATGAACGACGTAATAATTTATCAAAGGATGGTAAGGTAAGAATGTATATGATATATTAATTGTCAATAAATATAAATATTTCATTAATATAAAATATAATCATTAAATCCATCATTATGAATAGATATGTAAAGAAATTTTGGAAAAATAATTACATTGGTTTGTGGGACAATAGTCAGTCGTACACACGAATGATGGTTTTATTACCTTTTTGATGAAAGAGGAGATGGATATAGGTTATTACATTAAAATAATAAAATATTTTTATTTTTGAGATAATTATAATTTTATATTATCATGTTTTAATAATATTTTTATGGATGTGGAAGAAGAAACAAAATAAAAATGAATAGTTAAGAATGATACCTCTTTATCAGACCACCTCTTTAAGATTATAACTAAGTCCTCCCTAGATTGAATTTCTGAAGAAAATTCAGCCTCTATGAAGTTAGAATGAAATTACGTATGGGATATTTTTTGGGCTTGGATAAACCATAAAAATTTTTATGTGTGTAAATGAGAGCATAATATGATCCCTTTTACAAGTGAGAGAGAGTGTCATTTTCATAAATATCCAAAACTATTCAATAATGGGAAGTCACCCTCAAAATAAGTGCCTAATAAATTAATAAATAATGTATTTTAGTGGTTATATGGTCTCAAAAAAACTAAAACATTAAAAAATAAACATTTTAAAACATTTTATTCAATTTCCTCTATGGTTAGAGACTCTTACCATTTTAGTTTTTTACCACGGTAACTAGTTTTATAACTATTTTTACAATTCACTATAACAAATAATTTAGTTAAACCTATTACATAATATTAATTATTCTAATTATATATACGGAATCCATTTCATCATATTAAAATAATTTAATTTGAATAATTAAATTTAAAATTAAACCCACAAATTGTGTCAAAAAATAGTTTTTGAAGAGATGTATTTTTAAAGAAATAGATGATCTTATATTAACTCTATGACTATAAATAATAATTATATGAATATAAATTCCTATAAATAGATTTATAATATATTAACTTAATTTAAATATTTACTTACAATATGTTTTTAGTTAAATATGATGAGAAAATTAAATTCAATTATGAATTGCTTACAGAAAACTGTGTTTTGAAGAATAAAAATAAACTTATATAGAAATATTGATAATTAATTATTTAAATAAAATTAATTAGATTATTATAATAATATTATTGAAATTAAACATTAATAAAAAAATATATTGTTACTTTTAAATTAATTGATTTAATGAAAAGATGTGATAGTATTTGTAAAATCGGTAATTTTCACTATTCACTGAAAATCAACCATTTTGGAAAAATCCCAAAAAAATTACTATTTTAATTTTTATATGATTTTTAAAAAATTAATTTTCATTTCATAAAATAATATTTCTAAATGGTGGAGCTCGTATCGATTTGTGAACATGAGTTGATTTCTATTTTTGAATCTGCAGTTTTTGTTGATAACCATTTTGAAATTTGAACTTGTATTGTGAAACATGGGGTTTCTATATTTGAATTTTGAATGAACGATTACCACTCAAACATATAGTAGATTCTTCCGAAAATAAAAAATGGATTTGGTGTGAAGGTAAAAAATATCATTACTACAAATTGAGATATTATTTCATGAACATTTATTAATACATTTACAAGATTAGGAATTTTATAAAAATATAATAAATATGTTAATATTATTCAAACCCACAAATTTATTGGCTATGTCATATCACTCACGTTTAAATAATATTTGTTTTTCGTATATCAAGGTTTTTTTAAACATAGTGTTGCATATTGTATATGCTATAGAACATAATATTTTTTAAAATATTGCAGTGTTACAAAATCTTACCATTAAAGACCAATTATAATAAAATCAAAATTACCATCAAGGAATTGTTCCAAGACATATAGAAAAATGTGTAAGGTAACATCCAAATACCAAAACTAGTTTGTCTCATGGGGCCTACTGATGCATCAAGAGGGTTTTATAGACCCTTCCCATCAAATTATACGTCCAATTAATTCGTCAAATGAATAAATACTAATAATTAATCAACATTCCTTACATATAAATAACTACCCATACTGTAAGAACTAGAATACATAATTTCAAAAGTTCCCCAGTAAAAATGATCATAATCTATCCATAGAAAGTATAAGGATTGTATCATTACAATATATTCCTAGTAGTGCCTATGTAAAATAAATTATTATTTTCATTTATGAGTAGAAATGTCATAAAAAGATCATTAAAATCATTATTGAGGAAAATAATCTTTTTATTTGTCAATTTTTTTAAAAAATTCAAGAATATCAGTAAAAAAATTTCTCAGAAAAGAATCAGTGAAACTTGTAAAAGAATATTTAAAGAATTGATCCATCACAATGGGGTGAAATTTCATTCATATAGAGTATGTTAAAAAGTTTTCTTTCACATTTTTGATAAAAGTAAAAAGTACCTTATACGAATGATGAAAAAAATATTCCCTTAAAAATATTTTGTTAAATATAAAACATGGTTAAAAAGTTTCTTTAATAAATCATCGAATAATAGTAAAAACATTCATTAAAACATTTTACGATAAATACGGGCATGTCATAAAATGAATCCCAATAGAGTAGAAATACAATTTCGGTTTTCAATAAATACATTATTACAATATCTTGAGTACTCAAAGAACAAAAATTGAAAATAAATCAAGTAATTTATAGAAATAAACATATTATAAAATATATATTGTATTTAAGATATAAAGATCAAATAATGTTTCTAATGAATACTTATACACAACGATTCTGAATAATGATGAGATTGTGAAATAAACTATTACCACTTTAGTGAAATTATAATAAAAACCATTACAATAAATAATTTTAATTATAATTTTAAATACTATGAATTAGGATGAATCCATAATATAACATGTAAATAGGAAATATATAAACCTCGTAAATAAAAATAGGTTCATAGCATCAAACATGCCTCAATCAAATAGTATTGAAATAGAGAACCATCATGATTATTATATAATTAATGTGTGAATTAATAAATTAATTTATTACGTAAAGAAATGTAAATACATGAATTTTTTTAGATAAAATGTAATAGGCCATTTGACAAAAAAATAATGGTATAACATAGTTAATGAAGCAATGCATAACCCAATAATTAGAAATTGAGTTAGAAAACCCCTTATCTGAGGTCTAAATTACTTTGTATATGATCAAGAATCATTTATAATGAATATATATTTATTATATATTTATTATAGATTATAATAATATATATTATACCATATTCTATTTACTTATAACCCGTTATTACATGTTTACTAACAATCCTTTATGAAGATCACTATTATAGGTGAGAACTGCTTCATTTTTCATGTATGTTTTGGTTCGTCAGTCTTGGTCCTCATAAATTTATAATTATTACATAAAATCCAGAATATTAACCATGATGTAAAATTAATATATATTAATTATTTATATATTAATAATCATCCATAAACGACAAAATAGAAAAATGAATTACCCCTTCATAGAGACGGTAGTCCATACGTGCACACAAGCAACATTATCCTTTTCCAATGTATTGGAAGGTAATAATGTATATGCGATATCATAATTATAAAATAATCATTATTTTGTAAATATTATATATATTCATTAGTTATATCTTTATAACCATCCATTTAAAGTGGCGATGAAAGAAGAATTACACCGCTATGAGGAGATGATATTATGTACATATGCACAATCAAAGTTTTCTCTTTTTATGGGAGAGAAAAGGGATAGAAAATGGTTCTAGAATAATAATAAAAACGCATAATTAAATTTATGATACAATATTTGTTATTTTTTGATAGTTAAGAAGAATTTATAGGATGTAGAAGAAGAGAGAAATTTGAATGAGTCACTAATGACGATTACATCTTCTTTTCTAGAAACCATTTAGTTTCTTTCTTAAAGAACCTTATAATGGTATTTTAAGAATATATGAACTTTTAATTATCTAATATATAAGTTGATAATTATTTTTTGTATTTTTAGAGTAATATTCCTCCAAGTTTTTTGGATAATTGAACGAATGACGTGTCCTTTTATAAGGCAGGTAAAGGACACACATGATATTTCTGAAACGATTAAAATATAATATAGTCATTATAGAGAAAAATAATTCAAACTAGACATATTTTTGAATAAAAGGAGTCCACTGTCTAAATATCCTTATAAAATGATATTTTTATAGGTTTTTGTGTCGTCTTAAAAATTTTCTTTTTTAACCACTTGGTTACCTAATTTTAATATTAACGACATTTATGATTTTTTCAATCATAAAGGGATAAAATTTTAATTATATGGTAAAAATTGGCTCATTAATGATAGATTTATTAAATTTGAAACCATTTTTCATCCTACCTGTTCTATTTCCATATTTTTGTGATTTTTAAATAATTTAATAAAAAAACTTCTATCATAAAATATTATTAATTTCATTTTAAGTACTATTGAATTTTTTTTCTTTTGAAACAACATAAATGCAATGTAATTTGAATATAAACCTTTAAAAAATATATAATTTGTTATATTAATGTATAATTTATTCTTCATATTAATAATTCAACCAAATTGTATTACTTTTAATGTTATTAAAATCATTTGTTTTATTTTTATATTAATCAATAAATACTATATCAATGGAGCGTAAAAATTTAAGGTAATTATTTAATAAATTAAAATTAGAAATAAATTACAATGAAATAAAAATTTCATTAAAATTTTTTTACAAAAAAAAATATTATATTTTTATCCTTAAGTAAAAAAGTTAGTGATATTAAATTCAGGAGAGTGACATTTTGTATTTATTCATTTATTAATATAATATGAAGATTTAACTGAATGAAATATAGAACAGAGTATCCATATATTCAAGAATTGTTTGTATATGGCCAAAACGCCCTCATCCAATTGGATAAATGAATGATTTTAAATTTTTTTAATGAATTAACCTAATGTATTGACCCTATATTACCCATTCTATCCTTACCAAGGAGATAAATATTTATCATTTTAATTATACATAATGGCCAAGAATGACAGTGACCTTTTTACCAAATTTGATCATCTTGATTATAAATATCTAATCCATTTTTTGATGATTTAATTCACATAAATGGAGAAATTTAATTTTGTTGGGCAAAAATCCCTCAAGGTAACATTGCAGCATTTTTGGGTTGATTGTGTTTGTTGACAAAGCAGGTTTCCATGGAGAATTGTCGAGTTCCCGAGAAGTTGTTGACATTCCATGTTGACAAAGAACTTTGACAAAGGAAAGGACGATCTGGAGGCGGTACAAAAGAGCAGTACAAGATGGCGCCGTTTTCCAGTGTTCGCCAAATTTTTGGGCCTGAAAATCACCAATGGAAAATGGAGTGATATGTTGTTGGCAAAGGTTGAGGAGAGAGAAATAAAGGAGGTGTGCGGAAAATTCAAGCGTGGCGCGCAAAACTAGAGGGTTGCGCGAAATCTTGAAGTGTGGCGCGCAAAACAGCGGGTTGCGCGAAATTGTATTTCGCGCAAAAGATGTTTCAAGGCCGAAAGCTTGAAAATCGGTAAAGGCATGAGGCGCGTGAAATTTTGGAGGCGTGCGCGGAAAATTGAAGTGGCGCGCGAAATAGCGGATGAAGTATTTCACGCAAGAGGTGTTACGAGGTCCGAAGCTCGTAAAATGGCAAAGGCATGAGGTGCGCGAAATTATGGAGCAGTGCGCGGAAAATGTTTTTGCGCGGAAGATCAAAGCGGATTACGCGCTCAAGAAGGGTTTTTCGCGCAGGGTCAATTTTGCCTATAAATATGAAGTGACCCTCCTCCATTCAAGGGAGTTCAAGACATAGAAAATACCCGATCTCTGGTTCGCGAAATTGAAGTTAGAAAGTGTGTTGCGCGTAAACTTAAAGTTTGCGCGTAAAGTCAGATTGCCCGAAAAGCAAAGGCTGCGCAGAAAGTTGGTGTTGGCGCGTAAAAGGAAGATTGCACGAAAAGTGGATTTCGCGCAAAATCAGTGAATTGCGCGCAAGGCAGTTTCGAGGCTGCGCGTAATATTTGGAGGTTGCGCGAAAAAGGAATTTCGTGCAAATCATAGAAATTGCGCGCAAGGCACCGTAAGGGTTGCGCGTAAAAATTGAGGTTGCCTGGTACATCCGGTGCAAAGTGAGATTCATCTGCGGGTGAAAGTTGGACTTCAACAGAGCATCTACATACAGAGGAAGATGCATTCCTTCATGAAAATGAAGAGACCTACATGTCTATAAACTGTGAGTGAATCCCTTCCAAGAGCAGTGAGCTTAGGAAGAGGAAGAAGGTGATCCTCTCCACCGGCAGTGAGCCAGAGAGAGAGAAACAGGGAGTGACCCTTGGGAAAGCAGTGAGCTGACCCTAAACCTTGTATAGGCAGTGAGCCTGGGCATAGAAGTGATCTAGCCCGAACAATGTAATCCACAGCTAGTGAAGCCTAGTGGAATTTGGTACGAACCGGCAACTTGTCGGCGTATGCTCCTTGGACGTAGCCCTTAGCGGTGAACCAAGTAAAAATCTCTGTGTCTGCCTGCTTACTTTCCTGCATTGCATTCAAAGCATCATCATCAGGTAAATGAGACAAGTGATCACAGTAACAACACAAGTGCAAACAAAGTGACCCTTGTAACAAAGAGGTCAAGATCCAGTGGGGCAGAAAGAACATTGAAAAAGAATATTCATACCCTGATTCACCCCCCCTCTCAGGGTATATAGGCCCCTATTGGCCCGAACAAATTTAAAATTAATCTCGCCAAATGCACTGAAATGATATTTTCTAAAAAAAATGTTTTACAATGTATTATAATTTTTATACACAAATTAAAAATAAAATTAATTAAATTAAACATAATTATATTATTAATATTATAAATGACCTAATATTATATATGAAACCCATTTAAGACAAAATAGAACTTTGTAAATTCTTTAATAAAAAATACAAATTTGAATAAAAATCTATATTTTTTTATACCATTCATCAAAAAATCCAACTTTTTTATAAAATCATAAAAAATTCACCATAATATATTTATTACATGAAGATTTAAAAAATAAAGTTAATTTTTCTAAAAAAATTCCCAGAAATTTATGAAATTAATTATATTTTGTATTCACAAAAATAAATATAAACTATTTTAAGGAAAAATATATATTTAATGTCTGTATCGAATTTATTAAAAATATAATTGATTCATTTAAAAAAATTACTATACTTAAAAAGTGGATATTCATATTCATTCCAAAAATTTAATTGATCTATTATAATGGTATATTGTATTACTATTTGTTTATACTCACTCTTTTGTGTATCACAAGCTATCAACGAAAATAAATAATTATGAAAAATATGTTATCAAATATCAGGATTTTAAAAGTTGGGATCACAATCGAGGGATACTGTAAAAATTAAGGGTAAACAAATTGAGTAAGGTTTTAAGGTAAGAAACCGGGGAAAATGTTTTATTTCCCTCTAAAAAAAATTCACAAGATCCACTGGAGGGCCAATCACTCTCACTTGATTTCTAATGGGATTTTAGTATATATTAATGTCTATAGAAACCCCATCGGCTAGTTAGTGGCATTTCAACCTTAAGGATTCTTGATACAAACTCATCCCAACCCCCCCAAACACCTCTTAGGCCCCTTCAAAACCCCATAGTTATTTCTTTAAGGTGAAAATAGAGAAGTTTCAACAAAAATTCAAAAAGGGTTAAAAACATAATGAAGGTTTGGGGTTATAAAATCTCCCCAAAATAAGAAAATAATCCTCAAGCTACACCATCAAGAATCACTAGACTCATTAAGGAATAACAGAGGTTCGTATTCCTACACGTCAACTTCCCACTCCCACATTTCCTCCTGACCATGTTTGTGTTTCCACTACACATGAAGAAATTGTAAAAATTTACCACAGAGAACCTTCTCACTATGATACACAATACAAAATAGATTCTCCATAAAGGATTAAATAAGCTTGATATAAATATCATAAACATGAAAAGAATAAGATAGAGCAAGAGACTATCATCCTAGATGAGATATATCAAACACATCATGCATGGAGTTGAACTGATGAAGAAGGAAGATTCATTATTAAATTGGGATGAAACTATCCACATTCCCAAGTACCCCCACATACCTAGGAGTTAGCGTCCATTACCCTTTTAGTGATGGTGTCCCAATCTAAAAAACACATGTAAGAATAATCAGCCGCCCATATCAAACTTGAGAGGTCAATAATATAGATTTTTATAACACTTATCCTCACTCCATGCTATTACCATTAAATTTCTAATAAACTATATATTCTTTTTAATAGTGTATAATAGTCTCAGTATAATCATCATGATTTTTCTTGAAGAGACTAGGTTGAACGACACACTATCCCATATAAATCCCCTTAAGGAACCATCTAAATAGTCACCTAGCAGATTTTATTATAGTTTATGTCTACCAAGGTTAATTAATTCTTCTAATATACCCTATAATAAATTGACCATTCCCTCACCATGTCCTATAGGATATGTACAGTCCACAATAACTACCTATATGTCTGGGGGTGGTAGGCAGTGCTTATAAGAACTTATGTACATAGTGAT
This sequence comes from Viscum album, assembly GCA_963277665.1. NCBI lineage: Eukaryota > Viridiplantae > Streptophyta > Magnoliopsida > Santalales > Viscaceae > Viscum > Viscum album. Next base: position 1,881,264,876 of record OY728138.1, on the reverse strand, counting down.
TTCTATAAACCTTCCAAAAAGTGAGACATGCAAGGAGAATATCCTTATAAGAATATAGTATATGGAACTTAATATAATAATAAGACTCATAAATATAAATCTTACACACATCATCCATTAAGAAGGTCTCTCATATAGGAAATAAATGAGCATCCTTGGTCAAGAAATCTACAACTACATAAAAAATTACATTCCCCCTAGGATTCCTCAGTAGACCGGTTAAAAATCCATAGTAACATCATCATAATTATACTTGGGAATAGAAAATGACTATAGGAGTCTAGTAAGACAATGATGCTCGACCTTTAGCTGTTGATAGGTGGATCACCTCTGGATGAAACTCATTATCTTCTTCCTCAATCATGTCCATCAGAAATATCATGATATATCCCAATGTATTTTCATTTTCATCGGTTTCATCTTAAATTTAGATGCATGAGAAAACCTCATTAAATCTTCTCACATATTTTTAGGAACCAAGACACACCTATGAACTTGAAGGATATCATACTCATTAAGAAACTAGTTTGTTGAATGATCCCCACCATTAAAAATATCCATTAAATCCAAGAACTATGAATCATAAAATTACTACCTATTAATCTGATTCATAATTGAAGTATCATTAGATAAATATGTGAGTGTTTCCTACACTTGATACTCATAAACCCTCAAATGAATCTTTGAAAATAGATCCAACAACCACCATTCACTGTTATAATCCTAAACAACCTAAGTCTATGTCTTCATAAATAAATTATCTAGCACAACATTTAACATTATAGGGGTATTAGATAATTCAAAATAAAAATTCTATAGGTATTACAATGACCTTAATTTCTTTAGGTTAAAATCATATTGTGAGAATATATATTTTAAGATGTATTGCTCCCTATAAACTATGAATATCCCACCCAACCAATAATGTTACTAACAACTCAGAGAAAGCATTACTACTAGGAGTTTGGGGTCTTGCATTAGATAGTTTCATTAATGTTGACTAAACTTCCAAGACCCTTATTCAAAAACATAAAATCATTATATTTCAATTACTCAAATAATAATCTCTAATGTGTCACAATATAATATATACACTTTATCAGGATTATATAGGGTTTTTATCACTTCCATGGTCAATATCTTATTCAACTCCTAAAACACATCCTCACATGAGTCAAATCATACAAACTTTATACCCTTCCTAGTTCAATATCATGAAAGGTAATTCTAGGTAGGATAAATTCTAAATAAATTTATGGTAGTATATTGGAAATCCTAGGAAGCTACACATGCCAAACTTTTTCTTGAGACAATACCATGATAAAAAATATCTATCCTTTTCTCGGTAAACAAACCCTCAAATATTGGAGATAATATGCCTTATAAATTATGCCTTATCCACCCAAAATGACACTAAGAGAGTAATTTTACATATTAAGATACTCCATTAATGTTATCAACACAACCTCAAAATGAGGAGTGTGTTCCCCTCTTTACATGGAGTATATAAGGATATCATGCAAAAACAACCATGACTGATTCCAGGAATGGGTAGAAGAACTAGTTTATTAGGTCTATAAACACAATGGGTATGTTTTTTAGGATGGACAACATAATAATATACTCATATGAGGGATAAATAATATTAAAATCTGTATGAGTTATGTCTGATGTGTCACCCTAACATAGTGATAACCTGACCTTTGATAAAATTTGGAAAAATAATCGGGCTCCTCTTAACTGGTCAAACAGGTTATCTTCGCTAGGAATAATGTACTAGTTATTTACCATCATTTGATGAACCTATCTATAATTTATATATAAATGAAGACATTCATTAACCATTTTAGAAAGTTGTACTAGAGATAATAAATATAAGGTACACAAACTTATGAAAGTCTCTTTGAGCCAACCTATAAGGTGGTATATAAACAATGTCTTCACTTGATATAAGATTGATGGTGAACTTGATCCCCCAATTGGTCAGTATTACTATGAATTCATATGTAAATACATCTTGGAATTGATCCACAATAAGGGGAAATATTCCATGCGAAATGTAACCATCAACTAACATTATACTGGTGACCTAGGTGGCCACATTAACCAGATTCTAGAAATATTCTATTTCATAACTTGATTGTATATACTATTCTCTAAAATTACCTCCTGATGTTCATAAAACTATGTGACCACCACCTACCTATAGTAGAATTAAATTTTATCTCTATATGGAAACATCCATACTACAAAACGAATCAAGTCAAAACAATCCATACATAGAACAATGAGATCAGAAAAAAAATTAAAACCTATGATTTTAATGGCACACTCTTGATAATGATGGATACCCTCTAACAATTCTTCTTACAGATTGTCTATGGAATTGAATACATAATGGTACTCTATGGCCGAGACTGACTATTTCATAAACTATACTGATATAAATGAGAGAGAATACCCTATATCCAAAAAGAATAAACTAAAGTGAATTCTATCAAGGATATATCTCATACTATACATGGTCTGACATCATGATCAATGGGTGTATGATGAATTGAATATGAATGGATACAATGGTATCCCATTGATCCAACTTTACTTCCATGACTAGCACTAACATGTAAGTGATCATTCTCATGAACCTATGGTCTTTGAAATCCATCTCACCATGAATGGACCATAGAAACCCAACTACATACCTACTATTGTATAGCCAAACTATACCAAGAACACTTATCTAGCCTAGATCCTATATGATTATATTCATACTGTACCATCCTATAAAACCACAACCTCACCAGTGACACTAAGGTAACTATCTCACTAGACAACATTCCTACTGTATACTTACTAAGTCCCCTCATAATGGAAGTTTCAACTACCATATGACTCACTAATAGTCCCTATAGAAGTCGGTTTCCATGGGCCATTTTCCTCACTTAGTTTTCTGTCAGAGAAAAGTTTCTAATTGACCACTTTAGAAAAGGTGGTAAACCATAATGCATTTACCTTCGAATAGATCACCTACGAAATCCCATCCTCAAAATTCCTCACTGATGTTACTTTATCCTATGTTATAATTAGGGAAAATTTATGTAAGTCAATACAGAAGTCAACATACTCCATGTATGAAAAACTCTCCTAACTAAGGTGTATAACTCCCTAGATATTTCATCACTTTAGGTCTCTGGGAAGAAATATTGAAAGTAGCTAGTCTCAATGTCATTCTAGGACATGCCCATATACTTCTCATTATTGACTAATATCTCCCTCCATTATTTTACTAATCCAAATAACTTATATACGTCCATATTCATCCACTTTTTTAGGATTTTCAAAATGATCGATGATTGAATAAATGGATTGAATCCAAAGCTCAGCTTCTTATGGGCCACCCATCCCCATGAACACTGGTGGAATTATTTTTCTTATCAAGTGTTCTAATCAGAGAAGTCTCACTTATAGTTTATCACCTGTAACTACATCCAACTCCACAAGAATACGTATCCTAGTACCCTTGGGTTTGTGCTTATCCATGTACTCATTCTAAATAGATGACCAATATATAGTAATTCTAGTACAATTTTGAGTAATTGCATTAGATCAACACATCATAGTATTTATTAATGCTATAGATTAGGGAAATCATTAAAAATGTAAAACATTTATGGAGTTTATATCCCCCCAAACACCTAACCTCTCTCTTTCTTTATCCGAATATACCCACACTAGGGTCAAGTTACAAAAAACATGATTCAAATTATTTATCCATTAAATCCTTTCCCCATTTTCAATTTTATATTAATAATTATAGAATTTTCATAACTAAGGTTTATTCATATGCAACATAGGCAAAAATTTATAAAGTAAAAAACATTATGAGTTTTTATTAGAACCCTATTTACCTATCAATGATAATTATATAATGAATTTAATTACTCAATGTAAAATATTTACCCATTTAAAGGATTAGAAAGATAGAATCCTATAGTGAATTTATATGAAAATACCATATAAATTCTTGAAGAAATTTTAAATTACCTTCCCTAATATCATTATAGTATAAATTATGCCAAGGAAGAATGATAATATCATGAATCCTTACATGAATAAATGATTAATGAATACACACCACTTTCCAAAGAATATAAAGATAAAAAACTCATAAATCAATAACATCACACCCAAGTGAAGAAAGCAAGTTTGAAATTAGTCAAATATATAAAAAAGAAAAAATATAAATCCTAACCCTAAGAAAATGTATTTTTCCACATACGAGTGTTAGATACACCAAGGAATGAGCTCATTACCAAACCCGGACTCATTATATTATCCTATATTCCAGCCTAAAACAACAAGGCACAAATTTTCGTACTGACACCTCTTTATAATTCTCATCCCTAGAAGCCCATGATCTAGTGCTCCAGGACGGTGCGTCATATGAACTAATGTGAACCTACCCGTATTCGAGAGGCTAATAATTAGGATCAAGGGCACATAAGGTAAATATGGAGAGAATATGGTCTTTTTATCAGAGTGTGTAACATTGAATTAAATCAAGGTGACCTTATCAATCCCAATATAGATAAATAAATCAAAGAATAAAGAAGGTAACAAATAAATAGATAAACCATGTAATAAAAAATGTATTGTATTCCCATCAATGACTTATAAATGTTACAATCCTATAAATAAGTCCCAATATAACCAAAATAATTAAATAATAAGAAACTATAAAATCCATAAAGAGGTCCCATTACTGGCCTAATTCCCATCTCTAAGCTCCATCGCAGCCTAGATCAACTTTCTTCCTTTATAATCTTTCCCTTATCCAGAATTTCATCCATGAATCCTAATTGTGAACCCCCTAGTGGCCTAAGAATGGTATTAGTATGATGTGGTTGGCCAATACCAATTGTGACAAAAATCATATGAAGTGTGATAAAATTTTGTTCATATTGATTTATGTTATAAAATATGTAAATAAATTAAATAAATAAATAAACAAAATATAACATTGACCCTTGGGATCTGTAGTTCCACTTGAGATGAACCTAACTATTTAATTCATTTACAAATATCTCTGAGCAAATGTTAGTGATAATTCCTTCCATAGACACCACATATAGTCTAAGTTATTATCCCCTCATTAAAAATATCACAAATTATATAGAATCCAATTACTCACTCCATCGTTACCATGCACTTAATTTCATTTAGAATTCATAGATCCCATCTTGGAATTCCCAAATCGTGTACCAAATGAAATCCATGGAGCTCATATTGACATTACAATTTTTGTAGAGTCATAAGTCATATGGAATCCTTATATCTTATCCCAACATTACCTTTCCTTTGGCATTATATATTATATGTAATATAAAGAGCTCATCTTGAAATTCTCATTCATTTACCATCATGTGTCACTCAAAATCAAAGGATCTCATTAAATAATTCGCTTTTTATTTAATTAATAAAATAAAAAACCATTTATCCCATATTAATACATTTGTGCACAAGGAAAAAGTTATGAAATTTTCTATTCTAAACATTTGATTTTATTTTAAATTAAGAAATATTACACTAATTTTCCATTATCAAGTATAAGTCACCCCTTGGATGCGGCTTCTGATATAAAAAACTATACATAACCAATCTCACCCTAAAGCAGTATCCAAGGGCCCAATAAATATTTACGAAGGGTTTATTCATCATTTTTATGAGAATATATACTCATTTTAGGGGAAAATTTAATTAATTTTTTATTATAGATCAAATTATGGATAAACGAATATGATGACAAACATATTACTCACTACAAAATGGAGAAAACTGAAGGGTAAACTCAAATACCACCTACCTTATGTTAAGGTAAATCTTTTAGTTGAGTATTGGCTTTTATTTTTTTTAGTAATGGAAAAAACAAAGAATCCAAATTGAATCCCTAAAAATAGGTTATATTAGCCCTATAAAACAATAACACATACAATAGTGAATTTAAATAAGTAAAGAGGAAGGCTGATTCATAGAATTACGATAGGGTATCAATCACTTCATGAAAACTCTTATTAGAAGATAAATGAATGAAATATTCCAATATTTAAGAAGTGGGATATTGGATCTAAATAAAGGGTTTCTATAGAAGTTTAGGGGATAAAATTCAAGTGATTTTTTAAGGTTTAAATAGAGGAAACTAATTTTCTACCCATAAAACAAACATGAACATGACTGACTGGAGAGTTGGTGGGTTTTGCTAACTTTCCAATGGGATTTTTGTAGATCTTCCATCGTACAGATATTACTCTATATAGTTGGTGGAATCTTACAATCTAGTCAATGGAATTTCATTCTTAATTATGTTTTCCTTGACCTCCTATACATCACCCCAAACACCTCCATGATGCACACAAACTCCTTTTTTCTTTTTCAAGGGAAAATGTAGAAGTTTTAACCAACATTAAAAGGTTCCATACCTTAATTAAGGGGATTATTCTTACATTTTTGGCTCCCACCATCATAGGTAACATATCCCATATGTTTTAATCCAGGTGTTTCTTGGTAACTACTTTACATGAAATATCTTTCAATTTTGATATTTTCTAGAATCATTTTATATATCATTATGATTATAATTAAACTATTATCTACAATATATTGATATGTTATGATGTTAATGTATTGACCAATATTAATATTCTATTCCGTCAAATGGGAAGCTAAAATGTCACTCATGTGTATGATTGACTATCACCACGTAATCTAACATGACACATTTTTATCAACACATGTCACAATTGGTTATGCCGATGAATATAAATTATATATATCATATTTATAACATAATTTTACCTATTTATTAATTATATCACATATATATTTTTATATTCCATTGTATTAGTGATACGATAATGTCTCTCATCTATTCTATAGAATACCGCGTCATGGAGCGATGCAATTATATTTTTGCTAATGCATTACATGTAAGGTAATTAGGATATAGTTAACGAATATATGTTATATAAATGAAATAATTATGATTTTAATGACATATTTATCATTCTTAAAATATAATATATCATTTTATTTCTTTCCTTTTCGCTCACTGAAAGATGATAATGTCGTTTGTGTATGTGTGGATTACCGCCTTCATGAAGCGATGCGACTCTATTTTCATCAACACACCCCATGTATGATTTATATAATGTTATTTAAAGAAATAATATTTTATTTTTGATGTTATAATACTTCTATAAATATTAAATATTACTTACCTCTATTCTATAATAAATGTTGAAAAATTGAAATGTTTGTCATGTGTACGTATGTCCTACCATCTCTATGATCGTAACATAAATAATTTATCAAATATGTATGTAATGATTGGTCATAAAATTATAATTTATTTATAAATAAGAAAATAATTTTATGATTATTATTTTAGATATTTTGAAATAATGACATCTTAGACCAATAGTCAGTATACCGAAGTCATTTTTGACACATAAGTCAAAAATCATTGAAACAACCGACCTAAATATAATTGATTATGTAATTTTATATAAAATGTTAATAATTAAAAAAAAAGAACATTAAACATTAAAATGTTCTTAATTAATTTTAAAATTAATATAATTTTATCATTTAGGAGGAAAATGAACATACGTGTTGAGTTAAACTCAAGGCAAGGGACTCCGTCTAAATATCTCTCCATTGAGGCATATTGAAATGTTATGCACCTAATTTATTTTATATAGTGTATATACATTACCTTTGGAATGTAATTTTATTATTAATTAATAATTCACTATATTTTAAGTTTAATTTTTTTTTATTTATTCTAAGGGTATTTGACATGAATGTTACCAAGTGGTAAAGAATATCATAACTCAATTTCTTTTATTTGTGGTAATATTAATTCTTAATTTTCCTTTTATATTATATTGTTATATTTATAATGAATTATGATTATTTTAGGTTTTATATAAAAATTTTCAATGTGTATTTACATTTGATACAAATAATATATTCCCTGATTAATTATCACTACATCATTATGATCATTGTATATGATTTTGGGTTAATTTCCATTTCATTGAGACATATTTGTTAATATGAAACTATTCATTTTTACGTGGTTTATATATTATCCCTTTTATTTATTTAACACAAATAAATATTTATTCATGATAGTTAATGTTTCAATTCATGGTTTTCTATATTTTTTTATCATGGATATAAAGATTATCAAAACCATATACCATTATTATATATGGTGTTTACTTTGAATGTTATTTGATTAATTAGAGAAATATTAATAATTCCTTGTTTTTAATCAATACATATTTTTTTTAAAATAATATCATTCATTAAATAAATTGACTACTTGGTGGATAAGGGATAATTTGTACTTGAAGTGATAGGTGATGTCCATAATTGTATATCCCCTTGATGTATCAATTCGTATCATGAGACAAATTAGTTGACCAAATTAATTGAGTTTCAACCTATAGTTATAAACCATCATATAAATGGTCTGGATGGTAGAGGTATCATGTGCCTAAGAATAAGACTTCCAATGATTAATCATTTCTTTTATTAAGAAATCAATTATTATTATCCATGATATTTTCACAAAGATATTATCTCTAGATGAACTTTATTCTGATTTTATTGATTAAATGGCATGTGTTTTCAGTTATTTATCATACCATATTAATTATAACTTATCTTATGCCCTACCATATTTATCATTCCTAATATTATCTTGAGAGTCAAGTTATTTCAATGACATGTGTGTCCAGTTAATTACCTTTATTTGTTGATAATTCTTATTAATTCCTGATAGATTCTACAATAACTAACACTTTATGATAATTTTATCTCTCTAATATTTTTCTCATTTCACAAGTATATGAAGAATAATTCTTGTAATGAGTTCAAGGATGTTGAACTCTTTCCATTTCTATGATTTTTTATTTTATATCCCTTTGTAAAATGGGTATTATGTATATATTTAGTCCTCCAAAAAAAGATAAATTGATCAGTCCTACATTATTTTCTTCCTTGAATATATGCCAATATAATAAAGTTGGAATCAACTCCGTGTTATTAGAGTTGGGGTCATTACTTTTAAAGAATGTTTTTGAAAATATTAATTTTAAACATATGCAAGTGGGTTTGGAATCCATGTATAGTTTCAAATTATCTTTTTATGATTTATAAAAGGAATTTAAGTTGATGTTATGTGAGAACCTTGAATTTGGTCCCCCTATTTGATATTCTTTATTTAGGCCTATTCCCTTTAACATAAATTTATTACTACATTCTTTATACTTATTCAGGGTTATGAAAAGGGATTGTCTCTTTCATGGGTGTTAGAGATTATATGAGATTTACTATTAATATTATATTTGGAATATAATTAACACTATCAAGTTTCTTCTCACATCCTAATATTTGAATGTATGAGAACCATATGCACTATTAGATAAATTTGGATGTATTATACACTAGTTATATCACACACTACCTAGTGTCTCCTAGTTTTATGTTTTCTCGGGCTATGGGAGTTCCCCAAAATAGGCATTTGTTGGTATGTCAAAGGGCTTGTGTATTGTTTAGGATGAAATACATGATAAAAATTGGTAAAAGGTTCTCTAATATTTTTTAATGTAACAATTTTTAACCTAGAGAGTTTCCATGTTTTTTATTCATTGTTTATGATTCCATATAGTTAATTTTTATGATCATCTGTATCCCCTTTTTGAGTTTGATTAGGTGGGAGGATTTTTATAATTCTTTTCATTTTATTTTTTCGTCTTTGAATTATTGTTACATATTGATTATTTTACTTAATTACTTTCATGGTGTGTTTTATGTTTTAAACATTTGTATATAATTGAGGTTTTATGAAATATTTTAAAATGAAAAAGTTAATTTTATGGAAATGTTTATTTTTTTTAAAACTGATGGTTTATTATTCATGGTTCAAAATATCTCTCTTTTAAGGTAATTATTTTTTTTAATTTATAATATATGTTTATTTAAAATATTTATTTTAAAAGGAATTAAATATTTCATATTTTAAAAATCGCAATAGTTTGTAATGAATTTTTTCTAAATATAGTTGAAAATTGCATTATTGAAATGTTATTTGTAAGGAATTTAATCAGATAATTGGTGATATATTATAAGATATGTTTATCTCACGCCCTACATAAACCATTGAGTGTATTAAAATCTTATTTTTTTTACTTCAGGATCTTTATTATTACATCTTGTTCCGTTCTGCATTATTGATTAATAGAAAGTTGTATCAGGAGGTTGTGAGTGGATATATGGATTATGTTGTTTATTTTCATGGTTTTTGTTTTATTTTAGTTTATGATTAGAGGTTTTAGATCGACCATATTATACTATTATTATTATTTTACCATTATTATATTTCGTATATATTTTGTGGCATGATCATAATTTGAGTTTTTTTAAACTAAAAATGGGGTGTTTTTTGATGTTGTTTCATGTTCTAAAAAATTATTTGAATCATATATATTAGTTATGAATTGTTTATTCTTTTATTTTTTTCATTATGTTATTTATCATGAATTTTATTCCAATGTATATAAGGAACATGATTTACACACATAATTCATTGGATTGTTTTGTTATTACAATTTGAGGCAGAAATAATTCCAAAGAGAATGTTCATTGATTTTTTTAAAGTTGGGGCCAAATAAAACATTATTATTGAAATAATGGACCTCTTATTTGGGTAGTGGGGACCTATTATCTGGTCAATAGGATCAGTGTGAATTAAATATCATTACATGGCACTGAAAACCCATATTTTTGGTCAAAAGTCCCTTTGGTGAATAGTACTTCTAGAATACTTGGAATGCTATAGGACCTGCTATAGTATTATGGCCACAAAAATTCCTACTATAAATCCCACCACCACTATAGTCTTTTCAATTATATAGTTCCATTTCTACTGTAGTACCTCTATAGTTACCGGTTCTTAAGCATTAGTTTCTAGCATTTGGGGATCATTAATTACATTTAGTCATAATGGTGAGTTGGGTTGTGGGGAGTGTTATCTCACCTAGGGCTAGTTCATTGTCATTAACTTCGTAACATTTTATGTTATCAAGTAAATAATTTTGAATGTTTATAAGGAGTTGAATGTTATGAATATGATTCATAAAATCTCATGACTATTCAAAATATATTTCTTTATAGGTGTTAATTTAGTGGGGTGAATTTTTTAGGAGGAAACATAAAGATATGGAATGAATTATATAGTGATGTAATACATTTAACAAAACCCGAACTAGTGAAGAAAACATAAACATAATCTTATTATATATTATATTTAATATATTATATAGTTTTTTTATGTATGGTTATGTTAATTTTATTAAATGATATTTAATAATATAAAATTTGTCATGTTGTAAAAAGGAAATCTCCAGTTTTTCATTCTTTCATGCTAGCTACTAATATCACATGAAATGAAATTATAACTATCCTCTAAAAGTATGACTTTGAGTTTTATCTAATAAAAGAATACAAAAAAGTATAATATGTTGTAATAATATGTATTGATTATTGTGAGTAGAATTTTTTAATCGATACAAATAGTTGTACGTAATATAAAAAGAATGGACTCATGAGGTCAAAAGTTGAGACATGTTATATGGAATGACCCACCAAAGTTAATCATATGTAATGTAATAAGATCATTGGTATAATTATGGGTGTATTATTATTATGAATCCCCATTACTCGAGGTTGGTCATACACATCTAATGAGAGCCTTTATACTTTGATACCGTTCATACTCTATCCTTGATGCTTTGAAAATAGTTGGTTTTCAAGTATATTGTTTATCATGTGATTGGTTGGATCTTAAAAATGTTGAAATTTGACGACTCATATGACGATAGAACACATATAGTCACTTGATTGAATTAAACTGAGGGAATTCATGTCCATGATTAGTTGAGTGAGATGTAATGTGTTCAAATACATTGATGAATGAAATGTGATGTATTCGTCCAATATTATTGCAACCACAAGTTTTAATAATGGTTTTGTTTTAAATTGGAAGATAGTTGTGAGTAACATAACATGTTTTGATGTTTGTAATGATTGTTAGAGTTTAATGAATATGAATGGAGATATAATTATATATATATATATATGAATATAGTATGAAAATTTAAAACCATTATATACAAGGCCACACTATGATTAAAGTATCAGTTTGAGAAATTGAAAATAAAACGTGAATAATAATATCTATCCATGAAATGAAAAATTGGCCACGTTATGAAGGATGTAATGTTATTTTCAATGGTACATCCTATTATAGGTTTCACATGCTATAAATTAAGTACCACACTATGAAAAGGATAAGTTCACACCGTGATAATGAATAGACACACATGAATGTTAAATTTTAAAATATTTTTTCTATTCAAATTTGGATGTGGTGTGAAACATTAAATCACACCATGAATTATATTAGGATTTATTTAATATTAAAAGGGAACACTATGAATTTTTTTCATGGAAAAGAGTCATAATCTCTGTTTTATTATATTTTTGGCCATTTTGGTACACAAATCAGGTTCACATAATGAAACACTACATCATACCGTAACATATCTTTTGGTCGAATAAGCTAATAGTGGAAACTAAAAAAACAAATCAAGAAGATATAATCCATTACATGATTACTAGAAATTGATATAATTCAAATAAAATTGATGATACAATAGTCTAATTATGTTTTGGTGTTATTTGACTAGGAATGTACAACATATTCAAATTTTATGGATAAATCAATCTAAATATTATCCAAGGGTTGTAATTAATGTATATAAAGATTTAATTTATCCTAGATATGAATTTTTAATATGAAATTCAAATATTATTGAATTATACTTGGTGGAGGATAATCAGATAATGAAACGACACACATAGAATAGAAAGGGAGGAATAGTGAAGATCCAGAAATAGAGAATCAACTATGATGTTAGCTTAATATATGTAACTATATGGAGAAGAGTAAACAATATATGTTACATTGATGATTAGACTTGGTAGATTGTTTTTTCTTTTAATATTATTCATTTAATGTAATTGAAGAAAATAAACATCATAATAAACCACCATTACAATATAGTATTATACTATTGATTAAAATTTTGCAAGTTTTACCTATATATTGATTATATATTTATTAGAATCTAGAATGTATTGAGTTTAATATAGGAATAAGAAATGGAAATTGATTACAAGGAATCTCATCCTAAATCCTATAATCACATACACATGAATTAGTAATTAATTAGTACATTAAAAAATCATTGATTTGTGATCCTTGAATCTCCTTCATTAACAGTGAGCCAATTAGAATCACTATATGCATTTCTATTTACTATTTTTTAAACTTATTATGCCTAAAATATAGATTTGAGGTTTCTTTTATAACATGAAGAAAATATATATTTTTTTTAATAATAAGAAGAATATAAAAAGACCCCAAAATTCACCCCTTCTTATTGTGTAAAATAGGAGTACATGTTACACCATGTGGTATCAAATAATATTATTATATATTAGTGAATTAATCAAAAGAATTTGTTTCCATGAAAAATATTATAAATGAAAATAGAGTAGATCAATTTTATTGGATAAATTCTTTTGGTATGGAATAATAGGATAAGATCACATTTAAGATCTCTTAGATTGGATGGTTACCCCTAAGTAGTACATGGGATCCAAGAAAGCGATCCTACTAAAAGTTTAATGATGGATATAGATAAAAATATTTTTAATGGTGATGATAATTTTATATATGGTTTAATCATATTTTTATATAATAATATTTATAAGAATTTTATGGGATTTACAGAAACTAAATATCTTTGGGACATGCTTATTAATATTTATGAGGATGATAGTAAATTTAAAGAAGAAAATCCATAGGTTTTATAAATTTTTTTATGATTTGTTGTTGAGTTATTATAAAACTTTTGATGGGTTACTTAACCATATTACCGATGTTGGTTAAATATTTTGACACAGTCATGCAACCACAAATTCTGATATTATATAGAAAATCACCATATGGTTACCACCAATTTAGAACCCAAACTTTTCACCACTTGATGAATTATATATCTATATTGTCAAAAATTAAAAATGGGTTAAGACAAAGAGATCAACAGAACATTCATCTAAATTTATATCATTCAAAGTGGATTAGAAGTAAGAGTTTTTAGAGATTTAAAATAATGATGATATAAGTGATATGATCTTATGATTGATGGAATAAAAAAATTAGATAATTAAAGGAATATTTGGGGGTAAGTTACTCATGAATGTTTCCTTTATGATATGATTAGGTACAACATAGTTATTTTTCAAAAGGGTTATAATGAATAAGATAGAGAGTTTGAGTTGTCACCAAATAGAAGAAGAAGTTTGTATACAGACAAAAAATTAAGTAATGTTGGGGAAGTGGAAATAAATTTCCGAGGAAGGTATTGGTAATTATAGAAGAAGAAGATGTAGTGAAATATCTATTAGAAGAAATTAAGACTATTTTTATCTCAATTATAGAAGCTGAAAAGATGGATTTTGTGGGAATGTAAAAATTTGAGGTTCAAGAAAATGATCAACCAAAGGAAATAATAATTCTCAATGTAGAATTTTAATGTGATCTTATGGAACTTGATTTACAGTTAAATAAAAACCAGAATATTTTAGATTTTAAAAAGTATTCTTCCTTCTTTGTTTATAGAATTGAATAAAATTTTGATCCCATTGAATATATAGTGGAATAATATAAAAATATTCAAGTGAAATCTGATAAATTTTATGAATTAAAAGTTTAAGATTAAAAAATATACGATTATCATTAATGATATTAATATTTATGTTATGTATAACATTAATATAATTTAAACACTGAAGGTGGAAGTATTATAATTGATTAAGAAACTTGAATAAGGGATTACAATAAATAGTTATAATAAGAATCTATAGAGTAGAAAATTTTCAGATAATGTTTCGAATTAAATAGAAGATTGAGGCATAAGAACTTTAGAGGAAATACTTAGTAATTTGAAAAAAAATTCAATAGGTAAAAATGATTTTGGTTATGAGGTTGAAACATCTAATATACATTCAGCCAATGTAAATTTAAATGAATAGAAGATGGGAGGAGAATGTTCTCAACCATTCATAATTTAATAACAATCATGGAGGTACTCAAAAGTAAAATATTTATAGTGAAATGATAGAAAAAGGTTATTTCATTGGTTGATTTTTTTTCATCGAAATATTATATCCTATTATGGTAAAGCTATATGTTTTTAAAGAGGATGAGCTATTGGAAGTTAGAGGAGGAGAGCTTATATGTATCCTTCATATTTGAATATAAATTCATTTTATATGTACTATTATAATTTATAAAATTTTTGGAATAAATTTGTTTATTATAGTAAGATAAAAGGTTGATCTTGTTACGTATGTCAAAGTAAAATTGATACATAAAAATTCAATTCAATTCCTGAAAAAAATATATTATCCTATTGGAAAAAAATTATATATGATTTAATATATTGTAAAAAATTAGAAGATATCAAAGGAAGTATAAACTCATTTTTATAATATTGGAAGTAAATTAAGAAGTTTGGGATTGAAAATCTAAATAAAATTGCTTTGAAGTAATCGAATAATAGTAGTACTAGGATATTAGAAAACATGTTTTCATATTATCTGACATGTATTATGAGATGATTGTAAAATATAAATGGTAGATTTGATAAAATATTACATTTTGGAAATGATAGAGAGATAATTATTAAAGTATGTGGTTATATTTGGTTGGTAGAAGATGAATTCATGAATATTAATGTCCTCGACGTTGATGGACTTCTTCATAATTTATTGAGTGTATGCAAATGTTTTGACCTAGATTTGGAATTAAAAACCAATTAGAAATTCTATAGTGTCAATGTAAAGACATATAATTTCCTTATAATTTTTTAGAGATGAAATATAAATTTATTTTAGGTTGGTATAAAAGCGAATACTTGTCTTTTTGTAGTGTAATAGGAAAAATATTATAGTTTGATTGGTCTTGCTAGAATATATTATGAAGATGAAAATTAAAGCATTAGGGTTTCCAAATCTTGTCCACACCAAATTATGTGGTCTGATTGTTCTTTCAAGACTATATTATGATAATTATATTACATTATTTTTATGTGATTATATCTATATGAGATGTTAAATTTTAAGGTGATTAAAGAGGGGAGTGATAATTTTTTAAAAAATATTTCAGTTAATAGAAGAAAATAAAACTAGAGGAACCATAAAGGTTCAAAGTATATAAAATATAATAGTGTACACATGATATGAGTCTTAAAATTAAATTTATAATAATTTTATGAAACATAAAGTATCTCTAGGGAGAACTTCCCAATATAATGGGTTTTTGGAATGAAAAATATTCATGGTTGATAATATAGAAAATTAATTTTTTATAAAAATTGGAATCTAATTTTAATAATGTAAAAGAGTGTTGGAAAGGAATGTGTATACTCAGAATAGATCATTAATTAGTCCAGCAGTAGAGAAGACACCTTACGAAATATATCATGAAAATAATCCCTCACAAATAAATCTAAGAGTGTTTGAAAGAATATGATTCATTTAGAATAAAGAAGAAAATTAAAATAAATATGATAATTAAAACAATAAAGCGTATTTTGGGCATACTGGTTAAAGATTAATTTATGTAAGTGTTCTAATAAATGTATTAATAATATTATTTAGATAATTGATGTAATAGTGGTTGAGTATGAGGCCAAATAAATTTTTTAAAATGTCATTTCGGAAGATGTGTAAGAAGAATATGATGTAATGAATGTATATTTTAAATAATTTTAACATATTCAGATTAATGATAATTCTAAAGTTGAATTATTGTAACAACAATGTGATTAAGATCTAAAACCTATATTTCATAAATAACGAAATTATTTTATATTTATCCAAGAAATATAATTAGAGAAAAATACACTAAAAATGAATAAGAGGTTGCGTAGAATGGAGTGTGAAACTATATTACAATAAATAAAACCTATTTCATTTGAAGAAGAATCCAAGGTTGAATTATAGGTAAAATTCATAAATAAATAATAAGACTAGATTGTTAATAATCAAACTTCATATCTTGTCGACAAACCTAGTTATCTAAATATAATTAGTCCAAAATGATTCGTCAAAAAAACTTGATGAAATTGGTAGAGTGATCCAGAATAAATAAATGTAGGTATGTAATGGTTATATGTATATTTAAGGTGTTGATATTAAATAAAAACTTACACTGTGGAAATATTGAAGTCTATTATACGTTTTCACGTGGTTTTTATTCAAATAAAGTTAATAGTATTCCAAATGGATATAAAGATAATATTTTAAAATATAGTCTTAAATGTCTAAGTATATATAGAACATATGGTTGGATTACTTATTGAAAATGATGATTCAAAAGTGTTCATATTTAAAAAGTGTCTTTAAATCCAAAAGTTAAAAATTTCTGATTATTATAAATGATTGTACCCATTATTTAAGAAGTTGGAGTTTAAGAGAGGTTTGATTGATCAAATTCACAATGTTATAATCTCATAAGAGGAATGATTTTTGGTGATGGTTTATATAGATAACATCAAATTTTAAGGGAAAATAATAATTCATTTGTTACGTTTTCTCAATTAATGGATTAAGAATTTGAGATATTATTGATTTGTGAATTGAATTAATTTTTGGGTTTGAATATAAATTGTAAAGAAGAAATTATATTCATCTCATATGTAAAATATTCAATGTAAGTGTTGAAGAAATTTATAATGTAATAGATAAATATATTTTAAGATTTGATAATATTTGGAACTATACATAGATAGATTGAGTACCACGATGGATTACACTACACTCTATATCGAAGAATAATTGAGAATTTACTTTATCTTACTATAACAAGGATATACATTTTCACTATTATATACATGGAATCATGGTTCCATTTTTTATATTATGTTATTACATCTCATTAAAGTGAATAGAATAATAAGGTATATTAAGGGAGAACTGAATTATGGTTTAGTGTTCAAGGATAGGATTCTTTTCGGATTTCGTAACTTATTCATATACAGACTGGGCGGGTGACATTATGGATAAAAAATACCCATGTGGTGGGGAATCTTACATTTTTATAAACCATTTGGGGTGGATATACTGAAACAAATATTTTGTTTCTTTTATTATAAGATTTTAAAATTATATTTCATTTACTATGACGTCTACACAACTAATATGGAAGAAACAAATATTTTAAGAACATGGAGAAGTAGTAACACAACTAAATTTCTAAGTAATTAACAAAGAATCATGTATAACACTCTTACACAAAATATTGATATGTATATATATATATATAAGAACTTGATAAAGGATAATGAGGAGTAAAACAATATCAAGTAGGAATTTATTGGAATAAAACTTTAGTAGGAATGTATATTTGGAAAACTATTAATTAAACATGTTTTTGAAAAGCACCAGTTGAAATTTGGTGTTCAACCAATTCCCTAAAACCAAAGATGTACGGATTCCCCTATCCCTATTTAATTTAATTTTCCATTTTCAATTTTTTATGCTTGGATAGTACCAGACCTAGTCCACTCATAAGTAAAATGACCCATTAACCACATGGCCTCAACCACAACTCTGTGTATGCCAAAGACTGCCATCTAATAGTGAGGGTCTATGATAGTATGGAAGGGTCACTATACCCTCTGTATCATAGCAGTTCATATTGATGTAGAATATATAAATCATTGGTAGCAGTAAAATGGGAATAGTGGAAACGAACATCCATAGAACAAATACAATAATAAACAATGACTAGTGTCATAACCAAAAGTTGATAATGTAATGATTCTATGAAAAAGGCAAAGTAAAGGGAATAGATTAGTAGGTATAAAAAATATATTCTATACAAAGAAACAAAAAGAGAAAAATATATAATCCAATAGAATCAAGAGAACTAACTAGCTCCTCTACTCCCATACTCCCTCACTATACAGAAAATCAAGCATCCACAAATGGTTGATTTCCTTTGTCACTACCTACATCCATGAAGTCTATCTAGGTACCAAACATCATCCAATAAAGGGTATCGGTCAAATTAAATATTCCACCATGAATGATATCTAATATTATCTAGGCTATGAATGCAAAATGAAATAATGATTATGTAATGAAAAAGAAATAAACGATATAAACAAGAGCCCTGATAGATCAGGTACCTTATAAGATAAACATATTATACTACCATCTTTTTCCTAATATAGAATGTCTCTAGGTATTTTTTATATTATAATATTGCTTTCGAAACCTGATGAACCTATCGAAAGTGTCCTTACTTCATGATAAGTACATAAGGGATCAATGAGTTTCTATGGAATTTAACACATATAAGGCATATTTAAACCAATACATTTATGTATTTAACGACATAATGCATTTATAACCTTGAATGAATCCATGTATATTATTTTATTTGATAGGTGAATCATTTAATCGATTGATGACATGAACCCATCCTAGAAAATATATGTAAAGAATCAATGTATTTCTCTAGACATAATATAATCCCACTATCATGTGTTCGCATCCAAGGTATCCCGAATCGAAACCCAAGTGTCTCCCAATACATGGTGTAAGTGTATTTTCCCCATGATCCCATCAATGGTATTATATATAAGGTACCCAATTACCACCCAAGGAAAAATATAAACGCTTTTATCGGTGAATCCATCCAAGGTTTTTTATGTAGGAATCCATGTATCACCCACAAAAAGATATTATTCTATTAATAATTCACCCAATACAATATTATTAATGAACCCATACAAGTAATTCTGAATCAGAACCCAAGTGTCTTGAACAACATGACATAAAAAATGGTCATAATTTATCTCATTAGCAATACCCATTAAAAATAAAGTTAATTCAATTTAGATATTTCATCTATATGGGATAAATAAAGTATAATATAAGAAGAAATAATTGGCTATGTGACATGGTATTACCATTCACCTCTCATTTAATTAATTTGAACTATTTATTTATATAGGATAAAAAAATACATCTCACAGGGGGTTCGATTACATAATCAAGATTGTAAGATCATGGAATTCAATAAACTTATAAAAATGTGTGTTTAATCATATTTAGGAGGGAGTAATGGTCAAGGAAAATAATCCACACAACCTACGGGGTGGTTTAGGTTGAAGTAGACAACCTCAAATGATACAATTTAGGGATAAAGAACTAGATAAAACATGTAATTAGTAATTTATTTAATTTTTTCACATTTAAGAGGTTACACACAGAAGGTATGGATTGTAACACAATGAAAAATGATACAGGCATCAAGTCATTTCATGGAAGGTACTCGACCAACTTCCATATACAGTTAGATGAATCCTCATCTAATATATTTATTTTTGTTAGATCATGAGAAAATAAAAGAACTTGATAAACACCTAGAAAATAGGGTAGAAGAGATTTTGTGAAGATAACATTTATAGTGGAGAGAAAACATTGGAAACGAATCAATAGGACTTGTAGAATTACAGAGGGTGATAAAAAATGATAGATTTCATTTGATTATGAGGTGGAACCCCCTTGTATGGTGAGGAACAAAATTAGATGAAACTGTGTTCTAACCATGTTATTATATCATATAAAAAGTGATTTTTTTGATGACCATGTGACTCCTCTTGCACAATTAAACGAACCGTGCACTCCCCCCCCCCCCCCCCACTCTAGGATCCATGGTTTTGTCGTATGGTTAGTACTAATCATGCACTAACTATGTAGCTAAGTATGTTTCTCCAAAAACCATAAATCTGGACCCAAACCAAGCTCAAACACACCTAAATCCTCCACGACCTCTTTAGACATTTTTATTTAGATAAAAAAATATTTTAAAAAAATTAAAAGGATTCATACCTCTTTGAAATTATTGGATCTTATAGCCCCCCTCTTAAAATATCTAATCCTTGCGTTTCCCTTATAAGGGTATTTGAGTCACATACAATAATAATTCTAGACACTAGTGGAATTTACCTACCTCGATGATGTTTTCTGTTTCTAGTGGCAATACATACATGCTATTCTTTGAAAGAAACATTAACATCTAAGTAAAATTCAGTAGGATAAAGGGAATGAGATGGGTTGGAATATTAAGGACATAGATGAGAAACATGACATATATCATGAATAACCCTATATCACCTTAGAAGATCTGTCTAAAAATAAAATGGTCAAACCCCCTCCAATAGTTCAAAAGGTTAGGAAAATAGAGCTGATAAATTTCCATCCCTATAAATTCATCAATGATCTAGTCGAGGTAAAACATATAATAAGTCCAGATCTCCACCCTCAAACTCTAGATGATATAATTAAAAATTTAATGAGAATTTTTACTAGAATTTTTTTTCCAAACACTTTACCTTAAGCTATACCTGCTCTGATGTGTCAAGAATGGGCCATGGTCCAAGTAGCTCTCCCTCTTATAATATCCCAACTCTTTCTGGACTTGACATAGGCTTGAATTTAGGTACTCTTTTGTCCTCATTTGAGTGAATTTAATTTGGGTTGTACATTGGGTTGTGTTTGGGTGAAAATTAGGTAAAATAAAAGGAATATGAGTTGTGCACAATGGGCGCATTGTTAGAGTCAATCATGTGCCCCATCCTAGAAAACCGTACAACCATGGATAATGGGGAATCCCATAGATGGCCGTCACTTTTTTCAAATCGTGTGCCCTAAAAAAGAAACTATGAACCCAAAAAACAATATTTAACACCTTAATCTTTCATGGTACACATGTTTTTAAATAATTCAATAGCATCCAATGCACGTAACACAGAGTTTGATCACTCCATGACCTATCAAACATTCCATTTTGAAAGTGGTTATGGATAATATTTAAAAAATTATAAAATTTAATTTCTTTTTCAAAATAAACTTCATTTTTGAATTTGGAAAATCAAAATTATCATAGTTTGAATTTATGGTAATTGTTTTGAAAAGTTTCAATTTTTGATAAATATTGAAAAATACTGCAATGTTGTTAAAACCAACATTTTAATTTAAATAATTATTCTAATATAAATGGACTTAAAAGTCATAATAGATGAATATTAAATATATTAATCCAATATAGTTCATTGGGATCATTTTATAATAGAGTTAGTTATAAAAATTTATTAAATTTTTGAACTTCTCTTTTCGTGCCTTCTTGCCACACTACATGATTTGCATTAAAAATAATTTTACCAATTTTGTGAAATGAATTTCAAAAAATGGACATACATGGTTGTAATAGGTGTGAAATGGTTTTCTAATAGAATCAAAACAATATTTGGGTAATAGTAACCTTTGGATTTTATTTAACACGACTAAAGGTAAATAGGGTAATTAAAAGTAAAAATAATATTATAATAATAAAATAATACTCTAACAATTGTCCTAATTTCATAGGATAATTTTTTTAGACCAGAATTAACGTTAGGTAGAAAATATGATCCCTTTTATCCTATTTGTGTTAAATTTGGAATTTTATTTTATTTTTTAAAGAAGAGTTAAAAATGTCACATTCAAATTTTAATAAATATATCATTTTTAATTTGAGGTTATATAATTGATATGGTCCAATATAAATATTATTTATAAATATATAATTTTTATCTACATAATGATAATTTATTTATAATTATATCATATAAATAATTAAATTAAATGGGGACACAATAATGATGTAGTAACTGATTGATTAAAGGAAGAATAAAATAAATGAATTAAAACTTTTAAAATAAATACAATTTTACATAAATAATGATATAAAATAATTTTATAATTATCATAGACATGTTAGTGACAAATTTAATGTATTGTTTTGAATTTATCATGTAGTTTTAATATTTTTTAAAATGAAAATATGAATAGTATCAAAATTGAAATAAATCACACTTTATAATAAATAATATTTAATTAAATGTTATAAAATTAATAAAAATATCAGGTTCTGAAAAAAACAAGAAAAATGTTAAATATGTCAAAAATTAACTAATTTTTATTCGTTATTAATTTTATAGTAACTATATTAACCCTATATTATAAAAAGACAAGTAGACATTATAAGAGTTTAACTGTTTAACTAAGGGTTAAGTCCAAAAGATAAGTTTAAAATTTTAACATAAACTTGTCTAAAATTTTTTTCTAAAATTATTTAGTCCCATAATCATTTTATCCTCTAAATAACTCACTTTTGAGCAATTTAAAACTGCAAATTAATTTATAATAATTTAATAGTTTTGGAATTTCCAAAATTTCCCCTCCACTCTCTTATAAAAGGGCACATATCCTTCTCTATTATTCACACTGTAAAAGCCCTTTGGGTCGTCCAAAAACTTACCACTTATACACCCAATGTATCTCACTTTATCCCAGATTTCATACATTGGGTATAAAGTCGTCATATATATTCATTTGGTGCAAATGAAAAGGAGACACTCAAAGAAGAGGTAATTGTTTTACCAAGTCCGTTTAATTTCTTTTCTTCTTCTACTTCCTCCTCCAATGTTTTTTCCATTATAAAGTAATATATTCAGTTTCATATATATGATTATATATTATTATGATTATTGTAAAACCATATACCTCCTTTTATCCATCGTACAAATAACAATATCATCATGCATGCGTACGTATGACTTACAATCTCCCCACCGTGTTGTAATTGGTTACTCAACACTACATTATTTGTATGGGTAAAATGATGATTAAAATGGATATAGATAATTAATATAACATGATAATTATTCTTTATAGTTAATATACCATCCAATTCCATACCATTTAACAATCAAGGGAATGATATATTCGCTTGTGCGTACGTACAGCCTACCGTCTCCATGACTTGCAGAGATATATTATCCATATTAACCAATAAAGAATGATTATAAAATTTATAATATGATTAAAAATAATTATTATAAAATATATATCATTATTTATATTAATAAAATACATCCTTTTCATAAAAAATATAACTTACACAACAAAATAGGTTAAGACACCCTCGACTAAAGGAATGTACAGGGTAATGGTTAATTTCACAACCTCATTATTACCAAAGGTTTTTATATGTAAGTATCTACTAGGAAATTTTTATCATCCATGCCCATGTTTCATAAAATTTATTTCTAAATATTATCAAAAAATATTTGAAGAAATTTTGTTCCCATGTTTTACTTTTTATAAAATATTTTTAAAGGAATATTTTTGTCATTTTCCAAACAAGGTACTTTATGGCCTTGAGTAAAAATTAAGGAAATAATGTTTTTTAACTTATATAGCACAAGTGGTTATTTTACGCCGTTATGACCCTTTAACATTTTGAAGTTTTTATTCATAATATTATAAGGTTATTTTCAATATAATTGCTTTATTTTATAATTGTGTGTCATTTAAAAGATTTAAAAGTACAAAATGGATATTTCTCGAAAATAATTTTAAAGATATTATTAGATTATTTCAATATATGTAAACATAATATGTTGGATTTTATTCTTAATTGAAGATGATTTATTATGATACAATCTTCCATATTGTATTTATGGGTTTATGATATATTTGACTATGGATGTCCTGTTTTTATACCATTCAATGTTTACTATTAAAGTATTAACATTCCATACGCCAATTTTAAAATGAATGTTTATATAATGTTTTACCCCTTTCATAAGAGGAATGCATTAGACTTAGTAAGTGATGGGTGAGGAAATCTATAACCCCTTGATGAATCAGTAGGATTCATGAGACAAACCATTTTCTTGGAATGAGGCCTTGATGGTATGGTTACTTATGTTCATGGTACAAGAAATTGATGGTATGGTTATGATGTATGTCATTATGCATTTCCTTTTTATGTGATTAGTTATTGATATTACATTTGATTATTTAACTTGTAGAATATCCATGTGAATGTTTAAATAGAATTATTTTATTTATTATTACCATATTATTCTGAAGATTATGTTTAAAAGGAAAATGTATCAATTTTATACATTTCCTTGAAAGGTTATGCTTATTTTTGATATCTTCCACTATATTGTTTATCCTTACTGAGAATCTGGGATCACCCCTTTCTTATGTTTCATTTTCCCCCAATATTTGGATATGTATATTATGACTGAGCTCTAGGGATAGTATAAGGAATATGATAATTCTCAAAGGAGATTCTATTTTTTTTCATTAAATGATTTAATGTAAAACTTATGTTTCTATATAGTTTTTCCATGGATACTAAAATGATCGGTCCATTAGGATTTGATTTCTTGTGATCATGCCAATGTAATAAAATAATGCACTCACTCTGGGAAATTATGGTCGGGGCCTTACAATTGGTATCAAAGGTAGTTTTGTATAAACAATGGAAACTAGATTTCAAAAAACCTTGATTAGGGAACATTACACTATGATAGACTTTGAGGATAAGTATATAAGAACATGTTAGGATTTTGGTAAAATAGAGATTGTGTGGGTATACCTAGAAAATAATAAATGTATGGATACAACAACAATATGTGGTTTTATCACATATATACCTAGAAGTAATAACTTTTACAATGTGTTTTGAGATTGACTTGGGGTAACATAGTACACAACAACTTGCATTACTATAGCCATAGTTTGACACTCTCAGGGGATATGCTTAAGATAATTAACATTTTATTTGAGAACCATTATAAATGACTCAAAAGTAAATTTGTCCCAAAATAAACCATATTTATAATTATGAGACTAGATATGCATAAATTTTCTAATTTATGTTGCATATTTTAAAATTACGCATTACGATTCATATCCTAATCTAGTGAATGCCATTTTTTATAAATGAATCCTAGTGGAAGGAATAGAAAACCTATCATCACATGTAATCCATGTATGGATTTAACTTATTTGAAAGATAATGATAGTAGAGAAAGTGATACAACTGGCATTGAAAAAATTATAACTATACCGGGAAAAATGACTTATGTAATGAATAATAACCTTACTTTTATAGAGCAACTATATCCAAAAAATAGAGGTTAAATATTAGAGTACTACATGAGGCATGAACCCCCAAAATTCAATGGAATTATTTATCCTTTTGTTGATGAGTAGTGGATAACTTCCTCTGAAAAACTATTTCTTTCATTAGGGAGTAATGAAAGAGAAACATTTGTTATGGGAATCTATCATCAATTAGGAGATGCAGATCAATGGTGGTCATTAATTCATAACATAAAGGAGGAAAAAGATGAAGAAAATATGTAATAGATGGAATTTAATGAACTCTCCTGAGAGAAATAATTTCCTCATTATCTACAGGTGGATAAAAAGGCCACCAAGATCGTGATTTCATGTGGAAGAGAGAACTACCAACGTTCAATGCTACAATTGTAAAGGGATAAGACATTATGAAAATTATTTTTCTAATAATCAAGGAAACATTCCCCAAAAAAGGCCAAGGGAGCTGGGCAAGATTTCATTATCACAACTACTAAGGTTAAAGTTCCTAATGTTGTGGTGCCTGTACTTTAATTATCTTCTCAAATTTAGCTAATGATATATTTGATTCTAGATCATCACATTGATATATATCTTCCCATTTTTCATTAATTATTTGATATTTCAATTATATAACAACAATGGATTTATTAGTAAAAACCCCTTAGGGATGTCTCCTTGCAACAAAGATGTGTTAGGCAGTTCACATTATGTCACGTAAATGTTCATTATCTACTGACATTATCATCATACCTATGATCAAAATTGATATAATCCTTGGTATGGACTAGATATCAAAATATAATGTGAAAATTTATTACTAGAAGAAGGAAGTTGGGATTTGTGAGGAGAATATAGAATCCACTATCTTTAGAGCAGAAACATCATCACTTAACTCTTATCAAAACCCACCCCTAGTAGATTTATTGAATGAGATTCATGGGAAGGAAAAATAAATAACATATACGGATGAAGAAAAAAATATTAAAATTGAGGATGTACCTATTATATGATAATATATTGATGTATTAAAGAGGATTTACCTTGACATCCTATAGATTGTGAAGCTAAGTTTACTATTGAATTAATCTCTGATTCAAGGAAAATAACCAAAAATCCCCATAGAATGACCATTGTGGAATTAGTATATATGAAGAAACAACTAGTGGAGTTGAGTAATAAGGGATTTATTCTCCCTACTGTTTCTCCATGGGAGCCCTATTTGTTTTCTTTAATAAGAAATATGGATTAATGAGGATATGCATTGACTATAGAGAAAACCATGATATTACAATAAAGATCAAGTATACTCTACCTCGTATTGATAATTTATTTTATCATATTCATGGAGCTCAATATTTTTTTAAGATTTAACTTTGTTCTGGATATCATAAATTGTGTGTAAAAAAGGAAGAGATTCCAAAGCTATCATTTTGAATGAGGTATGGTCATTAAAAATTTACCGTAATTCCATTTTGATTGACTAATGCACCCTATGATTTAATAGATCTAATAAATAATGTTTTAAAGGAATATCTTGATTATTTTCATAGTATTTATTGATCATATCTTGGTTTAGTCTGAAATATACAATGACCATGAGAACCACTTACAGATTATTCTGAAGACTCTTAAAAGAAACAAAATATATTAGATGTTTAGCAAGTTTGAATCCTGGCTTCATGAAATTTATTTTCTTGGCTATATTGTCTCCAAGGATGAAATCTCTGTTGATCCTACAAAGAAAAAGAAAATACATTTGTGGATACCACTGATGATTATAACTAAGGTATTTAGTTTTATTAGTTTACCACGTTACTATAAATGTTTCATCTAGAAATTTTCCTGATTGGAAAACCCATTTACAAATCTCGCATGTAAAGGGGTTAAATTTTTTTTGGAAAATGAGTGTGTGGAATGTTTGGAAGAATTTAAGAGAAGATATTCAATGCTCATATTTTTATTTTACCATCTAGGAATTATGGGTTTGTGATTTATAGTGATGTGTGAAAGAAATGACATGGTGGTATCCTTATGAAAAATGATAGGGCTATTTCTTATGTAACAAGGCAATTAAAAATTAACTATCAAAACTATCCAACTCATGATCTTGAGTTATTAGTGGAAATATTTTCTTAGTGGATACGGAGAAAAAATATCTATGGTGAAATATGTGAGATATATACTGATCAAAAGTGTTCTAAATATACATTATCATAGAAAGAACTCAACATGAGACAAAGAAGATGGCTCGAGCTACTCAAAGATTATGATTTAAAAATAAACTACCACCCAAATAATAAAATTAAGGTGTCATATTCTTTGAGTATAAAAAACCATGGAGTTATAAAGAACATTTTTATTGAAATGGATCATATGTTCATGAATCTAGTAAATATTGATATGGGAATTATCATTGAAGGTGAAACATCACTACATTTTCAAATAGTTTCCAAACCATCACTACTATAAAGAATTAAAAGTTCTTTGTTTGATGATTATGATTTTCAAAATAAAATTAAAGCAGTGAATGATGGGAGACCGATTAAATTCATTTTTGAAGATGGTTTTTTGAAATTCTTGAAGAGGCCTTGTGTTATATCTATACCTGAGATAAAAATGGAAATATTGGATGATGTTTAAAGCTCTAATTTCTCTACACACCTTTGTGGCACTAATATTTATAGAGATTTGAAGGATAATATTTTTTGGGACAACAAGAAGAAAGAGTTTATTGATTATGTGTAAATATGTTTGGGTTCTCTACAGGTGAAGGCTGGAAGATAACATCCTTGAAGAGTCATGTAACCTCTTCTCATACCTGTCTGGAAATGGGATGATATTTTAATGGACTTGCTCTTGGAGCTTCCAAATAATCCCAAAATAAATTATGTGATGTGGGTTATTGTTGTATTTCTTACCAAATATTCACATTTTATTTCTATAAGAGTAGATTTACCACTTGAAAATTTATAAATACAATATATTAAGGAAGTTGTAAGACTTCATGGTGTACCCCTATTGATTGTTTCTATTTGTGATCCATGTTTTACATAATAATTATAGAAAATTCTTCATAAGGCCATAGATACTGAGCTTTGCTTGAGAACTCCTTACGACCCTCTAACTAATGGAAAACCAGAATGGAATATTAAAACATTAGAATACATGTTGAGATCTCGGTCACTTGACTTTCAAGGTATGAGGGATTATTATTCACCTCTAGCAGAATATTCCTATAAAAATAGATTCTATTCAAGTGTTTCGATGGAACCATATGTTGTGTTATATGGAAAGAAATGTCATACATGAATTTCTTGGGATGATTTTTGGGAATGAAAACTAATAGGACCATAACTTTTTGAGTAAATTTAGGAAATGTAAAGACTATTCATACCCATATCAAAACAGATCAAAGTAGGAAAAAGAGATCTGCCAATAACCGAATAAAGGATTTGGAATTTAAAGTGGGAGATTGTGTTTAATGAAGGTATGTATAAGGAATCGTGTCATATGATTTAGTAATAAGGGAAAATTATGTACTAGGTACATCGTATGTTTTTAAATTCTTGAATGAATTGGAGCTGTAGCTTACCATTTTCAAATGCGTCCACCTCTATCCAAAGTTCATTATGTGTTCCATGCATCACTATTATGAAAATACATTCCAGACGCAACACATGTACTCACCTATAAATAAATAGAACTAGAACCCTAGATGTCTTACTATGAAGTGCCTATCAAGTTTCTTGACATGAGAAAACAAGTGTTGATAAATCATTTGACCTCTATAGGAAAAGTTCTTTGGAGAAACCATAAAATGGTATAGGTGATGTGGGAACCTCAGAAACTTATGATGAAGAACGACCCAAATCTTTTTGTGAAGTGATATTTTAAAATTTTTTAGTATGAAATTATTTTAAGGAGGAATAAATTTAACACCCCAAGAATCCACATTATGCTTCTTTTTAAATAATTCAATAGATTTCACTGCCTACAACACCGAGTTCTAGCACACCATGACCTATGAAACTAGCCATTTGAAATTAGATTATGAATAGTATAAACCAAATTATGAAATTATGATATTTTATTTTTCAAAATATACTTAATTTTTGAATTTGGGAAATCTAAATTAGTTTTGGGTTATTTTTTGGCATTTTTTTGAAAAGGTTCAATTTTTGATGAATAGTAAAAAATACAGCATTGTTTTTAAAAAATAACATTCATTTAAATAATTATTTTAATGTAAATATATTTTAAAATAAAAATAGACAAATAATACAAATATTAATCCAATATAGTTTATTGTAACCATTTTACAATATAATTAGATATTAGAATTTATTAAACATTAGAACGTCTCTTTTACCCGCCTTCTAGCCACATCTAAGGGATTTGCATAAAATGTAATTTTACAACTTATGGGAATTTAGTTTCAAAAAATTAATATACATGGTTGTAATATGTTTTGAAAATGTGGTCTAATAGGATCAAAATAATTTTTTGGCAAATAGTGACTTTTGGATTTTATTTATCACACTTAAAGGTAAATAGGGAAATTTAAGGTAATAATAATATAATAATAATATAATACTACCATAAAACTTTTACTAATTTCATTAGATAAGTTATTTATGACTATAATAAAGATTATGTCTAAAATATTATCCTTTTAGGAAACTTATTTTAGATTAATACATTTAATATATTTTATTTAAAGAAAAGTAAAAAAATGTCATATTCAAATTTTAATAACTATATATTTTTTAATATGAAGTTATATAAGTGATATTGTATACTACAAACAGTCTTTGTAATCAAAAAAATTTTAATTTATTTATAATTTTAAGACAGAAATAATTAAATTAAATAGTGACACAATAATTTTTCAACAATTAAATTATTAAAGGAAGAATCAATTAAATGTTATTAAAAATAATAAAATAAATATAATTCGACATAATTAATGATATAAAATAATTTTATAGAAATAATATAAATTTAATTGAAATATTTGAGTTATTTCTTCGAAGTTAACATGTTCGTTTGATATTTTTAAAAACGAAAGTATTGAATAGTACCAAATCTGACATAAATAATACTTTAAAATAAATATTATTTAGTAAAATGTTATGAAATTAATAAAAATTGTAGGTTCAGTGAGAAAACTATTATAATGTTACATTTTTTCTAAATGATCCAATTGGGGTTCCTATGGCATTTTTTAGTAACTAAATTTACCCAATATTACAAAAGGACAAGTAAATACAGTAAGAGTTGAACTGTTTACCTAATGGTTAAATCCAAAATATACGGTTATGTTTGTGAACAAAAATTGTCTAAAAATAATTGGATGAGAGGATTTAGAAACATAATCATATTATCTTATAAATAACTCAATTAGGTTTTATTAGAATCCTAAAATCAATTTATAACAATTTAATAGTTTTGGAGTTTCCAAAAGTGCCCGTTCCCTCTCTTATAAAAGAGCACATCTACTTCTCATTAATTCACTCCACTAAATCCATTTTTCTCTTCCAAACCCTAACCCATTAGCCTCCCAAAATCCCAAAATTAAAACTATAGGCCATAATTTGGGAATAAATCCATCCTAAGTATTCTTTTTGTGAAAATCATAAGGAGACACTAAAAAAAGAGGTAATTGTTTTACCAATTCTATTAAGTTTATTTCATCTTATACTTCTTCCTAATACAGTGTTTCTAAAATTAAGTAATAAATCTTGTATCATCTAAATTATTATATGTTATTATTATTTTTTAAAAACCATATTCCTTCTTTTATCTATCTAATAAATTACAAAATCACCATGCATGCGTACGTACGACTTACCGTCTCCACGATGTGGTGTAATATATTTTTCAACAATAATTTATTTGTATGGGTATAATGTTGAGTATAATGGATATAAATTGTGAATATATAATGAAAATTATTATTTATAATTAATATACCATCCAGATTAATTCCATTTAACCATCAACAGAATGATATCATCGCTCGTGCGTTCGTACCACCTACTGTCTCCATGACGCGGTGAGATTTATACTCCACATAAACCATTAATGAGTTACTATAAAATTTATATGATGAGTAAAAATAATTATTATAAAATTTATATAATTCTGGTTATGAATAAAATACATCCTATTCATAAAAAACATGTCTTACACTACAAAACATGCATAGGAAAACGAAGTAGTTAACACTTGAAACAATAGTAATACTGAAATATTACTATAAAAATGATATAAGAGGATCATATATGATATACTAAATTTGAACATGGTTCTGGTATAATTTACTATCATATTTTAACAATTATATAGGAGGTCAATTCACCCTCAACTAAAGGAAAGTATAAAATAAGTGTTAATTTCACAACCTCATTTTTACCTGAGGTTGTTTATACGTAACAATATACTAGGAATATTTATCATCAATGTACATGTTTCTTAAAATGTATTTTAAAATATTATTGAAAATTTTTAAATTAATTTTTTTCCCATGTTTTACTTTTTATAATTTGTTTTAAAAGTATTCTTTCTGTCATTTCTAAACAAGGTACATTATGACCTTTTTGAAAAATTAATGAAAGAATCTTTTTTATCTTATAAGGTGAAAGAAGCCATTTTACACCATTATGATCTCTTAGAATTTTGATTTTTTCCTAACAATATTACAAGGTTATTTTCAAAATAAATATTTTCGTTTATTATTGTGTGGGTTTTAAATGATTTTAAAGAAAAAAAAGTTTATTTCTCTCAACGAGTTCTTATGATTTTATTAGATTATTTTGATCTATGTCAACATAATTTTCTAGATTTTATGCTTAATTTATGTTTATTTATTATGAGAAAATATTATATATTTTATTTAAGGGTTTATAATATATTTGATTGTGGATTTTCTATTTTTATAACATTTATGGTTTATGGTTAAACTATTTACATTTGGTATGTTTGTTTTAATTAGACTTTTTTATGTTGTGTTTTACCCTATTTATATGAGGAATGCATTGGAATTAGTATGTGATGGGTGGGACCAGCTATATCCCTTCAATACATTAGTAAGTCTCATGAGACAAACTGGTGTCTTGGCACAATGCCTTGATGATGTGGTTATTTATGGTTTTATCATGAGGCATTGACCGTGTGGTTATGATGTCTGACATTATGAATTTACTTATTATGTGATTAGTTATTGAAATTACATGTGATTATTTGATTTTAGAATATACATTTTAATGTTTAAATTAAATTATTTGATTTATTTTTTCGATATTATGCTGAATACTATATTTAAAGGACTTGTATTTCAGTTTTATACCTTTCCTTAAAATTTTACGCTTATTTATGATAGATTTCGATGTATTGTTTATCCTTACTGAGAATTTGAGTTCAACCATTTTTTTTCATTTTACCCATGATGAAAATAATTATATTATTATTGACCTATATGGATTGTATAAGGAATATGAGTGTTTTCAAAGGAGATACTATTTTTTTTATTTCTTGATGTAATGTAAACCTTATGTTTGTATCTAGAATTCTAGGGATATTAAAATAATTGGTCCTTATAGATTTTTTTTCTTATGATCATGTGGATGTAATAAAATAATGCACCAACTCTGTGATATAGGGGTTAGGACATTATGGTTGGTATTGAAGGAAGTTTAGTACAAAACATGGAAACTTGATTTCGAAAATCTTTGATTGGGGAACATTACCCTATGATAAAATTTGAGGATAAGTATAGATGAATATCCAAGAATTTTGGTGAAATAAATATTGTGTACGTATTATTATAAAATACATCTTTATCTGGATACTACATTTGGAATTTTTTCTGGAACATATGTACTTTATAGTAATAAATCCAACAAGGTGTTCTGGGCTTGACTCGGGGTAACTTGGTACACAACAACGTGCCTTACTACCCATATGTT
Source organism: Viscum album (assembly GCA_963277665.1). NCBI lineage: Eukaryota > Viridiplantae > Streptophyta > Magnoliopsida > Santalales > Viscaceae > Viscum > Viscum album. The sequence goes on along the minus strand of OY728138.1, from coordinate 1,881,230,692 downwards.
TTGACACTACTAGGGGATATGGTTAGGATGATTCTCATATTATTTTAAATCCATTATGAAGGTTTTAAAAGTAAAAATGTCTCCAAAGAAACCATGTTTATGATTATAATACTATATATTCATAAATTCTTCAATTTTTGTTTTGTATTTTAAAATTAAACATTATGATTCATGTCTTAATCTATTGAATGCCATTATTTATAAATAGTTCCTAGTGGATGGAATGAAAACTCTGTTGATACACATAATCTATATAGGTATTTTCATCCTAAGTAATACAATGATAGTGGGGTTGGTGATACAACTCATGTCGAACAAATTATAATTATATTGGAAAAACTAACTCTTGTTTGGAATAATAACCGTACCCATGTGAAGAATTCTAATTTTCAATGCAGAAGATCAATGTTAGACCACTTCATGAGGAAACAAACCCCAACATTAAATGGTACTAAAAATCCTTTTGTACTTGATTAGTTGAAAAGTTCCTCAGAGAAAATATTTTTTGCATTGGGGAGTAACGAAAAAGAAAAAGTTCTTATGGCAGTCTATCATCTATTAGAAGATATAGATCAATGGTGGTCATTAATTCAAAAAATTAAGGAGGATAAATATGTATCAAATATTTAATGAAGGGAATTAAATAACACTTCCTAAAAAAATACTTTCCTCGTCATCTACGAGTGTATACAGGGAGTCAATTTCTATGTTTGAGGTAGAATGGGGATAGTAATGTTGCAATGTATGAAGCTAACATCAAAAGGTTTTCCATGTATATTATAGAATATATATGTAACCCAAAAAGTCATATTGTTCAATTCATTGATGGGTTAAAACCATTCCTCTGACAAGAATTTGTCTCACAATCATTATCCTTGTATGAAGATATAGTCTTATGTGTTATCAAGACAGAAATGTAATTCACTATGCCTTATGACTTTAATTTAAATAAAAAGATAGAGAGGGTTGTTGAACACTCTAGAAAATGAAATAAGTTGAATAAGAGAAAATATGACATTCCACCCTATAGTAATTGTTGGATGAAACACCCTCATACACATCTATAAAGGAAGAGATTTTGTTACAAGGGGGGAAAAAGGTCACCAAGATCGTGATTGAATGTGGGAGAAAGAAGCTGCCAATGTTCTATGCTACAATTAGAAAGGGATGGGACAATATGAAAATTATATTCCTATGAATCAAGTAAAATAACCCCTGAAAAGGACAAGGGATCAAGGCCAACCTTTTTCAATCACAACTACTAAGGATGAAGTTCTTAATGATGTGGTTGTAGGTACATTAATTATCTTCTAAAATTTATAAAAATATTTATTTAAATCTTTGATCATCACATTCATTTATAACATTCAGTTTTATTTAAATATTAGATATTTATAATTCACATTACCAAGGGAGTTGTCCGTAAAACCCCCTAAGTGAAGTCTCATTGCAACAAATATGTGTCACAAAGTTACCGTTATGGAATTCAAACGTTCTTTATATACTGTCATTATCATTATACCTATGTTCAACTTTGATACAATCCTTGATATTGAATAACTATCAAAATATGATTCAAAAATTTATTGTGAGAAGAAGGATGTTTCAATTTTCGGGAAAATGTAGAATCCATTGTCTTTAGAGAGGAAACTTCATCCCCTGATTCTTATCCATACCCACCCCAATAGCTTTACTGAATGAGATTATTGGGGGGAAGTGGAAATAACATCTAGGGATTAAGAAATAAATATAAAAATTGAGTATGTATACACTATATAGGAATATATTTATGCATTTAAAAATGATTTACATAGACATACTCAAGAGAGGGAATTTACTATTGATTTAATCCCTAGTGCAAGGCCAATATCCAAAAATCCCTATAGAATGACCACTGTGGAATTAGTAGAGGTGAAGAAAAAACTAGAAGAGTTATGTAATAAGGGATGTATTCCCCCTAGTGTTTCTACATGGGGAGCCCCATTTATTTTTGTTAAGAAGAAAGGCAGATCAATGATGATAGGCATTGAATATAAAGAAATCAATGCTATTATAATACATAACAAGTATCCTCTTCCTCACAGCGACGATTTATTTGATCAACTTCATGGATCTAAAAAAATTTCAAAGATTGAATTTCGTTCTAGATATCAACATTTTTGTTTAAAAATGGAATATATTTCAATGGTCGTATTCTAAATGAGGTATGGTCATTAGGAATTTAAGGTAATTCCATTTGGATTGACTAATGAACCATCTATTTTCATTGATATAATGAACATAGTGTTCAAGGAATATATTGATGAATTTTTCATAGTATTTATTGATGATATCTTGGTGTACTAAAAAATATAAGAAATATATTGAGAACCACTTGAGGATTGTTTTGAATACTCTTAGAAGAAAAGAACTATATGGGATGTTCAGAAAGTGTGAATTATAGCATTAGGAAATTTCTTTTCTTGGCCATATTGTCTCCAAGGATGAAATATCTATTGATCCAGCAAAGACAATGGAAATCCATGAATGTCTAGAACTGATGAATATAACATAGGTATGCAGTTTTATTGGTTTTACAAGTTACAATCAATGTTTCATCCAGAATTTTGCCTGATTAACAAACCAAATAATCAAACTCACAAGTAAAGGGGATATATTCATTTGAACAAAAGTTTCGGAAAAATGTTATGAATAATTGAAGAGAATATTAGTCAATTATACAATCCTAATATTACCATATGGTAATGATGGGTTTGTAATTTATAGTGATTCATCAAGGAAAGGACTTGGTTGTGTCCTTATGTAGAATGATACGGTTATTGATTATGCACCGAGGCAATTAAAAATTAAAAAAAACTATCCTACTCATGATCTTCAGTTATCAGTGGTAATATTTTCTCTAAATATATGGAGGAACTATATATACAGTTAAATATGTGAGATATATACTAATCGCATGAGTTTGAAATATATTTTCTCATAGAAAGAAGTCAATATGAGACAAAATAGATGGCTTAAGCTACTCGAGGATTATGATTTCACAATACAATACCACCCATGGATGGAAAATAAGGTGGAAGTGATATGAGTAGAAATAACCATGGAGTTATAAATAAAACGAGATTTGAAAGGGAACATACCTTTTCAAATATTTTCCAAAATATATTTACAGGAAAGGATAGAAAGTTCCCAGTCTGATGATGAGGAGTTTCAAAAGAAAATTAAAGCTGTGAATAATGTGATACTAATTGATTTTTTTAAAGATGGTATTTTATAATTTTAGAAGAGGATTTGGGTTTGGATCTACCTAAGCTAAAAATGGAAATATTGGATAATGCTCCTACCTCTAATTTCATTATACACCCTGGTGGAAATAAGATTTATAGAGATTTGAAGGAACATTTTTTGGTGGGACAATGTCAAGAGGCAGATTTCTAAATATGTGTCAAGATGTTTTGTTATTCAATAGGTTAATTCTAGAAGACAACAACCTAGAAAAGTCCTGAAAATTCATCCTATACAAGTGTAGTAATGGGTGGATATTACAATGTAATATTTCATGGTACTACCAAAGACTCTGAAACAAGATGATGTGATATGGGTTATTATTTATCATCTTACCAAATTAGAACATTTTCTTAATATAAGAGGAGATTTACCACTTGAATGTTAGTAATAATATATATTAATGAATTTTTAAGACATCATGGTGTACCCCAATTGATTTTTTCTAATCTTTATACACTTTTTACATCACAATTTTGGAAAAGTCTTCAGATGTCCAAAGATAATGAGCTCTATTTGAGAATTTCCTACCACCCTCAAACTGATGGTCAATCATAAAGTAATATTAAAACATTAGAATAAATGTTTAGATATTTCTCACATTACTTTCAAGGTATGTGGGATCGGTATTTACATATAGTATAATTTTCCTATTACAATAGCTTCCATTCAAGTATTCAGATTACACCATATAAAGTGATAAATATAAAGATATGTTGTACACCATCTCTAAAAATAATAAAGTAATGGAAAAGGTCCGTAACTTGATTAAATGATGTAAATGGTAATGACTATTCATACCCAAATCAAAATAGCTCAAAGTAAGAAGATAGGCTATGCCAATAAAAGAATGAAGGATTGGGAATTTCAAGTGGGAGATCATGTTTTATTGAAGTTATCTCCATGTTGGGTGACATATGATTCGGTAAGAAGTGTAAATTAAGTCCCATGTTCATCAGACCTCTTGATGTTCTTGAACAAATTGGAGAAGTGTCTTACCATTTGGAAATACCTCTACGTCTCTCCAAAGTTCATGATGTGTTCCATGTATCATTGTTAAGGAAATACATACTAGGACCAAAAAATGTAATCACCTATGAAGAAATAGAAATAGAACCTGATTTGTCTTACTATTAATTTCTTATTAAGATTATTAACACTATAGAACATGTTTTGATAAATTTAATGACTCTTCAAGTAAATGTTTTTTTGGAGAAACCATAAAATGGAAGAGGCAACATGAGAACATGAGGAAAATATGATGCAAAATAAACAAATATTTTTATGAAGTGATATCTTAGATATTTCTTGGAATAAATTATTTGAAGTAGGTAATAATGTAACAACCCAACCTTCCATGATACACAACTTTTTAAATAATTCAATAGCTTACGCTGTAGGCAACACTGAGTTCAAGCGCACCATGACCGATCACACTAGCTGTTTTAAAAGAGGTTATGAATAATATTAACCAATTTAAGAAATTAAGAAATTTTATTTCTTAAAATAGACTTCATTTTTGTATTAGTCACATCAAAATTGGCTTAGGGTGATTTTTTGGCATGTTTTTAAAAAGTTTAAATTTTTGATGAATAGTGAATAATGCTGCATTGTAGTTAAAAAAATATTCTTCATTAATTAGTTATTTTAATGAAAAAATATTTTAAAGTCACAATCGATAAATAAAACATATATTTATCTAATATAGTTCATTTGAATCATTTTATAATAGAATTAGATATAAAAAGAAATTGAACTTTTGAACGTCTCTTTTACCTGCCTTCCAGCCACATCTACGAGATTTGAATTAAACATAATTTTACCGCTTTTTTGAATTGAATTTTGAAAAATGGATATATATGTCTATAATCAATAAAAAAATATTGGTATAATAGGATCAACATATTTTTTAAATAATAACTTTTGGGATTTTATTTACCACAGTTAAAGGTAAATAGGGTAATTAAAGGTAAAAATAATATTATAATAATGTAATATTACCCTAAAACATGTAATAATTTCATTGGATAGGTATTTTAAACAAGAATAATCTGTATGTTAAACATATTACCCTTCTTGGGCCACTTGTGTCGGATTAGGAAATTTATTATATTTTATTTAAAGAAGACTTAAAAAAGTCATATTAAAATTTTTAAAACTATATCATTTTTAATATGAGTTTATATAAGTGATATGGTTGACTATAAATAGTATCTAGAAATATAAATATTTTATCTAAAAAATTGAAATTTATTTTAAATTTTAGGAAATAAATAATTAAATTATATGTTGATACAATAATGATACTATAATTGAATTATTAAAGGAAGAATCAATTAAATGATATTAAAAATATTGAAATAGATATAATTTGGATTAATTAATGAAATCCACGAATTTTAAAGAAAAAATAGACATGTTATGACTTATTGGAGGTATTGGTTTGAAGCTATCTTGTTGTTTTTATATTTTTAAAAATTCAAATATTGAATAGTATCAAACTTGACACAAATGATACTTTAAAATACAAAATATTTAATTAAAAGTTATAAAATTCATAAAAATTTCAGGTTCAGATAAATAAATATTTTAATGTTAAATATTATATAAATGATCTAATTGGGGTTCATTTGGGATTTTAATGTAACAATATTAATCCCATATTATTAAAGGAGAAGTAAACACGCTAAGCGATAAACTATTTAACTAATGGTTAAATGAAAAAGATAATGTTAAATTTTTGATGAAAAATTGTATAAAACTAATATCATGAAGGGATTTCAAACCATCCACATCTTATGATTTAAATAAATCACGTTTTATATATTTGAAATTGAAAATAAATTTTAAATAATTTAATAGTTTTATAGTTTCTAAAAGTACCCCTACCCTCTCTTATAAAAGAGAACCACCCCTTTTCTTTTATTACCACCTCAAAAACCATTTGGCTCAGCAAAAACCTACCAAATTCTCCTCCAAAATTCCATCACTTCATCCTAGATTCCATAATTTTGGCATAAATCCATCATCAAGAGTACTATTGTGAAAATCAAAAGGATACACTCAAAGAAGAGGTAATTATTTTAATAATTCCATCCAATTTCATTTATTATTCAACTCCCTACTCCTATGTTGATTCCCAAATAAAGTAATAAATCCAGTATCAGCTACATTATTACATGTTATTATGATTATGGTACAACAATATTCCTCCTTTTAACCATCTTATGAATAACAACATCATCATTCATGCGTACGTACGACTAACCATCTCCACACCATGGTGTAATTTTTTTTAATACTACTTTATTTGTATGGGTATAATGATAATTATAGTGGATATAAATATGAAATATAGCATTATATTGATTCATTATAATTAATATATCATCCTATTATATACCATTTAATCATCAAGGGAATGATATTGTCGCTAGTGTGTACGTACGACCTACCATCTCCACGATGCAGTGAGATTCATTGTCCACATTAACCATTCAAGAATGATTAAAAAATTTATTTGATGAGTAAAAATTTTTTATAAACTTTTAGTCATTCTGGATATGAATAAAATACATCATATTCATAACAAACATTACTTACACAACAAATCATGCATAGGAAAACAAATCATTTAACACACAAAACAATAGTAATACTAAAATATTATTAAAAAATGATATTTGAGGATAATATATGATATCATAAATATTTAAATAGTTTTGGTATAATTTAAAAACATGTTTTATTCATTATTCAAGAGGTTAATGAACCCTCTGATAAAGGAAAGTATAAGGTAATGGATAATTACACGACCTCATTATCACCTGAGGTTGTTATATGTAAGTAGCTACTAGGACATCTTAATCATTAATGTCCATGTTTCCCAAAACAAATTTCAAAATATTATCAACAATAGTTTAAAGAATTTTTCCCCATGTTTTAATTTTTAAAAAATTGTTTGAAAGTAATCTTTCCACCATTATCCAAAGGAAGTACTTTGTGACCTTTTTTTGAAAAATTATGGAAAGAATGCTTTTTTAGCTTATATGTCCCAAGAGGCTATTTTCCGCCATTATGATGCGTCAACATTTTTATATTTTACTTACAATATTACAATGTTATTTTCAAATTAAAATTTTTCTTTTATAATTGCACAACATTAAAATGATTTCAAAGAAAAAATTGACATTTATCTCTAAGAGTTTTAATGATTTATTAGATTATTTTCATCCATGTCAACATCCTTTGTTGGATTTTATAATTAATTGAGGTTGATTTATTATGATAAAATCTTCCATATTGTATTGATGGGTTTATGATATATTTGAATTTTGAGGTACTATTTTGATTCCATTCATGGTTTATGGTTAAATTATTAACATTTTGTTTGCTACTTTAATATGAATTTTTATGTTATGTTTTACCCCATTTATAAGAGGAATGTATTGGACATAGTAATTGATTAGTGGGGCCTGCTATATCCACTCGATGCATCGGTATGTCTCATGAGACAAACTAGTGTCTTGTTATGAGGCCTTGGCAGTAGTGTTATTTATGGTCTTGGCATGAGGCCATACTAGTATATTTATGATGTTAGACATTATGAATGTTTTTGTTATGGGATTAGTTATTGATATTACATGTGATTAATTGACTAATAGAATATCCATGTTAATGTTAAAATGGAATTATTTGATTTATTCTTTCCATATTATATTTAAGATTTTGTTTAAAAGGATCGTGTTTCAATTTTATACCTGTCTTGAAAAGATTATTCTTATTTATGTTAGCTTCCGCTATATTTTTTTATCCTTACATAGCATCTGATGTCACCCCTTTCTTATGTTTCATTTTTCCCTAGGATGTGGGGAATTATATTTTGACGGACCTGTAGGGATATTCTAAGGAATATGAGTGATTTCAAAGGATATACTACGTTGTTTTTCCTTTCTTGATGTAATGTAAAACTTATGTTTGTATCCAGTTTGTACAAGGCTACTAAAATGATTGGTCCTTCGGGATTTGATTTCTTATGAACATGCCAATGTAATAAAATAATGCACCAACTCTAGGAAACTAGGGTTGAGGCATTACATAATAGGTGCATGATTGGTACACAGTTAGCAAAAACTATAGGCCTCTATCGTGAAATAGTGAGTGGTATTTTTAATTGCCTATATTTTTTTCAAATCCACACGAACCCAAAACACATCCCCCATTTCACCCAGACATAGAACCATATGATTTAGGACAATTTTAGAGCTTCTCGGATGGATTCCAAGGCTGTCTAACCTCCATTCGTTGTAATTCTAAGCCAAAATCAAAGATCTTCCTCTCTAACAATATGTGGATCCTATCTAGTTTCATTACCATTCATCCTCTTTCATTCTCTTGTTTTTTGGTGGATGTTATCTTTTATTATTATATTTATATATCAAGATTTGTTTAATCTAGATCTAGTATTGTGGATCTAGATCGAATTTGGAAAGATCATTATTTCTTTAATCTTGATTTTGGTAAATGAGATACAATTATAAATATATGTCATTGTGCATGTCAATTTTGGTTATTTTCATTAGGTGATCTTTATAAATAAATTGAGGTAGGAGGTCTAAATTTCAAAACTCATAGTTGTGATTTTGATTACTTATATGAAAGTTGTAGAATTTATAGATCTGTTTAATAATTTTTATCTCAAAATGAATTAATTAAAATATTAAATTAACTAATTGAGATATTTTTAAAATTGTGAGATTTTGGAACGTTGAACAGTTTAATTAATTGGAGAATATGTCATGATATTTTTTAATTTGATAATTAATCATGGGAATTAATTATGAGAGAATTTATTTGATTTAATTGGTGAATTTATTATGTAATTTATATCTTTTTATGGACGTTATAAATTAAGATAAATAATTACATAATTAATTATGAGGTTTTGGGATTCTGTGTTTGAATAATTAATTGGTGAAATAATTACTAGTTATTGATATTGTGAAGAGATTAATTAATTGTCAAATTATATAATGAACATGGGATAATTTATTTTTTAATTAATTAATGGATGTTTTTAGGGTTGATATTGATAAGAATATTAATGTTTTTAATCTTGGTTTAAGTTCTAAAGTGACAAAATGTGATAATGAGATACTTGTGAAGTTATGATAAGAAATGATGCATATGAATAGTTGATAAATGGGGTTCTAGAGTTGACAATATATTCCAGTGATGTACATGGATAGTTTTTCAATGTGGGTTAGTCATGATGATCTATGATAATGATAGATCTATCTATATGGTTGATAAATGGGGTGAAAGATATTATGATATACAACAATTATATATGCGTATGATTGAGAATTGGGGTGCTAGAAATTACGATCTACACAAATGATATATATCCATGATTGATAATTGAGGTGATATACATGATGTTCTATTCCCCTGATAAATAAATATATATATATATATATATGTATATGAATGTCTTACAAATGGGGTACTAGACATGGTGTTCTACATGAAAAACATCGGCATTGGATTCTGGATCCAAGCGGCTGTAGTTATAAAAATGAAATGAAATGGACAATGAAATTCCATTTGTTTAAATGAATTGTGAATTGATAATGCAAAATAGATCAGACTCCGATGTGGGATGAAGCTGGTATTGGGGTATGGGTTTCCTTGGGGACCTGATGGTTCATGTGGTTAAATTAAGATTGATTAATAATGAGATAATTATTTACTTATGAATTGTAATTATTTTTTTATACAACGGAATACATATGTTATTACCTTGATTTCTTTTAAAAATCACTGTGGGTTTCATACTAAGATGCCCTCACACCCTGCTCAGGCTTCCTAATCAGTATCTTAATATATTTCATGGATGAATGTAATTTTAAGAGAAACAAACCTATTCTAGATGGATGAGTTGAGATAGATCATGGTTGAGGGATAATATGTGGTTCAAGACATGCTAGGGAGTTTTCAAAGTATATATTCTTAGTTTTCATTTTATAAATTTGACATGCACATTAGCCTGGAATGTTTCTTCTTTAGTTGGATATTATATTTCCTTTATTAATTGTCTTAAGATATAGGTATTTTTTATAGTGGTAAAATATTATGTTGTTGTTTATTTATTTTTTCTTGGGTATTAATCTGATAACCAAGGGTATAGTCTCCTCATGACTAAATTATTATACCATCACTATTAGTCGGTACGGGGAGGCACACTTTAGGTCATGTGACTGACAGGCTCGGTGCACCAATGAATGGCACATGAATCGGGACATTATAAAGTAGTATCATAGGCATGTTTTTTCCTTTTTTTATTACTACATAAGAAAGGGTGAAATGATACTAGGAAGTGTCAGGGCTTAGCTACGACCTCGTGCATGGGACTATCTACCCCATGTATGAGGGAGAACCCAAGTGCCTAGGCTGGTATTTTTTTTATTACTATTCGCTATTATAGTTTAATGTTATTTCATATTGGGTGATGCATTTGTTGTGTGATTTTATTATTGCTTCATGGATTTGTTGAGAATTTATTCCTGGACAGTTTCGGATGAGAGAGGAGTCTTTATGAATAATTCTAGGCACTCCAGATTATTTTGTGGCATGTATCATTTTATGTATGCATGGGAAAACAGGGTTTGGGTAACATATTGAACATAAAAATTTTTCTTAGATTATGAAATTAGAAGTGGTAAAAATGATTGAATAACGTGAATACATTGGAATATAAAATAAAAATTTGTTCTATGAGAATGTCTTTACCCTTTTTAACCAAGATCTAGGTGTATGATGGTTAAGGTTAGTGATAGAGCTTTAGCTTTGAATGTGTGGAAATGTTTTGGAAAATTACTTTTTGTGATTCTTCTTCTTATATAAATATGATAAAGTAGTGTTATGAGTCATAAGACATTCATTTGGAATTGTAGAGTTATTCCTATTAAGAGGATGGCATGAGAAGATGATTGGAGATGCACTACAAGCAGTGGAACATGAGGCACTGATAGTTCCATGTGAGGAAGTAGGCTATCTGTTCTGAGAGAACTTCACTTGGTTCATGAAATTCATAGAATAAGACATAGGTTGGGTTGGGAAGAGAATTTATAACATGATGAGGGAGATACAGTTGCAAGACCATCCGACCATTACTGGAGAGGGTGAACCTAAGGGAGATGTGTTTTGAGTTGTGCCAATTAAGATGATACTTGACCATTTGGATACTCTAGTTGAGAAGAGGGTCAAGTTGGCTGCATATATGTTATGAGGATCCGTGAAGTGTTTGTGAGAAATCCCTGATCATATTGGAAATATTTATAGTGTGCTATAGAAGTACTTCTTGGAGAAGTTTTCAATGAACTTCTTCATAGAGACACTGAGACATGAGATAAAAGGTGAGTTTATGTGGATGACTCAGGGGATTATTTCTATGATGGACTCCTCTAGAATCTTTACATATTTTCAATACTTTTCTCCTATATTTGGTAAAGTTAAGGCTAATTCAACAAAAATATTTTAGGATTGACATAAGTGTGAGATTAATTCCTAGGTGAATATATTCAGGCGGAAGATGTTTTGAGAAGTGGTGAATGAGGCTCTCATCTCATAGGGAATCATGAAGATGCTTATAGTGGACGACATGTGTTTTTTGGATGATCTAGAGGTACATATTCTGAGAGTATGATTCATTATTTTGAGAACATTATCTGATGAATTAGGAAGAAGAGTGGACACTCAGGGGGATCTATCACTCAGGATCTTACCAACGTACTTTTCAACCAGTGTGGTAAGCCAAGACACTTTATTAAACTTTTTCCCCAACCACTAGTGGAATGATGAGCTTGAGGCAAGATGGGACATCTATAGAGGTTCTGTAGCCACCTAAGGTTGACAGTTATTGATGGAGGAGCTATACATAACTATGGTGCATAAATGTGATCTTATGAACCACATCTGTATATAATATAGAGTTCTACTAGATAAGGTTGTATAGGCAGAGGAAATGGTGTTTCTAGGAAAGAGTTACCATATTATTAGAGTGGTGAAACTCATTAGAGTGAGACTACATCACAAGGAAGAGGTGAATGGCTGTTTTCTGAAGTGATGCTTTTAATTTTGGATAGAGGGGCTGGGCCATCGATAGTGAGTAGTACTATTCTTGTGGCATCTACTTCCGGTATTTCCTTATTTGATACGGGTGCCTCTCATTCCTTTATATCCTGAAAACTAGTGATGGTTTGAGCTTAGAGATGAAGTTTATGGGTGGGGTTGTGATGATAGATACACGGTTGAGAGTATGGTCTTGAGACATCTATTTGTGAAAGGGATGTTCTCTCAATGTTGGTGAGTATCATTTTCTATGGTATCTATAGATCCTAGATCTGTCATGATTTATCCAAATTATGGGTATGGACTAGCTATTCATGTACTGTGCTAGTATTGGTTTTTTCTTGATGAGATTGACTTTCACATCTCCCAAGGGTTACTACTATATTCTTTGTGGAGATTTGGATATCCAAGTAGGACGAGTTGGGCTAGTTACTCGGAAACTAGGAGATCTCACAACTAAATTTTCTATTCTATTACTAGATGATAATGGTGTGATGTAGAATATCTTTCCACTAATATTGGAATAGATTTAGGATGTTTTCCTAAAAGTATTATTAGGGATTCTACTAGAGAGGGCACCAGGAGATCAAATCTGAGTTTCTGGAATTTTTCCTCCCTGAAATGGGGGCCCCACCGGGGGTATTTATAGGCTGATGAAGACCCTGGGCGAAATTCAGATAGGGCGTGCAAGTCAGCAGCGCAACCCCTGGGCGCCGCACAAGTATACTTGTGCGGCCTTGATGAAACATGCACGACCCAAGTGCAAATGAATCTTTTTTCATGCCTTTTTCAATTTTTGATTTTTTTTCAAAGGATGAATCACTTTGGGTTCAAGGTATTTCCCATTTTCATTCATTTAGACTTTGTGATGGAATGAAGAATCAACAAAAGTCCCCCCTCAGAGTTGGATCTGGAAGAAAAGAGGATTTGACTCTGAGCGAAAAAGAAAAACCAGGGGCCTTTGTGGTTATTGGCAGTTTAAAGTCATGCATGTCGGACACAAAAAGGCTAATGTTTAAGGTCAAATAGCTTTGACCGAATGGATAATGGATTAAAATTTATTCAATTCCTTGATAATTTATCTGGAAACATATTACCACACTCAAGTATTAAAGAAAACATGTAAACTATGACTTAAGAAATTTTAAATCTGAGGAATGATATGGAAAAAGGGAAAAATGCATTAGAAGAACTAGTTCCCAAGAATGAAGTTACCATTATTTAACAAACCTGTTATGGGGTTGATTTATGCAGGGCCACCTAAGGGAATTTGCTGCATAGTCAAATAATAGTATCTTTTAGCTGACAAGTCTATTATGTAGAATATTTATACAAGGCCACCTAAGGGCACGTCCAGCATAGTCAGGCAAAAGAACTCTCAGAAATTTACCTTTCTACTACTAAAAAGCCAGTGGAAGTTTACGGAGATTCAAATTTTCCAAATCATAGAGTTTTCTGTATGGAGAAAGGTACTTGAATATGGAGAAGATATTTCCAAGAAAGATCGTCTAAGAACTGGTTGAATGTCACTCCTATAAAGGTCTGACCCAAACGTAGTCAAGAGAAATATAAACCATAGACATGAATAATTTTAGATCATGAAAAAGAACATGGGACAAATATGTTAAGGATGGATATTTTTTGTGGATCCTTTACATATTGTTGATAAGACCAATAAACACAAAAGATGTTTTCTTCCCAAGAATGAAGTTACCACTATTTAACAAACCCGTTAGGGGGTTGAATTATCCAGGTCCACCTAAGGGCATTGGCTGCATAGTCAAATAATAGTATCTTTTGGATGACAAGTCTGTTATGTAGACTGTTTATGCAAGGCTGGCTAAGGGCACGTGCTGCATAGTCAGGAAAAAGAACTCTCAAGAATTGGACATTTTGTGACCAAAAGTCAAGAAAAGGGTTATGAAGATCTGGAAGTATTTAAGACTAGGAGCATGACAAAAAAATGGGAATTTGTTCAAGGAATGTCGAGATACACAGACCAATGCTAACCATGATCATGTTGTGGATGGTTCCGGAATTGGGATATTGGACTTCACTACGTATCCCATAAAGATGGGAATCAAGCCATACATAGTCCATGAAATACAGTTTAACGTCATGTGGGACAAAAGTATGGGTGATCTTAGTTTAGGGTCATAGAGCTCAGACTATAATAATGAATACACTATGTGTGTTTTCATATGGACTTTTCAGCCAGGGGACTGTAATTAGAATTTGGGGTTAGGCCCAAAGACTTAGGGATGGATTCGAGGGACACTCAAATGTTCCTACGTATCCCATAAGGATGGGAATCAATCCCACGTAGTTCTAAAAAATACCCTATGTACAGATTTTGGTTCTGACATGTGAAGGGTGAAAGGCGACTTTAGTGCAATGATGGTTTGACCCAAGATAAAAGGGTCAAGAATTTCCATGTATGCACATAGTCTTTAGAATATAACATGATTGAAGATCAATGTAAATAAATATTCCCTCTCAGGTGAGGGTATCAGAGACTGTTTTAGTTTATTTTCATACAGGACAAAAGGTGTTGTACAGTTTAACGTCGTATAGAAAGGACGAAGGTGGACCAATGTAAAGATATTGATTCTGGGTGTGGTTTCACAAATCAACATCCTATGAGATGGAGGTGAACTGATGTGAAGATATTGGTTTTGGTCTTGAACCTTAGGTGGTTTCCTATGTACCCATCCTAGAAGGCAAGGATCAAAGTCCGCGTAGTTTAATTAAAAAATTAATTAGTGATCAAATTGTTCTTGGGGAAAACGACCTAAAAATGGTGTTGGGACTTACGCATGGTTAGCTGCACAGACAGGGTGTTATGGTTGAAGTTTACTATAAGATGATGTGAGTCATACTCGCTGTGAGAGACAAGAGGTACCAATAACCTTAACGATGCACAGTTTAATGTCATGTAGGACATATGAAGGGACTATGCAATTTAAATTCTTGTAGTGAGGATTATTGGCGTTGCACAGTTTAGTGTCATGTAGTAGGGAAAAAATATAGATTAACGTCATATAGGACATATTAAGGGACTTCTGTATAGATTAGCGTCATGTAGCTAGGACGATGGGTACAATACAGTTTAACATCATGTTGGACGAAAGGGGGACTGTGCACTTTAATGTCATGCAGTAAGGACCAAAGAGGACACATCTTAACTTCATGCTGGACGTATTAGGGACTTTTCTAGTTTTACATCACGTAGGACGAATGAGAAGTACAGTTTAACGTCATGCATGACAAATATAGGGACACTGTTTAATGTCATGTTGGACAATAAAAGCGCTGTACAGTTTAGCGTCATGTAGCTAAGACTATGGGGAAAATACAGTTTAATGTCATGTTGGACAAAAGGGATGAAAATAGTTTACGGTCATATGCATGGACCGTGGATGGTGAATTTTAACGTCTTGTTGGATGATAAGGGACTATGCAGTTTAAAGCCTTGCAGCAAGGACAACACAATTTAATGTCATGTTGGATGAAATGAGTTCAAATAGTTTAAGGTCATATGCTTGGATTGTCGATGGTGCAGTTTAACATCTTGTTGGATGATAAAGCATTTGTGTTACATAAAATAAATCTTTAGAAATCTAGCATTGGTTGGAGTAGTGATGACTTCTCCATCCATTAGGATTAAATAATAAGCTCCATTGGAGTAGACCTTATGTATTGAATAAGGTCCTTCCCATTTTGGCTCATGCTTGGGAGGTTTATTTCCTGGTATCATTGGAGTTCTGAGAACTAATACCAATTCTCCCTGAACGAATGAACGAAGATGAACTTTTTTGTTGAAAAATTGTGATATTGGATTCTGATAGACTTCCAAGTGGTGCAGGGTGCACAATCTTTTCTCATCTAAGCATTCCAATTCATCCAATTGATTTTGAGATTGTTCATCTGTAGATGATTGATCAAAAATGGCTACTCTAAGTGAGGTTAATTGAACCTCAATGGGCAAGACTACTTCTGTTCCATATACCAATGAATATGGATTTGACCGCGTTGCAGTGCAGGTGGTGGTTCGATAAGCACATAAAACATGAAAAGCTTTATCAGGCCATGATTTCTTATAATTATCAACCATCTTTTGCATTATGTTTGAAAGAGTCTTGTTGAAATCTTCTATCTGGACATTGGCCGCTGCATGATACCGAGATGAATGGTTAGATTTGATGTTGTATTCTTGATTCAACTTCTTCACCTCAGATGAACAGATGTTGGTGCCATTTTTCGTCAATATGGTATGAGGTACACCAGATCTGGTAATGATGTTAGACTTGATGAAGCTAATAATTCATTTAGAACTAACTTCTTTGAGGGGTATTACCTCTGCCCTTTTGGAAAATAGGTCAGTAGTAGTAAGAATATATTTATATTTCTTGGATGTTGCCGAAGGATAAGGTCCCACTACATCCATTCCCCATGTGGCAAATGGCCATGAGTATTTAGATGTATGAAGAAACTCATGGGGTTGATGAATGATGTTGGCATGTAATTGGAAATAATGACACTTCCTTGTGAAATCAACACAATCTTGTATCATTGAAGTCCAAAATTATCCTAGACTTCAAATTTGATCAGATAGTCTATGTTCAGACTGGTGGGCACCACAGACTCCTGCATGCAGTTCATTCATGACAACCATTGTCTCTTCACCATCAATGCATCTGAAGAGAACTCCATAAAAAACACATTTGTAGAGAATTTTCTCTAGGTGATTCGGGCTATCATAAAGAGTGAAATTTACCACATGTCTCCGGACTTGTTCTAACCTGGCTCTATCAAGTAGAAGTGTTCCATTTTGAAGTTATTCCTGGATAGGTGTCATCCATCCTGTAGTATGACCATATGGTTCATAGATGGGACTAATTTCATTGATTTATTCTGTCCTGGATTGAACATAAGGTGAAATTGTACAACGGTGGGAAATACTCATGGTTGTCTCGTCCCGATTTGGATCTTCTAGAGCTGTGGCTATATTAGCCAGTGCATTAGCTTTGGTATTTTTTGATCTCAGGACATAAGAAAATGTCAGTTCCGAAAGAAATTTCTCCATTAACTCTCTGACGTAATCATACAAAGGGATTAGTTCTTATTTTCTGATTTTATAATCCCCATTGACTTGTTTAATTACCAGGTCTGAATCACCTTTCACCTTTAAGTGACTCACTTGTGCTTGAAGCAACAAATCCAATCCTGCGATAAGAGATTGTTATTCTGATTCATTATTTGTACTGCCTCCCAACAATGAGAGGGAATATGGTAGCACTGCATTTTCCGTGGAAATGAGTTCAATTCCTAACCCAAATTTTTTGAATTTAGGATTTTCAATTTTCCTCCCTGTTGGACTTCTGGAAGCACCATAAAAGTACATTTCCCATTATTTGAAGACTATCTTGAATAAAGAATACTTCCTCATCAGGAATTTCAATAGCTGGTGATGTATCTTCTTTTGAAGGATGTTCAGAAAGGAAATTAGCCAGAGCTTGGCCCTTTATTGCCTATTGAGACACATACTAAATTTCAAATTGCTGCAAAATAATTTCCCACCTTTCCAGACGTCCTGTAAGCATTGGATGACTAAGGATGAATTTGAGCGGGTTATTGTGAGATACCAATTTGATCTTGTGATGTTGCAGGTAGTGTCTCAAATTCTGAACTACAATGATTAATGCTAGGAAGCACTTCTCAATATTTGAATATCGGGTTTCTGCTTCAAGCATAGTCTGACTGAGATAGTAGAGGTTGTTTTCATTCCCAACATCATTTTTCTGAGCAAGAAAGGCACCCAATGATTTCTCTAAAGCTGTCACATAGAAGATAAGTGGTCGTCCTTCAACATGTGGCATTTACACCGGTAGACTCAATAGATACTTCTTAAGAATATCGAATGCTTCTTGGCATTCTTCAGTCCACTTGTAAGTGACTCCCTTCTTCATCAATTTGGTGAAGGGTAAACTTTTTCATGCCAAATTGGCAATGAAACCCCGAATATAGGATAAGTTTCCTTGAATTCCTCTCAATTATTTTAAATTTTGAGGAGGGGACATACCAAGGATTGAATTTTTTTTCTCAGGATTGACTTCGATAACATGGTGGCGTACAAAAATGCCGAGGAATTTTCCTGAGGTTACACCAAAAGCATATTTTAAGGGAATTATCTTCAAATTATGTTGCCGAAGTTTGTTAAATATGATTTACAAATCAGACAAGTGATTAGAATGTTGTTTTTATTTAACCACCAAATCGTCCACATAACATTCAACAAACTTCCCTCAAAAGGGTTTGAAGATACGATGCATGGCACACTGATATGTTGCTCCTGCATTATTCAGGCCAAAGGGAATTACCCTATAGAAAAACACACCTTGAGGGGCTCTGAAGGTTGTAGATTCTTCATCTTCTAGAGCCATTCGGATTTGATTACATCCAGAATATCCATCCATAAAGGAACGTTCTTCATAGCCAGTTGTTGCATCAATTAATAGTTCTGTAATCGGTACTGGAAAATCACCCTTAGGACAATGCCGATTAAGATCTCTGAAATCAATGAAAACTATAATTTTCCCATTCTCCTTTTTCACTGGGACAATATTAGCCAACCACATGGGATATTGAACTTCTCTGACGAAGTTAACTTTGATGAGCTTATCCACTTCATCTTCAATTTTTGAATCATAGGTTGGGTGTGTTCTTCTAAAGGCTTGTTTGAATCCTTGATTATCTTCTGGAAAACCCAAACGATGAGTGGAAACATCAGGATCAAGCCCTAGCTTCTCTGAATAGTTCCAAGAAAATATATCTCGATTTTTTATTTTAAAAAGAAATATACATCTCTTTCTCTTCAAGAGTCATGGACAAACTAATTAAAGTGGGACGTGGATCTTCTTTTGTAACTGGATTTATTTTTCTGAGTTCATCCACGGTGGTAGAGATACCCTCTTCAAATGCTGGAGGAGCATCCCTGAGAACTTTTTCTTCTTCTTCAACATTTGTTATTCCTTCTGTTTGTACTTGCATAGTAGATGGTGAAGTAGAATTTCTATGATCATAAGAGATGTTAAAATTTGAACATCTTGAAGAAGAAGCCTCCATTTCCAACTTTATTGATGATGAAAGGTCTTCCTTGGGTAATATATAGGATATAATGGACTTAGAATTGACATCATCATTCACCTCTGATATTACTATAACTTCTTCTAGCCTAATTGGTGAAGTATAGACTTTCTGGATTTCAGAGGATGAAATGAAGACATCTCCATTTGATCTTTCATCATTGCTGGTTGGATCACCACATTCTCCCATGCTCTCTGGATTGTTTGCCGTAATTGTCATTATGGAGGTTTCCATCAGAGTATTTTGATTTGGGTATATCCTATCAATTTTAATGATAGGAAACACATAATCTGTACTCACATGTGTAAATGGGTTTACTGGAATCTTTTGCCAACCATATAAAGCATTATCTTTAGTAATCTCTCTTATTGTGGATTTCTCATTTCCCTTCATGTGGTAGAATTCTGCCTCAATCTATTGAGATTCACATGTCCTGAACGATGATTTATCACCATAAAATGTTCCAATTTGACCATCAAAACAATATTTGAGACATTGATGGTATGATGAAGGGATAACTGCATGTTGATGTAGCCAATGTCTTCCAAGCAAGATGTTGAAGGCTGATTCATGAATCAACAACCATGAAATCTGAACTGGATACAAGATCTCCAAACTGAGTTCTTAGTGTATTCTCGCCTAGCAGTTCTTGTTCATTTTATCATATCCTTGTAACATCAAAGTAAAAGGAGATAAATCAGATTATGTGAGGCCCAATCAACGAAGTGTACAAATGGGGATGAGGTTGACTCCTGAACCATTATAAATGAAAACTCTTCGGAC
Organism: Viscum album; assembly: GCA_963277665.1. Lineage (NCBI taxonomy): Eukaryota > Viridiplantae > Streptophyta > Magnoliopsida > Santalales > Viscaceae > Viscum > Viscum album. Next base: position 1,881,210,346 of record OY728138.1, on the reverse strand, counting down.
ATCTACACCATTGACCTTTCCAGATAAATACAAAGGTCTAATATGTCTATAAACGACATCATCTTCATCTTCATCTATAAAAGATATCACTGCATGGCATCCTGCAGGATTATTCTCTACATGGTAGACTTCAGCTGCAGCGATTTCAATTTCAAACTCCCGAGGACTCAACAAAGCCTCCATGAGTGCCTCTTGAAGATCCTTTGACCAATTCAAAGCATCCAGAATTGATAACATGGCCGGTATTTGGGAAAAGTGTTTCAATACATCATAATTTTGATCCAAAGGTATATGTTTCCCAACAGGAACATGTAGTTCCACAAGTGCCGTAGAAGTTGATGCTTTGGAAGTAGATACATCTTGTATCAGGGTAGGAGTTGGTAATACTCCTCGCTTTGGAAGATTAGACCGAATAGGCCTATTTACTTTCTGAGAGGAAGAAGATGGAACCTTCAACCGATCTTCCAGAATAATTGTGCCAGGACTAAGTCTACCGTGTGTGGAAGAACTTGCTTGTTTTTGTTGAGATCGTTTAAGGTCTCTACCATGAGTTTCGACCGCATACACAGTTCTAGCAGGGGTAGAATTGGAATAGTGGCCTATGAAAGATCCACATATTCCCCTTTATATTATTCCTCTAGAAGTTCCTCTAATTCCTCTATTTGATATAGGGAACTCGGTCTCATCAAAATCAAAACTGTGACCGGCATATGGATCTGTTAATTGAATCATATTAACAGAACCGAAGATCAATTCTTCATCTGATGAAGACTCTGCCTAATTAGCCTATTTAGGCTGTGACGTTTGATGGGGTGGTGCCCGTGACTTTGATGTAGATGGCATAAAATCTTCCAAAGTCAAATAAAACTTAGGATTTGACACGATTTCATCTTCTTCTGATTGTTCCTCTTTCTTTGAATTATGTCGTTTCTTTGAGGATTTTCCATCTGATGAAGAGGGTTTTTCTGTAGCATTTATAGAAGAAGACACAATTGTGTTCTTTAATTGTGTTTGCAAAATGGAAAGAGTTTGGTTGATAATTTTTCTGACCATCCAATAATCATATTGTTTGCGCATTTTTGTTCTTGACCTCTTGCCACTCGCCTTCTTCCTCTGGATCTGTAGCAGTAACACATGCTACCTGAGCTGAAGAAGCTTTCTGTTTGACTTGTCCCAAGTCGACCATTTTTTGTAGGATTTCTTTGAAGACAAAACACTTTTTAATGGGATGCCCTAACATTTGATGAAATGGGAAGTAATTGGGACGGTCTTAATCTCCTTCCCTGTTCTACCTCTTGGGCCTTTGCAATTGGACCAAATTGTTTTCTAGAGCCAAAATGAAGTAACCAGGAACTTGTTCATTTTAGAAAGAGTAAACTTTTCTCTTTAGATCCTGAAATTGTTTCCATCATTGATCTCTATGATCATCTTGATGAATCCACCTCTGTTGTTTGCGCTCAGGAGGTGGAACCCATTGAGAAGATGATGGTTTTGAAGTAGAAGCAGGTACAGGTGCTTGTTTAAGAATAAGTGTAGCAGTATCTACATTACCCATTCTCCTTCCTGGAGCTGATGTAATTACATGAGATTTATCCGTAGTCTTCATAAGAGAATCTTTAATCTGTTTAGAGATTAAAGTATGGTCTCAAAAGCCTCCTGTGTATTTCACAGGGATCAGCGGTGTCCATAACTCATCACGCATATTTTCCACACTGATTGGAAACAGTTCTTCTTAAGGGAGTGCTAAGATCAGGGAATATGTTAATCCCTTCCAGCGAGCAATGAAATCCAAAACCCTTCCATTTTCCCTTTTCTTATAGTTTGTAAGATTAAAAACTGCTGTCTTTGGCAACATTGAGCTTAATTGAAGAAGGAATCGTTGACGGAGATCCTCCCATACGGTAATTGATAGGGATTGCAAGCTTGTATACCAGATAAAATTAGGTCCTTGTAATGGCTGTACAAAACACTTGAGCTTAAGTTCTTCCTGTTGCTGAGGGGTTCCCATCATAATATTTCAACTAGAAATAAATGTGTTAAGTGTTTCTCTAGATCTGAACCATTGAATATTGGGAATGTGGTACTTGAAAAATTTGATGGGGGAGGAATTGCATCAATCCATTCAGGGTAGGCTCTCTTTTCTGGTTGAATTTTAGAACTCTTTCCCTCCATAGCTTCAAACAAAGACGTTAATGACTCAAGAGTAGTTATTAACTTTTGGGAAACATCAGGTTGGGCTTGGACCTGAACAGGTGAAATGACTAGAGCTTGGACAGATGCAGTGGCTGGTACTGCAACTGATGGTAGCACTGCTGATTATTGTTGCACTTGACCCATAGGATTAGACTAGTGTGGGTGTACTGGTAGAGGAGGATATTCTTGATCCATCTCAGTAGCCACAACAAATTCCATTGGCTGAGTGACACCAGCACGCTTAGGAGGAAGACTACCTTGAAGTAGTTCTGCATTCAACCTCCTCAATTCCTTTATTTCTTCCTCTTGTTGTGAAAATCATTGCTCTAGTGAGAGTGATTGGCCTTCTCCAGAAGAAGGGTATGTAACCTGATTATTTCCTTTCCCCTTATTGGACACCTTTTGGAGAGGGGGAAGTGGGTTACATGAAGGATTACCTAGATTCTAGATAATCCTTTGATTTTGTGTATGCACACCTTCTTCATTTGTGTCTGTACGTACAACTTCTTGAGCAAGAACCTCTTCATCTGATCCCTCTAAGTGAGCCTCATATGGTGGATCAACAACAACGACATTGATGACATGAATTGATGCATAATGCATTGAATCCCTTCTATTGGAATTTTTTGCGATATTGTCTTCTTCCATGTCCCTGATGAGACATTTCCTTTTGTTTATTTGATCCCTCATGAACTTCTTGGCGAGCCGTAATTTTGAGGGAATCTTCGAATAATTTGGATCTTAGTTCCTCTTGAGGCTTCTTCTATAATCGAGAGAAGACTGACTTTCTCTGAGGAAGAGATTGATGATTTGAAAAATTCCCATGTCTAGTATACTAGGGTTATTCCTGCTCAACTCCTCGAATCCTATTTGATGATTCCGAGGGTTGGGTTAAAAAAGTCCCCAGTCTGGCAATCTGGAGTGGCTCTTGAGATGCTACATCTAAGACTTTCTTGAAATCTCTCTTGAACTTGTGGACTTTAGTCCAGAAATTAGCTGGATGCATCAACCTGTATCCACTTTTATCACCCGGCTCAAAAGACCCTTGGATGATTTCTGACACTTCTGTCACTGGGTGATGTGCTTGCTCCGAACGAGCGGCTTGTTCAATATTCTCATTGTCTTGATGCAGTAGTAATTCAACAACTTGTTCTCTATATTCTTGATTTTGATAGGAACTAGTTGATTCCTATTCTTGGGAAAGCTTTTGATTACAAACAAAACCCATTTACTGTGGTCGACCATGAGAAATAACATTGCATGAGACCGTTTTCGACAGGCTTTGCTGACTAGAGATCACAATGAAATGTAGTGCTCCATGAACACCCCATCCTCTGATATGAATACCAGATGGGTCATTGGAAATTAACTGGCAACAATCTTCTTAGTGCGCCAAGGCATAAACACTGAAGGGCTCTTTTCTGCTTTTCAGCCTTCAGATATCGAGAAACTGAGAGAGATGCCAAGTCAATTTGGTGTTTTAACCCTTTTATTATCTTGACATGATTTTTATATTCATCATAAGATAATATTTTCTTTTTCAACAGATAAAGAGTTTTCCATATGTTGAGAAGAATATCATGAATTGCAACTTCCTTCAACATCACTGGAATGTCATACTGAGAATCAGCCAAAGGCCAAAACATAACTGGCACTTCACCATTTGCCAGTTGTTTTCTCATGTTCAGTACTTCTTATTTATCATTCAATGAATATTCTTCTACCTTATTAGACTAGAGCTGGTGCTTCATTATTGCTTCATCGGATTCAACAAGATTGGTAGATAATTAACAGATCAAAATAGAAGATGAACGACCCAGGGGTGGTTCGGAGAATGTCCTACACCCCAAGCTATCTTCTGATTGAGAAAGTGTTTCACCTGATAGTGGTAAAGCATCAGACATGACAGGATTCACATTTTCATGTGCCTCAAGATAAGAGGGATTTCTCATCACTACATTGTCCATTAGAGCATTTTCCAGGCAATGTGCATTATTACTGCGGGGAAGACTTTCACAGCTAAATTCGTCATCATGGGGAGGACTACCATGGTGGGTTATAGAAAAAGATGAAACATTTTTCTCCTAGGTCTTCTAACCACACAGTGGGTTCCTGTGGCTCTCATCTGAATATGAATCATTGAGATCGACCGAAGTGTCATGAAGAAAGCCTTCATGAGGAATTATCTGATGCAGACCTTCGGAATTAATGTTCCCACTATTGGGAACTGAGAGAGTAGAATCTTGAGTTGCAACAGATAATTGTCTAAGTGCATCAAGAACTCCAGCATCGAGCAAGGCCTTGTTACATGTTGTCCCTTGATTTCTTGACTGTTATGGGCGTGTCTTCTTCTAAGACGCCTTCTAACTCACTTTGGGAACCACTTGTTGAAGAAAGTGGTCATTATGGGAAGGTGTATGTGTCTTCTTCAGAGAAATGATCAGGTGAGGATGATTATCTCCACTCAAATCAGGTATATGTGTCTGACTTGGCTATCCGTATGATATGGGGGAGTAAGCCCCACAACCCTCCTGGACTGGAACGGATGTGTGTGTCTGTTCTGGAGTCAAATATTGATGTGTCACTCCACTAGTAGGGATAGATTATGTGTCTTTCCCTAAGATGCTTCTGAAGCTGTTATAATATCCGGACATGCATCCAAAATATGAGTAGGTATTTGCTTCTGCTCTTTAATCATTGATAGAATATGGTTGGTGACTTCAGCTACCGAAATAGGGATATAACTCCATTCCGTGCTTGGTGTAGGTGTGTGTGCCTTCTCCTGTCCTCCTTTTCCAGTCAGTAAATTTTGACAGTACTCATGTGTGGGGGCAGAGAGTTGAGTCTGCCTCCTGTTTGTCGCCAAAGCATTTTGACTGACATCTCCAAATTCTACCAAATGATACTGTTGGTAGGCTTGATTAATACTAGATGTTGTATGTGCCTGCTGATTGCACTCTGCCAAACGTGGTAGATGAAATTCCTTCAATACTGATAGACGAGGCTACTGGCAGGATTGATGAGTGTAAGTAGGTGTATGTGCCTGTTTACCAGCTGTCAACACATTGGGTTGGCGGTCTCCATCGCATGTAGTAAAACGAGCCGGTTGACTAGCCGATGATTTATAAACAGGTGTCTGTTCCTGTCTATATTACTCCCCTAGAATTACCTGGTGGGGATTGGCGTGTTGCTGCCAGACGAGTCTGCTAGACAACAGGATTAAAATGGACGGGTGTGTGTGCCCGCTCGTTTCTTGCCACCAAGTTAGGTTTGTGGATTTCTCTGGAGATGGAAGAGATGAGAACCTGCTCACTGTTGACCGGATTTTTCCTTTGGTGGTTCGTCTTCCCTCATTGGGTTTGAGGAACCTGATCTGAATGCCTGAAGATGATACCCTCATCATATTGAGGGCACAATGCTACATGTGTCTGGCAGCGATTGTTGATGGGATCCCTCAAGAATGGATCATGTCTCCTTAAATTAAGGCCCTGAGGGACTTACTCATTCACCTCCCCAGAAAATGGGAGTGAATGGTGATTGCGTTCCAGGGATAATGACCTGAAACGGTTGGAGACGATGGTTGGAACCACCTTCTTCTTAATCACTGGTCATCGTTGTTCGGAAGACCAGGGTGAATTGTTCACTTGGAGGGCTTATCGAGCATCCTTCAGAGTTAGAATGGTACCGTGTTGACGGTACTCCTTAACCAGTTCATTCGATACCCAACATTAAAGATGCTGAGTAGGTGATGTCGCCCTCAGAGCGGGCGGCGATCTAGTAGGAGTAGCAGAAAATGCATTCACAGTAGAGGTTTTCATAGCAGAGGCATTCACAGACATGAACATAAGAAAATACATTATTTTAATGCAGAAGATCGTGGAAAATAATTCATGTTTGATATAACAGATGTAATCAAGATAAGTTCAGCTGCTACATCTTTTGGATGAGAACATATGTTATTGATTTCTTTGTTGGCACTCTCATTGAGTTTTAAATAGGGTCCTAACAAAATAAGTAAAACATCATTTTAACTTTGTTAAGGATTCACGTTGGGTTCACCATTTTTTGTTTCCTCTGGAATTGGGGTTGATCTCATTGATTTAAGATTAAAAAATTCCAAGCAGTTTCTAAATGGTTTGTTCGTAGAATCGGAAACATCCAATGATTCCATATCCATTTGGACCTACTTTCCAAAGGTAGGTCCTCTTTAGTTGTGAACTGATGACAATGAATAATTTTCATTGGTTGAGAGTATGGGAGGTCAGACTCATCACACCTTTTTGATGGGAATTATTGTCTACTCCGAGACTCTCTTTATAGATTTAAGTTACGTTCATGAATCCTTATTACATTACCAATTATAAAATAATATTTTCTCTAGATCTTACAATCAATGATTAATATGTATGATATTTGGATAATATTTTATATGTATTCGAGGTTCTTCATCAATAGAGAATCATCTATATTTTTTAGAGATTCTTAGTTAATGGTATCGTTCAACACATTATATAAAATTCTCTTGGTCATTATGATGACCATACTAGTTTTAAAGCCTCTCAGTGGGGCACTTAAAGTTTATTGTCATTTAGAATGACATGGTTTATTTTAAAGTTGGGATCGTACCCGCAGATGGGATACCTACATATCCTTGGTTTTGGAAAAGGAATCAGAACCCACATAGTTTGAGTAAATAAGTATGAGTTTTATGCATGATTTATGGATCAAAGAAATATGTCATAATTACTTTTACACTCTAAGCTCACATGATTCATGCTTGGTGTGAGAAACAATAGCTATTGGTAAAACCAGACAATTATGCCATCATAAGAAATCATGTGGGGCTTATGTATGTATGACTGCCCAAAATAGATGAATATTGGGTTTTACTTAATGGAAGAAACCTAGGAAGAAGGTCTATAAAGGTATATGTACATTATGGAGATTTGGATACTCTAACATGGGGCTTACTCTTGAGGAAGGTTCCCAAATTAGGAAGTGACTTATGATTGGGTTTTACTCCTAAAAAGGAAGCCCAAGTCAAAAGTAAATTATGACTGGTTAAGAGATATTATGACTGGGGATTATTCTTAAAGAAGCGGTCCAGGTTAAAAGGAATTATAACTGGGGATTACTCTTGAAAAGGAAGCCCAAGTTAAGAAAATTCTGATTTTGGGAACTTGGGATTACTCCTAAGGAGGATGCCCAGATTTGAGAAATAATGACTGGGGATTATTCTTGAAGAAGATGCCCAGGTTAGGGGTCTTGGGGTTATTCCTAAGGAGGATGCACAAATTAAGAGAACTTGGACTGGGGCTTACTCCTGAAAAGGAGGCCCGGGTTAAGGATTCTCTCATCTTAAAGGATGAGGTTGAATGAATGGAATCTCTAACCTTAGTGACATAAAGATATGTAAATCACTAGGTTTTAAGGGATGTTCCACAAAATTAATTTCGGATAAGGAAGGAAACAAGTAAATCATGACATGAATGGATTTGGAGAGAGTTCTAAAGGCTTAATCTTGAAGAGGGTAGGTGGATAGGCATAAGAGAGGTGAAATAGGCAGGAGGGGCACCCAAAAAAATGTGGCGTGCAAGTCCTACGTGGTCACAAAAGTCCTAGTCGCACAAGTATACTTGCAAGACACATGGGTACTTGTGCGACGGTAAACCCTTAGGGTAATACTTGGGTGAGACTTAGCTCAAGCCCTTAGTATTATCCATAGAGGCTTCTAGAAGAGGGGCGCGCAAGTTCTGTTGAAGGGGTAACGTGCAAGTGTGTCCATTTACCTTAAGGGATGGTCACTTAGGCATGAAAGTGTTGATGAGTTTCAACACTTATGCATTAATCCCCCTCTTTATATCTTCCGTTCTAGGTAAGAAATTACCTTATAAGTGTTCAGAAGCTTTGAGAAGAGAAATGGGCACCAGGAGCTCAAATCCGAGTTTTTGGAATTTTTTGTCCCTGAAATGGGGGGCCCACCAGGGGTATTTATATACTGGTGAAGACCCTGAGCGAAATTCCGATAGGGCGCGCAAGTCACCTGCGTGACCACTGGGCGACGCACAAGTATACTTGTGTGACCTTGATGAATCTTGCGTGACCTAAGTGAAAATGAATCTTTTTTCATGACTTTGTCAATTTTTGATGTTTCTTCAACGGATTAATCACTTTGGGTTTAAGGTATTTCCCCTTTTCATTCGTTTAGACTCTTTGACAGAAAGGAGCGTCAACAACTATATTTAACCATTTGATTTCGAGCTGGTATATATGTCTGGGAAAGGAAATAATGTGTTTGAGGCTTTAATAGTAAAAATTTGACTCAAGTAGTTCCTTAGTCTAGTGCAGAGTGGAAGATGAAAAAATTATTGGTTGAGATGCATGTGGTGGTTCATAAGAGTATGGGGAAGATTACTTTTGTATCAATTTCAAAGTAGTCTACACTTTGAGCTAGATTTGAGACAGGAATTATGAGGATCCACAGTGTTTTAACTTGAGGTAAATCCTTGATGGAGGGGACTCACCTTCATATTGGAGCATGAATTAGGACGATATCATATATTTTAGGAATCAGGTCATTGTTATTATGAGCTATGATATAAGTTAATGTTGGAATTTCATGCCTTAAAGTGGGAGGTACATCAGTGTGTGACCAAAATGTATCGTGACCTATGATGATAGTTTTGGTGGTTGAGTATGACAAATGAAATAGCTGGGTTCATTACATGATGCTACACATATCATCAAGTGAAAGAACAACATCAATTACCTTGTGGTTTTCTATAGTCATTTCCTATTCTGGAATAGAAGTCTGACAACATGACCATTGGATATGTAGTGGGTCTTTTGAGGATTCCATGAAATAATGATTTCATTTGGGTTTCTATGGATCAAATAATAAATGCAGATAATTTCTTTACTATATGGAACACTTTCTCAGTGGAGCTGCTGAGATAATAAAATATTTTGGAGATAGTACTTCTGCATGGGGTTCCACAGACCATAGTTTTTAGATCTAGAATCACATTTTAATTCACTCTTCTTGTAGGGCTTGAAGAAATAATTTGGTAAATAGTTTTTAATGAGCATGGATTTTACCCACAGATATATGGGCGGTAGGAGTGTACTATACATATTCCTGAGGATATGGTATAGGTATGTGTTCATGAATTTAGTGGGTCATGGGAGAAGCTCCTATCTTTGGTGGAGTATACATATAAAAATGATTATTGGGAAATGATACAAATGGAACCATAGGAGGCACTTTATGATAGTATGTACATATCAACATCATATTAGATAGTGGTAGGTAAGTTAGGTTTATTGAGACTATGTATCATACCAGAGACCTTGGAGTATGTATAGTTGATTCAGAAAAGTATGGCTACGACTCAGTGTTGGTAGAAGTCAAACGATAATAGACCGAGACGACCCTTAGAGTTTTAATAGGGTGATCGTGTATTACTTATAGTGTTTTATAGGTTGGGTCACCACATGATATGGATATTGGCAACATTGTAACCCAAGTTTTACAGACGATTTGAGGTTTGGGAAGAATTGGGCTGATGACATACCATTTGGATCATCCATAGGAATGCCACACTATGCAGGATGTTTTCTATGTATCAAAACTATAGTGATATCACCTAAAACCTTCTCATGTGACCGATATAGATAAGCTTGACCTTGAGATAGATATAGCATTGGAGGAGCATCCGATATGTGTCTTGGATAGCAGTGAGAAAGTGTTATATGGAAATAACATACCGATAGTTCGTGTATTGTGGAAAAATGGTCATGTGTATGAGGAAACATGGGAAAAAGAATCATATATCTAGGTTCAATGTTATATCTTTTCTGGTTTGGAATCTTAGAGAATCCTGGGAGTGTATCCCGACGTTGGGATATTATAATGTGAAGAGATTATAAGATTCAAAACTTTTTTAGAGTTCACTTGGGATTGAATTTAGGTATTTTTTCTATATTTTTGTACTTTTCTTTTGGGTTATACTTTTTGTTTCGCTGGGTGAAAATTAAGAAAAATTTTAGGAAATGTGGTTGTGCCGGGATGGTGCATGGTTATATAAAACCATGCACCCCAGCCTAGAAAATTGTGCAACCCTGGATAGTGGGGAATCACACGACTGGTGCAGGGTTTGTCATACCATGCACCCTAAAAAGAGAAACATGCACCCCTAAAATAATAGGTGAACAATTGGAACACAGTTTTAGAAAATTGTGCACCTCTACACAAGAAACAGTGTGTGGTATTTTTAATTTGGATAAAATTTCTTTTAAATCCACCCAAAGCTATGAAACTACTCCCATTTGACCCAAAATCTGACACTTATGATTTGGGAAAATTTCAGAGCTTCCTAGAGGGATTCCAAGGCCATGTAACCTCCATTATTTATGATTTGAAGTCTAAGTCAATTTTTTTCTCCTCTCCAAGTAAATGGTTTTTAACCCGTTACATTACAATTCAACATCCTTTCTTCTTTTATTATTTTAGTTACAATTACCATGTGTTTTTCTAGATCAAGATCTATATTTGGTGAATGTAGATATAATATTGTGGATGAAGATATACTTTCATAAGATATTTATTTCCATAATCTTGTTTTTTGGGTTCTGTGGCATGTATGTAAATATACATCACTATGATACTCAATTATGAGGATTTCTGTTGGGAAATATTCATCAATGAATCGAGGTAGGTGGTCTAAAATTCAAATAACATATTCAGGATTTTGACTATATATTTACAATTTATAGAATTTATAGTGCTGTTTAGCAGTTGAAATTGGTAATTGAATTATTTAATGTGGTAAATTAATTAATTGTGATATTTTTGAAATTGTGAGATTTTGGATCGTTGATTGGGATAATTAATTATAAGATATTTATATTTGGTAATTTGATAATTAATTTTGGGAATTAATTATGAGGGAATTGAGATGATTGAATTGATTAATTAAGTGTAAAATTAATTATGAGTTATGGATGTTATAAATTGATATAATTAATTAGAGAATTAATTTTGAGGTTCTGGGATTGTGTGTTTTAATAATTAATTAGTGAATTAATTATTTGTTGTTAATATTGTGAAAATACTAATTAATTGTAAAATTATTTAATGGGCTTCGCGTAATTAATTTATGAATAAGTTAAGGGAAGTTGTGATGGATAATTGTCATAAGAAGATTGATTTTTTTAATCTTTGTTAATGTGGAAATGTGAAAATAAGTGATAATGAGATACATGTGAAGTTTTGACAAGAAATGATGCATAAGCATAGTTGATAAATGGGGTTCTAGACCTGATGATTTACACCAGTGATATACGAGCATAGTTTTCAAATGGGGTACTTGACCTGAATATCTACACAAATGAATGATCTATTTATATTGTTGATAAATGGAGTGCTAGACATAATGATCTACACATATGATATATTCACATGATTGTGAATTTTGGTGCTTGACATGACGATCTAGACCAATGATATATATCCATGATTTCAAATTGGGATTCTAGATATGAATTTCCATTCTCGTATATATATATATCTGCATGTTTGATAAACGGGGTACTTATGGTTCCAAGTGAACAAAATATTGAAATTGAAATTGATAATGAAAGACCATTTTATTAAATGAGTTGTGAATTAATGATGTGAAATAGCTCAAACTTCATTGTGGATAGAATCACGTACTGTGGTTTGGATGTCCTTAGGTACCCATTGGTTCATGCGGTAAATAATGATTTATTGATAATGTGGTAACTTCTTACTTTTGTGTTTAATTATTTATTTATACAACTACATACACTTTTATCGACTATATTTGTTTCACATACCATTGGTGGTGGCCTACGAAGCTGAACTCACACCCTACTCATGCCAAATGATCGGTACCAGAATATATTTCATGGAAAAATTACATATTAAAGGAAGGGGCCCCATGTTAGATATATGAGTCAGTATAGATCATGGTTGAGGGAAACAGATGTTGATTGATATCCTCTTGGGAGTTGGAAGTGTCATTATATCTTGTTTTCATTTTAGCCACTTGACATGGACATTAGCCTGATATGTTTATGCTTTAGTTTGATATTGTATTTCCTTAATTTAATATCTTGATATATTGGTATTGTTTATGGCTATATAAACTTCTTCTTTTTTTAGAATATTTATACTGGTGTATTACTGTAAGAAAATAGTGCATATTCTCAACATGATCGACTTATCAGACCCTCATTTCTAGGCTGTAGCCTCTGGCCTACATGGAGGCACACTTGAGGTCCTGTGACCCATAGAATTAGGTAACCTATGTGTGTCACCCAACATAGGACGTTACACCTCTGCTTCCTCTAACCGACATAGAGGAGATCTATATGGCATAACGTATAGGGCCCCATAAAGAGAAATATGTAGAGTTCCTTCAAAACTGTTGTTATAAAAAAGCTCAAAAAGAAGTAAATGTTTCTCCCAAGAACCTCTAAAATTAAGGACGCATTCCTAGTGCATGTCCTTTAGGGCATGTATAGTATGGTCAAACTAACAATCAGTCTAAGGGTGGTACGTTGTACATAGACACCTCTATGAAACTCGAGCCTTCTACAACCCCAACCAGAACTGTTATATAAAACAATTGTCTATATCTGATAGAATAGTATATATAAAAACATGGAGGTATATGATCTCTTAAAAATAAATTCTCCCATGTTTATCCACAAAGAAGGTAGCCCTAATAGAATAGTAATTAGAACCTTTGTTAGACTATCAATTATAACCCATGAAAAATAAAATCCTCAAGGTGATTTCAGTAGGGCCATCATGAAATCGATAATGACTTCATCCCATTTCAACTTCAGAATGACTAACAACTATTAGAGTCCAGCAGGACACTGGTGGTTTGCCTTCACTTTTTGATAGGTGAAACATTGAGTTAGAAAACCTATAATATACTTTCTGTTCCCCAACCCCCAATACCAAGGACCTAATTCATGACACATATTTGTAAATATGGGATACTCTACACATTTAGAGTCTTGATATTCCCACATCAATTCCTCTCACATTTATTCAGGAAACTAGACACATCTATGGATATAAAAGATATCATCTTCATAAATGACCCAAATAGGTGGTGGGTCCACACCTGAAAAGCTTTACCTTAGGAAAAAGTCATCAAGATCATAAATTTGTCTCACCATCACTCATTCCCTACGTAAATAGGTCAGTACCAAATATGTATGAACATGATTCACATGAAACTCCTAAATCTCAAGATGCATCATAGAAAATAGATCCATTAATTTCCTCTCACTACTGGCTTCCAGAACAAATTGGGTATGAGTCTTCCAGCTCAAATAATCTACTAAAGCATTACTATTCATATTTATATAATCAAGTTCAAAGTTGAAATAATGAATGTATTAAACCCATATCCACTATCTAATGTTAAAATAACACTTAGTTAATAGTTTTTTAAGACATTTAATGTCCACATATACTACGAACCATTCTCCAATAAGATAGTGTCTCCAATAATCTAAGGAATGGAAACTGTTTATAACTTTAGTTCATGCATCAATCAATTATGCTCATGAGATATCAACTGACAAGTCTCATATACCACAACTCAATACCCTAGCATCAAAATGGCTCCCAACTTGATGCTTGATGCATAATAAAATATACTATATCCTTTACTAAGATCAGGTAAAATTAGGAACCGAGCTAAATTCATCCTTCTTTTCTGTTAATTAAAGGGCTTATCTTAGGATTTGTAACATTTAGACTTAATACATTTATTTTTTAGGATATTGATATGAGTTTTAAGGTGAAAATAATCCTGAATGAAATGCCAATAATATCTATCTATCCCCAAGAAACTCTTTATTTTTGGGCTTCTCCTAGAAAATAATGAATCTTGCCTTCTCGGGATCCACAAAGACCCCTGATCCGGATCTACTGTGACATAATAAGTGAACTTCATCAATCCATAAATTCAATTTATTTTTGTTTTTGGTATGTATCATATGCTCTATTAGTGTACATAATATGATTTCAAGGTGTTTGGCATGTTCGTGTCATGGTTGAGAGTACACTAAGATATCATCCATGAAAACCACAATAAAATAATTGGGGTATTAGTGGAAAACTAGATTCATTAAAGCTGTAAATTCCAATGGTGTATTAATGAGAGAAAAATTTATTACCAAATACCCATTAATACTATTTGAGTTTCATAAATCTAGATGTGGTATATCTGAACAACTAACTCACACCTAATATTCGACGAACGTCAAATTAGTGTTTAAGAAGACCCAAAATCCAAAAAGATGGCCAAAGAGGATGTCTATATGAGGTAGTGGGTATCAATTATTAAATGTAATCTGATTAAACTATTATTAATTCACACAAATCCCGAGGTTCCCATCCACCTTATTGGATAAAATCATGCCTAAACCCCCAGGGGAAGGATGTGGTCCTATAAACATTTGAGATTTTATGAACTCTAACTACAACTTCAGTTCTTTAATCTTAGAAAGAGTAATCCTATAAGGATGAATAGATACTGGTGCTACTCCTAGAATAAGGTCAATGTGGGAAATATACACTCTCTTAGGACTTAGTCCAAAAAACTTATCAGAGCATACATCTCTAAAATAATCCATCAATAATGGGAAATATATTTGACATCCTCCGTAATCATCTATAAAAAAACTAGAAATATAGGCTGACACTATACCCAAACTATGAGAATCTTGTCCAACCTGATTCTTTTGGACATCTCATTCACCCTTTTGAATATATATACCACCCAATGTTAATATAAAAGACACACTCTGGTGATATACATCAATATAGATGTGATAGGGTAATAACGAGTTCATCAATAGTATTACATTAAATCCTGTTATATAGAAGACAAAAAGGTTCCAAAATAAAGATTAACAACCTATTGAATATGGGAACTACTTAATTCAGTTAACACTCTCTGATTAAATCCCCAATGGAGTATCGAGTGTTATCCCTCCATATAAATACTTAATTTTATTCCAATGACTTCTCATAATATCCACAAATATAAAATAGTGTGAAGTTCCAATATCAAATAAGAAAATACTAAGGTGAGTATAATAATATCATACCTAGAACTATAGATAAACCGAAACTATACTCCTTAGGTGTTGGATTCACTTCATATACTTAGACCAATCTATGGCCCTGAGCAATAACCTAACTACCCTAAGAAGTTCTACTCTTTTATAACTACATATACTTCATCCATTTTCCACAAATGACTGAAAATTAACTTTTTTATTATCAAACACTTTTGATAAAAAATTTAATAACCATGGATTCCAAAATTACCACCATAAAAAAAACATAAAAGAGAATATACCAAAGAAAACTACATGATATTCTCCTCCCTAGAAACTGCACCATGACAACAAGACTCCACCAATTCAAGTCCATTCGGCAAGATGTGCTGTAATACAATGCACGAGCCCGAAACTGATGGAATAGCCATACCCTCTCAATTATCCAATTCCAAATGGCTAGTACAAATGAAGACTTCATTCTCAAAACCCCATCCAAATCAGATCCCAGTAGAATGATGGTTGAGAAGCATTTAAACTTCACATAAAAACCATAGAGATGATAGATACAAAAGCAGACCCCTCATGCTAACGTTCCTCACAAACCAAAAAACCAACCAAGACTACCAAATTAAATAGGACCATTATATATTAACTTGATCCTTCTAGAGTTTTTCCCCCCAATCAATTTCCAGGATACAGAAAAAATCTGTGAACCTAGAACCTCCATCATTAGATTTTTAGACTCAGAAGCCAATTGATCGTAGGATTGTATATAGTCATGAATGATGATCTTCCCTTTATTGAATCCCCTTACCATAATTAAATCATGTTGGTCAATCCAGGCATTTTGGTCCTTAGAGAGAACCGTCCTTGGAGACCTCCCCATCATTTTAGTTGCCTCATCTTCAGTTGCATTGAGAAATAATACCTTCTCAGCCACCTCCTCTTCAGATCATAAAATAAAATACAAGTTATGATCATCCTGACCCCCTATGGAATGTAATTCTTCAACCCAAGAATCCAAGATATGGTGCATAATTTTTTTTACATTTTCATGATTACAAGGAATTAAATCCCAAAGGACCAATCAATTTGGAAGTTTTAGAAATCCAAATTACATACATGACACCTATATTATATTGTAAAATAAAAAATATTATACAAAATAAAATGGAATAAAATAAATCCTTAAATTCTTATTCAAATATTTTTTCTTCATAACCTGGGAAAATGAAACATAATAAGGGTGAGCTCAAATGATCAGTAAGGGTAAGTAAAGAGGAAGAAAAAATTAACTGATGAGAATATTGAACATTGAGAGGTAAATAAATGATAACACATTCCATTAAAATAACTAGATAAAGAAAATTAATTATTTAAAGGTAATAAATTGAAACAAATTACATTTAATCAATGTACTAAGAATGAGATGCATCCATATTTATTTAGATGTAGAATCACATAGATAAAAATGATAACTGAAATGAAAAAATGCTTTAATATTGTACATCATGTATGTAGAACATGAACCAGTATACCGTCAGGATATATTATCAAGATAGTTTAAAATATTCTGATTTGGCTAACTGATTCATCTCATGAGACTATTTATGCATCGAGGGGATATCTATAATTGAGCCCTACCCATATCTTCCAGTACAAAGAATTCCCATATATCGAATAATTGTTTTAATTAATAAATAATTTGACTTATCCTAAAATATATTTCTTGAATAAAGGATACAAACTTATCAAGAATTTCCCGGTGGAGGAAAAATTAACAACACTTGTTTTTAATATTGATTAGTGGAAATACAACATAAAGATCAATTAAATCATTCTTGAGGAAAACGATTTTTAAATATTCGAAAGTGTCCTATAACACTTTGGAACATTTGAATCATAATCCCCCTGAATTAATAACATTAAATGAAACTTATAATATAATGATAATTAGTAAATCCATGATATAACATGTTAAAGGGAAGAATATACACCATATAAAATGAAATTGGTGCATAATAACAAATAAGTCTCAATGGGATGTAAATTTATATGAAATCCATTACCTTCCATCCAACTTGTCTCATGTGTCATTATATTCTTAAATATTTATTATATGTTAATTTTTTACTATCTTGATAATATTATATATTTTTACTTTTACTTTTACTTCTCCTAATACAACGGTGTATACAAATACTTAAACAATTAATTTTACATCAGGTGTTTTGACCATATTGGGTTAATGTGTAAAAAATGACATTGGTAGGTAAATTATGGTAAATGGGGACATTATATGAATCTCTCCAACATAATAATACTAAAATAATTATAATATTTATATATAAATTATACTTTAAAAAATAATGAAATATGGTTGTGAAAAATGAATCAATATTACAATCTTGGAGATGGTAGGTCGTACGTACGCATGAGTTACGTTCCAATTTCTTAGTGATCATTATGGAAGGAAGGTAAGAAATAATATTTCCTTCAAAAGTTAGAATTATATAATAAATAAATTTTTATTTAATCATAAACACTTATAAATAGTATTATTGTGATGTAAAAGGAGTCACATTGTGCCGAGGATGCGGTATTCCACTCATCCACGACTGAAGTTATCACTTTTTAGTGTGTGAAAAGGGTAATAAAGAAAATGATATTTTATATTTGGAAAAAATGTAATTATGTAATTATTATCATATAGATTTAATTTTTGTTATATATGTTTAATTAAAACCTACTTTTATAACTTCCATGTATAGTGTGAACGAATCACATCACTTTGATGTGGTAGTGGTCCACACTTTCACAAATGATATTATCGTATTTAAAAAAATGTAATGTATAATGGTATGTGTTATAAAAGGATTAAAAAATCATAAAAAGACAATAAATATCATATATTACATATATAAATAGTGATTCCATCATAATTACCAACCATGAATGG
Organism: Viscum album; assembly: GCA_963277665.1. Classification (NCBI taxonomy): domain Eukaryota; kingdom Viridiplantae; phylum Streptophyta; class Magnoliopsida; order Santalales; family Viscaceae; genus Viscum; species Viscum album. The sequence continues at coordinate 1,881,192,078 of OY728138.1, read as the reverse complement.
TGGTAAGGGAAAAACGAACAATCATCCTTTCGTGACTTGATTGTTCACCGTACCCAAAAAAAGTATGTTCATTACCCATCAGTTGGAACTGTGTTTTATTGTTAGATGAAAACATAGTATAAAAACATTATAGTATATTTATGATAATTATTTTGTTATATAATCATGTAATAATAAGATATTAGGGGGTTGCGAATGGAAATAATACTAAACAGATTAAGGAAAGATGTTACCCCTTCTTTTGGTAACTCCTTTTAGTCTGAACCAAAGGGCTTACATGTATGGATTTATTCCCCAAGTTTGGATTCTAGGATGAGGGGAGGGATTTTTAGAATCAATTTGGGTTGATATTGGCTGATCTAATGTGGCTTGGGAGGTGTGAGGAATGGAAAGAGTGAATAAATTTTAGTAGTCATGAAAAAGTGGCACTCTTGTAAATACCAAGAGGTAAAGATTAATGGAATGTATCCTTTACCTAAAACGCATAAAAAATTAACAAATAATAGTATGAAGGGGAATGATGGTATATAGAAACCTCCAAAAGACAAAAATAAGTGCATTTTTATAATTTTGTTCATTAATTTCCAACATTACCCAATTTTATCATTTTTGTTTTTATTAAAGAAACCCAATTTTAAACCAATTAAATTTAACAATTTAGACTAAATTAAAAGGAGATTTATTAAAAAATTATATTTCATATTAATTATAAATAGTATATTTAATTTTTAGAATAAAAATATCATGTGTTTTGGAAGTTAATTTTAAAACAAGCGTATGCAATACACAAAAGCTCTAATTTAACCTGATTCGTGCTAACGTAGTTTTGAAAAACTATAGATTAATTGGTTAATTATAAAAGTTAAATTGTTCAATTAACATAACATCTTTAATATTTATTAATTCTTAAAAATTAATTTGGAAAATATTGTATTTTTTCCTAATTTTAAACCAATTAACAAAATATAATTTATTTTAAAATAATATTAATATTAATTTTAAGATTATTTATTTAATTTAAATTTAATAATATCAAAAAAAAAATTGTAATTAAAATATATTAATTTTAATAATATTTAACATTATACATTAATCTAAAAATATAATTTAATACAATAATTCAATCAATTTTCATCACTTTTAATATTTATAATATCATTTAATTTAGTTGATTATTAACAAAATAATAACTGAGTTGGTGTTTATTAAGAATTTTAATCAATTAATTTGAATATAAAAATTAATTACTAATAATTATGATAAAAATAAACCATTTATCTCTCAAAAGGATATATATAACCGAAAATAGGATTTTTTTGTACATATCTCAATGTTTAATAAATATTAAAGGTAAGGAATATTCCCTTTTTTTATTTTTGAATTACTTAAATTTTCATATAGGAAACATTCAAGAATTATTATCCCAATAAAACAAGTCCCTAATATTAAGGTTTATTCCCTTGTTACGTTTTATTTTACCTTAATCAACGTAATTAATTTTGATCCCTTTCACGAATATATTTGGTAAAAAATTAAGAAAATATTATTAAAACAAAAATATTATACTGATTAAAGAAATTTATATCTATTTTTAAAAAATAATGTCACAAAATTTTTTAATATTATGTTTAACGCTAATCCTGCATATGTGGTAAGAAAGCGGGGTTTAAAGTAAAAATGTTTAAAATTTCAATATATTCGTATGTACAATTTTAATATAAAAATTATTATAATTAACTAAATTTGGGTAATATATGTATAATTGTTCTATTTTGACTTTTAAAAAGAATCAAAAATATAATTTAACATCAATAATTATTTACTCCGAAAGGCAGTTTTTAACTAAAATGTAATATTTTCCACTATTCATCAAAAAATGGGAATTCAACGAAAAATACCAAAAATCAGCCTAAGGTAATTTTGACATTCCAAATTCAAAAATTATTTTTATTTTCACAAATAATGTTTATAAAATTTTCAAAAATGTTTTCCAAAATTTGTGCGCCATTAAAAGGAAGTGAAACTCAATTTTGCATGTAACAGAAATTAACGCATTATTGTTGTAGCATAATCTTAACATGGTGTTGTATATAATCATGCAAAGAAAATTAAATTTATTTTTCGAAATAACATATTTTAAGGTCTTAGGGTGTCACATTCTACCCACCATAACTAAATTGTATCCTTGTAATTTAAACACGATCTTCTAAATCTAGGGTTTGATATATCAAAATTCCTTCATAGAAAAGCCGACATCCTAAATAGGGTTAATATAAGATATTATTAATAAAAGAGAAAGGAGTGTACAATGGCCATGTTACCAGGTTCCCTAGTAGGAGAACGTAAGTGGGAAATAGAAACATGGGTATAGAAGAAAAATATAACAATTAAGTTCTCGTGGAGAGTGATAAAGAACATAATTATGAGAAAGTTAACAATCACAAAGTAAAATATTTTCATTGATCTATGGGGCCATTTGATTCATTAAAAAAAAGTTCTAAGACAAAAATTATAGTTTCAAGATCATTTTTCAAAAATTTGAGGAATTCTTTCACTCTATTATAATATAAGTAAATATAATTACTTGGTGCGTCTCTATAAGCATAATATTATTGTTTGGTCATGCCCTGAACCATTTCAACATCACTTCGTAACATGGGTTTCACCATTTTCTGATGTAATACGTTGACCTCTAAAACCTCATCCAATGATCAATATAAACAATTTCATAAATTGTTATCTTTTACAAACGATTATAATCCAAAACTTCAGAACAAAGGTCACCCAATTTTCAAAATTAATTTATCAAATAACATGAAGTGGATTTTAATCATCACAAACCAAATATTTGAATATGGTAATAACTTGAAATACCATAAAAACTTATTGAAACCATTATGAATCTTATTATTTAAATATAACTTAGATAATTGGATATATTCCTTAAATTTAAAAATGATACAAACTCCATAAATGATAGCATAAACCACTTTTTCAATAAATCATTACTCAATTCCAAGGTAGTCATCACTTATTCTATTTACATTATCCAAACTAATAATTTCATTATCTATAAATTATTGTCTTAACATTAGGAAAATATTAAGGGTTATATTTTACTAGACCATGGGTTTTAAAAATGTTTTACTTTATACTGAATAACTTTTCTTGGTATAATTAGACAAATTATCTAAAATATTTAATGAAATAGTATTTCATTACAATCATTATATATTTTATAAATCATATGATAAGAAAATCATAAATAAATTACTTTTACAATATATATTCAAAGATTCATATATATAAGAACATTAATTATTCCACATCAGTTATCTCAATTAATTTTTCTAGACCTTAATTCCTTAAGTTTTTCTGATATATGTTCCCTTAAAACATGGGGCATTAGTTTTCATAGTTCCTCATATCCTTGCAGCTGTAACACTCAATTTTAGACATTTTATTTTTCCCTTTTCATTATTTATCATTTTGAAACTTATCTCCAAACATATATAAAACACTTATTCCCTTCATGAATTTACTAGGGTGATTCTTTACAAAGTTATCTCATGTTATAAAATATTCCTTTCCCTTACTGTTTAACTCAGTCACTTTTTTGTGGTGCATAGATATCCTGTTCTTATTTTTCTTTCCCTTGAATATATTGATTCTAGAAAATTCCTTCTATATGTCTATGGAACATAAAAATATTTCATGATATTATGAAAATTTTTGGGATACCAATGCCCTTCGAAGATTTGGATTAAGACCTTTATATAAATGATCAATCATACATTATGTATTTTTAATGAAATTTGTAGCATACCTTGATAACCTTTTAATGGTAACCTTTTACTTCATAAAACTTTCTTTCTCCTTTTGATTTAAACTAAGGAACTTTCAATTCAACTGAGCTTTTCAATCATGAGGGAAGTATTTATTACGTAATGTCTCATTAAAATTCCTTTATTCTTTGAGTTATATATCTTCTTATTTCCTAGTATTATGTATCAAATACCATCATTGATTGAAATCGCCATGGAGATGATAAACCTCAACTATAACCTTTTCCCTTTCACCACATCCAAATGCGAAAAATTGCATCACAAAAAAATTAATCCATTTTTCAGCCGCCATTACATCCGTTGTCCCTCTAAATTATGAGGGCCTATATCACATAAAGTGAGACAAAATATGAGATTCTCTATATGCGATAGGTTTCTCCAATCAGAAAAGGTTATTTATAATAACTTAATTAATATTCTCTAATATTTCCACAATATTATCAGTTCCAATACTAGTTTTATTGGATTACATGGTTGAAAAATCTCTTTGTTTTCCATGAGTATTGGTACAATTCTTACTTCTAGGAATAATTTTGAAACAATGGAATATACTGGATTATCCCATATAATTATGAACATTGTATAATTCTAAATATGGATTAAACTTAAAATATATTTAAAATTTTATGCATAGATAATATAATAAAAATAAAAAAGTTTTCTTTTGGGTTATGTTTATTGTTAAATACTTCATAATTGTTTTTAATGAAAATGTGAATTATGAAAAGCCTATCCTCTGGGAGTGTCAAACTCGGTGTGCAGAAAGACCCATTGTCGTGTACTAGGTTATGTTGAGCCAGTATTGACATACCTTGTCAGATTTGTTACTCCTAGGAACATATGTGCTAGAACTATGTCCACCTATAGTATCTATACATGGATGTATTTCTAGGAAGTCCCACATAATCTCAAACTGAAAAAATGTCTCGGTTTTTCTTCTATAAATATCTTAAAATTCTATCTTAGGGTTATGTTCCCTAATATAAGTTTTCTAAATATGGTTTCAAAGGTTACTACAAAACTTTCTCTAATTCCAACTGCAATGCTCCAACCCCAGAAGCATGGAGGAGGTGTAACACCCCGAGCTTCCACGATACGCTTCTCATTCAATAATGCAATAGCTTGCATTGTACGCAACTTCGAGTTCTAAAACACCGCGACTAATCAAAGTAGCTGTTATGAATAGTAATAACCACTTTTTAAAATCATAGAAATTTTATATTTCAAAATGGACTTCATTTTTGTATTCCTAATATCAAAATTAGCCTATGTTGAATTTTTGGTATTTTTCTGAGAACTTCTAATTTTTTATGAATAGTGAAAATTACTTAAAAACAACTTTTTTAATCAAAATAATTTATAGTGATAAATTATACTATTTAGTGGTTTTAAAGTATAATTAGAATATATTTTTACAATTTTATCCAAAGGTGGTCATTACAATTAATTTAACATTGAAATTGGACATAAACAATTGCCAATCTTTTGATATAAATTGTTTCTTAAAAACACGCTATTTGTTGTAACAGCGAGAATTAATTATAAAATTAATTAATGCAACTTATATGTTTGTAATTTTGTAAAATAGACATCATTTTTGAATTCGGAATATCAATTATAGCTTAGGGTGAAATTTTGGCATTGTTCTGAAAAACTTCAATTTTTGATGAATAGTGAAACCACTAAGTGGTAGTTAAATAACTGATTTTTTGTTTAAATGAAATATTACCACTTCTGTGATTTTATTTTCAAAAATCCGACATACATGGTTTTCATTAAGAAGTAAAATGTGGTTCAATGAGATTAAAATAATTTTTTGGTGAATAGTAACTTTTAAGTTCTTAATCGTGATTAGAGGTAATTAGTGTAGTTTAAGGTAAAAATAATGTTTCAATAATATGAGATGAGCTTGACACTTGTCCTACTCCTATTGGATGAGTCATGGCCGACCAAGACAACCCATGGGTCAACTTGGGGACCCCATGGAGCCACTTTAGTTGGAAAATGACATTAATATATATTTATTTAATGTTAAAATTAAATTGACACAAACATGTGTTGTTTTACTAAAACAGTTTTTAAGTGGGGTTACACAAGTCCAAATTTTGACTATAAATATTCATTAGAAATATAAAAAGATTTCCAAAATCATAGTATTTTTTTATAATTTTTATACATTAAATAAATTATATTATTTATGACATCATTATGATGCAGCGATGACCTCATTATTTAACGATTTTAATAAAATGAAAATATAATGTAAAATACAAGGCTTACACTTGTCCAAAGCCTATTGGATGAAGAGATTTCGAACCCTTATCACCTTAGCTACGAATTATATAAGTGTGGGACCTTTAGAATCCGAAAATCATTGTATAATAATGTAACATTTCAATCTTTCCAAAAGAGCCCCTCCTCTCCACTTATAAAAGGCCCCCACCTCTCCCCCTCATTTACACTTTCAAGCCATTTGGCTCGGCCAACCTCTGCCCAAATACTCTCCCAACTTCCCCCTATTACTCTTAGAAGCCTCACTTTGGGAAGAACTCTTCCCAAGGAAGCCTTTGGCTCAAATCAAAAAGAGTTACCTGATTTTGAGGTAATGTCTTCTCTAATGTTGTTTTGTTTTGTTTTTCTTCTCCAACCCCCTAAACTCTTTTTATTCATTTCATTTGTAACAACACCAGTATCCTCAATGTACTATGATGTTGTTATAATATGGATTAGAGCTACACTTACACACACCTACATATAATGTTTAAAGAACATATGGTTTCTGTGGATGGCGAATTTCTGCCTCACGAAACGATTATTGTTCAACACTCATATAACACCTTCAAAGGTGGCCATTAAGATGTCACTATTTTTATATATGATATATAATATGTTTATGTTTTAATTATGCTTCTGTATTTCTCATTTATGGCATACTTTATGATTTCCTTTATGGGTAAAACGCGATAATTTCATTTTAGGAAGTACGGACTACCGCCCCCTCAAAGTGATTTGAATCGTTAATGCCATATGTGGGATGTATAAAGATGGAGTAAATGGTATTATACACTATATTATACTGGAATTATATTATACATTTATATCATTATGATTTCATTCCATTAAATACGAAATAGAAATGAACGTAGCGTCCATGCGTACGTACGGCTTACCTTCTCCATGAACGGTGCATTTGATTTCTTACCTCTAAATGTTACGTGACATTATGAATAAATGTATATAATGGATATATAAGATATATATGACATATAAATCATGAATATAATTGTGGATATAATGGATATTTCACCACATGAACAACTTGTAATTATAAGAAGTTTATTTTTGACTCAAGTACCAAAGATCGACAAAACGACCGTTATTAACTTAAATAATTAAATAATGTTCATAACATGGTAATAAGTGATATAAATAGAATAATGAACATGAAAAAGGTTCTTAAGTAAATATAATTTAACTCTAGTTATTATTCAGGAGGTTAAAGAATGGTCGAGTCAGGACAAGACGCAAGGTAAGGGAACTTCTTAACCCAATTTCCATTCTTTGGGTTAATCTCCTACTTTCAAATTATGTCATGATGTTATTTTGTCCTATTTTGTATTTTTACTTCCTTTATGTGTACCTATAGTGAATACACATAATAGATCTATTTTATTTTAAAAATGATCTTTTTAAGGACTGCGTCTCAATCTCCTTTCATTGAGGCATATTTGGTTTTATACACAACTTTCTTTTATACAGTGTATAAACCCCTTTGACTTTTACGTTTATTCAAAAGGAATCTTTTTTATAGGAAGCGTTTGACTAAACGACAAAAGGAAATGTTTTTCTTTCCGTACATATGCGGCGACAACGACTTCTCTGTCGCCGTGACCATTATTTGAGTTTCGGCTTCCTCTACAAGCCATCATTTTTTTAATGAAAAATAAATAAAAAGTTTTAACTATCTTTTATTTTGGTATTGAAAATGGTTTTGAAAACGTTTTTATTATATCAATGTGTTGTATTGATATCTTGTGATTGAAATGTGGAAATGTTATGTTTCCTTTATGCATGTTTTATGTGATACGATTATGTTATGGTTTATGTTATGTTTAAACCTATTCATATGAGGAATGTATTGGACTTAATAAGTGACGGGTGGAGCCCGCTATAGCTCCTCGATGCATCGGTAGGTCTCATGAGACAACTAGACGTGGAATTGGCAGAGGCCCTTTCCCAATTTGATTTATGGTTTTGGCCGAGGCCATAATCATTTTAGACGTCTTGGCCGAGGCCTTGACAAAATGTTTCAGAATGTCCGGCATTATACATTCCCTCATTATGAAAGTGGTTATTGATATTGCATGTGATTAATCGACCAGTAGAATATCCATGTGAAGAAGTGAATGGAATTATCTCATTTTACTTTTTCCATATTATGTTGATGTTCCAGTTTAAAAGGCTTTTGTTTTAGTTATACATTTCTTTAAATTTTTATGTTTATTTATGAAAGCTTCCGCAATATTGTTATCCTTACTGAGCATCTAAGCTCACCCCTTTCAATGTTTTAATATTTTCAAGGATGTGAAGAAGTATTTTATGAATGACCTGCAGGGGTAGTCAGAAAGGGATATGATTGTGGACTATGAAGACCATGTTATTATAGTTTGTTTACTTTTTGATGTAATGAAAGACTTATGAATGTATCTAGTGTTTCCAAGGCTACTAAACTAATCGGTCTTTCGAGAATTGATCTTTTGTGATCATGCCAATGTTACGAACTAATGCACCGACTCTGGGTAGCTGGGGTCGGGGTGTTACAGTTGGTATCAGAGGCAGTTTATTACTATCCTTGGAATCTAGATTTAGATAAACTCTCATTAGAGCACATAGCCCGAAGATAGACTTTAAGGATTAGTATAGAAGAACTTCCTATAATTTTGGTATTATAGAGATTTTGTGAGTTTTCCGAGAAGTACGTCCCTGTCTGGATACGAGCAAGTAGAGGCGGCTCTGGCACAGATGTACCTAGGGGTAAAACCTGAAAACACCGCTTTGAGCTGGACTCGAACGGGAACTGGTGCACGACAACGGGCCTTGCTGCACTCTTGGTTACGACACTCCCGGGGGATATGCTTTGGATAATTCTCATTTTCTGTATAAACCACTATGAAGGGTTATGAGTATATAATTCCTCAAAGAAAACATTTTTATGGATTATATCCATAAATAGTTCAATTTATGTTAAGTATCTTACAAGTATGGAATTATGTATTTTGATTCATAAACTAATCTAGTTTATGCCATTGTTTAGAAATGGCGCCTAGTGGAAGGAATGGAAACCGTATCAATGCACGAACTCCGTGTAGGGATTTCCCTCCTTCTCAAGATAATTATTGTGGATCTGGAGATACAACTGGTACTGATCAACTTATTACCATACTGGGACAACTCACTCATGTTATGAATAATAACCTTACTCGTATGGAGCACCCTGATCCGCAACGTGGAGGATCAATGCTAGACCGTTTCATGAGGCAACAACCACCAACCCTCAATGGGAGTACAAATCCTATATTAGCTGAGCAATGGATAAATTCCTTAGAGAAAATATTCCATGCCTTGGGGAGTAGTGAAAGGGAGAAAGTTGTCATGGTAGTTTACCGCCTCACTGGAGATGCCGATCAATGGTGGTCACTAATTCAAAACACAAAGGAAGATGATGACGTATCGAATATGGAATGGAGGGAGTTCAAAGAGATTTTCTTAGGAAAATACTTTCCTCGTGACCATCGAGCAAATATGGAAAGGCAATTTCTGAGTTTGAGGCAGAAGGAGGATGAGAATGTCGCAAAGTATGAGGCTAACTTTACAATGTTAGCGAGGCATGCTGCCGATTATATACGTAACCCAAGGAGTAAGATTGATCGTTTCTTTGATGGGTCAAAACCATTTCTCCGTCGATCTCTAGTATCACAATCCTTCTCATCATACGAAGATATTGTCTCATGTGCTATCAAGACAGAAAAGGAATTCTCTAAGTCTTATGACAACAAAGTAAAGCAAGAGAAGAAGAGAACGGTGGAACAAGAGACAGATAAAGGCAAAAAGGGAAAGAAGGATTTTCCATTATGTGATAATTGTGGGAAGAATCACCCAGGTACTTGCCTAAAAGGAATGGGAGTTTGTTATAAATGTGGAGAAAAGGGTCACCAGGCTCGTGATTGCAAGGGGAATAAAGAGGCTATCAAAGTTGAATGCTACAATTGTTGGGAAACAGGGCATTATGCAAATGAATGTCCTAAGCGTCAAGGAAACTTATCTCAGAAAAGGCCAAGGGATCAAGGCCAATCTTATGTTGTGACTACAGTTGAAGCAGAATAATTAATGTATTGGTGCTTTTGGACTCAAGGATTATATTCTGGTTATAAGAATAATTTGATATATATATATATGGATTGTACTGCAGTACTTGTTGATTTCTGTAAGGTTTTAATATGATTAAGGTAATCATATTTTTAGTATGTGACAATGAGAGAAACTTTACTTTGTTTGGGGAATCTGATAAATTGACTTTGGAATTTAGAGACCTTTTAGAGAAAGTCTGGACGGAGGTATTTTGGATAACTATTAAGGTTGGAATGGATTAAGTTGAACCATTGATAGTATTGTTTAAAATTAAAGAATTTCTGAAGATTATTTTTGGAATATTATAATACTATAGTTTTAGGAAAATGACAACCTGCAGGGTGGGGAATAACCCGTCACGTCGGACAAAGCTGCAGGAATCGAACCCACAACCATAGTGCGACAAGCCTTTATTTCCTACCACTAGCCTACAGGAAGTCCCTGGTTATTACAAAATAGTTTTACTAATCTAAATGGTATGTGTTAACATTTTGAACCTTATACAATTAGTATAAATAGAATATTTTTGAGTTCTGTTACCATTTGGAGTAAAAGTTGGGTTTGTGGTAAAAATTTATTAACGAATGAATGTATACATAATAAGTATGTATATTCCCTTACGTTCTTAGTAAATCTCCTAAATAGATTCCTCAACATTATAAAAGGTAACTTAAAACAAAAATGTTGTCGGTTAACTTTTCCAACTGGGGATTCAATGACCGTTTAACCAATCACAAGTTTGTGATTTTCTTGTGGTTAAACATTCTCCTAATCCTGTTTTCTATAACTCTCCATCAGACCTTGATGGTTTGTTTCTCCTCCATATCTATATTTTCATATAATCCTAGAATGGGCTATATCGGGTGACCTTTGTACTTATCCGGCTTTCTTTTAATGTTATATATTTATTAACCTTATTTCCGATGTGGGTTTTCCTCAAAGGTATTGTCTCTTTTCAACCTTTTATTTTCAAAGAAAATCTTCAAATTGCGAGGACGCAATATATATATGGAGGGGAGAATGTAACACCCCGAGCTTCCACGATACGCTTCTCATTCAATAATGCAATAGCTTGCATTGTACGCAACTTCGAGTTCTAAAACACCGCGACTAATCAAAGTAGCCGTTATGAATAGTAATAACCACTTTTTAAAATTATAGAAATTTTATATTTCAAAATGGACTTCATTTTTGTATTCCTAATATTGAAATTAGCCTATGTTGAATTTTTGGTATTTTTCTGAGAACTTCTAATTTTTTATGAATAGTGAAAATTACTTAAAAACAACTTTTTTAATCAAAATAATTTATAGTGATAAATTATACTATTTAGTGGTTTTAAAGTATAATTATAATATATTTTTAAAATTTTACCCAAAGGTGGTCATTAGAATTAATTACACATTGAAATTGGACATAAACAATTGCCAATATTTTGATATAAATTATTTCTTAAAAACACGCTATTTGTTGTAACAGCAGAAATTGATTATAAAATTAATTAATGCAACTTATATGTTTAGAATTTTGTAAAATATACATCATTTTTGAATTCGGAATATCAATTATAGCTTAGGGTGAAATTTTGGCATTGTTCTGAAAAACTTCAATTTTTGATTAATAGTGAAACCACTAAGTGGTAGTTAAATAACTGATTTTTTGTTTAAATGAAGTATTACCACTTCTGTGATTTGATTTTCAAAAATCCGACATACATGGTTGTCATTAAGAAGTAAAATGTGGTTCAATGAGATTAAAATAATTTTTTGGTGAATAGTAACTTTTAAGTTCTTAATCGCGATTAGAGGTAATTAGTGTAGTTTAAGGTAAAAATAATGTTTCAATAATATGAGATGAGCTTGACACTTGTCCTACTCCTATTGGATGAGTCATGGACGACCAAGACAACCCATGGGTCAACTTGGGGACCCCATGGAGCCACTTTAGTTGGAAAATGACATTAATATATATTTATTTAATGTTAAAATTAAATTGACACAAACATGTGTTGTTTTACTAAAACAGTTTTTAAGTGGGGTTACACAAGTCCAAATTTTGACTATAAATATTAATTATAAAGATAAAACGATTTCATACATCATAGTATTTTTTTTATAATTTTTAGACCTTAAATAAATTATATTATTTATGACATCATTATGATGTAGCGATGACCTCATTATTTAACGATTTTAATAAAATGAAAATATAATGTAAAATCCAAGGCTTACACTTGTCCAAAGCCTATTGGATGAAAATATTTAGAACCCTTATCACCTTAGACACGAATTATATAAGTGCGGGACCTTTAGAATCCGAAAATCATTGTAAAATAATGTAACATTTCAATCTTTCCAAAAGAGCCCCTCCTCTCCACTTATAAAAGGCCCCCGCCTCTCCCCATCATTTACACTTTCAAGCCATTTGGCTCGGCCAACCTCTGCCCAAATACTCTCCCAACTTCCCCCTATTACTCTTAGAAGCCTCACTTTGGGAATAACTCTTCCCAAGGAAGCCTTTGGCTCAAATCAAAAAGAGTTACCCGATTTTGAGGTAATGTCTTCTCTAATGTTGTTTTGTTTTGCTTTTCTTCTCCAACCCCCTAAACTCTTTTTATTCATTTATTTTGTAACAACACCAGTATCCTCAATGTAATATGATGTTGTTATAATATGGATTAGAGCTACACTTACACACACCTACATCTAATGGTTAAAGAACATACGGTTTCTGTGGATGGCGAATTTCTGCCTCACGAAACGATGATTGTTCAACACTCATATAACACCTTCAAAGGTGGCCATTAAGATGTCACTATTTTTATATATGATATATAATATGTTTATGTTTTACTTATGCTTCTGTATTTCTCATTTATGGCATACTTTATGATTTCCATTATGGGTAAAACACGATAATTTCATTTTAGGAAGTGCGGACTACCGCCCCCTCAAAGTGATTTGAATCGTTAATGCCATATGTGGGATGTATAAAGGATGGAGTAAATGGTATTATACACTATATTATAATGGAATTATATTATACATTTATATAATTATGATTTCATTCCATTAAATACGAAATAGAAATGAAAGTAGCGTTCATGCGTACGTACGGCTTACCATCTCCATGAACGTTGCATTTCATTTCTTACCTCTAAATGTTACGTGACATTATGAATGAATGTATATACTGGATATATAAGATATATATGACATCTAAATCATGAATATAATTGTGGAGATAATGGATATTTCACCACATGAACAACTTGTAATTATAAGAAGTTTATTTTTGACTCATGTACCAAAGATCGACAAAACGACCGTTATTAACTTAAATAATTAAATAATGTTCATAACATGGTAATAAGTGATATAAATGGAATAATGAACATGAAAAAGGTTCTTAAGTAAATAGAAATTAACTCTAGTTATTATTCAGGAGGTTAAAGAATGGTCGAGTCAGGACAAGACGCAAGGTAAGGGAACTTCTTAACCCAATTTCCATTCTTTGGGTTAATCTCCTACTTTCAAATTATGTCATGATGTTATTATGTCCTATTTTGTATTTTTACTTCCTTTATGTGTACCTATAGTGAATACACATAATAGATCTATTTTATTTTAAAAATAATCTTTTTAAGGACTTTTTCTCAATCTCCTTTCATTGAGGCATATTTGGTTTTATACACAACTTTCTTTTATACAGTGTATAAACCCCTTTGACTTTTACGTTTATTCAAAAGGAATCTTTTTTATAGGATGCGTTTGACTAAACGAAAAAAGGGAATGTTTTTATTTCCGTACATATGCGGCAACAACGACTTCTCCGCCGCCGTGACCATTATTTGAGTTTCGTCTTCATCTACAAGCCATCCTTTTTTTAATGAAAAATAAATACAAAGTTTTAACTATCTTTTATTTTGGTATTGAAAATGGTTTTGAAAACGTTTTTATTATATCAATGTGTTGTATTGATATCTTGTGATTGAAATGTGGAAATGTTATGTTTCCTTTATGCATGTTTTATGTGATACGATTATGTTATGGTTTATGTTATGTAAAAACCTATTCATATGAGGAATGTATTGGACTTAATAAGTGACGGGTGGAGCCCGCTATAGCTCCTAGATGCATTGGTAGGTCTCATGAGACAACTAGATGTGGAATTGGCCGAGGCCCTTTCCCAATTTGATTTATGGTTTTGGCCGAGGCCTTAATCATTTTAGACGTCTTGGCCGAGGCCTTGACAAAATGTTTCAGAATGTCCAGCATTATACATTCCCTCATTATGAAAGTGGTTATTGATATTGCATGTGATTATTCGACCAGTAGAATATACATGTGAAGAAGTGAATGGAATTATCTCATTTTACTTTTTCCATATTATGTTGATGTTCAAGTTTAAAAGGCTTTTGTTTTAGTTATACATTGCCTTAAATTTTTATGTTTATTTATGAAAGCTTCCGCAATATTGTTATCCTTAGTGATCATCTGAGCTCACCCCTTTCAATGTTTTAATATTTTCCAGGATGTGAAGAAGTATTTTATGAATGACCTGCAGGGGTAGTCAGAAAGGGATATGATTGTGGACTATGAAGACCATGTTATTGTATTTTGTTTACTTTTTGATGTAATGAAAGACTTATGAATGTATCTAGTGTTTCCAAGGCTACTAAACTAATCGGTCTTTCGAGACTTGATCTTTTGTGATCATGCCAATGTTACGAACTAATGCACCGACTCTGGGTATCTGGGGTCGGGGCGTTACAGGAGGACCATTGTTTTATTACTTTGACATGATTACCAGGAATCAAATCATGAAGGACCAATCACTTTAGGAGTTTTGGAAGGAAATATTAAATACATGATACCCATATTGCATTGGAGAATAGAAAATAGAACATTATACATAATAAAATGAAATAAAATTAATTCTTGAGATATTATTCAAATATTTCTTCTCCATAACCTAGTGAATGTAAACATAATAAGGGTTATCTCAAATTTCTAGTAAGTGTAAGTAAAGTGGAAGGAAAAAATGATCTGAGGAGAATAACTGACATGGAAATGTAAATCACTGATAACACATGCAATTCAAATAACATGATAAGGAAAAATAAATATAGAAAGGTAAAAAATTTAAATATATGACATTTAATCAATGTAATAAGAATAAAATTCATCCATTGATATGTAGACACAAAATCTCATGGATATAATGATAATAGAAATGAAGGTAATGCTTAAATATTTGAAGTCATATATGTAGAAGATGAACCACTATAGGGTCAAGATCTATTCTCAAGATAGTTTAAAATATTTTGATCTGTCCTACCGATTCATATCATGAGACAACCAATGCATTGAGGGTCTATCTATAACTAAGCCATGCTCATATCTGTTAGTCTAATGCTTTCCTTGTACATCGAAAAATCAATTTAATTATGAAAAAATGTGATATATCATAAAATACATGCATTGAATAAAGGATGCAAATGTATCATTAATTTACCAATGTAGGATAAGTATAAGTAAGGGTTATTGACATTGATGAATGGAAATACCTATGAAATATCTTTAAAAACATTCTTGAGGAAAATAACCATTAAACATTCCGATGTGTCCCATACCACTTTGAAATATTTTTTATCAATATACCCATGAAGTAATAAAATTAAATGAAACTTATAGTATCATTATAAAAAAGGATATTCTTGGTATAACATGTCATATGGAAGTATATAAACCATAAAAAAGTAACTTTGTGCATAAAAACAAATAAGTCTCAATGGAATATAAATTGAGATGAATTTCATTACCTTCCATCAGACTTGTCTATGTGTCTTTATATTCCTAAATAATAAACTTATGTTAATTATTTACTTACTTGAGAAACTTTTTTCAATTATTTTACAATTTTACTTCATTTATTATAATTGTTAAGACCACTACTTATTCAATTAATATTATGTTGGGTGTTTTGACCAAATTTAGTTTATGCATGAAAAATGATTTTGGTAGGCCAAATTTGGTCAAATGGTTCATTATATAAATTTATATAGATTAATAATTATGAAACAATTATTATATTAATACATAAATTATAATTTTAAAACCAATCATGAATTATAGTTCTGTAAAATGAACCAATGTTACAATCATATAGACGGTATTCTATACGTACATATGATTAACGTTCCCATTTTTCAGTGATCATCACTGAAAGATGGTAAGTAACCTTATATCTTTTTAGAATTATAATTATTTCATCAGTACCATGTTGTTTAATCATATATACTTATGCATAGTATTATTTTTATGTAAAAGGAATCACATCATGTTTAACAGATGTAGTCTACATATCTATGTCAAACGTTATCACTTTCAGTGTGTGAAAAGCGTAATAATGAAAATTAAATATTATATTTAAATAAATTTAATTATTTAATTAAATTAATATATATGTTATTTTTGTTACATATGTTCCATTAGAACCATAATTTATGCATTCCATGTATAGTGTGAATGAATCACATCGCTTTGAGAAGGCAGTAGTCGATACTTCCACATACGATATTATTGTATTTACAAAAAATATAGAATATAATCATATTTGTTATGAAAAAATTAAATAATTATAAATATATAATAAATATCATATATATCATATATAAATAAATTTCTATCAGAATACCCAAGCATTAACAGAGGTAAAGGAAATATGAACAATCATCGTTTCATGTGACAGTTGATTGCCTTACACATAAAAAATATGTTTGTTACAAATTAGATGGAAGTGTGTGTGAGTGCAGGCTGCACCCTTAAAATTAAAACAGAATAGTATATTGAGGATACTGGTGTTTTTATATAATTATATAATTAGAATGGTTGAGGCTGTGGATAGTGGAAATAAAACTGAAGAGATCATGGAAATTTGTTACTTCTTCTTTGGGTAACTCCATGTGGTTTGCACCAAAGGGCTTCTTAGGATCCCTTTATGACCAATGTTAGGCTTCTAAAATTGTGTGAGGTATTCCTAGGAGCTATTTGGAAAGATTTCGGTTGATCAAATGTGTATTGAGATGTGTGAGGAATTAGAAGAGTGAATGCCTTTTTATAGTGGAGGAGGAATGTCACTCTTGTAAATACCAAAAAGAATATATTAATGGGAGGTATCCTTTACCTAATGTGCTTCAAAAATGGATAAATATGTGTTTATAGGTTAATAATGGTATATAAAAACCACCATTATAAAAAATAATTGAATTTATATAATTTCAGTTCATAATATTTATGTTTCCTCAATTTTTTCAGTTTGGTTTTTATTAAAGAACCTAGTTTTCTAACCTATGTTATTTTAATGATATGTATAAATTAAAGTTTGATTTATTATAAAATATAGATCAAATTAATTATAAACGTGATATATAATTTAAAATATAAAAACCCTATAGGTTTTGGAAATTAATTTTAAAACAAGCTGATATAACAGGTAAAAAGACAACTTTATCAGAGATCGTGCTAAAAATATTTTTATAAACTATGGGTAAATAGGTTAATTAAAAAAGATGAATTTGTACATTAATAGAAAAATTTTAATATTTATTAACACTTAAAAATAATTTGGCAGAATATCTGATTTTTATTAATTTAAAATCATTTAATAAAATATAATCCATTAATAGATTACATTAATGTTAATTTTGTCATTATTTATTGAAATTTAATATTAAAATATACAAAATATGTTGGAATTATAATATATTAAGTTCAAATATGTGTAAAATTATATATTAATCTACAAAAGTAATTAAATACAATAATTCAATCAATTTTCATCACTTTTAATATTTATAGTATCATTTATTTTAGTTGACTATTAACTAAATAATCACTCAATTGAATTTTCATAAGAATTTTATATAACTAAATCATATCTAAAAATTAATGATAAATTATTATTATAAAAATAAAATATTTATCTTTCAAAATGATATGTATAACAAAACATATGTTGTTCTTTTACATATATTAACGTTTTATTAATTTTAAAGGTAAGGATGGTCGTAATTTTTTCTTTTTCATTCCTTAACTTATCATATAATAAAAGTTCATGAAATGTTACCTAAATGAAAAATAAAATTCTAACAATGTAAAGATTTGGTTGAAATATTGGTGGAAAATGGATTTTGGACAAGTTTGTAGGTCATTTTGGCTATTAAGATTATGGTTTTGTCCCTTGTTAAGCTTAAATTTACCTTGATCACTATAATTAATTTTAATCAGTTTCATTAATCATTTTGGTCCAAAGTTAAGTTGATATTATTTGACCAAAAATATTATATTGATTACAAATATATATATATATATATGTGTGTAAATTTATCAAAATTAAAATCATAGAAGTGGGAAAATTATGTTTAACATTAATCCCATAGATGTGGAAAGAAAATAGATTTTAATGTAAAAACATTCAAAAGTTCAATACATTTTTATAACCAATTTTAATATAAAAATAATTCCAATGGAATTAATTGGGATAATATATTTATAATTGATCTATTTTTTACTTTAAATACCAATTTAAAATATAATTTAACATTAATAATAATTTAAATGAAAGGGATATTTTTAACTGAAATGAATTATTTTTCACTAATCATCGAAAAATTAATCTTTATAGAAAAATAGAAAAAATTCAACATAATCTAATTTAAAATTCAAAATTGAAAAATTAATGTTTATTTTGATTGTTTTTTTTTTAATTTTAAAAATTTATTATTAAAATAGGTGCATCATTAAAAGGATGTAATACTGGGTTTTGTATGAAACGTAAACCTTCTTAGTGTTGTGTGTGTTATAATATTAAAATGGTGTTATTTTTAATCATTATACAATCTAATTTAAATTTATTTTAGAAGGGAAATATTTTAATGTCTTTGGTTGTTACATGGAACATAGCGATGGGGTATACCCCCACTCATAGATGAAGTCGACTAATTTTATAGGAAGCTCAATACTCTAGTAATAATTTGATACATAGGGGCTTTAGGTTCCCTAACATACCACATTGATGGTATACCATTTCTCTACTTGGGTGCTTACCCTGACTACTATTTTCCCCACGAGAAATCTCAAGGTTCCATTTTTTAACACTAGAAGAGCTGTCACATTGTATAGGCACTGAACTACCATACCCGACACCCTCAACAAGCCTCAGGTTATGATCAAATATGATTACCTGGTTCACTATTTTATAAATTATATTCAAACAAAAGTTGTTGTCTTGAGATCAGATGGCTTGACTATACCCATCTTCAAGTCACCAAGATCTGGTCAATTCATCACTGAAAAGAGTAATACTGAAACATTATAGAACTGCGAATCAGTCTTAGTAGTTGATAAAATATAGAGTACCCTACTTGAGATGCATGAATTCCTTAGATCTCCTAGCTAGAAACATCCAAGGGTAGAAGTAATCCTATAAAATATCCTATAAGACCCTATAGACTATACCTTAATACTGATATACTTGACATAGAACATGCAAACAATGATTGGAATATCCATTAAATATATAAAATGTGATCTTGATAATCCATTATTGAGGTGTCTCTAGATGTTTAAAGATGAAACATCTAGCCTCTAACCAAGGCTCAAAAACATGGGGGCTTCCATCCTCAAAGAAATTAGGTTGATGGTACTAATTAAACTACCTAGTTTTCTCAAATATAATTAGTGATGTTTGTGAAACTCTATAAATATATTGTATGTACTGTAGAAAACCATCTTGAATATTGGTATTGGTTTCTAGATTAGGTATAACAGAAGGTGTCACAGGTCAAACTATATGAGGTAACACTAAAGGTGCAGGTCCAAAAACCTCAATATCATGGTCATTTCTACCTTCTTAAAATATTACCATAGGATTTCATGGTGGATTATATATACAATGATAACAGAATTCCTTAAAATGAGTTTCAATGACTAAAAAAACCTCAGATAAAAGAATTTTATAGGTGAAAAAATTTCCAATAAAAGAGTCAATACCTATCTTCATACTCCAAAATCTAGGTCTAAGTAATATAGAAGATCATTAAGGAACACAACAGACTATCCCAACTACAACTAATTATGTTAGTTATAGGTCCGAGTCTCATATATCATACAAAAAGTTGTGGTATATGGTGATTAAATTACGAGTTATAGAGTAAAATACCCTTTAATTTTCAGTTGGTATCCCTATTTAATGACAACTATTTGAAGTATGAATTATAATTAATTATATTTAACACTTATACCACAATCTATTTATCTAGTTACTATTCCCAATTTATCAATTCATAATTCTATAAGTTACAATTGACACTATATGTAACTAAAAATAGATTTTTTAGAACTGGTCTCAGGATATAAGAAATCATATATGAAAATTCGATTATATATATCTCTATTCCAATTAATAGAAACATAACTATATAAATTAATAAATTCATCCATTTAACCACAACCAGCTAATGTTTTAACCCATGTAACTAAACTATCATGGATCAAACATGTGATATTTGGTTTGTTAAAGTACCATCATTAGGCTTTGTAGGAAAAATTCATTTAGATTAAGAAGACACATTAATTAAACAATTATTTATCCATTTAACTCAAGTAATATTCATCAAATTAGAAATATAATAGTCAAGTCATTAAAAATATACAACACTAAATGCACACATTAAATAAATATGGCAGGTCATATGCATGAAATATAAATCTGAAGGTTCCTATAATGATGCACGAACAATGCTAGTTTTTGTACTAGGACAAGGGTAAAATAAATGCATAAAGAAAATAAAAAACACAATTCATGTCCATCACCCAATAGTAAAATTCATACAAGTATAATAGAAAAAGACTAGGATAATCAATCCCATCCATGTCAAAATGGCTTTTCCCTATACATGAGTTAGCCACTCTAAGGAACATTATCACTACCAAATTTTGAAACTTACTAGTCTACAACCTACCATCCAAAAATAGTACGAAAAAGAAAATAAATCTATAATACCAATTTGCGAAATCCTAAAACATTTCCACTCATATGTGAAATGACCCAGTGGCCACATGGCCTCAAGTTCACCTCCCCATATGTCAAAGGCCACTGACTAGTAGTGAGGGTCTATGATAGTATGGTAGGGAGACTATACCCCCTTTATTAGACTGGAGAAACACGGTGTAGGAAATATAAATTAATTCTTGAAGTAAAATGGAAACAATAGAAATGAACATCAAAAAATTAAATATATAAAGAAACAAAAACCATTGTCATAAACAAAAGATGATAATGTCTGTATGCTATACAAAAATGGGGGAGTGAAGGGAATATGAAGTATGAATAGAATAACACATTCTATACAATGATATCCAAAAGACCAAAATATATACTCGAATAGGATCATTGAAAAAATCTTACTCCTCTTCTACCATACTATATCATAATATATAAAATCAAGCATGCATAGATGAGTGATTTCCCTTGTCCCTATCTGCATCCAGGATGCTTATTTGGGTACCAGATAGTGGCTTAAGTAGTCTATGAGTAAAAATCAGTAGTCCAATGACAATAATGTCTAATACAATCCATTATATAAATAAATAATGAATCAATGTGAAGGTAATACAAATATAAAATGTAATAAATAATCCCCTTGTTATATTGAGTTCCTCACAGGATTCTCATTCGGTACTAACATCTTCATCATAATCTGGAATGTCTCTAAGTATTTATTATTTTATAAGATGTGGTTGGAAACAAAAGCTTCATAACCATGGTGTCCACACATCATGATTAGTATATAACAGATCAACAAGATGCTATGGATTTTAATAATAAGTGCATAGTTGAACCAAGAAATTTATGTATTTAAGTCCTTTGTTCATTTATAACATTGAGTGAATCTAAGAATGTTATATGACATTGTAGACACATGATTTAATCGGTATATATCCTAAGGCCATCCAACGAATTCTATGAAATGAATACATACATCGCTCAGGACATAATATAATCCCACTATTCTATGAGCGTATCAATGGAATCATCAATTAGAACCTACATGTCATCGAAGATGTGGTATAACTATATTTTCCCCTTGATCCCATCCAATGGATTCATTATTAGGATACCAAGTATCTCCCATGGAACGATATAAAACCCTCTTCTAGTAAACCTCGAGAAAAGTGACCCATGTATGAATTAATGTATTACCAATGACATGATATAATTCTATTAACAATTCAATCAATTAAATATACTTGGGGAACCCATCTAAGGTATTCCTAATCAAAATACACGTGTATCCCATGATATAGCATACAAAACAGTAATGAGTTAACTGATTACCCATACCCTTTAAAAATTCAATTAATTCAATTTATCCATTTCATCTATATTGGATAAATCACATATAGGGTAAGAATAAACAAGAGGTGAAGTGACATCTTAGTACTATTCACCATTTTTTAATTCAATTGGATGTTTTATTTTTATGGGACAAGACAAAACCCACCTCATTTGTGTTTTAATTACACATTCAAGGAAATCATATAATGGAATTCAATAAAATCACCTGAAAGGGAATTTAATAATATTTTGGAGGCAATAAAGATCATGGAATATAATCTACACAACCAGTAAGGTGGTCTAGGTTGATATAGACAACAGAAAATGATGTAATTAAGGGTGAAGGATCTAGGTAAATCAAAATGTTATTAATTTATTTTATTAGTTTCACATTTAAGAGGCGAGACACAGAATGTTAAATGCATGGACCAAAAATTCATGATATAACATAAATTATTTTTTAGAAATGTACTAGACCACATACCTTTTACTGGTAGACAATTCCTCATTTGATATCAGTTTCAGATTCAGGCTAGAATGGTTTAATGTAGAATAACGAGACAAACAACTTGAAATTAGGGAATAAGATATCACATAAAGAAAACATTATTGATGAAAAAAATATGAAAAAAATCAATAGGACTCATATACTTATCAAGGGTGATTGAATGTGACTAAAAATGTTCGATTATATGTCTGAATGACGAATATATCACCATGCCGAGAAGAGGTGGAGGAGAGGTCTCAAAAGAATAGGTTTGTAATGCATGTAATGAAGAAGGATAGGGGTGTCCTAAGGGTTAAAATTGAGAATGGAAAAGAATGGTAAAATCAAAAATTTTAAATGGATGCACTGTTTGGAAAATGTTTAACCAGCCGTGCACACCTACTACTTAGGTGGAATCCCCCTCACATGGTTTTTCAAATGGTTAGAATAAAAAATGTGTTAACCATGAAAAACACACATGAAAAAAGTGATGGTTTTTCATGACCATAAACTACCTCTCACATAGTTAAT
Source organism: Viscum album (assembly GCA_963277665.1). Taxonomy (NCBI): domain Eukaryota; kingdom Viridiplantae; phylum Streptophyta; class Magnoliopsida; order Santalales; family Viscaceae; genus Viscum; species Viscum album. The sequence goes on along the minus strand of OY728138.1, from coordinate 1,881,168,405 downwards.
CTGACTGCGCACAACTCTAACTATTCTGTATGGTCATTCCATATTGTTAGTACTAACAATACACCAACCATGTTCTTAATTATACTTCTAAAAAAACCGGGACTCTAAACCTTGAACCGAGCTTGAATGATCCAAAATCCACTATAAATTCATTATTAATTTCTATTTAGAAAAAAAAGAAATGTTTAGAATAAAATTGAATCAATACATACCTCTCTAAAAAGATGGTGTGTTTCTGTGATTCTAGGGATTTATCTTTTATTGGGAGCAATAAGATAGGGTAAGTACTATCCATATGGATCTAGAAGAAGTTTAAAGTTTTTATAACTTTATTTCATATTAGATTTATTTATAAAACAAAACTATTTATCAATCTTCCTACACTAATATTTGAGTCATGTATATATAGATATTAGTGAAATTCTCTTTAATAAGGTATGAAATAGTGGTAGTGTTACAGATATATAAAATTTATCTAACATAAAGAAGAGGAACCATTTTATTTTCTTGTCAAATGTGGAGAACAAAACAAGGAGGAAAATAAAAAAATCTATAATGTAAGAATAATAATCAATGAAGATTAATAATGATCCTCATGGGAGAAATACCATGAAGTTGTGGGTTGATAAAAAATCAATGGAGAAGATTTTTGCAACCTTAAGTTGTAAGAATGATTTTTTTAATTATAATTTATTTAATGTGTTTTAAATATTTTTAGGATTCATGGAGTTGAATTAATTTGGTTGGAGATATATTTTTATGTGAGTGTATGTAGCTATAATATTTAATGTTGTAAAAGAAAATTTCACTCTATAAATGTAGTATTAGTATGAGAAATTTAAAAAAGAATGTTAATCAAAAACTTTATCCATGAAAAGACCAATTTGGAACACAATAAATGTGTCTAGAATATTTTAAACCCTAATATATATTTTAGTATTAATGTTCCATAAAGTTTACACCACGCTATGAAGAGGATGAGTTCACACTTTGAGGATGGATGGACATGCTATGAATGTTTTTTTACATGATCAAATTAGATAATTCCATGAATTATTAAACCATTTTTTAAATTTTTATGAAATCATGAAAGGACCATATCTTGAAAACATAGAATAAAAAAATTAGGATATGTGATTATTATTTTTTTTGGATTTCTTGAAAGAAAAATCTGGTATTCCTCAAGAAGAACAACATTTCACCCTGACTCATTATACGAACATAATCTAAATGTATCTTTATTTTACTATTATTAATATTTAAATCATTTTATTAAAAAATTTGTTATTAATACATTAAAATTTATGAGTGGATGTAGATCTCCACATCCATATCGATGGTGTCCCAACATAATTGATAATTTATAGAATCACCTCAACCATAATAGAATATTATATGGGATTAATTAATCAATTCACTATAGACCAGACACATAAATTACATTCACATATGCACATTTATCTAATCAAGATGATAACTGATCTATGTTTGAGCTAACACTTGTTTTCTACCTCCATCGATTTTTAAGTCTACTCTTCATCTAGTTCATCATAGATAAAGATCCAGTAATGAAAGTAAGCTTGCATTGGTTACATGGATGTTCAGATGTGATCGAAAGTAGCTCAAAAATGATGGATGGTATTATGCGATGTGTTGCATGAGATTTGTGATGGAATATCCATGTATCGATGGTAGCATATTGTTATAGTAGATCTCCTACCATTGGAAATTGGTAGTTCAACTCCCCATAAACTTGAGATAGAAAGTTTTGATGACATAAGAATAATAATATTATTCTTAATGGTAGATAATCCTTTACTAAGGAACCATTAGCATATAATAGCTTTTACTTATCAATGAAAAAAGTAGAAACTGTTTTTCCACCAGATCCAGTAGCTATTTCTTGCTTGTTATTAAGGTATAATGGTAGATCAAAATGGTCACATGTTCCTTCCTCCTTCCTCGAAAGAACACCATGGGATGGTAGATGATATTCAAAAATAGTGGTAGTGTTTCCCAACCTCCCTCATACTATCAGTGTTACCCAAACATCGATGATAGAATGTCCATGAACACTGATAAGTTATCTTTTCCAAAGAAATTGTAGAACCATGTATAATGACTACAGATCATTCTACCATGTGATGGTAGCTCATGTGATCATACTTTATCCAATATTATCATATTAGTACTAGAAACATCCTGATTTTTAGGGTATTATTTATCTACCGCTAGTAAAAATTTTCAATCAAATATAATTATTTTTATTTTACACATTCTATTGGAAATAAATATTTTAATTAAAATTTTCATTATTTATATTATACTAAAATAATATTCTATATTTGTTTAAACAATTTTGAGAAAAATTTCAGACAAATTTAAAAAAGAATTATGTTCTTTATGATACTATGTTTTTATGGGTTTTTGATATTATAATGAACATTCAATTTATTTTAAATTTAACTATTTTATAAATGAGTAATATACATGTTTGTACAAATTTCCATACTAGAATTTTTATGGTTTTTTTCATGAATAATAAAAGTGCAAGTAAATTATTTGATATTTAGTAATGTATTTCTAAATAATGGTTATAGTAATAGGACATATTGTTATTTTATAACTCATGGAATGATGGGATTGGACAATATGACACTCTGAGAAGATCTTTGAATTAATGATGAATGATTAGTTCATTAGAATCAGATCAAGGTATTAAATAAACTTCCTATAACTTATTTGATATAACTTATGTGTTTTAAACAATTCTATTTGCTCATATGAGAAATATACTTCTATGAATTGTTTTCTATTACTATGATCATGAAGGTAAATATATGTTCAAATCCTTATTGGTAAAGATATCTATATCATTTAACTTCATCATATTCAATATATGATCATTTCTAGTTTATTTTTTTCATCGTTTAATAGTTTTATTGTATTTTTGTAATTTTTCATGCTAGATTATGTTTTCCCTATGAAAAGTTTTTTAATCTACTGGTTATTATACAACCCAAAATGAAGTTCCTAGGATGTGACCCTAGAAGAAAATTCAAGTCCAGGAAAGGTTCTGAATCCTATAAAAAGTCTAGGTTGTGCATCCTGGTAATGTAAAAGGTATATCATATAACATGTTATCAAACCTATAAAAGTGAGATTTTATTAGTGGGTATCAATCTTCTCATACATTAATGAATCTTGATTTCTATAATGTGATCTTAGTGATCCAAAAACACTTTAAAATAGTGTTTTAATTATTTTTAATTTCCAGTACACTCCATAAATTTTACACATCACTCACTATAGACTATTTAATTTATAAATCATTGATTGATTTTTTTACTTTTAAATTTTAAAACACTATTCACCCCATCTAGTCTATTTTGAAATAATTTATGATCCAAAAATTAGTATAAAATGCTAGTCTCTGATTAGTTAGCACCATTGTTATTTTAATCATTATGGATATAGTTATGTTTCTTGTTTTTAACTATTATTTTAACCTAAACATCATAGAACTTAATGTATAAGGAATAAAATTAATGTTCTTGAAGATGGTATGTGTCAATGCCGATGATGTATGATTTCCATAAAATCCTCCATTCTTCAATATAAGTAACTATAGCCTCTGGATAGACCAAATACAAGCCTATTTAAAATATTTTAGTATTGATAATCGGACTATCAATGAGAAAAACTATTTTCTTCCCAAAGCTGATAGAGAGACACTCGTAGGTAATGATAAGGTAATGTATATTTTTGATTATAAATATAAGAATATTTTATACTGTGATATAAGTAGAATTATAAATAGACATATTTTCGATTCCATGAAATCCAAAAACATATAGATGATATTTCAAGTCATTCACTGTGGCACAAACAAGATTAAAAGAACCAATATATAAGTTCTTCATTAAGAATACCAAGACTTCAATATAGAAGATTAATAGTCATATAACCAACTGTAACATTAGTTTTTAGGTATTACAAATGGTATGAGTGCTCTTAGTGAAGAACTGGACAACCCATCTCAATTTGAAAGAGTTATGAGATCTCTACTAAAAATATGTTACACTAAGAATCTGGTCATTGATGGGACTAATAATTTTAAAGATTATACCTTAGATGAACTAATAGTCTATTTACTTTTGTATGAGTAACAGTTGAAAAACATTGCTGATGAGGAGTCTAGATAGGGAAAAGGTATATATTTTCAGTCTAATGTTAATGAATTATCTAATAATTTTGATTATTAGTTTCTAGAAACATGTTAAAGATATGGATTACAATATAAATAAAAATATAAAGTTCATTAAAAAATGACATTGGTGGAATTTTTGAATAATGCTCAAAATGGATTTTAAGAAAGGTAATATGACTAATAAAAATGATGATGTTTCAGAGTTAACATGTAATGAGTGAATGAATAAAGGGCACATTGTGATATAATATCCAAAACTCAAAAATCCCATGAAAGGTAATGTAATAAGAAGAAATAAAAAGAAAGATTTTTTTTGCAGTATGGGACATTTCATATAGTTTTGACTCAAATGATGATTCTATAAGTTAACCAGAGATATGGAATCTTAATCTGGTTGGTGTACAATGTGAGGTAACTGATTCCATTTTCACTCAACTAATTACTTTTCCTAATGTTTATCATAATTATATATCAAAATATGAAAGTTATTTTGATTCATGTTATAATTTTGATTTTTTAAATTATAAATCCGAACATCTTATAAAAGAGAATTTATCATTAAAGAATGATACAGTCAGGTGAATGAGAGACTGATTGTCACCTATTGACCAGTCAAGGTTCCGGTGCTCTGCTAATGTGTATAGAATCACTCGGGTCGAATCCTCGGTGGTGATACTTTTTAATAGTCGATTGTTTTTAGGTGATTGTATTCTGTTTAGGGGGTTTGTTTATAGATCTTATGAAATAATCTATGGAATATGTTTGATTAAGATTTATTTAACAATTTGATAAATATTGGGGTGAGTTCATCAATATGTAGTTAATACTGTGATATCCTTGAGCCTTGCTTTTTAATGTATAAATTAACACCCACGTCACAAGTTGAAGTTGGTTGGAATTCCTATGTGTTAAGGATTTTACTCCAATCCTTAACATATTTTGGATTCTAATCTCAATCAGTACTTTATTGTGGTAGTGTATTTATAGTTCCAAAAATCCATGGGATCCATACATTAAACAAAATATACCATTAATCCATAACATGTTAAGTCCAACATACACAATGTTAATTCAAAGAATACTCATCAACCAAAACCTCTCAATCGCTTAATGTCCCTAAATTATATCTCAATCCAATGATATATTTAATCAGCCGTTGAAATGATTAATAATTTGGTTATAATTATTCTGAAGATAAATTTTGAAAATAAGAAAAATAAAGGGATAAGAAAAGAGTGTTGCGTTCGAACACACACCCAAACGATGATGATAATTAAAAATGATCTTTAGATTGAATGAGAAAGAAAAATAATGGAAGAATATTCAACTGTATTTAAGCTATTTTAAGAACATAAATATTAAAATACAGAATTTGTTTATGAATAAAATATATTGAATAACAAATTTTTATTAAAATAGAATTACAAAAAAAAGACTTACATGATTACAATAATGAAGAACACAAAAGTAAAAGGAGTCAAAGAGAGGAGGAAGCGTATCTTAAGTGAAAACTTGAGTATGAAAGGTCCTCCCAAGACCTTTTAAAGGATTTATTCATTCCAATATGTTCTGCTATCTTAAAAAATTCCACCCTTTTTGAAAGGAGAGGAGGGGATTTATTTATAGCCCAAGGTGGTAGACTATTTCCATTAAAAAACTACCCCTCCACATGGATCAACAATTTGGACATACAAAAACCTAAATAATGAGATTTATACTTATTCAATGTTGTATTTATTTATCTCTTATGTCTACTCTAAAAATTTTGCAGCTATTGGACTTAAGGAGAAAATGTTATGGCGGTTTGATTAAACAATTTTAATCTGTCCATTTCCTTCCAATATTTTTGGAGATCACATTGTGAATGGGGTTTTGAATATGAAGATTACTTTAAATCTAAATAGTTTCTTCAACAAAGTATGAAACCTATATCTCCTCACTCACACTAAAAAATATCATCTAGATTGGATGATTAAATCATGAGATATCTTATGAATATTGTCCTGATTTTAATTTTTGGCCAGAGTAGTGGGCTAGAATTCAAAGCATTTGTTGGGCCCCTTGTTTTAGGTTTTGGGCCCTAAAATTTCTATCCATGACTCCTTGAATTGATATGTAAATTTTTTTGAATAATTAATGCATTTTCACTTCTGGATTGATCCCAATAATTCAATATTCATGGATGTTCCAGTTTCTTCACAGATTTTTTGGGCCTTCTTGTGTGGTCCATATGACAATTCAAATGCAATAAATGGCCATTTATTTCTTATAATTATATGTGTGGAAATTTAATATGGAATACTAAAAAAATAACCACACAATTTGGATCAGTAGGTTGAGAGGTATAAAAATAATAGTAAACTGAACCAATTGGACTACTTTTAAAAATGCTCAAAAATTATACTTAGATTTAAAACATTAATATTTCACACAAATTATGCACATTTCATATAAAACCAGTAAAGGGAGTATATAATAAGTTATGAAAATATTAATAACATAAAATCCCCCACAGTTAGTCTTGTGTATGTTCTCATGTGCAACAAATATAAAAACATGAAAATATCATTTTCACTCAGCAAAAAATATTAACATTTTGTTTTCCCCACTCAGGAGAGGTTTGGGAAATTTCACTCATCCATACTGAATTCCACCAGAATTTTTTATGGACAAAATTTTCATAAAACAATTCATTTTTTTTCATGCTCAAATTTAGAAATGGAAAATGGTGGAACACGAAACTTACTCCTCCAAAGATGATAAAAATAATTTATAGAGCTTCACTCATTCAACAACCAAAAGTGAACATATTAGATTTTTTAAGAGATCTCAGCTTTCACTCCCTATCCAAATGTGATAAAAAATACAGAGGCCTTTTTATGGGGTTTTCTGTGGCTATATGATGGTAGGAAAATGATATCCAAAAGTTAGAACAAAGGGGTAAAATACTAACATGGAAAAAGAAATTCATATTTTTTTTGAAATGAAACTTGGAATGAAATGGAAACACTAATTTACAGGGGAATGATTGTGTGAATAAATACAGAAGAGAGGAACAAAATTTGAAGGGGATGAGAAGATGAAATTTTTAAAAAACCTAAAACTTTTCCCAATGATTTAATTGTTTTTTTCATTTTTTCTTTTTTTTTAAAATTTGAACTTGAAAAAATTCTTGCACGCATATACCAACCCATGATTGATCTCCCCGTGACATTAATTTTAATTTTTATAACAAGATAAAAGTTTGAGAAACAATTATTTTTGACCTGCCCAAGACTCAACCCATTTTTTTATTTTTTTTAACCCTTGTCAACAAAATTTACAAAAGTACATAAATTAAAGTACATTACATTCCCCAAAACTCATTGAATGTCAACCTTTCACCCTCACTAAAATGGATGCATGCCCTCAAGCATATGATAACTTGTTGAAAATAAATAAAAGGGAACCCAAAAAATGAAATCTATTCCCCCACCCTTAAATTTCCAAAACAAAATATACTATGAAAATCCATGTTGATATTGGGTGGGAAAAGGTATTGGTCTTGTAATGTGGGAATCATGGAACAGGTTTTCATATGCTCGAAGGGGCTTTCAAAAGGAGGATTAATGTAAGGGAAATGGGTGGCTATTTGGATATTGTGATTCTCATGTTGTTATGAAAATACCTCTATCATATTAATGCACAACAAAGTGGGAAATTTATCTCGAAGGTCCACAAACTCGAGACTAAAAAATGTGGGTGAAAAACAAACACTTTGAAAATATGGCCATATGTAGCCTTGGAATGAAATCAAATGTTGTTCGTCATGGTTGGGGAATATTATTTTATAAATAAAAAGTGAGTATTAAAAATTAATTGGTTTTGAAAAAGTATTCTTTATCCAAATATATGATGAAAAAAAAAGTTTTGATATGAAACCATGTCTTTTGACTCCCCGAAATGGTTGGAAAAATTTTCAAGATCATCTTGTGAGTAAATATGAATCATTTAGTTTTTTTACATTTATTTATTTTCCTTTAAATAATACACACCCACAGAAAAGAGAAAGAGAAAAATAAAGGGTTTTATGAAAAAAGTGGTAAAAAATGAAAGAGTGAGGACGAAGAAGAAAAAAGAGGTAGAGAGAGGAAGATAGAGAGAGAGAGTTAAAAAAAGAGGTTCCCTTAGTTTGGTTTTTATGGGTTTCCATATCCATTTAGTAGTGGGTCGACTATAGAAGTTCTGGATTCGATGGAAGTCGATGTGGTTCCAGGATTGTGTGTCCTCTCTTGGAGATGATTTAACTGATGTCCATTAACTGTGAATGTGCTTTTTTAAGAGGGTTCTTGGACTTTCAATACACCAAATGGGTAAACATTAGTGATAACAAAAGGAACTTCCCAATGAGAATTAAGCATACATGGGTGAAGCCAAAATCGAGAATTGAAGAGCATTACCTTTTCACCTTCATAAAATACCTTTCTCAGGATGTGTTTATCATGGAGTACCTTAGACATTTCTATGTACAGATTGGAATTATCATAGGAATCAAGTCAATGCTCATCCAGTTCGGCCAATTGAAACAATCATTGATCACAAGATTCTTCAGAATCCAAATTTTAGGTTTTCAAAGCCCAAAAATACATATGTTGAATTTGAAATGGTAAATGACATGCTTTACCAAAAACTAGTCTTAAAGGAGACACCCCAATGGGTGTTTATAGGTAGTAGATAAGCCCAAAGTGCTTCACCAAGTCTTTCAGGTCTATCTTTTCTGGTCGGTTTTACAATTATCTCAAGCACTCTTTTCACTTCTCTATTTGAATGTTCAACCATGACATTTGTTTGGGGTTGATATGTAGTTGAAGTTTTATGTACAACACCATTCTTTTTAAAAAGATATTCCAGGGTTGTATTATAAAAATGGGTTCCTATGTCACTTATCAAGGAATGTGGTGTGCCTAATTGGTGGAAGATGTATGTATTTAAGAACTCACTAATAGTATGTGAATCATCCTTTCTAGTGGGTCGGTCCACTACCCACCTAGAAATATAATCAATCGCTAGAAGATTTTACAAGAATCCATTGGAGTGGGAGAATGGTACCATGAAATCAGTGCCCCAAACATCAAAGATCTCATAGAAAATTAAACGCTTTTGGGGAATTTCATTTCTCATTGAAATTTTTGCAAACTTTTGGCAAGTGGGACATGATTGAAAGAACTCATGTGAGTCATTGAAGAGTGAAAGCCAGAATAGTCCACAGTCTAGGACCATTTGGGAGGTCCTTTGTGGTCAAAAGTGGCCACCACCAAGAATTGAGTGATAAAATTCTAAGATATAAGAATGTTCATTTTCATCAACACATCTCTTAATTACCATGTATTCCCCCATTTTCCGAAGATTATTATCTTCCAAAAAATAGAATTTTGAGTCACTTTTCAACTTCATTTTTTGTTCTTTTGAAAAATGTTTAGGAAAAACATCAAAATCCTAGTTATTTACAATTGGGTCATTCCATGGTATTTTTGGAGTGAGGGATGAATGGTGCTCAGTTAGAAAATTTGGATCAATTATTTCATATTGGGAAGAATTAGAAATTCTACTTAAGTGATTAGCCGCATGGTTTTCTTTTCCTGGTCTATCGTTGATTTGAAGGTAAAACTCTTAGAGCATTAAGATCCATATTATTAGCCTTGGTTTAGAATCACATTTCTTATGTAAAAACATTATATGAGAATGGTTTGTGAATATGATGATTTTGTAACCTAAGAGATAGGTCCAGAATATATCTAAGGAAAAAATCACTGCTAAAAGTTGCTTTTCAGTAACTGTGTAGTGAGATTGAGTTTCATCCAATGTTTTTTATACATAATAGATGACATGATGAATTTTTTCTCTTCTTTGACCAGGAACAACCCCAATGGATCTATTAGAAGCATCACACATCAATTCAAAGGGTAAGGACTAATCTTGGGTTGTATTAATGTGGCTGATGTAAGATAAATTTTGAATTCAATGAAGGCTATCTTGTAAACCTCATCGAAATGGAAATTTACATCATTTTAGAGAAACCATGTGAGTGGGAGGGAAATCCTACTGATGTTAGGGATGAATCGCCGATATAAACTGGCATGACTAAGGAATAAACATTTGTCTCGAATAGAAGTGGTCTCACAATGTGATTGGATCATTTCAATTTTGGTAGGATCAACTTCAATACCATCTTATGAAACTATGTGCCCTAGAACAATCCCATTTAAAAAAATGAAGTGACATTTTTTCAAAATTTAACACAAGGTTACACTTGACACACTATTGGAGGACTAGATAGAGTGAATTCAAGAAAGATTCAAATGACTCACCCTAAATGGTAAATTCATCCATATGTACTTACATGCAGTGTTCAATGAATTGAGAAAAGATACTCATCATACACCTATGGAATATTTTGGAGCATTGTAAAGGCCAAAAGGCATTATCCTATATGCATATGTTCCAAAGGGGCATGTTAATGTAGTAATTTTCTGGTCCCGAGGTGTGATTAGGATTTGGAAGAAGCCGATGTATCCATCAAGAATGAAATTGTGCGACTTTCCGGCTAATTGTTCTAGCATATGATCTAGGAATGGAATATGGTAGTGATATTTTCTTGTTTCATCATTCAATTTCATGTAGTTAATGCACACACACTATTTTTTATTCACTCGATTTGTGACTACCTCAACATGTTTATTTGTGACAATAGTTATCCCACCCTTCTTAGGTATAACTTTAATTGGACTAACCCATTCACTATCAAAAATTGGCTAGATAATACCAGCTTGAAGAAGATTGGTGACCTCTTACCTTACTACCTCAAGTATGAGTGGATTGAGTATTCATTGTGGTTGTATAATTGGTTTGGATGATTCCTCAAGATGGATGTGATGCATGAAAGGATCAGGGTTGATTCCTGGTATGTCCTCTAGGGTCCAACCTAAGGCCTTTTTGTTTTCCTCTAACACATGAACAAGTTTAGACTCCTTAGTTTCGGAAAGTGATGCAGAGATAATGATAGGATAAGAGTGATCATGGATAATGAATACATATTTAAGGTTTTTAGAAAGAGGTTTTAGATCAATCACTTCTTTCATTTGTGTGTTAGACAAATCAGGAATGGAGGAAGGGACTTCAGTTTCTTTAGATTCATTTTCCTTAATACTGTTCAACGTGGAGTAGTAGATATCAGAGTTCATATGGGATTTAAGATATTTTTCAAGATCCTCTAGATTGATGGAGTCTATGAATGAAAGGTGCACATCAACTTCACAATTTATGACTTGGTAAATAACGGTGAAACTTTTCCAAGATCATCTCTCAATAGAACATAATGAACATGATAGAATGGGAATCAATTGAATCTCAGTAGTGTCCCCAGAAAAATGGATTGAGAATGAAGAGTGATCCTTAGATGGGTATCACATGGCGTGGAAAATGCTGAACTTGACCAGTTGGTCACCAAATTTAAAGGATAAGATGCCTGAATGGATATCAATTTTGGTTCTCGCTATCATTAGGACTGGTCCTCCTAGAATTAAGGGAGATCGAGAAGAGTTCATCTCACCTTCCATGCCAAGAACATAGAAATCAGCTCGGAAGATAAGATCATTAACATGAACAACGACATCCTCTATTATACCCTCTAGACTAGCTATTCTTTGATTGGCTAACTGAATGAAAACACCCATTGGATGTAAGGGACCTAGTCCATGGTAGGAGAATATGGATTTGGTCTTGAAATTAATTGAGTCTCCAAGTTCTATGAGTGCATCATCAAAGCTGAAACATCTAATTTGGCATGGAACCATAAAGGTACCAAGATCTTTTCACTTTATAGGAATAGAATACTTGGAGGAAACATTTATTAAGGTCCTAAGTTGCCTCTTATGGGTGTAAAAGTCCTTAAAAACATTTCATACTTTGGGATTTTTATGGAATCTAATAGGGGAATGTTGACATCAACACGTCTAAACATGTCAAGCATTTCAGAATCAGGTTTAAAGGACTTCATTGGATTAGAAATGGCTTGAGGAAAAGGAATTGGGTTCCAAAGTGGAATTTAAGGAAGCGAGGGAATGGATTTAGATTCCTTTTCAAGTTTCTTTTTCTTTCCATTTTCTAGGTCAGCATTTAAAGGGGGGTTTGAATAATTTTCTTGAGGATTCTAAATTTTTTTCCCTGATATAATTTCAATTTCAATTACATTAACCTTCGGTTTGGGTAATGGTTGAGCTGAGAGTTGGGAAGAATTTGACTGTTGTTACTGGCTTAGGTGGGATGCAAGTTGACCAATTAGTGTTTCAATGTTTTTGAGGCTGGAACGGGTGAATGAGGCCAGATCCTCCACTTCACTTTTCCATGGTATCTTAGAATAAGAGGCTTGTCCCAAATTTGTATTACCTTGATTTTGGTTCTTGGGAAAGCGGTTGTATTGGTTTGGGAATTGATAAGGATCACTAGGATAGTGGAAGCCTGGAGGAGCAGGATGAGGATTTATGCTTTATTGTTGAGGAACAAACGGATAAGGTTGTTGAAATTTACCAAAACCTTGACCATATTGGAGATGGTTTGGGTTTTGAGGAGGAAATTGAGGGACAAGATTTACATACCTTAAGCCTTGGCTATAAGAAGAAGATAAGGGATCAAGGTGTGGTTGGTTAGAGTTTCTAAAGAACTAACCTAATAATTTAGGGTTGGTGTTATACTGAGCATTGGATACATTGAGATTTATTGGGCCAGATGAATCTGATGGATCATCTTGAAGTTGTGGGCAGATGTCTGTTGGATGATCTAGAGAGTTATAGATTCCACAGTTTTTGACAGGTGCAGGAAACATTGATTGTGGAGAAGATAGGGTTGGGGATTTGGAAGCCACAACCAGTTGTCGCACAAGACATGTAAGTTCACTCATCCACTCTTTCATACTATTCGCCTCTATGGATTTATTGTATTGGACTTGTTTTACATGGTCATGTGCTCGAGTATGGAATTTCTGTGTGTTTTTAGCCATGTAACTTATGAGACCTGTTGCAGCTACAAGAGTTTTATCAACAAGAGCACCACTAATTGCGGCAATAATGAGAGTTCTCTCCATAGCCAATAACCCCTCATAGAAGTATTGGATCAAGAGTTGGTCTAGGATTTGGTTGTGTGGGTAGGTTGCAACAAGCTTTTTGAACCTCTCCTCGTACTCATGGAGTGATTCTTTTGGGAATTGATGGATACCTCTTATTTCCTTTCAAATAGAATAAGTACGAGAAGCATGAAAGAATTTCTTTATGAAGAGTCACTTCATATAATTCCATGTGGTTCTGGAACCCGGAGGGAGGTAGTAAAGACATTACTTAGTGGATTTATCTAGGGAGAAAGGTAATGCTCGGAGTTTTACTTGTTCCTCAGAAACCCCTTGAGGATTCATGGTAGTGACCACCACTTGGAACTTGTTAAGGTGGAGATGTGGATCCACCTCGGCTATCCAGGGGAAATGAGGTAGAAGATTAATGAAAACCAATTTGAGTTCAAAGTCAGTGTATATGTTTGGATATTTAATACGAAGAGGCTGATAATTCATATCAAGGGTGACATGTTTTTTAAGTGTCTGTTCCCAAGGATTGGCCATTTCCAATTCAACTGGTTGGACAAGGACTGGTACTTGAATTATTTGATTATCTCTTATGTTCCTCCTAAGTTGGAAAATGTTTCACTCAATTTTATGATAAAAAAATCCAAGGGACTGTTTGGGAGGCTACAAGGAATTCATAGAGATTTTAGAAGAAATAGGAAGACAAGTTTTTCTTTGTGTTTTTTTAATTTTTTTAAAATTTTTTTGGTTTTTTACAATAACATGAAACTAATGACTATTTAATTGCACCATCCACCACAAAAAGATCCATTTGAAAGCGTGGAAAATTCTCTCTTATCAACCATTCTAGGTTCCAGTGCTCTGGTAATGTACATAGAAGCACTCGGATCGAATCCTCGGCAATGAAACTTTTTAATAGTAGATTTTTTTAATTGATTGTATTCTGTTTGGGGGGTTTGTTTGTAGATCTTCTGAAATAATTTATGGATTATGTTTGATTAAGATTGATCAAAAAATTTTATAAATATTGGGGTGAGTTCATCAGTAGGTAGATATGATTTTGATATCCTTGAGCCTTGCTTTGTATTCCATTAAATTAACATCCATGTCAGAAGTTGACGTTGATTGGAATTCCTAAGTGTTAAGGCTTTAATCCAAGCCTTAACATAACTAGAATTATAATCTCAATCAATACTTGATTGTGGTAGTGTATTTATGGTTCCAATAATCCATGTAATCCATATGTTAAACAGAATATTTCGTTAATCCATGACATGTTAAGTCCAACATACATAATGTTAATTCAAAGAAAACTCATCGAGAAAAAGCTCTCAATCGCTTAACATCCCAAAATTATAAATCAATACAATGAAATATTTAATCATCCATAGAAATTACTAGTAATCTGGTTATAATTTTTATGATGAGAAATTATGATGGTAAGAAAAATGAAGGGATAAGCAACGAGTGGTGTGTTCGAACACACACACAAATGATGATGATAATTAAAAACGAACATTAGATTGAATGAGAAAGAAAAATAAGGGAAGGGTATTCAACTGTATTTAAACCATTTTTAGAAGATAAATATTAATCTACAAAAGGTGGATGAGAAAAATAAATATTGAAGAAGAATATTTCTTTAAAACAGAATTTCAAAAAAATCTTACAAGATTACTATAATGAAGAACACAAAAGTAAAATGGAATAAAGAGAGGAGGCATGGTATCTCAATTAAAAACCTGAGTATGGAAGGTCCTCCCAAGCCATTGGAAAGGTTTTGGTCCTTCCAATATGTGATCCTATCTTCTGAAATGACAACATTTTTTAAATGAGAGGAGGAAATGTATTTATAGCCCATGGTGGTGGAATGTTTGCATTGCAAAACTACCCCTCCACGTAAATTGATGATTTGGACATCCATACAGCTGAATCTCAAGATCTATCATACTTCAAAGTTGTCGAACATTATCTCCTCAGTCTACATTGAAATTTTTTTGGCCATTGGACTTAATGAACCAATGTTATGGTGGTTTGATTAAACAAATTTAATCTGTCCATTTGAATCCAAACTTTTTAAAACCAAAATGTGAATTAGTTTTTGAATAGTAAGATGCATTAAAATTCGAATTCTTTATTAAAGAAAGTCAGAAAAATATATCTACTCTTTCACACTGAAAAATATTAGATCTATTTGGTGATTACATCATGATCTATGTTATAAATAGTGTCTAGATTATAATTTCCATCCAGAATGGTGGGCTGGATTTCAAAGCATTAGTTGGGCCACTTGTTTTTGGAGTTGGGACGTGAAATTTTTATCCATTACTCCTTGAATTGTTATACGAATGTTTTAGGAGAATTAATGAATTTCACTTCTGTATTGATCCTAATAATTCAATCTTCAGGGATGGTCTGGTTTCTTCACAGATTCTGTGGCCCTTCTTGTGTGGTCCATATGACCCTTCTAATGGAAGAATTGGCCAATGATTCCTACTAATGATATGTGGGAAATTGAATGATGAATTATAAAAAACAAGAAACAAAATTTGTATCCATAGGGTGAGTGTTTTCAATAATATAGTAAACTAACTCAATTGGACTACTTTAAAAAATGATCCAAAATTATACTCAGTATTAAAACATTAATATTTCACACAAATTATGAACATTTCAAATAAAATCAGTAAAGGGAGTATATAATAATATATTAAAATATTAATATCACAATGAAAATAATTGAAAAATATATTGACATAAAAGTTAAACAAATATATTAGTGAAGGAAAATGATAAAGTGAGAAGGGATTGTCATTATTCTAAAATTAATGTTTCCAAGAATGATAAATCTAAAAAGAAGTAATGATTCTGAAATATTTAAACTTAAATAAATAGATGATTGAATTACAGACTTTCTAGAATTAAATGATAAAGATCATGAAATAAGAATTAATTTTATTTTAGATGATTTAACAATTGCTAAGAATTATTTTAAGAAACACAGTCATGAAAATAAGAAACTAAGAACACATATTCTAGTTCTAATGTGAAATTTTATAATGATTAAGGGGCTATTAAAAATGTTAATATTAATTTGGAAAAAAAAAATTAAATATTAAAAATAATTTAATTATATTTTTTAAAGGTAATGAAAAATATGATAATTTTTTTTCAATGATGAATCCAAATTAAAATAATAATGGATTTGGGTATAATAACTTATCACCAAGGGTACATAATCATACCTTTGCTAAAAGTTTAAATGGAATTGTTTTCTAGTCTAACTTGATTAAAATGTAAAATGCACAACCATAATTTCAATGAATTTCATTTAAGGTTTTCAAAATAGATTGGGAATAAAAGAAATTTATTTCTGTAGATTTATATTCTAAACATCTCACCAATAAATGTTTCAATTATATTTAGGTTCCAAAATTTTCTTTTACTAATCATGTTGGACCCACATTAGAAAGGGTACCAATACATTCTTATTGATTATTTAATAATAGGAAATACAAATTAAAAGTTTCAAATACTCGTGATATTTTGATAGTGGGTACTCCAGTCACATGGAATGTGATATTTTTAAATGTGAATCGTTCAATTAATATGATAGTTGCGTAGTTTCAATTAGAGATAGCTCTAAAGGCTGGATTAATGGTATTTGTGAAGTTGGTTTTTCTAAAACTACTATTATTATAAAATTATTATTTTTAGATGGTTTAATAAGATGAAAAATAAATATATAACTTATTTTATATGATGGAATAAATTTTATTTTTTATGATAATAAATTCATTGTTTTGAAAAATAAATCTTTTTTAGTTTACAAAAAGAGAAAATGTTATGTTTTCACTATTAATTTTTCTGATCAAACCAATCCAAATGTTAATTTTCTGAATACTTTATAATAATATTGAATTATATGCATTAAGATGATTGTACATGAATAATTTATCATGTTTCACAAACTTTCAAAGCATGAATAGTTTCTGCAATTTCCCAAGATGCATATAAGTACTTTACGTGTGATTCCTAGTTAAATATTAAGCAACACCAAGATAGATTTAAATATGTAAATCATGTTAGTAATTTTAAATTATTAGAAATATTAAATCATTAATTATTTGGTCCTAAACATATTATATGTTTTGGTAGTAAGAAATGGGTATTTGTAATAGTATATGATTATAGTTGATTTATCTGTAGTGGTTTTCTGTCTTAAAAAATCAAAATTTAACAAAATTATATGCTCTCTATAAACGTATTCAAAACATAAAAAATAGGTCATTTATATATATCAAAAGTGGTATAGGTGGTGTATTTTAAAATTTCTAATTTGCTAAATTTTGTGAAGAAAATACATATAAACATTATTTTTCAGCCCCTGGGACACCACAACAAAATGGTGTGGATAAAATAAAATAATCATCACATGAAATGGATGGATCAATGATAATGGAATTTAGTTTTCTAGAATAGTTTTGTAAAGAAGATGTAAATATAACTTGTAATTTTTTAAATATAATATCTATTAGACATTTTCTAAATAACACACCTGATGAACTACTTAAAAGGTTTAAACCTAAATTTGCATATTTTAGGGTATTTGTTCATAAAGTCTCTATCATAAATAAAAAACATAATTAAGGTAAATTTTATTCTAAAATTTATGGAGAAATTTATTTAGGTTATTAAAATAGTAGAAAGGAATATAGAGTTTTAAACAGGATAACTTTAGTTTTCGAAGAGTCCATATAAATTAATTTTAAAAAACATAATAATAACACACAAAATTCTTATTTAAACAATGATGATGAAAAATAAATGAAATTTAATTATGGTGAATATAATGAATAAGAATATAAGAATTCATCATTTTAGGGGAGATCTTATCTATTCTCAAATAGATCATAAAGAGTGAAAAAATTAAAGATCATCCTATTTAAAAATTATTTAGAAATGAAGAATCAGGTATACAAACCAGAAAATATATTTTTTACCTTCCGATTAAAATTCTTATTTTGATTCTTATTTAATACCTATTCACATTGAAAATGATTTAATTAATTGAAAATGAATATGTTCTATGGAATATGAATTAAATAAATTTGATTGAAATAAAGTATATAAATTATTTGAATTATCAAATGATTAATGAATAATAAGAACAAAATGGATTTCTCATAATAAGAATGAAGAAGCAAGAAAAATATTTTAAAATAAATCTATATTATATTCTCAAATATATTTTAAGGAAGATTTAATTGGATTTGATAATTAATTTTAACATTTTTCTAGGATAGAAGTTATTAGAGTTTTTTTATTTCTTTTTTCAAAATACTAATTCATTTTAATTGGACGTAAAAAAGTGAATTTCTAAATGGTATAATTTTTAGGATGTTTATATTAAACATCCCCTTGTATTTGAAAATTTTAGATTTCTAAATCATGTATTAAAACTTATTAATTCTTTATATGGTCTTAAGTAATATCCTTGAGATTAGTATGAGAGACTAACTCAATTTCAATTACAAACCAATTTTGGTAAAGTGAAGGTTGATTCACTATTTTTTATAAAGGAGGTTTCAAATGATATACTAATTATATAGATTTATGGTGATGATATAATATTTCAATCAAGAAATGATTTACTATGTAATGATTTTTATAAACTACTAAAAAGTGCATTTAATATGATATTAATGGGAGAAATAAGTTTTCTTATTGGTTTAAATATTAATCAAAGAAAAGATAGTATTTTCTTAAATAAATATTTTAATTATATGAAAACATTAATGAATGCCAATTATAAATTAGACTTGGTTTAATTTGGATAATCAATTAATAATAATATATTTTGAGGCATTAAAGGTAGTTTATTGTATTGTACTACATCTAGGACATAAATAATGTTTTCATTTTTTATAAGATAGATTTTAATCTAACAATAAGTGAATTCAAATTAAACTAGTTAAGACAGTAATTATATATATTAATTGAAATTTGGTCATTGTTTTATTTTATTGAAACCATATTTGTTTTGATTTATTATCTTACTCAGATTGTGAATTTGGAGGATCTAGACTGACTAAAAAAGCAGAACATGTATGTTTCATTTTATAATAAAAAAATAATTTCATTTAGTTATAAGAAACAACTATTATTAATACTATTTATAGGCGAGTCTGAGTATTTTGTTGATAGTAAGTTTTGATCATTAAACATATAGATTAAACCAATATTATGTGATTTTTTTATTTTTTTGACAAAGTTCCAATCATCTATGGAAAATCTAGAGAAATTTTAATTTATATAAATCCTATACAACACTCAAGAAAAAAATATATAGATTTTATAATTCATTTTATGAGGGACCATATAAATAATGTAGATATTTGTTTATAATTGTTTCCCACTAAAAAATAGTTGGCTGACAGATTCACTAAAACTTTAGATTTTATAAAATATATTAAAATTTTGTTTAAAATAGTTATTTTTGAATCTCGATATTTCTTCTTATAAGAGTGAATGCCTTGTTAAAATTTCATAATGATTTAAATATCCCCTTACATGTATAATATAATTAAATTTAAATTTTTATGAAATAATATTTCCTTGTTAATTCTATGTTTTTGTTAATATTTAATAGGTATAATGTTTTCAATATTTTATTTTAATTTACTCTTTGATTAATTACAAAAAGGGGGAGAATTTTTTTGAAATTTTGAATAAATGTTCAGTTTTATAATTTACATTAAGGGGGAGATTGTTACTGTGTGAAATTTTTTATTAATAATTTTTTTATTAATTATTTAACATTTTTGTTTTAATAAACTAAAATTTCCTCACATTTAATTTAAAACATAATTGTTAATGTAATTATTTTTTCAATGTATTACTTTTTGAAATGAATAATGATACTTTATTATAATTTTAGTTTTATATTTTTTATTAACCATTTCTTAAAAATATTTATTACATTTATAATATATTTTATATCTTTATTCTGAATACTTTTAATTTGTGGTTATAATAAAAAGTTTTTATAAAATTGAAAATCTATAAGAGAATGACCACCAATCATATAGGGGACCCGAGGATCAACATCATGAGATGGATGACCTAAAAGACTAGCCATAATGTCAAGAGAGCGGTTTGTGTATAGGCCCATAAAATCACGCTCAAGTGTGAGAGATCATGTAAAAGGAAAATTGGACAAGCATGGGTCGGTGTGGCCCATGAGGCATATTTGTGTGAATGTGTAAGTAGGTACTGATCCCCAACATCCATCTCAATGGTGTTATAGTGTCGTTTATAATTTATGTAAGTTCCTCAAACATCTTAGTATCTAAAATGGGTCATGGGAATCGATTACCTATATCTATCTTACTTAAATCATATTGAAATTATGAAATATATCTGATTCAGATGATTATAAATATCCGATCAGGATATCATTCATATTATATATCTAATGACGTTCAAATATACTATTTTTGGGTTCATTAGGAACAAAACACTAGTGATTGAACTGATCTTACATTGGTGAGATGGAAGATAAAATGCAATCATAAGTAGCTCAAAATTGTTGGATGATGTTATGTGATCTATTATATGACAATTTTCTTAGTGAATACATATATCAATGATATAATATTGTCACAATATATCACCTATAGTCGGAAAATTGTAGTACCAATCCCATGCCACCAGTTGTAGAATGTTTTTCCAAAGAAGCACCATCCGCCTCTTCTTGATGGTTTATCCTCTGTCAAATAAGCAAAATAAGATGATAATGTTATATTTATATCAATGATGGAAGCTATAATGGTTGATCCACAAAATATTTTATCACCAGCTTGCATGTTCTTCACTTATCATGATAGATCATAATGGTCGATCATTCCTTCCTCTATTGTGGTTGAAGCAACAAGGGATGCTATATCTTCTTCATCAGCATCAATAACACCACCCAATATTCCCCAAAGTAGTTGGGTTCATTGGATATAAATGGAAGCACACCCTTTAATGATGGTATATTATCTATACAAAAACAATGGTAGTACCATTGTACATCAATGGTAGATCATTCTACCATGTGAGAGTTGGTTGCATGATTGTAACATGATAGTTGTAGAAACATCTTGTTACAGCTACGTATTGTTTTATATAACTCTAGTTAAATTATTTTATAAGAATATAATTATCTTTATTTTACTCATTTCATATGAATTAAATATTTTAAATAATTTTATTAATATTTTAGTTTCTATAAAATAAAATTACATGTTTTTTTAACTATTATGAGAGAAATCATAAACTCATATACACATGTCGGATTTTCTTTTATGATATTTTTTTATGAGTTTTTTACACTCTAATGAACTAAAAGTTAATTCCGATAATTGTGAATATTTTATAAATGTGTAATGTACCTGTTTGTACTAATGATTGTACTAGAAGTTTTATTGGGTGATATCATATATCATAAAAGCGTGGTAAAATTTTCTAATATTTAACTTGATGTTTCCAAATTAAGGTAACAATAATATTGTGTATTTTTATTTTATAAATCATGTAATGAAGTGTATGAAAAATTTTATTCTTTGAGAAGATCGTTGAATCAAAAATGTGGGAATAGTTTGTTGGCATGTGGTCATGGGATTAAAGCTATACGCAATCATGTCCACACAAAAAATTATTATATCATGAGATATAAAATCATAACTAATGAATTAGAGGTATATATTGGACCCCACATATAAATAATTCATATATATGTCTGCCACTTGAAAAAAGTCTTTAATAACATCTTAAATAACCAATGGAAAGGGATATAGCATTCACAACATTTGCAAATGGTATCACCAAAATTGATCTCAAGAATGAATATGGTTGATATAAAATCATCAATGACCCCAAAATATTATTTCATTACAATATTCAAAGGGTGGTTCATGGAATATAGATTCTATAGAAATATGACCTTTAGAGATAAATTAGAATATTTTATTAAAATTGCAATTGATTTTTGTATATATGACTTTTTATTTAGCATAACTGATGAAGTCACGATTCACACTGGATATCCATTTTTTGAAGGGTCACTTTCTAGAAATTGAAAAGTTAACATTTTCACAATAAGTATTTTGAAAAAATATTAATAAAAAATACTTAGAAATGATATAATAATTTCAAAAAGGAGAAGTGAAAACATTTTTAAAAACATTTACATTTTAAAATAATCTTCAATAAGGGATACTTGAAAAACACATAAAGGATTATATAATGTGAAGTGAAATATTTACAAAACAATTACTCTTGAAAAATAAACACTAATAATTGGTCCTTGAAATTATATAATTATTAAAAAAATAAATTTATAGGAGAATATAAAAAAAATTATTTTTAATAGATTTTCTTTTTTTAATATTTAAATATAACTTTTTTGAAAACCCACATCATAAAAAGTGTAATAAAAGACCAATATAAAATATTAAAAGAGAAATATGAAGGTAATATGAGATAGAACATAATTGAATTTATAATGGAAAATATTGACAAGGATGGAAAACATTGTTAATGATGTCAAGAATTATTATAAGAAATTACATACTTTTTTATGGCATGAAATTGATCGAGGAGGAAGATTTGAAAGAAGTGAAATTTTTTTATATAGAAAGACAAATCATCTTGAAATAAAATCCTTGTGTGGAATAAACTAATATTTGGTGAATTATATTTGAAAAAAATCATTATAACTCAACAAAGGGATTTGAGTTAACAAAAATCTGTATAACTTTAGAATATTTTGAATCATAGGATATTTAAGGAAGTAAAATTTTATTTCTCTTCAATTATCATGAATTTTAATTAATTAAATGAATATGGTAAAATAATTTTATTTTGTATTACTAAAACCATATTAAAACAATCACAGTGAATAATAATAATTATGACTCGTGAAATAAAATTTGAGACAATTAACCCCTTTCTATAATGGTAAGGTAACAATCAAAAGAACATAAGAGGGATACCAGGAAATGGAAATTAAAATACCATGAAATGAAATGTATTAATTATAATTTAAGGAAATGGGATAATTATCACTAAATTTAAATGACAATATGGTTCACAATATCAAGCATGTTTCGTGGATTTGAAAATGTGACAAAGAAACCCTTACCATAATTCTCGACATAAACTATAGTGCCTAAATATCTTTTATAAAATGATAAATATCATAATAAACTATTTCAGAACCATATAAATATCTATATAATTTTTTTTATAAAATCATTTATAATTATTCAATCTCTTTATTTTAGTTTGTTATTATCATTTTTTAATATTGGATGTGAGTAATCTTGATTATTTTAAATTAGTTTCATAATAGTTGTGTTTTTATTCATTATTATCAATGATTCCATCATTCCTAAATAATATAAGGTGTTATAATTGTTTATTTATATTTTTTTTTATAATTTTATAATTTCATTAGTTTTGTTTTTTGATTACGATTCTAAAAATGAAATCAACAATTAGCATGTTTTTGTGATTTTTAATGAATTAACATTGGTATTTTAATTAATAATTTTAATATTAATGTTAGAATTACAGAACTAAATTAAAAAACATTATTTAATTATTCATAAAATATTTTTTCATTAATTAATTTCTTATAATAATTCATGATATTATTTTATGTAATTTTTTAAGTAGGTGGTTATCCAACCCAAAGACGAACAAACCATAATTAATGTAAGTGTATGATTATGCAAGCAGTTTATTTTTTGAATAATTTCATTATTAAAAAATAATAATGATTTTATTTCGATATTATTATTGGTTATAATAATATTTAATAGTGTTTTATACATAGTAGAAAAACTAGGTGAAAAACAAGATATGTTACTTTGTGAAGGTGGTGGTCCACACACTCCAAAATGACATTTTAATTATTATCAATGGAAAACAAGAAAATAGGTTAATAGTTATTCACTTAGTATCATAAAATTCATTAAATAAAATATAATTTTTTTATTATATAGGAATAAGAAAATTAGATTTTCTAATTGATGGATGAAAATAAAAGATATTAGGGGAAAATGTGTACACAGTTTGAGGACTTGAGTTTTCCCATTAAGGACTCCTTGGGAATGGAGGACTTAAGATAGGTTCCTGTAAAAATAACATAATTCAATAGAAATAGGATTATATAAGAATTAAAAATGGTATAGTTTGAAGATAATTATGATAATATTTATTGATCGTGATGTGGTGGTCTAAAGCCCCTTAAATATTTTGTGAGAATGACATTTTTGTAAATGTTACCACTTAATATAAAAAGGGAACATGTTTCCCATTTAAATACGAATCAAAAATGGAAAATAAATTAGTGGGGATAATTTTTGATCTATAAAAAACTGAAACACATAGTTCTGAACATGTTTTTAAATTTTCTAGCATTATACTCTTTAGGTTAACAAAATTTACCCTTTTTTTAATTTTTTTGCAATAAATAGTATTTTGTTAAGTAATTTTTTTATTAATAGAAATAAAATGAAACATATTAACAAATTTCAAACTAAAAACTCCAAATTTTAAATATATTACATCAAACAAAATATATATTATTATGAAATAACAATTTTAACAACAGCACATGTAATGCATAAAAATCCATTTATAGAAAAAGTGTATTTTCAGGATTAAAGTTTATATGTAGTATAAAATTTTCATTATTTTCAATTTTCATGATATAAATTTTGTAATTATTGAAAATAATAATGTTTATATGGAATTAAATAAAATCAAAAACCAAATCTTACAGGAATAATATCTATTTAAATGAATTGTTTTTTTTATTTTATTAGAAAATATTACACAAGTTGTTAGAAATAGGTTCTATAAATTTCCAATTTTTTTAAAAATATATTATTTTAATCATTAAATACATATTTTATCATTTAAATTTTTTATAAGTTGTGAAGTTATAATTACTTATTAATATTGTAATAAGTTCTAGGATTTTAGTAAAAAAATATTTTTTAACTATTAACCTAAAAATAATTTATTTAATAAAAATATAAAAACATCGCCTTAGGATAATAAGGATATGTGGAATTATCAAATGAAGTTAATTTATTAGAAATAAAATTTTAATACTTATAAATTTATCTTTAAAAGAAAAATTCAAAATATAAATAAAAACTACTTTTATTAAAAAATGGACTTCATAAACATTATAAATTCCAAATATTATTGTAAACTAGTTTCTAATTTAAATATTGTTAATATATAATTTCAAAGAGTAGTTTTCAATCTAATAGGTCAAATTAGTTCCTTCCTGTGATTATAGCCTAGAAGTTCCATTATAGTATTCTTAAATATATGTTCTATGGCCTGGTGAGATCATTTCAGAGACACAAATAATTTAGGCTATCAGGGGTGGAGACTCATTGGACATTGAGGCATATTCTCATGGTGTACACTATGGGTAATATCCAATATAGGATATTAGGAGAATGAGATCCGCCAGAAGCATATCCGCATTTATATGTTTCATTGGGTGTTCTTATATGTGGTCAAGAGTATTGATACTTAGAATTTCAGATTATTATTGTTGTGTATTATAAACCAAATACTTTGATGAATTGATTAAAATCTGGAAGACATATGTTTAGGCAGAGGTAAGATTCAGTGGGTGTGTCACATGTAACACTTCATTAATGAATATTGAAAAAGGATATTACCCTTATATTCTTTAATAGATTTTGATATCTATAGAACATTTATGGAAATAATATGTCCTATATAAATCCACATCCTTATTTTTATATAGGAATTTTTGATTTCTGGAAATTCAAATAAAAAGAAATCGGGAAAGTTGGTTGATGGAAGCAACATGAAACCTTCTTGATTAAAAATATCATGATATAGGGATAATATTACCGATTAATCATTTTAATGAGGTGTTTTATCATTACGACATTAGGTTATTCATCTATGGGTTCCGTGAAATGTTTGTAGATGTCAAACTTGGAATTTAGTTTACTGAACCTAATTCCACTAATCAAGGGGCATAAAGGGTAATAAACTAAGTGTATCTATAGTCCTAGTTAAATAATATATTATTATTTCTTATTTAAAAAGTTGAATAAATATTATTAATGTTTGTGGTTTAATAATTATTCATGATTTATTGATCACATATATTCTGTCACTAGCTATTTGAGAGAATATTACGTGAGAAAAATATTTATTTTATATTAGGTGAATATAATATATATTTATTTGTTTATTAATAATGGAAAAATATTTATTTATTAATTAAATAGTCCATATTTGAGGACAGATAAATATTGTGGAGGAATGGAAGAATTAGTTTAATTATATGGTGAGAAATAATATTTATTGAATATTATTTTAATAAACAATATTCCGTTTTAATTAGCGAGATTAGCACAAGTCGAGAAATAATAAAACTATTACTCTTATAGACATGATGTTATGCAAATATTTACTAAATATTAAAGAGAAATTATGCCATTATTCCTTTATAAACCAAGTGGTATATAAATCCAATAATAATATTTTTTAAGAGATCTAATTCATAGGTTTTGTTGTGCCCAAGGAATCCAAAAAATTCTCTTGAAGTTCGAGAGTGATCCCTACCCTATGAATGATCCCAATAAAATATAGAGATATATTCCCCAATCATTCACTATCAAGTCTAGGTAGATCAAGGAGAATGATTTGGAAGCAATGATCATGGTGATCAAAGGTGAAAGACATGAGCGATAGTATCATCCATGCTTACACCCGAAGATTCCTATGATGACATTCACAGATTTTTGGAACATATGTGGATCAAAATTAGAGGTAATCTTCTACTGATCCCTATAACAAAGTAATGATACACCATATAACCATTGCCAGATCCATCATATATGTTATAATTTCTCACAAAGTTATTATTTAAATTGCGTAAATTAATTTTAAATAATATTTGATGATCATTTACTATGGTTCTATTGTTTTATTCATTATCTATATTCTTTTATTATACTCTATTGATCAAGAAATTTATTTCCATGTAAATCTTTGATTGATCACCGATCATGATAAAAAATAATTTTGGGGGAAACTCATCAGACAATTCTATTATGCCCCAAACCATCAATTGGTATCAGAGTGGGGAACATAATTATTTATAATTATTTAGAGTTAATTGATTTATTTGTGCATAAGTAATTTTTTTTAATTATATTTTAATTATTATTTAAACCAAATTGTGGGATCTTCTTCTTACTCTTCATTTATATCATATATAATTAAATATATTAATTTTATGAATGGAGTAAATTTGAATATATAATCAAGAGATTCTTCGGATTCTATCAAGATAACCCAAGAGTTCACTTCATGTAACCCGGAGGTACACATCGTGTATCATCTTACACATCCTACGTAACCGGGGACCATGTAACTTGAATACAACATGATGTGTAGCCTATGTACTTGCCGGGTAATCTATCTTTTTTCCATGGAAAGTTTACATGATTATTACCTAAGCATGTTCTACAAAGAGATGATGAGAGAACATATAAATTGCGTAGCTCCAACGTACATACCATGTACTTTTACCAAATTACAAAGAATTTAAATTAATTTATCATAGTTGGAAAACCTTATCAACATATTCTTATGTGTGGTCATTAAGTTTATAGGACACACCATGTGATGGGTTTTAATATATATAAATTGGTATTTTATTTATGTGTAATGTTGGGAAATAAATATCATGTATGAGACATATTATATATATAAATATATATGCGTTGAATCAAAAAACGTGATATAAAAATCATACAATATGTGTAATAATTAGTTTGATAGTACACATCATGAAATTTCCTGATATGACATGTATGCCACATGTTGTAAGAGTAAATATTATATGAGTATAATAAATGTTGGGAATTTTGGATGGGTAATAATTGAGTAGCCTCGAAGATAAATTTATGTACACTTTTAAGCTTAAAAGTATTAAAATATTTATTAAAAATTATAATGGCTAAGAATCTCAAGGAAATTTGAATGAAAATTAAGATAAAAATTGATTAATTTGAAAAGAAAATTAGTTTCTTCAATCAAGATTTGACATAAATAAGAATTATTAAGAGTTGAATACTAATTTTATTAAATGCACAATTCATTGCATGCATATGGATGATCATGAGATTATACCAAACCTTTTTATAGGATTAGTTTATTTTGATTTATTATTAAATTAAATTATTGTCTTGTGTTCCATATCTACTCTTACTATCTAAGGGATTACATGGCCATGGTTTCATTTATATAAATCCTTTCTCCATACCTTTGTGGGAGAAAAATCAGATGAAATGAATCACATCCCATTCTAGTGGTGGTATTTCATGTTTGGAGATGAGGAGAAACCAATCCAATAGAGATACATAGGTGGAAATGTGGAAAATTAAAACAAAAAACATAAAGGGTTCAAGGTGTTTTTCTCCTAGGGGGATTGTTTGTTTACTTTCTGCTAGATAGACTAACATTTAATAAAATATCATGATCATACAACTTTATTATTTTATTTTTTTTCTTGTTTCATGGTTATTTAATTATGGATTTTTTGTCACAGTCACTTGGATTAATGAATTAACAACAATTTATGATAAATCTAAAATAAATTGGCTTTTGTGTAAATATTATATTTGACATGGTTAATAAATAAGAAAAACAAATTAATATTAATAATATTGTAATGAAGATAATAATTGGAAATTAATTTAGAAAATGTAAAATCCATCATTTATAAATATTAAGTTGGTACACCACTCCACTAATTTAGTTAAAATCAACCCATAGTTCAAATTTATTGACTAGATAAAGCTGCAGTGATTTCAATTATTGGGAAATTCTAACATGAAGTTTTGTCTAAAAAAACATAGTTCACAGCAAGGGTTGTTTTCCAATGTAGGATATGGTGAAACAAAGAGGTAATGGTTGAGGGAATCCAATTTAAGGATTTTAGGATCACAGAGTCCATTCAACAGGTCATAGAAACTACCAGTTAATGATATTGGAGTTTGAAATGCTTACTTAAAACCCTTTAAATCAATTAACCAACCAAATTTGGGGTAATGTGATGGGTAATATAGATCATTTCCACTATAATGTTCAAGAAACAAGGGAATTCCCTTTTAATAAGAATTTATAAAAAAATAAAATTAACAACCTCATAAATATCATTTTGATCTATAATTGATAAGGTTAACCTTCTCACCAACCCAAATTTACAATTTTGGCTAGGTATCTTCCTCATTAACCTGTGACATGAAATAAAATTGTATATGCTGGAAGTTCCTATTACTGATGATCATGGTAAAGAGTCCAATGAGGAAGAGTTGTATCTCTATGAGTTGCATTTAAATGATGCTACAGAAGTTCATTGTTTCATTCTATAATCCATTACCAATGATATTTTAAATAAACATGAGGATATGAATGAATATATCATGACGTATTAACTGTGGTATCTCCATAAAGAGAATATGAGATAAGAGAGGCATGAGATCTTTAATACTCTATTTACATCTAATCTTGGAGAGTCATCTCTAGCTGGACCTTATGTAGTCCAGATGATTAGCTACATTGAACGTTAAGACGTCATAGGGATTAAATCCAAAAATTATTTGTTCATAGATATCATACTTTCCTCACTACCCAATACCTTCTCTAATTTATTACGAATTATAACATGAGCAATAATTGTAAGATTACTTCATAACTTATTAATCTAATTTACCATGTGGATAAGGAAATGAGGCATGAAAAACCTATAGTCCTAATGGTGAATAAAGGAAGAACAAGGTGAATGCTCCCAACATGAATAAAAACTATAAATCTCCTAAGAATAATTATTCTAAGAAGGGGAATATTCATATATAGATCATGGAAAATGAGGTAGTATGTTTCTCAGGTGGCAAGCTCGGCCACAGAATGAATAACTACACCCAAAAGAAATGGGAAGCTAAAGGTTTGTTCATTATCGAGTTTAATATTTCAGTATCTAAATATTGGGTATTATATATAACTTTTGGTTCTGACATCTATATCCAATTGTTGGAACCATGTATACTATAAATGATTTATAGAGGAGAGGTGGATTTGTGAGTTTCCAAGGGTGTGAGGTTGGCTTCTATAACCATAGCTGACTACCACCTTTCATTTCCAACAAGAATTATATTTTCATTATGATATTTTTATTATATACCAATAATTACCAAGAACATAATTTCTATTTATTTCCTAGATTTTGATGGTTTTATTTTCATGTTTGGAAATAAATTTTGTTTATTTTATAAAGAAAACATATGTTATGGAATGTCTCATTTAAATAATAGTCCTTATGTATTAAATTAAAAAATATTATTATAAATAGATAAAAAATAATTTTCACATGACTCATATAATATCCAACTATGTAATCACTATCTTGGTCATGTAAAAAATAAGTGTTTGCTAATTATATATCAATATGGATTTTTAGACTCTTCTATACTAGATCCACTTGAAATATTTCATTATTGTTTACATGTAAAATGAAAAAACAACCATTTTCTTTGATAAGGTGAAATGGATACAAAACTTCTTGCATTTTTATAGAATGATGTGTGTGACCATTTCCAGTAGAAACTGGAGAATGGAATTCTTACTTCAAATATTTTATTGATGACATGAGTAGATATGTCTATGTCAACTTGATGATGTATAAGTACGAGTCCTTTGAAAAATTAAAAGAATTAAATAATGATGTATAGAATAAACATGGAAAGAAGATAAAGAATATTTTATCGGATCGAGGTGGTGAATATGTTAACCAATAGCTTTTCGACCTTTCATAGGAGTTTTGGTTTTTATCTCAACTCACTCCACCATTCACACTATAGTAGAATAGTGCCATTGAAAGGAGGAACCATATCTTGTTAAATATGGTAAGGTCAAAGATGAGTCATGAATATTTTTCATTATCTTTTTGCAGATATTCATTACAAACTATGACATACACACTAAACCAAGTACCAATTAAAGTGATAAACAAAATTACCTTTGTGTTATGTAATAGAAAGAAATCCATTTTTTCACACATACGTGTATGGGGTTGGGAGGAATATGTTAAGGCCTTATTAGGTAAGATACTATTATCTCAAGACATTTAGTGTATATTTCTAGGTTATCAGAAGAAATAATTTATATTATAATAATAAAAACCCCAGACATGAAAGTGACTATTTATAGACAAGTTAGTTTTTTCAGAGAGAAAACAACCTCAAAAATGATAGTGGCGGAAATATTGACTAGGATGAATTGATGCTCAAGATAAAAAATTGTCTATAAAGGAATATATTACACATCTCCCTTTGAAATAATCAGTTCATAAAGCACATGAAATATGTAGAAGAACTAGTGAGGTAAGAGAAATAGATAGATATGGTATTCTAGATACCTAAGATTGTTATATATTATTGGATTACAATGACGAACAACTCTCCTACATATAGTTAGCAGAGAGCTTAGAATATACAATATAAAAAGAATCTTGGAATTTTGAGATGAATTCTACGTATTATAATCACATTTGGGTTCTAGTCTAAGTGCTAGGTGATGTAAATATTGTAGAGTGAAAATTGGAATTAAATAGAAAACTATACATGAATGGTAAATTAAATACCTATTAAGTAAGGATAGTGGCTAAATGGTTTAAAAATATCACGAAATTGACTATGATGAAACCCTTTCACTAGATTCCATAATTAAATCTATCTAAATTCTACTTTATATTGCATTTGACCATGACTATGAAATTTGGAATGTTGATGTAAAATCATCATTCTTTAATGGGAACAACTGGGATACTTTTTAGATGACATAACCAGAAGTCTTTGCAACTCTAGGTAATTCCAAAAATATTTTCGCGTTTTAGAGATCCATTCATGGATTGAAGAATTCGTCCATGTCATGAAAAATTTGATTCTATAAATCTATATCAAAATTTTATTTCATTAAGAAAGAATGTGATACATGTGTTTAAAAGATGATTTTTGGAAATTCAGTCATTATCCTGTTTGTATATGTTGGTCAAATATCCCTTATAGGAAATGAAATACCAGCCTTATAGTCTATTACAGATTGGTTAAAAAAATATTTTTCCAAGAATGAATTAGGTGTGAAAGCATATATCTTGAGGATCAATATCATTCGTGATAGATACGAGATGTTTTATGGACTAAGTCAAAGTTCATACATTGACTATAAATTAAATAGATTTATTATATAAAAATCCATGAGGGTATTGGATCAAATGTCACATGGTATGTATCTTTCTAAGAAAATGTTTCATCAAATACAACATGAGAAAGAGATAATGAGTAGTATCCCATATAATTTAACAATATAATCAATCATGTACTTCATATTATGTACGAGGCTTGATGCTGCCTATGCATTGAGCATTGTAAGAAGATATCAATTAGATCTAGGTGAAAAATATTGGTCTGTTGTTAAAGATATCATAAAGTATATGAGAACGACTATGGATATGTTACTAGTATATGGAAGATATGAGTATCTATTCATCAAGGGTTATACTGATACTAATTTTTAAATATATCAAAATGATCTAAAGTCATGACTAGGGTATGTTTTCTCTCTCAATAGAGGATCTGTGGGATGGGAGAGTTTAAAGTATCCTATTTTTTGTGATAATAAATTGGAATATGAGTATATTATAGATTCTGATGTAGCCAAGGATTATATCTTGAGATAGAACTTTGTTTATACTATTGATTCTATACCTATAATTTAATACCCTATCAAATTTTATTGTTAGAATCATATAGTAGTTGTTCTTGAAAAAGAGCCACGGTCAAACCCACAAACTAAGAACAAACTATAAAAGTATCTCCTATTGAGAGATTTTTATCATAGGGATGAAGTTGTATTGTTTATAGATACTATAGAAGAACACATGGTGTACCACTTGAATAAATTCTTATCTCAACTTAAGAATGATTATAATGTGAGCGCTAATAGATAGATGATTGTTAGTAGTTGGATGTAGTTCAAGTGGAAGTGTGTTGGAGTTAGTTCCATAGAAACAAATTTAGTGAACTTTATGATAACTTGAATTCATATTTTTAAATATTAATAAAATCGTTATAAAATCATAATAGTTCTCCTCTATAACATATTATGCGATAATATCCCAAGAGTTGTTGTTTCTCTAATGGGAATAGGACTTCACTGCTCTGATAAGAACCCAAAAGTGGAATGATAGTTTTCCTAAACATGTGTACTATATCCTAATGAAATAATTTGAGGGAAACCAATGATTCAGACCATCATGGGTGGAGACTCATAAGAATTTAAGTAATCATCTCATAGTGTACATCATTGGTAATACCCAGTGTTGGATATTATGAGAATGAGACTCGAAAGTTGGAAATCCATATTTATATGAATTATTGGATGTTCTTATTTATGGATGTGGGCATTGATCTTTAGACTTTAAGATTAATATTAATGAATATTATAAGTCATTTGTTGTGATATATTAATGAAAACAATGATGATAATTGTTCCCGAAGAGGTAGGATATGTTAGGTGCATCATGAGTAATATTGTATTAATGAATACTATGACAATGAATTAGACCCTTTTCTATGTAATGGATTTTGATATCTTTTTTTGGATACAATATAATATAAATAAATCCATGTCCATGGTTGTCTATAGTACCTTTTTATTTCAAGAAATTCCAAGAATGAAACATCAAGCACGTAGGTTGATTCCCCCAGTATGCAAACTATTTGATTAGATATATCATGATAAAAGGATTATATTACTTAATAAGCATCAGAATGAGGTATTATGTTATTGAGATATCCAATTGTTTCTATATGGGATTTTAGCAGGATTTTAGGCACTAACCTAGGACTTTAGGACACTTCTCCCAATTCCACAACGAAAGAGGCCAAAAGGGCCACACATAATTCAACTGAGAAAGTGGCCTAGAGGATCACACAATAAATGTATCCAAAATATTAGTTAAATAATATAATATTGTTAATTATTTTAAAATTTCAATAAATACTATTTCCACACTGGGATTAATACTTATTCTTGTTTTATGATTATATATATATATATATTTTATCACCAGTTATTCGAGAGAATATTTTGTGAGCCATCTATTTGAAAAATATTTATTTTGTATTGAGTTAATATATTATTTATTTATTTATTATTGAATAATGCAGTGATATTAATTTATTATATAAATTTTCATTATTCAAGGCTCGATATATATTATAAAGGAATGGTGGACTTAGTTTAATGTTCTATAAGAAATAAAATATATTCAATATTTTTTGAATAAATAATATTTAATTTTAATTGGTATGTTAAGCGCATGTTGATAAATAATAATTATAATATTATTATTAAAGTACTAGGGTTCCATAAGGACTAAATAAATATTTTAGGGAAACTTTGAAATTATTTATTTTTAACCTTAGTTGTTTGTAAACCAAATTATATTATTTTTGAAGATATCCAATTCATTTGTTTTATTGTGCTGAAAAAATCTATAGAATCCTCTCAAAACCCAAGAGGGAAACCTTCTCCAATAAGGGTCCCATGTAAAAAGATCAATCATTTTCCATCTTCCATTCTTAGGTCTATAGAGGTCATAGAAAATGCTTTGGAAGCAATTCTAGTGGCGATCATTTGTGAATGACTCAACCACTATGATCTTACGTGCTAGCTCTAGAAGATTTCTATTAAAACATTCATATATTTGCGTAACATGTGTGGATCACCACCAGAGAGAATATTATAATGATTATTATAAAAAATGGATTGTACAACATAGATCTATTGTCAGATCCATCAACAAAGAAAAAACGTCTCACAAGGAAATCCTTAAAATTTATTAAATTAATTTCAAATTATATGTGATGATCTTATGCTTTGGTTTGGATGGTTTATTCATTTTCTGTATTATTTAATTCAATTATATTGATCAAGGAGTATTTCATCATGTAAATGTCGAATTTATCATTTATCATTACAAAAGGAAATGAAAGGCATGAACCATCACATTTTACGATGTGCCCAAAACCATCAATAAAGCCTTCATAGATAAAGAAGAAATTGTTGGTGATATCATAAAAGTGTTTTGTTGAAAATAATTTTTACTTTTCTATAAGTAATGATACTATGGGTGTTACAAGCCACCTTGAGTAACCTGGTAACCCGATAACTGCGTTGGTCTTGACATAATGTGAAGGGCATTACCGATCCCCATGGGTCTACGACTAGCACCAGACATCATAAGAATTGAAAGTGGGAACAATGTTTCCACCAAAAACGGGGAAAGAAAAAAACGAGGCATTATATATATCAAAGGAAATCTAAATTGGGAGAAAACTAACAGAAGCTAAACAAGGAAAATTTCCAAAGTACTATATCCAAAAGACTAAAAGAGAAATTATATCATAATGTCCCTAAATACACACTCACTATGACCAAAGATCAATAGTAGGATCCACCTCTAAGAGATCCCTTTCATTTCCACAAAACTAGAAGGATAAAATCTACAAACACATGAAGACACAAGTAGGGTGTGAGGCAAATTGCAATAACGTTTCACCCAAAGATTCCTGGATGGATTCCAATATCAATTTAACGAAAATGTGTTTTCAATTTTAAAAAAATGTTTGGAATTAACAATTCTTATTTAAACAAATAATTATCTAGAGTTTAAAAGAAGGAAACGCCTTTAGGAAATCATGCTATACATTTCAGATAATGGAAAACATTTCAAAATATGGTATTTCCCTTTTATCAAATGATACATTCATAAACAACAGTTCACAAAAAATTGATTAAATAAACAAATTATATAAACAGTTTATATAAATTTTTGAGGAATGTGAAATAGTTTATAACAAGGGTATATATACCCATAAAAAAAGTAAAAATAGGTGATAAACATGGTCATGTACCAAATAGGTATAATAGTTCCAGGATATAGGGATCTGACACTATGAATGACAAATTAAGTACATACGCCCCTTTTGGATGAAGGTAAAGGGATTTATAACCATCGCCTAAGGAATGGGATGTGATGATATGGTATTTTAGAGTTTTGTAGAATTTTAATGTTACAACCAAAATAACTCACTAAATAATTAATTCTTGTAAGTTATAAAGTATAATTCAATGTCGGTCAACTAATTTTAAAAACAAAAAATTAAGTTTATCCCATTTTCCATTTAAAATATTGGAATATTATCCTTGAAAACCATAATGAGTTTTTAACAAAAAACGTTGCTTTTTTCTATGATGAGACCCAAAGGTTTCCATCAAAACGTTTTAAATTATTTTTCACTAAAATGGTATTTGAAACTAAATCAAACATACCCATTATTTTCATCACCAAAGACAATATCACATGAAATAGGGTTTTTCAAAAACATTACATCAAGTAAAATTTTCCTCAATTTAAATATAAATTTATACTGATTCGATTTTCATCAAAACCAAAATTTAAATTAATAAATTTAAATCTCACCAAATTCCAATTTTGAGCCAAAACCCCATTTTCCCCTTAAAAACCACAACTCATTAGAAGTAGTTTTTTTTTTCAAAAAATAGATTGAATTACAATTGATTTAAATATAAATAATTGAATTAAAATCCAAATAATTTAAATTTAAATAAATAAATTAGGTTCAATAAAAACATGGGAATCGTAACGGAGCCACCTACTGAAAACAACGATTCTTACAAGGCCAAACTCTAATCGGGATTTTTCCACGAAGAATGATGATCTCACCAATAGGGAATCAATCCTAGGTTTGTGATTCCAAAACAAGGGGTATTATGTCCTAAAATCAAAACCAAGATATATAGAACCCTATGGAGAAAGAGGGAGAACATTAGAGGTTGATAACAAGAGGAGTAAACTGGCCATATTGAGATCAAAGTTCATTCCTCAAGATTCAGATTACATTCAAATGTGGTTTGAGGCATGAAAAATCACCATTAGAAGATTTTAATAAGGGAGAAATGGTTTAGGTACTATGGTGGTCTGTTCGATACTAAAAAGGAGGGATCATGAAATTTTAATAAAAATTTCATATATAGAAAATGATGTCTGCACGGTTTCCTGGGAGGCTTCGCATGGTTAGGTTAAACTGTGCATAGGTCGTGTAGAGCCTACTATACAACCATGGCCCGGGCACATGGTTTTCCCTAATTGTGCACATTCCATGCACTAACCATGCCCCTATCCAGAAAATACCAGAAATCTTAGAAATTCTCTTGAAACGACCCCTAATGAAACCCAACCAAAGATCAAATGGGGGGGGGGGGGGTAGGAATACCTTAAAATAGAAATGGGATGTTAGAAATGGTCATGTTGAAAATTAATTTTTAAAATGCTTACTTTTAATAAATTGAAAATGGGGCATTTTCAATTTCAATATTTTTAAATAATCTCAATAATTAATCGATGGAAAATCCAAAAAGTTTAAAAAATGTGAAGTGAATTTTTTGATAATTTTGACTTTTAAAAAGAGTTATTAATAATAGGGACGTGAAAATATATATAATGGTTTAAAAAAGTGTAGTGAAAGATTTGGAAGAGTCTTAATATTGAAAAATAAATTTCATTTATAAATACTTGGAATTACATGAAGGTTTTTAAAATAAATTTGGAGTAGAATATAAAAAAATTATTATGGAAGGGAGAAAAATATTTTTTAAATTTTTATATACCATTTTTGAAAATATATAGTATATATAAGTAATAAAACTTCAATTTTAAAATAATATAAGGATACTATGATGGTTAAGTGAGAAATCACAAAATTGGGTTTCCAAATATAATGGAGAACTACAACCCCATAGAATAAATTATAGTAAATGAAAATTATATTATAGTAAATCTATAATACAATTAACATTTTAATATTTCTTGTCATTAAAATTTTAATTTGATTGGATGAATATTGATTTTGAACATACTTGGGCAAAATAAGAATAGAATGAGTTTTTTAAATCTTCCTTTAGAAACAATATTTTATGAATAATTGAAAATGTAGTAAATAAATATTCCTAATTTTATTTATAATAATTTATAATAATATTTATAATTAACCATGCATTGATTAATTTTTTTAAAGAAATAAAGATATGTTCATTTGGAGGAAAGAAGGGATACTTTTTAGAAAACTGTTTTTTAAAAGCATAATGTCTTTCAATTTTAATTTTTTAAAATAATCCTTAAAATGAATGATTTAAATTAAATATATAGGGTATATTTCAAAATATATTAATTTAAATCCATGAAATAGTAATTAATAGTCATATATTAAATGTTAGATCATTTTATGCTTGAAAAATAAATTTCACGAAAAAATATTTTTTCATCACGTTTTGTAGGTTTACTTTTAAATTAAATTATTAAACTTATATGGATTGAATTTGATAAATTTAATTATATTATTTAATTCAGTGATATTAAAATTAGGTAATAATTTCATCTTGAATTTTTGTCATAGTTAATATTAGAAACCATGAAAATTTGTTACCATAGTAACAGTAAAAATGAGTTTATTGGGGGTTTAATCATACAAGATAGTGGTTAAAATGACATAAAAACATGATTAAACCACATTGGTTTGGTGAATTTTGAGATTAAACTTATCACCATCTAATATGAGTCATTTTGGAGCCATTATTTCAACAACGTTACTTAATAATATTTTAAATTTTGAAAAATTACAAGTGTACCACTCACCTCAATTTTAAAAGGGAACCTTGTCCCATAAATTCATTACTCATAATGATCCATTTATATTGATTAAACCATGATAAAATCTATCCATAGAATCTCTATGATAATTAAATATTTTCTTTGCAACCCCAAATACGAATCCTATGGTCCATAAAAAGATACCCAAAGGTGGTTTCTCTAAGAGAACGTAATCATCATAAAGATCATATTTTTTATTTTTTAATTATCTTTTAATACCAATATTTATGTTCAAAAAATTAAAATATAATGATATGAGTTTATATCATATATATACATATGTTATTTTTTTCATGAGATAATATTTATCCATCTCATTCTTCATCAGATGGGATACAAAACCATTGTTCGTGTGTACAACAGAGTACCACCTCGTGAATTGATGTAATTTGTTTTATATCACTGCCAAACATGAATTGTCATTAAGATTTAAATTAAAAATATATATGATAATTATGAAACATTTTTTATTCAGGAAGTGTAATATATCATTTAATTCCATACCCATTAACCATTTAAAATAATGATAATGTTTCTCATGTTTAAGTATAGATTGTAAACGTTGTGGTTAATTTTACATGTCCACCATTCAACAATTATTATAAAAATGTATCTAATGATTAAATAAGATATTTATAAATTTAAAATAATTCTGTATATTATGAAACTATCACCTAATTTTTGGCATCAAAACATCTATGATGAAACATACATGAGAAAACTAAGCAGTTAACACATAAAGAAATAATTTTAATGAATTATTGTCAACAAACGATTAAAAAGATGTTACAAATAGATCATATATTATTTTATAAATATAAATAATTTTAAAGGTTAAACTAATAACATGTTTAAAGATATAATATAGGATAGTAAATAACCTTTAACTAAGGGGAATACAGATGTAAATAATTTAATCTCAATTATCTACCAACCCAGATCTTTAATAAATTATATTTTAGGATTTATCACATAATGATACACTTTATAAAACCCATGAATATGATAAGTCCTAGTTTCTTTATTTAATTAGGTACATGAAATAATAACCTTCAATAAAAATTCAAATACATTATCTAAAACTCAATAACATCACCTTAATTTTCCCTGATTTTCTAAAATTACACAAGATAACCAGGGGACATACATTAAAAAGGGTTGAGAAATAAACACCAAAAAAGGTATAATCAAGGAGTTAACTGAAGTAAGATTTAAATTTTTCTGAATAGTAATATCAAGGCGACATAAAAGGGATAATAATTCTAAACATGATCATTGAATCATTATATAATAAAATTACATAAAGGTTACATAGGAATGTGAAAAAAACATAAAACACGACAACATAAGAATAAGGCCAGTCTAACCGCTAAGAAATAACAACATAGTGTTCTTAGGATAACCTCTCATGAAACATACATGGAATATCATGAGATTAAAAAACCAGTATTTTTGAATAAATTGGGATTTTGATTTAAATGTGCAAATTATCATATTTGGAGAATTATTTAAATAAAATAACAATTATTTTTTGAATTATAAATTATAAATTATATAATAGTTTTTTTAGATAATATTTTGAGAAATTCAAATTTTTGACTAAAAATTAAATAGAATATAAATTTATGGTAAATATTATTAAATCATAATAACCCAAAAGTGTTATAGATTTTGGGTTACATAAGTTGGTTAAAAAAATAAAGTAAGGATAGGTATAAATAGGTGAATAAACTTGAGGGAAAAATGAGGATGATTAATCACTACACAAATGTTGGGCATGAAAAATCATTGGATAAATTTGGCTGCATAACAAGATTATATAAAAATTGATGGAAGGAGATGATCCATTAACTTGAGAGGTTGTTCCGAAAAGACTGAGATGTACTTTTTAAATTGTTGGGGGAATCTTGGGAATGATATAAAGAGGTAAATTTTGATAAAATCCATTCAAAAATGGTTTTTAGTGAATAAGAATATGAGGTTGGGTGAGTTTTTATAGACAAATAGAAGACAATTATTTATTAATTTCTAAACATAAGGATTTAGACTTTATAGGATAAAATAATTAAAACCACAAACCTTAACATGGTTTTTGTCCATTATTTGTCAGAAATAGGATATTTCTACTTATTTTATAATTTTTTGGATATAAATAATTAAAATAATACCCTTGGTAATGTGGAAGTGAGTCATGTTCACAAAGAATTAATTTTAAAACACTAATATATAACATTGATATTGGGGCATTCATTAATGGTTTATAAAATTATTCAAATAACCTAAAAAGAATATTAATTTAAAGGGAAAATAAATTTTTGTGTGGATAACTTGTATTTCATATTTTATAACACTTTTGGGTTATTATTATTTATCAATATTTACCATAAATTTATAATCTATTTAATTTTTAGTCAAAAATTTGAATTTCTCAAAATATTATGTAAAAATGACTATTATATAATTTTTAATTTCTAATTAAAAAAATAATATTTATTTTATTTAAATAATTCTCTAAATGTTATAATTTACACTTTTAAATAAAAATCCCAATTTATTCAAAAATACGGGTTTTTGACAATAATAGTTTTTTGAACCCAATAAAGAATATATTATACTTAGTTAAATTATATTATCATTTATTTATAAATAAATATTATTTAATAATAATATTATATGATATTAATATTTATTTCTATATTCTTGAATTTATTAGAAATATTATTTTAATTATATCCTTATACATTCAAAAAAGACAATCTTAGATTATTTGTATAAAAATATAATTTTTATGAATTCATAAATAATTGTATATATAAAGTAATAATGGAAACATATAAATATAGTTCATATTATATTGCAAATAAAACTTATAGA
Source organism: Viscum album (assembly GCA_963277665.1). Classification (NCBI taxonomy): domain Eukaryota; kingdom Viridiplantae; phylum Streptophyta; class Magnoliopsida; order Santalales; family Viscaceae; genus Viscum; species Viscum album. The sequence continues at coordinate 1,881,126,297 of OY728138.1, read as the reverse complement.
CACAAACTACTAGGATATAAATACAAAACCACTTCTCCATCGAGCGTACACCTTAATGTTATGGTGTGTGATGGTTGGTCTTTATTTAGATGGTTCGATGAGCATTGTTTGTGTTGTGATCTTGATAAGATTGATATTATCCCATAAATGGATTTTTCATCATTTAGTTATTAGATCATAGTTTGGGATTGGTCAAGGGAAAATCTTAGTGATGCAGTCTCCCTAAGAAGCATTGATAAATGAATTCAAAGGGAACAATCCTGCTTCTTGAGGCCCTAACTTCGTTTTTAATTATTAATTGGATTTTTCATAATCACATATATATATTAATCATACGATCACTATATAATGTCTATACTATCAACATTTATGATGTTTAATGATTATTTAAATCCAACCTAAAATAACATACAACTTTGAAAAATTACCAAAGTAGTTCACGTGATTTCTATAATTTCATTTCTTAATAAGGAATTTACTCATTTAAAAATAAAAATCCATTTAAAAATATTGAATTCGTTAAAATTTCTTCTACATTGAGTCATATTTGGTTTTATACACATATTTATTTTTATGTGGTTTATATACTACCCCTTTTATGTATTTAACATGAATACATATTTATTAATACTGATTAATGTTTTAACTAAGGTTTAATATTTCAAGCGTTATGATTTAAAAGTTACCAAATTGGTATGAATTTGTTTTACATTCTCATTTTCCCAAATTTCTTATAGTTTTTATTGAAAGGATCTCATAATCAATCTTTTATAACCTCCATCTATTTTCTTATTCAATTAATATTTAACGAGATTCTATATTTTCTACTAAATTTTCCCATTTTGGATCATGAATTAATAAAATAAATAGTTAAATGAAAATTAGGTCTTATTTAGATTTTTATTGGGTACATTTTTCATTCATGTCTATATTTTTCATAATTGTCTTAAAATCTTCATTTATTATTTACTCATATAATTTATAAATGGTATTTTATGCTATCCTTGGCCTTTTCAATGGTTTTAAAGAAATAATTGTAAAGTTTTATTGAACCGAAAATTTTGACATTATTTATAAATATTTTAAAGTATAATAACCCTAGTTGTTGTACGAGGTATATATCCTTTTTCTTTTCGGTTTAACTTTTCTGTTGAAGCCTAATGTGGATTCCTAACTTGACTGAGGGAGTTATGGAGGTGTATGAGGCTTGTTCAGAGCCTGAAACAAATTTTTAGACTGGAAATGGCCAAGAACACAGTTTGCACATGGCTTGCACACAACCTGGTTAAACCGTTCAACTTGGTGCAGGCTTGGCTGAGGCAGTAGCACAGCCTGCACACAGTTTGAGGAAACCATGCGGGTTGGTCGTACGGTTGCCCCTTACCTTCTAGTAAGGTCCGCACAGTCTCTGCATGGTTTGTCCAGGCTGTGCGGGTAAACCATGTGACCTAGTGTATTTTTACATTTAATTAATTTTTAATTAAATTAATTAAATGTGATAAAAACCTAAACCCATCCCTCTTCAACCGCCCAGCAAGGGGGAGAGCTCTCAAGAGGCTACGTAGGGATTTGATCCTACTTCTCCATCCGATCTCCATTCCAAATGTCGTTCATCTTGTTAGATCCGAAATACTAATTCCTCAATTACTTTTTATTCCTTCTCGATTCTTCTGGTTATAACGAACGAAGATTGGATTATGGCTCATATTCCCTAATTTTTCATTCTTCTTCTGTTCTTCATATTTATTCCAAATCAGGATGAATCAATGCTTGATACTGGACAAGCTATCTAGTAAGAGCCTAAGGTAGGTTGTCTCATGCTTTTCATTGTTTGTCAAGCTGTTTATATATGTCGGAGTGTCGTGCGCCCACTTCTGGGGTGTCGCTTGAACCTGGAATATAACCATGTTATTACCTAGCATGTTGTAGGTATTCTAAATAGGATGGTATGTGCTTGAGTTAGGTTGTACACCTTGGAAAGGAACCACCCCTTGGGTGCGTTGCCCTGAATGGATCTGTTATGGATTTTTGACCCAGGAATCCTACAATTCATGCCTTTTATTTCCCTTGTGGGCTGTTAAAAATGAGAATTGAATATGAATGGAATTGCAATAATATGAAATTGTAATTGAAATGGTTTCGGGTATGGGATGATGTTTTCCCATTGACCCTTGTATGCTAATTCTTGAATTGCAGCCCACATGAGTTAAATGCTTTCTAAACTACTTAAAATGTGAAACAATGTCAAGGGTGAACCATGGAACCAATGTGAGTTACCATGGATGGACTCATACGAGACGTGTTACTGAAATTCCAAGTGAATCATGGATCAAGAGTGGGATGCCATGGACGGACTCAATAGGGAATGATATGTCATGGGCGATACCGGGATCTTATTTATAGGATCCCGAAGACGGGATCAGATGACGTACTATACCACACCTAGAGTGAGGCTGGGTACCTGGGAGGTTCTCCGGAATGGGCTTGTAGGGTGTTGGTGGATTTTCTCCCTGAGTGATGCCTGGATTCCGAATTGATTTTTCCAGGAACAGGCACAAGGAATGGTTTGAACACATGAATGAAGTGATTAATGAATGGAATGGATTCTTGAAGCGACCCCAATCTAAAGAACAAGCTTGGGTCGGTCTTTCGAATTTCCTTGTTTACTGGTTTCCATATGACACTACCTGCTTTATATATTCACTGACAGATTATCATGGATCTTTGGTGGTTGACTACTGGGATTTATTCTCACACCCTATTTGTGTCATTTTTTTGGACACAAGTAGATTATATGATTTCAGATAATGAGAAGGGAAAATGCCCTAGTACAGGTACTTGACATGCTTCTCGGAGTAGGAGTACACGAGACCAAGCTAAGGCTTGCGGTGCAACATGGGATATATTTTGGTTACTTTTTGTTTTTTTGTATAATTGTATTGTATTGTATTAACTTGAACCATTTTATATATATTAGATCCTTCTATTTGTTATCTATTTCTGTTGTCTATGTGTTGTCTACTGGTTACCTTCTTCTACTATTGTATGTTTGTAATTCCACTGTGATACTTTGGTAATGAGGGCATAGTCTCCCCACAGACTCACTTAGGCCCTCACTGCTAGTCGGCAACCTCTGGCGTTTGGGGAGATGTGCTTGAGGCCATGTGATGACCTGTCTGGCTACCGGGTTGAATGGTATGTCGGGGTGGGATGTTACAATGTGTTATCAGAGGCAGGTTCCTTTTCTGATTTGACTTACTGTTTGGCGACTATAGATAAAAGTAGAAAGGGAAGGGACTTGGGTAATAAACTGTTCCCGGGAGTTGCAAACCCGCTTACGGGGAAAAGCCAAGTTGCCTCATATGGAATTGTGTTTCTGGGTTAAATTATTATAGTTGCTCTAATTTCATCATTGGGTGATGCACATGGTTTTTGTTGATACTATTGATATTAATGTTGGGTTATATTTTATTGCAACCTGATGAGATGAGGGTTTTCCATCTCGTGCATCATATAGGAACCTTGTGAGTAATAACATGTCATGAATTATACCATGCTATCTAGAATGCATTAGATATTGCATGAAGTTGTGAAAGGTGTGGTGATAGCTATTGCATGCTATTTTGATAGATGATTGATAGGTGTGCATACTTTTTTGTTTGATTGTGTGCAACGAATGAAGAGTGTCGTCATCTTTCAATTAATACGGTCTATGGGCCCTTATGGATTGGGTAATGATTCACCAATGGGGTGTAAATGCTAAATGAAATTAAATTTCATGGTTATATGGGCATCAAATTTTGATTCATGAGGTGTTATGGGCCCTAAGGGATCAAAACTTGGTGGACCATTGGTTAATGATTTAGAAAAAAGGTATGTTAAAAGATTGAATGTTGAAAATAGAGCCTGAACTAGACCCAGTTTTATGAGTGGGAAAGAGGTAGTGACTCTAGTGGGTTTTTTTACTATTCCTTATGCTCTCCAAGATTTAGAAGCAGGCTGTGGGTTGGCGTGGTTTTTAGGAAGGTATTGACCTGTCCTATCCTGGTTCTTGTGCTCGCGAGTTTCGAATCTCGTTCAAAATCTTGAACTGAGGCGTGTGTTTGGAATTTCAGAGTCATTCTACCATGGCGTCCTCCAGTCATACGTCGGGAGAGCAATGATGACCACTTTCCAGAGAAGGTAGGACATAAGATACTAGAGGAAACTCTAGTTGTGCCAGCTATGGAACCAGTGCTTATACTAGACACAGGTCATGAGGCACAGTTCCGTGAGAGGTTTTTGCGTTTTATGAAGACCGTTCAGGGAGCACCGTGACCATGCCCGACTATGGGAGATTGGACGCGTGAGTTTCAGCAGCATAATCTGCCTACGTTTTCAGGGGACGGCTGACCACAGGGTGCAGAGTCCTGGTTAGAGGTGATACTAGATATCATTGAGAATTTAGAGATGCCTCTGTAGAGGAGAGTCAAGCACTCTATGTACATGCTGTGTGATTCCTCCTAGAGGTGGTGGGACGTGATCACCCAGTCGGATCATCATCAGGAGATGTCTTGGGTAGAGTTTCATACAACCTTCTACGATTTCGTTTGTCCTGAGACTTTGAGGGATGATTGAGCCAGGGAGTTATTGTATCTGGAATAGGGCACGTTATCAATGATAGAATACTCGGCCCGTTTTACTGAGCTTCAGTGCTTTACACCTATCCTGATGGGCGATGAGCTGTCAAGGGTGAGGCGTTTTGGGGATGGTCTGAGATATGACATCTGATCTCAGGTAAATATCATCAGGTTGAATACCATTTCTTGAATTGTGAACTAGACGCTAATCACATAAAGTGACCTGATATAGGCTGGAGGTGCGAGCCAGAGCGGTTCGACATCGAGACCAGGTACTATAGCGACTATTAGTAGGAAGCGTCATCTAGAATTTCCACACGGTGTTTCTAGCAGTATGAACCTATCTTTCATTAGAAATCTGAGGTGCTACCAATGCGGTAGGCTGGGAGACACGAAGCCGTAGCATCCAAGGGACCCAGTAGAGTACCGATAATGTGGCAACATGGGTCATCTTCAATGTTTCTGTAGAACGTTTTCACCAGTCGCCAGCGGTAGAGGGTCTGCACCGACTCCACATGCAGGAGCAGGGTCGACACCTTATCATCAGATAGGGAGTTGGGGTGAGACTGGCCGATCAGGCTGAGGTAGTGGTTATGGCAGAGGTATCCAGGCACAGCGTACACCGACACGTTAGAGTAGGCCAGTTCCGGGTAGTTTGGATGTATCACAGGGCTGTGGTTCAGGCCAGATGTATGTAGTGCATCCTACATCTGCGGATCAGGGAGCGGGACCATCTACGGGGACATGTACTATCTTAGTAGCATCTGTTATTTCATATGCCCTCTTTGATACAGGTCCATCACATAATTTTATATTTGCACCTATAGTGAAAATACTTGGTCTAGTTGTGTTGTCCTATGATGGCATCTTGATTCTAGACACACCACTAAGAGTTAGGGCAGAGGTTGTACGCTAGTGAAAAGGGTTCCCCCTTGAGGTTGGAGGGTGTCACTTCGTCTGGGATCTTTATGTTCTCAAAATGAAAGGTTTTGATGTCATTCTTGGTATGGACTGGCTAGTAGCTTACCGAGCCTATGTTGATTGTTACTGCCGGAGGGTGATTTTCATATCACCAGAGGGTGTAGTGTATACTCTTAAGGGTGAGTGGGATCTCCAGGAAAGCTGAGCTTGACCAGAGCATTGTGTTCTGGACGGGATGACAACCCAGATCGCTAGTTAGTTTCTGGATGATCATAGAGCAAGTCAGACGGACCTTCCTCCCGTAGTTGAGCGATTTAGGGATGTTTTCCAGATGACTTTTCAGGTTTACCTCCTGAGAGAGAGGTAGAGTTCTCCATTGAGCTAGTTCTAGGAGCTGCACCAGTATCCATTCCTCCTTATAGGATGGATACGATGGAGTTGCAAGAGCTCAAGAAACAACTCGAATATTTAGAGGAGAAGGGGTTTATTTAAACCAGTACTTCTCCATGGGGTTCGTCGGTACTATTTGCGAAAATGGTGGACGAGACTCTTAGGCTGTGTGTGGACTATCAGAAGGTGAACCAACTGACAGTTAAGAACAGATATCCCTTGCCGCAGATAGATGACCTATTTGATCCGCTTCGAGGAGATAGGGTGTTCTCAAAAATTGATTTGAGGTCAGGGTATCACCAGGTGCATGTTCAACCTGCAGACATACCTCACACAACTTTTCATAGCAGCTATGGTTTATATGATTATCTGGTTATGCCGTTCAGTCTCACGAATGCGCCAGCGGTTTTCATGGCTTTGGTGAATCGTGTGTTCCAACCTTACTTGGACTCATTCGTCGTGGTATTCGTGGACGATGTTTTGGTGTATTCTAGAAATCGAAACGACCATGCCAACCATCTTGAGATCGTCCTAAATTTACTAAGAGAGCATCAGCTATATGCAATGCTTAATAAGTGCCACTTTTGGATGATTCATATTCATTTTTTGGGCATGTTACTTCTGAGAAAAGAGTTTATATAGACCCAGAGATGGTTAGGGGTGTGGTTTCTTTGGAACAGCCCAAGAATGTCTTTGACATATGGTGTTTCTTGGGGCTTGCTGGTTATTTTCATCGTTTCATACAGGATTTCACACGCTTAGCAGCTCTGTTGACAGGACTGACTATGAAGGGCGTGAAATTTGTATGGACAGATGCTTGTGAAGTAGCCTTTCTGGAGCTGAAAGGAAGGTTGACATAAGCACCAGTCCTGATACTATCAGAATAGGGAAAGAGTTACAGGGTCTATTCTGACGCATTAGGTATTGGGTTGGGTGCAATGTAAATGTAGGGAGATAGAGTCGTGGCATACAGATCTCGGCAGCTAAGGCCACATGAGGGGAATTATCCAATTCATCATCATGAGCTAGCAGTAATTGTTCATGCGATGAACTGTTGGAGACATTATTTATTTGGAGAGAATTTTGTGGTGTACACAGACCACAAGAGCCTCAAATATATCTTTAATTAGCATGATTTGAATCTTAGGCAGTGACGGTGGGTGGAGTACCTACAACCCTTTAATTTCGATCATTCTTATACGCTGGGTAAGGGCAATGTAGTGGCCGATACATTGAGCTGGAGGACTCAAATATAGGTAGGGGAACAGGATAGCAACGAATGGAAGCTTATTTCCTTGTTCTCTGAGATGCATCTTGATGTGCAGAATATCCAAGGGCAGTCTTTTCTATCGTCTTTAGCTATGACTTCTACCCACTTAGACTGAGTAAGGATGAGACAAATATCAGATTCAGAAGGCCTAGTCCTATGGGAAGGTGTGTCAGGTGAGGACCCTCCTCCTGGTTGGATGATAGGTGAGAATAAAGTCCTTCGTATCCATGGACGTGTATGGGTTCTAGTGGATATTAGAGAGGAGATGATGCGGGAGTTTCATGCTTCTGTTTGGGCATTTCATCCTGGAGTCACTAAGATGTAACGTGACTTGTGCCAACAGTACTAGTGGCCGGGTATAAATAGGGAAGTGGTTAGTTTTATCATGAGATGTTCCACCTGTCAGCAGGTGAAGGCAGAACATTAGCGGCCAGCTGGGCTTTTCTAGCAGTTACCTATCCCAAAGTGGAAATGGGATGATTGTGTTATGGGATTCAAGACTGGTTTGCCATGGTCACCTCGAGGTAATGATGTGGTGTGGGTTGTGGTTGATAGGCTCATGAAGGTTTCCCATTTCTTGCCGATCAAGGAGACCTTTAGTGTGGATGAGCTGGGAAGGTTGTATATCCGAGAGATAGTATGAATCCACTAGGTCCTACACACCATTGTTTCAGACATGGATGCTCATTTTACGTCATGTTTCTGGAAGATATTTTAGAGGGCGCTGGGTACACAGGTGATTCTGAGCACAACATACCAACCTCAGACTGATATCCAATCAGAGAGTACGATACAAGTTCTTGAGGACATGTTGCGAGCATGCATCCTTGATTTTGGGGGCTCATGTGGGAGGCATATTCCCCAAATTGAGTTTTCCTATAACAATAGTTATCTAGTGACTCTGTATATGACACTGTACGAGGCTTTATATGGTAGGTCATGCTGATCACCCTTGTGCTGATTAGAGGTAGTTGAGGCAGCTTTACTGGGACAATGATTTGATCAGGAGACTTCTGAGCCGGTCTAGTTGATACAGAAGCAGATGGCTACCACATATTCTCGTCAAAAGTCATATGCTAAACGCTGTAGACGACCCCTAGAGTGTGAGTTCGGGGATTAGGTTTTCTTACGTATTTCACCGAGGATGAGACACAGGCGGATCAGAAGATAGGGTAAGCTATCACCGAGATATGTTGGGCATTTTGAGATTCTGGAAAGGGTTGGCCCGGTAGCCTATCAGTTGCAGTTACCTCAGAGGTACCAAGCCATGCATGACGTTTCCCATGTTTCTCAGTTAAAACATTACTATCCAGAGCTGTCTCATACCTTCCATAATGAGTAGGAATAGATTCAGTTAGATGCATCCTTTGAGGAGCATCTGATACGTATCGTTGATAAGAGCACGAAGGTTCTACGGGGCCATTTAGTTCCACTAGTATGGGTGCTATGGCAGCACGACCGGTTACAGGATGAGACTAGGGAGTTGGAGGCCAACGTACATGCTTAGTGGCCAGAGCTGTTCGCAGACGAATTTTGACTACCCTTCAGAGAGAAATTTTGGGACGAATTGTTATAAGGGGGTAAGATTGTAAGAACCCGGATTTTCATACGAGGTACGGATCCTTTTTATGTTTGTTTTAACTATTGTTTTGAGGCCTAATGTGGATGCCTAACTTGACTGAGGGAGTTACGAATTTTTCTGGGGCTTGTTTGGAGCCCGAAACCATGTTTTACACTAGAAATGATTTGGAACACGGTTTGCACATGGCCTGCGCATGACCTGGTTAAACCGTGCGCCTTGGTGCAGGCTTGGAAGAGGCAGGAGCACGGCCTACGCACAGTTTGAGGAAACCGTGCGGGGTGGCTGTTCGGTTGCCCCTTGCATTCCAGTAAGGTCTGTACGGTCTACGCATGGTTTATCCAGGCTATGCGGGTAAACCGTGCGACCTTCTGTATTTTGATATTTAATTAATTTTTAATTAAATTAATTAAATGTTATAAAAACCTTAACATATCCCTCTTCAACCGCACAGCAAGGGGGAGAGCTCTCAAGAGGATACAGAGGGATTTGAGCCTGCTTCTCCATTCGATCTCCATTTCAAATGCCATTTGTCTTGTTAGATCAGCAACGGTAAGTCCTCAATTCCTTTTTAATCCTTCTCGATTCTTCTGGTTATAACGAACACAGATTGTATTAAGGCTCATATGCCCTAATTTCTCATTCTTCTTCTATTCATCATATTTCTTCCAAATTAGGACAAATCAGAGCCTGATACTGGACGAGAAATCTAGTACGAGCCTATGGTAGGTGGTCTCGTTCTTTTCGCTGTTTGTCAAGCTATTTATATATGTCGGAGTGTCGTGCTCCCACTTCTAGGGTGTAACTTGAACCTGGGATTTAACCCTATTATTACCCATCATGTTGTAGGTAATCTGAATAGGATGGTATGTGCTTGAGTTAGGTTGTATACCTTGGACAAGAACCACCCCTAGGGTGTGTTTCCTTGAATGGATCTGTTATGGATTTTTGACACAGGATGCCTATGAGGCATGCCTTTTCTTTCCCTTGTGGGTTGTTAAAAATGGGAATTGAATATGAATGGAATTTCAATAAGATGGAATTGTATTTTAAATGGATTCGGGTATGGGATGGATTTTTTCTCCTTGATCCTTGTATGCTAATTCTTGAATTGCGAGCCCACGTGAGTTAAATGATTTTTGAACTGCTTAAAATGTGAAACAATGTCATGGGTGAACAATAGATCCAATGTGAGTTACCATGGATGGACTCATATGAGACTTGTTAGCGAAATTCCATGTGAATCATGGATATAGAGTGAGATTCCATGGACAGACTCAACAGGGCATGATATGTCATGGGAAATACTCGGATATTATTTATAGGATCCTGGGGATGGGATCAGATGACTGACTATACCACACCTAGAGCGAGGTTGGGTACCTAGGAGGTTCGCCAAAATGGGATTGTAGGGTGTTGGTGGATTTTCTCCCTGAGCGATGCCCGGTTTCCGAATTGAGTATTCCAGGAACGGGATCAAGGAATGGTTTGAACACATGAATGAAGTGATTAATGAATGGAATGGATACTTGAAGCTACGCCATGCCAGAGAACAAGCTTGGTTCGGTCTTTCTAGTTTTCTTGTTTACACTACCTGCTTTATATATTAACTGATAGATTAGCACGGATCTTTGGTGGTCGCCTACTGGGATTTAGTCTCACCCCCTATTTGGGTCATGTTTTTGGACCCAAGAATATTATATGGTTTCACGTATTGAGAAGGGAAATTTCCCTAGTACTGGTACTTGACTTGTTGCTCGAAGTGGAAGTGCACAGGACCAAGCTAAGGCTTGCGATGCGACATGGGATATATTTTGGTTTCTTTTTGGAATTTTGTATACTTTTAATGTATTTTATTGACTTTCAGCATTCAATATATATCAGATCCTTCAATTTTTTTTATCTATTTCTGCTTTCTATGTGGTGTCTACTGGTTACCTTCTTCCGGTATTTTATGTTTGTAATTCTGTTGTGATACTTTGGTAATGAGGGAATAGTCTCCCCACAGACTCACCTAGGTCCTTGATGCTAGTCGGTAGCCTCTGGCGTTTGGGTATATGTGCTTAATGCTAGGTGGAGACCAGTACAGCTACTAGGTTGAATGGTACGTCTGGTCGGGACGTTACATAAAGGAATGTTTTTTAACGCATACCAAATTAATAGACATTCCCGCCACCATAATATTTTTATGATACTTTTTGTGTCATGTATGTTTCGAATGGTTTTAAAAATAAAAATATTTATTGAAATATTATTTTAATTTTTTTATCACATTTTATTTTATTCTTCAAAAGACATTAATTTATTATAAACCATTTATGTATAATGAATTAGTCCTTTATTAATGTTGTGGTCATTAACATTACTTTGTATAATTAAAATTCTTATGATCTTCTTCCATTTGAAATTACTCATTTAATAAATTGTCATATTCTTTTTATCTTTCATATTTTTTTCCTAAACCAAATACTTCTTCTATATATAATATTTTACAATGAATATAATTTAATTCATTGTGATTTTAATATTTTGTATTGTTTTGTCCAAAAAATATTTTTCGATAAGATATATTATTTATGAATTAAATTTATGAATCAACATATGAGAAATTAATTGGACATGATGTTACAGGTGTGTAATAGTTATAGATATCCCCTTGATGAATTAATAGATTTCATGAGAAAATCCAATTGACTATCCTTATTAAATGTGTTTTTGGTTTATACCTACCCATCGATTAAAATATCTAGGAATAATTATTTTATGATAAATATATCATTTTTCATTATTTATTGTCATCTAATATGATGTAATTATTTTATTGAGAAATAAAAAATTATAATCCAATATATTATTTCATTGATATTATCCATGGATTCATTTCAGGCTAAAATTATTGATTAAATGGAATGTGTTTTTAATTATTTACCTTCCAATATTGATTATGAATTATTTACACATGATATATTCCAATATATAATGTTGATTAAAAATTATTACTTCTTGATTTTCTTTTCATTCAGTTTTTTAAATAAAAAACCCTATTAAAACATTGTTTCTAACCTTTTATGTCCCATGTATATTAGTATGTTTTTGTACAAAAAATATCTTTTACCTTAAATAAATTTCTTAATGTATTATGAATATAAAACTATTATTCTTCATTACGATCATCATATTGAGTATTTTTCTTATTTAGCATACATACCTTTAACTAGTCCAAGATTTTTACTTTTGTCTTGTCTCTTTTGATAATAAAAGTCATGAACATCAGGTCAATTTTCATACTGAAACATTCAGACTGACTCCCTTAAGAATTATCATATTGACAATAGATAATGATGTACTTCAAATTATCCTTTCTTAATAATTGAAATATATATGATTGGTATGTATTATAAGGAATACATATCAATATAATGGTGTTAAACAAAAATGATGTCAAAAATTCAGTTATGCTAGATTATTGTGAGCTTTCAAGTGCCAACTATCCAAGGTCATTGAAAAAAACATATAAATATGATTGTTGGGTATTTTACTATAAATTAAAGGTTAGTTGAAGAGTTTTCCACATATTAATTTTCATAACTCATGTCGTATGTATTTTTCTCTGCTTCATTGTAATACTTTAGAGACTTATAGTTATAAAGAATCATTATGGGGTTGTGTACTTTACAAGGTTTTCATTTTTATTCTACATGTGATCATTTTTATGATTGAGGGATTTTTTGGATAGGGATATAATGATTATGATCCATCATATCGATGGATTTCAAGGATAAGAAGATAGAAAACGACCATCTTATCGAAGGATTCCATGTAAAAGAATACATAACCTATTTCAATCATCATATGACGGGATTTCATGGTATGGAAATATAGAGCAATAGTGAATATAAAACTTCGGATATCATTATTAATGGTCATTTACTACCTTATAGTTGAGGATAAAATATTTAAATATTGTTAATATTTATTTTAACCCATTCTTACAATTACTAGCTATTGTATTTGTTTTTTAGATGTTTCTATTCTCTTATGCATGCAGTAGAATGTTTTTACACATACAATTATTTCTATCATGATTGTTTTATTGGTTTTACTATGAAAACTATAATAATAATACATTGATATTAACTTGATCGATTTTGATTCTGATTTTCACTATTATAATGAGAATATGTCTAAGTTGTGGTTTGGTGTTTTGTATTCTTTAAAGGGGGTTTAGACTACCATTCAACCCACTATTGTAAGTATTTCCATCTAAGATACTCTTATGATCCTATAATTGGTATCAGAGGAGGTTTCCTCTACTTATATAATTTCCATGTATTTACTTATTTTAATTCTTTCATGTTATTTATGTTTTTGTATAACCTTTTATTATAAATATTATTCCAATAATGTGTTTTTTTGTAAAGTAGTTTTTATAATTTTAAGATGCCAGTTATGAATGTTGGTTCTCTTGGTAAAATAAATCCTAGTTTACCACCTATATATTATAGGAATGGCAATGAATATTGGAGATACATAATGATGATTTTTTATCAATACTGGAGTTGAAAATTTCATAATGGTTACTTGATAATATAAGATTCTTGAGAAGAATGTTTCTTCCTTTTCTAAACTTTAAGGAAAACCAGTTGAATTATAAAGGTATAAATATTTTAATCTGCTATATGAAAATGATTATCTATATTCATACATCATCGTTTGAAGTTACAAACAACATTTGAAGAAAATTGAATGTTACACATTTAGGCACATCCAATGGTATAAAAAAAGTTATATGCTTATAGAATATTACCAAGCCTTTGATATTATTCCTAGATAGTTTGTTTCCAAGATGCACAAAAGATTCATGAAAATTATATATAGTTCACATTATCTTGTATTGAAAGGTCTTGAGGATTAAATTTTAGTTGAAAATATTAATGACACCATGCCAAATTAGTTGGAAGAAAAAATAATAGTTGTGGATAACACAAGGAAGTTAACTAAACTTACTCTAAATGATTTGATTGGTACTCTCATATAGTTTGAGGGAGTATTTAAAAGAGATTATGGGAAATCTAAAAAAATAGTGGTTATTAATTTCTATAATATTTATAGTACATTCTAAAGTTTAGTCGACTCAGAATGTTATGGAATCTTTGAGAAAGAAGAAAGATGTTATTCAATCATATTCTAGTATATCAGAAAATTTATAGATTGAGTTAGTTAATCTTGTGAAAATGATGGAAAAGATAGATGGAAATTAATATTTTCAATAATTATATAGGAAATGTTATAATGATAATGGGGATAATAAATATTCTGAGGTCAGTTGCTATGAATGTATGAAATATGGACATATCCGACTTGATTTTCCGAAGCAGAAACAAAAAGTTAAAAATGAAATAAATTCAGATAGAAATTCTTAGAAGGAAAATAAGTATAAAAGAAATAATGTTTTGAAATATTCCAATACATATAGTGCTAGTGGTGGTGATTCTTCTAATATTTATTTTGAAAATAAAATTTTTTGATAGAGGAATATTGGTCTATTTTTTAACGTACCAATGGTAAATCAATGATTAATAAATAAGATAAGATCAAATGAATCCCTTAAAAAGTTATCATTAAATTCTAATTAACCTAATATTTATAATTTGAAAATTTATACATATTCTAATGGAGAATATTCCTTGTCTAGTTAAGACAAAACTTCACATACTTATTATGAATTTTCTATATTAAAAAACTTTTAGAAAATGGATCTCTTCAAATTTGAAAAAAACCTTGATAATGAGAGAATGAAAACTTTCTAAAGAAGATTCAAGAATAAATTTTATAACTAATGAAATATCATATATTTTAACTGATCTTGATAAAACTATTTTTAAAAAGATATCATTTCAAAATATTTTGAAAGTATTATTTCTAAGAAAGATGTTTTAAAATGAAAATTTATCTCTTAAGTTATTAGTCATCAAGATTAGTATTTATTAGTCAAAATCAAATCCAATATTTATTTTTTGAAGAAACTGAAATCCAAATTTACTACCATAAATTATTTTTTTAAAAATATGTATAAATATATTAGACCTCATGGTAATGGTTTAAGAATGTATTTTACAAATAATAAACCTATTTTTTTATAACAATTTATTTGTTTCTAAAGAAGACCTTTTTTTCACTAAGTGAAAAACAGTGGGAAATAGAGGAAATTTTTTTCCATAAATATAGTGAAATATTTAGGTATTTTTAAGGCTAATTTTTATAAAGAAATAAAATTTTACAAAAATAATAAAATAGAAAAAATTTGGGTTCCCAAGGGTTTTTTTTTTTAAACACTAGACCAGAGAAGGTTTGGGTTCTAAAAATTTAATATTTTGTTATTAAAAAAATAATGTTAGTACTAAAAAACATTTTGTATATTGATAGTGGATGGTAAAAGTTAAAAACTGGAAAAAAATATTTCTTCAAAAATATAACCAAGTTGAAAGGTGGAAACGTAAATTTAGAAGATTATGCTCAAAGGGGGATTATCAGAATAAGTAAAATTGTCCATCTTGGAAAATATATTATATTAAACTCTTTATTTATTGTAGGTATTCAGAATAACCTTATAAGAATATGTAAATTATTTGATGAAGGTGACCTTGTGAACTTTAAGAATTATAAGGGTTAAATACACAGTTTTAAAGTTTCATTTATTTATTTTTCTAATCCACATGATAATGTTTTCACACTAATCACCGAAGAATATATGATCCAAGGCTTACCATGCCTTAGTTCAATGAAATATGAATCATTTTTATGGAATAGAATGTTAGGATACTATAACCTTAGAAACAATTCTATGTTGACTATGAAAGAACTTGTTAAGGATCTACTAGAACATATGTTTGATACTTCTTAAGTATATGTCCTTTTTCATTACAGTAAGTAATATAAGTAAATTTTTATATCTATTAGTGAAGTATCAAATTTTAATATATTATAGTTAGTACACATGGCCATATTTTTTCCAACACATTCTGGATGTATCGGTGGAAAATATTATATATATGTCTTAGTTTATGATTACACTAGATAAACTTGGGACTATTTTCTTATAATGAAAATATTTTTTTATTTATTTTAAAACTTTTGTATCCAAGGATAATAAATAAAAAAGCCTCTATTTGATAACTATTCAGAGCTATAATGGGGGAAATGTTTTAAACTCTAATTTTGATACTTTTTTTGTAAGAAAGGTGTATAAAATAACATTTTAGAAACTAGAACACCCTATAAAAAAGGTGTAGTTGAAATAAGAAATAGAATTTCTTGGATATTACTAGAACCATGTTGACTGAATACTCAATTCCTGAAAATTTTGGGATTAAGTGGTTAATATTTCCTTCTATACTATAATTCAAGTTTTAATAATAAATTTTACAAATAAAAATTTTTTTGTTAAGGGACATATGAATCCAAATATTTATATAAAATAAGTAAATAAAAATATTATGATTGTAATAAATTATGTTGATGGAATTATATTTGGTTTAACTCAAAAATCTATAATATATTTCCTTGAAGATCTTATGAAGTTTGAGTTTGAAATAAGTATTATGGGTGAGTTAACTTATTTTATTCCTTTTCAAATGTCACAATAATGAGAAGGAAATTTTATATCTTACCATAAGTATATAGAAAATCTTCTTAATAAATTTAGATATGAAAATACTAATAGAATTAGTACTCCTATTGTTACCTTTAATAAGTTGGATCCTAAAGAGGCTAGGAAAACAACAGATCATTAAACTTTTAGAGGTATGACAAGAATATTAAATAATTTAACTTCTAATCATCCAAATTAAATATATTCAATTTTCTTATGTTCTAGATATCAAACCAATACAATACAATCCCATCTTAAAGCTGAAAAAAATCAATTTTTTAAGGGAATGATAGATTTAGGATATTTATATTCTATTTTTTTGTTAATTAAAAAGTTTTTCACATTATGACTTTGGTTGTTGTTGAATGGATATAAAAAGAGCGTCTCTAAATTTTCATTTATTAGAAGATTATTCAGAGTATTTTTAATTTAAAAATAACACTTAGTTGAGCTTTCCACTACTGAAGCTGAATATGTGGAAGCACGAATTTATTGTGCTCAAATGTGGTAGATGCAACACACACTCACATACTATGGTATGAGTTTTTGTAAAACTCAAATTTTTTATGATAATAAAAGTTCCATTTCTCTTAGTGAGAACCCAGCACATCACTCATGTGCTAATTACATAGATACAAGTGACCATTTCCTTTTTGATAACTTACTCAATGGAGATAGAAATTTATAATTCCTCAGAATTCCATAACAAATTGATCATAATTGTTGAAACCCACTTTCTTTTGAGAGATTGGAATATGCTAAAAATAACTAAAGAGTGATCAATCCTAAGTGATCATTTATAATTACTTCTTATTTTACATTTTCCTTACATTAAAATTCTCATTTTTTACATGGAGTACATATGTTTTATATTTTTTTTTAAAAAATTTGTTTTTTCCTTAAAATTTGTAGGTTTTCAAAATTCCTAGTTTTTATAAAAATATTATCAGAATGAGTTTTTTAGACATACACTTTCAAAATAAAAAATTCAAATTCAGAATACTAAAAATGTTTTTCGAACTCAGGAATTGATATAAAATTTATAGACTCAAAATTTGAAATAAGATTTTTCAGATTCAAACTTTTTCATGAAAACCGTTCTTTAATAAATAAATAATTAGAGTTTATTTAAAAACTATCGTAATCAGTTTACAAAAACCAAGAAGAACAAGTTAAGAATACCAAAAAAAATTCTACTCTAAAAGAAAACCTTCTATTCTTTTTATTTTGGTTCTTATTTATTACCTTTGTTTATAATTGCTATTATACTTCTTTGCTTTAATTTCTTTTGTTTTCTAAATTTCAAAAGATTTATAAATTAGATTGATCCTCATTCCAATAAAAGTATTGAAAACATTGACAGTCTGAAAATTAATATAAAATTCTCTTCCGATAAATCTCATCCATCAGATCATATTCATTTTCATCCTAACCCTTTGTTTTCTCATGGAAGATGATCTGTCACTCCTAGTTCCTATATAATGTTGGGTTTCTCTATATACCACATCAATACTTATATATTTTCACCCAAGGTACTATACAGTTGAAATCCATCATTTTGATAACCTTCCATTATATTTGATCTTCAGTCTCCGATATAGTTCTGATGGATACCAAGGAATATTTGGAAAAGTGTTTTGTGTTAATGGAAGGGGATAACTAAGAGGTCGTGGATCGACAAGTATTATTGAATACTCAAGAAGATGATTTCTTTTCATGGTTTGGAGTCCATTTGTGTTGAAATTCCTAAGAAATATTTTGATATTTGTTATCCAAGAGTTTTTTCTAAATTATATTCTTTAATTTAGTATGTCAAAGAGGATGAAAAGGAAAAATATTTCGTTCATAATGTTTGATAAAAGGTATAATATTTATAATCAAGGGGAATAATATTTCGTTAGAGTTATATAAAAATGAGGAGATTATCGCTCCTCTCATAATATTCCAAATAGGATTGGAATGTTTGATAAGAACATGGTTGACGATTATCTGTTTTTATATTATAAATAAGTTATACAAGTTATTCACTTGACTCCAGATAAAAAGTCATTCCCATATAGATTCATGGGGATTTTATTTTGATTAAGGGTGACAAATATACATTGAATAATTTAGTTGTATCTTTTCTTGATTATTTGGAGAATATGAGGAAGATAGATTTAGTGAAAATCATCTTTATTAAGTTAGAGGACAAAAAAATTCTTCAATCAACTCAATGATAATACTGTTTCTAGTTTTTATCAATAATTTGGTAGTAATATGTATGGATATTTTAAAACTTGAGTAAAAATTGTACCCAATCCATGAAATGAAATCCTTTATTAGTGAGGTGGTTATTTCTAAAATGAAGTTAGTTTTTGATATATAATCAAATATGTTTTTTTAAAAGTTTTTGAGGATGCTTATGATGCCCAACCATCAAGTAAATCATATGAAAACGAAAATTAGAAGAAAATAAAGTTTGATACTTCTACACCTATAATGAAAATGAAGTTTGACACCATGGATTGGAGTTTTATTTTAAGGGTTCTGAAAAGATTTGTGTTTAATGACTCTTTGACCACTATGATTCTCTCCTTATTCAATTCGGCTACTATTTCTGTGCTGGTTAATGGGACTCCTAAAGGCTTCTTTAAATGCACCAAAGGGGTTCGGAAAGGTGGCCCTCTCTCTGCCATCCTTTTTTCTATTGTCAAGGATTACTTAAGTAGACTGCTCATGAGCCTTGTGAATCAAAACAAGATTCACCCCATCCAGGCTTCTAGAAACATAAATGTCCCTACCCACCTTTTTTATGCTGATGACATTATTCTGTTTTTAAAGGGTGATAAAAGGAACATTCAAAACCTCAGAAGTTCCCTGGCTCAATAGGAAGATGTCTCGAGCCAAGCGATAGGTTTGAACAAATCCTTTGTTTTCTTTGGAAAAAGGTTTCCCCCCAACAGAAAAAGCTATATTATTAAATATTTAGGCATTAAAGAAGTCTCCTTCCCCTTTACTTATCATGGGGTTCCTATCTTTTGGGGAAGACCTAAATCCAGCTACTTTCATAGTATCATTTATCAAATCTCCAATCGACTCTCTTTCTGGAAGGGTAAATCTCTTTCCTTGGCTGGCAGAATTTGTCTTGTCAAATCTACCATTGTCTCCAAACTGGTTTACTCAATGATGGTCTACTCTTGGCCTGCTAGTCTTCATATGAAAATAAATGTTTACATAAAATATTTTGTTGGACCGGTAGTACAATTGAAAGTAAACTTGTGACTATTCCTTGGGCCACTTGTTGTAATCCTCTATATAAGTGTGGTCTTGGCATCAAAAACCTTAAGATTTTCAACGATTCTCTTCAAGCTAAGATGACATGGAATCTTATTCACAACAATTCTGATTCCACTGCCTTTCTCAAGTCTAGATTCATCACTAAGCTTAAAAAGGGTAATCTGAGTTACATCACTTCTTCCATCTGGCCATCCATTAGAGCTCTTTCTTTAATATCATGAACAACTCTAGATGGATGGTTAGCGCTAATTCCACTTTGAATTTCTGGCTGGATAATTGGACTGGCATTCCATTTCTCTCAATGCTCACGTCCACCACTCCTCCTGGTAATACCAATTTTTATATTCAGGACATTCTTAACTCCCAAGACATGACTCTTCCTGATGAAATTGGTCATATCATTGACAATTATCATTTCTCCAACACTGATTATTTCCTCATCTGGGAACCCGCTTTTAATGGTGTTCTTGATTCCAAAAGTTTATATAAAAACAATTTTAGCTATTCTGATTCTAGCTTGGCCTGATTGAAATTTTTAACAAACCTTGGATCAAACCCTCAATATTTACTCTTATTTGGCATATTTCCCATAATAGGGTTCCCACAGATATGTGCTTACAATCCTTTGGGATTACTCTTTGCTCTAGATGTCTTATGTGTAATCAACACCAAGAGGATGCTAATCATTTGTTTTTGTCTTGTGCTACAGTCATGGCTCTTTGGAATTACATTTTTGACATTTTTGGTTGCAGATGGTCGATTATTGACTCCATCATCTCCCAATTACAATGTTGTGCTAATGGGGCTTGCTCCATGGAAATCAAGAATCTTTTTCTGACTGTAGTGGCGGAACTCCTGCATGTAATCTGGTATGACGGAAATAATTTACTTCATAACAATTTTTCTTTTAGTCTCAATGCAGGTAAAACGCGTATTCTCATGGACATCAAGGATGCTTCCTCTCTTCAGAAGGATCATTGTGACAATTCTGTTGGGGATTTTATGATCCTTCACCGTCTTAGGATTGAGAGATCTTACAGACAGCCTCTGCGCACTTTTGAAGTATTCTGGCAAGCCCCACTTCCAGGATGGATCAACGTGAATATCGATGGCGCCTCGTGAGGAAATCCGGGTCCGGCAGGTTGTGGTGCCATTTTTAGAGATCATCTTGGCAGGTGCCAGGGCTACTTCTTTGGTGGTTGTGGTACAGCCTCGGATCTGGAAGCTGAAATGCTAGGTGTGATTCACGCGGTTGACTTTTCCAAACAAAAGGGTTGAAAAAAGCTCTAGCTTGAAAGTGACTCAACCACAGTGGTGCAAGCTATCTGGAAGATGGTGGTGTATCTTTCCTGGACGCTCACCCCTCTTTGTATTCAATGACTTGATACGCTCTTGGACCTTAGCTACATTTCCACACAAGCTTACCGTGAAGCGAACATGGTTGCTGACAGTCTCGCCAACAAGGGAGTCCACCATGATATTACCTGGATTGATGATTTTCCTGGTGATTTGATCCTTCTTTATGATAAGGAATGTAATAAGATTCCTTCTTTCAGAATTTTGTAGCTTCCCTTATTTTTATAAAATAATTTGTGCCTAGGTCTTTGACTGAGGCACCACCTTCTTTTAAAAAAATGAAAATGAAATGAAAGAAGATACATGATGGTGTGTTCTAGAAAATTATTGAACATAAAGCTAAGAAGAATCTAGGGTATCCAAAGTTCATAATTGGACGTGAAGAAGTTATAGATCTGATGAATCAAACTCCTGGACAACTTCAAGAAGAAGAGAAGAAAAAAATAAAAATAAGGGATTAAAAGATGATAAGATTTTTGTGGTTTTGTTAAAAGGTGTTGAAATAGAATATGTAGATCATATACTACAAACTTCTCTTACCGATTAGTTAAATATGGAAGTAGGTTCAGTTTTCGAAGAAAAACTTGTATTCCTACCGAGATTAGTTTTTTCAATGATAAGGATAAGAAAAATGATACTATTAAGAATTAGTTCCAAATTTTCTTGAAGAAAAATTAGTACAAGAATCACCTGTAAATGGAGCTCTAAAAAACAAGACATCTATAGGAAGAACTTGATAATGTTGTTGATAAGGAGGATGAAAGATGTGAATTGGAATATAAAGAAGTATAATAAGAGGATGAATTTTAATTAGAAGACGAAAAGTGGAAGATCATGAAGAAAATTAAGGATATGATGATGAAGATTCTTAATCTGAAAAAGAATTATCAGAATGTTTTTTCTAATGATAAGAAAGTTTTAATGGAAGTTTATAAAAAATGAAAAGAAGTTGATAATGAAACAAGTAGGCCAAAGCCTGCCCAATGTGACCCTAGTAAATCATAATTTGAAGGAACTTTTATTCAGAGGGGTTTTGATTTCATTTTTTTAGATTTTATGAGATTAACAGATTAGATTCCATATCTTCCAAACATTGAATTACTGTTCAAGTTACTTCATGAATTATTGAATGAGAAATTAAAGTCAATAAATGTTATTATTGAAATAGAAATAAAAATTGAGATAGAATTAGAAGTTTTTTAAGAATAATTCATGACTCAATAGTCCTCATCTAATCAGATGGGGAAATTGAAGAATCATATTGATACTAATATCTAGGATCTCAATGGATAATTTCTATATTTAAAGAAACTTTTCCAAGAATCGTTAGAATACATCAAAAAATTATACTTTTATACCAAATATATAGTTAATTTATTGAAAAATTCAGATATTTTACTGATGATTGGACTGATGATGTGAATGTTATAAAAAAAGATACAAGACAAGCAGTTTGTGATGAAAATAATTATATTTTGCAGAGATGAGTTGATCAAATTGAAGGATCAAAACAAATAGTTATCTGAGGAATTTAAAAATCTTAAGACACAAGAACTGTTACAAGAATAAATAATTGTAAATATTATAAAACATCATAATTAGTTCAAGAAGATCATGGATTGTTTCCAGAACCTAATGAATAAAGAATTATTTTTTCATTGAACTCTCGATGTATTGTTTTAAAATATTTTATTTTTTGTAATGAATTACTTTTTATCCAATTTTATTGGGCATGAATGGTTTCCAAATCCGACTGGTTTTATATTATATCATATTTATGTGCATGATTAGTTAGTTTACTGTTATTTAATATGAAATTATTATAACATATCATGAAGCATTGTATACTTTTTTATTCATTTTCTAAAATCAAAAAGGGGAAGAATATTTTACCAAAGGGGAGAATAGTATATATAGGGGGATAATTTTTCATAAAGGAAGAGATACTATCTTAAGGGGGATTATATTTACTAAAGGCGAATTTTTTTCTTTAATAATGTTTTTCTCTAATACTCTCCATCATATTAAAAATAGTTTATATATATAGAGGGATTTATGTTTTTTAAAGAATATCTTTGTAGTTCAAATAAGAATAAAGGATTGAACGTTTTTCATGTTTTTTTAATTTATGTTTTATGGTTCATGATTTCCATAAAGGGGGATATTATAGAGTCAGAAGTATTAATTCTTACTTTTCCATTCATTTGATTTTGGAAATCAAAAATACTTTCTTAAATCATGTTTACTAACTTCTTATGTCTGAATTATTTTAGTATGTTTTTGAAGAAAACATTATCTTTTACCATGCATAGAATATTTTATAAGGTATTTTGAAAATAAAACTAATATTCTTCATTATGATCCTCAGATTGAGTATTCACATGATTAATCAAACTTACCTTTAATTTGAATAGGAGTTAGAATTTTTTATTGTCTATCGTGATGACAAAAGCCATGACCATCAAACTGATTTTGGTACAAAAACAATCAGACTGACTATCATATGGATTACTATATTGAAAAAAGATAAGTTATTCCTTTATAATATCCCATGTTTATAATTGAAATATATAAAACATATTTCTATCATATGTAATTATTTTATCACTATAATGCTGTTAAATGAAAATGACATCAGGAATTTAGTTATTAAGAATTATTATGACCTTTCAAGCTCCAAATATTCATTTATTTTTCCAAAAAACTCAAAAATATGACCTTCTCAGGTTCACCTATAAATAGTTGGTCATTTAAAAATTTTGGGGCTGATAAATGTATTCAAGTCAAGTCATCTGAAGTTTTCCCTATGTGAACATCTCATTCTTTCCTATAGTAATACTTTATAGAGTTGATGTTATAAGGAATAAATGTTAGGTTGTTTCCTTTATAACTTTCGTATTATATTTCTTTATATGATAATTTCTATGATCGGGGTATTCCACGTATAAACAGATGGTGAATATGATCCATATGATCAAGGGAATTTGGTATAGGAAGATAGAAACTGATCATCATTTCGAGGGATATTGGGGAAAAGAATATAGAACATATTTTGATCTTTATATCGAGGGATTTTGTAATACAAAAATATAGACTTTATAATAAGTATAAAACTATGGATACCTTTATCCATGTTTATTGAGTACCTTACTCTCAAGGATAAATGACTTCAATATATTTAATATATCATGTAGGTCATTCTTACTATTACTAGCTATTGTATTTCCTAATTATAGAAGTTTCTATTTTGTTTTTCATCTAATAGAACTTTAGTAAATATAATAATATTTATTTTTTGTTTGTTTAATCGGTGTTACAATGAATACGATAATTAGAAAAATAATTTGATATTAATTGGATTTATTGTGAATCAAATATTCACTCTTATAATCAGAATAAGTCTGAGTCTGATAAATTTACCTTGAGATGTCCTGTGTTTTTTATTATTTGAAAGTGTTTTAAACAAAAAATACAC
The DNA here is from genome assembly GCA_963277665.1 of Viscum album. Lineage (NCBI taxonomy): Eukaryota > Viridiplantae > Streptophyta > Magnoliopsida > Santalales > Viscaceae > Viscum > Viscum album. The sequence goes on along the minus strand of OY728138.1, from coordinate 1,881,101,757 downwards.
CCCTATTATAAGTATATCTATCTAATATAGTATTATGATCCTACATACGTGACCCTTTAAATGAATTTTAGACCACCCATATATTATTTCCTTTCTCTAGGATGTGAAGAAGAAATATTTGATTGAGGTAAGGCATTCCAAATATAATTTTCACTATGTTATCAAATTATATTCCAAATATAAAATAGAAATCGTGATTGTGTATGGTTCTTCAAAAAAAATTACTAATCTACCCTTGGTGATGTGATCCCTTGTATCATATTAAAATGTCATAATATAGACACAAACTCAAGGTTACTAGAGTTGGGTTTTTTATATTTCGTATCAGGGAATTTTTAGTATAAACCTTCAGAACTGAATTTATGAAAATATATATTATGGAACATAACTATATGATTTACTTTTAGAAATTTTCTAGTTGTAGGAAAATATCATTACATATTTTATAAGTTATATAATATGTGGGTTTTCTTTTAATATATCCCTTTATGGACACTACATGAAGACATGGTTTTGGTATAGAAGCATTTATTGGTAAGAACAATGAACATATTTTGTCTAATATATCTTGGTCCTCATTCTGGTGCATAGGGAATGAGACCTTATTGATAACATTGTTTTATACTCCCAAATGATAATCATTCATTAATTCACATTTTCTTCTCAAACCGTTATAATAAATTTTAACATATTTTGTATTATTGAAATATATTCCCAAAGAAACCATGTTTTTGATTTTGTGATTAATAATGCACCAATTTTCAATTTATTTTAACTGATACACTAGATTTTGAATTATATATTTTGATTTTAAATTCATAATATTATGAGCTAATATAGTATATGAAATTTTTTATTAATGATTTTTATTTTAAAGTGAATTAACAATACACATGGCCAATATAAAATTTCCATGTTGAGAAAGCCAATACAACTACTGTTGGAGTCGAGTATATCATGGACATAATCGAGCACATGATCATGGTTATGACTACTAAACTTTCTCTTAATAGAGAAAATAATGTTTTATGGTTTGATACCCCAATATTCTGTCATTTCATGAAACACAAGCCCCAATTTTTTAGTGCAACTACCAATCCCATGGTAGCTGAGCAATGGATTATGTACCGTGAAAAGATATTTGCGAACATGTTTTATAATGATAGGGGAAATTTTATGTGGATAATTTATTCTATTAGTGTTTATGTTTATCACTAGTGGTCATTGATGAAATAATATATTTGATGAATATGACATGATACATAAGAAATTTAGATCTTTTAAAGTAATATTATTTGATAAATGTTTCTCTCATGAACCATGAACTAAAATTAAGAGAAAGAACTCAACATAGAGTAAAAGGATGATGATTTTATTGTAGAGTATAGGTATACCATTAAAATACTGTTGTAGGGTCCTGAAAAAATCTGTGAAGGCGAATGGTGATCCCCTTTAACTCACGAGAGATTCTGCCCAATTTCCCCTCAAACGGATTGGGGAAATGTGGAAAATACTCAGATTTCGGTGGAAGGATTTCGAAGGAAGTCATAGGATTTAGAACGTTCCAGTTCACGAACCAGAGCAGGTATAAACCTGGGAAAGAAATAATAAGGAACCGAAAATGCATAATAAATTGGTGAACCGAGGACACAAAATAACATAAAAAGAGACAACTGTGAACCATATCCCCTTCGCGGATGCACTACCCACGGACCAAGGAGTTTAGGCCTCTTTTCCGATCTGTCATGCTTCTTAGCACCCCCCTACGCGGGCGAAGCCTCGACCGACGAAACGCCGACCGACACCAACCTTGGCCACCACTTCTCGCGTGGAACCCTCCGCATACCAAGCCTGTACGTGGGATGATCCTGAAGTTGCGAACCCTCTTGGTTCGCACGATGCCAATCAGTCCACGGACTCTCCTGGTTCGCGGATGGCCTCTCAGTTCGTGGACCACCCTCGTTGACGGACGACCTCTCAGTCCGCGGACCACCGTGGTTCGTGGACGACCTATCCAGCCACGTAGCACTTCCCTATGCGAAGGGCGCCACCACCCATACCCCTGTGTGGTCTTCCAATACCGTCAGAGTTCCCATTCCCCGAGCCACATAAGTTCCTCTTGATCCGACCTGATCCTCTGTGACTCCTTCACTGGCCTACTAATCGGCCCCGAGCCGAGGCCTCCACCAGAGCCACCGAATTCATGTGGTGTAACCCTCAGATGCATCCACACACTATTTTGAGTTCACATACCCAGGGTAACTAGAGGTGAAGGGGTTTCCCTGACCATTGAGAAGATTTCCAAAGCATTCATGGGTTCACATTCGCACGGTAATGGAGTCTGAGCTTGGGAGTCCCCTTTCTACCCCTCCACTTGTAAATGGATCCTCGGGGGTAGTAAAATACTCATCAAAAGGAAGCCATCATGCACTGCAATAGAGGAGATTGGCACAGGAGAACCCCCTTTCCCTCCCCCATTGTGCTTTGTCGCCATGGGCGTCCAACCAGGAGTAAGTCCCGACTTAATGGGCCGCCCTCATGTGTAATCCCCACTCCACTTCTCATGGACGCACCTTTCGCAACGTGATCCTCTGGTCCCTCCTGCCTCTGGTTTCTCACACCGAGAATGACTCACGTGGGCGTAGTGTAAGCATCGACCATGACATCATCTTATAGACCTCCTCAGAGTGTAATCCCCAATCCATCGCCCTGGGCCTCCTCGGAGTGTAATCGCCAATCCATCTTTTTGGGATGCCTCAGAGTGTAAGTCCCAAGCCAATGCGAACTACAAGGACATTTATTCCCTACCATAGCGATATGTAGGAAGACTCCATGAGGTTCAAGCCCGATCACCAACAGACCCCCGGGTCCACCTTCATGTCGGTTCTCCGATGCTCCCCTTTGGAACTACGTGGACTTTGATCCACATCCCCTAGGCAGGGTACGTAGGAAGCCTCCATGAGTTTCAATCCCAAAAACTGGTCGATCCGACTATCTTCATATCGGTTCACCACGCCACTCCTAGTGCTGCCTCAATGAGTTTCGACTCCACGGGGTCATTAATACAACGAGGGATGGTAATCCTCAGGCCTAAATGATTCTGAACACCCTACATCCAGTTGACCATTGCCCACCAGGGTTAAATCCGTAGATACTATGTTTGGGTATAAAGAAATGATTTGAGAACATATGAATACATCTTAAATCGATAAGAGAGTGCTGGAACATGCAATAATTCCCCCCAAAAGGGTGCGATGAGCCCAAATTCCCATCCTCTCGACCAATGAGAGTTCATAAGCATTGCTGGTCAGACCATCAGACAAACTCCTACCATTGGAAATCAGGTCCACGTGTCATCAGATACGGAACCGTTGGGCGTTTTGAGTCAAACCCGAAATAAAATTGGTGAACCCCGATGTGAATCTTTAACCAAGCATGACAGATTTAACTTAATCCCACCCTGTGCCCCCTTTTACTCAAAAGGAGGCCCAATAAAGGTCATTAAATACGCATGGGATCATGAGATGATGCTTTGATGGGTTTTTTTCCTGTATTTGCTAAAATATTTTGCAGGTACTGCCTTCAGAACTCCCTTCGATCCAATGGCGTCCTAAAGGAACTCACAAGTGCACGCTTGCAACAACGCAATGACTAGACGTCCTCACCAACGGAGGACCCCATCACCGACCCAACGTCTTCAATGATGGGTCTCGGACGTGCTGATCCGGGAGTACCACATGAACGGTACTCTCCCAATGGTGGAGGTGGCCATGCACGCCCTCCAATCCTCAAGAACGCGCAGGTCGCCTGCCCAGCAGTGGCCGCAAAGGCAGATCCAGATAGCCCTTCTTACTGTCTCCAACCGTTTCGGGAGTCTATCCCCGGAACGGGACAATGCGCACCTCCCTTATCTTTGGGAGGCGTATGAGGTCGATGTTGAGGACTTCATCCCCACCGAATGGGGGTTCCGCTCCAAGTCCCCCACCGACAGAAGTCATCACGGTCATGCGGCGCTTCAACATCCTCGCACCGAGGAGGATGTCTCCCCGAGGATTCATGCCCATGCTCCCTGAGCTCCGGCCCCTCGGACCACCCGACGAGGGTGGAAGATGTACAATCAGGGACCAGTCATCACCCTGGTCCCTGAGGAGGAGCTCTGATGCCCGGCCACAGAGACGTACCACGAACAGGCACCTACACCAGTTCACTCCTCCTGAGCCCGCCATCCAGACATGGCGGCATCATACATGCCGGCGCACATCCCCACCGAGCTCCATCAATCCCGTCTCTCACACAGGACGACACTTATGAGGCATGCACCTCTCCCTAACCACGGTCGTGAAGCCCACCCACCTGACATTGTGGCGACTAGGCTCCTACAAGAACAACCCCTAGAAGTTTCTTCTGATACCCTCCATCCTGATATGGTGGCGATCAACAAATCCCACCACCCAGATGTGGCGGAAAATCATAGGCGGGCATGTCTTCCCACCAACAAAGGCCACCGACTCGATACGGTGGGAAACCAATATATACAGGGCCAGCTCCCTGCGGATGCAAGTAAAGCCTGCTATCCCAATGTGGCGGCATACTAAGAGATAAACTAGTGTATCCCGATACAGGGGAAAATTCGTTCACCATCCCCGACATAAGAGAATTGTAAGTACCCACTGACCACCGAAGGACCGGAGTAGGATATTCTTACTCTGATACCGAAATGGGCCTTCATAACCATCCAAGCCAAAGATGTCTCTCTACATATCATGGTAATGATGGAGGAGCAGATGTCGATCCCATATCATATCTTTCAGAATTTCCAGAATATAATTGCATTAGCGGCAATAGAAAGGACTCGGTCCCATGATATAGTCTCCCCAATTGAGGCGACTCATCTGAGAGACGAGATAGCCGCCTCGCAGAAGATCTGCATCCCTTCTTCTTCCCAGGAGGGTCACCGACCATATTCCACAACACAAGGGAAACCAGATCGAGCAACTTCAGTCGTTCAAACTGGGGGACACCCATCCATCACGGTGGATGCTCCAGAGCAGGCATATATCCCTACTAAAAATCCAGATGTTCGTCGGTGTATCCCAGCAGCATCACAGGACCCAATTAGACAGGGAACCAAAGGTGAAGTCCATTATCAACAACAGACGGTCCCAGATACCCACGAGAAAGCATCCCGAACACGCTGAAGGCAGCCGGAAAATAAAGAGGGAGTTCATGAATCCTCTCTACTAGAAGCTGGGGTTCCCAACGCTGCTGAGCATACATCAAAGGCTCAGAAACCTTCCCATCCATTAACATATTATGGGAGTTGTAGTAGCAGTTGTGAAGGTCCTCCCCGCAATGGCTCTACCAGTAGCTCTGAAGGTCCTCCTAAGAGCACCGGTGGGGGATTCCCCCACGGGCATATAACGATAGATCATGAGAGCTCCTCTTTTGATTCGAGTCACAGAAACCCTCCATGTGACCAGATGATCGAGCAGCAAGAAGGTCCTCCACTTAATGAGGTCCACCATGAAGGTCCTCCCTGGGGTATACACTGCAATCACTCTCCATGTAGTGGGACCACAGATTATGATAGTAGTCCTCACTATCATTGTCGCAACTACGGAGTCCCTCCCGGCAGTGACATCTCATCATGACAAGAATGCCCTCCCCTTGTCGTGGACTACCTTGAAGGTCCTCCCCAGGGGTTACGTTGCAACGACACTCCATGCAGCCAGGCATCAGATCACATTGGTAGTCCTCACCACCCTGATAATGGCGGTCCTCCCCGTAGAGATGTCCAGAAATGAGAAGGCCCTCCCCGCGTTTCAGTACATTTTGGAGGCCCTCCCCAGCATGTATCTTGCAGATATTCTCCCTGCGGCACCAGTAATGGTAGTCCTCGCCATTGCCGCAGCTGTGATGGCAGTCCTCGCCACCACGTCCGCCATAGTGATGGTCCTCCTCGCATTGGCCCCAAGCAACAAGAAGGTCCTCCCCTCATCGCAGTGTGTCCTGAAGGTCCTCCCAAGGATGCACATCTAACGTCAATCCATGATAGTCATCCTCACCATGATGGAAGTTGTTGCGAAGGTCATCCACGTAACGAAACGACGCAGCCAGAAGGTCCTCCCCTTACTGCGACATGCCTTGGAGGTCCTCCCCAGGGTGTGCACTACAAATGTCCTCTATGCAGTGAAGCATCAAACAGTAATGGTAGTCCTCTCCATTACTGCCGTCATTACAGAGGTCCTCCCTGCGATGACATATCATATCGACAGGAAGGTCCTCCTCCTGCCAAATCATGCACCGAAAAGCCCTCATATGCAGAGGCACTCAGAAGGACGAGATCAAGCATTTCAGATTCCCATTTAGTCACTGAAGAAAACCTTATGAAATCAGGAGATGGTCTAGGGCTACGTTCATCCTCTGAACCACCTCAGAATCACCCACATAATGACTCAGCACCTACCGGTCCCACTGCCTCCGACCACATTGGCAGCGAGCATCTCAGTTGGGCTGACTAGGTAGAGGAGTTGCTAGTGGAGGAGTATGCCGATATGCTACACTTGAGGAAATGACTGGCCATGGATGATATACCAGTTATGTTTTGGCCTACGACCACCTCTCAGTTTGACATACCCAGAGAGTTGTCAGAAGAATGCGTGCACGACGTCAGCCATAATATATAGACAACCCTCCGCCGACTAAAATCAAGCTTCCTGTCCTACAACAGGTATGTAAACCATGTCAAGACAATAGGGGACCTCTTGCATCACATCTACCTGGAAGCTCTTCCTTTAGCACGGCAACAGTGACCCAAGAGGCGTAAAGGAAACATGGAGATAGCCAACCTCCGTGCGCTGCACCAGCTGCGCCACCTCATTGTTGACGCTCTGACGGGAGTCTATATCAGGGGATGGGGAGAACATGGAGATTTTAATTTCACTCCGCTCCCCACCCAAAAAAACCCATTCGGCATGGTGTCTTTCAACTTTGTCACATCAAGACGGCAATCGAGTGGTCTCCCTATTTAGGTAACGCAACCCACCCAACATAGTTAGGATTGAGTAAGTCCCAGAAGCGGCAGGCCCGACAGGAATGAGCTATTCAAGAACTCTTGAATCAGGCCACCAAGAGCATACAACAGGCCTCTCGCCTAAGAGAGTCCAATCAGCGATTTTTTCCTACCTCCCTCGAAGGGATTGATTCAAAGAAGAACTCGGCAACAAACCTAGTTCACCCCCGAATGGGGGCACGCAAGATCAGTCAGGTGACGTTAGCCGAAACCACTGTCGCAATCCAAGATCAACCCCATCCAATATGGATGGGGGGAATTTTTAACAAAAAATGCCCCCGTAATACCAATAAAACTGGAAGAGACTCGGTGTCCAAGGAATGGAGCTGACCCCAGCCCCCAGGGCTGGGGGCATTATTACCCCCTCAACAACAACCTCCCCCATGAGAGTCAGTATTCTCTCATATAGGGAGGACAATCAAAAGAGGAGGTTCCCATCCTCTATCTTCATTTGAATCATCATCCCCTATGATAGGAAGGCGCACCGTAAGGTCTCATCAAAGAACACTCTAAGTCACCCTTCGTCAAGAAGTCTGAAGGCAATTCCAGGTCACGAAAGGGAAGGCCAGCTGAAGACACGGGAGATCCTCTTCCCATTTGGAAAATGACATCTTCTCTGCCCCACAATATGAATCTATCAACGTCATAGAGGATAACCCTAATGGTGACACCCGAGATACTGCAAATCAGGAGGGATCGGGAGACGATAGTTCCGGTCAGGCTGTGACTCACAATGAACCACTAGGTGTGCACACCCGGAACCAGAGGGCCACCCTAAATATGGATGTCCTTCCATCCAACCCTCCTCTACCTACCCAGCGAGCTTCCAACATGGATAAGAATAAATTACTGGTCACCCTTAACCCACCTCCTTCTATTGACAAAGATGATCCACTCACGCTCGAAGATAGATTCTCTTGACGGGAAGAGGAGATGAAAGAATCGAGGCGGCTTAACGACGAGCTACTCAAGAAGACCCGCTTTATCGAAAGTGTGTCCCAGGAGGAGCCACATCATGCACTCCCATTATGTGCACATCAAAGACAAAGGTTTTCATGGGAAACAAAACACGGTCAGGGCTGCCATTCAATGAGGTGCCTGGCCCATCCAACTACCTAAACGTAGATTCGAATGAATACCAAGACTTCCCTCCACTCATGAAGCAACCGGAGCGAGTATGCCTGAACCCTATGAACGTTCCTCAAACGGCACACGCACCCCTAGTGTCGTCCAATCCGGATCGTCATGAAATGCCTCGGGCTATGCCTAGCCAGGACCAGGCCCAATAGGATGTAAACCAGGGTCTCACCAATACCATCGAGGCACTAAAAGCTGGATTGGAAGAGATGGAAGGTCAATGCGCTCCGATACAGCAAGAACGGAAACCCTACCAGGATTGGGTAAGAAACACACCACCTCCACCCAATTTTGGGAGCCCTGTATTCCTTATCTTCAATGGATCAGGCGATCCAAAACAACATTTTATGCACTACGCATACTATTGTGACCCTATGATGGGAACTCCAGAGCAACAAGAAGCAGTCAAACTCAGATGATTCGTATGGACCTCGAAAGGATTTTCCTTCGTGTGGTATATGAGTCTGACAGCCCAGTCAATAATGATCTGGGAAGACCTTCGGCAGCAGTTCCTGTTCCACTTCAGCTCAATGTTGCCTAAAACAACGGTCAGCGATCTCATGAACTGCAAGTAGAGGGAGAACGAGAGGGTCTCAGATTTCATCACCAGATAGAAAGGTCTAACCTATTCCATGAATAGGCCAATGCCCCAAGATGAGATTCTAGCCATATACATCGGTAATCTTCGATATGAGATGAGAACACCACTCATACCAGTGGGGTGCACCACTGGCTTTCACCATCTCTTGGCCATTGCCCAGAGAATTGAGGACTCCTTGTAGAGGACTAATTTGAAGTACCGAATAGCCTTGCAGACTCATGTGAAAAGAGCCCCTAGAGTTGAAGCGTCCGCTGTCACACTCAAGCCGGCCCCTGTGCCCGCTCCACCGCTCAGGCCTCCATCAAATCGTCTAGGTCCTCCTACATATCAGCGGTTGCCTCCACCTAAACGAGACGATCAGTGAGGACCGAATCAAAACTGGTTTGAGGAATGAATACAAAAAGTATACTCATTCCGGGACGATCAAGTATGCGACTACTTCATTGCCTCCATGAACTAGAACTTTCTCCGCCTCCCGGTGCTGAGGAAACTTGAAGAGGTCAGCTGCGATGACAGGCCAGATTACTGCCCCTACCATCGGATGTTTGGGAACATTATCCAAGAATGATTCGTCTTCAATGACCTCCTGCAGAGGATGGTAGACTCCAGACAGGTCAAGCTGGGACCACCCCTAGCACACGTGGCATGTATCTCTACCACTGACTCCGACAAAGAAGAGGGGTGGCAGAAAGTCACCAGCAAGTAGGGGCAGAAATTTGACAACTAGATGACTCGGAAGACTATTAACCGAGCCCTTGGCATACTCCGAGCTCACCTATAGTAGCTGGTGTTTCCACCAACAGCCCCTGAAGCCGTAGAGCCGACAGTATCGACCTCAAAACCCTCCACGAGCCGGCCATCCAGGCGTAATCTATGAAGGAGGAAACAATCACAAGAGGAGCAGTCAGCGACACGACCAAAGATAGTCCCAACCATGGAAGATTATATACCCTCGAATATGGCACCATGGTCACCAACCCACCAAACGACACCATCAGGGACAACCGACCAGGTTGACCTGTCATAGGATGAAGAGACAATTTTTGGTTCTATTAACGTCATCCATCTTATGGAATCATTCCCTGATGAAGGGTATGGTTACGAACCCAATTCCCTGCACGAGGAGCCGGGAGGAGGAATCGTAGAGGTAGGGGATACCAGAGGAGATGCAGCCGTGGCCAAAACCAAACCCTACAGTTGGATCCCGTCCCAAACCGTTAGTATCGCGGAAACCTGTGGGAGAGCCCATCAGCGGACTCAGCAGGAGAAATAATGTCCCTTCGCCTCCACAAGCAGCCACTCTGGCCCTGTTGTTCTGTGATACCCACTAGAGGAGGAACAAGTGTATGACCACCTAGTGCACACAAATAGACCAGCCGTGCCACGTCCTCAAAACGTGGGTGCGCCACCGATACTCGACCCCACGGCCAGTTCCTCCTCATCAAATGCTCCAGCCCCTAAAGCGCCCACTAAGACTCTCCCACCAATGGAGATTCGTCGGTCGCTGGAGTAGAAATACGATATCCTTAAGCAGTTGGCATCGGTACCACCCAAGCTGTGAATCCTCAATGTCCTAAGTCTGTCAGCAGACCTCAGGGAGGTGCTTATAGAAGCTTTGATCAGCCCCCAGGAGTTTCAAGCTAAGGTAGTTGCCGCCAAAAGTTACTGGATGGAGACTGACCAGGCTGAATGAAATGTGGTGATTTCCTTCACCGATCAGGATGAAGATGCCATCATGCAAGGACACATCATACGAATATATGTGTCTGAAACACTGAATGGTATTGAGATCCGGAAACTCTTTATAGACAATGGCTCTGTAGTTAACCTCCTTCCCCTATGGACACTCCATAAGTTGGGCTATAGTGAGGATGGACTAATTCACTTTCCCACAAATCTGTTGGGTTACGACAAGAGTGAGCAGAAACCAATGGAAAAAATTAAGCTAAAGACCCATTTTGTTGACCTGGTAGCCTACACGGAATTCCTGGTGGTCTGGCAGAGCACATCATTCAATACCCTGCTAGGAAGGTCGTGGATCCATAAGCACATGGTCGTTCCTTCATCCTACCACCTGTGTATCAAGTACTATGTAAATGGATAAAGTGGAACATTACACACCAACAAGGCCCCTTTCGAGCTCTCTGAGTCACATTACATTGACGCTGAGTTCTATTAGAAAAAGAAAAAGAAGCCTTTGGTCGATGGTGTTGACTGGATCCCCGCTCCAAATGGCCTGGAAATGGTTCCTGATGACCCCCTCAGGCAGCTTGGCAGAGATTATGTCCTGCCCATCAACTATGTTGAGAGTAAGAGTTCAAGTACGGATACACATTCAGATGTCCTCCTGACTTCAGCCACGATGGCTGATCATGAAAATGTGGGAATGTCTTCTGACCCTCAATTTGGGGATGAATACTCAAGAGGGGATTCCCAAGATTCCTCTCCCTCAAACCCTTGAAGGCTCAGACCAGAAGCTCTCTCCTCGTTGGATCTAGAAGATGAGGACTTGGGAGAAGAAGAGGGGGAAGATCTCAGGGATGCACCTTCGGCATTTCAAGAAGGTATCTCCACCATGGTGGAAGAGCTCGGGGAAATAAACCTGGGTACCGAGGAAGAACCGAGGCCCACTCTCATTAGTGCATCCATGTCCCTCGAGGAGCATGAGGTATATACCACCTTCTTAAGGAAACATTGGGATGTTTTTTCCTGTAATTACACAAAAATTCCAGGACTCAATCCCGAGGTGGCAACGCATCACCTGGATCTTCCAGAAGACCACTAGGGCTATAAACAGGCCGCTAGAAGGACGCATCCCTCACATGCCACCAAAATATAGGATGAAGTCGATAATCTCATTAAAGAAGGATTTATTCGGGAGGTCGAGTACCCCATTTGGTTGTACAACATCGTCCCTGTCAAGAAAAAGAATGGAAAAAACTGCGTCTTCATTGACTTCATAGATCTGAATCGGCATTTTCCAAAAGATGATTTCCTGTTCCTGGTCACCGAATTATTAATTGATGCGACGGCCGGGTACGAGGATCTATCATTCATGGACGACTATTCTGGATATAATCAAATAAGGATGGCCCGAGAAGACGAAGAAGATACTGCCTTCAGGGCCACTCAAGGGGTATTCTATTATAGGGTCATGCCCTTTGGTCTCAAAACGCGGGCGCCACATATCAGTGTGCCATGCATTGGATCTTTAAACCGTTCCTGGTGAAATTCGTTGAATGTTACGTGGATGACCTGGCGGTCAAGTCCAGACAATGCTTGGATCACCTGTCTGACCTTGATACTATCTTCAACTGACTCTAACAGCATAGCTTGAAGATGAACCCCTTGAAATGCGCCTTTGGGGTTACCTCTGAGAAATACCTTGGCTTCTTCATATGCCATCGTGGCATCGAAGTCGACCCTGAGAAGATAAAGGATATCCTTGGATTACCACCACCCCGAAATATCACTGAGTTAAGGGGATTCCAAGGACACCTAGATGATATTAGGCGGTTCATAGCTACCCTGGAAGGAAAATGTTTTCCCTTCACCAGGTTAATGAAGAAGGGGGACACGTACCAATGGAAGGATGACTGCCAAGAGGCGTTCGACAACTTGAAGAAGTACCTCTTAAGCCCACAGGTGCTCATGCCCCCGGTTGAAGGAAGACCTCTCATCTTATACGTGACATCCTTATAGCGATCACTGAGAGCCTTCCTCGCACAAAATAATGACACGGGTAGTGAAAATAGTCTCTATTACCTCATCCGAACAATGATTGATGTCGAGAATCGATACTCAATTATAAAAAAGAGTTTTTTTGGATATGGTCTTTGCGGTTCAAAATTTACGACATTATCTGTAGCATCATGAGGTCTATTTGATCTCGTGGAGTAACCTGCTCAAGTACATCCTCATCCGCCCGATGCTAACCGGACGCCTATCCCGATGGGCGGTCATCCGACAACAGTTTGACATCCGGTTTGTGCCTCAGAAAGCCATCAAGGGTCAGCCCTTAGCAGAACTTCTGGCAGAGCACCCTTCGACAGGGACCACTGCACTGGACACCGAGCTACCTGATGAAGACATCTTCTCGGTTCAAGAGGAGTTCCCAACATGGGAAATGTACTTCGATGGCACATCCCAAATCCAAACCGGGAAGAGGATGGAGGATCCCAGATTAAAAATCGAGGGTTTGGGAATAATACTTGTGTCCCCAAAAAAGGCAGTCTTTCCATATTCCTTCCTCCTATCAGAAGGATGTACGAACAATGAAGCAGGATATCAAGCTCTCATTGAAGGCCTGGAACTAGAACTCCCGGCACAAGTATAGCACCGTAATGTAAAAGGTGACTCGGAACTGGTAATCAAGAAATTCAGTGGTGACTATGCTATTAAAAAAGTGGAGCTGATCCCTCTGTTTGACCATGCCCGAGGGTTAATGGAGGAATTCTCCATAAAACCAACATTGACCTATATTCCCCAGTCTCATAATGCTCAGGATGATGCATTAGCCAACACAGCCACAGCCCTAGTTAATCCAGGTCGGGATGAAATGGTAATCAGTATTTCTCACCGTCGAATGGTATTTCCATTTTTTCAGACCAAGACAGATGAAATCCATGAAGTCATTCCTATCCCCAAGTCATATTCTCCTGCCACTGACTGGATGACCCCCATTGAAAACTACCTTCAACGGGGAGAAATTCCATTAGATAGGGCCGAACGAGAGAAAATACTAAGAATGGAAATCAGAATTTTCCTATATTGTGGCATGGGTTATCAAGAGATCCTCTACAAACAAGGCCTCGATTGAGTGCTCGTCAGATGCATTGATGGAGAAGAAACTGCTACCGTAATGATTGAAGTGCATGCTGAAGCGTGTGGAGCACATCAACCGGGGACCAAGCTTTCCCATCAGGTTCAATGGCTTGGGTACTACTGGCCCACAGTTTCCTGAGACTGCGAGAATTTAACCGTGAAATGCCACTCATGATAGATTCATGCCAACTTCATACACCGACCCATGGAGTTACTTCATCAAGCCAAGTACTCTTGGTCATTTTTCGTCTGGGGAATGGACGTCGTGGAACCATATCCTCCCACCATGGCCAAACAACTGAAGTATATCCTCACGGTAACCAACTTCGTTTCTAAATGGGCAGAAGCCATACCCCTCAAGGAAGTCAGGGAAAGAAATATTTTTAGGTTTGTGAAGACCAATATCATCACCAGATTAGGTGTCCCTAATACCATATTGACGGACAATGACACCAACTTCTGCTCTGCCGAATTGGAGAAACTATATTGCGAGTATGGTATCAAGGCTAACCACTCATCCCTCTACCATACAGCGGCCAACGGACAAATAGAGGCTTTCAACAAGACCCTATCCAACATTCTCCAGAAAATTGTGGACAAAGACAAGAAGTCATGGCCGGTTAAAATCCTCTATGCATTGAGGGAATATTAAACCACAATCTGCACTGCTACTTAGGCTACCCCGTACTCATTGGTGTTCAGAACAAAGGCGGTCATGTCCATTGAAATCCAACTTCCTTCACTCCATGTTGCCATCTATAATCAATTATCTGATGATGAGCAGTCAGAAAAGTGGCTAGGTGAATTGGAATAGCTAGACGAGAAGTGGTTTCACACATTGCACCATCTGGAGGTATACCAGAACCGGATTGCACAAGCATTCAACAAAAAGGTTCTTCTTCGGTCTTTCTTAGAAAGAGAATTAGTGTTGGTCCTCCGGACCCCAATGATGCCCGACAAGAAGCCTCCAAAGCTGGAGCCCATGTGGGAGGGACCATACATTGTACACAAGGTCTACTCCAACAGATAATTTACCTAGATCTCTATGGACGGAAAATTTACAACCGCTTCTACAAATGCATGATTTCTGAAGAATTATTTCGCAAAATAACTAAAGGTATACTATTCATCATCTGAGCTGCATGATGATGAACTACTAATCACCCAATGGTCCAAACTATATGACCTTAAAATAAGAGCATTTCGTCCTCACCGCATGACATTAAACTTCATGGAGTACATCCTCACCGCATGATGTTAAACTGGACAGAGTACGTCCTCACCTCATGACGTTAAACTGTACGGAGTACGTCCTCACTACGTTACATTAAACTGCATGGAGTACGTCCTCACCGCATGACGTTAAACTGCACGGAGTTTGTCCGAGCTGCAAGACGATAAACTGCCAAACGCCCAATGGTACAAACTCCATGACCTTAAACTGAGAGCATTACATCGTCACCGCATGACATTTAACTGCATGGAGTACGTCCTCACTGCATGACGTTAAACTGCACGGAGTTCGTCATTGCCGCATGACATTAAACTGCATATAATCTAATAATACCCCTCATCCTAACCACAAGACGTTAAACTATATGGCTTTCGTTCTTGCCGCATGATGTTAAACTACACAGATAGTAAAAGTTAAAAATGCCTTTTTCCCCAGTGTATGGACCAAACCTACACAATGTGTATTCCTCATCCCTTCCGCACGATGTTAAATTTCATGGATTTAAGAGAACTACGTACGGCTTGAATCCTGCACCCGCATGATACGTAGTGACGCTGGGATCCCCTATCCTGGCCCAGCCACTCCCAAATAAAAGTTAAAAATGCCTTCTTCCCTTGTGTATGGACTAGACCTACACGGGGTGTATCCCTCGTCCTCACCACACGATGTTAAACTGTACGGACAAGAAGTTAACAATTCCCCTCTCCCCTATGTATATACCAGACCTTCACGGGGTATTCTTATTTTAGAGAAATATGTATGGCTTGATTCCTACCCTCGTAGGATACGTAGTGATGCTAGGGTTCCCCATCCTGGCCCAACCACTTCCAAATGAAAGAAAATAGAAGTTAGACAATGTTCCCGTCCCCCGTGTACGGACCAGCCCTGCATAGGGTGTACATATTCCAGAGAACTACGTGTGGCTTGATTCCTGCCCTTGTAGGATATGTAGTGATGCAAAGATTCCCCAACCTGGCCCATCCCATGAACAAAAGATAAAAATTCCCTTTCCCCCCGTGTACGGACCAGACCGGCACGGGGTGTACTTCTCGTCCTTACCGCACGACATAAAACTGCAAGGATAGAAAAATTTAAAAATGATCCCTTTTCCCCGTGTATGGATAGACCTGCATGGGGTGTATTTTTGCATCCTTGACAGACGACATTAAACTGCATGGACAATAATGTTAAAAATGACCTCTTCCCCCGTGTATTCAACAGACCTGCATGAGGTGTATACCTCATCCTTACCGCATGACGTTAAACTGCACGGACTTCGTCCTCACTGCATGACGTTAAACTACACGGTCTTCGTCATGACCCACCCAAGACACATGGTGATACGAGATGGAGATATTCCTTGCACATTTGGATGCATCCTCTCCATACATCAGACTCCATGACCCGGACAATTATGGATCTTCATAACCACTCATGGCCTTCGGAAGTGGAAAGTCATCGACTCGTGGACACCTTTGCATGACTATGCATACAATTCCCTTAGCGGCAATGCATATTGATATCCCCTGGCCCATCTACCAAAGGCAAGATTTCCTCGAGTTACACTATTCCTAGCTCCATACGCCTATCGGCCTCAGATCCCCCGTATCACATCTCCCGATCCAAAAAATTATGGAGCAGTGGTTTAAAAGTTCATTACCCTTTTCACATACAAGTGTTTCCAGGGTATCCCTATCTGGCAAGCCTATGTGTCTGCTGGTGGTTCACATACCAACCTACATCAACGAACATCAGCCAGGACTAGGCTAGTTTGACTCAACAGACAATTACAGTGAAGATGATTCTTGTATACTCGAACACCATTATCCCCACGTGCCGAAATCTGCACTGTGAGCAATCATGGATTCTCATAATCATTCATGGCCATCAGAAGTGGAAATTTATCGACCTGAGGACACCTTTGTACGACTATGCATGCCATGCCCTCAGCGACTCTGCATAATGATAGCCCCTGGCCCATCTACCAAAGGAAATATTTCCTCGGGCGACACTCTTCCTAGCTATGTACGCCTACCAGCCTCAGAGCCCCCAGGCCACACCTCCTGATCCGGGAAAACTCAAAGTTGTAGTTTACAACCTTCATTCCCCACCTTGTTCCAAGTATATCAGAATATGCTAACTTAGTTATCCTTCGAGTGACTGCAGTAATAGTCACCCAATGGTCTGAGCTCTATGACCGCTAAACTATGAGTACCCCGTCCTTACCGCACGATGTTAAACTGCATGGAGTAAAGGTACACCCCCACACGCAAAATAAATTAGTACAGGGAGCTCTCTATGCTTTAACAGCAACCAGGGCCGAGTATTCCCAACATGTTCATAAATTTCCTTCCTCGATGACAGACTTCATGGACCGGACAATTGCGGATCTTCATAACCATTAATGGCCATCGGAAGTGAAAATTCATCGACCTGGAGACACCTTTTTATGACTATTCATACCATGCCTTCAGCGGCTCTGCATATTGATAGCCCCTGACCCGTCTACCAAAGGCAAGATTTCCCCGGGCGATACTCTTCCTATCTCTATATGATTACTGATCATAGAGCCTCCGTGACAACTCTCCGGATCCAAGAAGCCCCAGAACCATCATTTACACCATAAAACCCCCCACCACGTTTTGGACATTCCAGGATACTCGGGTCCAGTTACATTCTAATCATGAGTGGCCTTTTTAACCACGTTATTGCCACATGACGTCATAGGGCATAGAGCACATCTTTTCCACTTGACGTAAGGTTGCAAAAAAACCAAGCATTAAAAATCCAGGGTAATTCCTCCAACAAAAAGCATTTTCACTAGTTTAATAATGCTCCATGGCCTCACCACATGACGTTAATCTGCACGGTCAATCATCCTTACTGCACGATGTTAAACTGCACAGCATTGGAAAAGGAAAGAAAAATTCCCCTCATCTTCGCGGCATGACGTTAAACTACACAAAATTCTTTAATAATGCTCTGCATCTTTACCGCATGATGCTAAACTGCACGGTCAAACCCATCACGAGTTCATTAAGGAACAATGGATTTTCTTGGTCCTTCAGTGCACGGGTCAGACCGACACAAGACACCGTCTCAAACCCGCGTGAGAAGGGATTACTTCAACCATTCCCGGGAAGTTCAGTCTAGATGTTTCCCCCATATCCCGGCACCCTCTCATCATAAACCATACTGTGTAATCAGAAAAATACGGACTCTCATAAGCCACCCCTGGTGGTCCCAAATCTGCACTTCCCTAAAGTTGATTGGCTATCGGGGGAATACAATCATTAAACTAAGGACACCTTTGCATGACTATGCATACCATGCCCTCAACGGATTTGAATATTGATCTCCCCTAGCCCGTTTACAAAAGGCAGGATTTCCTTAGGTCATGCTTCTCTCCGTAAGCCTCTTGGCCTCCGTGCCCCCATGTTTATCCCGAGATTTAGAAACCTTGTGAGTTACAATTTACCAACCTATTTCACATCCCTGCATGAATACGGTTTAACGTATCTCACAAAATTACAGAGGACCAGGAGAAGTCGTTCCATTCCAGATGATGTCCCAGCTGCATGACTTTAAACTGTGCCAAGCCCCAACCGTCCTTTATTCTAGATAAATGTGTTGGACAGGAACCTTGCTTCCACACTCCTGATTGATACAGATGTTCTCAAAACCTTTTAGATGTCACATAACCTTTCCGAGCCACCCCCAGTGGTTTTTATAATTCTCCAAGCCACCAATGGTGGTTTCCATAAGCTGGACATTCCGAAAGTCCTATGGCCATCATAAATGAAGAATCATTGACATAAGAACACTTTTGCATGACAATCCATACCATGCCATCAGCGGCTCTGCATATTGATCGCCCCTGGCCTGTCTACCAAAGGCAAGATTTCCTTAGGCAATGCTCCTACCACCTCTGCACGCTGACGCGACTCCCATTCCTTGAGACATGCCCTGCATGTTGTTCAAATTTAAACACACTCCCTTCAAATGCATCTGAAGAGAACCGAGACATCTTTTAATCAACCAAATCTCATTGGGGCCCTTGCCCTACCATATTTGGTCGAAGCTGTTCGACCTAAAACATCAGTAATGATAGTCTTGACAGTGGGTCTTTAAACTGCCCACGAAACGAAGCACAAAGCATGTTAGGCTGAAAACCTGAAAAGGACGACCTAAGAAAAAGACAGGCCATACCTACTAGGTACACACTAAATGGGCCCCGGAAAAATTAGGGAATTAATAAGAAAAGAGAAAAATTTTGTGGGGATTTTCTAAAAATCACTAGAAAAAGTTCAACTGTGCTCACTGAGTCCCTTGGCTCAAGAAACATTCAGAGCATTGTCCAATCACTCATCGATTTTCAGGACCATTCTACATCGGAATGGCCTCATCTTCATTCTGATCGGACCCCATTCTGATGGGGGGAATTTTTAGGGTCCTAAAAAATCTGCGAAGGAGAATGGTGATCCCCTTTAACTCAAGGGAGATTCTGACCAATTTTCCCTCAAACGGATTGGGAGAATGTGGACAATACTCAAGGATGGATAAGGAGGAACCGGTCCACAGACCGGTCTAATGTCAACGACGCACGAATAGTTCTACAAAGCTTCCCTCTTCTGTGGACCATTGTTATTCACAAAATGGAGGCGGAGATCCTCCGCGGGCATGAAGTAGGGTGGGCGCCAATCCGTATCACCGTCATGAACCGCCCTAGCCGTGAGCCGTGTCAGTCGGCCTGAACTGCCTCTTCTGTCATTTGTGAAATGGAGTTGGAACCCTCCACAGCCGAGAAGTACTCCCCTTGTTTGGTTCATGGGGGGGGGGGAAGCGTGAAATGCCCACCACAAATTACTAATTGACCAAGTCAGCCGTAAAACGGGTTTTTGGTCAGGGGCCTCTGCAAAAGGTGTTGCATGACCATAGATAAATATCTTTCCCCAATCTATAAAAGGATACTAAGGGGGGAATGAAAAAGGAATTCAGATTTGTATTCGGAGGAAGGTGACAGAGAGGAGTTCAGTCATATTTTGGTGAAAGGATTTCGAAGGAAGGCTTAGGATTTCGAACGATCCAGTTCGCGAACTAGAGCAGGTATGAACCTAGGAAAGAACTAATAAGGAACAAAAAAATGCATAATAATTTGGTGAACCATAGACTCAAAATAACATAAAAATAGAAGACCAAAAACCATAACCCCTCCGCGGATGCACTCCCCACGGACCAGGGTGTTTATGCCTTTTTTCCGATCTGTCGCGCCGCGTAGCACCCCCCTACGCAGGCGAAGCTTCGACCGACGAACCCCTGACCGGCGCCAACCTTGGCCGCCGTTGCTCACGTTGAACCCTATACGTACCAACCATGTACGCGAGATGAAATTGAAGCCACGAACCCTCTTGGTTCCTAGGATGCCAATCAGTCCATAGACCCTCCTGGTTTGCAGATGGCCTCTCAGTCCCTGGACCACCCTAGTTCGCGGATGGCCTCTCAGTCCGTGGACCACCCTGGTTCTCGGACTGCCTCTCCAGCCACGTAGCACTTCTCTAGGCGATGGGCACCACCACCCATACCCTTGTGTAGTCTACCAAAACCATAAGAGTTCCCATTCCCTGATCCACATATGATCCTCCTGATCCGGGCTCATCCTCCGTGACTCATTCACTAGCCTACTCATCGGCCCTAAGCCGAGGCCTCCACCAGAGCCACCAGATCCATGTGGTGTATCCCTCAGACACATCAGCGTAGTGTTTTGAGTTCACATACCCATTGTAAGTGGAGGTGACGACATTTCCCCGACTTTTGAGCAGATTTTTGAAGCATTCCTGGATTCACATTCCCACGGTAATGTGGATTCTGAGCTCGGGTGTCCCCTTTCTGCTCCTCCACTTGTTAAGGGCTCCTTAGGGGTAGTAAAATACCCATCAGAAGGAAGCCCTCATGCATTGAAAGAGAGGATATGGGAACAGAAGCCCCCCCTTTTCCTCTCCCACTGCGCTTTGTTGCCATGGAAAACCAACTCAGAGTAAGCCCCGACTTAATGGGCCGCCCTCTTGCGTATGCCCCACTCCACTTCTCATGGACTCACCTTTCGGGACGTGATCCTTTGGTCCCTCCTGCCTCTTGCTTCTCACACAGAGTATGACTCATGTGGGCTTAGAGTAAGAATCGAACATGAAATCTTCTTATGGGACTCCTCAGAGTGTAATCCCCAATCCATCGCCCTGGGCCTCCTCAGAGTGCAAGCCCCAATCCATCGCCCTGGGCCTCCTCAGAGTGTAAGCCCCAATCCATCATTCTGGGCTGCCTTAGAGTGTAAGTCCCAAGCCAATGAGAACTACGAGGACTTTGATTCCATACCACAGGGATACGTAGGAAGCCTCCATGAGGTTCAAGCCCGATCACCAACAGACCCCCGGGTCTACCATCACGTCGGTTCTCCAACGCTCCCCTTTCCAAATACGTGGACTTTGATCCCTGTCCCCTATGTAGTGTACGTAGGAAGCCTCCATGAGGTTCAAGACCAACAACAGGTCGATCCGACTATCTTCACATCAGTTCACCACACCACTCCTAGTGCCGCCTCAATGAGTTCCGACTCCATGGGGTCATTAATCCAACGAGGGATGGTAAACCTCATGCCTAAATGATTCTGAACCCCCCTTCATCTAGTTGACCATTGCCCACTAGGGTTAAATCTGTGGATAATGTGTTTTGGTATAAAACAAAGATTCGTGAACATATGAATACATCTTAAATATATCATAGAGTCCCGGAACAGGAAATAATTCCCCCCAAAAGGGTGCGATGATCACGAATTCCCATCCCCTTGACCAATAAGAGTTCTTAAGCATCACTGGTCAGACCATCCGGCAAACGCCTGACTTTGGAAAGCAGGTCCACACGTCATCGGATACAAAACCGTTGGGAGTTTCGAGACAAACCCAAAACAACTATTAAAGTATTTAATATATTATATATATAATTCATAATGTAATATTGACCTTTGGTTTAAATGGATTAAGACATGCCTCCAAAGAGATATGATTTCCCAATTTTTTTCATCATATAATGAAATATTATTATGTTACATAAAAAATGAGATTTAATTTAATAAATCCTATATATTGAAGAGAAATATAGATAATAATAGATAAAAAAAGGCAACATATCATGTTAGAATAATATAATGAAACAACTTTCATCATGTGAAAATTATCGAAGAAAAATCCTAGTAAATACCTGAAGGGAATGGGAGTTTATTACAAGATAAATTATAAGGGTAATTTGGATGATCAATGTATGTTAATAAATGAGAAAAAATTTATCCAGTACATCAAATAAAAATAAATAGGACATTATTTAAACTAATGTCCAAAGAATCAAGGGAAAATTCCACATAAGAGTCTGAGGTTTGAAGAATGAGCTTGTGAAATTAGTACAACTAAGGTTAATGTTCCAATGATGCGATGAAAGGTACTTTAATCATAGCCTATAATGTTGATAATTCTTTATTTTATTATTTATCTTTACAGTCTTCTATATCATCAAAATTTTACAAAAAAATTAAATACTTCCCTATCACTTTGATAAGGGAATTTTCAGTCAAAACTAAAAGTGGGAATCTTATTGTAATAAGGATGTCTCCGTCAATTCCCATTATGACACATAAACATGACCTTTTTATAGAATGAATTTTTACACCTATGGTTGGCCTTGATAAAATCCATGGCATTTAAGGAGTTTCAAAATATTAGGAAAAAAGATAATTTAAATTTATTAAAATATTGATTTGTGATAAAGATATTGAATTCCTTATCTTTATATGGGAGAATTCAACATCTGGGTCATGTTATTTTTTATTATAAATAATGACTAATATATGGGGTTTTTCATTAATTTTAAGAAAATAAATTATATTGTTATGAAGAAAAATTATCCCCTTCCTTATATGTATAAATTATTCAATCAACTTTATGGGGATCAATATTTTTCTATGATTGATCTTCATTATGGGTATAATTGATTTCTAATAAAGAAGAATGATATTCTAAAGATTGAGTTTATATAATTTATGGAAATTGTAAATTTATATAAACACATTTTGGATAAGGTAATTTACCCTCAATTTTTATGGAATTAATGAACATATTATTCATGGAATATGTTGATAATTTGTTGTGTTATTTATTGATGATATCTTAGAGTATTATAAAATTTATTTGGACCATGAGAATTTCTTGTTGATGATTGTTGAGAATCATACATCAATATAGAATATGAGAAATTTATTAAGTGTAAATTTTAGTTTTATAATGTTAATTTTCATGGCCATATTATCTCTATGTAAGTGATATCAATTGATCAAATGAAAAAAAGTCAACCAATGTATGGTCTACACCAATGATCATAATTAAAGATTGTAGTTTCATTGGTTTGGCCATCCACTTTTAGTTATCTTTTTAACAAATTTCTTGGTTGGAGAACCCATTAAAAAAGCCTACACATAAATGGGTTACATTGACATAGATAAGGATTTGTGAAGAATGTTTTGGTGAATTGAAGGGGAGATTTTTCAAAGATCCTATTTTAACTATACCATCTAGGTAGGATGGATTTGTATATTTAGTGAAACATCCAATACATGAATTGGTAGTTTAATTATGTCAAATGTTATAGTTTTTGAGTATGCATCAAGGGAGTTAAATACTCATGATTAGAAGTATCTGACACATGTTCTTGAGTTAGAAGCATTAATATTTTCGTTGAAGATACAAAAACATTATCTCTATGGTGGAAGATGTGATATATACATAGATCATAAGATTCTAAAATACATATTCTCATAGAAAGAGATTAATATGTGGAAGAGAATATTCCACAAGATACTTAACGATTAGTATTCAACAATACACTACCAACCAAGGAAGGAAAATACAATATAGGATGTATTGAAAATAAAAGATCATTGAGTATTAGATTTAATGAGGATTAATAGGGATCATATATTTATGGATTTAATAAAGATAGATTTGGAAAATATCATGGAAGAGGAAACATCACTACCATTTTAAATTATTTCATAACCATATTTATTTGAAAACCGAAAACATTTATCATCCTAGTTATGGGAATTTTTAAAAGAAAATTAAATCCATGAATAATTTGAAATTGGCTGACAATATATATAAATATGGTGTTTTATAATTTATAAAGAGGATATGTGTTCCATATTTTCCTTAAATGATAATGGGATTGTTGGATGATGATCATATATTAAATTTATCTATACACCATGGTAGCACCATGATGTATATGGATTTGAGGGAAAATATATTTGTGGGATAATATTTTGTAGGTATTTACTAATTATGTACCACTATATTTAGTCTATCTATATGTTAAGGATGAGAAATAGTTTCCTATATGGGTCATGTATCATCTACCTGTTCCTATTTGGAAATAGGATGACATTATTATGAAAATTATCATTGGATTACCAAGTACTCCTAGAAATAATGATGTAATATGGGTTATTTTTTATCTCCATAAAAAATATGCCCATTACTCTCTAAATAGAAATATTTACCACTTTAGAAACATGACTGACTCTATTTTAATGAAGCTATAATACTACACGAGACACCTCTTTCAATTGTGTCCAATTATGAACCGCGATGTAGATCAAAATTCTAGAAAAGTGTTCAGAAGTCCCTTGACACCAAGCCTCGTTTGACTACTACCTATTATCCTCAAACCAATAGACAATATGAATGGACTATTCAAACAAGAGAAGATATTTTTAGATATTGATCACATGACTTTCAATGTATGCGAGATCAATATTTACCTTAGGTGTTTTTTAATATTTTAACATATTCCATTCTAGAATTCAAATTCAACCATATGAATCTTTATATGGTAAGGTATGTTGTACTCCTACTTGTTTGGATGAAGTTAGTTAAAACAATCTTGTAGGACAAGAACGTGTAGAGGAAAAAATGAAAAGGTAGAAATTATTTAGAATTATATAAAAGTATCCCAAATAAGAAAAATATGTTATGATGATAATTGAAGGAAAAATTTTAAATTTCAAGTGGGAGATCATGATTTATAGAAAATAACTCAATGAGAGGGTGTTATAAGGTTAGATAATAAAGGAAAAATGAGCCCCATGTAACTCAAAAAAAAATTAATTATAGAAATAATTAGAGATATGGATTACCAATTATAAATTACATTGATAATATTTTTTATATATGATGTGTTCCATATCACATTTTTTATGAAGTCTATTCCAGTCACAACACATGTGCTTACCATTGAAGAAATATAATCGGAACATGATCTATCTTACCACGATGAGACAATCTAAATTATTGAAAGTAGAGAATAAATATTGGGGAATTATAAAACAAGACTGGTAATATTAATTTGGAGAGATAGTAAGATTGATGAATCAATATTGGATCTTGACTAGGATATGAATAATAACTACCCTCATTTGTTTAGAAAGTAGAATCCATAAAAATTTCTAGGATGAAAATTTTAAAGGAGGGAATAATGATGTACACAAGAATAAATTATAGTAAGTGAAAATTGTAATTTAATAAAATAAAAATAAAATATACATTTTTAAAATTTAGGGAATTAAAAAATATAATTTCCGAGTATTGATATCTATTTTGAACTTACAAGTTAAAAATAACCATAGATTGAGTTTTTAAAATGTTCCCTTAAAAATTAAATTTAATAAATAATTTGAAGTGTAGTTTTTAACTATTGAACATTTTATTTTTAATAATATATTATAATATGTTTAGTTATCCATGTAAATATTATATATTTAATATAAATAATGATAAGATCATTTTGAGGTAAAAGAAATATTTTTCAAAAAACAGTTTTGAAATACATAATGTATTTCTAGTTTAATTAATTAAACAAACCCTTTCAAAATTAATGATTTAAAAAAAATTAAAAATTATATATCTAACTCTCTCAATTAAAATCCATATAATTATGATTACTAGTCATATAGTTAATGTAATATCATCTTATTCTTGAAAAATACATTTCTTGAAAAACTATTTTTCGTAACGTTTTTCCAGTTTATTTTCAGATTTTAGTATACCAATTATATGAATTGGATTTGATTAAATGGATTATGTTTTGGGATATGTATTATTAATATTATATAATAAGTTCAAATGATATTTTTTTCTTAGTTAAAATAAAAAACATTAAAAATAAGTTACCATAGTTAAGGTTAAAAAAAATTTATCGGCAAGTTAAACTCAAAAGATATGGGATTAAATTAAGTAAACACATGCATAAAAGTTATTGGTTGGATTAATTTATAGTTTAAACTTATCACCATATAACATGAGTCATATTTGTGGAATTTCAATAAAAAATTGACTTAATAATACTTCAAAACCGTGAAAATTTACAAGCGTTCCATTCGCCACAATTATTAAAGGGAAACTAATCTACTCACTTATTCACACATATAAAGCCTATTATATAGTTAAAAACCTACTAGAAACTCTCATTAAAATACCAATCCACGTTCTAGAGGTTATTTTCTTCCCAAAATTCCAACCATAGAGTCCCTAAGAAGACAACAAAATGAGAAGTTTCTCAGAGAATGTAATTATCTTAATGAAATAATTTCTCTTTTACTTATTATGTTACCACATTCAATTATGTACTGAAAATTATGATATAAAAAAATAAATATATTCCAAATAAATATATGTTTTTATATTAATTGAAAAATATCTATCCATATCCTCCCATATCAAATGGAATCCAAAACCATCACTCATGTTTATGGAAGACCACTGCATTGCGAATTAATGTAAATTATTTCCCACAATAGATTTACAAGGATAGTAGAAACAAGATAACTAAGTAATATATATTATAAAAAAGGAATAATATTGAATCTGGAGATTTAATATATCACATAATTCATTATCCTTCCACTTATTTAAAAATGATAACATCACTCTTATGTATGAACGACTCACGATATCCACAAAGCAATGCAAATAATTTTCCACGTACACTATTCAAGAATGACTATAAAAATGTATATAATTAATATAAATTATATCAATAACAGTAAAATAATTCTATATAATAAAAATAATATAATCTATATGAAAGGATCATAACATCTATGATGAAACATACATGAGAAAACTAAATAGTTCACACCCAAAAGAATAATGAGAATGAAATATTGAAAATGAATGGGTAAGAATATGTTATAAATGGATCATATAAGATATTATGAACATGAATATGGATGTATTTAAATTTATAATAGTTTTAGATCGATTATTATGTATTTTTAGTCATTTTCAATTAAGATAAGCATGAGATAACAACTTTTATCTCAATTTCCTCTCCATTGAGACATATTTTGTATTATGCACCTATTTATTTATATTTGGGGTATATGCTACCCATTTGATGTATTTAACATGGATATATAATTATTTATGCTTATTAAGGTTTCAATTAAAGTTCACTCGTTGAATGGTAATAATATAAAAGTTAACAAAAAGGTAAGATTTTTTTTATAATATCACTTTAAAAGATTAATTAGATTTTTTGTTAAAGGAATATATTAAAAAAACATTTATAAACTACATATATTTTCTTATCCTATAGATATTTATGTAGTTTTCATATTTTGTTAAGGATTTTTCATATTATTCACTTTAATCAATCAAATAAATGATTAAAATAAAATCCAATCTTATTTCTATTTTTCTCGGGTATATATTACTTCCATGTCTATATTTTTAAAAACAATTTACAAAAGAAATTTTTATTTACTCAAATTATTTGTTAATGAAATGTTATATTATAATTTAAATTTCTAAAAATAATAAAATAAACATTTATAATGTTTTATTAAATGGACATTTTGGACTTTATTTTTAAAAAGTCTAATGGAATATTTTCTTTTTAACGTGTATGGTGTTAACGGACTTTGCCACCACCATAAACATTTAATATAATTTATCTTTTATAAATGTTTAAAATTGATAAAAATAAGATTTTTAATGAAATATTATTTTTATATTTTTCTTTCATTTTATGTTATTCTAAAAAAGGCATGATGGTATGAAAAAACATATATCTCTATGGAATTGATCTCTTATGAACTTTTTTTCATTAAATTTCTCTTGAAACATTCACTTTTTTATGATAATATTTCACTAGAAATTACATATTTATTAAATATCCATATTTATTATATATATATATATATTTTATTTCCTAACCATATACCTTTTCTATATACCATTTTACTGTGAAATGTATTCGATTTACTGCGTAAGTCATAATATTCTGTATTCATTACTCAATAATAGTATTTCTTGAGAAGACATATTATTTATGAATTATATTTTTCCTTAAATATATGTGGAATGAATAAGAAATGTTGTGATGGGTGAGGAAAATTCATATATATCCACTCGATTCATCTACATGTGACATGATAGAAACTTGTGGGAAAGCCTTATTAAATGGGATTTTGGTGTATACCTACCCAACAATTAAATTTTAATAGAATAAGGATTTTATTGAATAAATACCATGATGTTTGAGAACATGATATCAGATATTATTAATTTCATTAATTTAGAATTCAGTTTTCAATCTCTATGATATTATTTCATTGATATTATGCATGTATCAATTTCATTATCAAATTATGGGTTAATTGAAAAGTGTTTTCAATTATTTACCTTTCTATATTGATTATGACCTACTTACTCATGATAAAAAAAACTGTATTTAATCTTTAATAAGAATTTGACCTCACCCATTTTTTTAATTACATTCATTAGGATACAAAGAAGCAATATTTGAATTATTTTAAGGATGGATAATATTCCTTTCACACTATATTAATATTTTAGTTTCTATGTAAAATTGAAATCATGAGTGTCTCTAGTTCTTTAAGACTACTAAACTTATCAATCCTTATTGATGATATCTTTTATATATTATACCAATTTACTAATGTTGAAATGGAATCTAGTGTACTATATCAAGGGTGGTTATAGGAATGTTGGTTGGAATGAAAAATATGGACAAGGGAAACCATTGTTAAAGAGGACATGAATTATTGTCAATAATTATATTGTTTTTAATGTCATGAAATTCAATGAGGTAGGATATTTGAATTAAATGTTTCATTTTAACATAATGAAATATAATATTAGGTTATAATAATCAAATAATGGATGAATTAAGTTCAATGATAATCTTTAAAACTCAACTAAGGGAGTTGAGTTTACAAAAAACACTACAACAATGGTATCATTCATATCAAATGAAATTTCTAGAAAAAACATGATATGGTTATTAGAACCCCATGAATTAACTGAAAATTGTAAAATAAATTCATAAGGTACTAATGATGCCATATTAATTCTATCATTGTTCACAACAATAATTATTACTCATGAAATGAAATTTTATATAAAGAAACCCTTACGGTAACAGTAACATAAGAATTAAAAGAATATAACAAGTATACCATGATATTGAAATTAAAATGTCATGAAATGAATTATATTAATTTTATTTTATTTTAAGGGGGTAGTGAATATAACTTGTAAAATAAATGATGGTGCACAATATCAAAAATGTCTCACGGGTTTGAAAATGAGACAAAGAAACCCTTTCATTTATTATTGAAATGCACTAAAGAAACTGAATCACCAGTATAGTAGAAATAAATACCATAATAAACTATTTATGAAACATGTTAATATCTATAATATTTTAATAAATTTGTTTTATAATTATTATGTACATTTATCTTATCTTGGTATCATATCTTTTTAATATATGATGTGAGTAATCCTGATTGCTTTGAACTAGGTTCATAATAAAAAAATTTGTTCTTAATTATTATCCAAAATCTCATCATTACCAAATAATATAAGGTACTTTATTTTATTTTTTTAATTATTTACAATTTTATAATTTCATTCTATGGGAGTTTAGGTTATGATCATTAAAATGAAATTGGTGATAAGCATGTTTAAGTGATTTTTAATGAATGGTTATTGGTACCGTAAATAAAATTTTCAGTATTAATTTTAACAGTCAATAACCAAAATAAAAAAATTATTTAAATATTTATATCATAATTATTTGTTATTAAAGTCATCATATTCAGCTTTTATATTATTTTATTACATTGTTGAAGTATGTGGTTAGACTAAGCCAAAAATGAACAAACCTTAATTCAGAGACGATTATATTTTTGAAAACGGATTATTTTGTAATAATATTACTATTAAAGAATAATAATAATATTATTTATATAGTTTCAGGTTTTTTATCATATTTTATTTATTTTGATTAAATATTAAATGAACTAGATGAAAAAATGAGATACATTACTTTGTGGAGGTGGTAGTCCACAAATGCAGAAATGATATTTTATTTTTTCTTAATGTAAAAGAGGAAAGGAGGTTAATTGTTATTACATTATCATAATCAAATAAAACATAAAAATATTTATTATTTTATTTTATAATAATAATAAAATTTGATTTGGGAATTTCATATAGAAAATATAAAAAGTAAATGAAAAATTATTATTAATTTTGAACACTTGAGTGTATCCTTGGAGGGATCCTTAGAAATTGAAGGATTATTTTAAATCATTTTAAATAGGATCTAAATGAAATTAAATAAAATTATATGGTATGTAAAAATGTTTTTTTTCAATATGACTTCGATATTTAGGAGTCATCTTTAAGGGGTTTTGAGAGGAAAATTTTTTAATTTTTGAGAGTGAAATTTTTGTAACTATATCAACGTAATATAAAGAGAGTAGATGTTTGGAATATTAACAAGAATAAGAAAAAAAATTAGAAAAGGTTTTTTCAATATTCACCTGTAAAACTTAATTAGATCCATGTTTTTTAACATTGCTATACTTTTACTCCTTTTATTAACCATTTTTACCCTCTTATAGATTTTACCATGAAAACTTGTTTTTTTAAATTAAATCATTTGTATACATAGAAAAAATGTTTCCCATATTTAATAATATATAAGTATTGATTAAAAATATGAAATAAATTTTATCAAATAAAATATCTTTGTAAAAGAGATATTAATTTTAACATTAGTGGATAAAATGCATAAAACTTGTTTCTAGAACAAGTACATTTTTTATGCTTAAAAATTATGTGTAGGAAAATATAATCAATGTTTAAAATTTTATTGTTATAGATTCGTTTATTAATAAATTAATTAATTTAATGTGTCTTTAAAATAAACCAAAAACCTTATTTTATAGAAATAATATTAAATCAAAAGAAAAGACAAACACAATTTATTTTATTGGAAAACAATAAATGTGTTGTTAAAAATAGGTATTATAAATTCATAATATAATTTAGAAATATATAATTTAGCTCCTTAGATAAATATTTGATAATTATTTTTGAATAAATTTTTATGATATACTTCTTGATATATCCATAAATGCTATGATTTTTTTTAAAATTTTATATTTCCCTGTTGACATAAAAATCAATTATTTCTGAAAATATAAAAAATATACACAAGATAATATTGATATGTGGAACTAAAATATTTATTTTCAATAATTTATAAATTTATATTAAATTGATATTTCAAAATATAAAGAAAAAATGATTTTGTAAAAAATGGCCTCCTAAAACATTATGTGTTCTTAATATTATTTCATAATGATTTCAAATTTGAATAATGTTAATATATTATTTATTATATTTAATGATTATTTATTATAAAAATAATCATTAAAAAATACATGATTTAACTTATGAATTATTTAAATAGTTATTTAATAATGTATAATAATTTAAAATAATTAATCCTATTAATTACATATCATATTAATGTTAAAATTTTTAGTTTTCTAATAAAATTATCATAACTAGGGTTTTATTATTCTTATAAGTCTCTTTATAATACACATATTATATGTTTCTAATCATTTTCGTTCAGTGTTTCATGTATACGAAGATATAGAATACATTATATTTGCATTATGGGAAGATATATTGTAAAATCTATCTACATTTTCCTCATATAAAAGTTGCACAATTTGATTGGGAAAGCATACCTATCACATTATGAAGAAATATTTACTACCATGATTTATAGAAATTAATTAAAAAAGTATTGTATTACCATTTAATCAAGTTTTTGTGATTTTTTGAGAAATTAATAACTATATATTTGAATTTGTATAGTTGAAATATGTACATAGGTTATCATGGATTTGGAGTTGAAGTTAAAGAAGTATAAAATTGTCCAAGATATGTTTTTTTAATTTGAAATTAAAATTATATGGTAATATACCTGGAAGTGGATATAAAAATAAATAATTATCAAACATATAAAAAGAAATAGATAAATCTTAAAGATATAAAAATAGAGAATCATACATGAAGTTAACTGTATATAGGGAATTATATGATTAAGTGTGATCATTGTGACTTACATTGAATCATATATTTTATTGTGAAGATATTTATTTTAAGTCATATCAAATTATGGATAACACGTATTGATATATTGTGTTATGATTTGGATTTAAATCATTAGGAGTTTCATCGAGGTGTCGATTTTACCCTCTTGACCCTCTCGAATATAGTGAGTAGAAGACATGAAGAGGTTGTTAGCCATGGCAGCGTAGTGATCTTATTGTAAAGATTTTAATAACATACCATTGACCTAATTTTTAATTGAAATATTAACACATAATTTATATCTTCTCCTTGGATATAGCCCATTACAGCTGAATTACGTAAAATCATTTTGTCTTTTTTCTAATTGCTATAATTTTATTTGATTATGTATACAAAAAATATTCATGGTATATTATCCCATTCAAATGAAAGATATAATTCTTTTAATGATATGAATAAATATTCAATAAACCATAATCCACCCCCTCTTAGGGTGTAAAATAGGATAAGTGGTTATAATAAAACTGGTTATTATATTTTGGAGAGTCATGAATGTATGATATAGAGTATAATAGATTGAAATATTCCATTTACAATAGTCACTTATTTTCATGTAAAATAGACTTTATAAGTGTATATATGTTTTATATGTTATATAATATGTTAGAAATGTTCATATGGAATTTAACTATGTTTCAACGAGAGCACCCTAGACCCCTTTTAGCTTACGTAGCATTGATGTTTTTCTAGTTTCATTTCTTTTATTATATCTATTAAATCATAATATATTATTTATAACCAATACAATAAAGACTAATAGGTTCACATTTTTAGGCTATAAAAAATATGAATTTTTGTACAAAGGGTTTTCACACAAATAAATAGTGTCTAATAAACCATATCTAAAAGAGTTTGGATGGATTCATAAAGAGTAGTAAGGTCTAAATAAAGTATTTATGGGATTTTATTCTGTGTAGGATATTGTTGTTAATTAAATGATATGGTATTATAATATTTAAAAATATACCAAAAGTTGTATCCTATGATAGGAATATGATAAATATCATAAGGGAATGATATACATGGCCACAACTATAAAAACAAAAATTATAAAATAAGAACATTTGTTTCAATATAATTTTTTATATGTAACAATAATCTTAAAAAACCGATGCAATATTTTTTTTTAAATTTAATCCCTCTATAGATTGTTGAATATGGAACCCCCATTCTAAATAAACCTTAATATATTATACCAATATAACCATGAAGTTAAATTGGCGATTACGAATAGTAAGGACTAAATAATAAAATTTATATGTTTTATTATTGTAAAAATAAATTCATTTGTTATTTATTGTTTATAAATAAAATTATAATCAATTAATATAAAAAAAATGTTTTTAGAAGAACTATATTTTTTTTTCTAAAAGTCAGTTTAGTTGTTCTTTACTCACATAATATAAATTATTTTTTACCAATTTTTTAAAATTAATTTGATAAAATTAATTTTTTTTATAATTTTAAAATCAAAATTACCATAGGTTGAATTTTTATAATTTGTCTAAAATATTACATTTTTCCATTAATAGTGAAAAACACTAAATTTTATCCAAATAGAACCATTTCGTTTTAAATATTTATGAAGTTAATTTTTTTTGGAATTTTATTTAATGTTGAACTAGTTCAATTATATGTCAATTTATCCAATTTAGTTTATTTATCTATTGAATATCGATATAAAAAATTTGTGAACTTACAAAACTTTTCTATTTAAAACACCCTTTCTCATCACGTCTATGAGATTAATTTTAAATTATTTTTTTTAGTTATCTAGATTAAATTGGAAAAAATGGATTCCATATTTATAATCATCATAATTTATGTTATCTTATAAGGTCAACATAACTTTTTACAATAATGACTAGTAAAAATAGTAAACTATATTTACCACATTTAAGTTGAAAACTGATTTAGTGGGGGTTAAATTAAAAATATATGGGTTAAAATGACCTAACCTCTTTTTAAAAATCTATTGGATTTCCATATTTTTATCATATAATGTTTATGTCTCTATTATACTCCAATTTGTACCCTTATGACATGTGAAAAATTTGGGTATACCTTTTTCTTTTCAAAACATAAAATTATGCCACTCACCTCAATTATAAAATGCCGCACCTCTCTTCTATAATTCAAACCTTCACAATTTATGCTATTATTGTAAAATTTCTATTAAAACAATTAATTTATTGTTATATTTTTTAATTAGAAATTAC
Source organism: Viscum album (assembly GCA_963277665.1). Classification (NCBI taxonomy): domain Eukaryota; kingdom Viridiplantae; phylum Streptophyta; class Magnoliopsida; order Santalales; family Viscaceae; genus Viscum; species Viscum album. Next base: position 1,881,067,088 of record OY728138.1, on the reverse strand, counting down.
ATTTATCTTAAATATCCATATTTTTATATGATGGATATGATTATTTCATATATTGTTGAAATGTTTTACATACAAGGCATACTTACAAATTTAATTGATTAACTGGGGAAATATTGTTAAATATGTATCATTACTCAATACTGATATTTAAAGATAAACTACATTTTTCATGAATTAAATCAATCAATTGATATATTAGAAATGGTTTATACATGAAAACATGGATTGAAATTTATTATAGATATACCCTTGATATATTAATAGGGATCATGAGACAAATTAGTTTTCCACACCCGATGAGTTTATACAAAGTATTTTTAAAATAGTTAGCTAAACTAGATGAGTTTATAACAAGTATTTTTAAACTCTCTTGATTATAGATCATGACAGTAGAGTTATCACATGCCTAAGACATGATGTCTTATAATTAATCATTTCATACAATGATAATCCAGTTGTTATTGTTTTCCAGGATATTTTGAAAATTATACTATCTCAGTATGCATTTTATTCGTAGATATTGATTAGATGTCATGTATGTTAATTTATTTACCTTTCCATATTGACTATACCTTATCTATTCATACTATTATGTTATTTAAATGTAATGGGATTTTAGTTATTTACCATGAAATAATATTTATTATTTATTGATTTATGATAGCTTCTACACTATGGTACCTTTACTAAGAATTTGAGCTCACCCTTATTTTATTTCATTTCCCTAGGATATGAATAAGAGATATTTGAATGAGTTTCAATGATTCAGTTCAATTTTTTGTTACGTATTAGGTCTTATTTTATATTCCTAATGTAAAATGTGTATCATGTATGTATATCATTCTTCAAAACCACTAAACTAATTGGCCCTTCTAGATTTGATTCCTTGTTTCTATTCCAATGTAATAAAGTAAGGCACCAACTCCATGTTACTGGGGTTAGGGTCATTACAACTGCCTTATCCACTAAATAGATTCATTCAGTTTTGAATCCACAATTTGATATATTTATTCAATTAAAATAGATTCAAAATGTATAATTTTTTAAACAATATTAGGAAAGATTTATGGGTAACACTTTCCAGATTCTATGAAATAAAATACAAGCAAAAAAACTCCATCCTACATAAAGAATCCTACTAAAATAATGTCATCCACTTTTTTGGTGGGTGTGCGAAATTAAAAATCATCTTTAAATAATTCAAAAATTTATTATTTTTTGATTCATTATTTATCATACAGGTGAATATACTAGAACACCATTAGAGTTTATGGGTCTTTTTTAGTCTATAAGGATCATATAAACTAGTTTCATCCCTATAGAATCAAGAGGCTAATGGATGTCACTACGTGATAAACAAAATTCAGAACAATATACATGAGAAACACTACTAATATTATGAAATTATTCACTAAATGTTTTTTGATTATATATCATGAAAAGTATTGGGTTTATTCTACTACAAAGATTATGTGATGGTCCTACAAAACTGATCAAAAGAGAAAAACTATTTATACTGTTGTTTTTATTTTTCTTTAAGCTTATACAATGATTATTGTAAAATAGAAATCTGATTCATTTTTAAATCCTTTGAATATCCATTGAGAGGATTCATATAAGATCTTTCATCCTACTAACCTTGAATTTTTTTTTTTCATATCCAACATGTAAACATAGAAATAATAATGTGAATAAAAATCATGCATAATATGAACATATTAATGCTCAAAATTATGGATTTTTTATTATAGAAAACTCATTTACATTATAGGAAAAAATTTGAAAAAAATGATCGTTATATATAATTTTTAATTCCCCATTATTAACTTACATCTTGTTAAATACCCATTTGATATCAAATACATTCATGTTTTTAGGTTTGGTTCCAAAAATCCATGTTTTATATTTAAAAAGGGAATACATTTCATTTTGAATAACGAAAAAACTATTTTTGGATTCAATTAATATAACAAATTTAAAGGAATAAAATTCCTCACTATTAATCTCATGAATAATATTAAACTCAATGGAATAAATATAAATGAAACTGAATAAAGTATATGGTTATGTATTCCTCCAAAATCTATCTCAAGTAAACTAATAATCTATAAGGTTATCAAATCCCTCTTTATCTAACTTGGATTTTGAATCTCGATCACTTTGATACTGTTAGTGGGGATTAGTAGAGTTAATATTTCGTTCAAAAATATTGGGATTCCATAAGATTCTAGAAACCCAAAAGTGATGGATATATAGTGGTTTCAAGTACCAAAAAGATTATTTTTAGAAAAGATATACTCATGGAGCACCACATCCTAACTGATGATGAATTTCTAGGAGCCAAGTTTAAATATGAACATTCTAAAACCAATAAATCATTTAGGATAAATAATTAAGACACAACTAACAACCTTAGGTTATAGATTATCGTTATTGGTGTTAGATTAAGTTATGAAAAAAATGCACTAAGGTTTTTCTGACTGTTTGAAATTATAGCTTTATTTCATCAAGTGTTTCAAATGAAATAATAGTATAAAGGAAATGAATAGTAAGGTAAGTTTCCATAGTTTGAGTTTCATTATAGAAGGACTAAGGTAAATTAGTGTGTTAGAGTATTATTCTAACTCTATCTATATCCATCAGAGATATTTCTATTTATACATCTAAAATATTTTGATAAGGGTTTTAAGAAATAGTTCAGTGTCTAAAACCCCCAAATGAGATGTTGAATTGGAAAATTTCATTCGATAAATATAATAACCCATTATCAACCTTACGTTTCTTTATCATCCCACTTGATTGATTTTCAACAATTATTTTCTAGGATTTCAACATCTCAAAAATATTATACTGATGTTTCTGTACATAAATCCAGACTTTCAATGAGTAATCGTCAATAATGGTCATAATGTAATAACTTCTACCCTGGGAGGTAGTTTATGATGAAATATAAATATTAGAATTGACATAATAAAGGGGGGGTTTGGATTTATGATCATATATTGAAACAAAAATATTTTGATTTTCCATTTTAGGAATATTTACAAAAGTGATTTTTGGTGTCATTTTGTGTCCATAACCCCTATTTGTTCAATTTATTTAAACATATTCCCACTCACATGTGCAATAGTTCTATGATAAATCATGTACTCCTTGAATATTTTAACCTATATCCGATGGTTATTTAATCACAATGCCGCAAAATAAATAAACCACAATACCTAGGATCTAGTAGTTAAGGGGTATATGAACCAGATACATATATGATCATTACAATATATTGAAAATAGAAGTTACATCAACCAAATACATGTAATATTATTATTTATCCATTAAAATATATTTTTGAAATGTTTTATTCTTCCTAGGTTCCTTGGGAAATTGAAAATAAAATAAAGGGGTTGTCTTAGACACTAAGAACAGGGTATCATAAAAAGAATAATATCATAGTATACGTATGGAATAAATAATGTGGGAGGAGTAATTTTTTTAATAATTCTATATAAAGGCATAATATATCCATGGATAAAATAATAATAAATAAACACATATATATCAACAAAAGATATCATATAGATATAATTCATAATAAAAAAAATTAATCCCACAATCAGGATTTTGTTCCAAGACATCATAAATAAAGGTGTAATGAATACACTCAATTATCCAAACTAGTTTGCATCATGATACCTACTAATGAATTGAGGGGCCATATGATTTGGGGCATCACCCTTCAATAGTCAATTATAATGAATTCAACATATGAAATAATATATACAGAACACTTATAATACTATATCTTAAGGAAGATCATAAATAAATCACAACTAAATAATAAATTTTTTCCCATATAAGAACATGTATACACATGATTTCAATATATTCAATGTAATGATATTAATATCTAGGTAAGTATACCATCAATAACTCGAAAAAAATTGAATATTCAAAATTTAATGGAAAAAAACCTTATCAAAATAATTATAATAAATAAGTAGTTATGAGTACATTAATAGTGTTAGGATATCAATATGAAATAAACCTTCATTATAGTTCATAAAGAGATCATGAGTCATATATAGTTTATCCAATACGAGTATCAATCCTACTGTACTATTTAACCCACTAGTTATGCATTGATATAAGTTTGAGTTAATATACAATAAAAATTTTTTAGGTTTTACCCCTAGGTGCAAAAGTACCAATGATTATATCCAATTTTTTGTGTCCAGATTGTGATTTCATTTTTAAACCGCACATGTTTTTTTACATTACCAAAATGTTATAGTATTTTATGGTTATAAGAGTATTTCAGATTGGTAAATGATTTTGAAGGTATTATAGTTATATGGAATGGGGTTATATCATTAATTATATCATAATAACTTTATATCAATGAATTATAATAAAACATCTAATTGAAAACAAAAGGTAATGGAATGATTGAAAAATATTGATGAGAAAACCTCACTTTGACATAATAACATATAAAGAAAATTTCATTATAAGAGAGAATAAGAAATATACCAAAAATAATATAACAAATGGATTATATTGAACTAGAATAAAAAGTATGATAATATATGAAAAATAATTTTAAAAGAAATTATAACAAAAGAATTCCAATTGAAAAGGAAAGGATAGGATTGGAAACCCTTACACGTAAGGTGGATTCTTAGTGCTTGAGAAAAACACCTAATAACCTTAAAGATGACTTATATACAATATTTATAGGGAAATGAGAATTAATTTAAGATAAATATAATTGGAGTACAAAGGAATTGGAGAATTGGTTGAAGTGAGCCCATTTTATTGGTGAAAATGTGGAACATTTCCTTAGAAGATAAATTTAGCTAAAGGGTAAAGATTGAATCACACATGATTTGGGTGAGTAAGAATAATAGATATTTATGATTCATGTTATAATGAATTTAGTACCTTGAAAAGTTCATATAAAAGGTATATTTATCATTTTGATCATTATAATTTTGATCCACTTTAGTTTATATATTTTTACCCCATTAGCAATGATTAAATATTTACCAGGGAAATTATTATTTTACTAGAAATATTAGATGAAACCTATTAAAAAATTTGGTTGTGTTGATTATAAAATTAAAATAAATTTATTTTAAATTTATTTTTAAAAATAAGAAAATTACTTTTTTAATTAAAACATTAGATATAGAAAAAACTATTTTTGTGGGAAATTTTCTTTTTATAAATCGAGAATTTATATTCTTATTTAATATTAATTACATATAATATTAGTCGTAATATAATTTATATTTTTAACCTACATGTTAGAGTTATAATTTAACAATAAAATTTAATTTATTTAGATAAATAAACATTAAAGAATAATTCAATGAAAAAAATATTTTTAGAAAAATGAAAAAAAAAATTACATAGGCTAAGTTCAATATTCTACATAAAAATATGAATTAAAATTAAAAATTTAGTAATATGACATAGAAATATAATTATAAAGAAAATATCATTATACTATACCATAATTAAATGTTAATGTAATGTCTTTTGTGTTATACTTTTTGGTATATAGTGTTTAGATAATATATAAGAATCCATGATATTCCACTCTCAACATAACCAATTGTTTCTGAAAAATGTTTATATATGAAAAAAATGAACATATGTGAGCATTACATCATTATTTCTTCATCGAGATCCCTAATTACATCCTTAAACTTGTGATTCCCATAGATTACTTTCACCAGTTGAGTTTTTTGATTCTGTATTACTTGTATATTAGTGCTAGGAATCATTAAAATAACATCATTATATGAAAATCCAATCTAGAGATATATTTCCTTGATGGTGAATATTTGTGTAGGTTATTCAATGAACATCCTTAAAAGTGAAACATAGAAAACTAAATGAACATTATAGTGGTTGGGCGTAAAATAAAAATATGAGAATGTACAACTTAAATTCTCTTTAAAATATCAAAAGTCCTAATTCACATTAGACTTGGATTCAACTTCAAAACAAACCTTATGACTTTCTTAAATGTAGATACTTTTAGGAAGAAATGATCACATACATGGAATTAAAAGTACATCAAATGAAAAATATCTTAAGATTTTAACATAATCCAAGTATGCTTGATTTGATTGTAGATAGCTTACACCTTATCAGCTATCTTGTCAGTGATTTCTGGACTAATTAGCATATTTTACCAAAATTCATCCCAATAGGTTTGAGTAAAAGCAATTTCTGTACAAGGCCTCATAAGGTTGAATTTTTATACTGAAATGGAATATATTTTTAAATGAAAATTACACTAGTGGTAGGACTTGGTGAAATGTTCCTCTGAAGTGAAGTGAGAAAGACCATTTAATATACTCTAATGTTTGGATAGTTCTCTTAGACTCCCTATTTATTTGAATATGGTAATAATTTCTCATATGAATAATTGTTTTCAATGATTTTTGAAGACTCATCCGAATTCAGTTGTGAAATAAAAGTCATGATCATATAGAATTAATAGAGGTTCCTGATAAATCATTATAACATAATTGATATAGAGTTGTGAATGAAATTAATTGGATAAATCCTCTATTATTTATAGGAAGTGTGACGAATTGGAGAGTCAATACACAGTAACACATATAACATCATTCTTTGTAGATGTATCTGGTAGTCTGGCAACAAATTACATTGTGATATTATCCCACATCTATATTGATATAGTGAGGTGTTTCATTACACACATTGGTATTTTACTTAGTGATTTTACTTATTATCATATCAAGAATCATGCCACATAGTCAACAATTATTTGATTTATGTTTTCCAACGTGAATTTATCCTATAGATCACTATACATTTTTTCACTAGTAGGGTCTATGGAGAAATTCAAGAATAGTTCTATGGAGTCTAAAAATCTACTAGCTTCAATGAATTTAATTTTATTTTCTAATCCATTGCTTTTATTATAATACTTATTTATCTTATCTAGAATGGGTTTTAAGGAATTAATTGGTAATATAATGATTTCCCCATTATAATTTCCATATCCAACTGTACTAAATCCATGAATATTTTACCATTTTACACCCTCATAATAGATATAAAAACACAATCCTTCATAGTCAATGCATCTTCCAACCTATTTTTTTACCATGGTGGTAGTATATTATGTATTCATGGCACTCGAGTAGTTAAAACTATATCATTTTCCTCACATTGATCTCTATATGGGTGAATTCATATTTATAAATTTTTTGATTAGTATAAATATCACTTATTTTTTTATTTAGATAATATCTCCATATCATCACTAAAACTATTACATTTATGAGCTCAAGATCCCTAGGTTTAGTTTTTCCCTCATGTGTCCTTATTTACCTTGATCCATAAGAAGAAAACTTATTAGTTTGTATATGGAAACACACTAGACATTTTCATAATGTATCTCATTATAAAAAATATATTTATTTACCAATTTTATTTTTAATACTACTATATTAATCAATCTCTTATTTTATTCTTCAAAACTATCGTAAAATTACATTGACCATATGAATTTTACTCAATGATCCAACATGGATAACCATTTTTATACTATGGAATATTTTTCAATAAATCACTAATACTAACCTTATATGATAAGAAAAATACACATATAAATTTTATTATTTAAACTGGGTCATTATTTAAAAACATTTTTATTTTCAGGGTTAACCAATATTCTTTCTTTGGTGACAATATAACCAGGAAAAATCAATCTAATTCCCAAATTTACAATTATTGAATTTAGCACACAAGTACATATTCATTAGAGTGTTAAGGAAGATTAATAAATTTATCATTATGATCCATATATACATTAATGTATACTAATATATAATACATGACAAACACAAAAAATCTTTCAAGATAATCATATAATGCTCTAATTATCAAATCCATTAAAGAAGGGTTACTTACTTGAAACCTGTGGTGATACAATATTTATATTTATGAATAATAAACATAGATTAGTTATTTAATTTCATGATTTTTTTTCAAATTTATTATTCATTTTATATCACTTATTAATGTTTTATAAAAATTACTTACTTATTTAAGTTCTAATAAGTTATTTTGATGATATTTGGTATATGAGTCCAAAATGACTTTGATGTGATGTCTATAATCAAGTGAGGTAATTAGTACATCATATATAGAATAATATTAATTGAATAATTATCAATTTAATACATTAATTATACATTTAAATCCATCCATTAAATATGGAGAGGAAAAATGAAAAACGTTATAATCTTGGAGGCAGTAATCTATGTGTACTCATGAGTAATATTTTCATTTTCATTGATAATTATGGAAAGAAGGTAAGTTTCATTTTATTATTACATAATAATAATATCAATAATATCATATTATTTATTTAAATATATTAATATATATATATATATTATACTTGTGATTTTGTGATGGAAAATGAATCACATCGCTTTGTGGAGGTGACAATTCACAAATACGCATGAACGACATTATCATTTTTATGGACTTGGGAAGGTAAGAAAAGATGATATATTATTATTTAATAATGAAGATTATTTTATTAATATCATATTTAAACATTAATTTCATCATTTTAATTAGTCTTGAGAGATAATGATGGAAGAAAAAATTATATAAGATTATGAGGTGGTTGTCCACCGCACACAGGAATAATTAATTCTTTTCCCATTTGATGGAAGTGGATATGAGTTTGTGGTATGATATGAACAAAATAAAATCTCAATTTATTTAGGATATTTTATTTATTATTTCATCATGGTTTAAGAGTATTTGAAGGATTTGGATGAATAAATAAAACAAAAGTTCTTGATTTGAAACAATACATTTTCTTCAGAAAATCTCTTTTTCTTGACACCTTAAAACCACTAAGGATAATTTTAAGTCTAAAATAAGAGTTCTAGAATATGGGGAGGGATTAAATGAATGTAATTTGGTAGATCTTGGCTAAAAAAGTAGGATTTTAAGTGTGAATAGAATAGGAAAAAAAATTTCCTTTCATAAGAGAGGGAAGGGTCTCTATTGGAATTTCTCAAAATATTAAATTAATAAAAAGTAATTTTCTCTTAAAAATGGATACAAACTAGTTTATTTAAAAGATAAGACTATTTTTTGGTACAATACCTTAATAAAATAAAATCTATACATATTTTGACTTTTATTAATCCTAATATTTTATCTTTAACCCTTATTTAACCTCTTTAAGTCTTACCATTATAAGATGTGTTTTTCTAATTTAAGGGTTAATATAGTTACTATAAAATAGAAAAATAACTATAAATGGATAATTTATGAAATTTAAATCCTTATCGAACTAATTTGGAATAATTTTAGACTCTAATTAATTTTATATCATCTAATAAAATATTATTTATTTTAAAATAAAATTAATTCCAATTTTTGCACTATTCATTAACTAACTTTTTAAAATTTCATAAAAACAAGATAAATTAGATTATATTATTATAACAAATCACTAATATAACAAATTAATATATAATATTCATGGATAACATTAAATATTTTAAGTTATATTTATTTTAATATTTTTAATATCATTTATTTGATATTTTCATTAATTGAACAATTACTACATTATCATTGTGAAATCCTTTATGTTAATTATTTATTTCATAAAAACTAAAAAAATCCCTGATAAATATAAAAATTTATATTTAATAATAATATCTTGAGTCAAATATAACTTCTTAATTATACTATATTAACAATGTGATTGTTATTAAAACATAAGTGTGGCATCTTTGACTTTTCCTTATAATAAAAAACTATAAATTTTTTAACAACATCCAATTAGAGGTCATAAAATCACACCAATGATAATGTTTGTGTAAAATCAGTCATCCAATAAAATTAGGATAAATGTTACTATAATTTGAAAATATGTATAATATTATTTATATGTTTAATTTCCTGATTTACCTTTAACCATGACAATAAAAATTACCTCAGTTACTATTAGTATTGTCCAAAAAATAAAAGAGAAATAATTAATGAATTTTGGACCTTATAATTTGAAATATATAATCCATTTTCATAATTCAAAACACATAAATGGCTAAAATTAATTTAAAATTAGTCTAGTTTATAGAATTAAAATTTGTGTTTTTTAAATTGAAAAACTTAAAAAGATTGAAATGTCTATATATCAAAATTAAATGTGATAATTTTAAAAATGATCTAAATTGAACTAAATGATATATAATTTATCTAATTATACCTTAAAAATAATAAACAATACAATTTAACACTATAATTTATTTATACAAAAATGATATTTTCGAATAAAATTCGGTATGTTTTACTATTCATCAATACATGAAACATATATGAAAATTTATAAAAATTAAACCAATGTAAATATTGATTTGAATTTTGAAAACGAATAATTTTATTTTTTCAAATAGAAATTATAAAATTATCAAAAAGTGTATTTAAAATAAGTGCACCATCAAAAGGTAGCAACACTGAATTTTAAAAAAATACAATTTTGTTAAGTGTAAGACTAGATTTATTATTATAACATCTCTTGAAAAAAATAGGATGAATGCTTAAAAATCATATTGAATTAAATATATATATATATATATATTTCATTAATATAATCCAAAACTAGATATTTGTTTATTTATTATTATAAATAAACTTGTGCAAATTAAAATATTTTTTCAAAAAAACACTTCCATTTATTTTAAAAGGGTTTTATTTTTATTTATAATTAATTAGACAAAAAATATATAGTTATATATACATGTAAAAATAATATTTTCATAATTTAGTTAATCCTATTAATACCCTCTATTTTAACATCCATCTTTTGATGATAACATTTAAATAATAATATTTAGTTCTTTGTTTAAGCTCGATGTGGTGTATCATGCATGTTATCAAAAATATTGTTTAATTATAAAAACCCAGATTCCATATTCAATAAATTTCATTATAGAAATTAGGATATAGGAATATTAATCAGGGTTTGACTTTTCAAATTAACTTTACTGAAATCCCATAGTGGAAAAAGGATTAATATAACTTCCAATATAAAATAAAGAAAATAATGTATGAAGGTTGCCTAAGATAATACATATTTGGGATCAATGTAGGAAAACATAAAAATGGAAGAAGAAAAAAACTGTCATGTTCTGATGGAGAGTAGCAGGGATTATGGCCATGATAAAGTTAACCATAACAAAACTATAAATTTGTAATGAGTTAAAAGGTCATTTTTTTCTCAATAATAAAAGTAAAGAGGAAATTTTTTTGTTTTAAGATATTATTAATATTGTTAGTGAATTATATTACTACATGGAATAATAACATAAGAAAATATACTTACTTGACATCTAGAGTTTCATCCTTAAATCAATTTCCATCACAAACTATCTTTTAATCCAAATGATGGGTATTTAAGATGAATTTTTAATTCTTAAAGCACAAGAATCAACATCTAGAGAGTCACATAAAACCTAAAATACTTAATTTTAGTTTATTATATGTTTATTCATTAATAAAAACAAAATAATTTAGGATAAGAAAAGATAATTCTTCAAAAATAGTAAACCTTTTATAATAAAACAACAATTCAATCTCCCAAATTCAATGGTAATACCCAAAGTTCAACATAGACAATTTGATAAATAATTATCTTTAAAATTATACTAGATAATATAAACTAACACTAAAACCCAATAACCAGAAATATTTGATCACATAGAGTTTGAAGAAAAAATTTAAGATGTATCACCAAATAACATCATTTACTCAGGATGTGTTATACCAAAAAGTATTTTCCCCAACAATCGCCAAAATACACTAATCATTTTCATAAGTAACCTGAATCACTATAAATCCAAAATAAATTTATATATGATTCCAAAATATAATTAAAACTTTATCCATGAAATAAAATATATTTGTTTTATATTTACCTCACTCTTATTGGATTCCAAAAATAGGGAACGTGTTTTGAAATAACACTAATCACATAATCAAAAAATCATTTTCAAATCACATGGTTTTCTATATAACATATTTTCCCAAAATTTAATAACCCATAATTAAATTAAAAAATGAATTTATTTAAATATAACGTTATTCAACTTAAAATTTCACAAGCTAAAGCCTAAAAATGGTTTCAATGACACTGAAATTATGATAACCTTCACATTTTGTGATCATCTTAGTTTAGAGTTTTAAAGAATTTCGACATAATATTGCCAAGTGAACCCATACATTATAAGTAGACACTACTTTATATTATCCATTTGTTTCACCAAAGGAATATCATTTATAAATAAAACATGATTTCATTTTATACCACATATTAAATAATTTCATCTTGACATATAACTTTTCCTTACCAATATTAACACCATTGAAACGCATTTGGAAACAGGGAATAATCACAAAATCATAGTAAGGGCTATACAAACAAAGGAAATTGTTAGTTTGTTGAAAACATGAAAAAACATATAAAATTTACCCTTATCTCCAAAGTTTATTGAGAATATGATTTAAAAAATGTTCACATGAAAATCGAACACACATTTTTCTGATTTTTCTTCTTCTAAAACCTATAGAAAGATATTAAAACTCCATTAGGAGGCTTATAACATTATATATAGAAAAAAATTTAAAACCCCATTCAAAAAACCTCAAATTGGAATTAACATATGGGTGACACCCAATTAAGCTGTTATGGGCTTCCCTATGCTATCTAGGCCACCTGTTATTTAAACTCTAATGGGATTATTCGACCATATTTGGGACACCACATGTTATGATTTAACGGGATTCCCTAGCACTATCCAGGACACTGCACATTAAGATGTAATAGGATTACACCAAACTATCTATGAAAACCCATGTATATGAAATTTCAGGCCACCCATTTCATATAATTCTCAACTGCAATATCATTAATTAAACTATTTCACCATATAACCCTTTTAAAAACTCTTTTAATCCCATTTGAAATACACTTTTGTATACAAATAAACATTTATTAAAAAAATTCATTACCAAAAATCCAAAAAAGGGTTGAAGAGGTTTACTCATTTTAAAAAATATGTAAGCTTCCAAAGGAAGGTATAAATTAAATAATAGTCATTACATAAAACAATTTATTTTCAGAATTTATATTACAAATAAAACAGTCATTTTTTCATTTTTCAGAACTTTCCGCATAAAAGAAATTAAAATATAACTTTTGAAAACCTTTGACTAATATTAAGAATTTACATAAAATTTTATTTTTAATTATTTTTTTATATCAATTATATATTTATTGAGAAAAAAATTTTGAAACAAAATCTTTAATCATCAAAAGTGTCCCACACCACTTTGACCATTCAAATAATAACTCCCATAAAAGAATAAAATATAACAAAACATTAAATGACCTTATAATAAAAAATCAATTATTTGATAATTCAAAGCGTCTTCATACACACATCATAAAATAATATGGGTGTATAACATCAAAATATGAATCAATAAATGGATACAGAGACAAAATACCTTACCTTGAGTCCTACACATCTTGTTCAATGTTTATATTATAGAATAATAAACATAGGTTAATTATTTAACTTATTTAGAACTATTTTAAATTATTTATTCATTTTATATCCCCTATTACCATGTTATAAAATTTACTTATTTAATTAATAACATGTCAGATGTTATGATGTTATTCGATACATGGGTCCAAAATTAATTTGTAATGATGTCTATAGTAAAAAGTTGTAATTAATCCATAATATATAGAATAATAGTCCTTAAATAATAATCCTTTTTAAAAATTACTTTACTTTAAAATCAATACATTAAATATATTCATGAAAAATGAACTATGTTACAATCATGGAGACAGTAAGATGTACGTACGCATGATTAACATTTTCATTTTCAAATGATAATTATTGAAATAATGAAATGATATTTTATGAATATGTAAACATAATAATATAACTAATATAATTTTAATCATTTAAATATAATTTTATATATCATCCATGTGATGTGGTGTTCAAAAATGAAGCACATCACTTCATAGAAGAGAAATTTTACACGTACGTATGAATGATGTTACCATTTTTCAATGCATGTAAATGTTAGAAAAAATTATATATTATTCTTTCATACTGATAAATATTTTATTAAAATCATATATAAACCCAAATTATATCCTTATAACTAGTCTTGAGATTCAGTGATTTAAAATGAATTATATCGGTTCGCTAGGTGGTTGCCCGTCGTACAAATGAACAATTAAATATGTTCCAATTTTATAGAATTTTTTACGGATTTAGGTTGTTATATTAACTTAATAATACATTATTATATTTATTATTCTTTGGTTAAAATTTCATCATTATTTAAGATGGTTTGAATGAAGTGGATGAATAAATAAAACAAATATATTTGATTCCAAACAATATATTTTCTTCAGAAAATCGCCTTTTATTAACACTATAAAACCACTAAATATTGTGTTATGAAAAAATTAAGATCTATTAAATATGTGGAGGGGATACAGTAAGGGATTTGGGATGATCTGGTCTAAATGAAAATCCTTTTTAAGTGTAAAGTGAAGAGGAGAAGAGGATACCTTTCATAAGAGAGGGGAGGGGAACTCTTGTAATTTCTAAAAATATTAAGTTTAATTTAAAGTTATTTTTTATTATAAATAGATAAAATATAATTTATTTAGATTATAGGATGGTTTTAGTTCAAAATTAATTAATCCAATAAAATTTAGGGATATTTTGATTATTTTTTTGATCCTTATCATTTGGCTTTAACCCTTATTTATCCTCTTTAACTATTTCTCTGATAACATATGTTATTACACTTTAAGGGTAAATATAGTTAATATAAAATGAAAAAAAACCATAATTGGATCAATGATGAAACTTTAAATGTTATCCCAATTATTTTATTTAATGTAAATTTTATATCGTTTGATAAAATATTATTATTTTTAAATATATTTAATTTCAATTTGGACATTATTCACTACTTGACTCTTTACAAATAACATAAAAATAATATAAATAAAATTAAATTCTTATAAAACAAAAATAATATGTAATATTCATATATAATATTATTTTATGATATTAATTATTTTAAATTATATTTTCTTTTAATATTTTGAATATCATTTATTTGGTATTTCCACTGATTGAACAATTACTACATCATCGTTCTGTAATCCTTTAATGTAATTATTTCATTCCTAAAAATTAAAAATAAATTTACATAGATAATATAAGAGCATTATATTTATAAAAAATATTTATATCCCAATATATTTTATAAAAAAACCTACATTAGTAATGTTATAGTTGTTAAAACAGAAGTGTGAAATGAATAACTTTTCATTAAAATAAGATACTATAAAATAACAAAAGTCATCCTAGTGGTTCCAATAGGTCATAAAATCACACAAAGGATGATTATATTCGAAAATCACTCATTAAATAAAATTATGACAAGTTTTACTATAATTTTATAATATTTATAATTTCATTTGTATCCTTAATTACCCGATTTACCATTAAATGTGGTACTAAAATTTACTTAAGTAACTATTCATATTTCTTTAAAATGAAAGGGACCTATTTAATAAATTTTAACCATATAATTAAAAATATATAATCCACTTTTCAAAATTCAAAAGAGATAAGTGGCTAAATTTAATTTAAAATTAATCTCGTTGATGGAATGAGAAAACATTTTTTAAAGTAAAAACATTCAAAAGATTGAAATGTTTTTATATCCAAATTAAATTTTAAATTGATATAAATTAAATAAATGGATGAAATTATATAATTTATCTAATTAGAATTTATGACCTGTAAAAAATTTAATTTAACATCATAAATTATTTTTACGAAAATGTTATTTTGAAATAAAATTATTTATTTTTTATTATTCATTAAAAAATGAAACTTGTCAAAAGAATACCAAAAAGTAAACAAAATTAAAATTTTATATTAAAAATTATAATTATTATTTTATTTTTTCCAATTCAATTTACAAAAGATTCAAAAATTAGATTTAAAATAAGTGCACCATTAAAAAGAGATAATACTATCTTTTATATAAATATTGTTTTTAAGGGTAAAAATGGATTTATTATTATATCATGTTAAGAAAAAAGGATTAATTTTAAAAAATTATAATGAAAATATTTTATATATACTTCATTAATATAATCCAAAATTTGTGTTTTTTATTTACTAGTATAAGACAAACTTGTGCATATTTAAATAGTTTTTCAGAAAAACTTTTCATTTTATTTTAATAAGGGTTTTATTTTGCAGTTATAATTAATTGGTCACTAAATAATTAGTTCTATATATATGTGAAAATATTATTTTCTTAATTTATTTAATCATGTTCATTTACACCACTCAATCCTCTAGGTTATAATGGTACCATATAAATAATAATATTTAGTTGTTTCTTTATGCTTGATGTGGTGTATCATGTTATCAATCTAACATAATGTTTCCTTTTAAAAACATAGTATGTTACATTTAATATGTGATATTATCTTTACAAAAGTATGTTTATTTCATAAAAATAACATATATTCATTAACATTGACCAAGCTACCTTTCATGTAAGGAGTATATAAAAAACGAATCACATCGCTTCATAAGGTGGTAGTCACCATACTACTGAGTGACATTATCATATCCATTGTGGAATGTAAATTAAAAAGGTATAAGAGATATAATAAAATAAATAAGTACGATAATTTCATAAATATCATATAAATATGTTAAATCCACAATTATATCCAGCTTTAAAATGTTTTGATGGAAAATGAAATACATCAATTCAAGAGGTGTTATTTCGCCATATATATGATCGACATTTTCATTTACAAATTGATAGAAGTGGGGATTATTCATGGTTAATAAAAAAAATAAAAAATGTCAATATAAAGGAGATAATAATTTTATTATATTATCATACTTGAAGAATTTTTTATGGAGGTGGATGAATAAATAAAATAAATACACGCGTTTAAGAATTTTACCTCTTCCTTAGAGACCCTATTTAGGTTTATACGTAGTGAATGCTTCAGAGGGTATGATAATAAAAATAAGGACTATAATATAAGAGAAGGTATGAAATGAAGGTATTGGAAGAAAAATAGGGTTTTTGAAATGTGGTGAGGAGTGGCGGGGGAGAGGGTGAACTTTTATTAGTGGGGGAGAGGACACATATGGAATTTTTGAAAACATAATAAGATGCCCATATTTTTCTCTTGAATCAAGACTTAAAAGTGGTTAATTATAAAACATTATAGATTAAAGGGTACCAATATGGCCATGAAATTTTTTTCTTTTTAATTTTTATGATATTTTAGGCCACTATCTTTTTAGTTTTTCTCTCTAGTAAACCAAATTTTCCCTTAACCATAGTAATTTTTTTTACGATTTTCACTATTCATTTTTGTCAAAAATTAAGTTATAATAATAATATAATATAAATTATGATGATTACCAATATAGAATCATTTTTTTAATTTAATTCACATAAGTAGCTCAATTGAATTTTAAATTATACCACAGACTTGATGAAAGTGTGTTTTTACAAAGAGACAATTTTCATAAGTATATAATGTTTTAATATCAAATTTTACTATAATATTGATACCAATATCATAAATTATTTATATTTAAATATTATTTTAATAATTTTATTTTAAAAATATTTTAATATATAATTTAACTTTTATAATAATTTTTACAGAAATGATGTTTTCAATAAAAATATATATTTTTCAATATTTATCAAAAGATTATTCTTTCCAAAAAATTCTCATAAATTCCCCGAAATATATTATTGAAAATTATATTTATAAAATTATATTAATTTTTTCAAATAAATTTTCTAAAATTGTTAGAAATTAATTTTAAATTATGTTTGAAATGTGTGATGAAACCTTCTTTTAAAAAAATATAGTTTTTCCAAAAACTATTCTTTTCTATATCAAATGAATCATTTATTTTTAATAAATAAATAACCATTAGAATTATTTTATTAAATTGTAAAAAATATAACTTTCATAATTTATTTTTTAGTATTCATACCCTCCTTAAATTCTTGGTTAAAATGGGTATGTTTAAGTAATGAAATTCTAATAGTGTATCACTTTTCATTCAAATACGATGTTGTGTTATTTAGACGCTATATATGAGATTAAATTAATTTAAAAAAGAATATATCATAATTTATAAGTCTTTTAAATTCTATTATATGCTGGGTTTTATGTGTCATCCATGTTATTGATCATGATATTCCTCTTTTAAAATATGAATATGTGACAATAAAAAATATTTATTATTTCATCCCTTGATAATGAAATTGGTTTCATAATTATTTATTAATTTCATCATTGACATGTGGGAATGTAACATGTTTCATAGAGTCATCCATAATACATTATAATTATAAACCACCTAGATAAATAAATATAATGGAATCATGTAATCATATCCTCAGTTAAGCATAAAAATCCTAAAATGATACTCACATAGATGAAAAATTCCATTAAAAGATAATTCGAATGTTTCATTAAAAAATAAGAAAAAGAGTTTTTTATTTTAGTATATTTAAAATTTAAAAATCCAAACATACAGGGAAAAATATTTTCTTTTAAATTTCCCATGGATAATTTTAAAGTAATATTCAAATAAAAGGACTATTATGATGGTGGTAAAGACTATTCATGCCTATATAAATTAAAAGAGATTATTCTTTCCAAAGTTTTATTAAAATTCAAAACTGAGTAATACATAAAAAATATTAAGGGATTCCTTTTGATAAATTTTAAAGAAATTAAATTCTATAAAAATTATGTTTCTAAAACATCTATGTATATATGAAAAAAATAAATTATTTTAATGACCATGGTAATGAAAGAAAACATTCATTGAATAGTGAGTAAATATGATATAATTTTGTTAAAAACATTAACCAAATTATTTTAAGTTACAAGGAGATGAAAATGGTACTAATAACTGAAATTTACAAGAGTAACTAGAGGATAAGAAAAAGATGAATGTTTTAAATGATATGGAAATTTAAATTTACCTCAATCTAATTTATGTATAAAAAATCAAGAAAAGAAATGAGTTACTAACATAAACCCTTACCATAAAAATGATCTGGCTTTATTTATTCCCAAATATCCTAAATAATTAATATAGATTTATTATAAATATATTATGAAGACATATTCAATAATAAACCACTTTGTATCATTCCTTTAAAATTTTTAATTATCCTATTATTAAAAATTAATCATTAAAATGAACATTATGGTAGAGACTAGTCCATTTTATTTTATTGTTTCAGTTTGGTGGTTCTAGTCCTTGATCCTTTATCATAGTTTCGTAATATATAGGACTTAAATATTGTAATAAGTGTAATATTGTTTAATTAAATAAAATTTCATTACAATTCATATAAATCAATTATGAGAAATTAATTACACCACTTAATGAATATGGTAGTCCATACATATGCATGTGTGATGTTTTCAGTTTTCGATGGATGAACAAAAGAAAGGTAAAAAATAATTTCGTTTTTAAGAAACAAAAATTATACCATAAATATCATATATATATATATATATATATTCATTAAATATATCCCTATAACCATCACATTAATTAATAAATGAAAAATGAATCACATCACTTCATGGAGGTGGTAGTCCATATGTACACACAAGAAAGCTTATAATTTTACAATAGTTGTGGTGGAGATACAAAATGGATATCCCATTAAAATGAAAATTTTTCGTTATATTATATATAATGGTTCAATATTTTTTAAATAGATTTATGAAAATGTAAGGATGGATAATAAGAAATGAACATGAATAGGTTCAGTGAGAACATATAACAATTCATCTTCTATCCTCCTTTGAAAAGATCCTTAAGGCGTTTTGGTTGGGTATTTTGAGTATACTAGTACCTCAAGATCATAGATAAGGATGATGGTATAGTATTTAGTTGGATATTAATCCTTATAAATTTATCACATTTTTTGTATAATATAAGATAAGAGGAGCTCTATTATAAGTAAGGGTAGTGGCACACTTATAATTATTCAAAAGGTAAAAATATAATTAAGTCACTATTAGTGGAATATGGATTTGAATTGGATCAAGTTAGATGATTGGATGATATAAAAACCAAATCCATTCAAACAATAGGATTTAAAGAAGTTTTAATTCATTTTAATTATTTTTTTTGGTGATTCCCTCGATAACCCATTAGCCTTTACTATGGTAACAATATTTTTAACATAGTTACTATTCAAATTGAAAAAAATGTAGTTATGGGAAATTACGTGGAAAATATTCTAGATTTTTTGCAATTATGTGTGGTATTTAACCACTAAGACCTGATGTTTCATGTTTATGCATTTCCACATTTCTATTCTTTTATTTATTCTTCATCTCGTGTTCATGATAGTTTTCCCATGTTATGATTATGCTCACCCCAAGATATATTGTTCTTATCTATCCTCTTATTGGGATTTTAGCTCACCCATTTTGATGTATATCCTCACGTGGCTACTTTTACTAAGGAGAGGTGAAGTTCCAAAAAGAAGATAGTGAAGAAGAAATTAAATAAATGTTTATGCTTGATGATGTAATTGCTACGTATGCTGCTATTTTTCCAAGAAACTAAACCATTGGATCATCTATTTGTAATATTAATATATTTTTTATCTTAAAATAATGTAATAGTAATGTATGAAATGGTTGGGTCTCTATAGTTGGTATCATAGGCAAGGTTTAGTAAATTTGGGAATTAGGATTAGTAATCTCTACAGAAAATCTCTAGCATGATACTAAGTACAAATATGCACACAAGAATCTCTTAATTGGGACCCCATATGTTATAATTTTAGTATAAATTATGAAAATGAACAAGTTTTTTATTCAGGACTTGTTGACTTATGTTTTGTTCTAACCATATATATTTTAGCAAATGGTGAGAACCAAGAGAAACCAGGCCAACAACTCATGTGAGGGCCAATGCAACGATTGCCCGAATGATATCCCTAATGATTTTAGAGGTGGAGTTCAGAACTTCATGGAGATTCTCACTCAATTATCTGAAGTTATGACCAATAAACATAAAAATGTGGAACGTCCTCCTTCACTAAAGATAGAGAAAATGGCTATCGAATGTTTTATGCGGCAACGACTACCAACGTTTAGTGGATCTTCCGATCCTCTAGTTGTGGAATAGTTGGTCAACATAATGGAGAAGATATTTTCTATACTTCACTATTCTAAGATGGAGAAGGTGACTCTAGATGTTTATACTCTAGATAGAGAGGCCGATCAATGGTGGGATTTGATTAAGAACACCAATCCAAGGGTGGAAATTAATGAGATGTAATGGGAAGACTTTAAGATCATGTTTCTTAATAAGTATTTCCCATGAACGCTTCACACAAAGATGGAGAGATAATTCATATATCTCAAGGAAAAATAAGGAGAATCTATCACAACCTATGAATTGAATTTCACAGGGATTTCAAGGTACATGTCAGTTTATGTTATCAACAATGATAGAAAAATTGATAGATTCTTTAGTAGAAAAAAACCACACATTCAAATGCTCTTGTAATTCGAGACTTTGGGAGTTATGAAGAAGTTTTTCAGTGTGATCCCAAATTGGATATGGAGTTTGGAGAATGGTACCATAGATATGGTGATAAGAAACATATGACGGGGTTTCAAGAAGGTGGATCTAATGATTAATGTGAGAAGAAAACTCAACGACCCACATGCTAAAAATATGGGATGTTGCACCATGGTAACTACCTTAAATGGGTGTGGAAATGCTTCAAGTGTGGAAAAGATGGATTTCATGCTCAAGAGTGTCGAAAAGCATGAAAAGTAGGGATAATGTAGTGGAAGAAAGAAGAAAACCACCCATGGTTCATTGCTACAACTGTAGGGAGCTCGGGAACTATGCAAGCCAGTGCACTAAACCTCGAGTTCTTGAGGGTAATCAGCGTCAGCAGCCACCAAAGCCAATGGAACAAGGAAAGGCTTATGACCTCACTAATGTGGAAGTGGAGCAAGATAATGAATTAGTACAAGGTACACTTCCTATTCGCTCAATAATGGAACAAGTAGTATTCGATTCTGGTTCTACGCAGTTCTTTATATCTTGTATGTTTTCTATAACTATAGAATTGAAGCCCTGAAACATTAAAGTATAGATATTTGTAAAAACACCAAGTGCTGGAACCATTTCAACCCAAGTGTTTTACTCTTCAATTATTGGCGTATGTGGGAAGATTCTTCCTGAAAATCTCGTAATACTTCCCTTGGTGGAATTTGACACTATAATGGGAATGGATTGGATCTCATTATATAGAGCACATATCAACTGTCGAGAAAAGGAAATATATTTTCATATTCCAAACCATCCCATGCATATCTACAAATTCAAGGAATATCATGAATCTCCTTTTAAAAATCCTTCATCCGTGGGGATGTTGATTCCCTAGAATGAAGCATACCTCTCCCAAATGGTTGGGTCAAAGGAAGGTGCCAACCCTATGGGAATTCCCATCGTGAGGGAATATAGTGATGTATTTCTAGAAGAGTTACCTAGAATTCCCCAATATCATGAGGTAGAGTTCTCAATTCAACTCATACATGGAACTACTCCTATCTCAAAGTGTTCTTATAGGATGGCTCCTGACGAACTAGAGGAGTTAAAGAAGTAGCTGCAAGAGAATCTTGAAAAAGGGTTCATACGCCCTAGTGCATCACATTGGGTTGCGTTGGTGCTCTTTGTGAAGAAGAATGATGGAACAATGCGGGTGTGTATCAATTATCGGGAACTCAACAAGATCACCATAAAGAACAAGTATCTTATTCCAAGGATTTATGACTTTTTTGGTCAGTTAAGAAGAATTCAATACTTCTCAAAGGTGGATCTTCATTCTAGCTATCATCAGTTAAAGGTAAAGAAGGAAGATATTTAGAAGACGACCATTTCTACAAGGTATGGGCACTATATGTTTCTGTTGATGTCCTTAGGAAATACTAATTCCCCAGTAATCTTCATGGATTTGATGAATAGATTCTTTGGACATTAACTAGACAAATTTGTGGTAGTGTTTATTAATTATATTCTAATCTACTCCAAGAGAAAGGCTGAACATGAAGAACATATATTATTTGTGTTGGTGACATTGATAATGAATAATTTTTACACCAAGTTCAGCAAGTGTGACTTTTCGATGAAGCATGTCATGTTCTTAGGGCATGTGATCATAAGTGAGGGAATTTCTGTGGATCCTTCAACGATAAAGGCAATTAAGGAATGGCCCAGGCCCTCTAGTGTCATAGAAATCTGTAGTTTTCTTGGATTAGCTTGGTACTACCGAAATTTTGTGAGAACATTCTCATGAATGTCAAGCCTAATAACTAAGATAACAAGGAAAGGGGTAAAGTATGTACGAATGGAAGAATGTGAGGGAAGCTTCCAGGATCTAAAGAGAATGTTGATCACTAGACCTGTACTCACTCTATCGAAAAGTGGAGAATGTTTTTTGATATACAGTGATGCATAAAAGAAATTATTGGGTTGCATAATCATGAAAAATGAAAATGTGATAGCTTATGCCTCACGATAGTTGAAGATCCATAAGCAGAACTACCCGACGCATGATCTAGAGCTAGAAGCCGTGATTTTTACCTTGAAAATATGGAGGCACTACCTTTATGGTGAGAAGTGTGACATATACACTGACCATAAGAGCCTAAAGTATATATTCACACAAAAGGAGCTCAAATTGTGTCGAAGGAGATGGTTAGAGATAATCAAGTATTATGGCTGCTCAATTCACTACCATCATGGAAAGTCGAATAATGTAGTTGGTGCTCTAAGAAGAAAATAACCCCCTACTCTATCCATGTTACGGATTGAGAAAGACTATCACACCCATGATTTTTTTTTAAATTCATTTTTCATTTAATTCCCATTCTTAATTTGTTTTGGGGGTTTACCACTCATTTTGGTGAAAATGGTGGGTTTTGAAAATTTGGGTCAAACCGTGAGCCCAATTTCAGATTTAAAAACAAATTTTGTTTCTTCTATAACTCTTTCAATTTTTACTATTTTATACCCATTCCTCTTCCCAATTTTCATACCATGATATATAAAAATCACCATATCCCTTTGGGCCTCATAAAAATCCATGACCGTGACGGATTTGGGTTTTTTATTAAGGTTTTGGGCCAGCCTGAAAGCCCATTTTCTGATTTAGGTTTTATTTTTTTAATATTTTAATATCTCATTAAATATTTAATATTATTTGGTGATTCCACCTTTAACTCGAAGCCAAAAACCTAAGGATCACCCTCAAAGTTTATGTCACTGCTTTGGAGCTCATTTGTTTCCCGAATATGGGCAAAACTTCTCTGGATTTCTCAAATCGTCCAGATTTGAAGAGGTAAATCATTTCTTTCATAACTCCTTCAATTTATGCTCTTTTTCCCCGATTTCAGTCCCCAAATTACCTTATCATCACCATTAGAGCCTCAATATCAGGTTTTGTTCCTTGTAGATTCAAATTTTGGTGTATTTGGTTCGTTTGATTCAAGATGTTTCAAGTAAGTGTTTCTTTCCTTGATTTCTTCACCTTCCTTAGGGTTTCTTTCACCCTTTCAATAAGTTCATCATGTCCAGAAATTGAGGTCCGAAACTAGGATTTGATTTGGTGTATTTTTGGTCAAATATTGTGGTCTAGGGCTGGATTTATATTCCTTGAGGTGCGGCGGTGGTGCGGTTGATGTTTCGCACCATGTTATGAGGGTTTCGTCATAAAAGGTAGGCGATTCCATGTGTAAACATTTATAGATGAGTTAGTTTTCTTGAATTACTTATTATTCATGTTCATTATATGTTGTGTGTGGTGCGTGAATTGTTTATGTTGGATTTGGTAAAGCATTTGTTTTTATAGTTTCAATTTTAGCTTAAAATTGGGTGTTTTCATGTGCAACCCTTTGGGTATTGTTTGGGATTGTTTTATAACATATGAATTTTGTTTAATAAATCTTGTTTGGGATGAAAATTCTGATTTTTTGGGGTATTTGTGTACCACTCAGTCTTAAAGAGGTTTTTAAGGGTTTAAGGTGTAAAAATTTATTGTACTACTTGAAATTGATTTTGAAAACGTGTGTGTTTCATGTGGATCTTTTGTAATATTGTTTGAGGTGTTTGTATAACACATGGGAGTTGTTTAATAAATGTTTTTGGGTCTCCCAATTCTGTTTTTCATTTTTATTGATGTGATTTTTTCATTGAAATGGGTTTTATTTGAAACGATTTGGTACACTATTTAGAATTGTTTTATGAAAGTTTTGAGTGGTTTAATGATTTATGTAAGAGGTGAAACCATATTGGAAAACAGTTTTGGATTGTTTATACTTTCAAATGAACCATTTTAAATGTGAATAGTTCTATTATGTGATGTTTATCATATTTGTAGGGGCTTCATAAAATTGTTAAAGGATGTGTTGGATTGTGAAAGTTATGAAGAAAAGTGTTGTGGGCTAATTTGGTGTGAGTTTGATTTCAAAATGAATTTGAATGAAAAGTTAAATTTGTGACTTGTATGATGTGCATGGGGATGTTTGGATAATGTGTGGTGTGTAAGTGATATTTTCATGTTAAAAGTATATTTCTTGTCTTGTTGAACTTCTTTGAGCACAAAGGGAAACCCCGGGTATCTAGGTGGGTGGAAGTGTACTAGTATGATAGTGAATCCGTGGGGTTTGGCCTCAGTTTCACTTAGCAGGATTGACGCTTACAACTCTAACTAAACTATGATGATTATGATTGGGAACCACTAGGTTATGGGTATGTTCTCTACTAGTGGCTCATGCATGAGAACAGATAATTTTTGTGGTTACTCTCACCGAGATACGAGGTACCTGGGACCCACAGCTAGCTAGTGCCTAGGGGTTATTTCCTATTGCTTGTGCTCATTAGATCCTTTATACTTACCATCAGCATATGGTATATTTCTCTGGAAAATTCAGTGTCATTTTAATTTATCTTAAAAGTGTTGATTCTTTAAATTAGCCCACTTGAAAACTGTTTTTTTTATTGTATCTTTTAGAAATTGTAACTAGAAATTGCATGTTTTTGAAAACTTGCATGTTTTTCGTCTTTGAATGTTTATCACAGGGAATCTCTTAGTGGTGGTATCCTACTGGGCATTGGCGCACACCCTACTTACACCCATGGGTGTAAGTAGACTTGGTTATTTTTGTTGTCGCAGGTTTGGGTATAACATTTGTGCCAATAGTTCAAGTTTTCACCGGTCCTTCATGATGCGGTGTTGTAGAGATGGCTTGAGGGAAATGCCACTTTACATGTTGAGGTTGTTGGGATGTTCATTTTTTTGTTTTGTTCCTTTGTTATTTTCTTTTTGAGTTGTTTTAGACTAAGTAATTCGGTTCTGATTTTCTATAAAACATTGTTTGGTTTGAAAAATCCATATTTGTTTCATTGGATTCTTTTGTTTTTTTATGTTTATAAACTCGGGTAAATCGTTCCCAATATTCATTTTATGATACCCGGGAACTTGTTCCAGCCCGTAGGGATCAGGAACTCCCTTCGGGCCTTGTCACGGGCCGGGTTTGGTGCTATTTTTGGTGGAAATCAATTCAGTTCGTGACAAAATGGTATCAAAGGAGGTTCGCTCTCTTTGGGTCATGTTATTTGGGGAACAGTCAGGACAGTCTAGATTTATGTTTTTTGGGACTTGGAATTTCGGTTATGAGTAGTGTGTCTGATCACCACACCTCATGATGGGATTCAAGTGGCCAGGGGAAGTTGGGATTTATCTATTTCTTTTGGTTTTCTTGGTCTGATGATGATTAGAGGAAATGAAAAGAGAGTTGGGTTAATGGTCTCAGTGAGCTCGCAGGGTCTGGAAAGCCATGTGGAGCCAGTGATATTCCCTAGAACACTCTTTGTGATGGTGAAGTGATTTTAATATGGCTGCCAACCATATTTCCAAGTCACCCACTGAAACTAGTTTCCTCTCGCATTGTTTTGTGGTTTAGTTTTGAAATCTTGGAACTTTGGTTTTAAAGTGTCTTGGTTTTAAGAATCAAAAAGTTTTTGTGAAATGATTTTCAAATAATGAGGGAATGGTTTGATTTTTGAAATGGTGGAACTTAATTTTTAGAATTATTTTGAAATGTAAAATGGTGTTCTCACACATCTTTTGAAAGTAGGAACTATAATGAATTTGGTTTTGAAAAAGGGTTTCCAATAAAGTTTTCTAAAAAATCAAAGGGTGTTTTAATTGGATGAGATGTTTTAAAATTGATGTATATGAATTGAAAGTGATTATTCATTTGAATGATTGGTTTTTTTATTCCATGGTTAGTGGTCTTGAGAAAAAAAAAGTATTAGTTGACCATTTTGGTTTTGAAAATTGGAAAAAATCTTTGTTTTAACCTTTGGTATTTCAGTGAGTGACCACATGCATGGTGTTATATGGGATGATGGATGGTTGATGGCATGACTGGATGAGTGTCGGGACAGATATGAGGATGGTGCCCGGTGTGGCACAAAAACATGCATGTGTGAGGCCCATGGGGTACCATTGGTGGATACGTTTACTACTAAACAATTTGTTTTCAAAGAATTGGTTTTAAATAAAATCATGATGTCTTGATGAATTGTTTGGGATGGTGTATATTGAGTGTTTTTGGAAAATGTTGATGTTGTGGGATGTTTTGAGTCCAAGAACCCCTCCTGTTCGAACTGTATTTTGGGTTTGTGTTTGGTCGGTAAGCTGGGTAGAAGGACCGGTTAGTAGTCTCTTATGAGATATTTTTCCGGACACCTTTATGGTGGTTCCATTATTGTGTTTGGATCTGGTTTGTGGCATGTTTTGACCAATGGAACATCTTGGTTGGGTCCTTGGGTTCTCTCATTGTATAAGGTACGCCCCCATTAAGTGTTAATGCACAACTAAAGTGCAACCCGTATTGTTTCACCATTGGAAAATCCTCCAGTTGATCAATATAAGGAATATTTTATCGATCATTGTTGATTGAGTCTACACCCATTCATTTCGTTGATTTGTTGATCCTATTGTAGTGGGATAGTGCTTGTGGAAGGTTGAAAGAGACCTTATTTTCTTAAGTTTCATGATTCATAGAAGGTGTAAGTGTTCTATGGTTGTTAGTGTGGATGAGTGTCATGATGGTGTCTAAGAGGGACCCTGGGTTTTTTATAGTTTCTTTGAAGAAAAAGTTATTATTAAACCACCAATTTTTAGATTTTGGTCATGATAGGATATTGTGTCCACTTTTTGGACTTCTCTGTTGTTTATGGACTTGGAATATGGTCACGTTCCATGTATTGTTTATATCAATCGCAAGGGTTATGTTCGGTGACGCATTGTGATGTTTTGTGCTCTTTTGAATGTAAAGGTGAAGGTCACAAAGTCCTCATAGGTTCTCTGTTATGTTGGGAGTATGTCTCCCTAGGGGAAAACATCAAATCCTCTATCTTAGATGAAGGTGTTTATACGTGTCCTACCCTTCTGTTGTTTCTCACCCAAAGAAACAAGGTGTGATGTGTGTGCATCTTCTGATTCCTTGTTTCAATGAAATGTCTTGTTTTGGTAAAGTAAGTTATGGAGTGTGTTATGCCTTGATGAACCCATCGGGGTATGTGGTGTAGTTGTCTGTGGCATCGAAAGAATGTGTTCCATATAGGGGTTTCCACAGCCTAACTGCGAGGCAGAAGATGCTTCAATAGTTTGAGCTCCAGCCATAGGTCCCGGAGAGAAGCTGGCACGTAGTAAGGGGAAACCCCAGTGTCGTTTAAACCCTTGTACAAAGTCCTATCCTCAGAATGAAAGATAGGAAGAGTTTAAACCTATGGTGTCATCGTATTTCTTCCACTGTTCCTGTTCGGTGGAAATAGGTGGAGGGTCTTGTACCCATGTCATCACACAATGTTATTCCCTCCCCCTTTGGTTTCCATTGAGTCTTTGGAGAATGGTTGGAAATTTGGCTAGGCATGTTGAGCACACGGTTTTCACATGGTTAGTTCTAACAAAGAACAAAAAAATAACCATGCATTTATAAGGATCCACATAGTATCACACAATTTTCCAAACTGTACAGACTAACCGTGCGACCGTCCCAACTCCTTAATTTTGGGGTCTTTTCGTGTCGGTCCATGACGGTCGGTTAAGATGGTTTGTTATTGTGGTGGGAAGAACCACCATGGGTATCATGCATGTTATTTTGTAAATTTCTAATGGATGTATACCCCTTGTACTAGGGAGTCTGTTTGGGCCTCCCCTATTAGTGTCTTCATTCTGTCTCGGGAAAAAAAATTTAAGTTGTCTCTTATTGTGTGGAGCCCATTTGTGTCTCTTCATACGATTAACTTATATATTTCCTTAGAATTGTCTAGGAAGTAGATAATATCATTCGGAGATATCTAACTACCTATATCTTCCTTGGGTAAACATTGATATTGGATAGTGACCAATGTTTTAGTTATATTAGGGTAAGTGTAACCTTGTCCGATGTTGTTGTTTATTTGGGTAAATTGATTGAGTATTGTTCAGTTTCTGTTTGAGGAGTTTTTATTTGGGATAAAGCCTTAATGTAATTTATTGTCTCATGAAAGTGGTGTATGTTTTGGTTGTGAAGTATTCCTTCCTTAATTGATAACAGGAGGTGTTTTGTCCATTGGGGGGGAAGTTTAGCAAAGGTGTCGATTTCTGCCTTTCGGTTGGGTTTGGTTTTTTACTTTTTCCTTGATGTGGATTTCCAAGGGCGGAAAGTTTTATGGTGGGGAGAATTGTCACACCCATGATTTTTTTTAAAATCATTTTTCATTTAATTTCCATTCCTAATTTGTTTTGTGGGTTTACCACTTGTTTTGGTGAAAATGGTGGGTTTTGAAAATTTGGGCCAAACCGTGAGCCCAATTTCAGATTTTAAAACAAATTTTGTTTCTTCTATAACTCTTTCAATTTTTAATATTTTATACCCATTACACTTCCCAATTTTCATACCATGATATATCAAAATCACCATATCCCTTTGGGCCTCATAAAAATCCATAATCGTGAGGGAGTTGGGTTTTTTATTAAGGTTTTGGGCCAGCCCGAAAGCCCATTTACTGCTTAAAATTTTCTTTTTAATATTTTAATATCTCATTAAATATTTACTATTATTCGGTGATTCCACCTCTCACGCAAAGGAAAAAACCATAGGTTCACCCCCAAAGTTTATTTCGCCGGTTTGGAGCGCATTTGTGTGCTGAATATGGGCGAAACTTCTCTGGATTTCTCAAATGTTCCAGATTTGAAGAGGTAAATCATTTCTCTCATAACTCCTTCAATTTATGCTCTTTTTCCCCCATTTCAGTCCCAACATTACCTTATCATCACCATTAGAGCCTCAAAATCAGGTTTGGTTGCTTGGAGATTCAAATTTTGGTGTATTTGGTTCGTATGATTCAAGATGTTTCAAGTAAGTGTTTATTTCCTTGATTTCTTCCCCTTCCTTAGGGTATCTTTCACCCTTTCAATAAGTTCATCATGTCCAGAAATTGAGATTCGAAACTAGGGTTTGATTTGTTGTCTTTTTGGTCAAATAACGTGGTCTAGGGATGGATTTATATTCCTTGAGGTGCGGCGGTGGTGCGGTTGATGTCTCGCACCAAGTTTTGAGGGTTTCGTCATAAAAGGTAGGTGATTCCATGTGTAAACATTTCTAGATGAGTTAGTTTGCTTGAATTACTTATTATTCATGTTCCTAATATGTTGTGTGTGGTGCGTCAACTATTTATGTTGGATTTGGTAAATCATTTGTTTTTATAGTTTCATTTTAGCTTAAAATTGGGTGTTTTCATCTACAACCCTTTGAATATTGTTTGGGATTGTTTTATAACATATGAATTTTGTTTAATAAATATTGTTTGGGATGAAAATTCTGATTTTGTGAGTTATTGGAGTGCCACTCGGTCTTAAAGAGGGTTTTAAGGGTTTAAGGTGTAAAAATGTATTGTACTACTTGAAAGTGATTTTGAAAACGTCTGTGTTTCATGTGGATCTTTTGTACTATTGTTTGAGGTGTTTGTATAACACATGGGAGTTATTTAATAAATGTTTTTGGGTCTCCCAATTCTGTTTCTAATTTGTATTGATGTGATTTTGTCTTTGAAATATGGTTTTGAAATGGGTTTTATTTGAAAAGCTTTGGTACACTATTTAGAATTGTTTTATGAAAGTTTTGAGTGGTTTAATGATTTATGTAAGAGGTGAAACCATATTGGAAAATAGTTTTGGATTGTTTATACATTCAAATGAACCATTGTAAATGTTAATAGTTCTATTATGTGATGTTTATCATATATTTAGGGGCTTCATAAAATTATTAAAGGATGTGTTGGATTGTGAAAGTTATGAAAAAAAGTGTTGTGGGCTATTTTGGTGTGAGTTTGATTTCAAAATGAATTTGAATGAAAGGTTAAATTTGTGACTTGTATGATGTGCACGGGGATGTTTGGATAATGTTTGATGTGTAAGTGATATTTTCATGTGAAAAGTATATTTCTTGTCTTGTTGAACTTGTTTGAGCACAAAGGGAAACCCCAGATATCTATGTGGGTGGACGTGTACTAGTATGCTAGTGAATCAGTGGGGTTTGGCCTCAGTTTCACTTAGCAGGATTGACGCTTAATACTATAAATAAACAATGATGATGATGATTGGGGACCACTAAGTTATGGGTTTGTTCTCTACTAGTGGCTCGTGCACGATAACGGATAATTTTTGTGGTTACTCTCACCGAGATACGAGGTACCTGGTACCCATAGCTAGCTAGTGCCTAGGGGTTATTTCCTATTGCTTGTGTTCATTAGATCCTTTATACTTATAGTCGGCATATGGTATATTTGGCTGGAAAATTTAGTAGCTTTTGAATTTATTTTGAAAGTGTTGATTCTTTAAATTATCCCACATGAAAACTATTTTTTTAAGTTTCATCTTTTAGAAATTGTAACTAGAAATTGCATGTTTTTTAAAACTTGCATGATTTTCGTCTTTGAATGTTTATCACTGGGAATCTCTTAGTGGTGGTATCCTACTGGGAATTGGCTCACACCCTACATACACCCATGGGTGTAAGTAGACTTGGTTATTTTTGTTGTCGCTGGTTTGGGTATAACAGTTGTGCCAACAGTTCGGGTTTTCACCAGTCATTCATGATGCAGTGTTGTGTAGATGGCTTGAGGGAAATGGCTCTTTCCATGTTGAGGTTCTTGGGCTGTTCATTTTTTTTGTTTTGTTCCTTTTTTATAGTCTTGTTTAGTTGTTTTAGACTATGTAATTCAGTTCTGATTTTCTATAAAACATTGTTTGGTTTGAAAAATCCCGATTTGTTTCATTGGATTCTTTTGTTTTTTTATGTTTGTAAACTCGGGTAAATCATTCCCAATTTTTATTTTATGATACCCGGGCAGTTGTGCCAGCTTGTGGGGATCAGGAACGCCCTTCGGGCCTTGTCACGGGCCAGGTTTGGTGCTATTTTTGGTGGCGATCAATTCGGTTCGTGAAAAAGACCCTATCTTCTTAAATATGCAAACAATGGATTTGGAAATCCTAAGCAAGGGGATACATCCTACCTTTATCAAATGATTGTGCAACCTTCCATCCAAGAGAATATTAAGGAAGCAGAAAGAAATGATGTGGATATTCAAAAAAGGGTGAATGAAGTAATGGAATGGAAGCTGAAAGAGTTCCATATCGACGATGATATTGTGATTTTGTTTGGAATGCAGCATTGTGTGCCTTCATCACCCGGGATAAAGAAGGAGCTATTGGAAAATTCATATAGCTCAACTTTCTCTATCCATCCTTGGAGTACCAATATGTATTGTGATCTCTAAGAACACTTTTGGTGGGATAAAATGAAGAATGATATTTCGGAATATATATCAAGGTGCTTGGTATGTGAGGAAGTTAAAGCAGAGCGACAAAAGTCCAAAGGGATGATGCAGCTATTGCCTATACCCATGTGAAAATGGGAAAATGTTACTATGGACTTTGTCATGGGTCTCCCGAATACATCGAAGGAAAATAATGAGATATGGGTCGGGGTTGGCTGACTCACCAAGACTTCTCATTTTATCGCTATTCGGGAAGATCTCTCGCTTGAACAACTTGCAAAGATATATGTGAAGGAAGAGGTGAGACTGCACGGTGTTCCACTCTCAATTGTCTCTGACTGTGATCCAAGGTTCAAATCTAAATTCTGGAGGAGTATTCAACATGATTTATGTACTGAATTAAATTTCATCATAGCCTATAACCCCCAAACTGAAGGCCATTCTGAAAGGACTATTCAGACGCTTGAAGATATGATATGTGCCTACTCTCTAGAATTCAAAGGTGGATGGGATTAGAATCTCCCATTGGTTTTGTTCTAATACAACAATAGCTTTCACTCGAGTATTCAGATGGCTCCATATGAAGCTCTGTATGGAAAGTGATGTAGAACTCCAACCTGTTGGAATGAAGTTAGATAAAGAAATCTACATGGATCTGGTCTTGTGAAAGAGATGACAGAGAAGGCTCAAGTCATCTAGAAACACATCAAGGTGCTATGAGTCGGAAAAAGAGCTATGCTGATAACCATCGAAGGGACATGGAGTTCGACGTTAGAGATAAATTCTTCCTTTGAATATCTCTATGGAAGGGACTCATACAGATTGGAAAGAAAGGAAAGCTAAGCCCAAGGTACATTGTCCCCTTTGAGATCCTTGACCGCATAAGGGTAGTGTCTTATCAACTTTCACTAACACCGAATATGGATCGTGCTCATGATTTGTTTCATGTATCACTTTTGAGAAAGTACATACTAGAACCCTGACATGTATTAAACTCAGAGGTGGTACAGCTGTAAGATGATCTCTCTTATGAGGAGTAGCTAGTAGAGATTCTGGACTAGAGAGATAAGGTTCTATGCATCAAGACAACCAACATTATCAATGTGTTGTGGATGAAACATACGTTTGAAGAAGCTACTTGGGAACCAGAAGAGGCGATAAAGGAGAAGTACCCTCACCTATTTGTGTATATTGAAATTTAGAGGGAAAAATTCCATAATGGGGAAAAATGTAACGACCCAAAGTATTTCAATGGAAATTAACTTCTTATAAATATGTCATAAAATCACATGAAAACCCAACATAATGATATACTAAGTTCTAGGTAACCTTTAAACATTAGTTTTTTACTTCTGTAATGGGAATTTTGAAAATATGATATATACGGTTGTGTTCAAGATGATTTTTGGAGTCTAATAAAATAAAAATAATTTTAGGTGAATAGTAACTGACCCTTATGATTAGTAACATACCATTATGAATAGTGATATAACCTAATGAATAGCAACCTTTCCTATGATAGTATAAAAATAATATCCAAGTGAATGTATGATGTACCTATATTTTAGAATAAATAAATGAATGTTTTAAAACAGGTTTTTTAATAAAAAAATATAATTTTAATTAAATATTAAATTAATAATGTTGGGAGAATTATTTTTAAAAAATGGACTTCTTTTCTGGATTCTACACATCGAAAAATGGCGGGAGTAAATTTTTGGGATTTTTCTGAAATACATTATTTTTTGGTGAATAGTAAAATACATTAATGTACCGTATAAATACATAAAATTTAAACTCACTATTCCTGACATCACAAGTGATGTAAGCATCCAAATCTCAAACTCACGTTCCCTCTTTACAATTCTTGGTCATTTAATACTCACTATTCTTTGTCTTTGGGGATATTAATAAACTAATGAATTTTATATTATGGAAACCCTCTCTCCTCCACTATAAATACCACCCTTCACACCCTCATTCCTCACACCTCTCAAGCTTGATACCTTGTCTAAACTCTACCCAAAAATCTTCCCTATCCCCTCCTCCACGTCCAATAGCTTCTGGTCTCATCAAAAGACCAATCTTAGGCCCCTTAAGGAGGATCTCAAGAGGAGGATTCAAGAAGTAATTTCTCTCCCTCTTCTCCTTTAATTCCCTTTCCCTTTCAAGTTCTTTTCTTATTCTCTCCCCACATATATTTTTCCAAATGGTATGGTAAATCTGGTAATGTACATATATTGAAATTTTATGATACTAATGGGATATTATATCATCCAACCACATTTCTCCTCTTCTTTTTATTTTATTAAAGAGAACGTTGCTCTTGAGGTGTTAATTTATCACCTTCAAAAAACGACATGTCTTCTTCGTCCATTTCTACCTGCATATATGGTCATGAAAACATTTTAATTGTTGAACTTGAATATTTTATATGCATTATATCCAATTTAATGTTTTGTAACTATCTTATGTACATATTACTAAGTGATAAATTAAAACAAGTTCTTTGTAATCGAAAAACCATGCAAATTAACCCAAACAATCATCATTTAATTTTTATCTAATGATTCATCCATATGGTATATAATATAATTCATTATA
This sequence comes from Viscum album, assembly GCA_963277665.1. Taxonomy (NCBI): domain Eukaryota; kingdom Viridiplantae; phylum Streptophyta; class Magnoliopsida; order Santalales; family Viscaceae; genus Viscum; species Viscum album. Next base: position 1,881,031,398 of record OY728138.1, on the reverse strand, counting down.
AGAAAATTTTAAATTCTGGAATGTCGTTAATAATATGTAATATCAGTTCTGGATGTTTTCCAATGTTCTATCTGGACTTTAATTTAAGAATACGAGTTAACCACTCAGGAAGACTATAAAAATGAACATTCCTGGACAGAGTTGTTAAACCCTATAACTCATAAAAAGGCCCATAAAATGACATAATGAAACCAAAATGAACCCTATTAATATATAAATGATTTTTTTTAATTTCTAATTAATGAATATAATTTCATTATACAGGACATTAAGGAGAAGGAAGCGTTCAGATTCAAGGTAAAGGGTAATTCTCGAACCCGAATTTCATCCTTCGGGTTCACCCATTTTCTCTTCAATTTGGATATGATTACTCCTAAAAAATCATTTGTTCATTATTATATTTCTTTTTATAGGATATAAATGTTTTCCACTATTGTTTATGTCAAACAAAATGTTTTCCAAAATAACTCTTCTTTTAAGAACTCACCTTTTAGTTCTCATTGAAGGTTGATGGTTCCTGTATCAAGTATCTTATTCCCTATTTATTTTCGGAACCCAATGTTTATGAATGCATTCTTATGAGATGAAACCCATTCCTTTCCATGGGTTATTTATATTCATTATTGATATATTTTCTATGTGGCATGCATGATAATGATAATATTATGATGTGATGGGTGTTTCCGGAATTATATAGCGCAATTTGAATGTTTGAATGTGACGGGTGCGCCCGGAACTATATAGTGCTCAAATGCATTTGGTAAAGTGAATAATCATAGGGGTAAATATGAAATTATTTTTACAAGATTCTATCTTTGTTCACAATTATGTGTGGTTGTTAACAAAAAATAGATGATGTTTAATTTTTATGCATTGCCAAACTTCTAGTATTTTATTTATTCTTCCTCTCATGTTCATGATATTTTTCCCATGTTATGATTATGCTCTCCCAATGATATATTGTTCTTATCTATCCTCTTACTGGGCTTTTATCTCAACCATTTTGATATATATCCTCAGGTGTCTATATGTACTAAGGAGAGGTCAATTTCTAATAAGAATCAAGAGAAGACGAAATTAAATAAATGTTTGTTCTCGATGATGTAATTGTTATGTATGGTCCTAGTTTGCCCAAGACACTATACCTTTGAATCCCCTATTTTTAATACTATTATGTTGTTTATCTTAAAATAATTTAATAGTAATGTAAGAAAATGTTGGGTCGCTATACATTACCTCAGAACTTCACTATTAAATATCATTACAGGTTTCCTTATTATAACAAGAAACCATCACTATTTACAACATGTGAATTATTTATAAATTTTTAATCATAAATTAGTGGACTAGTTATGTTTTGACGCCATTTGAGGGCTAAAGTAGGTACTTGGTTATTTATTTTCATTATTATACATTACTTTATATATACGTGTTTTCACACTTTTACATTTCCATTACACATGCCGGATATTATAGAAATATTTAATGGTGGCACACAGAGATTTATCTCACACCCTCTGTGGGCACTTTTTAGTACCTAGAGTAGACTACATGGTTGTAGGTGTTGAAAAATGGAATCAAATGGCTTCGAACACTGATGGATTACTATTTAGAATGGACATTAATAGATTTTGATCAAGCGTGAGCATAAGATTCTTGGGATAGTTTATTTATCTCTTTATAATTTTGTGGAAAATGTTATTATTGTTGTCTCCTATATATATTTTCTAGTTTTCTAGGTACATGAAATATCTTTAGTTGTTAAATTCCATTCTATTTTCCTTGGTTATTATTAATGTTGTCCTTATTTTCCATTATGACTCCTGTTTACTTATATTGCTTCAACTATTTATATCATTTTTTACCTTCATCATATGTGTTAAACTTTTGTAATGAGTGTATAGTATCCCCACAAACACACCCTGAGCCCTTGCTTCTAGTCGACAGCCTCTGGCATTTTTGGAGATGTGTTTGAGGCCATGTGGCCCACCGAGATGGGGGCACCCTTCAAGTGGAATCTTGGTCTGAGATGTCACAATTATATTTCAAGAACATATTGAAATAATTTAATGGAATAGATCCATTATAATAAATGTCATGGGGAGTATCCCATGGAGTGGGAGGAATATAATGAAATAAAAATATTAAAGAATTATTATTCTAGGAAAATTAAAATATTCTAGAAAGTTCTTGATCAAATGTCACTGATAAATTCATGTTTTATTATTCACTCATCCTTTATAACTAAAATAAAAACATAATCTTGTGGGAGACAAATTTAAATTATTTTAATGGAATAAAATCGGAAGCTTAAAGAAGCTTTGGAGGTATTTTATATCCTATAATTTATATTTAAATACTTCTAACTAGCGTGTTGAAATGAGTGAAAAAAATTCCTATTTAAATATTTCATGAGAAATTCTCAACTCAATTCAGGCCATCAATTGTATTATTCTAAACCAATTGAATATATTTTAAGAATGTTATGAGTATCTAAGTTAAAAGGTACCCTAATCAGTTGATAATGACTATATTTTAAGGGAAAATAAAACCACCTTATTTTCTACACATAGAATTAATCATATATACATAGTGTGGAATGGTTGTTGACACAAATATTAAGTGTATAATGATACAATATATCTTATGTAATTTTTATTTCTTTTCAGTAAAGGGGAATAAATATTAAATGAAATGTTTGTTGATATCGATGGATAGAATGAAATTGAAGATGTGATGTGGTAGTAAAAATACTTTTTGACATGTCATTTTTCAGGTATTGAAAAAAATTAAAAAGAGTACATTTTTAACCACATTTTGTGTATTGTATTTATTTTCATTGGTTGTTAGTTAAAAGTCACTAGTCCTAAAGGCCAATTTCAATATATTGATGAATAAATATTTAAGGATGAATAAGGATTTGCATATTTATGACACACAATATTAATTGAATTAATATTGTATTACACATCTTGTATATTTTTCTAATGTCAGTTACAATATTTTATCTGAAAAAATAATTTCCTTCCATTGTATGTTTTGGATAATTTATTTTTGTTAAATGAAAAGGGGTATGAATTTTGGAGTTCCATAAAGGATTTAAAATTAGTAAATTTATATCTATATGAAGAAGGTATTTATAATTATCTATATTTTTATAATCAATAATTTTGACTGATGATTTTTTTGAGTCTTTTAATGGTACTTTTATGATTATATACTCTACAAAATATTTAGTTTATCCTCAGGTACATTAGTTATCTCCACAATACATAAGAGTATTGAAACCGTTATATTTAAATCCATAGATGTATAAAGTTCATGATATCTGTGTCAATGTGTTAGTGATCTTCATAACTCTCACACTAAAATGGGATTAACATAAATTTTAAATCCATTTGTGTAAGGATAATTATAAAATTATTCATATCTGTGTAAGGGTATAACAATGTTCATTAATAGTGCTTATGATCTATTTAAAGGTAATATTCCTTCTATACAGAGGTAAACTAGTTTATTCATTGATATTTTTTTTCATTGAATAAATATCCAAATCAATTATATTGATTATTAATCAATATATTATGTTGGGGGATCTATATGTTTCTATGTAAATTTTTCTTTAATTAAAAACAACTCTAACATATGATCTATCATGATTCTAGATAATTTAATTGAAATGTATGAAGAAGAGTGTGTGGAGTATCATAATCTAGAATTATATTATTTTTAATAAATAAATATATGGAGTGAATTTCCAAATATGAAATTTATAATTCATTTTGGTTTGAGTGCTTGTTTTTCCAGAAACAGAAAACAGTGACATTTTGATGAACTTGTTGGGGTTATGTGTTGAAGAACAAATTACTTGGGAGGTGGAACAAGGAAACACCATGTCATGGAATATATTTTATGGGTATTTTGAGAATATTATAAATAATAAAATATTTGGTTCATTGTTTGAATATTTAAACATGGATCTATATGAGAAGATCATTTCTTGTTGAGTTTATGATTTCCCTATCTGATATGAAGAAGATACACCATTTCATGGTTCTCCATCATTATTTGTTTTCATAATTTATCAAATATTTCTTTCTTTTGACAGAAGGATAAATATAACCAGTTATGATCCACTGTGCAAGTTCAATATGTTGATTCCATTTATATATTTAATTAATAAAAGATATCACGATACACTATTTTGGTATGCTTTAGGAGATTTTATTGATGATAACAAAAGTGAAAATTGTGAGTAGATTTACACCACAAGTGGATTTTTACTAACCAATACATATTAATGATAATATATATATATAGTTCTAAATTTATGAAAACTATCATAGATATAGTTGAAATTATTTCACGTTTTAAGATGTAAGATGTCATTACCACATCCCTATAATATGTATTTATTAATGCATATGATGAAATATTACTATGAAGCGAATTGGTTTGAAAAGATGAGGAAGAGTTAAATGTTTAATGAATAGAATAGATATTGAGATTCATTTATATACATTTCACTTAGTTTTATATGGTCTAAAAATGAGGATATTGGGAAGTCAATATCTGATATGATATGTGTTTTTTAAATAATTAAATTTATGGAGATTTGGAATAATATATTTATTCAGTGTTTTGAATATAAATAATATATATAAAAAGTAAATATTGAATAGGATAATCGAAAATACTTCATTTTTATGAACATGTATCATTCATTTTGTCTATAAAAAATTAAGTGAGAGTGACTCAATATAGATAAAATAATTTCATTATATCCAGAAAATATTTAACTGTACTATAATTTTTTAAAATCATGGGAATCAAATACATGAAGGATGATCAAGATTATATTTTATTCAAAAAATAATATGAGAAGGAAATATGGTGAAAATGGAGAAATTGTTTGTGGACCTATAGAATAGGAGGATGAATTTTTTGTACTCATGTTCAAATAAGAGAAGATTCTTGAACTTTTTCATGGAATGAATAAGTAGTTGTGTATTTTTACATTATTTTAAAGAAGATAGGTTTTTTACCCTATATTTTATATAGAAAAAATGGAGGATGATAATTTTTACCTAACACTATAAATAAGAGTTTCTATCATGCTTTTGAGAAAGTACAATAATAATGAGATGATACATAGAACATATCAGAGGATTTTTGAGTTCAAATTGGGTATAAAATCAACTATTGATACCCCAACATTATAATTGTAAAGGAGAAAGATTCACCAATGTGAGTGATGAACAAAAATAAGTTTTTTGTGGTGCACGCACTTACACTATTGGAATACACTAGTGTATATATCATAGGTTGATACTGTTGGGTGTTATGATATTAGTGAATCCAATATCACACCAAGGATTTACATATTTTTAATTCAGAGGTGAAATTTTTAAATCATTGTTCACTATGACTGTGTGTTTATTAAGATGTGTTTTAGGAAAAAAAATTGTATGGAGACAACACGATAAACAAAATCACATTAACCATTGATAGGGTTAAAAATGAATGGGATAAAAAATATTAAACGGTTGAAATATCATTGTTGATACCCCTCTCTTAGTGTTGTGTTAATCCCTAATTCCATTTGTCAACTCTTTAACATAGCATTCTGATTATTTTAGGAAGTATTCCTTTTTTAATAGTATTATTTATTCAATATCTTGTGTTACGCACAACACCAAGATAAAAGGAACCGCAACAATCTATTAAAATATTACTATATAAAATTTCCATTTTTGTTTAGCTGTTGTATTGGTATGTATGAGTAGTAATAAAAAATATTTGAAAAGACTATGGTTATATTAGTATAAAATTAATTAATTGTAAATCAGTAGATTATAAATGCAATGAAAAAAACATATGAATGACAAATAAATATTTTTTTTGGAAAGAGTTTTAATGTGTGTAATGAATTTTCATTTAATACAATAAATTAATCCATAATTTTTATTGATTTAAATGAAATTTATATATTATATTTTTTATTTAATATTTTAAAGAATAAAAAATATTTTCATGTAAATAGGATAATATTAAATCTAATTTAAGTCTTAAAATGTATTTTATCTAAAAATGAAGTTTATATCACATTTTTTTAACATACATTAAAATTTATTTCATCCATTTGTATTCATTTTATTTGATAATACTCATTGAAAATTTATAATCAGGATGTCCTATTTTGGAAAATTACCCCCTTTTATTTTTTCCAATATAATTACTAACTATTGTTAAATTTATCACATTGGTAAATCATAAATTAGGTTAATCTTGATTAAAAATAATTGATAAGTCCATAATTATAAATAAAAATTATTATAAGATTTATTAATTTGACCCATAATAGCTTACTTACAAAATTTAGTTTTTTAAATGACACTTTTTAATGAAAATTACTTATATGTTATTTTAATCAAAGGAATTAAAAATACTAACTCTCTTTCTTGTCAATGCCTCTCATGTGTCCATATTGGGATGCAAATAATTTATCGAGGATTGTAAGTCAATATTTTATGAATAATCTTTTTTCGTGATAATTTTTCTTATCTTTCTTGAAATTATATAATGACCATAATTTCTTATGTAACACCGATGCAGTTTGTATCCATTTTAAAAAGAAAATATAATAAGGGATATTAATAAATTATGTGATATAATTTCCCTAAGTTAATGTGACCCATGAATTTTTTAGGACACATTAGTAGTAAGTTAAATAATTATATTCTAATTCTGCTTTTGTATTTATGTGTTCAATTTTAAAATAATTGAATAGTTTCCAAAATAAAAATAATGACTTTTTATAAAAAATAATATTTATTAAAATATTTAAAACTCATTAATTAATTATTATAAGAAATGGATAATATTATATGGTCTAAAAGGACATAAATTATCCATTAATGATACAATTCTCACGTTATATTTTATAATTACACCCCTATAATATTGAATTTTTTTTTACCATAGTGAATATTGGAATAGAATATCTAAGGGTAAACATAAAAGATATGGTTTAGAATTACCCCACCATATGTCATAATTATATTATATGTTAGTATTAAAAAAATTATTTTATCTTTGAATTCATGTCCATTTGGTGAAATTTGGATCATGAATGAATTTATTATAATTTAATCTTTTCAGAAATTTAAAATGTTCTGCTCACCTCAATTATAAAAGGGAACCACCACCCACACCTACTCAAAATATATTTATCCATATAGATCAACCAAACTCTATAAATATCTATAATTAAAATTCTTTTACACATTTAATATGTCCTACTTTTCCCAAAAGACCAACCCCATAGATATTTATAAGATATCTAAAGGAGTTGTTTCTACGAAGAGGTAATCTCCCTAACATATGAATTTATTTTCTAGCCTTATTTATCTCCTCTAAATGTAGTGTATAAATAATACAATAATAAATAAATAATCCAAGACATATTTAAATTATTATTAAGGTTATTAAAACACTATTATACACCTTCCTTCCCATCAAATGATCAGTGAAAGTATTGTTAGTGCATACGTACCACTTACCATATCCATATAATGATACATTTAAATTTTCAGCACCATATTTAATAGATTGGAATTAGGGTGGATTGAATTTTTATATATAATATTAATGAAAAATTTATACATATAAGATATTAATATCATGTCTACCTTATTTCCATCGAATCCTTTGAGAAATGATAAATCTTCTTGTGCGTGCAAGTGGACATCCACCTCGATGATGAGATGTAATTAATTTGACATTTATATTTTACATGGATTCTGTTGGACTCATCATGTATTAATCATGTTATAATGATCACAAATTTTATTCAACCTTGTTAACTCCTTTAAATTATATCAAATCATGTGTATTAATGTTTAAAGTATTCTCATGCTTTAAGAAGAGCCATTCAAGATCTTAATTACTCTACATTTAGTTTGTGTACATTATACTATCCTTGATCTGCTCTCATAATACCTTCTTTGAAAAATGATTAAGTCTAATCCATTCTATTATCATCCTTGCTTAAGTCTGAACATAGTTACTTTGACATGTATGAGACACCGTGAGTCTGCCACTGGTTGTGTCTTTCTGACACTCTGAACAAGACACTATGAAGCAGACACTATGAACAAGACATCATGACGCAAGACACCGTGAAGAAGAAACAGTGAACAAGACACCATGAGGCAAGACACTGTGAAGTAGACACCGTGAACAAGACACTGTGAATCAGACAACCTGAAGCAAGACACCGTGAAGTAGACACCCTGAACAAGACACCATGAAGTAAGACACCATGAAGTAGACACCATGAATAAGACACCGTGAATCTAGACCCCATGAAAATGAGACACCGTGTCCATGACATACTATGACACTGTTTCTTAAACTATTTTTTCATATTCAAATTTAATTTCTAATGATCTTATTTGAAGATTTTAATGAACTGACATAGTTAATGTTTCTTTTTAGACATAGCATCAGACAATATGAGGTACGAGGTGCAGTATCCATGCAACCTTTCAGCTCCATCACATGCACTCCAAGATAAAATTGAAGTGTGTCTATGAATCAAAGAGGGCGATTCAAAAAAAATCAAGGTCATGAGCACCACAACGTAGAACATGCATAGGGAAAGACTCAAACGAAAATAGGCCTACGACATGAAACTCGACACCACTGAAGAACACACGAATAATTTTTGAAGCTTAGATAACATCTTCTCTCTATTGAACCTCACAAAAAACACAAGCTGAATTGTGACAATCTATTTTACAGACAAGGAATCGAGATCTACATCTACTTCATCTCAAGAAGTCCAAAGCTGCAAAGACTAACACTTAGAGAACTTCTAAATCCATCTTCATATTTCTGCTCTGTTGTGCATCTGTTTATTACCTTTCTATGAGAGTGTGTACCTATAGAATAACACACTCTGTCTCCTGAATTAAACTGATGGATACAAGATATCCTCACTCAACTATTATTTTACTCTTGTGTATGCCCACAGATAAGTGTGCAAGAGGTCCCTGTGTGGCCTGGTTATTTTTTACCCACGAAAAATATGGAAGAGGTCCCAGTGTGACCTAGACAGTATGTGCACTGTTGTTAGCCCCGATCCATGGTGTGTATCAATGTTTATTATATAAACTACTTGGTGTTAAGTGATCACCAAGTGGAGTGGATTAGGTCTTGGCTTGAGACAGAACCACTTTTTTCATATCCGTTTTGCTGTTAAATTCAGTTTTCATTGTTTTATTGCTTTAATGTATAATTCAGAAATAAATAATTTTACTTTGAATGTTATTCTTGGAAACAAGTTATAACTATTTTGTCTTAGTAGAATGGCTTCAAAAGTAATATTAATAACTGATATTAAGATTACCGATAACTAGTCAGTCTTCTAAGAATATATTCAAACAGCCAATATCTTATAACCATAAGACCTTGCTTCACTAGGCTATATCTAATTATTGCGGAAATCATTTAAGAAATAATTTTTACAGAAATTTTTATAGTTACTCAATTCACCCCTCCCCTCTTGATTAATCTACTCCGAACAACATTTGGTATTAGAGGTTGTTTATTAAGACTCTGTTCAATCTTATTCAACTGTGATTGTAGTTGTACTTTAATGATATGTAAATTTCTGTTAATTCTAAATTTCTAGATCTTTTAAATATAATACTTTATTATGGATAATAGATTAAAAGGTGTTATAACCAACATACCACCATTCTTTAATGGAACCAATTATACTCAATGAAAAATTAAAATTAAAATGAATTTAGAGAGTATGAGTTTTAAAATTTGGTTATCCATTATAGTTGAATACAAAATTCCTGCTACTATTAGAATCCTATGGGATGAACCTACCAAAACTGCCTACAATAACAACTGCAGAGCTATGAATGCTTTATAGTGCTCCATATGAGATGAGGAATTCAAAATAATTTCTTCTTGTAAAAATGCCCATGAAATTTGGGAAACCCTATCTACCTCACATGAAAGAACATCTAATGTAATTGAAATTACACTTAATAATTATAATATAAAATATGATAATTTTAAAATGAAACCTGATGAGCCTATTTCTGACATGTGTCTTAGGTTCAATGAGATTTTCAACACAATGATTTATCTTGGAAGAGAAGTCACTGCCAAGGAATAGATCATGAGAATCCTTAGATGTCTACCTAACAGATGGAGGTGAACCACTGTCTCTATTAGAGAATAGTGCGACATCAAAAAACTAACTATAAAAGAACTTATTGGGAAACTTATGATATATGAGGAAGAGCTGAAATTAAATAAAGAGGAGGGTAAACCAAAGAAGAAATTTGTTGTATTCAAGACAACCACCTCTAAGCACAAAGATAAAGCGAATGTAGAAGCTTCTGTAGAAATCTCCACTAGTGAAAAATAATCATTTGATAGTGATGAAGAAATGTCTCAACTATCCAGAATATTAAAATGATTTTAAAAAAAGAGGAACTTTTTTAGAAAGTCTAAATTCAAGGGAAAATATGAAAAAAGGAAACTGGAAGAAGGATTGGAAAAAATGTTCCAAGACTGATTAAATTTTTTTCTATGAATGTAAAAAAAATTGACATATAAAGGCTGACTGTCCAAAGCTCAAGTATAAATAGAAATATGAGGACAAGGGCAAGAGGTACAAAAAGGCAATCAAAAAAACTTGGAGTGCTTATGAGGATAGTTCAAGAGACTCAAAGACATCACATGATGAACAAGTAAACAAAGCCAATATTTTTTTATGACAAACACATCTGAAGTAACATTGGACTCTTATATACGTAACTCATATTATTATAAAGATGAAAGTGACTCTGAAAATATGATTAATGATGAAATATTTGAATACTGTAACATGCTTGAGGAAACATGAAATGAACTAATAGACAAATATTAATCATTAATGAAACAACACGCTCTTACCGTAACTATTAAATCTGAACTCACAACTGAAAAGGAGAAAAATTCTCAACTTCTTGAAGAAAACAATGAATTAAAAATTTCTAATGAGAAATTAAAGAGTGACTTAGAAAATTTTACTAATGGGAAAAATACCCTTACCCAAATGCTAGGAAAACAAATTTCCCATAAAATACAACACTATAATTGGTTATCAACCTGGTAAAAGAATCCTTGGTAGAGTAAACATTCTTTCAAAATTTAGAACATATAGTTTTACTCCCAGTTCTAGACCTAAATAAACTAATTCGATCCCTGATACATACACTGCGATTTCAAGTTCCCATTGACCAAATACAGTTAATTTTTTAAATACATTACACAGTGTTTATAGGAATACTATGAGTAAAAAATGGGTTCTTAAAGAACTTATTACATATATTACTGGACTAAAACAAGTATGTGTACCAAAATAGGTTTTTTGTTTAATCTTTTTGAAGGAAAGCTGTTTAAAGAGATCATGAAAAATTTTATGGTACTTGGATAATGGATGTTCAAGGAACATTACAAGAGAAAAATCATGCTTCAAGAACATGAAAAATGTAGATGGAGGACATGTCGCATTTGGTGATAATCCCAACAGAAAGATTATTGGACTCGGCCAAATCGGTAACTCTAACTCAGTTTTAATTTCTAAATTACTATTTTTTAATGGTTTAAAATACATCCTGCTTAGTATCTCACAATTATGTGGTGATGGATTTCATGTTATATTTTAAAATTATTCTTGTAATGTATTTAATTATAAAAATGAATTATTATTTCGTGCATTAAGAAATGAAAATGTTTATTTTGTTAATTTAGTTTCTTTAGCTTCACAAAAGTACTCATTCTTAAGTCTATTCCATAATGAATCTTGGCTCTGGCATAGGATACTAGGACACTGTAATGTTCACTCCCTTATAAATCTAATTTGAAAAATCCTTGTTAAATACTTACCCAAACTGGAGTTTCAAAATAAAAAAGTGTGGAATCCTGGTCAAAAGGGAAAACAACACAAAGCATACTTCAAAGCAATGAAAAAAGGGTCAAATTCTCATCCTCTTTAACTGGTTCACATCGATTTGTTTGGACCTTATAGAGTTTATAGTTTAAATGGGAAGCACTATGTTTATGTTCTTGTAGATGACTTTTCTAGATATACTTGGTCCATCTTTATTGCTCAAAAAAGTGAAGCCTGCTCTTATTTTACTAAGTATTCCAAGTCTGTATAAATTCATAGTGGACATAGAATTAAATCGTTATAAACTGATCATGGCTGTGAGTTTGAAAATCAAGAGTTTGAATCCTTTTGCTCACAAAATTGTTATAGTCACAATTTATCTTCCCCTAGAATACCTCAGTAGAATAGAGTTGTAGAGAGAAGAAATAAAACCCTACAAGAGATTTCTATAACAATACTTAGTGAATATGACCTACCTATTTATTTTTGGGTTGAAGCTATCAATACATCGCGCTACAAAATCAATAGAGTTTTGATCAGACCTTTTCTTAAGAAGACTGCTTATGAATGTTGAAATAATAGAAATCCCAAGGTTATCTACTTCAATGTTTTTTGGTTGCAAAGTATATATTCTGAATACCAAAGAAAATCATGACAAATTTGCATCCAAAAGTGATGAAGGTATCATTTTAGGATATTTCAGGTCTAGTAAAGCCTATAGAGTGTTCAATAAAATAAATAAATTTTTGGAAGAATCTGTCCATGTAAAATTTGATAAAACAAATCCACATGAGACTAAAACCATCCTAGAGAATATAGAAGATGATGTATCAAATCTAAACATCAATTGAAAATCCTAAAATTATTCTGTGAAATAATCTATGAAAACTTCCAAATCTAGAAATTCCTTAGAATCCTGTAAAAATGAACCTGAATATGTTGATGAACCTGAAATTACTATTCCCTCATTTTCTAGAATTGTTAGAACCCTTAAAAACCATACCTTAGATGATGTTGTAGGAGACATAAACAAAGGAACTCAAAAATAGATCTTCTATTAGAAATCAGGTTGAACATCATGTCTTATTTTCACAACATGAACCTAAAAACATTAATGATGCTATCAATGATGAATTTTGGGTGATGGATATGCAATATGAACTTAATAAGTTTGAAAGAAACAATGTCTTGAAAATTGTTGAAATACCCAAGGAAAAGTTTACCATAGACACTAAATGAGTTTTTAGAAATAAGGTAGATGAAGCTCGTAACATAGATAGAAAAAAGGCTAGATTAGTCGCACAGGGTTGTAGTTAAAAAGAATGAACTGACTATGAGGAGACCTTTTCACGAGTAGCCAGACATGAAGCCATCAAAATCTTGCTTGCCTATACTGCACATTTTCATTTCAAAATACATCAAATGGATGTTAAGAGTGCATTATTAAATGGAAATATAGCAGAGGATTCCTTTGTTGAACAACCCTTGGATTTACAAACCCCCATTTTCCAAATAATATTTTTAAAATTCCAAAAGATTTATATGGTTTAAAGAAAACTCCGAGAACATGGTATGATAGATTGATTACTTTTCTTATTTCAAAAAGTTTTACAAAAGGAATAGAAAATCCTACCCTTTTTATTAAACAAATTTCTAATGATACTTTTGTTGTTCAAATCTATATAAATGATATAATTTTGGGATCTTTGAAGAACTCTTTATGAGTTGATTTTTCTAAAATGATGCAAAGTGAATTTGAAATGAGTTTAATGGGTGATCGAAAATTCTTTCTGGGAATTAAAATCTTTCAAAATAATGATGGAATTGTTTTATCCCAAAGTAAATATATTAGATATTTTCTAAAACATTTTTTATTGGATAGAACTAAAACTATTGACACTCCCATGAGTACCACATGTAAGTTGGATCTTGATGAAGATGGATAATCTTTTAATCAAAACAACTTATAGGGGAATTATTGGAAGTTTACTCTACATAACTGCTAGTCGTCTAGAAATTATTTTTAGTGTGTGTATGTGTGCTCGTTTTTAAGAAAACCCTAAGGAATCTCATTTACATGTTGTAAAGAGAATTTTCAAATACATCAATTGTACACTGAATCTTGGATTGTTTTATCCTAAAAAACAATCATTTGAATTAGTTAGTTATTCTGATGCTGAATTTGGTGGCTGTAAGTTAGATATAAAAAAACCTCTTGAACATGTCACCTTTTAGACAAGTCACTAGTATCTTGGTGTAGTATGAAACAAAATTCCGTTTCATTATATACTACATAAGATTAAAACATAGTTGTTGGAAGTTGTTGTGCACACATTTTTTTGATGAAACAAACATTACTGGATTATGGATGTCAATTTAGACATGTACCTATAAATTGTGACAACCTAATTGCTATTATCATCTCAAAAAATCATGATTCGCATTCTAGGACCAAGAACATTGATGTAAGGCATCACTTTTTGAGACATCATTATCAAAAAGGTTATATTACATTGGAATTCATTGGTACTGAATATCAACTTTCTGATATATTCACCAAACCATTAAATTCTGAGAGAATATATTACATTATACATGAACTAGGCATGATAAATTTAAAATGGATACCTTACTTGTTACTGGTTGAGGTCTTACTGTTCGATATCTTACTATTTCATGATTACAATTTATCAGCTAGTGTTTTATATTACTATCTCACCATAAATTTCATGTTTATGATCACACAGTTAGTATTCTGTGATTACTATCTGAGACTTACTGTCTCACCATGAAGTTCATTCACTGTCTCACCATAATGATCTGCTTATAGTCTCACTGTAATGCTAAGATTACTTTCAGACCGTAATGACCAGACATGGTCTCACTGTAAAAATTCTTTATGATTTTTGTACAGAAACCCATATCACGGTAAATATCATTTTCACATTTTTTTGTTTCCCTGCACTTTTACTTTTGTGAAGTTTGGTATTCCTGAATGTTAAAATAAAGAATGGGTCACTTTATTCTTCACTCGAGGTTTCTTCTACTTACTCATTTTGAACCCTTCATCATCCCTGTAACCCTTATACCTCTCGAACCTTCAGTGAATGCCAAGAATGAAACGTCCTTCATCATCGACACCTGAGAAGTGAAGCTCGAAGAAGAAGAAGATTGAACCTAATCTAACACCCGAAGGACCTCAAAATATGAATCTATTAAACCACATTGTAGTACCTGATAAAGAGATTTTCCCCAAATGGATTATGTCATGTAAGTCTCTGGTATTCAATGTGTTAGAACAACAAGGTTGGTTAGAATGGTTCTCGAAGGAAGATAAACCCATCGAACCTATGTTAGTGTTTATGTTTTACCAGTACGTACAGTTCCTTTTTGATTTTGATGATAGTTATGTTGTAAGAAGCTGGGTCAATGACCAGATATGGTCATTCTCTTTGAGGTTATGGGCCGATGCCTTTGGATACCTCGTGAAGGCATCTTTGGGGATTAGCAGAGAGTAAATACACCTTCTACCAAATTCTTTGACTATGAAAATTCCCTGAAATCCTTAACTGGAAATGGAACTTAGAGGAGATCCATTGTTATTGAATTATATGGATAATAAATGCTTCTGTTCAAGTTTATATAGAATTTGGATAGTCCCAGAAAACATGATTTCACTGTTTTAAAATATCAAGATGTGTTTCTGATCCACCTTATGAAAAATGGGCATAAGATCAACCTATACAAGTATATCATACTTCATATGTGTGAGTTGATCAAAATCACATCTAAGTAAACTTATCTACTTTACTCTCATCTAATCTCATCCATGCTTCTTGCATAAGGTATGGTTGGACACAATGTGGAAATGATTAAGGATTGTGAATTATTCCTTTAAAAAGTAATCATTAGGAGGATGAAAATAAACTGGAATCCTTGAAAAAAGGAATGGGTGGAAGACAATGATATAATTTATGAGAAATTAAATCCGGTGGATTATCCCTCAAGAGCAAGAAATAGTTCTGATCTTGGTTTGGCACCAAATGAGATTGTTGAGTATCCTGAAGAAGAGGAAGAAGAGGCTGAAGTGCCGCCTAGGGAAGCTGTAATTGTGGAGGAATACATGACTATTATTCTTCATGATGTTCTTGAAGAAGAAGTCCATGATCTTAAAGACAATTTTAATCTGGAAAATCAACTTGAGGCTCAAACAGAATCAGTTGCCAAAGAATCTGAAAAGCATGCCATGGAAGAGCCTATTGTGGAAGAGCCACCTGTTCTACAAGAGGTCAATCATGAGGAACTCCATGTGGAACAATCTGTTCCTGAAATGATCCCTTCAGCTGAAGAATGGATGGAGCTAGATTTTCATCTATCTAGATAAGAAATGAGTGAGGAACATAGAGATGAGTCTGTAGAATTAGACTGAGATCCTAATCCTTTCATTCCTGAGATGGAGGACCTGTTGAGGGGGAGAAAACCCCAAATATTGTGTCTATTGATGCTTCACATCCAGCTGAGTCAAGTCTTGTAGACACTCAGTAATAGTTTCCTAGTTTTCATGATGTGGATGACTCTCATCAGGTTAAAACAACTAGATTTGATCATTAATCTATATTCTAGTTGAAATCAGTCTTAAATATCGCACTTGAGAATGAACCTAAGTCTATTCCAGTCTCAAATCCCGAACCTTTATCTTAACAACCATCTTTTGCGAGTAAGGATGATCTGACGGAATTTTCTGCTACCCTCCTGTTTGGAGTTGTGAAACACATGAATACCCAACCTCTTCTTGTGACAAATTTAAGTGAGAATTATTCCTCACTATTATTAGAGAAAATTATTTGGAAAATACAACCTAAGATACTTAATGAGATTCAGGAAGTAAGAGTTGAAAATAAGCTGCTCAGTAATGAAGTGAAGACCGTAAGAAGTATGGTTGAAGACATGTAGATAGAGCAGCATTCGAGATCTGGTCATGTTGCTCCTCCTATAGAACCTGTTGCTCCTCAAATCTCACAGGTTATTGTGCCTCAGATTAAACCTTGTCTAGCTTCCATAGATGAAAAGATCCCTAATAAGAACAAACAAATTGTAAAGGAAATGATAGAGCTTATTTCCAATCATAATAAACTCACTGATGAGTATACAAGGTGCTGAATCAACTAAAATATCTAACCACAGCTGTCAATGCCTCTAAAGCATCTGGTCCATCCTCTAAACCCTCCTTATACAGTGATATGCTTAGAACTGTAGTTAAAGAAGTGCTTCAGAATGTACTCAATGGTTTCAATACGGATTCTTTATCTGATGTTGTCAAGAATTGTGATAGAGTTATTTACCTAGTACAAATCCACTCCAAAATTACTAATGATGCTCAACAAGATATTTCCAAGAATGTGGATTTCTAATTCAATAGAATCTTCTCCAAAAACTATATGAGAAATAATTTCAAGTAACCTGTTTAAAATATGCGGATTCCTCCTGTGACTCAAACTTTCAAAACCCAAGTCCAAAATCTCACAGAGTTTACTCGATTGTTGGAAAAGTTCATAAAGGACAAGGATGATTTTGAGAAAGACATGATGTATGGTGGAGAGATCATTAATGATTTCATCAAACTCATAAGGCCCTATCATCATGTCCAGAGTACAGCTGTTGTTGCTTTAGTGGCTGAATCTCTACGACCTGGGCATCCTACCTTCACTTTTTCTCTAGCCTCCACCACTATGTTTGTAGGCCAAGCACTAAGTCAGATCAGGCCTGTGATTCTAAATAAACAACTTCCTACATCTTCTTCTACTACTACTTTGGTTCCATAAGTCTATGAAGGCCTTACTTTACCCTCTTTATGAACAACCTCACTACCTTCTTCTACCTCGACCTCTGCCCCTATGGCTTCATCTTCTGCCAATGCTGCTAAAGGAAAAGAGAAGGATAGCCCATGAAGAAGAACAGTGATTACTCTTTTTTGATAGGAATGCTATTGCTTTTGTATTTCTCTTTTGTTTTGTACCGAACATTATTTACTATTAATGGAATGTGTATTTTTGACTTCTCTTATTCCACCTTTTTTATAATCCCAAAAGGGGATAAATTTCTTTATGTTAGCCATCTATCTCTATAGTTGAATAGAAGATACACCTTAACTTTACATGATTTGTGATCATCAAAAAGGGGGAGATTGTTGGACTCCTCATGTATTATTCATGTTTTAATGATCGCAAATCTTATTCAACCTAGTTAACTCCTTTAAATTATATCAAATCATGTGTATTAATGTTTAATGTATTGTCATGCTTTATGAAGATCCATTCAAGATTTTAATTTTTTACATTCAGTTTACTTAAGTTATACTATCGAGGATCTAATCTCATAATACCTTATTTGGAAAATTCTTAAGTATAATCCATTCTATTATCATCATTGCTTAAGTTTGAACATAGTTACTTTGAAAAGTCTGAGACACCATGAGACTTCCACTGGTTATTTATTTCTGACAATGTGAAAAAGACATCCTGATGTAGAAACCGTGAACAAGACACCGTGAAGCAAGGCACCATGAGGCTGACACTGTGAACAAGACACCGTGAAGCAAGACACCGTGAATCAGACACTGTGAATAGGAAACCATGAAGCAGACACCGTGAAGCAAGACACCGTGAAGAAGACATTGTGAACAAGAAACTGTGAAACAAGACACTGTGAAGTAGACACCGTGAACAAGACACCATTAATATAGGCACTGTGAAAAGGAGACAACGTTTCCATGACTTACTGTGACACCATTTATTATACTATTTTGTTGTATTTCAATTTAATTTCTAACGGTCATATTTAATGATTTTAATGCACTAACATAATTAATGTTTCTTTGAAGACATATCATCGGACAGTATGAGGTACGAGGTGCGGTATCCATGCAACATATCGTCTCCATTACATGAACTTCAAGACAATAGTGATGTGTGGCCACTAATCAAAGAGTGTGATACAAAAAAAGCAAGGCCATAAGCACCAAAATGTAGAATACACTTAGAGAAAGTCTAAAAAGAAAAAGGCCTACTGTATGAAACTCAACGCTGCTGAAGAACACACAAATCACTTTTGTAGCATAGAGAACATATTCGCTCTATTGAACCCCACGAAAAACACAAGCTGAATTGTGACATTCAGTTTTACATACGAGGACTCAATATCTGCATCTGCTTCATCTCAAGAAGTCCAATGATACAAAGACTAACACTCAAACCACTTCTAAAACTATCTCCATATTTCTTCTCTATTGTGTATCTGTTTATAACCTTTCGAACAGAGTGTGTAACTGTAGAACAACACATTTTTTCTCTTGCATTAAACTGAAGGATAAAAGATATCCTTACTCAACTATTCTTTTAATCTTGTTTATAACCACATATAAGTGTGGAAGAGGTCGGTGTGTGGCCTGGTTATTTTATACCCATGAAAACTATGGAAGAGGTCCCTATGTGACCCGGACAGTCTATGAGCTATTGTAATCCTTGATCCAGGATGTGGATCAAATATTATTATATAAACTTCTTGGTGGAAGGTGATCCCCAAGTGGAGTGGATTAGGTCTCATATCTGATTTGCTGTTAAATTTAGTTTTCCCTATTTTATTGCTATATTGTATAACTGAGAAATCACAAATTTTACGTTGATAGTTAGTCTCGGAATGATGTTATAATTGTTTTATATTATTACAATATCTTCAAATGTAATATTAATAATTAATATTAAGATTACAAAGAACAAATAAATCTTCTCATAAGTTATTCAAATAGCCAATCTCTTATCACCGCATGACCTTGCTTAACTAGGTTGTATCAAATTTTTGGGGAAATCTTTTAAGAAATAATTTTTATTGAAATTTTTATAGTTACTCAATTCAACCCTCCCCTCTTGAGTAATCTACTCAGAATAAAATATTCAAATTAGGAAGAATTTTATAAATTTATATTTTATAATACTTATTTTTTAAAGGTGAATTAATATATACTTTTCTTTTATTCCATCCGTTGAAAAATGAAAATAGCATTCATGCATTTGTACGACTTACCGTCTCTTTGAACAATGTAATTCATTTTTCTATAAATAACTGATATATATGACTCTAAATATGTATATAATAAATATATATAATATTTTTATCAATATAAATTATTTGTATATTATGTATCCAAGATTAATGTTCAATAACTGAAACTACCAAACTGATATAATAAGGATAACTGAAATAGTTAAAACCTTTAAATAAATATTTTAATAAATATTTTTTTTACAAAAAGTGGTTCTGAAATGTTATAAATGGTCCGTATAAGATACTATAATTATTAAAACTACTTTTATATTAATTTATAATAAATAAAAATTTATTATATGTGTGGTTAGAGTAATTTCTAAGTAAGGTTATCTCTAGGTAAGGGATTTAATTTAGAGACACAACAATATTATGGAATATTTATGATTAAGTATAAATTTGGTAAAATATTTTATTAAAAATACATTTTTTTTAAATATTAAAGAAGGTTTTTAATATTATTCAATTATTTTGAAATTAAATTTTCCCATGTTTTCCTATGTAAAAAATTATTTGAATGAAATATTTTTTTCCATTTTGAAAACAATAAAATTCATGACTATTTCAACAAAATATGGAATGAATGTTTATCTTTCATATGAGGAATGGACATATTTTACCTTTATCGTGAATTAAGTTATATTTTTGGCCTTATTTATATGCAAATAAGGCTCTTTTCCGATTAATGTTTTTCTTTTATAATTGCACAACTTGTAAAAACGAAATTATTTTGAAATGGAATGATTATTTTCCTTATGAAATATTCCAAGTGATCTTATGAAATCATTTTCCATCTACGATAAATTTTTTAGGTGTTACATATACATTAAGAAGTATTTGATCCAACGACACCATCATTATTCATTATGTGGATGGTTTTTTAATGAAAAGAGGAAATGATTATAAAACCCCATTATTTTCATGGGGTCTGACATAATGAATGTTTTAGGATATTTGACGCACATATGTGGGATTTTTATTCTGTGATAAATGGGACCTATATCTCCCTCAAATTTGTTGAGTAAAGATGAATAAATCATGAGATAAATAGGATTGGAATAAAGAGTAAAACCAGTTATGTAAGGGGGTCTATAAATTATTCATGTATTGTGAACGAACCTTGACTACTACAATTCTTTAAGGAGTGGACATATTCCACATTTATAACCTTATAAGTGATCCTTGAATACTAGAGATATGATTTTATATTATTATTTATATTCCACAATTCCATGTGTTATGCCTATATTATGATCTCCTGGTTTATTATCTTTGATTATTTATGATTCATATCTTATAAACTACCAGGATCTATTCATTGAATTAAGATTAAGATCTTTGATAAGAAGGATAAGTTTTTAAAACATAAATATCATGTTATTATACTATTATTCTTATGTAATGCTTATATGATCATTGATATATCACTTGTGTACCCTTAATAGGAATCTGATATCACTCCTTGGTTATGTTACATTTCCACATGTTATGATAAATGGTATTAAGTATGATAAGTCTAATAAGGGAACTAGTTATGAATAAATTTGTGGGATATGATTTTGATATTTTATGAAAAATTTTAATATGTTTCTATGTTTATAATTATTCTAGACCCCAATGATTCTTGCATGGATCAAAATGTTATGTAATTAGAATTCATCTATTAAGATGTAATATCTATTAAGGAAATGTATTGGTCTCTATAGTTGGTATCGTAGAAATTCTTAGTTAACCTATAGAAACTAGGATGATAAAGAATTATTAGTAACCATATGTATAAGTCTATGTACAAGTTAGAATCCAAAAAATTTGGTATTGTTTGGAGATGACCAAGGTTAAACCTAAGGTTTATTAGAATAAAGGATCATTAATTAGACATCCTATAAAATATTTTCATAGTTTTATGGGTTCTAACCATGATTATTGTTTCTCATCGAATGATTTTTTGTCTCAGTTAATGGATGGAACCAAAATGAATCATATTAATGTGGAATGTGATAGAATATGAAATGATTCCCCTCCGAAGTAACTAAATATTATGGGAGATGGAAGGAAAATATTTTTTCATGCTCAATCAGATTTCATATACAATAAATCCCACTATTCATGAAAATGAACATAGTAGGGATAAATATTGTATTAATTATTTTATGGGGGTAATGACCACTTTCTTTTAGTGGGTCACCTAGTTCACTAGATACTGAGAAATGGTTCAATACCACTAAATTATTAATTAAGGTTTTCTATTGTGAATAATTTGAAAATTTTAATTTAGTTTTTTATCATATGGAATTCAAATAATTCCTTTGATATACACTTTTCCTGAACTAAACAGAAGGAGAATAAATTCAATATATGGTGTGGGAATAATTTAAAAGCTTATTTTTTAACGTGTAACATTATAATATTCTTCATATGAAATTGTAGAAATATTTACTTTAGTTAAATAATAATAATGATAAATAATTTATTACTCATTCGGAAATTTTCAAAAAACATGTGCGGTAAGCTTTTGGTGTTATCAAGGATCCCAAAACTAAGGCAGATCATTTCTTTTGTATCTCAAAACTATGTATCTGGAAGGAATTACCCATAATGGAATTCAATCACTATGAATAAATTTGTCTATGTGCTATCAAGGACAGGATAGGGATTGAAATTACCCATAAATCTTATGTTTTTTATAACAAAAGAAGAATAAAAGTCAATGTAAATTCGAAAAACTATGGATAGTAGAAGATGATATTTTGTTTATTCTATAAATGTGGGAAAAAACATGGGGGTAATTTTATTAAGAGAACCGATATATGTTTCAAATATGGTAAGGAATATAATAAGTCAATATAATGTTGAAGTAGAGGGAATAAGTTAGATAATGATATGAACATGTAGAAATTTCCAACAACTACACCACACACACTCCAATATTTTAGATGCCAGAAGTATGGGTATTTGTCTAAGAAGTGACCAAACCTGATGTTTAATGATGGTGATCAATTTTTTCAACCTCATGAGCCTATATAAAAAGGGAAATATCATTATATTACTATTTCAAATGTGGTTTATAATAATAAAGGGGGTAATGGAAAACCTACCATCCACTTTAGAACTAGTAATGTATTATTTGATTCTCGATCAACCATTTTTTTATATCTAGATACTTTTCCATCGGTATCAAAGTACCACCTCAAAAAAATCATTTTGACTTAGCAGGAAAACCCCATGATATTATGATGATCACATCCTAAGTCTATGATTTTATTTCAGCTAAATTTTGTGGGAATATGTTCCTTGAAAATCATGACATTCATCCTCTAGTTTAATTTGATGTTATTTTGGTAATAGATTAGATTTATTTAAATTAATCCCACATAAATTTTTTTGGTAGGTAAGTCTCATTTGACATAATTAACCAACCTATGATCACCTATTTGTGTGATGATAAAAATGAGCATCCAATGTACATTAAATCCATTTTATTGGTCATGATGCCAATTCAAAAGGTGGGTTTATCTCATTTTAGTTGGGATAAACACAAAAATTAAGATATAAATATTGTAAAGGAGTTATTGATTTTTTTCTAGAATAGTTATTGGTGTTCCTGTAAATGAATATTTTGGAGTTGTTAACAGAACTCATAACTAGTGCTATGCTTGTTTTCAAGACACTATGTAGAATAACATCGATTGAGTTGGAAGAATTAAATAATAAACTCCATGCGATTATTGACAAGGGATTGATTTATCCATATCATCACTATGGGGTGAACATATTATATTTGATAAAAAAGGATTGATCAATGTGACATTATATTAATTATCAAGAAGTTAACAAGATAACTATAAATAAAAAGTATCATCTAGCTCGTATTGATGAATAATTTGATCAATTATTTAGATATAAATACTTTTACAATATTGATATCTAATTTGGATGTCATTAATTAAATTTCCAGAATGTGTATATACCAAATATGGTACTCCATAAAATTTATGGACATTATGAATTTATATTGATTCCTTTTGGTCTTACTAATTATCATCTTATCTTCATGAATTTAATTAATCCAGTCATTATAGAATACCTTGATTGGTATGTGGTATTATTTATAAATGATATTATTATTTAATCAATGAAAAATTATTAGAATGTATACCTTTTGAGAGGTTTACAAAAGAACCTAACAAAAGATAAGCTTTATAAAAAATTCAAAGTGTTAATTTTTTTATAAGAATGTTTCAATCTTATTTTATATGACCTCATGATAAGTTATATCGATAAACCCTTTAAATACATAGGTTATTGATCCTTTTCCTTTACAACCATGGTGATTGAGATCTGTAGTTTTTGTGCTTTTGATGGATAATGTTAGCTCTTTTTGTATAATTATACATAAATATTGAATCCTACCACCATGTTAACTAATAATATATCCAACTTCCTTTAGATGGATAGATGTTGGGATTGTATTAATGAACTAAACTAAAGTCTAGTGAGATCCTATATGCAAACAATACACTATATTGGGGAAAGATTTTTTATCTATAGAGCCGCATAAATGAAAGGAAAATGATGTTTCCACATGTATAATTATATGGTCATATATTATTCCTCACTTAAATTTAATATTCATGATTAAAATTACCAAACCCAGTAATTGGAGTTTGTTTTGGTAAGCCTTTCGTTGAATATATAGTGGAATTATCTCCATGGGGAAAGGTGTGACATAAATACCATTCACAAATTATTTTAGTATATTTTCACTAAAAAAGCGGTAAATATGAACTAGAGAAGATGGTTTTAGGTGATTATTGAATATGATGTCTCAATGCATTACTAACCTGAGAAAGAGAACAAGTAGGTAGATGCACTAACTTTAAATGATCGTTAGTTATTATCTATGATAAAGACTACAAATGATCAAATATTTCTACAATTTCAATTTATGGATCTTTAATTATTAATGGAAAGGGTAATCCTTATATTTCACAATTGAGTTTTCAACCATCTGTCGAAGTGAATATTAAACAGGAACATACAAAAAATGTATAGTTTTAGAATATGGTGAGATATGTTCCTAAGTTCATCCTTGATTTTAATGGAATGATATATTTTAAGAACCATTTATGTGTACCTTTGGTAAAATATTTGAATAATAATTTTATGGATAAAGATCAAATTTCATTATTCTATATTTATCCTTGATGTATGAAAATATATATATATTTTAAAGAGTATTTTTGGAGGGGTGGCATGAAGAGAGATATTTCATAGAATGTTTCACATTGAATTTTATATGAATTATTTAATGTATTGGGGCATAAATATAAGGTGTTTTTACAACCATTACCCATACCAAAATAGATATTGAAACATCACCCCGATGTTTTTCATCAAACTCCACAAAACATTAAATGGAACAATTTTATTTGGGTTGGAGTTGATCACCTTACAATATTATCACACTTTACTGACATTAAGGATTATTTTTCTCCTGATTAAATTAATTGGTTATAAATTAATGAATCGGTAATATTTCAGAGTGTACCCCTATCAATGGTATTTGGATAGGATCTATAGTTGACAAAAATGTTTTGGAGAAGTCTTTAGAAATATCTAGATACAATGTTATATTTCATCACGACATATAACCCTCAAATATGTTATCAATATAATAGGACCATTCATGAACTAAAATACATGATGACATATTCCCTATATATTTCTAATGTGGTTGCGTTAAACACCTTCTTTTGGTTGAATTATCTTACAACAATATCCTTCACTCCTATATTCAGACGGCTCCTTATGAATCCCACTATTATAAGAAGTGTATAACTCCATGATGCAAGAATGAAGATTTTTAGGTAAACCTATGAAGACCGGATCTATCAATGTAAAAAACAAGATATGATTATAGACTTTCAACAAAACATTAAATAATCTAAGTGTCGACTATTAGTTATATTGACAATCATCAGAATGATCTTGATTTTGAAGTTTGAGAAAAAAATGATCATATAAATATCTCCATCGAATAGGATAATGATATTTAGGAATATTGGGAGGCTAATCCCTTGGTATGTCCTTCCTTTTGAAATGTATTATCATATCGTGATGGTAGCATATCGATTGGATATTTCACCAAATCTCCCTAATGTTTGTTATGTTTTCCATGTATCTCTCATAAGGAAGTACATACCTAATCTATCCCAGTTAATAAAATTATAGGTTATACAACTGGAAGAAGAACATTCCAATTAATAGAATCCAATACAAATTCTAGATCATAGAGATGCATTTCTATGAAATGATACTTCTCACACGATAAACCTTTTATGGAGAAACCACCAATTTGGGGAAACGACATCATAACTTCAGAGTGCGAGGAGGTAGAGGAACCCTCATCTATTTTTATTAGAGTGATTAATTTTTAGGTTAAAAATAATTTTATGTGTAGTATAATATAACACTCAAAAATTTTAATAAATTATTTATATTTAAATAATTTTATTTATTCGATATCTTGTGTTACATGCAATGCCGAGTTTAAATGAATCACAATATACTATTAAAATATTATTATTCAAAATGATAGTTATCTCCTTGACATTTGATAGAAGTGTTAATACGGATAAAAATAATTTCAAAAATAAATGGTTATATATATAGAAAATTATTTCATTAGTTATATATTTATTATAAATTAAAATAAAAATCATTTGAACAAAAAATATTTTTCTTCAAAAAATATTTTTTATTAGATAATGTATTTTTATATTCATTAATTAAACTGACTACTATCGGTGAATCATTTCAAAAAAAATTAAATATTATATACCTGATAAATTGTTTTAAATAATCAAAAAAATATTTTTCTTTTTTTATAAATTCAATAAATCACGTTTTAACATTCAAAATTCAGTTTCCCTATAAAATCAATTTTTAAAAATTTTGAGCACATACAT
Source organism: Viscum album (assembly GCA_963277665.1). Classification (NCBI taxonomy): domain Eukaryota; kingdom Viridiplantae; phylum Streptophyta; class Magnoliopsida; order Santalales; family Viscaceae; genus Viscum; species Viscum album. Next base: position 1,881,004,368 of record OY728138.1, on the reverse strand, counting down.
TAAAATTAGTTTCTAAAATGTATATATGCTTAATTAGATAATATTAATTAGATATTTTGAATCATGATGTTCAAATTTATTAAATAGACCCCTTTTGTCAATAAGAATAGTAATTGTTGTAAAATTTGTCACCTCGGTAAAGAGTAAATCGTGTAAATATAGGTTAAAAAGTAACAAGGATGTAATTTCTTACCTATATTATTTTAAAGTTAAATAAATTCCATAATTTACACATTAGGTTTTATATTGTGTTGTATAATGGACACATGTCCATGAAGATGAATTAAAAATTATATCAAACAATCAATGTTACAAAATATCACACTTTTGGTTTTTCATAACTTTTTTGTGTCCACATATCGAAATAATTAAGTTATGAATTAATTTTCATGCTTGTTTTTAGATTAAAACAATTTTTTCAAGATATAAATTTATTTACAATATTTAGAAATTATATGATGAAAATAGTTTCTTTTGAAACACTCATGCAGTGTGCCATCATTAAATAAAAAATATAATAATTGATTTAAAAAATATTTAAGGATATATAAATTACATCATTAAATGTGACCCATTAATTTAATAGGCAATTTGATGGACTTGTGAATAATTATATTCTAATAAACCCTTTTTTAAGTGTTTAATTTAAAATTAAATGAATACTATCAAAATTGAAAGTAATGATATTTTATCAAAATAATATTTAATAAATATATTGAAAAATATAAAAAAATAATAAAATAAGACAAGTTGACTATTATATAATCTAAAATATAATAAATTTTCCATTTATGGGAAAAATCTACATCTTTTAGGTAAAAATTACACACCTTTAATATTGAAAAATTTGATACCATAAATTAAAATTGGTCAGCTAATGGTTAATCAAAATTATAAAGATTAAAATTATACACAAATTCTATAAATTATTTTTTATGGGATTAAAACAATATACTACCTTATATTTCAATAAATACCCATTTTTAGGAACTTTTATTAAGAATTAATTTACTATAATTTAATATTTTGGGAAATTCTAAAACTACACGTCACCTCAATTATAAAAGGGAGCCTCTTACCCCACATATTCACACACAGTGAACATTTTATCATTAAACAAATATGAATATTTCACTTATAAACATTCATATCAACATTTAATAGGATCTAATATTCCAAAAAGTCCAAACATATAACCCTTTATAGGATATCTAAAGGATTAGTTTATAAGAAGAGGCAATCTCCTTAAACGACCAAATTAGTTTATAATATTATTTACCTCATATAAATCTATGTTATGAATCATAGAATAAAAATTATTTATACTCAATATAAATATATTTTATTAGGATTATGAAAACACCATTATATTCATTTTTTCCATCAAATGAGAAGTGAAATTATCGATCGTGCATACGTACGACTTACCATCTCCACATAGCGATTCAAACAAATTTCATGAATATATTTTGTGTATGGGTTTTATGATCGGTTTAAAATTTCTATATAATATTAATGAAAAAAATTATCTTTTAGGAAAAATAATATCATGTCTACCTTTTTACCGTCCAATCCATTGAGAAATGATAACGTCGCTCATGCATACATGTGGAGTGCCACCTCTACGAATCGATGTGATTCTATTTTCATTTACATATTTATTGGATGGTAATTTGGAAATCTTTTAGGAATATATTTGATATATATGGTATAATAATGATTTAATAAAGGTTAATTAATATTTACCTTTCTATTTTACATCTATTTAAATATAAAAATAGTGTTCATACAAACATATGACCTACCGTCTCTAGGAATGATGAAATTCATTTTTATATATCTATCATTTTTGTACGACTATAAATACATACATAATGAAAATATATGATATTTATATCATGATAAATATTCTTTATATGATGGAACTAGGATAAATATTTAAGGAAATGGACTACTAAATTGATATACCCATGACAAATGAAATTATTCACACCTATAAATAATAATTTTAATGAGGAGTTACTGAAAAAGGGGGAGTTGAAATGTTATAAAGGTATGATATATGATATATTAAGTTATAAAAATAATATTTTATATAATTATAACAAATATAAATTTATTATATTAAATTATAGTGTACATTATAAGCAATGTGAACTCAATGTAAGGGTTTTTATTCAAATTCTCCTTAATATTCTGTGTTGTTTATGTTAAAGTATCTACTAGAGAATATATTACATTGATGTCTATATTTTTAAAAACTATTTTGAATAATTTTTTCAATATTTACTATCAATTTTAATGTAATTTTTACAAATTTTTTACTTTTGAAAAAAATGGTTTGGAATAATTCATTTTATCACATTCCAAGTGAGTACATTGTGACTTTTTTGAACAAAAATAGATGGAATATTTTTTAACATATATGGAATTAATTGATTTACCTTCCATAATGATTATAATTTTTCATAAATTTTCATTTAAAGTTTTTTAATGTTATTTTTAAAGATTTTTTTCTTTATAATTATTCATCTTTTTGAAATAAATTATTTTGTAATGGTAACGTTATTTTCTCCAATATTTATTTAATGTGTTTTTTTAAAATAAATTTCCATCTAATATGAATTTTATCAATGTTAATTGTACTTTACATAGGATATGATCATAGGATACATCCTTTATTCATTATCTATAAGTCTTATTTTTGTGTTGAAAAGTTGAAATTTTTATGAAATCCATTAGTTTTCATGAGTTATGATATGTTGAATGTGTTAGGATCATTTGGCACATGTTTCTATGATTCAATTTATATAGAATGTGGGACATATATCACCCTACAATTAATTTGGTAATGTTTTATTTCTATTAAAGATAAAAAATACTATAATTGGTACTGAAACCAGTTTAGTAAGTGGAAAGCTCCCCTATTATAGTGTTGGTAGTTATCCTTGACATCTAAGATGGTTTTTGGAGTGAATTAATTCCATTATAGTAGTCTTGGAAATGAACCTTTACTATTAAGGAAAATTTTGTATATGATTATGTCTATGATGAAATTCCATGTCTTATGTTAATATAACGATCACATGGTTCTTATTCTTTGATTCCACAATGATTCATGTATTTTGAACTACCACGATATATTCCATGATGTAAGATTATGATCTTTGATAGCTATGGTATGGTTTTTCAACATTAATATCATGTTTTATACCCTTATACACATGTTATGTAAATTTCATCATTACAATCTCTCTTATTTAAACATACTAATAATATGAGCTCAATCTCTTATGATTTTTACCATCCCTAAGTTATGAAGAAAGGCATAAAATATAATACGTCTAAAAATGATGATAGTTATGAAGAAATAAGTTGGAGAATATGTTGATATTTAATGAACATGTTTTTCATCATAACATGTTTCCAGAAATACTAGACCTAAATAATTCTTTCTTGGATTGAAATTTTAGGTAATGAATATTTATCTATTTAGATGTAATATATATGTAAGGAAATTATGTGTTCCTATAAAAAAAGAGAATCTAAATTCAATATTTTCTCAAATAATTATTACTAATATTTTATTATTAGTTTTTATAGAAGATTATGAATATTATGTTTAGTACATAAATTTTCCTTTTTATTATTCCTGATTTAAATTATCTATAGTAAGGTTTCTCATGGTTTTTGATTAAATATAATTGATTTTGTTTGAGAAGGTAAAATTCATTTAAGTATAAAAAATTTATAAATAAGAATAATAATTAGAAGAAGGTAGTATTTATAGTTTGACATCAACTTATCTATAAACATGTGTGGGGTAACTTGTTGTGTTTAGAGGCTTAATTTTTGATGATTTTAAAAGTATACACTTATTATTGACGATATTTGAAATTTTGATCATATAGATCTGGGTGATTTCATAGAAGCATGTGAATATATCCAATAAATTGGATCATTGAGTATTATAAATTATTGATCCTTGTATATTGTTTTATGACTAATCACTCAAAAAAATTGCAACCCTTTTTAGATAATATGATCAATTAAAAAATGAATAATGGTTTTAAAAGTTAATGGGATATAATGTCCTAAACTGATTTTCCCTACTCTCATTTAACATTAGTAATAAAAGTTTCTATTAGGGTCTCCTCAAAGGGTATTTGAATAAATAAAACTACATGTATTCAATTCATATGAAAACTACATATAATATTATATTTTTTCTATTTAAATTTTATAAAAATCATACCATATTTCATAGATCATTTTTAAATTAAAATATATATATATATATATATATTACTTTCTTTGTTCTTATGAAAAAATTTCAATAATTAATAGAAATTTTAATTTTGTAATAACTTTTCATCATAATAATAATTTAAAAAATATTCCAAAAATTAAAAAATGAGTTTTTATAAAATTTCATATAGAAGATCCTTTATTAATTTTGACTACTGGGAATGAGTGATGTGTAATTACTACACCTTTTTTCTCAAAATCAATGAACATTGTTTTTAAGAATATATTTTTTTTGTTTTAAGTCACCATAATATATAAAAAATTAAAATGGATCCATTATCTCTTGAAACATTAGAAAAATAAACCTAGTACTTTTTTTATGTGTATGAAAAAATAGAACTTGAATCTAATATTTATTTTCATGGAATCACCATAATTAAACCACTATAAATAAAATACATTTATAATATGTGTAAAAATTAATTAATGTTACTAGTAATTTTTTTACTATAAACATAAATATATTTATCCTAGAGTCATTTTTCACATGTACTTATGAATGATTCTTGATTTTATCCATTAGTGTCTACAAAATCCCAAAAAATGAAAATTGTTTCTTTATAAGAATCCTTTGAGAATAAAAACTGTTTCCATGATCAAACAATCTTGATTGCTCACCTATTTTTAGGAAAATTGTCAATGGGTCATTTTTTTATGATGAAATGAATCTATAATAAATATTAAATCATAAATATATTCGATTCCTTTGGGATAAAAATTATAAAAAAAATATTTTAGTAAAAAGTATTTATTTATATGTGTCATTTCAACATTAAATGATGAAAATAAATTAATTAGTATCATATTTTTTCAAAAATGGGGATAATAACACATAATTAATTTTGGACATGTGTGAAATTTTTTTAAAAAAAATTATAAATGTTCTAAAAGTTATTGAAATTGTTTTTCAAACAAATAACACCCATGGTTAAAATATTTAATCTATTAACGGTAAAAAAATTAAATGGGTTTATCATTAAAAATGTTTTTTTATAATTTATATACATAAAATTATAATTTTGAAAACAATTATTATGTATTAGGATAATGTTCAAGATATAAATAACATAGGATATGTTCCACTATTATTATTTTTCTTCTACACATGTTTTTTATTTTGAAATTATTTATGTATTTGATATATAATGAAAATTATTGTATAATTTGGACTTTTGAAACACTAATGGGTAAATTTAAGATATACAATCTCATAAAAAATTATTATCGGTGATCATCATTACCATCATCCATTTTTTAAACCGTTCTGGTCTTCCAAAAGTGAACTCTAAAGGGTTTATATGAAGAAACTAATATATAAATTAACAAAAAAACAATTGATGTCTACTGATAATTATTTCTTTATAAAAAATTTCATGATCCTAAATTATGCTAACTAATAACTTATTTCTGGATGTTAATAGCTTTTAGAATCAAAGATATGTTTTTCATACGTATTTTAATTGATTCCCTAATTCTTCAGACTCCCATAGATTTGTGCACATGGTTTCAAGGAAATATTATTCCAAACTGGTTGATCTTATTATACCTCTGGCACATAGACAATGATGATTAATTAAATGGTTATTTAGATGTGTCCTTTTTAAAAGAGGTGGTTTAGTTTCATTCATTTAATATCATTATTTTTCCTTTTGGGAATAATGAAGAAGTATATTTTTCACTAAAATTTATGATAAATTTTTTTGAAGACATTTGGTTTTATGATTTTGAGATTATCTTGATCAATACTTTTCATATTGAAATTTATTTATCATCTCAGAATGATTATTGAATTTTTTTAAAGGGTATAATGGGTTATTAGTGGAATTTTATTAAATTCATTAAAATGGCATTTAGTATTTGATTTTATTTTTGATTCCCCCATCACGAAAATATGGAAAGGATTATTATTCATATATTAAAATATATTCAATAGAATACTATTATTCTGTATTTATAATTTAATTAGACATAAACTAAAAATTTATTATGATAATAAAAAACTTATATGACCATATTTTTTTATATCTATATTGTTGTGTACTTCACTCAATCCTTTCCTTTAGTAATCCTTCCCATAAATGGTGACTCTAGGTTTTCATAGAAGTGTTTTATGAAACATAGAATTATAATACTCTAAATTCATTCATCGTTGTCACTCATTTGGAGAATTTTATTTCGGTAAAGACTTTATTAAAAGTTCTATCAATGGTAATAACCTTCCCATCCTTCCATATACATGAAAATGTATCTATGCTCAAAAATATAAACATAGAAAAATTTATCATGTTGAATTGTCTTATGACAATGTCCTTGTGACTAATTCATATATCTTGGTCCCTAAACAAGATTCACCTTTGGACACCATAGTTTAATTTTTCTATACAGGTTGATACATTTTATAATGCACAACCTATTATTATAACTGTAATATATTCTTCAAAAAAATAGTTTGTGTCATTGTTGACCCATGCTTTTATGGTGAATCTGATAATGATGGTCCAGAATGAGTACAATAAATTAAGGACATGATTTAAAAAAAAGTTAAAAATATAATGGTTCAGTTTGATGGATTTATCACATCCCACCCCAGATGTACTTAGAAACATATATATAATTATACATTCAAAAGAACAATGGTCACTAGATCTTCTGGGATTCTTTCAGAGAGAACAACCATCTTTCTTCAACTAGAAGTTAATGAGGATCTCTATCCATCAGTAGAAGAATTTGATTCCTCCTACTTCTGTAGTTTAATAGGATTAGTATTCCATTAATATTATGAACTATGTTATTTTTTTATGGTTGTTCAAAAAGACAAAGTATATCCCTCAATCAAGGAACAAGAAAAAAATGATCATTTTAATGATATATTAATAAATAAATAACTTTTAATAGTTATTTAGAATCATATAGTGAATTTATGATTGATTTTAATTTTATATTTTATAAAATACTAGTTTTCATTACGTACAACCTTTTTAGAAATATTTTTTAGGGATTTCTTGGTTACTTCCATATTGGTATCCAGTTTTTCCATCATATATTGGAATATATTTTTGATTTTATTTGATTTATATGGATCTAAAATGAATCGAATAATATTTTCCATCAATATTGACTCACTTATGACCTTAACCCACTTAATATGATGTAACAATAGATGAATTTCCCATCTCACATAGTAGTGATTAAACATATTGTTGTACTGACTTTCAATGAGATATAAATGACATATTGATGGTTAAAATCCAATTTCTTGTGCATCAAAAAAATTATATTTTATGATGAAAATTTGGACTTTATTGATGATATTATTAGCCATTTATATTTTGAATTGATCATTTTAAATTGAATAAGTAATTATTTTTTAGAGGAATATTGTCTTTGAGGCTTCTTCTGGACCACTCAACAATGATTCTTCGATGTAATGAATTTCTTCTTCGTCAAAGAAATATGATGAACTAAATTTAATACTATTCTTATTATTTTCTCAAATTGGCCATATACCATGTTAAATTATTTGAATATGGTTATTACCAGACCAAATAAGATATGGGATGTTTTATTGTTGATAGGTAAATAATTTTAGTTAGGTTTTTATTATAATGACATGTTGAACTGGTGATATAGTACATATTTTTGTTGATTAATTCCCTTAAGGTTATTTATTTTTGTGATTTTTATAAATCTTTAAATACATGATGGGAGTGAATACATTATGACACATAACTTATCCACATTTAAACACATATACATTAGTATGACACTTCATTGACACATCTTTGTATATATTATGTTACGTTTAATTATTTTTCATCTCCTGAAATTATTTATGAAATGTTTTTTTAGAGTTTGTGGTATATCATTTAAAGGTTGTTAAAATAAAATAAAATGAAGTGTTTATCCAGTCAAAGGTAAATTGAAGTACCATTGATGGATGTTGGATTGTGTTAAATCTAATTTCAGTACCATGTTGAGTAAATTCCATTATTTTTTATATGTTATCATATGTGTGTTTATTTTTATTCAATTCTTTTATGATGTATTCCCATTATATATCATGTGTAAATTTTAATAATCCTTTTAATTAATAAATTTTTGTATGTATGGTTTTCATAACCCACCCATATCTCATACCATCTTATATTAATGACAATATAAGCATCTAAATAACTTTCTTAATAATGTTTTCATTGGAACATGTTAAAATTTTATAAATACATTAATACACAATCACTATTATTTTATAAATCAATTTAGGTGGTAGATAAATGTAAAAAAATCATTAGTTAATTATATCCATATAAAAATATAATATTTAAAAATATTAAATAAGTGAAAATTGGTTAAAATTTATATTGTAATTTACAATGATTTGTGTTATTATATTGTAAGAAGGGGTATGATTCACAATATCTACATGAATTACACAATATGGTGGTTTAGTGGTGTATTTTATATATAAAGTAAAATAAAATTATATGGTGTTTTAATGTTTTAAAAAAATTATTAATGATTTAATCACCAATAATTATTTGATTAATTATAATAATTATACTATAAAAATTTATATAGTAAATCTACTAATATAGTGGATCATTGAATACTTTGTTATGATGAAAGCATTTAATCATTGGATTATTATTTGAATCAAATCCAAATACATATGTTATAGGATACTCAATTATTAAGGTACTCATCATTTACATTTTGATACATAATAATGGGAATAGTTAAAATATTTCAGGCATGTTAGTGGTTTTTGGAGATAGAAATGACTCAATAACTTGATACAAGATACATGAGCTAGTACATTACTTGAATTAAGATTCACAATGTGAATGATTGTTTTGTTATAATTCAGGATATTTGATTTAGGAAGTGAAAATTCATTCATAATGTGAAATTATATGCATTTTAATAATAGGGTTTTCATGATTTTAATCTGAGGTGACATGATTTGTTGTGTTTCATCATTTATAAATGTTCATGATGTAAAACTATAATTCATTTTTTAGATGAGTAAGGAAAAAAATATTATTTTTTAGCATTTCTTATTCCTATTAACCTTATTCCTTCTACATAGAACCATAATCCCTCTCTAGGAAATTATTATCTCACATATCTCCATCTATTTTCACACTTCGATATATGGAAAATGGTTTTATTCCACATTTCTAATCTGGTGTTTATTGTCCAAATCTAGAGAAATCATATTCTATTCTCATTGGTCAAACCCAGTTAAACTCTCAATGTATATGTTATAGATTATATTTTTGGGATGTTCTAATAATATAATTGGTTGTCATTGGAAGAATCAACACACATATTAAAGTATTTGGCCTATGTGCATCGGTTGGACCCAGACCATGGTCTCTTTTGGGTCTCCATAGGTATGTTTTACATTGTCCAACCTTTTGGGTATGGGTTCCCCTTATTCTAGATTCTAATATTCTAATTCTATAGAACTAGGGATGGTTACAAGATTCAGAGTGGTGAAATTGTTCTATGATATTTACCTATATCATCAAAACATTATTTCACCTAAGGTAGGTGGTTATTATCATTTGTGTATATATATATGGGTTCATTTCCATTTTTTCCCTACATTTGTAGACCTAATATACCAACCCTTATCATGTAACCACATGTGGTCTGTGTGTGTTTCCCATGATACATATGCTTCATGTTTACTTTCTTGTTATTTTAATAGGATCATTACTTTTTTTCACATCACATTATCTTTGGTTCATAATTTGTATCAAATATCACATGTGATTTTCCTATGTCATCTATTATTGTGGGTGAAGTTCTATCCCTATGGAATCTCCCCTGAGGGGGATGTCTCAAACATTGGCTGGTATATCCATGAGAAATCCCTTCAAGAGGGTTTGTTTCAATTATTTTAATAAAATCCCATCGATGGGGATGTGTTTGGTGGTTGGTCGATATTCCATTCGAAATGGAGTTGAAGAAATAGTAGTTAGTCTCAAAGGACCTTGAATATGTGTTGTGATTTTTTATATTCTTTTTTTAACTCTATTCTATTTAGTTTCATGGAATGAACCATAATATATTATACACTTATGTTATGGAAATTTGGTGGTATACTATTGGGTTTCATACTCATAGCGTACATGTTAATCTCAGTATGCTTATTGATTTGATGACTAAGGATCCAATGAAGGGAAAATGCCATGATCTATGTAATGGAGAAGGGATGGATGGCAGGTGCAGGCATCATAGGATGGACATCATTCAGGGATTTCCAATACTATTTTTTCTTAATTAATATTATTTTTTATATTGATAAACCGCTTTTGGGGATTTGTTTATTCATTTTTTATTATGCCACTAACATTAAAAAACGTTATTGATTGGTATAATAATTTTCTTGTATACTAAAAATCTGATGATTTATTTATTAATTGTGAATTGAATATTTTTTTATCACATCCATAAAATTCAATTATCTTCACCTAATACTAAGGGTAGTTTATACCCACTATATATATTTATTGAACCTTTCTAGTTGTTGGAATCCTCATTTTATGGGGAAGAATTCCCAAGGTCATGTAGAATTCCAACATGGAAAAGTTATTTCGTTTGGGGTGTCAAAAAGTGGTTTCATTCCACTTGGTTAATTTATATAATTCCATTCTTTAACTTGATTCAGGATACGGTAGATAAGAGATAGAATGGTTGGGAATCAGATTGGGGAATTGTGTTTGTGCATATCCAGTACATTATATTGGACCTTCAAGTTATCATGAATTTTGGAATTGATACTCTTATTTTCTAACGTTACCATTGATTTAAATTCACTTTGGTTGATTCACATGGTGTTGTTATATTGGGTTATGGGATTCATTTTTCATTCATGAATAATGTCTAAGCATGTTGGATCAAATTCCAGATGCTTGTTTCTTCAACTAAATAGATCTCAAATAATTTAAATTCCTATTGAAAATATGATTCATTCTTTTGGGGTATTATTTCATTCATTCATTTATTTGAGAATAAGAATTATATTATAAAGTGTAAATATAATTGTTACTAACAAAAAAGTATTGGAGACTTGACAAAGTACATTCGTACTACTTAGGGTGTACTACCACGTTTTTGAAGGGATCAAATTAGGTTGATCCTAATTTTAATTAATTAGGGATTTATGTGATCTGTTGTCAGCCTTCATGCAATAGATTTTTTGGTTTTTGAAGGTTTTATGTGGTATTTTTGGACATGTCACCACATAGACATCATTCAAATACAGATTTACTACCTATTGTTTAGGAGTATATAGCTAATCATGCTCCCATTATATTGATATAATATTAATATTTTATACTAATCCATCTAGGACTCTTCCGACTACAACATGTTCATTGTGGAGGACCCAATAGGGGTTGGCTGATGAAGGTCGAATATGCATTTGACTTCTAACACTAGTATCTTGCATAATTATAAGGAAATGGTGTAACCTTGGACATAAAAGGATATATATGAGTCATTGAGAGGATATTTTCCTTGGTGGTGACCCTAGAGGATAGAAATGTGAAGCTTCCATCCATTTTGCATCAAGGTATTATGGAATGGTGGTAGTATGTTATGATTTAGGATAGAAAACATTATGTACTAATTTTGGAATCTATAAAGGACCTCTTACTTGAGGGTTTCTTCCCTAATGTGTTGAAGTTTTATTGTTATCAATATTCCAAAGAGATCAAGTGGGGAAAGATTCCATTGTTTTCATATTTAGCGTGATTCACCTAGTCAATTATATTTTCTCATATTCTAATTGTGTATGAGGTGTTGAAATATAGTAAAATAAAGATTGGTCTATGTTATGGACTGAAATTCTTGTTTAGGACCAATGATATGGAATTATATGATGTTGTTCTCCATAAGGATGTGATGGTTAATAACAGAGTTGATGATTATATTTCTACATGTATTCTTCTTAGAGATAGAGGATTGAAAAGGGTCTCCTCCAATGATATTGCAGTTTTCATTCTAGTAACAAAAAAAATGAATTCATAGGATGGATTTTAGGGAATTAGTTTATAGTTAATGTATGGAAGAGGTTCTTTGAATATCAATGTTGGAGATAAATTTTGGATGGTGTTATTACAATATAGAGCAATGTCACAATCCCATAAACTTTCATGTTTCTCCCATTTTGTATCACTAGTATGGTAGGAATAGTCAATTGAAGCATTTTTTCTCAAATAACTCATCGATTCACATAGTGATATATGGATATGGTGTGTGTGAAATACATCAATAAAACATGCAAACCCTATATGTTTTAGTGAATTAGGGGACTTGTTCAATAATAGGGTGTCATAGAGTGGTTTTTGGAACAGTATATGTGGTGATCGGGCTTCGACTGCAGGTGGAGAGGGACCTTCAATAGTTCAATGTATGGCCATTATATCTTTTATTCACACTATTTCATTTTTCTATACAATCATATCACATATTTTAATACCATATCATGTTTTTTATAGGTTAGATTTATAAGTTAAGATGTATTCTTTTTTGTAATCCATTGATAAACTCTTAGAAATAATGTGGACCATACTTATATGTATCTAGAATGTTTGATGGTGTTTTCTGGCTTCAATTATGTGTGGAAATTTTAAATTTAGAGTTGTAAGGTCTCAATATGATCCATAGAATGGACTGGTCTACTAATTATCAAGTACATATCGACGTTTATTAGAGGCAATTATATTTAACATTTCCAGAAGTGGGGATGTTCCTTTTTACTAGTTAGTGGGAAATCGAGAAATGTATAGTGAGACTAGATACCCATCAGTGAAATGTTGTTTCATCATAGGTGGCTGGCATGATCCATGTAGTGGATCAGATAGTGACTCCCTCATATTTTACTCTCATGGTAGACCAGAATAGAGATGTATCCTACATGATTTATCAGGGTTACATCCAAATAGGGGAGTTTATTTTGATATCAAGATCCCATCTAATGTATAAAAAATATTGATTTCAATGTATCCCATGGAACCAACTTAACTTAATAAACCCAACGTACATCTCAATGACCATAAAAGATTAAATAGACTAAGAACTTCCCCTTGGGGTGATCCAAAGTTATTCCTTAACAATGTGTATGGTAAACTCCTGCATTGGGTATTCTATAGTATGTTGAAAAAGATATATAAAAAAAGGTACATGTTTCCAAGGATTTATTACATATTTGTTTAGTTTATGGGATCCATTTGTTTTTAATGATTGATCTACATTATGTATACCATCAGCTTCTCTCCAATGATAAATACATTTGGAAGACAACATTTAGGTGGATAATATTTTGTATTAGTAACTCTTAATGCCTTTTGGATTAAATTATACTATAATTGTGTTCATAGATCTCATAAACTTGATCATTAACCCATAAATAAACACCTACTGTAACATCACAGTTCTGGGAGCCACCGAGAGGTACCCCGTACTCAATTAGTCATGTGGCCTCATGCTTATTTCCCCAAACACCAGAGGCTGTATACTACCAGTGTGGGCCTTGGGCGAGATAGTAGGGAAACTATTCCCTCATTGACAGAGTTTCACAATGATAGTAAAACAAATAGCAGTAGCAGAAGCAGTAAAACATAAAATAGGTAAACAACGGAAGTAATAAACAACTGTAACACAAATATATATATATGATCCATGATACATATTTCTAGGAAAACATCCAAACAAGTCAAAAAACTAGAATCCAATACTAAACCCATGTACAAAAGAAAACAGATAAATTACCCCACATCATCACATGCCCCATACTAGTCCCATTCACCCCATCTCTATAGTAAGAAAGTACCTGATGTAGAAGGGTACTTTCCAATATCTAGACCAGCAATAATATATTCTGTTTGGGCCCATGAGCATGACCTAAATAGGGCATGATACGAATCCTAGTAGGCAACCACAAAATATCTGTTCCCAACAATTAGTGAATACAAATGGAAGGCAATAAAAAAATGAAGTAGTAAGAAAGGTACTACACATAGTAACAATCCTACAATTCAATTTAATTCATTTTCATATACCAATTAAGTAGGTAATCAAAATTAGGTAACCCTATGGGGAGTAATCACAACCTAACCCCCCAGGTTCAACCAAACATACATAAGAAACCCTCTGGGAAGTACACACAGTCTAACCCCTATGGTTCAGCTTTTGCGGAGACACTCTGAGGAAGTACCCACCATCAATTCCCCCTGTGGTCTCGTATCGATAACTAATAGGCACTCTGAGGAAGCTGTCAAGGTCCAATTACACATATTTCCCATATTGAGGAAACTATAAACACTATGAGGGAGAAAAATGTCCATCCCCTTATAGTCTTGCAATATAATAGTATAACAGATGCTCTAGAGAATCCCACTACGCCCATTCTTTCTATAGTCTACTATACTTGGTTCTCACAGAACTTTCTAAGTCAAACGTGTACAAATGATACATGGAAGCCAAATTAAACCTCAAGAACTAATTGAATAAACAATCTAGAGCATATCAAATCATGTCATATAGTAATAACTCCTTTCTAACAATACTAGGCATGGGAAGCAAAGCAGTCTAACATGCAAGCTCGACCAAACGGTCAAAACTAAGAAACATTGGAAAAACCTCCATATGATGTAATTATTGACAATATTCATAAACAAACAACCTCTATCCAAAAAAACATGGAATATATGGACAAACAAGGCTACAAACCATAAACACACAATACCCTGTCTTGGTTATTGGACACTTTTTTACATAATATAAAATGAATATATACGGAAAGGCACAAACCACCCACCTCGACATTTTATAGATGATATAAATGAACCATAGGTCTCGAATCAACCTAGAACACCATAGATATACAAAAACTCTTAAGACATTCAACCGAGGAAATCTAGTGAGAGAGTAGAAACCAATAGAAGAAGTTCAAAAAGAAAGAAGAACTCACTGATGTGATTCCAACGCAATCGATGATGGTCGATTCGGAGAACAGACGGAGAGTTGGGTGTTAGGAGTAGATCTGCGGTTGTACGTACGCTCATGGATGAAATAGGTCAAAAAGAAGTGTGTTTTGTCCGTCAGACGTGGCCATGGTCTGTTTAATGAAAAAAAGAATGTACACTGCATTTTATTAAAATGTACTTGGTGTATGATTGCCTTTTACAGTCTCTGATTTAAAAGGTCTCTAGGTCACCACACACAGCCATGATCTTAGCTATTACACGGTGGGCACACGGTCACCAGTGGAAACCGGGAACACTGTGTGTACTTAAAAGTAAATGGCATGTACTCTTGATATTTTCAAAAACTCCTCTTTTTCTAAAAAAACTAGAATGGAAAAACATACCTGAAAAGAATATTTGGGTTCTTACAGACATCCCCCTTAAAGAAATGTGTCCCCAAATTATCCTTCCAATACAACGTATAATAGGAATCCCCAAACTGATCCATCCTCTACGATCATACATCGGCCTCCCACTCCAAGGTCTCATCCTATACTCACCCGTGCTGCCATATCACTCATACTAATGGAACAGACCGACCTCAGAGAACCTTCACATTTTGATTAAAAAAAAATTCTATAGGATTTTCCTTGAATGAGGCGTCCACCTCAAGCTCAACCTACACAGGTTGGAAAACATGAGACGGTTCTTGGGAAGTAACATCAGTGCTAAGAAACTTGGAAGACGTCATGCAGAGCCTGGTACCACTGAGGTTACTATAGATGATAGGAAATTGATCCTACTCTCTCCAAAATCTAAAATGGCTCAATGTACATCGGTGAAAGCTTACCCTGTTTCATAATCCCCAAGTGTCCTAACCTCGGTGTGATATCTAGGAAAACCTTGTCTCCAACCTCGAACTCCAAAGGTCTTCTCCGTCGATCAGCGTAAGATTTCTGTCATGATTGTGCAATAACCATCCTCTTCTGAATCAACTCTATCTTCTCTGTAATATCTTGGACTAGACGAGGTAACAGCATAGCTACCTCCCTTTCCTCCAGCCATCATAACGATGATCATCATGTCCTACCATACAAATCCTCAAAAGGTTCCATCTAAATAGTTTTTGAAAAACTATTATTGTAGGAAAAATCCACAAGAGGTATGTACTTCTTCCATGAACCTTAAAAATCTAGGATGCATGCATAAAGCATGTCCTAAAGCACCTAAATCGTAAACTTGGACTGGCCATCTATATTGGGATGGTAAGTTGTAATTAGATGTACTTGTGTACCCAAATCCCTCTGAAGTCCCTACCAGACCCAAGAAGTAAAACGAGCATACCTGTCTGAAACAATGGAGTGCATGACACCATGTAAAGGTACAATCTCTCAGATGTACAACCTCCATAACTCATCAACAATAAAGGTATCCATGATCAGTATGAAGTGAGAAACCTTCCTGAGAAAATCAATGACAACCCATACTAAATTATTCCCTTGAGGCGACCTTGGTAAACCCATCATGATGTCCATCATGACATTGTTCCATTTCCACTCTATAATGGGTAACTGCTACAAAAGCCTTGTTGGTCGCTGATTCTCTACCCTTACCTGCTGATAGGTGGAACATCTTACTATAAAACCAACAACATATCTCTTCAAACCTAACCACCAATACTAACGGTGTATATCACAATACATCTTTGTGACAACAAGATGAACTACCCAAACTGAGGAATGGAAGTCATGAATCAGCTCTCCATGTAAGTCTCCCAGTACCCACACGTTCCCATGAAAATAGAAGATCTCATCATCGACTACTGTCCAACCAAAAATAGGGTCCACTCCAGAAACACTCTCTCGTAGGACTATGCCTTCAGAATCTGATTGCTACCTCATTCTCACTCAATCAAGAAGACTAGATGTAATAGCTACAAAATATTGAAACATCTTCCCCTATCCTCCATGCACCTCCAAATGCATCTCCGAGAACAGATCCATATGCTGCCTCTCACTTCTAGCCTCTAGAAAATATTTTACTTGAGTCCTCATACTCAACGCATCACCCACTGCGTATCTCTTTCCAGGCATGTGGGAAACCTCAAATTCAAAAGACAGAAGGTACTCAACCCACCATTATTGTCTCAAATTCAGGTCACGTAGAGTGAAGATATACTGTAGACTTTTGTGGTCGATGAAAACCCCAAAATTATCTCCCAACAGGTACTGTCTCTAATAGTATAAATCATGAACAACTGCAGCTAACTCAAGATCGTGTGTCATGTAATTCCTCTCATGTAGCCTCAACTACCGAGACTCATTCTCAACGACTTTTTCTCCCTTTCCTTAGCACTACTCATAACCCGATACCTGATGCATTATAGTATACAGTATATCCATTTCATTGCTCTGGAAATACTTGTATCAATGCTGAAATCAACCTCCCTTTCAGCTCCTAAATGGATGAATCACAATAATTTGACCACGAGTACTTTTCAACCATCATAGTCAGGCCTGTTAGTGGAGCTAATAAGCGTGGAATGTCTGGTATAAAACACATGTTTTAACTAGCCATCCCAATCAAACATTGTTCCTCAAACTACTTCGTGAACAGTACAGGCGAACCCCAAGGATTAGTATTGGGTCGGATGAAACCCATTTCATGCAACTCCTCCAACTACTTCGTGAGCTTTTGCAACTCAGTTGTAGCCATCCTATAAGGTGGAATGGACAGTGGTTCTGATCCTAGCACAAGATTAATAAGAAATTCCACCTCACTCTTTTGAGGAAAACCTGAAAAGTCCTCTAGAAATACATCCCTAAAATGATCCACCACTAGGGGAAAGACTATCTGGGAAGTCCCATGGTCATCCAGATATATACTAGAAATATGGGCTCTAACTCCTCGCAACCCATGATGATCATGTCCCGCTCTACTCACCTTGACATCCCATTCACACTTGTGAATAAATGATCCACCATCTGGTGATGTGAAACTCACCCTATGATGAAAGAAATCGACAAAATCCTAGAATGGAATAAACAAGTCCATTCCGAGAATGAAATCATAGTTTTTAATCTCTAGGACATAGAGGCCCAAGAAGAACTAACACCCACCAACCTCAAGAGGGAACTCCTAGCACTGATGTACACTAGTAGTTATAATTCCCAATAGAGTGTCTAGCATCAATATATCGGTAGACGAAAAGATACAAATCACAAGGCTCTACACAACAGGAAAAGATGTAAAGATATGGTAGGCACTTTATCGAAAAGAGAAGAATCTAAAATTAAGGCATTTAGGATCATTCCTTGATCTGTAGAGGGTCTCGAAACCAGCTCCTGCTAGGTGTTCTCCACTGCTAATGTCTGATCTTCACCAAAACCCTATGACCCTACCTAACCACTCTATGCAGATCCACCCTATTACTACTGATAGCCATGCGAATGGATGCCACGGTCATGACCTCCACCTCGTCCTGAATGGCCGGATGGACACCAGTTCACTACCTGATGAGAAACTGGTGGTGCTGCTCCTATGAATGGAGTTATAAAGGAACCCCTGTCACTGGCTTCTAGTGAGAAGAACTTACAGAAGTGGTGATGATGGCCCATCCTCCGACATGATTGTCACTCCATTGGGTCCCTCGGGAAATGTGGCCTCATATGACCACTTTTCCCACACTAGTAGCACACCACATGGCTACCAGAAGGTGTCTCTCACCTACTACGATCTCCACGAGTAGACTCCATGTGACACTTTTCGCACTGGTAGCACACCACCTAACTATAGAAGTGATGGAAGTCAAACTGAAGATCTTCACCCGATATTAGATATCATGCATGTGACTATCATCAAACTTCCTTTCTAGAAATAACATACCACCTCCTGAAATAGGCTTGAAGCACTGTAGATCAGTGATGAGAGAAGAATACTCCATGACTGAGAGAGTACCCTACTCTAGAATCATGAACTATCGGGCTCAATTGGCCCTCAACGTCTCCTAGTAGAATTAATCATAGAAGGTATATTGAAACTCATCCCACACCATATCATGTTGGCATCCCGCCAGTGAGATCACATCCCATGGTCTCTTGGCAGTGTCCGGAAGAATATACATAGTGAGCTTCACCCTTCTCTCTAGAGGCGTCTTCGGAAGCATGAAGATATAAAGCATGGATTATATCCATGACTCTACTACCTTAGGTCCTCCTTCTTCTGTGAATGATGGAGGATGATGCTACTAGAAAACCCACTTGAACTCTTCCATAGAAGGGGAAGGATTCAATACTCCTCGAAAGATCTGCATGATCCTCATAAATCCCTCTCAGAACTGTGGGTCAACACCTGTGTTCGGAATCATCACTAGTGCCATGACTAGCACAGCTGGAGGATCTGCTGGTAGTCCCTGATCTATTATACCCGATATCTAATCACTGCCCTGTATCTTGTAGAGAACTGGAGGACTTCTCGGTGGTGTGACTATACAGTGTTAAGTTCACACCTTAGATCAATATCAATAGGGATTGAATAATTGAAGAGTAAGAAGGGAACAAGAGAAATAAAGAATTAATGTTTTTAAAAACATGGATACACGACGTGTATAATGCCTATACGGCGTGTTCCCTTATATCTGCACATGGGCCTGTAATTCTGCCAACCCTGGTTGTGTAACACCCAATACACACGACATGTTGTCCTAACACATGTCATGTACTTGAATCCTCTACCCCTTCCCAAGTTCTTCTACACTACTAAGACACACGGTTCTCCCAGAACTAGACTACACTGCATGTTAGTGCAATACATGGTGTGTACTTAAGAAACTTCACCGAACTGTGGTGTTAGTTACATAGCTCACTCCACACAGAGTGTTTCTGATGGACCTGGCATGTACTACTTAGGTTTCAACTGCCTGTGTTGTTAGTCACACGGGTGGAGACACGAATGACACTACACAACCTGTTTATGCCAGACACGACATGTACTAGAAGTTTTCCCCTATCCTGTTTTTCTCATTACACGACTAAATACACAGGTTTTACTAAATGGAGTGTTCATGCTTGACACAATGTGTATAACCTAATTTTTATCCATCTGTGCCGTTAGTCATAGGGGTGGACACATGGTCTCCAAAATAGGGCATTTACATATGGTACACAGCATGTCCCCCCCCCTATGATTTCCCAACCCTGTGTCTCTGCCAACACATCCAGTGACACGGTTAGAGACTACACGACATGTACATAAAGTACATGGCATGTACTCAAGAAATAAATTTCCTTCCCAAACAAAAGGACACATGAAATGTATTTATCATTACACAACATGTATGATGGATTTTTCCGGATAGTAAGCCTTAGAAACTACTCTGGATTCCTAGAAAAACACTAAAACAAACATCAATGTGCCAAATTCTGATCTGGGAGGGCTCATAATCCCCACTAATAGAATCTGAGCATCTTATATATGTCATTTTAATGCAAAGCAGTGTAATGATCCACCGAATTCAGATCCATGAGGGCCCACAACACCTCAAGAACCAAAGTTTGGAATCCATTCAAACGAGACCTTACACAACCAACACCTTATCAAAAAGAAGTTATTTTATCCAAACATCTTTCACAATATCATGCATATATAACACAACCTCTATCAAAACAACATGCAGTCTCTAATGTACCATAAATGGCATGGAAAGAATGCATGACATGTGATCTCTATAAAGTACCTATATGATGCAAGAGATGGAATACCCTCATCTCATTGGATACAAATAGAAATAAAACCTCAATAATATCATCATTAATAACCCATATCATTTGAATCACCCAACGGTGATATCAAATCCACTGTAAAAAAGTAAAAGAAGGAAAAATTGAAATAACAAGGTAAATTGGATTGTTCCTATACTTGGGTTAGCTACTCCTGGGCACAGCTTATTACTATGTACCTATTCTTTCACATCCCTAGATTTAGGCTCCAAATAGTAATTCAAGAAGAAATGAATTCCTCTGATACTACTATTTAATGTCCATGTTCTTGGAAATTCTCAGAGGTGCCTCGTACCCAGTTGGTCAAATGGACTCAAGAGCATTTCCCCAAACATGAGAGGATGCCGAATACCAGTGAGGGCCTTGGGTGTTATAGTGGAGAATCTATGCCCTCATTGGTAGAGTAACACTGCGTATGTAAATGATATGGTAGTAGCGAAAGGAGTAAAACATGTAATAGGTAAACAGTTGAAGTAATAAACAACTGGACAACACATATATAAATGATGCAAGATACATATGTCTAGGAAAGAATCCTAACAAGTCATAGTGATGTAATACAATACTAAACCCAAGAACAAAGGAAAATAGATAAACTTCCCCACAGCATCGCAAGCCTCAACTTGGACTCATGCTCCCCAACTCAACAACAATCAATTACCTGAGTTTGAAGGGAGCTTTCTGTTATCTAGACATGAAACAATATAATCATTTTGGGCCCAAAATCATGACCAAAGAAGGGCGTGACGCAAATCCCAGTAGGCAATCACCCAAAGATATGTGCCTAATAGTCAGTGAAAATATATGGTAGGCAATAAACAAAATGATGTAGTAAGCATGGAAGTACACATAGTAAATATCCTACAAATTCAATTGCATTCATTTTCATACACCATGTAAGCTGCTAATCAAAATTTGATAACCCTCTGGGAAGTTCTCAATGCCTAACCCATATTTTTTAACCAAATAAAAACAAGAAACCCTCTAGGAAGTACACACAGTCTAACCCCTCTAGTTCAGCTTTAGCAAAGTCCCTCAGATGAAGCACTCATCGTCGATTCCCCATGTGGTATCGTATCATTAAATAATATGACCTCTGTGAAAGCACTCAACGTCCAATTCCCCATATTTCTTATATCAAGGAAACTACATACACTCTAAGGGAGCACAAAGTCCATCCTCCCTATGGTTTCATAATGTAATAGTAAAACAGACACACTAGAGAAGCCCTCAACGTCCATTCTCCCTATGGTCAACTACAACAGTTTCTCATGACCCTGTGTTTATCAGTCATGCAAAAAATCTACATGTAAATAAAATTAATCCTCAAGAACTACTTTTCTAAACAATATACAACACATCATAACATGACAAATAATAATTTCTTCATTCTAACAATAGTAGGTATGGGAAGCAAAGCAGCCTAACAAGAAACCTGGACCAAATAGTAAAAAAGAGCCAACATGGGAAAAACCTCCATAGCATGGAAAATTTAACACTACTCATAATCAAACAATCTCATTCCAAAAAAAAGGTATAGAAGAAAAAATAAGGCTAAAAACTATAACCACACAATACCCAGTTCTTGGGTATTTGGCACTTTTGCACATAAAATTCAAAGACTATCTACGAAAAGGCACAATCCACCTACCTCGGCATTGTACAGATGATATACGTGACCCTCATGCCATGAATCTCCATATAATGTCGTAGATCTACAAAAATATTAAGATGTTCAACCGAGGATATCTCGCGAGAGAAGATAAATCAAGAGATGGTGTTCAAGAATAAATGATACCTCACTGATGCGATTCCAACGCAATCGACAACAGTCGATTCAGATAAAGAACGGTGAGTCGAGGGCTCAGAGAAGATATGTGACTGTACATATGCTCCTGGATGAAATAGTTCGAGAAGAAGTTTGTTAGGTCCATCAGACATGACCCCGGTTCGTTTAATGAAAAAAAGTACATGGCGTGTTCTTTAAAAGAACATGACATGTACTTTACTTTTCTGGCCTCTGCTTTTGGTAGTCTCCATGTCACCACACATGGCCAAGTGCTCGGCCGTTACTCGGCCAGCACATGGTCAGCAGCGACAACCAGAATCACGGTGTGTACTCTTGAAATTTCCAGAAACTCCTCTTTACCTCAAAAACATCCTGAAAAGAAAAACATACATGAGAAGTAGATCCTGGTTCCTAAACCTGCATTGAATTTTTAATTGATAACATTATGATATATTCCATGATTTACAAATCAAATTTTGAAACCTTGAGATCGTTTTGAGTATGCTTCAAGCACAAAATATTTACCCTAAGTATTAGAATTGTATCATTTGGATTCAGGATGTATGTCTTCTTCAAAAAACGGTTTCTCAAAATATGTTGATTTTAAAAAGGTATAAAAATATATCTCCTCAGAACAATTTTGGAGAATGTTCAATATTCAAGGTTTCCTTAATTTGTATGGGTACTACGGTAAGTGAAATCATGGATTTTATCACATGTAAACACCAATTTCCATGATTACCAAAAAGGGGTTCATGTTTGAATGCAATGAAATGTGTGAATATTCCTTGGAGATAAATAATATGTTAACATCATGTCTTCTTCTAATCCTTCCTAATCCTAGTTTGGGTGTGTTTTGTATTTCAATGATTCTCCTTTAATCATTGATATTATGTTGATTTTGGGTGATAAAGTACTTACTTATGGTTATCATCATCTTTCACCAAATGAGTTTAACTGACCAAAACTTGATTAAGATATGGATTTTTTGGTTTATTAATCAATAGGTTAGAGACACTAACTTTTCGGTTGGGTATTATTCATTTACACAAATTATAAGAGACTGTAGTATATTTTCTCCCAGTGGGATTTGAATATCTATTTGAGGAATTTGAGTAGATTACATATGTATGATTGACATTGGTATTTCTTATGATCCCCTGAAATAGAAATTAATTATAGATTCCCAAATCCATAATATTCATGATGTTAGTGAGTGATCCCTAGATGCATGTTGGAGGCTAATTGGATTGTTGGAAGATTAGAAAGATATAATAACTGAAGATCAAGGGTTACTTTCTTCTATAATGAAGTAAGTGAATTTTTATTTGTTAGAACTAATATGGTAAAGTAGACTACATAATGGGTTTAGTTGATTCAGAAGCAGTTAGTAATATCTTAGCAATGGAAGATATAATATGTTGATTGATGGAGTTGACCTTTTCAATTCACTATGAACGAAAATGTATCCTTATGAGTGTTCCCATGATTAGGGAATTGAAGACTAAAGAATCAAGGGATGTTGAAACCATAGTATATCAGTCCATTCAATATCATAAAAAACATCAGGATTTTTTCCTATTGTCTAGATCATCTTCAATGGTATCAAGGAATGAATAATGTGTCATATGCATGTGATCAACGATGAGGATGTTTATCAGGAACTAGATGCATCTTTTTTAGAAAATACCTTAATGATTTTTGACTAATGATGAAGGTAATATGATGGAATAAACTTCCTTGTTTTCAGATTCAATGGAATAACATACAAATTCAGGAAGAGATATGGGATAATGAGAAATGCATTCAATCACAATTACCATAGTTATTTGAGAAGATCTTGAGATATGAATCTTAAGGATGATATGGAATTAGAGGGGGAGGATTTTAAAATCATAAATTTATTGATATTTATAATTTAATCATATATTAATTGTAAAGGTTGTAATTAAATAAGTTAATCACCTTAGGGATATTATGAGAAGGAAATGAGTCATTTATGGAAACTAAAAATAAGATCTAATTCACTCCATGAATTAATTTAGGAAGAATACATTATTTTACATTCAAGGCATAAAACCATGTTGAAAATGTAAAATGATATTAATTTTGTAAACAGGGGGTTTTATATTTTAAAATGGGGATACATTATATTTAGTGTATTGGACATTACAAAAGATCACAATAGGAATCCCTAAAAAACGTCATGAATGCAGCTGGTTCCAACAAATTATATTTTTTGAGAACTCTTTTTTTTCATTCACCTACTACCTTATACATTGATCCATAGACAATCTCAAGGTGATTTTGGGATCGCTCTTCTCCTTTCTTCTCCTCTATTTGATTCTCAGATAATGGTTTACCTCCACATTGGTAATTTAGTGAGTTCAATATTAATATAGAAAAACCCTCTTCTATTATTAATAGTCATAAACAATTGTATTATTTAATTATTGATTGGATCTAAGGTTTATGGAGTTTTCTAAAATATAATTTTTCATCTTTAATAGAATAGGAAATTATATTATAAGATTTATAAAATGTGCACGGTTTAGACTGCATCCAATGTTGGAAGCATGTTTTCTAAGGTATTTTTCTCTTTTATTACCATTTATGTGTGGATTCTCCTAAATCATGATCATATAATTCTAATAGTTCTGGATCAAGGATGGTTCTGGTTTTTAGTGGGGTGTGGTCGATCTTCGTGTTGACTATTATCATCGAAATGTTGTTGCACCAAAATAAGGTGGACTTTATCATCAATGCATATTTATATGAATTAATGTAAATATGTTTTATAATGCATTTGAAACCCTATAAGACTGATTCCTACTATGTGGAAAATGTGGCATTTGTGTGTTTCTTGTGACACTTATGCTTAATGTTTTCTTGCATATGGATTTTTATGGTTGTTACTATTATTTATAAGAAATGATGTTTGTTCTATCATCTGTATCTTGTGTCTCATGTGTTTTTCAAATGTGTTATCTAGTTTACCATGCATGTAGACCTATATAGATTATCCCCGATGGGTGATGTTTTAGATGTTGGTTGGCATGTTCATGAGATATCAATTAATGTAGGATGAGTCATACATATTTCCTGTAGCACCCCATTAAGGGGGTCATGAATCTGGTATATATTACTTCCATCATGGGTTTAATGTAGGATGAGTCAATCTTAATGGACTAATAATTCATGTTAATGTATCTTATATAAATTGTTATTATCATTTCTCTTTTTGAATTCATGGAATTATAAATTATATCTTATGTTATGTTTCATTGGAGGTATCCTATGAGGTTTCATGGCCACACTCTACTCAAGAATCTCTGTGTTCATATAAATTTTTTATCAAGGGATAAATTGATGGGAAAATTCCATGTGGTGGGAAATTGAGCTGTATTATATGGAGAATGAAGGTGTTTTAAGTTTTATATTAGGATTAGATGTTTGAAGATATTTTTTCTTAGTTATATTAATTATTTATGTGGATCAACTGCTTTTGGGGTCCTTTTCATCATGTTAGATTATGTGACTGAGAGGTCAGGATTCTATTTCCTTGGTCGGTACACTATTTGTTTTATTTTACTATATTGATTTCAATATTCATTATTAATTGAAAATTTTGTTATCACTATTATAATATAATTTGATGATTACCAGATACTGAGGGAATTGTCTCCATATGATGTCCCTCTTTTCCACCATTTCTAGACAAAAACCTTTTATGTATGGGGAGGTACACATGACAGTGTTTAGTTTTCCAATACAAACCCCTTGATTTGGGTCGGAGTGTTACATATGAAATTGTCATTGATTTGTCTAAAAAGTGATCCCATTTATAATTATCCCTGATCATGATTATAGATAATGTATAATCTGGATCTAATTGTCATATGTGATCTTTATATATATTTATATTTATTTATTGAACATTTCTCATCTAAAGGATGGAATAAGTTATCTGATTACCTATTTGAATGAGTTTGGAGAGACCTCTCTTTATAATAGAAAAGATATCCAATTCAAATATATTTTTTCTTCCCTACTATAAAACATTATCTTTACCATGTATAATGAACTATATGTTATATTTTGACAATGAGACCATATATCATACATTATTATTTCCATATTTTTTATAGATACTCCATAAGTAAGGTTATAGTGGAATTTCAAAGAATGAATTTCCACTTATGATATTTTATGTTATATATGTCATTTATATTTTAATGTTTTCATATATTATTTAGTGATAAAAATATTAGACATATAATAAATAAACTCTTAACAGTATTTATGAAACACAATGTTGAAAAATATTTACTATGATGATTATTATTCAAAATGACGTAAAATATAATCTCCTAAAATCAAAAATATAAAAGAATTAGTTTAAATCATTTTTCAAAGAAGAAAACATGAATTTAATTTTTATATGAAATTAGTTTTACAAATTACTATTTAAAAATCATTATTATGATAACCTATTTAAAAATATGTCTTTTTATATTTTTTATATATAATGAAAATTAAAAATCTAATTGGAATAAATTATAAAAATGAAGACAACAATTAAATAGGTCCTATAAATTTTTTAATTCAACATATATACATTGATGTATTATATAGATAGTGTAATACACTATATCAAAGTTGAAATAAAAAAATTATAAGAAATATATATATATCAGAATAAAAATTGAAACAAAATTCTAAATTTAACTAAAAATATCATTAGTAGATAGTTCATTTCATTTGAAAAACATGGGTTGCTGTCATAACAATTATTCACACTTTAACCAAACCAATTTAAGAATAAACTTATGAATTTTATATTGAAAAATAATATTTTAATATAAATAAACATGTCAAATGATGAAGAATATTGCATTATAAATATTGAATATACATATCATATAATATGGTATCCAAATTCTATGAACCCATGTTGACTATGAAACTAAAATTTTCGATTAATTTTTTTTTAATTTATTAAAACCTTTTAAAAGATTTATTAAATAATTAATATAAAATTTACCATTATAAAAACACATTTTTTGTCCCCGTTTTTAATAACCTAGTTGTGCGCTTACATGGCCTATTAGAAATTAATAGTAAAAAATAAAAAATAAAAATATAAGATATATATTTAATATCTAATAGAATAATATATCTTATCTTTCTAACATATCTTTATGTTTTTTATTCACAACACTTTAGTTTTAGAAAAATTACTAAATAACATTTTCATCTAGATAAAAATAATAAAATCTAATTTATTTTGGTTAAAAATAGTCCAATTTGAATTATATTACAATTGAATGCGTTATTGAATATTATTTTATACCTCTCAATATATTTTATTCTTCTAGAACATTATTTATTCATAATTAAATCATTCAGATGTAACACCCCAGGATTTCAGAGTGTGTTATTTCTTAAAAATAATTCAATAACTTGCACTACACGCAACACCGAGTTCAATCACACCATTAAAAGAGGTCATGAATAGTATTAACTACATTTTGAACTTTATATAATCCTTATAATTTTAGAATCCCTAGTATGAGTTTCTTAGTCATAATGCAAGAACAAATTCATTTTCAGTATTTCACTTTTATCAACTTCTAATAGTGAAACCTTTTTAAATACAATATTTTAAACTTTTTGACTAAATGGAGACATCAAAAAATTTAAAATGAAACATCCCAAGCGTCCACGGTACGCCTTCCTTTGGATAAAACAGTAGCGTGTGTTGTACGCAACTTCGAGTTCTAACACACCGTAACCAATCAAACTAGTTGTTATGAATAGTAATACCTACTTTTTGAAGTTATATATATTTTATATTTTAAAATGGACTTCATTTTTGGATTCGTAATATCAAATTTAGCCTAAGGTGAAATTTTGGTACTTTTCGGATAACTTTCATATTTTGATGAATAGTGAAAATTACTAAATTTTAATTAAAAACAACTTTTTTAATAAAAATAATTAATAGTGATAAATTATGAATTTTAGTGGTTTTAAAGTATAGTTAGAATATATTTTTACTATTTAATATAATGTTGGTCATTGGACATAATTTTACAATTAAACCGAACATAAACAAGTGTCAATCTTTTGATAGTTATCATCTCTTAAAAACACGCTTTTTGTTTTGACAGCGGGAATTAATTTTAAATTAATTTCTGCCACTTATGTGTTTTGAATTTAGGAAAATGGATTCCATATTTGGAATCAGGATGTCCAAATTATGTAAATAGGTAACTTTTATTTTTAGACATTTTGAATAATTACTGCGGTAAATATTTTATTTACCATGGTTAAGGGTAAATCCGGTAAATAAGGGTTAAAAAATAATATTATAATAATACAAAATTACCCTAAAACGTGTCCTAACCTTATTGGTGTACAATACCCGACCATGGGCATCCTTGGGTCAATTTGGGGACCCCTTGGAGCCACTTGTAAGTGATAATGACACATTATATTAATAAAGTTAAAATAAAAATAAAAATGGCATAAGATTACATCTTTTAGAAGAACTATTTTTACATAGGGTTATACATGTTGGATTTTCGATTATAAATATTTATTAGAAAGATAAATAGATTTCCTACATAATGATATTTTATTTATAATTTTTAGACATTAAATAATTTATTTAATTTATGACACAATGATGATGCAGTAATTACTATAATAGTGAAAAATTAAAATAATTGATATTATAAATACCCAAATAAATATAATATGAAACTTTTAATGAATTAAACTAATTTTCTAGGATAATATGATATATTAGGATTGATTTAATTGACTTTGTTCGAAGTAATCAATCTATTATGAGTTTCACAAAAATCAACTATTGAATAGTGTCAAAATTGACATAAAAGAGTTCTTAAAACAAATATTATATTATTAATTGATATTAAATTCCTGAAAATCTAAGGTTCGGCCAAGAGACTTATATTATTATAGGTTAATTATTAATGAACCACTTGGGGGTCTCTTGGATGTATATAGTAAGTTTTTTAACCATATTATATAAAAATACAAAGAGACATTGTAAAAGTGAAACTAATTAACTTAGAGTTAATACTTAAAGATAAGGTTAATATAAGTACCCAAACCTGTCTAAATTCTATTGGATGAGTTGTTTTCGACCTATCCCCACCTCATCCTTTGAATAGTCAACTTTGGAGCCTTTGGAAACCGAATATGAATTTATTATAAATTAATATTTCTAGCTTTTCCAAAGGTGCCCCTCACCCCTCTTATAAAAGGGCACTCCTCCTTCTCATTTCTTCACACCTCTAAAGCCTTTTGGTTCGGCCAAACTCTGCCCAAATACTCTCCCAACATCCCTCACTACAACCTAGAGGCCTTAGTTTGATCAGAAAGCCAACCTAAGGAGCCCTTTTGATCAAATCAAAAGGAAGAACCCGAAGAAGAGGTAATGATTTCACCACCCTTCTCCAAGTTCGTTTCTTCTTCCACTTCTTCTTCCTTTGTTCTTACCATTCTAAAATAATAACTCCAGTATCTTACATATACTGTGATGTTATTATAAATATGGTACAATCATATTCAGTATTCTATCCACCCTTTGAATAACATGTCACCATACGTGCGTACGTACGGCTTACCGTCTCCACGTCGTGGTGTAATTGTTATTCAAAATAATATTATTTGGATGGGTATAATAATGATGTGTAACTCATGTAAATAATAAATATAACATGTTAATGATTCTGTATATATGATATACCATCCATTTATATATTATTTTAATATCAAAAGAATGATATTGTCGCTCGTGCGTACGTACGGACTACCGTCTCCACGAACGCGATGAGATTCATTCTCCATCGTATCCATTCAAGTATAATTATCATTTGATGATTTAAAAATGATGTTTAAGGACTTGATATCATTCTGGATATGAATAATATACAACCTATCCTTTACAAACATGTCTTACGTAACAAAACATATAAAAGAAAACAAGTAAGTTAACACCCGATATAATGATAATACTAAGATATTATTAACAAATCAATGTTAAAAGATCATATATGATATCATATTATTATATATGATTCTTGTATAATTTAATAACAACTATTTCACCATTATACAGGAGGTTAACCTACTCCAACCAAGGAAAAGTACAAGGTAAGGGTTATTTCACAATCTCTTCTTTATCCGAGGTTGTTTATACGTAATAATCTACTGGGATCTCGTTATCATCCACATCCATGTTTCTTCAAAATGTATTTCAAAACATTTTTACTATTTACAAGAATATGGGTTAAAGTCATTTATACCCTTGTTTGACTTTTTATAAGAGGTTTATAAAGGAATCTTTCCGTTGTTTTCAAAACAAGGTCCTTTTTAACCTTTTCGACAGAATTGAGGTAAGAATGTTTTTTTTAACTTATACGGCGGGTGCGGTTATTTTCCGCCGTTATAAAATCGTCGAAGCTTTCCATACAAGCTTATAAGAATATTTTCAAAGAAAATGTTTTATTTTATATGGATCTTAAATGATTTTAAAATAAAAGGAGATACTTCTTTAAAAAGAATTTTGATTTCATCTATGTCAACATCCTTTGATGGATTTTAAGATTATTCGAAGTTGATTTATTATGATACAAAACTTCTATATTGTATTGAAGGTTTTGTGATATGTTTGACTGTGGATGTGCTATTTTTATACCATTCATAGTTTATGGTGAAATTATTGACATTTCGT
The DNA here is from genome assembly GCA_963277665.1 of Viscum album. NCBI lineage: Eukaryota > Viridiplantae > Streptophyta > Magnoliopsida > Santalales > Viscaceae > Viscum > Viscum album. The sequence continues at coordinate 1,880,972,748 of OY728138.1, read as the reverse complement.
ATGCTAGTTTTAATACGAATGTTTATGTTATGTTTAAACCTTTTCATATGGGAATGCATTGGACTTAAGAAGTGACGGGTGGAGCCCGCTATAGCTCCTCGATGCATCGGTAGGTCTCATGAGACAAACTAGTGTCTTGGCACAAGGCCTTGACAAAATCTTATTTGTAGTCTTGGCACGAGGCCTTGGCTATGTGGTTATGATAGTCTGGCATTATGCATTCCAACATTATGAAAGTGGTTATTGATTTTTGCATGTGATTATTCGATTAGTAGAATATCCATGTGAACAAGTAAATGGCATTATTTCATTTTACTTTTTCCATACTATGTTGAAGTTAAATTTTAAAAGGCTTTTGTTTTAGTAATTCATTGCCTTAAATGTTTATGCTTATTTTGAATGTTCCGCTATATTGTTATCCTTACTGGGCATTTGAGCTCACCCCTTTTCTATGTTTTATTTTTCCCAGGTAGTGAAGAAGTAAATTATGAATGACTTGCAGGGATATTATGAGGGGTTAATAGTGTGGATATGAAGACTTTGTTGTTGTAGTGGTTTTTCACTTTGAAATGTAATGTAAAACTTTATGATTATATCTAGTGTTTCCAAGGCTACTAAACCAATCGGTCTTTCGAGATTTGATCTTCTTGTGATCATGCCAATGTTACGAAGTAATGCACCGACTCTGGGTAGCTGGGGTCGGGGCGTTACAGTTGGTATCAGAGGAAGTTTAGTACAAACCTTGGAAGCTAGATTTAGATAAACTCTGATTAGAGCACGTAGACCTAAGATGAACTTTGAGGATTAGTATAGAAGAACTTCCTAGAATTTTGGTATTGTAGAGATTTTGTGAGTTTTCCGAGCAATACATCCCTGTCTGGATACGAGCAGGTAGAGGTGGCTCTGGCACAGATGTACCTAGGGGTAAAACCCGAAAACACCGCTTTGAGCTAGACTCGAACGGGAACTGGTGCACGACAACGGGCCTTGCTGCACTCTTGGTTACGACACTCCCGGGGGATATGCTTAGGATAACTCTCATTTTCTTTACAAATCATTATGAAGGGTTTATGAGTATATACTTCCTCAAAGAAAACATTCTTATGATTATGGATTATATCCATAAATAGTTCAATTTATGTTAGGTGTTTTATAAGTATGGGATTATGTATTTTGATTCATAAACTGATCTAGTTTATGCCATGGTATAGAAATGGCGCCCAGTAGAAGGAATGAGAACTCCAGAAATACACATGATTCAAAGAGAAGGAAGGATCATATCTTTCATGGTCTTAAGCTAGAATTTATAAGAGAAATAGTCTCCCATGTATTATCATCATATGAAGAAATAATATCATGTGTTGATAAGATATGTAAAGAGTTTACTGAGTCCTATGGCTTTGAAGGGAAGCAAGAGAAGAAAAGGATGGAAGAGAGAAAGATGGATAAAGGGAAGAGGGAAAAGAAGAATTTTCCCATATGTGGTAACTGTGGAAAGAAACACCCTGGAACTTGCCTGAAAGGAATGAGAGTTTGTTATAAGTGTGGAGGAAAAGGGCACAAAGTACGTGATTGCAAGGGTAAGAAAATGGTTTTAAATGTACAATGCTTCATTTGCAAGGAGTTTGGACACTACGCGAACCTATGTACCAGTCATCAGACTACGCCGCAAATGATGTTATTGGATAATAACCAAGTTATGATACTACCACGGATGAAGAGGAATGATTAGAGTTCTTATGTTGATTATGTCAATTGAGTGTTGTATCAACAATGTACTTGTTATAATAATTATGGAGTATATAAGGATTGTACTGCAGTACTATTTCATTAAGGACTTGAGATTATGTGGAACAAAGAAAAGTGACTCAATAGAAGGATAAATTTTTGGAAAATATATGGTTGAGAGAATGATAAATCATAATATAGTTCTGATACTGAGGTAGTGATTTTGGAATAATATGTGATTATTTTGGATAAATTATATTGGATATTCTTGACTACCTTGGAACTGATTAATGATTTGTATATTCCATCATTGTTGGGGTTCAAAACATTTTTGGATTAATGAAGTATATCCAGCATTCTATATGGAATAAGGGAGCATGAATGTAATCAATAAGGAATATGGTAATACATGATGAAGGTATTCATATGCTATTACGGGGTAAAAAGGATCTATATTATGTTCAACTTCCTTATAAATGATAGACTGTGAGTTTGGACAGAAGTATTTTGGATAGTTCTAGTTTGGATTATTTTGGATTGCCATAAAAGGACAACCCGGAGGTCGGGCGGCAACCCGTCGCGTCCGGCAAGGCTGCGAGACTTGAACCCGCAACCGAAGGGCGACAAGGGTGTATCACCTACCACTGGCCCATGAGTTGTCCTGGATTAAATAATGTAGTTTTTATTAAAAGATCATGTAGATGAATTATAAATTCGTTTATTTTGGAACCCTATACGAATAGTGTAAATAGAATTTTTTTTACATTCTATTATCTTTTAGAGTGAAAGATGAGTTTGTGGTAGAAATTTATTAATGGATAAAACTCTAATTATAAAGTATGTATATCTCCTTATGATCTTAGCCAATCTCATAAATAAATTCCTCAATATTAAGAAAAGCAACTTAGAACAAAAATTTTTTCCTAGATGGTACCTTAAATCATCACTAATTTATGGCTTTTGGATTGTTGGCCTTTTCATAGCCATGTTCTCTACCACTCTCCATCAGATAATTGATGGTTAGATTTTTCTTCCATATCCATATTTTCTTACATGGAACCCTAGTATGTGTTATTTTCGGTAATCTTCATACTTTAGACTCTTTATTTTAAATAGAGGCCTCGTTAATTCATTTTTCGATGTGGGATTTCAACTAAGATATTTTGAAACGTCAAAAATGTGTTATCCCAATACCCTATATTTTGTTGAACCGATGGTACTTCAAATCATCATAGATTCATGAGTTTAAGGACCTCTATTATACACTTGTTTGTGATTGATGACCTCAATCTCTACCTATAAATATTTACGTTTTTCCTCCGATTATATGTCTCTAATTGCCACCAATGTTCTCCTAATCAAGATCATAATTTGGTGGTGACCCTTTCATTTCTCTTTTCCTCATATTAAGACTAAATTTTAGTAACCCAATTTCAGATGTGGGTTTTCCCACAAATATATTATCTATTTTCAACCTTTTATTTTCGAAGAACAATTTCAAATTGCGAGGACGCAATTTATTGAAGGAGGGGAGAATGTAACACCCCAGGATTTCAGAGTGTGTTATTTCTTAAAAATAATTCAATAACTTGCACTACACGCAACACCGAGTTCAATCACACCATTAAAAGAGGTCATGAATAGTATTAACTACATTTTGAACTTTATATAATCCTTATAATTTTAGAATCCCTATTATGAGTTTCTTAGTCATAATGCAAGAACAAATTCATTTTCAGTATTTCACTTTTATCAACTTCTAATAGTGAAACCTTTTTAAATACAATATTTTAAACTTTTTGACTAAATGGAGACATCAAAAAATTTAAAATGAAACATCCCAAGCGTCCACGGTACGCCTTCCTTTGGATAAAACAGTAGCGTGTGTTGTACGCAACTTCGAGTTCTAACACACCGTAACCAATCAAACTAGTTGTTATGAATAGTAATACCTACTTTTTGAAGTTATATATATTTTATATTTTAAAATGGACTTCATTTTTGGATTCGGAATATCAAATTTAGCCTAAGGTGAAATTTTGGTACTTTTCGGATAACTTTCATATTTTGATGAATAGTGAAAATTACTAAATTTTAATTAAAAACAACTTTTTTAATAAAAATAATTAATAGTGATAAATTATGAATTTTAGTGGTTTTAAAGTATATTTAGAATATATTTTTACTATTTAATATAATGTTGGTCATTGGACATAATTTTACAATTAAACCGAACATAAACAAGTGTCAATCTTTTGATAGTTATCATCTCTTAAAAACACGCTTTTTGTTTTGACAGCGGGAATTAATTTTAAATTAATTTCTGCCACTTATGTGTTTTGAATTTAGGAAAATGGATTCCATATTTGGAATCAGGATGTCCAAATTATGTAAATAGGTAACTTTTATTTTTAGACATTTTGAATAATTACTGCGGTAAATATTTTATTTACCATGGTTAAGGGTAAATCCGGTAAATAAGGGTTAAAAAATAATATTATAATAATACAAAATTACCCTAAAACGTGTCCTAACCTTATTGGTGTACACATACCCGACCATGGGAATCATTGGGTCAATTTGGGGACCCCTTGGAGCCACTTGTAAGTGATAATGACAAATTATATTAATAAAGTTAAAATAAAAATAAAAATGGCATAAGATTACATCTTTTAGAAGACCAATTTTTACATAGGGTTATACATGTTGGATTTTCGATTATAAATATTCATTAGAAAGATAAAAAGATTTCCTACATAATGATATTTTATTTATAATTTTTAGACATTAAATAATTTATTTAATTTATGACACAATGATGATGCAGTAATTACTATAATAGTGAAAAAGTAAAATAATTGATATTATAAATACCCAAATAAATATAATATGAAACTTTTAATGAATTAAACTAATTTTCTAGGATAATATGATATATTAGGATTGATGTAATTGACTTTGTTCGAAGTAATCAATCTGTTATGAGTTTCACAAAAATCAACTATTGAATAGTGTCAAAATTGACATAAAAGAGTTCTTAAAAAAAATATTATATTATTAATTGATATTAAATTCCTGAAAATCTAAGGATCGGCCAAGAGACTTATATTATTATAGGTTAATTATTAATGAACCACTTGGGGGTCGCTTGGATGTATATAGTAAGTTTTTTAACCATATTATATAAAAATACAAAGAGACATTGTAAAAGTGAAACTAATTAACTTAGAGTTAATACTTAAAGATAAGGTTAATATAAGTACCCAAACCTGTCTAAATTCTATTGGATGAGTTGTTTTCGACCTATCCCCACCTCATCCTTTGAATAGTCAACTTTGGAGCCTTTGGAAACCGAATATGAATTTATTATAAATTAATATTTCTAGCTTTTCCAAAGGTGCCCCTCACCCCTCTTATAAAAGGGCACTCCTCCTTCTCATTTCTTCACACCTCCAAAGCCTTTTGGTTCGGCCAAAATCTGCCCAAATACTCTCCCAACATCCCTCACTACAACCTAGAGGCCTTAGTTTGATCAGAAAGCCAACCTAAGGAGCCCTTTTGATCAAATCAAAAGGAAGAACCCGAAGAAGAGGTAATGATTTCACCACCCTTCTCCAAGTTCATTTCTTCTTCCACTTCTTCTTCCTTTGTTCTTACCATTCTAAAATAATAACTCCAGTATCTTACATATACTGTGATGTTATTATAAATATGGTACAATCATATTCAGTATTCTATCCACCCTTTGAATAACATGTCACCATACGTGCGTACGTACGGCTTACCGTCTCCACGTCGTGGTGTAATTGTTATTCAAAATAATATTATTTGGATGGGTATAATAATGATGTGTAACTCATGTAAATAATAAATATAACATGTTAATGATTCTGTATATATGATATAGCATCCATTTATATATTATTTTAATATCAAAAGAATGATATTGTCGCTCGTGCGTACGTACGGACTACCGTCTCCACGAACGCGATGAGATTCATTCTCCATCGTATCCATTCAAGTATAATTATCATTTGATGATTTAAAAATGATGTTGAAGGACTTGATATCATTCTGGATATGAATAATATACAACCTATCCTTTACAAACATGTCTTACGTAACAAAACATATAAAAGAAAACAAGTAAGTTAACACCCGATATAATGATAATACTAAGATATTATTAACAAATCAATGTTAAAAGATCATATATGATATCATATTATTATATATGATTCTTGTATAATTTAATAACAACTATTTCACCATTATACAGGAGGTTAACCTACTCCAACCAAGGAAAAGTACAAGGTAAGGGTTATTTCACAATCTCTTCTTTATCCGAGGTTGTTTATACGTAATAATCTACTGGGATCTCGTTATCATCCACATCCATGTTTCTTCAAAATGTATTTCAAAACATTTTTACTATTTACAAGAATATGGGTTAAAGTCATTTATACCCTTGTTTGACTTTTTATAAGAGGTTTATAAAGGAATCTTTCCGTCGTTTTCAAAACAAGGTCCTTTTTAACCTTTTCGACAGAATTGAGGTAAGAATGTTTTTTTTAACTTATACGGCGGGTGCGGTTATTTTCCGCCGTTATAAAATCGTCGAAGCTTTCCATACAAGCTTATAAGAATATTTTCAAAGAAAATGTTTTATTTTATATGGATCTTAAATGATTTCAAAATAAAAGGAGATACTTCTTTAAAAAGAATTTTGATTTCATCTATGTCAACATCCTTTGATGGATTTTAAGATTATTCGAAGTTGATTTATTATGATACAAAACTTCTATATTGTATTGAAGGTTTTGTGATATGTTTGACTGTGGATGTGCTATTTTTATACCATTCATAGTTTATGGTGAAATTATTGACATTTCGTATGCTAGTTTTAATACGAATGTTTATGTTATGTTTAAACCTTTTCATATGGGAATGCATTGGACTTAATAAGTGACGGGTGGAGCCCGCTATAGCTCCTCGATGCATCGGTAGGTCTCATGAGACAAACTAGTGTCTTGGCACAAGGCCTTGACAAAATCTTATTTGTAGTCTTGGCACGAGGCCTTGGCTATGTGGTTATGATAGTCTGGCATTATGCATTCCAACATTATGAAAGTGGTTATTGATTTTTGCATGTGATTATTCGATTAGTAGAATATCCATGTGAACAAGTAAATGGCATTATTTCATTTTACTTTTTCCATACTATGTTGAAGTTAAATTTTAAAAGGCTTTTGTTTTAGTAATTCATTGCCTTAAATTTTTATGCTTATTTTGAATGTTCCGCTATATTGTTATCCTTACTGGGCATTTGAGCTCACCCCTTTTCTATGTTTTATTTTTCCCAGGTAGTGAAGAAGTAAATTATGAATGACTTGCAGGGATATAATGAGGGGTTAATAGTGTGGATATGAAGACTTTGTTGTTGTAGTAGTTTTTCACTTTGAAATGTAATGTAAAACATTATGATTATATCTAGTGTTTCCAAGGCTACTAAACCAATCGGTCTTTCGAGATTTGATCTTCTTGTGATCATGCCAATGTTACGAAGTAATTCACCGACTCTAGGTAGCTGGGGTCGGGGCGTTACATCAGAGATATGTTCATTTTTTCTATTTTTTCACAGATAATATTCTTAATAAAAATAATTCAGACATCATTTTTTTACACTAGAAAATTGTGTCATTTTTTATCAAAATGGTATGAATATACTTATTGAATTGATAACATTTTTTCTTTATAATATTAAATTTAATTAATTAAAAGGAAATAAATATTGTAACCAACTTTCATGGGAAATGATTTCAATCACGAAAATTTTAACATATAAATAATAAAAAGTTTCATGATGACTTTACACATTAGGTTTATTTGATTATATATTCTGAAATTAATATTTTTTTTTAAATAATTACAAAAAACCTACAAAAAAATATATTCATTTGTAATCAATATATTCCTTCAATTACTTGTGAATTATTATCTATATGTGTGAATCCTAGGGTTTTTGTTTATGTCACAATGAGTATTTATATTGTTCATTTTTTATAAATGTGTGTGTGTGTGATTAAGTGATGAATCAAATAATTCCATAAATAATACTAAATAAAAATTTATTCAATTAATATCTCAGTCAATAAATATCATGTGTCGAGATGGACAAAAAAAATATTTGACGCTTACCCGAAATACATTCACTATATTATATAAGAATGATGATCATCTTGATGCATATAAAATACTATGTCCCATCTACCTTACTAAATCCGAATCTGTATACTAATGATATATGATATCCCCAATATAATGTTTTATATTCTAAGATACAATATAATATTTCGGATCCTCATCATGGAACTCAAAGTAGGTTTTTGTAATTAAAAAAGGTAGAGGGTTGTTATATGATTTTTGATTATGTCCATTCTTGTTTGAAAACATAGACAACCTAACCGATTCAATCATGTCCTCCATCAATATACCAAACCTAAAAAATTGAACTTTCAAATTTTTTATTTAACCCTTTTATGAATATTATCTCAATGTAGTACTAGGTGGTGAAAAACAATACTAACAATGAAAATTACCACATATCCTCTAATATAACTCAGGCTGTAACACCATATGTCACAGTTATTATATTTATATTCATTATTTAGTTCTTTTATCACATGTTCAAATAAAACTATACATATTACCCTCATGTGAGACTTCTAAGGAAAATGGTTGGTGTGAAAAAATTTGTATAAAGATATGTACTTCCATTATTTGGTGTTATTTTTCAATTCTAGCTTAATGAGCATGGTTCGGTCTGAACGGACTCTGAACCAATGGGTTCTAACTATGTGAGACTTGTTGGAATTGTCTCTCTTAATATTTAATGGATGTTTTATGGATTGTGTCTTGTTAAAGGTTATAAAAACCATTAAAATCAAGGGATGGGATCTAAAAATAATAGAGATTAGTTCCATATGGTTATCACATTGTTTGAAAAACTATTTGGTAAAACCACGTGACCTTATATGTTTTCTAAAATATTATATTTCAAACTATACTCTCATTAAATTAAATTGGATAAACCAAACATTTTCCTTCCCCTTCTTTGGTCTAGCTTGGTGCGCATGAGTGGGATATCCTTATTTTTTCCCTTGAATTAAATAACTCTTCCATCAATTTCATATAGATTTCATTAGGTGAACCTTTAATTTTCTTGTCATTCTACAATTTTCTTCCCTCATCCACCCATTTTATATCAATTGTACCTCCTTCAAAAACCCTAGGTGGGTTTTGTATGAATTATATCTTGACAATGTATAACATTGATATTTGGCCATGTGTGGGATTGTGTGGGTCATTTAATTTTAGTTTTTAGGAAATACCCACCAAAGGTGATGCATTTGGAATTTTTTGACTTTATTGTTGATTCCCCAATGTATGTGTTTTCATTCCAATATTTTATTTTATCATGTAATTCTTTTCCGGAGATTTTTAAATAAATTACATGATAAATTATAACTATATATTTTTAATATAAAAAATTTGAATGGTTTTTAATGGTAAATTCTCATATGGTATAATGGATTTCCCTTATTTTCATTGGTTTTTTAAATAGAAAATTGTTATTTAAAAATACTGAAAATTGTTTATTGAAATGACCTTGATTATGAAATGGAAGGAATTAAATAGTGATGATTGAGATGTTAGGATAATTTAGAAAAATAGATTTTATTTCATAATTGATTTCAAAAATGGTTTCAAGGTTTAAATTTAATGAAATTTACTAAAAATAATATTTCAATTTATATAATGATACTTGGAATTCAAAGACGATTTTGAGTCTGGAACACATGGAACCATTAATTTTTTTTAAAAAGGTGTGGGTGTTTGAGACCGATTTTCTACCCATTATTCTTGTTCCCATTGATGGGTGGTGTTTGATGTATGAAGATATTTGTTCATGGTTAATTAGGTGTTGTTTCCTATGTGGTAATTGGATGGAAGGGTGAGTTTTATTTTTTTTATGCTTGTATTCATTGATGATAGAATCTCACATTCAATTTTATACCTTAAAAGGAACCCTAGTATCTTAGTGTAATGTCTAGATTTATGTTACACCAGTTAGCCACGCATAACTAATGTCCTCACTAAAATCAGATAAGGATAATGTGTAGTTCCCTATATAATGTATAGGGGAATTCTAGTCGAGTGGAATGTGTATAAGATAGAACATAGATCATAATATGATTAATAATAGGTTAATTATTGTACTATCTCAGATTATGACCATGGTTAGAGCCCATGTTATTTATTCTTTTATTGATCAATTGATATAAGATATTTCCTTTTATTTTCTTTTCATATATCCTCTTGATTGACATTTATGGTACTAATAAAGTCACTTATTTTATTTATTAATGATATGATTTCTTTTTTTCTTTTCAATTAGTGAGTAAAAAATTAGTGGGGTTTATAATGGATATTAGAAAAGTTTTAAAAAGGGGTCCTTTTGAATAAAATGATGGTGAATATTTTTTGGGGCATGTGTTATTTTTAAGGAATTTCTATTTCTGTCAATGTGGTTTTTTTATTTAAAAGAAAATTTATTTAAATTGTTGATAATATATAAATTTTCTAACCTTTGTTTTGTTAAATGATATAGACAGATTTACAATGAAATAATTTCCCATTATTGGGTTTTTTAAAAAAAATATCTTATTTGAATTGAAAATAAAATAAATGAATTCCTATTTTAATGGAATCTCAAAAACTATTTGGTGAAATCCTACTTTAAAATGATTTTTCATACCCTGAATACACCACTTGATTTATTTTTTTTTCATATATTTCCCAAGTAGGTATATGATATTGTGTTTAATTTCATGTTTTATGTTTAGGATGGATATATGGGAGTTTTTCTATGATATAGTGAGTTCTTAAGTGCCACATGGAGAAAAATGGTGGCCTTTGGTTTTGGTTTAATTTTTAGGATTAATCTTTTCAGCTTTTATATGGTTTATTTATTTCTACAAACATTTATTTTTATTCATTTTTTTTATTATATGGTGTTTTACTTTACGATATGCTTTGTCATATATATTTTTAACATTATAGGATTGACTCACTCATAAGTAACTGAACCTGATTGGATACATGATCTCAAGTGAACCTCTATGTATGCCACTTGATATTGACTAGCATTGGAGGCCTTTTGTTGAATAGTGGGGAGACAGTACACACATCATAAGATTTTTTCACAATGGTATAATCATATTAATCTAGAATTTAATTATAAGAGATAACTGAATAATTAAAGAATACAAATCCATAAATTTAAATTACAAAAATGGTTATCATGGAATTCTATTGAAAAAATAAAATTTTTGGGAATTAGGGAATATGATAATATACCATGCTATACCAATAATGATAAAAATACTCAAGCCTATCTTTAGTATCATCTCAAGAATAGGCTCGATCCTTTTCATATCCATACTACATCTTTGAAAGTTAATCAACTATCCAAAATATGATGATTTCACTTATCCAAACATATATCTTTGAATTCTATCTAGGTACCCAATGGCTCAATAGGGTCTGGTATATAATTAGAATTCCACAATCAATTATGTTTAATGAAATACATTCAATGAGTACATAATAAACAGTCTAAAGATAATGGAAAATCTTGTAATGAAAATTTTATAAATAAATAACCTACATAGGTCTGGGTTACAATGTAATGCATGTCCTCTAATGCCAGCTTTGGCCCAAGTTGGAATATATCTGAATAAAAAGACAGTCAATATTTAATTTTTAGAAGGGTATCAAGAACCCACTCATATTAAATGTGTCCCCTATGTGTCATATCTAGGCATGAAATTTATTTTATGGTCATAATTGAATGTACAGAATTAACAAGTTCTATACATTATAATCAGATTAGAAGTCACATTTTTTTATTAATTTGTTATAATTTAATTAAAATGTATCTCATACTTGGAATTCAAAATTTGGAACAAAAGAATAACTACACGTATATCATAAACCCATCATTTAATAATTTAATCCTACCAATTCCTTATATGAACCATGGTATCACTCTAGGTGTGGTATAATGTCATCACCCTCAGATTCCATCCCTGGCAGTCAATAAAAAGATCCCAAGTTTCACTCATGGAGTGTATGTGGATATTACCTATGATACCATCCTTGAAAATACACATAGGGATTCCATGAATCACTCTTGGTGTAATTAATAATCTATAATAATATGACTTTATATTTTCAAGTCCATATTAAGATTCCATGTACCCCTAGTGGAATATATAATCAAGATTTGAAGTGATCCTATACATGGACTTCATATGAGAGCTGATGTGTCACACACATCATAAGATAATTCCATTTGAAATTAATTTAATTAATAATCCTAATTATTCCATTCATGTCATTCCAAAATGGGACCCATCTGTACTGTCGATATAGAAATATGAACTTTAAAGTGCCAAATGTATAATTGTACCATTTATGTTTACATTTACTTTTTTTCCATCACATTTATATGATCAATTAACTCACCTTGGAAGGTGTCCCACATCATAGGATATGCTTAGAACGCCTAGCCTTAAATTAATCTTCCAATTCATTTCAACTAGACATTTTAATTTTAATAACGTCTCTAGACTAAGAAAGAAGTCATGGTGGGGAAGGGAGATGGGACATGGTCTTACATTCCCCATTTTTTTAAATTCAGTTTACTTTCTAATCATATCATTTAAAATCCCAAAAAATGGGTTAAATGACACACCTTAGGAGCAAAATCATAATCAGAGACCGCCCATGGTGGTTTTATTCAATTTATAATCAAAAGAATGGTGTGGTTAAATACAAGGTAACTAAACTATGATGATACATAAAAGGGTCACATGAGTTATATAGGTAATACATATTCATTTAATTTAAGGAAATTCCATTAAAAAGATTCATCCAAAAAATTCATCACATAGCATAATGGAGTAATATATAAACATTGATACTCTCTATGAAAATTATGATTCCAACCTCCTTATCTTGGTAGTTGAATACTCATCTATTTTTGGCCTCTAATTTGGTCTTGAAAAGAATAAATTTAGAAAATAGATAAATTCCCTCGAAATTGGGCCATTAGATCCAACCAAATTAACATCATCTATAGAAATCTAATTAATGAAAAGTAATATAAGAATAGGGAACACACCAGTAGATATACAATGATACTTATGTATAGCGATTCAGATTCTAGATGATGAAAGAGTTTCAAATCATATCTTAGGTGTAGAGGAGGAGATCCCAATATTTAGGAGATGATGTTCATCGGAGAATAAAGAAAAGTAAAGGATGAATCCAATAGAAATGACGGGAAATCGTCATTTTATCCAATTTTAGAGGGTCAGATGGTTTGGACACATGGTTAACAAGACCATGCACCAATTGTGTTCCATAAACATCCAAAAAACATAACTCTCATGGTCTTAATTCATTGTTTCTCTCATAGTTTCCAACCCCTGAGAACCCCCTATATAAATAGGTGTGTGTCACTCTCATGGGAATATGTCATGGGATGATTGTTTATGAAAACACCTCCTTCCCTATGTAGAGCATTGGACCACCCCACATGGATTAATTGAACCATGAAGACTCAGTTGTTTGGTTTCTTCTAACTGTGTAGCCCACCTATATTTTCCAAAATATGGGGCTCCAGAATCTGAAAAATATATGGACATCTTGAAAATCATGTGACCTCATTTAGAACATCCATTATAATAATAAGGAAAAAATGAATGGAAATTAAAAGGTTTTGTTACTCAATTAAAATCTATGTTCATACAATATCCCCCTAACAAAACATGTCGCGGAGTTATCCTTATAGGGGTGGTCAAGAATCATTTTAAAATAACTCTAACCACAAGGCATGTACATTGGCCTCCAACCCCCAAGTCTCTTCATGTAGATTGTCATTATACCATACAACTCATACTATAGGAACTGAATAGCCTCAAAGAGACTTAATGACCCAATAAACATTATTAAAACGGTTCCCCCCATCAGACACAACAACCTCTAATTCAACCTCATTGGGTTGAAGAACATGAGAAATATCTGAATGATATCAGTAAATGAGGGATATGTGGAAGACATCAGGCGTGGATGAGAACCTCAAAGTTAATTACAACTAATAAGATACAAGCCTGAACCTCTCCAAAATCTTGAAGGGGCCAACATGAAGTGTTGATAGCTTCTTTATTCATAGAATCTAATAATTACCTAGTCTAGTTGAAATGCGTAATCATACCAAAATCTTTTACTGGAATTCTAATGGTAAATGAAAATGATTGGAATAAGACTTACACCTATAATGATATGTATAAATACACATTCTAATAATCTAAACCATATCTAATGTCTCCCTAATGATATATTGACCTAGTATAACTGCATCTACTGCCATTAACCATAATAAGGGTTAACATCACCGACTACCATATCGGTCAACATAAGGAGCCATCTGAATGGTCACCTATAAGCTAATATTCTTAGAGAACTCATTGAGAGTTAATTATTTCCCCCAATAACCTCTAAAATAAATGAAACATTCATATGGTATTTCTTACAAATTTTTTATCTTACACTATGTCTTCTTGTCAGTTTGTGGGATATAGGATGTAATCAAAAGTACTTCTGAACCTAGTGCACTTAGTAACCCCTTCTATAACCATTATGTGAAGTGAGCATCTATATATGATATTATTGAACATGGAACACTACAGAGTGTTATAATATAATGAATGTATAGACTCACAATATCACCAACTAAAAAGGAATCCAAAATATGTATTAAATGAGAATCCTTTGTCAATCTATCTATGATCACATATATGTTGTCACTACCTTGATATGGACTTGAAAATCCTTTCAAAAAACCCAATATGATGTCATCCATCATTAACTCAGGAATACATTATGGCTATATAATAACCTCTATTCACTGGTGTTCTAGCTTCACCTATTCACATCTGGAATATTGAGTAACAAACCCAACTATCTCAATTTTCATCCCAGTCCAGCATTACTTGGAACATATGTCATGATAATTCATAGTATGATCGGGATTCACTACTCATACTGAGGGATGCAACTCTTGCATCAATACCTCTCTAACCTCTCTAGGAACCTCGAACTATCCCTGGATGTGAAATTTCTCATCCTAATCAATAATAAACCATGGAGGTGGGTCATCACCTGCAACACATTCATATAGCACTATGCCCTCAGAAAATGATAAGTGCATCATCTTTAGTCTCTCCAAAAATGAAGAGTCCACTGATAAAAATTCAATCACATATTTTCCATTATAGTCCTGAACATCCAAGTGCATCTTAGAAAACTAGGCCATAAAATTCCACTCACTACTGGCCTCCTAAATTTCATGATTATGAGGCCTCCTACTCAGAGTATCATCAACTTGATTTCCCATTACTAGTTAATTGGCAAGATCAATGTTGAAAGATTGTATTTATTACACCCACATTTGTTTCCTATGATTCCGGTGATGCAATATAGATATGTACTTGAGACTTTTATGTTCTGTATAAACCATAAAATGCCATCCATGTTGGTAATCCCCCAATTGTGCATGGAGTAAACAAAATTGGCTAACTCGAGATTATGTGAAAGGTTGTTTCTCTCATATGGACTAAACTGAATGCACTCGTATGTCATGAGTCAGTCATTCTAAATCCAAACAACTCCAAGATAAATTCTTGATGCATAATAATATACCATATAACATCTACCTAACTCTTGAATAATCAGGATTTATGCCCATGTCAGTCTCCTTTTCAGCTCGAGAATGGGTTTTTAATAAGATTCTAACTATTTGAACTTAACACCCTTCTTATTCAAGTACAAAATACATGATTCTAGGCATAAAAATTTATGAATAAACGAACTTTAATATCCATATATCCTCAAGAAACTAGATATATAAAAAAATCATAGGCTACTCCCAGTAAACTATTGCACTCACCTTTTATAGGACAACTGATACTCTTATATATGAGATAATGTAACCTAGGAAGTGATATTTATCAATCCAAAAGAGGTTTTTTTATTTTTTTTAATATAAATAATGATCTCTCAAAATATTAAATATAATTGGAATATGTTTTTCATGGTCATATCAAGTGTAATAAAAAAAATATATTTTTTTATGTAGACCATGCCAAACTAAGTGATGTAAGGGTGGAAGGCATGATACATTAGTTCCTTGAAAAATATTAGTTCATTAGTGGGACTAAATGGTTTGACCAAATACTCATAAAATAAATATACACTATGGAATGTTGTATGTGGTATATATGATGATCTATCAGGTAGATGATGATTACAAAATCACTTATCAATCTTAGATAAAACCCTTTCTACTTTGAGTAGGTTGAAGTTATCATCTATAAGAGATAATGAATACATTATCTTAACTATTGGTAGGTTTAAATAATACTAATCCATGAAAATACAAGGGATACAATCCACCATCTTGAAAAAAATTAATCAGCGAACCCCATATTGAAGAACTAGGTCTTATAAAACCCATAACTTCCAATTCCACTTGTTGTCTCATGAGCTTCTACAACTCAGTAATAGCTACCCCATTTAAGGGAAAAGATACTGATGCAACTCAAGGAACTTTATTGATGGAAAACTCTACCTCTATCTCAAATGTTAGTCCAAAAAAATTAGAATATATTGTGAAAATGATCTAATACTAGAGGTAAATATTCAAAATGCAATCCCTGATCATCCATATAAAAGCTAATAGTTTAGGCTAGTATCACACTTGGGCCATGATGCTCGGGTGTAGATTGAATTTCCTATTCATTCCATTCACCCTTATGAGTAAAATTACAACCATATTTTGATTTTAATTTCACCCTTATGCAATAAAAAGTAGTGTAATAATGATAGAGAACCAACCAGACCATCCAAAGAAGGCTATCAAACCCTATCATCACAATGAAAAAGAGGGCCCAAACAAATAGTGGAACATCTATCTCAATAGGTATATCCTTGTACTACTATAAAATCTCTAATTGATTCCCCAATGAAGTATCGAGTGCCATCATAACATCAAAAATATTAATATCATTCCCTAGGATCTCCTTCATAGGAATTGATAATAATGAAATGTGAAGCGCCTGTATCAAAAACAGAGGATACAAAAGTAGATGCTACTTGAATACTACCTCGCATCATAGATGTTCTTGAACTCTGCTCCTCTATAATTGGTTTCAATACATACATATGTTATGATCTGTGGACATAGGATATAGGCTTAATACCTTGATAAGGCCCTATCTTCTGGTTTTGTAGGCATAGTGTATGGCTACCCTAACAATGACCATCACCGCAGCTTGATCGTCCAGTCGTAATCTAGCTCCCAATTTGACGAGGAGCTGTTAAACCTACTCCAAAAGATACAGCTAGTGAAAACCCTATATCACTAGACAGAAGAGGAAACACACTGCATAACCATATAATATTACCCATCTTGCTACAAGATCGGTATTCGAATAGGTCCCTACTAGATTGGTGTTTTGTATATTCCAACCTACAGTATTTATGGAACCTCACCAGACTACCTAAGTAAAAAACCCAGATGTTAATGTAACCATGTGGAAGATAAAAATGATGCTTCTGAAGGCTGGTCAATGTTTTTCTATATCAAGATTCTAAACCACCTTATCTTGCACTGGCATCCTATCTAAAATTATTCTTGGTGATAAACATCTTGTTCGATATCCCATATATGGCACCAAGATGAAATAAATTATCCGATGATCAGATATCATACATGATACCATCCTCTAATCTCACATATTTGGATAAATCACCTCCTAACATAATTGGTTTGAAATTATGGAGATTTATGAAACCAAAATAATAGTCCATCTCTAATAAATATCCCTTCTAGAAGTTCATAAAATCTCTTTATCTATAGACCCTGAATATCTTAGGATAGAACTAATCCTACAAGGCCATCTAGAAATACCTCTATACTAGATCCCAATAACGTTGTGTTTGGGTAACAACATTCAACCATCTTTTTTAAAAATCCCAAAGCATATATGTAGAGAACTACACTCACTTCTCTAGAGGTGTCTCACGATATTCGAAAGTCTGCAGCATGGCCTCTATCAATAACCCCACAGCATGTGGATGGTCATCCATAAAAACATGGGATAATTCTACTCCTTAATCTCCTGAGTCAACTATTCCAAATTAGAGGAAGGACATATGGATCCCTAAAATCCAAAATATTGTGTTGGAAACTCTTTAAAATATGGATATTATTGCCCATATCTATTCATTCTGGGGGTGCCTCAGGTGGAACTTTTGGAGTTTCTACAAGTTTCCAAGGGTCTACCACTATGGATCATGGTTATTGACACCCTCATGGTGCACAGATCATCACCAATGTTCTGGAATATATCTAGAAATTCCAATAACATTCCTCAATTCAAGATTTAAAAACCACTAAAATATTAGATATATGAATAGGATACATATAATCCTCCCTATAATAGATTTTCACCCATCTTCCTATTCCAAAATCTATGTCTTAGAAATGTTCCAATCATATGAAAATGCAGAGACACTATCTACTACCAACTATTTTGGTTGGGTCAAGGTCATATTCTCTTTTATTCGTAAAAGTTCATGATATAAATATTTTCAATTTCAAATTATAGAGGAATCTAACTATATGTTTCAATAGGAATCCTCATTTAATGTTGAATGTTTTATTCCAGAATTGATCTTATTTTAAATATATATTCATTTTCATAGAAAAAAATTAAAACTAGTGCTCTGAATAGATCACTTTTAAAATTTATAAAGGCCCATACAATTTATAAATTCAAATATGTAGTATATTAAATCACAATTTTTTTTCAAAATACCTACATTAAATTTCAAAAACAGTTCATTGTAATAAAAATTAAAGTACCAAAACAAGATGCAAGAAATCGACAGAGTAATATAAACATGGTATGGAGTATGGATGACATATAAATCCTCAAGTACCTATAATGAAACATAATGAAATAATTCAATTCCCTATCATTCCTATGGAATAAACTAATATCATTAGAAACATTGAATATAAATTGTGTCACTAATTAGTCATTTAATATCAATTGAAATCATCATAATCTAGAATTACATGTCCAATTCAAGGTCTTTTAGAATTTCATTGTATGTTTGTTATCTACTCCCAGGAGCTGGCTCATTACAAAATCCCAAAATGTCTAACTTATCTCAATTCAATCCCAATTATTATGGTAAGGAATGTATATAAGAGAAACTCCTTTGATAATAAATTGTAATGTTCCAGACCTGATTCACATAGAAGTAACTGAACCTGATTATCCACATGACCTCAACTACACATGCTTATATGTCAAAGGCTATCGACTAGTAGTAAGTGTCCATGATTGAATAGTGTGGAGATTTTAATATTAGAATCAGAGTGCTTCATAGCAATATAATTATATCCATAAATAATGGAAGAATAATAGATAACTGAATACCATAAGAATAAACATCCATCAATGTCATATAAAAACGATGATCCTGGAAAGCTATAAATGAATGAAAAAAGGGGAATCAGAGAGTAGGAATATACAACATGATATAGAAATGTAAAAGAAACAAAGGATATCTCTAATATCATGTCAATAATAGGATCCATCCTCTGCATCCATGTACTCTATTATACCGAGGTAATCAAGCATCCATAATAAGTCATTATCACTTATTTCATCCCCCATCCATGAAGTCTCTTCGGGATCCCAATGGAATCCCAAACAGAGTGTGAGATATAATCAATGGGTCACCACCAATGGTGTCTATTGTCATCCAGTCCATGAGAATGTAAAAATAATGTACAGATAATAGTTAAGGCTATAAATGAAATGAGCTAAATAAATAACCTACATAAGTCCAAATTCAAATGGAATTCATGTACTTTACTAATTAGTATTCCCTTGGCTATAATATCTCTATGTAAATAGTCAATCATGATTTAATTTATAATAAGGTCTTGGGACCCATATCCTAGTCAAGGCTTCCCTAGGGGGACATATTTGATCATGACATGTATAATAAGAATATTATGAAAAGTAAGGATCTAACTGATTATGATCTTATTCTTTGTCTTAGAATCCAAATCATGTAATTAATTCATTTTGATTTGAAAAAACTGGATCCTATCTCTAGAGTTCATAATTTAGGACCCAAGTATAGTTTTAGTCATAATATGTATCCATAACCTTACAAGTCCACCCTAGTAATTCTTATAGGAACCCAAGTATTTCTCTTGGTGTTTTTTAAAGTCTCCTCCCACCAAGTCTCTCCTTGGTAGTCAAATAAGGGATCCCAAGTGTCACTCATGGTGTGAATAATGATATTCCCTCCGATTATGTCACTGGAAGCCCACATAGGGAGTCCATGTATAACTTGTGCTGTATATAATAATAAAAATCACTCTGATTCTATCCTTGGATGTCTACAAAGAAATTATAAGTATCACTCATGGAATATAAAATCTTGCATCCATGTGAATCCTTCTATGGAATTCACATAAGATCCCATGTCACCCTTAGCCCATGACAATTCCATTTACAGTTTACTTAATTAATAATCTTGATGTTCATATTCTTGGTGTTCTAGGTTAGAAACCATTTTTACTCCCTTCAAAGAAATATAAACGGTCATCTGCCCAATGTATGACCATACAATATAATTTCACATTTAATTAAATTGGAAATTACATTTATTTAAGAAATTAACTCACCGCTAAGGGTGGCTCAAATTATTGGCTAGTATTAGAAGTCTTATCCTTTCATAAGTCCTATAATTATTCTATATTGAGTATTTTAGTTTTATAAACTTCTGAAGACATGGTGAGAAGGAGAAATATCCAAGGTTTTTCAAGCATCATTATTCATTCCCTATTTCATTTAATTCAATTAACATTAAATTCATTTCATTTAACACCAGAAACATAAGGGGTAAAATAATACAACTAAATTGGTGAATCATACTAATAGGTCACCCATGGTTATTTTAGTCAATTTAGAAACACACCAAAGGTGTTATTCGATTCAAGATCATTAACCTCTAATGGTATAAAATTTGATCTTGTGAGTTATACAGGTCAAACCCATTAATTTAATTTATGGGAAAATAACATTTAAAACTATTGGCCATAAAATTTGGTGAGTGGAACAATGAAATAATGTATAAAAAACTTTACATTAAGGGAAAATCATGAGACCACCTATGTTAGTCGGTTTTCAACTCATCATCCTTTTTTGGCCTCTAATTAGGGATGTAACAGAATAAATAAACCAAAAAGGAAAATTCCCTAGAAATTTGTAATATTATGTCAAAATAACATTACCCCATAATTAGCTATATAAATGATGAATGGATTAATTTTAATGGAGGTTTATCATTCTAGACATACTGAACACTAATTTAGTTTCCAGGAAGGTAACAACATGGCCTCAAGCGCACCTCCTCATACGCCTTAGGATGTAGACTTGTAGTGAAGGTATAGTGGTGGTTTGGTGGGGAGACTATAGCCTAGATATTATAGTGACATAATAATATAATCAAAATAAAATAAATTGACAGTAGTGAAAGAAGTAATAATAAATTTTATGTTTTGAAAGAAAAATATAATGAATAAATAAAAGTGTCCAACTCTGTTATAAAAATTACCAAACATGCACGTCCATGTGTTGTAACCAAATAAATCCGGAAACATATTATAATTATAATTATATAATTCATGAATAAATAAAAATAAATGAAAAACCTTGAGGGATGTCACCCCGAGCATTATAAGTACTAGCTTAGCTATTTTCTCCTAACTCCCATGTATAATTCCGAGCACAAGTAAAAGATCAAGGACCTACAAATAAGGGGAATTGTTCAGGTACCCTAGTGTAATGGAAACCTTACTATGGTGTGAGATATAATCAGTAGCCCACTAAAAATAGTGTCTATAGAATAATCTTGTTCATGCATTTAAAATAATCAGTGATTAGTGTATCAAAATAATTATTCAATATGAAATGAATATATAACCAAGTTGGATGAGGATCCTCAGGGACACCTATATGAACATAACATATTTGGACTATGCGAGAAAATGTTTGAACCAAAGGAAACCTATAAAAATGATATATGAGAGAATTGTAATAAAACATTTTACAATAGTGTCATAGGATTGACTGAACCCAAGCATTTGATTAGTCTTTGTGTATGCATATGACTAGTATGCATGCCAACATTTATAATAGAATTAATTACTGAAATTAAATAAGAAGCATCATAGGCCCATGCGGGGTGTACCTTAGGTACTCATGCATCATAACAAGAGTGTCTTCAACCCTCACTATTATCAGAGCCTGTCAATGTGATCCATGACTATTCTATAAAGTGTGACTCCCATCATAATTTCAGTCGAAAACCTCTAAGATCATACTAATTATCTCATGTATGGGACCAAGTCTCACTCGTGGCATGGAATGATCATCTCACCAATGTTCCCATCGAAGGTGTCTTCCATAGGGAACTAATATCGGTCATAAAATGGTATAAATAATGCATGGTGATCTCTTACTGGAATAACTATTTCTCCCCCATCATTTACAAAACTATCAGTGAAACCAATCACAACCATAATGAGTCCATCCTTGGAATTATGCAGAATGAAAACCAAGTATCACCCATAGAATTCATAATCAATTAAGTAAATTTAATTAAACAATAAAAAGGCCAAGTAGTGTGTAGGCCATAACATATAACAGATAATAATTAAGAGGAACATTCTGTCATGAATTTGTTTGTATTAAAAAAGGCCTATATGGATACAAAATCCACACCACATATAAAAACCATAAATTATAAAGGCCATCACATTCATTGTAAACTAAAAAACATAGCCATAAGTGAAATGGCAAGGTTCATAATAAAACAGCCATACAAGAAGGAAAATAATGTCATAACTTATATTTATATATAAATATATATCAAATTTCTAATTTGAGGATAGTTCACCACATCAAGGGGTTTTATTAGAAAACCTGAAATTTGGAAACACTTTATTTAATAACCTTTTTGGGATCCCATTAAAATGAAAATAATCAATATACCAACGACGTAATTTCAATAATAAATAGAACATCTCACTAGTTTCATTTAATTCATACATCCCAAAGGTGTTCTTGTCATATAGAAGTTAAAAAATTATTATAATCAATTTTGTGAAAACACCCTTAGGGGTGGTTTTTTTAGGGTCATATCTCCCAACTATTTCCAAGGGTGCTTAAACACATCACATGGTGTTCTAGGAATTTTACCTTAAACATTTAATAATTTTTGAGTAGAACATAGAAGGTCAGGGGAGTGGAATAAAGGAAGTATTCTATAAATTAATGAAACATTGATGAAAAATAAATATACCACCTATCCTATATTGTGCATGACTCACACATCCTGTATATAGATTTGATTCATCTTGGTTTGAGATAAATTGAAGAAACTAATGAACACTCAAATAATATGTTGAATTAGGTTGTACAACGATAACATTATCAATAGACATATAAACAGAAGAATGGTCAATTAGAATGTAGATCTTACCGAGAGGGAATCGTAGGGAATGAGAACGATCAATTACGACAATAGGTTTAAGAGATTGTTAAAATAATATGTTAGGAATTGGAGGATCCTAAGGTTTAAGGGAGTATAAAACACCCACATAAATGAAGAGAAAAATGGGGAGGAATTAGGTTATTTGTGTCATTATAGGAAACTAGGTAAATTCCCTTCAAAATAGGGGTTTTACAGTTTGGCCAAACTGTTTGGAAAAAATGTTCCCATAGAATATGAATCTTGTGGTATTACAACCACACCCTAGATAGTTGTCCAACATAGTTGGAATAACCATGAACCAACTGTGCAATGAACATAGCGCACACACTTCCTATGTGGTAACAAGTGTGTGTGCTAAGAACACGATTTGGGAAACCATGTGCTTCCCATGTGGATGACTCCTTCTCACTTGTATGTGTCACATTGATTTCACTGGTGGTCCACACGGTTTCAAACAAATCATTCACCCATACCATTCTACACAAACATGTTCTTTTCAGGCTCTATAGTCCCAAAACTAAATGAAATTACTGATACACCTAATGATCACCTAACATACTCTAATAAAAACACATTTAATTGTTCTAACATTTATAATTCCATTCAAAATTATGGTTTAGAAAATGGTCGAACCACTATATGAAAAAATTTAAATTCTGTTGGAATTTCATCATGTCCAAAAACACAGGACACTAATATCTCCCCACATTATAACTTCACATACACAAGAATATTTTATTAGACAAAGAGAAAATTTCCCTACCTAAAATTTCTATGAAGTCACATTCAAATGACCATCTTTCATTTCAAAATTCACAATCCCCCTTTGAATGTATCCTTAACATATAGTACATAAGCAGGAGAAACTTGATCCAAATCTCATACTCCAAATTGAATCCTAAAGAGAGAGCCTACTTGAACACATTAAACTGGAGAAATGATTCCCACATCATCTATTTAATGTTTTAGTCTATTATTCCTCCAATGTTGGTACTTGAATTTAAAGGCCAGTTACAAATCATAATATATCCAACTTCAAAATTATCTTTCAAAACGTGAATGAAATGTTCCAATGACACTCACATCACACGATACATTTTACAACTCAATTGGTGGGTGGATTCTGAATTTTCATCATTTAAACTGAACATGTCAACCCCTGACATGAAAGGATGTGTCCAACATTTAAATTTTACCCATATAAACTTGATGGTGTTCCTGAAATTGATCATCACCGACTACATTTAACGAATCTTAAAAAAGACATGTCAGTCTACGATTGGATGGATATTCTTAAAATGACTAGCCAAGAAAACCTATGTATTTTAAAAACTAAAAAAATAGAATTTAAACTAAGGTATCTTGATATCTCCTCAAGAACAATCACTGAGGTCTATACCAAGCTATTGGGGACCTCTTTAGCCAAAATTCCCACTTAATATATTATACCCCTGTACAAACATAGAAAAATTCTCTAACCCTAAAATTAGGATTTCAAAAGTTAAAACCCCCCTTCTCAGCAAGAATGATGTACAAGGTAACCATAGATCCATCAAAATATGTTCAAGGAGACCATATAAAGAAAAAACATTAAATGGAATTTATAAGAGAGACATCGGTATAAGGATAAAAATACACATATCAAGACACTTATTTGTCCAAGGGCGACATTCTCCCTATGATCAAGTCAAAAGGGAAAGTAGGTATCCATGAGTCAACCAAAGATGTTACTACAAGGGAAAACATGGTATCAATTAGGACCAAACATACCTATAAAACAATCACAATTCTGGAACCCACTCTGATGTAGTCCACTCACAAATCACAATGGTGTTTTAAAACCTAGGGCAAGGTATAACTGATGGTTTATAAGTGTACTCGAACGATGTCAAGACATATGACGCGATCGTTATTTAGCCAAGAGTAATCTAAGATGAGAATATAATTTACATGATAGACCAAAGGCAATCCCTCTATAAGAAAGAATAAGTGATCCATATAGTTTTGAATCAACTATACCAAACCACACATAAAAAAGGAAGAACAGTCGAACAACTAGTGGTTAACTTCTTCCTGAAAAAGATTGTCTTTTCCTACTAATGCATCAAAAAATAGACTATGATTCCTTCACCACCGAAGGAATCCCATGGTAACTCAAGAACATATATCCTCTTCCATTCCAAAACAATAAACACCACACAGGTTTCGTGTACATACAATTACATGTCATCATGCTCTCTAGTATCATTAACATACAAGGGAGAAATTACTAACCATAGGGGCCTTTACATAGACTTTACCATCTCTAAAGAGTATTCCCCATTGTGGAATTTCTCTCTAAAGGACATGTTTTACCAAAATCAAGGTGATGGTCCCTATATTAGGAGTGTCCTTAATGATGGATTTAATAGTTGAATGGATCTTATTCCATGACACAAGCTTCATCTACCATTGAGAATGGGTCCTAGAGGTGGACATCATTGCATCAATTGAACAGGTAGAGATAACCATACATTATAGAGCACCATATTATATTCTAATTTAGATGTACCTATGACTCCCATCAGGATTTAAATCCGTTTGTTCCATATAATTAGGAATAAAATCCAATACAACTAAAAAGTATTTAAAACGTCAAATCCTCTTAGAAAATCACCTCGGTTATTGGAAAGATATTGATTTTCCAGTAGCTCAGGCCACTCTACTCCAAATATTACATATGATCCTCTAACAAAAACCCATGAATTACATGATCACCACTGATCACATCTAGTTTTCACTCCCATTTTCGTAACTCTATGGGTACTATATACAAAAACGCATAACACTCGAGATTAAATGCGATAAAAACACCTTTGTAAAACATTCCATTTTCTTAATAGCCATATGATTTTGAGTATTGGGTGTCCTGAAAATGTTTGAACCTGAATCCATATCACCTTAGATGACTATGAACATAGACTACGACATGTACTATCATTCGACACCAAAGAGGAGGATGAATATGGTACACATGACCTTATAAGCAGCTGACCAGACCATAGGAATATCTGACCCACTAAAAATAATAATTAAATGATTCTAATGCCCATAAAAATGATCAATATATTGAATGACCACCAGGTAAGAAAAGAGTCAAAATTTTAAAATCCAAGGGAGATACCTAGGATGATGGCACCTGAATGGGAACAAAAAACAGAAGCTGATTAGAATTAACTGCAAGAGATTCTAAAGATATGTTGGTTCTACCTACGTTGAGTTATCCACATAGAGAAACAATAAATTTTTAAACAAAATTCTGTCACACGTATGAGAGGTATCTATGATTAATTTCATATTATTTAAACTAATATACAGAAAAAAAGAAGTCTATAGAAAATTATCATGCTCTGTTTTAGTAAAAAATCAATGGAAACACATTAATTATGTAAACTACCCATACACGAATGTTAAAACTAAAATAAACACCCCAAAGTTTTCATATTATTGTATTAAACCACGACTCATTTAATTATTTAAACAAGTTATGGATTGGTTTTAAAGGAATCTAATACCATTCTTAACAAACAATAATCTAGTTATGGCCACAATTCAAAAAATAAACATTATATTAATCATCTTTTAAACATTATCATTTATTGGCATCCAATTATAATTAGGCCATTTTTTACATAACCTTATTTTAAGAACCATTTTATTATTTATAAGGACTCACAAAAAAATGGTTCTATAATATAAAAATTTCATCTTTTAATTAATGTGTGGGTATTGCTAGAAGGGTTTTTGTTGTACATTAACAATAAACCATATAACAGTGGAACACACTTTAAATAACTATCCCATACGATACAAGTATACCCACATGGGGTTTATAAAAAAGAATATAAAATAAAAGGCAACCTATAAGGGTTCCATAAATCAATTTATAGTTCAACTAAAATCATCCTGATCTTTATTAAATATTAAGATTTTAAAAACATCATTATTAGTTCACACATTAAGAAATATTCCCCAAGTGACATACTTGGGTCCGGTTGTGCATGAAGAAATTTACTTTCAAGGGTCATTAAGACAAAGAAAATGATGTGCATTCCTTAATAAGGAAAACACGTTATTTATGGTAAAAGTAGAACAAAATATACATTACAATAGTTCCTAGAAAATATTAACATAGTAGATGGTTCAGTTTTATGGGTTACACCCTCAGTATACAAAGCACTCATACACTATAAAAGTTGTAGGAGGATCCCATCTAATCATAACCATTTTATCTAGGATAAAAGAAAATTAATCCTCATAAATAATTATATGAAAGCCTTTAAATATGTATGGTTTATATAAAATGGTTTAATTATATGGGTCACCATTCTCTAATTCATAAATCATAGATACACTTTACGAATTGGAAAAGATGTCTCTCATTTAAAAACAATTAAATTTTTTAGAAATTGATTGAAATGAAATTTCATTAGATTTTATAAAAAAAAATTAATTATATAAATTGAATCTAAATTAGTTTTATTATATTTGTTTCATATTTCTAATTTATAAGGTGACACAAATTGAAAATTGACTCCCATTTAATCATATACAGCATGTTTCTGTCAGTGCTAAAGAAGAAGAGAAGAATAGAAATTTTAAAAAAAATTCATTATTCGATCACCTAAACATTTTATTAATGGAAGTAAAATAAAGGAAATAACCCAATGAATCACACGGGATTCTAAATAATCACAAGCATGTAAAAAAATCATTGTATGCTTCTATATAAGGAGAAAGCACTCAATCATGGCATATAATAAAAACATGATTATTTAAATTATAGGAGAAAATTGATTAAATACCTATGCAGGTGAAAACTAAACATGTTATTGAAGAATCTAGCATGGCATATAACAAAAAGGAAATTAAAATACATGGAACATAAAAAGTTTCAAACATCATATGAATGAAATCCAAAATCCATGCAATTTGTATAGAATATGAATTTATATGTTCCTATAATGTTTCATGAAATGATTATTCTTTTTCATATCGAGACAAGTGTAACTATTAAATATTATAAATTAGTAAGCCGGAAAAATTACTCCAATCACTCAAGGTGAAGAAAATCAATAGTAAAAATGAACATTGCAATCAATATTCTAAGCCCTGGACACATGGGATTTTCACCATACATGGTTTAATCACTACATGTTATGACTATTTACTATGTTCTAACACATACCTTTTATCATGTATACCTACCCAAAACATTAATACAAATGAAAATAAACCCTTTGATGCATACTAGTGATGTCCAAACCTGACAGAACACTAAATTAGTAGTTGTACTAGTCACTACATGGACTCAATCATGCCTGCCCATATGCTAGAAGTTTTCTACTATAAGTAAGGTTCTAATGGTGGTATTTTTAAGAAACTATACCTAAAAGAATGAAGTTTCTCATTGGTAAAATAATAATGAAATCAATAAACAGTATTAGAAGATGTAATAATAATTGGAAAGAACTAGAAAATAAATAAAATGACTTAATAAAAGTGTCTTATTCCAATATACATCTAACCATTCTTATATCTCCATGTGATTCTACCAAATGAAGAAGGAAATATACAGTGAGCAATATGATTCAATTCATGAAGAAGAAGAAAATGAAATAAAAGTCCCTGAGGTAGATCTCCATGAGAATCATGTGTACTTTATCAGAATCATACTAATCAATCTGAGGTACATTGTACATCACTAAAAAAGGATCAAGAACCTACAAACAAGATGAACTGCTTCGTACCTTAGTGTAATGGTGTCCCGACTAGGCTGTGAGAAATACATAGTTGGTCACCAGTAATGGTGTCTAAATAACATTCCGGTTCATACATATAAAATAAGTAGTTTGTAGGGTATAAAAAATGTATTAATGTGTAATAAATAAATATCCAATTTTTCTTTGGTTCCTCAATGAAACCCAACCAAACAAACAACATTCTATCTAATCCATAAAATATCTAAACCAAAGGAAGATTGTACAAATGAGATATGAGAGGGATGATAATAAATGATCATATAGCGGTGTCATGGGATAGACTAACGCCAAGTACATGATTTTATTGGTAGATTCATTCCATATGATA
This sequence comes from Viscum album, assembly GCA_963277665.1. Taxonomy (NCBI): domain Eukaryota; kingdom Viridiplantae; phylum Streptophyta; class Magnoliopsida; order Santalales; family Viscaceae; genus Viscum; species Viscum album. The sequence continues at coordinate 1,880,943,114 of OY728138.1, read as the reverse complement.
AATAGTATTCATTTTCTTCTTTTATTATAATATTAATTAAAAAATTAAATACACATCATATTGGGCTCGTTTGAGGTGAACCTTTACAGGTAACCCATTCATTTCACTAGAAGTGCCTTTAACTGCTCACTTCCATCAGATACCATACAATGTTATCCATAAATTGTCTCACATGTGTCACTCCCTTTCTAACTTGATTAAATAACTTTTGGGCTTGTACATGGTATCTCACGTAGGGGGCCAAGTAACACTCGTGGCCTTATAAATTCATCTCGCAAATGTGCATGTCTAAGTTGTCTCCCAAATGGAACCATATTTCTCATAATGATGAAAGAGGAATTAATGGTGATCCCATCTGAGAATACCAATATCACCCCATAATTTACACAACTATCAGCGAAACATATCACAATCATGATGATTCCATCATTGGAATTCTATAAAATGAAAATAAAGTATCACTCATTGAATTCATGTGTCATTGAATGAATTAAATTAAACAATAAACAAGTTGATGTACTGAGTAGGACATGACTTGGAACAAAGAATAATTAAAAGTAAAACACCATCTTCCATTTCATTTTTGAATTCAAAAAGGTTTCTATGCATAAGAAATCCACAACACAACTCAAAATAATTAACTAATAAGGACATCAAATTAAATCATGACTAAGATACATTCTAAAAAAGATAAACAACAAGATTAATAATAAAATAAGCACTCCATAAGGCCAAGAAAAGAATAACTTGTATATATATATATGTGTGTGTATATTCCAATTTTTAGACAATTCACCTCATCGAGGGGTTTTATTAGAAAAAAAGACATTTATTAATACTTTATTTAATTCCCTTTTTTGGAACCCATTCATATGAAAAAATAAAATATACCAAAAAAAATTAATTTTAACCACAAATAAACCATATCATTAGTTTCATTTAATTTATACATCCCAAAGGTGGTCTAGTCAAACATCGGATGACAACATTTCTACGTATCAATTTTGTGAACACAACCTAATGGGGGTTTTTCGGTTAAGGTCACAACTCCCAACCATATCTAAGTGGGATCAATCACATTACATGGTGGTATAGGTATTTTACCATATGAATTTAATAACTTAGGAGTGTCACCAAAAATTTTTAGAATTTCACCCAGAGGTGATACTCTATAAATAAATGAAGTATTGAGGGAAAATTTATATAGCACCTACCTTATACCATGGATAACTCACAAATACAATATCACGGTTTGATTCGATTTATCTGGAGAGAAAATAATGAAATTTATGAATATATAGAGAATAGGTTTGATAAAGTCACACCACAATAACAATCTTAAGAGAGAGAGAAAAAGGTTCAAGAGGAGCATAAAGCATACTGAGAGGAATAAATAAGGAAAAATGGAACTAGATTTTGACAAGATAGTGATGAGATTGATCAATAATTATGTTATGCATTATAGGATCCTCATAAATGAAGGAGGAGTAAATTCCAACCTGAATGATGATAAGAGGAAAGAGGAATTAGGTTATTTTGTTCATTACGGGGGAAAAGGAAAATTCTCTTAAAAAGGGTTGTGGGGTTTGGCTCCATAGTTTATCAAATCCATGTACAAAACTTGATACTCCTATTGTGTAAGATCCATATAATAAATGGTTTCCCCGCAATTTTTGACCAACCATGTGATAAAAATGTTAACACACAGAGAAGAAGTGGCATAAAGTGTTCATAATTGGTGAACAGATTGAAAAATCATGAGCAGCCTTGGTGTATCACTATTTCTCACCTACAAGTGTTGCATAGTTTTAACTAGTGTGATTCATAGTTTTCGGCAAACCGTGCACCCTTCTTAGTCCATGTAAAGGTGATTTTGTTCATTCTTGATTCTTATAAATCTCTATAAACCACTAGAGACACCACTCATACTTCCAACCAAGTCAAAATCAATATATTGAAGCCTTCAAAATTTTATAATTTCATTTCGATGGTTGTTTTACAAAATGGAGCATCCACCAAGCTACAAAGTTAACGTTCCATTGGAATTTCATCTGGTCCAAAAACAAGAGACATTATAAAAGGGTTTATTGGTGGCTATCCAGTGAAAATAATTGAAATTTATTCAATTTTTGAACAAATAATGAATTATAAATCATATCTTATGCATAGAGGAGTATATCCCATGGATGAGGGGATGTTATGTGTGAGTGAATAACGAAATTAAGTAGATGAATTAAATATAAATGATGGTAGAATTATCATTTTAACAAATTTTATATGTTTGTATGGTTTGTAAAAATGGTTTTCCATATGCTTCCCCAACCACAAGCCAAGAACATTCCAAAGACAACCCTAGTATGTTCTAAGAGCACAATTTTACTAATCATGTGTATCTAATGAAGCCCCCCATTATAAAATTGTCTATAGCACTCAAAAATAAATGTGTCCTAGTCTTCATGGTTGAGGAAAACCATGTGGTCCTAGGTAGGGCAATGGACCATCCACATAGTTTAATCAAACCATGAAGACTAGGTGTCATGTTTCCGTCTAATAATAAAATCTTCCTATTTCTTCCTAAATCTGGGGCTCTGGGATCTGTAAGAGCCCCATACACCCCTGAAACACTCATGAACTCATAAATAAATTACATTAGGATAAAAATAATGAATTTAGATGGAAATTAAAAGGTCTTTTATGTTAAACAAAACATTTTTTCTCATAATTTTATATTATACTTCGATTACAAGTTATCATCATCACAATCATTCTAATTTTTTATTCCAAGAGAAGCAAAGTAATACAAAAGTTAACTATGTTCTTATTTTCTGAAACCATTCCCAATAGTGTTTCTTGATTCCCTGGAATTGGGTATCAATCTACGAGAATTGGAAATTCCATTGAAGCCTTCATGTGGGCCACTTTGGGTGATGAGTTAGATTGACTAGGTTCAACTCATAATAAAATTTTATCAAATAGTAGGATCTTAAAATGAATTTAATTTCTTTTTTTGGTTTCAAGGTAGAAATGATAGTAGTATCATAATCTTAACAAATGAATTATATCATGGATTGGTTCTTGATCCTCATCCTCAATGATGAAACGTGAGTTAAAATGGGAATTTGGGGTTTGAGATTTATTTTGAGTTTGGTCTTGGATGTGATTGATGGATTTTGATATGTTTTGAAAATATTTTGTCCTAGTTTTTAGAATTATGGTAATTTTGAGGGTCATTTTGTTGTTTGTATGTTAATATGAAGAATGAAAAATTGTTTTATGGTTTTCCTACAAGGTATAAAAAATAATAATTATGAAATAATAAATTATTCTATATGAATTATAGAGATTATTTCATTGTGGCCATATTTTATACCAATATATGTTACCATACTATGAAAGATATTGTTTGTTGTTCAAAAAAATGTTCTTATCCATTTCTTTATTTAATGATCCTAATGGGGTGACTCATTTGTTTGAAAGGAAATAATGGAGTTTGAATCTAAAATTGAGGTAATTGGATTTTCTTTTTGGATGAATCTTGTGATTTTTTATTAGATTACCCTTTGGGTACATTGCTAAACATGTCAAAATTGGATTTTTGTAAAGAGAAATTAATTTCATAGTGTGGATTAATTTGAAGACTGTTTGTATGGAATTTAAAATTTATATATATACCCATGAATTTTTTTGGACAGATGGTTTTGAAAATAAAATTTTGTGGTTAATATGAAAATGATCTTTTTAATGGTGATGTTTATGAAAAAAATGCATATTTAATCTCAAGATGTAATTTTGAAATGGAATTTGGATTTCTAAAAAAAATTGGGTTCTGATTAAAAAAATCACTCAATTTTGATAAGGTGTAAAAGGTGAATTCTGTGAGAAATTGAACATTTTATAAATATTTTTTTAGGTTTATTCATGTTTATGGTATTTTTTTTCCTACTTTATTATTTAGATCACAATCTATTGTGATTTGGGATTTCATGTTTTTTTATTTGAAGATTTGTAATATTCAACATTTATATGTTACATTTTTGGGATGTTTTCTCCTTAAGTTAAGGTGAATTTGTGATGTGGCCACATGAGGATTGATTATTAGTGGTTTGAACATGGGATATTGTTGGTTCCATATATGATATGTTGGAGAAATATCGCTAGAAATTTTTTGAAAAATTGGTAGTGTTGGTTTTCAAACATTGGATTCCTCATGGGATAGTTTTCTAAGTTGGAGGTCCTAGATTATATGTTTGATGTATTGACATGTGGTCAAGAGACCATTTTTCGGTGTTTTTGGTTATGTTTCCTATTTCTTTTGATTAGTATGGTGGATCTTTGTGACTGTTCTCACCTCATGCATATGAAATTATTTTCGTTCTGGTTTCCACTTTTACTCTGATATGGATATTATTTTTTTTATAAATTGAGTTATATTTCCTTATAATCATGAATCATATAGTGGATTGTTTTGTTTTTATATTATGGTTTGGATACTCTATCTTCATAGATAAAATTTTCCCACAATTTTTTATTAGGTCCTTGGAATTTACTTCTAGCACTTTTTGTCTTTGGGATGTCATATAAGGCTAGTAACACCCACTACCTCTTCCTAATCCAATGGGTAAGGGATGGGATGCTACAAATGGTATTGGTCTGTTCGATTTGGGGGGTATAATTTAGGTTCAGTCATGGATTTGGAAATGGTATTAGTCAGTCAATTGGGATGGTGGAAATGTGTAAGATTGTTAGAAATTGGAATATAGATCATAAAAATTTGTATATAACCTATTTATGTTGAACATCAAGTTACTATGGAGGTTGGGTACATGAGAATTTTTAGACACTTCTCGGAGTTGTCTCCCCATAATCATGGGTTTAGTAGATGATAAGGGCTTGACATGCATTGATAATAATGAATTCACACTGAGAGTACATATCTTATTTTGAGTAAGGATTTATGATTTGGTGATAATGCATTTATTTTTGGAAATAGAAAAAAATTGTTTAATTTTGAAAACTCATGGTGGAATTTATAAAAATGGTTTAAAGTAGAAATTTTTAAATTTTGGATATCATTGTGGTGATATTTGTGGTTTAGTAAATTTGAAATAGATAATAATTTATTTTCTAGTGAGTGAGACTAAATGGTTGTTGTTTTGGTTTTATATAATGGCACTAGGTAGGCACTGTAGAATCCAATCGAAGGAGGCTATTGAGAATGTGGTTGAGTTAGAGGTTTTGGAGAGAGATGGTTTAGTTTCCTATTAGTTGTAGTTACCTCAGTGGTGTCGGTATATGCATGATTTCATCTATGTTTCTTAGCCACAAGATTACTTTTCACACCCATATCATGTTTTTCAAACCAAATTGGTTGAGTTAGAGATAGATGCATACTTGGAGGAGCATCCCATTCAGATTTTGGATCTAATCACAAAGGTTCTCTATGGCTAGTCAATTCCTCTAGTACAGGTTCAATGGAATTACAAGTGAGTATAGGATGAGATGTGTGAGAGTGAGGTTGACGTAAGATTAAAATGGCCAGATTTGTTTGAATTTTCTTCTTCACCATCCTTGGATGTGAAATTCAGGGACAAAATTCTTTAAGGGGGAATTTTTTAAGAACAATTATAATCTGCATAGGTATGGATCATTATTTAATGTTTTATAGGAGAAAGGAAGAATGGGGAAATTTCTTATGTACCCATACTATTTTGGGTTTAAAAAGAGTTTTTAATAAAGTAAATAATTAACATAATTTTATTATTAAATTAGACACGGATCATACTTGATGATTTTCACTCAAGGTAAGGGGAAATTTAATTTAAAATATTTTTTTGAAAAATTTTATTGATATTTTCCAAAAAAAATTATTCTATGTCCATATATTCAAAATTATTTAAGGGATGTATTTATATATACAAAATAGAATTATAAAGTGCATTTTATCTCACATTTTACTCAAATTTAATGGTTTTGAAAGAGAATATTTTTAAAAATGTTTTGAATATCATAAAAAATGAATATTTTATTTTAACATATATGTTGACAAGAAAATTCTATACTGGTTGTAAACATTACATGATATTTCACTTCCATTGTAATCATATATGTTTCATTCAAATAAAAACTCTACTTCATTATGCTTTCTTTATTTTCAAAAATGGTTTTAAAATGAAGGGATATTTCATAATCCATAAATTATTTATTATGGGTGAAAACTATATTTTTATGATTATAATTATCTAAATGAAAGCTTCCTTATTTAATTATTATTTTGTAGTTCTTGTTAATTGTTCATGATGATGGGTGGAATTGTTAAAAACCATGGTATGGTGCTTAAAATTATTATCTAGTAATGGGTGGCTTCATTAAAACCCATGGATGGGTGGGTATATGACATCCCACCAATGCATTAAGCCCGTAAGTTAATTGTATTGGTTATTCATTTTGTATGTGTGATGTAGAAAATAATGTACCATGTTTCCTACATGTTTTATCTTAGCTTCATAATGGGTTTTAAATAAATATTACGATTTATCAAGGTAATATAATAATATTCTATTTCACAGAAACCAAATGATAATTTTTAAGGGTAAAAATATAACTTTTTTATAAAATATTTATCTCATTTTTATAGCTAAAAAGAAACCATTATGTTTTTAATTTTTCCATTAGGTTTTTTAATAATTTTTTTCTAAATAATTTGAAATCTAATATTATATATTAGGTAATAAAAGTTTTATTTCCAACCCTAAATATTATTTATAAAAGGAAAATGGAATAATGGGTTTCTTTATTCCATTATGTTTATATCCTTTACTGATATTTTTTTTCATATCTCATATTTTAAATAAAGTTACTCATATTAAGGATGATTATTCTGATAGAAGAAGTTATCTTGAATATCATGAATATTTTTGATTCAAATATAATGTGTTTATTTTTAAAATATTACCATTATGGAAACAATAAACACTGTTTGATGTGTACAATTTGTAATATATGGGTTTTTTATGCTTTAATTATAGAATAATTTAACAAATATATAAACCCAAAAAGTTCCAAAAAATATCAGAATATTAATTATATTTTATGGAAGTTTCATTAGTTATGTTTATATTTATGTCCATATAGTTAGTATTTGATAATATGATTAGATAATTTTTGGGGTTATGATAATGTTAATAGAGTACCCTTAAAAGATTTTAATTTATTTTTAGGAAGATATGATATATATAATATGAAGATTACAATGTTACTTATTATAGACTATGTCAATTCAAAATGCATTTCTATAATGAAAATAGTGAATCAAAAGTAAGAATTCTCCAAGGGGATGATATCATTATGAATCGTCAACCAGGACAGGTGGGAATTTTAACAAAGTGGTTTTTTGATGTTATAGATTAATTGAGATAGGCTATAAATTATGGAGGATTTCATACTAGATAATCATCTAATTTACTAAAAATTAACATATCTATAGTGGATCATTTATGACATTACACTATCAAGAATTCAATGGATATTATAACATAGTGGTAGATATATAACGACCCATACATTACATACATTTTTATTACTTCAGAACTGAAGCACACTTATTACAATATATAAAAAAACCAGGATAGGACTGTATAGGTATAGTGTCTTTAGAAACTGGGTAACATAAACAACTGGTTCATAAGTCATTTACGTTGTCTCCTTTTTATATTATCATATCTAGAGTCCATTTTGGGATATATTACTTAATATCATTCTTCCTGACGTGGGGAAAAGAAAACATACAAAAGGGGGAGCTCAAATGCTCAGTAATGGTAAACAAAAGAAATATCAATCACATCATATTCATAAGAACATATCATTTTTGAAATCTTAACCTGCAAAAGTGATCATAATCTCATAACATGGGATAAATCATAGTAGTGAAATGTAATCCCAATAATCATAACATAAAACATGAAACTTTGTGGCATACACACATAATCATAGAGAATCATTACTTAGTAGTCAAGACTCATTTCCAAGACTATCTTAGCGGATGAAGTCCATTTCAGAACCGAGATCACTCCTTGTTTCAGTCCTGTTTCACTGAACCAGATTAACCTGCCATTCCAGCCATGTCTATCTCATGAGATATAAATCTTTACCCAATTCATTGGAGGGAGATATGGGTCCCACCCATGTCATAATTAAACCATTCTTATGTGTGCCACAAAATCATAAATCATACATCATAGCATAACCCATGTAATAAACATGGGAATCTTAAACATCATGCCATCATAACATAATCCATATAAGATAGAAGGACATAATAAAAATAATTACATCATAACATAATCAAATAAATGTAAAAATAGGGATAGAAACATAACCCTATATTATCATAGATGGAAAATAATTTTTATGAAACACTTGAACTCCATTCTTGAGGAAAATATCCTTTTTTCTTCAAAAACATTTTCCTTTCATAACATGTCATATAATTTTGAACGAAATGAGGTTGATTAAAAATATACTTGAAAACGTGTAAAGGAAGCTTCATTTAAATAATGTTCTAAAAAAATCCATTAATGTTGTATAAGTTAAAAAAAAATTCTCCCCGTACATTGGCCGGAAAAGTCGAAAAGTACCTCGTACGAAAAATGACAAAAGATTCCTTTCATATCTTTTACTAAAAACTCACCGAAGGGAAAAATTGGATTTAAAAATTTGTAGGTGGATGGAAATGATACTACATATTGAGGAAACATGTATGTGGATGATAAATATTCCCCAATAAATTCTAAAGTATAAACAATCTCAGATAAAAATGAGATTGTGAAATTTTCCCTTACCTTAGGTCTGATTTGATTTTCAAGTGTCTGAACCTCCTATATAAAGATTTAAATAATTTCATTGACTTATTCCAGAATCATACTCTTTGTGATGATATCATATATGGTCATATTCTTAGCTTCTTATTAGTAATATTTCATTCCTACTTGTTATTCTGGTGATTATTACTTTTCGTTCTTATGCGTGTTTTGTCGAATAGATTCTTATTCTTCTCGTTATGATATAGATACCTCATTTATAGAATGTCATTAGTGTAATATATATCATATTTATTCATTAAATTCATTTATATAATCAGTATTCAATGGAGATCATGTAGAACGAGTCGCATCACATCGTGGAGATGGTATTCTATACGTATGCATGAGCGATGATATCGTTCTCATGATCATGGAATTGTATTGGAGTGTATGTATACTATTTAAGAATCAATACCACTTTACAATAATCATATATAGTTATTTTGTTTCACCATTATACCCATCCAAGTAAGGTGGTGGTGGAAAATAGATTACACCACGGCGTGGAGACGGAATTCCGTACTTACGCACGCACGATGATTTCGTTTTCCGTAGGATGGATAGATGGTAAAATAGGGTTGTTTCATACTTATAATAAAATATACGTATATTAGTGATACTTATGTTATTACTTCATAAAGAAACAACTAATGAAGAAGAAGTGGAAGAAGAAAAAAAGTTGAAATAATCGGTAACAGACATTACCTCTTCTTTGAAGCGCCTCTTTGAGACCACCACTTAGGGAAATAAAATTGGTCCTTGAAGAAGAAAAATACCTCTTGGATGTTTCTAGGGAAGTGGAGAAGAGAATTTGTCAGAGGGTGTCCGAGCTTGAAGGCTCAAAGTGGTGTGAGGAAGAGAGGGAGGAGGTGCCCTTTTATAAGGGAGGAGAGGGACACCTTTGGAAAAACTAAAAATATTATTTTATTATATAGTCATATTCGGTTTTTAATAGCTCCAAATTTATTTATTTCGAAGATAAGGTGGGGATGGGTCGAAATCCTCTCATCAAATATAATTTAGAGAAGTTTAGTTTTCTATTTTATCCTTATCATTTAGATTTAACTTTAAGTTAAATAATTTTACTTTTACGGTGTTTTCTTGTTTTCATACACTATAAGGTTAATAAACTTACTATAACAAGCCAAACGAACCCCAAGTTGTTTATTATTAATATATATAACCTTATCTATGTAATTTGGCCGTACCTTATATTTTTTGGAATAAAATAACAATTAATTAAATAATATTTGTTTTAAAAACTATTTTATGTCAATTTTGACACTATTTGGTAATTGATTTTTTTGAAAATCATAACAGAAATATTAGTTCTAAAAAAGTTAATTCAATCAATACTAAAATGTAATATTAACCTATAAAAATATTTTAATTCATTAAAAGTCTCAAATTACATTTATTTGGTTATTTATAACATTAATTGTGTCTATATTTCATAAATAAGATAATTACTGCATCATCATTTGTGTCATAAATAAATTAAATTATTTAATATCTAAAAATTAAAAATAAAATATCATTATGTATGAAAGATTTTTATATTTATAATGAATATTTGTGGTCTAATTTATCTTATGTATAACCCTATATTAAAAAGGATTTAGTTATTAAACGTTGATTTTAACTATTTTAACCCTTCTTTAAATAAATTAATAATAAATGTCCTAATCTAATCCAAGTGTGCCTAAATGGCCATATTTTATTCCTAAGGTTGTTTTTGGTAGAATTACACTTATATAATAGAATTATGAAATGTGTTAGGGTAATAATAATATCATTTTTACCCTTAATTACCATATTTATTTTTAACCGTGGTAAAAAAAAGTTAAAAGTTACTATTCACAAAAAATTATTTTCATCTCATTGAACCACATTTTAGTCCTTGATATTAAATGTGTCTCTAATATAATCAAAATTCCACTCACATAAGCGGTAAAATTATGTTTAATGTAAATTTGGAAATTCTCCTAGGAGATGGGTAAAAGACGGTGAAAAGTTCAATAAAATTTTTATATATCTAAAATTATTATAAAATGACTCCAATGAATTTCATTGAACTGATATAGGTATTATGTATCAATTTTGACATAAAATAAATTTTTAAAAAAAATTAAATAATTATTTAAATAAAAAGTCGGTTTTTAAATAGTAACCCAGTGTTTTCACTATTCACCAAAAATTGAATGTTTTCATAAAAATACCAAAATTTCACCATAGGCAAATTTCGATATTCCGAATCCAAAAATGAAGTCCGTTTTGAAAAATAAAAATTACAAAATTTGAAAAAGTGGGTATTACTATTCATAATGACTAGTTTTAATAATATTTTAATAGCATATCGTTGTTTAGTGAAACTCGGTATTGCGTACAATGCAAGCTATTGAGGAAGGTTGCAGTTGCGTGTAAAGAAAGCCAAGCTAGTGTTGTGTGTAGTGAAAGATTCCTTTGATGATGTATATAACATAAAAAAAATATTTCTCATAAAAGTCTCGGGTGTTACAAGCTAAGAAATCGTTTAAATACCTATAAAAAATTCTATACCAGGGGTTTTTTGGAGAATCAATATATACCTCTTTCTATTTACCATTTTACGGTGAAATCAATCAATTGTGGATAATGGTTACAAATAATATAGAAATAGAAGATATTAATATCTTGGAAGAAGAGTTGTTTAACAATAAATTCCTTGAGAAAAATTTTTATATATCTATTTATCATAAGATCGAAAAATAATTCACGGAATTAAGATAATAAGAGGAATATTAAGTGGATGTTAATGGATAAAACATCACATGTTTTATAATGAATTTACCGAATTTTTTTCATGGAACATGATAGTAAAGTTAATAAATTTTAAATAAGATTGAATCGAATAAATTAATGGTAATTTATGGTGACCCAGTATTAATATACATGGATATGACATCATTTAAGATTGGTATTCAGAACATTAAAAAACTATATACCTAAGGACCATAATAGTTTATTGTCTTCAGAAACATGGAACCAAAATTTGTTATCCTAGTTAATGATCTTCAATATATACCATAAATATATCTAGCATTTTTACATCAACATTAAACATTTTTTCATAAACTTGGGAAAGGAAACATAATAAATGGGTGAGATCAGATTCTCAGTAAGGGTAAATAAAGGAAGTGTGTAAGCATGCCATGAAAAAAATGATATAGAGCTCGAGCATAAAATTTGAAGATCATACCCTCAATATTAGAGTCCCTAATAAATATTGGTAGTTCATAATTCATAAACCATATGGAAATATAGAACATAAAACAAGAAATCATTACATAGTAATGAATCATTGAATTATAGAAAACACCTAATTATATATAAACCCTATGTCATGGTGGCCTACCGAGGCATGTATAAGATGATAGGATTTGGTTAATCACATGTGTAACTACATTGGGCTTGGGATTCCCTCCCATGTACCTCTGGTTCTAGGAATATGATTTCCACTTGTCTACCCTCTAATTTCAATCTTGGGATATCATACCATGTACCCACTTGTTTCAGTCTAGGGATTTCCTCCTATCTACCCTCTTGTTTCGAGCTCAGGATTTCCTCCCATGTACACTATTTCTTTGGGCATGGGATGTCCTCTTATGTTGCATCTTTTTTTGGGAAAGGGATGCTCTCTCGTGTACCCTTTGATCTAAAGAAACATTTTCACTATCCAATAAACTGAGGGAGATATGGGTCCCACACATCTCACAATGAGATCATACATACAGGTGTAAAAAAATCATAAAACATCATATCATTAACCATGAAATGAAATGGTTTAAAAACTACATAACCCACTTAAAGGAAATGGGTTTTATAAGAACCATTTCATCGAAACATAAAACATTCAAGAAATAATATGAACAGATCATTTGGATCATTTCTTATAAGGTCATGACTAACAACAACAAATGTCATCTTGTATAGAAAATAACTTGGAAATATATTTTGAGGGAATTTCTTGCGGAAAATATCATTTCTTCTTTGAGAAGTCTTTACAGAACATAAATCATTTTTAAAATAAACATTCATTGAAAATACTATGATAACATAGAATGATGGTATGAAATAATTTTTTAAAATCATATTCCGTGAAAATAGTTAAAATAATATTCAAATAATTTTTAAAACCTTTTCCCATGAAAACTTATAAAAGAATTAGCAAAACATTTCAAAAACCATTTTCATTTAAAAAAATTTCCAAAACATATATTGAAATAATAAAAATGTTTTGAAAACCGTTTCAATCAAAATAATTTGAAAAAATATAAATAAATCTTGAAAAACATTTAAAAAAAATTTTCTTTCAAAACATATAAAGTAATCATGAAATCATTCTGAAAACAATTTTCCTTGAAAACATATAGAAGAAGCTTTAAAACTTTTTTAAATCCATTTCATTGAATATTACTTCTCAGAAAACATTTTCATAAAAATTAACCTCCAAAACATTCAAAGGAATCTTCACCAAAATAACGATATCTAAATTTGTACAAGGCGTATGAGGTAAAAAGAACATTCCTTTTACATGGTAAAAAGGTTCAAAAATTTCATTTTATGGACAATAATAAGAATATTACATTGAAATAATTAAAAAAATAAAAAGTGATAAAAATATATTTTAAATATAATTTGATAATAGTATAATAGTCTTAGAAACCCTTTTTAGAAAATATTTTTTTGAAGGAACACAAATTCCGAACCGATGAGAGAGGAAAATTCAGACATTATTAAAAAAAATTATTGACTCTCTTATCTACGAAAGATTTGAAAAATGGTTCCAATAATTCAAGATATACTATATAAACATAGTATAACAACATGAGTTTTCTTGATATATGCATCATAAGATATCATGAGAGGAAGAATAGTTATAAATAATCATGAAAAGTGATGAGATTATTTCGATTAACACTTACCACTTGGAAACATTGAACCGCATTCAGAATTATGTAAAATGAAATCAAATGAAGATTAATATATTGTGAATATAAAAAAATCATCATATAACATGTTGAGGTAATTACATACACCTCATAGAAAAATATAGGTGTATTACATGGCTTGTGTCTCAAAGAAGGAAAATTGAGGCAAAATCATTTTACCAATATGATAAATTGTAAAACATTGTCCCTCGGAAATAAATATTATTAAATTGATATTTAAATAACCATAAATTTAATTATAATAAATATATAATACATCCATGTTCAGTATAAACCTCAGATAAAAGGAATGGGTGGTGATTAAAGTTTGTATCTCATGGAAATTAAAAGTGAGATAAAACTCCCTTATTATGTGTCTTGAATCTCATCATACTCATCCTAACATCCTGTATAATTAATATAATTTTTATTAAATATTTTAAATAAAAAAATTCTAATATATAATACCTTATATGGTATGATTATTACATTATGTTACCTTTTTTTATAATCCTATGTTATGGTTTCAGTTTGGGTAATATTTTCTTTACTCTTTGCATGTGTCTTAATTTGTTAAAGCTTTTTTCCTTATACTTATTTCATGATTTTCATAATTTAAATCATGACATAAATATAATTTATATTAATTATATTTGTATTATAATAATATATATAACATAATTATGAAATGGAATATGTTGTTCGTGAAGATAGTAAGTCATACGTATGCATAAACATTGTTTCTGTATTTATTGTTGTGTTGAAATAAATAAAGTACATGGGCTATATTTATATATATATATATTCATATAAATAATTATTCTGGTATAAATATTATATTATATATATCATATAAGTTAACTAAATCTATTCTCAATACATTTCATGTAGTATTTGAATGAAACATGTTGCACTAAGGGGCGGTAGTCAATACTGCCTCAAACAAATATATTATATTTACATCAAATTTAAATTATAAATATATGTGTTTTAAATGGACTAATTAATATTTAATACATATTTAATCTAATATAGAATGTATATAAACAAATTTGACATCATAATTTTCACCATCAGAGGTTGTAAAGAAAAATAAACAATCATTATTTTGTGAAGCTATAGTTCACCGTACACATAAATAGTATGTTAGTTTTCCATTAGATGGAGGTGTGTGTAATTTTAGGGTGAACCACTATCATAAAAACATTCTATTATATTTAATATACTTTTGTTGTTATAAATTTATGTAATAAAGAGAGTGGAGGGTTGGAGAATGAAAATAAAATAAAGGAGTTAGAGGGAAGTCATTTCCACTAAAACGGGTAATGTTGTTTGGTTTCTACCAAAAGGATTACTTGGATTACTTAGAAACAAAATGGAGGCTTCAAGTAGTATTTCACGGATATTGGGAGAAAGTTTTGGTAATTTTTTATTAACCAATTTTTCATTTAAGGTGTAACGAAGAGGTAGAGTTCTTTACTTTTATAGTGGAGGAGGAGTGACACACTTGTAAATACAAAAGGGTATTAAATAATTGGAGGTATCCTTTAACTAATGTTCCAAAAATAATTTAAAACTAATTAATTTAATTTTAATTATTGTTTAAACAAAACTACACCTCAAAAAAATATTTTAATTTTAATAATTTAGTTCGTTTACTTCTAAGATTCCCCAATTTTATTATTTTGGTTTTTATTAATGCATATTGTTTTCTTAGCTATGTAATTTGACCATTAAATATAAAATAAATTGAGTATTATTATGTTTTATATATATAATGAATTTAATATGTGTTACATAAATAAAAAAAATAAAAAACTCATGTGTTTTGGACATTTATTTTTAAAACATGGGCATGTGACGTGAAAAATACTGATTATCCTATGACCACGCTCACAATAATTTTACAATATATGGGTAAATATCTTAATTATAAAATATCAATAATTCCCTTATTATAAAATATTTAATATTTATTAACACTTACAAGAAAATTTTTATAATATATAAATTTTAATAATTAAAAATCATTTAATATAATATAATTTATTTAAAAATTACATTAAGGCCACTGTGTCATTGTATATTTTAATTTAATTTTAAAATATTAAAACAAAATTTTAATTAAAATATATTGAGTTTAAATCTATTCAATATGATATATTAATCAAAAAAATTCTACACCCTTATTCAATCAATGTACATCACTTTTAACATTTATGGTGTCATTTATTTTAGTTCATTATTAAAAAAATAAGCACTATGTAGGCGTTGCGTAAGCATTTTAAGAAAATAAATAATATCTATATATTATTAATGAATTAATATGATAATAATAATCCAATTATTTTTAAAAAGAATATATATAACTTAAAATATAACGTTTTTTACATATATCAATTTCTTATAAATTTTTAAGTAAAGGAGAGTTCCTTTTTATATCTTTTCCCAACTTAACCTTTTATATAGGTCACAACCATTTAATAATAACACAATAAACAATAAAATTCAAACCAATTGGGTATATTGTCGAAATATTTGATGCCAATGTCCTTTGTACAAGCATTCAGATCATTTTGGTCCTTATGGTTAATGCTTAGTCCTTAATTAAGCTTAATCTTACCTTAATCATTGTGATTAATTTTAAAGAATTTTACTTATATTTTTGGCCAAAAATTATGTTGATATTTTTAGACAAAATATATTATACTTATTACCACCGTGTATTTATATTCCCTAAATTTTCATATAACATAATTTTTAAAATTACGTTTAATACTAATTTCTTAGACATGAGGAGAAATTGTATTTTAAAGTAAAATATTCAAAAGTTCAAAAAGTGTTTATATATAATTTCAATATAAAAATTATTAAAATTACTTAAATTAGATTATAAAATGTATAATTGATTTATTTTGTCTTTATAAAAGAATTAAAAATATAATTTAACATTAATAATTATTTAAACGAAGATGCAGTTTTTAACTAAAACACAGTATTTTTCCATATTCATAAAAATGTTGTTTCTCAAGAAACTTTTAAATATTCACCCTAATATAATTTTGATATTCCAAATTCACAAATGGAGTTTATTTTCACAATAAAATTAATAAAATTTTAAATTTTAGTATTAAAATAGTTGTTCCATTAAAAGGATGTAAAAACTCGGTCTAGTATGTAACATAAGATAACCACGATATTCTCTATAGAGAAAGATAAAATTTCTATTTTGTATAGTGCACAATTAACGTTTTGTTGTGTGTAAGACAAACTATAAAGAGTTAATTAATATAAAATAAACTATTTTTAGTGTCGTGTGCAATGAAAAATATAAAAAATATTAAATTAATTCGAAAAAATATTTCACAAAATCTGTAGGTGTTACATTCTCCCCCACTTAAAATTATTTTCATCCTATAAATTCATCTACATTATCATATGTTTAATATTTGAAAGTTTCATTAAAATAAGCCTTCATCATGATAATTAATTCCAAAGCCTCCATTAAAAATTGAAATTTGGGACCATAAATGTTACCCATAGTAACACATAACATGGTTTCCACATAGGATAACATAGGAGGTATGTGAAAACATTGACATGGAAAAGAAATATAACTAAAATGTTTCATTGGATAGTTATATAGAACATTGTAATGATAATGTTAACAATTAAATCCATATATCTTTGATTATTTAAGCGACCTTTTGATTTATCAAAATTGAAGGTACTAGGACACCAATTTTTGCTTGAAAATCATTTTTCCAAAAGATGGGTAATTTATATAAATAGAAATACATTCATGATTTCCAGATACATTCACATTTTTTGTTCATTTATCCACTTCAGATCTTTCTCTAGAAATAATGGTTAAATTTCCATTCCTAAATTACTGACATATCATGAGATCTATGATATGCCATCGCATTTTTCGTTAGTTACCATCATCACATGGCAGTTTGAACAGACTATCCAATACAAATAAATCTTTATATAGAGAGATAACACATTAATCACACTAGTTTTAGCTTAAAAATTAAATAAACATTTATCCTTATATACCTTATAAAATATGAAAATTCATTTCTTTATAAATAAAGTCATTCAATTAGATTATCATTGATCTCCATATATCCAAAAGTACCACTTGATTGTCACATTCCAAACACACGAATACCCTTATCATATATTCCCTTAATTACAAAAAATAATTTTACAAAACATAAGTTATTCCTTATACTAAGGATTAATTGATATAATCTTTAAATACAAGTTGTTTTAAACTTCACTACTGATGACATAGAACACTTTGTCAATAATCAGTTCTGGGGTAATCTTTACCATCCAATTTACTTATTCATATCTAGAATATCATTATCCAAACCTTAGTATATCATTGTCATATATTAATTAAATGTTATCATCACTTAATAAAAATATCATATTTCCATGAAATCATATTTTTATTTCTTCATAACTATTCAATATGTCTTTTTCAATGTTAAAGGAAAAATTATACTTAGAATAATTATATATTTCATGATTCATAATATTTTAATTCCGAATAATAAATACTTCCTTAATGAAACCTTATTCTAAAATCCTTACTCAGTCTTCATCAACTTATTACATGGTACCTCTATCCTAGAATATGAAATGTGTACCATTCTTATGTATTCTTAACCTCAATAAAATCACGATCCTTATTTTTTTATTTGAAAAATAATGGAAAACATCACATAACTTTCACATTTCATTTGTGGTTTCATTATATTCAGAAGTATAACCAATACTCATACCAACTTCTTGATTCTCATTATGAGATTTTATTATGGTAAATCGATTCACATAATGCACATAATTTCCAAATTTTAAACATCAAATTTTATCCATGTTTTTTCTAGTTCACTCTATTGACTAAAACACAAATGCATAGTCTGAGTAATATTTTTCACAATAGGATACCAAAATATCTAGAAATTTTACTTATATGGTGCCTAAATCATATATCTGACTTATTTAACCTATGAAACCGTTGGTTTATCCTTTTTAATTCATAGAAAACATTTATTTAAATCCATCATGATAGCTAATAAAGAGTTTGTGAATTCCCAAATAATATCCCCCAGGAGTATCAAACTAGGTTTACAGCAAGGCCCATTGATATGTACCAGAATACCTCGAGTCAAGCCTGGAACATCTATCCAGAGATATTACCCCTAGTCACATCTATTCCAAAGACACATCCACTTGATGTTTCCAAATAGGGATGTATTTCTAGTTAACCACTCACTCTATCCGTTACCAGAATTCCAGTAAATATTAATAAATGTTAACTCATCTGTATAAATATATGTAGAGACATCCCTAGCCATATCCATAGAAATATAAATAGATATCTCCTTAGTTTTTTTCCCACCCTAGTTTCTACGGGATGATAAAACCCTTTATTTGATACCAACTATAGTGACCCCATATTAATATACATGAATAATATATCATTTTAGATGAATATTTGATACATTACAAAAATACATGCCTAAGGACCATAATAGTTTGGTCTCTTTGGAAATTTGCAAACAAAGTATTCTATACTCATGAAAGATCTTCAACATATCTCATAAATATTTGAACCTTTATTACATATTCCTAAAACCACTATTTATAACCTGGGTATGGTAACATTAGAAAAGAGTGATATTAGATTCCTAGTAGGGGTAAATAAAATAAATACACAATAATAACATGAACAAAAGGTTATGGTCCTTGACCATAACATTTTAAGAACATACCCTACATATTAGAGATCCAAATAGATATTGGTCATTAAAAAGACTTGAATAATAAGAAACTAACATAAGTCATGAAATCATAATCTATGAATGAAACAATGAATTATGGAAAACACCTAAGAATATAATAACTCTATATAAAGGTTCCCTATTAAGGACTTTGTAACATGTTAGGCTTGAGTTGATCACATTTGTACCTCCTTCAGGATTGGGATGCCCTCCCATGTACCATCTTGTTTGGGCTTATGATCACTTCTCAAATACCCTCTTATTTTTGGTTTGGGATTTCCTCATGTTTACCCTCTTGTTTTGAATTTGGGATGTCCTCACATGTACCTTCTTATTTTAGGTGTGGGATGTGCTCTTGTATATTTTCTTTTTTCTTTATTGGGATGTTCTCTCAGGTACCCTCTTTCTTCAGGCTAGGGAAGTCCTCCTCTGTACCCCATTGTTTTAAGCTTGGGATTCCCTCCAGTGTAACATATGGTCTCATAAAACATTTATCATTACCCAATGCAATGGAGAAGATATAGTTCCCAACCATATCAAAATGAAATCATAAACATAGGTTCCAAAAAATCTTAATAAAATAACAACATAACCCATCAAATAAAATTCATATAAAATACATGTAATCCAAAGATAAACTATTAAAAAAATATTAGTTTCATAATCATGCCATAAAAATCATAAATCATTAAAATAAGTGGGTTTCAAAATCATGTGACCCATGGAAGAGAAATAGTCTCCATAAGAATAATTCCATTTAAATATAAACTATTAAATAAATAATATTAATGGAGACATTGGATCATTTCTAATAAAGGCATGAGTATCCTCAAAATATGTCATATTTGGTGGAAAATAACATAGAAATTTATTTTTAAAACATTTCTTGTGGAATATATAATTTCTTCTTTAAAATGTTCTTTTTGAAATAGAAAACTTTTTGTAATCCAATTTAATTGAAAATACATTGAAAACATAGAAATGTGGATTGAAATAATTTTTCAAAACATTTTTCCATGACTAGGTTTAAGATAATATTTCAAGCCTTTGGAAACATTTTCCCATTAAATTATGTAAAATAAGAATCAAATAAATTTAAAAACAATGTTCATTGAAAACAATTTTCAAACTTATAAAAAACATTGATTGTTTTTTGAAAACTATTTCATTGAACACACTTTGAAAACATATAAGTAAATCTTGACAACATTCTGAAAACATTTTTCCTTCAAAACATTTAAAAGAAACATGAAATAATTTTGAAAATTATTATCCTTTAAAGCTTATAAAAGAATCATGAAAATAAATTAAAACCATTTTTATGAAAATAAATTTTTAAAAAATGATGGCTTAATTTTTTTTTAAAAAAATAAAATAAATTATTCACCAAAATTACATCCAAAATATCCTTACATTTCATACGAGGTAAGAAAAATGTCATTTTACAGGGTAAAAAAGTTAAGAAATAGTATTATTTCGAAATTGGTATGAGGATTCCATTGAAATCAATTGTAAAAGTAAAAAAGGGTAGAAATTAATTTTAAATATTATTAGAAAATAGAATAATATTCTTGTAGTTCCTTTTTAGAAAATATTTCTTTGAAGCAATATAATTTTATAAATAATAAAAGAGGTAAATTCATACTTTCTCAAAAAAACTTTCTTAACAATATTTTGTACCAAAAAGTGAAAAAATGGTACCAATTCATGAAGATATCTTTAATAACCATAGTAGAATAACATTATGAGTATTCTTGAGAGATTTATCAAAATATTTCATCATATTAAGCTTAATTATGAAAAATATTTAAAATCAATGAGATTGTTTCAATGAAATCTAACAAAATAAAAACATTGAAAAACCCTCCCAATTTAAGAAAATTAAATCCAATTAATATTAAAATATAATTAATATAAATGGATTCATGATATAACATGTTAATTTCAGTATATATAAATCATGGAAACATATATTTTCATAACAAGACATGTATCTCAAAGAAGAAAAATTAAGACAAAATCATTTTACCGATTTGGTTCTTTTAAAACATAGTCCCTCTGAAAGAAATATAATAAAATAGAAATGTAAATACTTATAAAATTAATTATAATAAAAATATGATACATCCATGGGAATTATAAGCACCACACAAATGAAATGGGTGGTGAATAAAGCATGTTCCTCACAAAAATAAATAGCGATATGAAACTGTCTTACCTTGTTTATTGACTCTCGTCATACTCATTAAAGCCACATGTATAATAAATATAAATTTATTATAAATATTTTAAAGAACGATATTATATATATATATATATATATATATAATATCATATATGGTTTCCTTATAACTTTATATTACCCTCTTATTAACCATCTTAGGTTAAGGTTTCACTTCTGGTAATATTCTATTGGTTCTTCACATGTGTCTCAAATTGTTTTACATTTGTCCTTTATACATATATCATGATTTAAGAAATTTACATAATGATATAAATATCATTCATATTAATTATATTAATATTATAATTATATATATGTAATATAATTATGAAATGAAATACACTATTCATGGAGACTGTAAGTCAGGCGTATAGATGTACGTTGTTTCTATTTTTATTATCATATTGAAAGAAAGAATGTAAATTAAATAAATATATATATATATATATGAATATTTATAATTCTTAAATAAGAATTACTATATAATATAATTTAACTTAATCCATTCCTTAAACATTCAATTTAATTTTTGAATGAATCACAATGTTTTGAGGGTGTAACAGACTACACCTACTCAAAAAACATTATCATATTTCCACCAAATAGAATGTATAATGATATGTTTTTTAAAAGTATTAAATAATATTAATGACATAATAAATAATTTATATAAAATATTTTAAAATTTTCCCATCATAATTTCCACCATCAGAGGTGGTAAGGATATTGAACAATAATAGTTTTGTGAGTCGGTAGTTAACCTAACACATAAACAGTATGTTCGTAACCAATTAGATGGAGTTTTATATAAGTTTATGTAAAAAATGATCATAAAAACATCATATTATATTAAATATATGGTTTTTTCATAAAATCATGTAATAAAGAGATTTTAGGGGTGGACAAAGAAAATAAAAGAAAGGAACTTGGGGGAAGTCCTTACCAATTAATCGGGTAAGTCCATTTGCATTAGGTCAAAAGGCTTACTTGGATATATTAATTATCAAAGGGAGGAACACATGTGGAATTTATGTATGTTTGAACACTATATTGGAAATTTTAGAGGATCTAGTGTGGCTTAAGTGGTGCGAGGAAGGGGTATAGTTCTTGCCATTTTAATATAGAGGAGGTGTGACAAACGTGTAAATACCAAAATGTATTCAATAATGGGAGGTATTATTTACTTTATGTTCCTAAAAATTTGAAAAATAAATGGTTTTTTTATTTTATGGTCTATCCAAATCCAAAAAACACATAAATATATTCATTTTAATAATTTTGATTATTAACTTCTATGATTCTCCAATTTTATTTTTTTGATTTTATTAAAACATTTAGTATTCTAACCTAATTCATTTTAACATTATGACTAAAATAAATTGTTATTTATTATATAATATATAACCAATTAAATATAAATATGATACATAATTTAGAAAATAAAAATCTCATGTGTTCTGGAAATTAATTTATAAAACAAGCACATGTGATGTGAAAAAAATTGAGTAAACCTGGACCGTGCTAAAATGTATTTACAATATTTGGGCAAATATTTTAATTATAAATGACAAATTGTTCCGAAATTAGATCATATTAAATACTTATTAACACATAAAAGTCACATGGAAGATTATATTATTTTAATTAATTTTATATCATTTAATAAAATATCATTTATTGAAAAATAAAATATATTCCAATTCATACATTGTTTATTTAATATTAATTTTAAAATATAAATATAATATTTTAAATCAAATATATTATTCTTAATGATTTAAAACAAGATATATTCATCTAAAAATAATAATTATTGGCGATTATTCAATAAATTTTCTTCACTTTTAACATTTACAGCATAATGTATTTTAGTTAATTATTAACTAATTAATCATTACGTTGGCATTTCGTAAGCATTTTATGTAACTAGGTCATCTCTAGAAATTATTGATAAATTACTATGATAATAATAACCCATTTTTATTTCAAAAGAATGTATATAATTGAAAATATGATGTTTTTTAATAACTTTATGTTTTATCAGTGTTAAAGGTAAGGAGAGTTCCTTTTCTATCATTTTCCTTACATAAAATTTTATACAGGTAACCTGTTTTTAATAAGATCACAATGAAAAATAAAATTATAACCAAGGGGTATAGGGATGAATTATTGGAATCCAATTTCCTCTTCACAAGTTTCCAATTCATTTTGGGCCTTATGGTTAAGGGTTAGTCTTTAATTAAGCTTAATATTACCTTAATCATTGTGATTACTTTTAATTAGTTTCACTAATATATTTGATAAAAAATTAAGATGATATTATTAGAAAAAAAACATTTATACTACGTATAGTTTTTTATATAATATTTTTAAAATTCAAATCACATAAGTGTTAAAATTATGTTTACCCCTAATCCCGAGGATGTGGTAAGAAAGTTGGTTTTTAAAGTAAAATATTCAAAAGTTCAATAAGTGTTTATATCTTATTTCAATATAAAAATGATTCCAATGAACTAAACTAGATTAATATATTTATAATTGATCTATTTTTATTTTAGAAAAAAATTTATAGTATAATTTTATATAAATTATTATTTAAACAAAGAGACTATTTTTTTTTAAAAATACTATATTTTTTACTATACATAAAAAATTATCTTTATTTGAAAAATCTCAAAAAATAAAACATAAGAAAATTTTTATATTCCTAACTGAAAAATGATTTTTATTTTGGAAAATAAAATTTATAAAAGTGCCAATATTTTTTTTAGAATAAGACGGCCATTAAAAGGTGGAAAAAACTCTATCATATATGTAACCCAAGCTAACCTCTATATTATTTATAGAGAAATATAAAATCTATGTTGTGTATAGTGAATGATTAATATTTTTTAGCATATAATTAAATACATACATTGTGATTAAGTTTTAAATAAACTTTTATTTATAAATTAAAAATATCAAAAAGATTAAATTAATTAAAATATATATATTTCAAAAAATCTTAGGGTATTACATTAAACTAACATTTAAATGAATTTTTCCTCAAAATTTGTCATGGTCATAAAAAGAATTACTATTTGAATGTTTCATTTATAGAAACCCATATCTTATGAATAAAGACTAAAACATCCCTTAAAAATGGAATGTTGGAACCATAGTAGTTGCACAATGTAACATATATCATTATTTCCACACAGGAGAACATAGGTGGAAAGTAAAAACATAGATATAGAAGAGAAATATAGCTACCATGTTCTTTATGAGACTGATATAGATCTTGGTTAGGAGAATATTAATAGTGAAATCCATAAAACCTTAATAATATAAGGAACTATTTGATTCATAAAAAATTAAGGTACTAGGAAAACATTTTTGCCATGAATTTCTGTTTTCCAAAAGTTGTACAAATTTCAGGAAAAGATATACTTTTATGATTTTAGGAAATTGAATCCCTTTATTGTTCATTTATCCATAACCCCTCTCTATAAAATAAGAAAGGTGAGTTTTTCACTCCTCAAGTTCTTACAGATCATGCGATCGATGATATTTTATCTCATTTGTAAATAGTTATCATCATCATAGGTTATTTTGAACAAGATATCTAATAAAAAAAAAATCCTCATATGGAGATATAAAACATCAATCTTAGTTACTTTATATTAAATTTAACATAACTTTTACATAAATGGCTATCCTTATAACACTTATAAAAGATAAAAAATCAAATATTTATAAATAAATTCATGGAATTGGCTTATTGTTGATCCCCAAAAAATAATAAATTACCACTTGATTGTCACATTCCAAACATTTGAAACACCTAGTCATATATTCCCTTAATTACCATAAATAATTTTGGAAAACATGCAATATTTATTATTTTAATGATTACTGGATATATTCTTTATATCCAATAAGTTGTAAAATTCCCCCTTTGTGACATAGAAATTTTTTTCAATAATCAGTTATAGGGTAATCCATAATGTCCAATTTACTTAGTCTTATCTACAAAATAACTATCTGAAGATCATTATCTCAATGCCATGTATTAATTAAGGGGTTCCTTCCTTTAATCAAAATATCACCATTCCATAAAATCTAATTTCTATGTCTTCATCGCCAATCAACGTGTCCATCTAAATCCTAAATGATTACAAATTACTAAAAATAATTATATATTTCACGATTCATAATCTTTGAATTTCAAAACGTAAATACTTCATTAATCTAGCATTATTATTAAACCATTACTCATGATTCACCAACTTATTCCATTATACATATTTCTTAATATATGATATTTAAATAATTCTTATGTTTCCTAAATCTATATCTAATCTTTCTTCTTATGTTTAATGTAAACAATACTGGATAAAAATCACATACCTTTCACATGTCGATTGTGGTCTCATTATCTTTATAAGTATAACCAATACTCATACTAACATACTAATTATATTTTTGAGATTTATATGTGGGAAATTGATTCAAAAAACTCCCATAATTCCCACAATAGAAACAATAAATGTTAACAATGTTCCTTCAAGTTCTATTCATTGACTAAAACCAGAAGACATACTGTAAGAAATATTTATCATATATTAAGATACCAAATATTCATGAAATATAACTTATATCTTTAATAAGTCATGGATCCTAATTCTATAATCTATTAAACCTTAGGTTTACCCAAGGTTATCCATATAAAAATTCTTTTTAAATCCTTCATGATGTCTCATGGAGATTTTTTTTAATTCGCAATACATATCCCCTCAGAGTGTTAGCACATTTGAGTAGAAAAGCCCACTATTGTGTACCGGATTACCTTGAGTTAAGCTTGGAACATCTCTACAGAGTTTTTACCCGTTCTTACATATATTCTAGAGACACAAAAACTTATATAATATGTATTGGTATGTATTTATTAGAAACCAATCACTATATCATTTACTAAAACTCTAGGACATTTTCCAAAATGTTAAATCATCCTTATACTTATCCTTAGATACATCCCTAGACACATCCTTAAAAAAATATTCCTAGATATCTCATTAAATTTTTCCTTATCCTAGTTTCAAAATATTAACTAAATATTTCTTTTGATACCAAATATATATACCCTAGCACAATATATAAGGATATTAAATAATTTTAGATGAATATTCAGCACATTACAAAAATACATACATGAGGACTATAATATTTTAGTGTATTTAGAAACATGGAAAAATATTCTATCCTAGTGAAAGATCATAAATTTCTCCCATAATGAACTCCGCGTTTATTACTTATATCTAAAACCTTTCTTCATATCCTAAGGAAATGAAGAATAAGAAAGGGGTGATCTGAGGTTATCAGAAAGGTAAATAAAATAAATGATTAAGCATAACATGAAATAAATTTTATGGAAAATGAGAATAAAATTGTAAGAAAATACCCTACATATTAGAGATTGAAATAAATAATGGTAGTTCATAATAAAAAAATCATAAGGAAAAAAATCATAATTCTTAAAAACATAACTTGGGAATGAAACATTAAATTGTGGAAAGAACACATACATATAATAACCCTATGTAGAGGTGAACTACAAAGGCGTTTGTAACATGTTAGTCTATGGTTAATCACCTATATATATAATTTAGGATTGGGATATCCTGTTATGTACCCTCTTGTTTTTGGCATGGTATGTCCACCATTGTACCCTCTTGTTTTGGGCTTGCGATGTCCTCTTATGTGCCCTCTTGTTTTGGGATTGGGATTTCCTCCTGTATACCTTTATGTTTTGATATTGGGATGACCTACCATGTACCCACTTTCATTGGGATTGGGATTCACTCCCATGTATCAACTTATTTTAGGATTGGGATGCCCTCCCATGTACCCATAGATCCCATAAAACATCTATCGTTTCCCAATGTATTGATGGGAGATACATATGCATCCCATCTCATAATGAAATCATACGTACAGGTTCCACAAAATAAAAAATAATCATGTTATAGAAATTGATTCTTAACATTCAGGGATATTACATCATTATAAATGAATACTTAGTACATTTCAAAAATACATGCCTAAGAAAATACAATTTTTTATTATCTTTTGAAACCTAAAAAACAAAATATTCTATCGTGGTGAATTATTTTCAGCATCTACCATAAAAATATTAATATTTATTAATTATACCTAAAACCATTCTTTGTAACCAGGAGAAAGGAAACACTTGAATGGGGTGAGATCAGATGCTCATAAGGTTAGAAATAGAAAATGGTTAAGCATAACATGAACATAAGGGTATATAACATGAGCATAATATTTTAATATCATAACCAACCTAATGAAGATCATAATAATGTTGGGAAGTTCATAATAATTTAATTGTATGGAAATACACAACATAATCAATGAGATAATATCATAGTAATAAAACAGATAATTGTAGAAAACAGATAATAATATAATATTGTGAACATATATAAGTAGGAACAGGTTCACTCCCCATACCATATTTCTATTCATGGTTCACTCCCATTTCCATTTAGTAGCATGAGTTCACAACTCATACAATTTTGGAAGTCATTGTTCACTCCCATGGACATATTAGTATCATGATCTCACAACACATACAATCTTGATAGTCATGGTTCACTCCCATTGTCATCTTAGTAGCGTGTTTTTAATCCCCACATCATCATGGTAGTCATGGTCCACTTACAAGATCATCTTAGTCTGTCTCATGAGATATAAATCATTACCCAATTCATTGGTGGGATATTTATGCCTTACCCATCTCATAATAAAATCCTACATACATGTTCCAAAAGAACATAAATAATTACATCATAACCAATGAAATAAAATGGTTTTTACAAAAATGTAATGATATCATAACATGTAAAAAAGATATGTTTCATAATCATTTCATTAGAAAACAATACCTGTGGAAAGAATAAAATTTAAAAATAATATAACCCACAGAAAAAATGGATTTCCTAAAAATATAAGTCCATGATTAACCTCAATTAATGCCATCATATATTGAAAATAATTTTGAAACATCTCTATAAAACATTTATTGAGGAAAATATCCATTCTTCAGCAAGAAATGCATTTTAATACATAAAATAATTTTTCTTATAAAATACCTTGAAAAAATATATATAATACTTGAAATAATTTCAAAAAACTTTTTTCTTGGAAACTTATAAAATAAAATTCATAATGTCATAAAAAATATATCAAAAACACTTTGAAAATGTATAATGAATGCAAGAAAATGATTTGTAAAACATTTCATTAAAAATACTTTAAAAAATTATATGTGAAGCTTAAAAACATTTGGAAAACTATTTCTTTAATAATAATTTGAAAACATATAAATAATGCTTCAAGACATTATTAAAAACCACTTTCCTTAAATGCCTATAAATGGATCATGAATACATTTTTATAAAAAATATTCTAGAAAATATTTTAAAAAACATATTTTCATAAAAATTAACCCTTTAAACATCCAAAGTAAGATTCATATAAATTACGATGGAAAAAACTGTACAAGATGTACGAGGTTAATAGAGAACTTTCTTAAATTTCATTGTTTACTATGTTATGGACCAAAGATTATTAAAATGGTAAAAATACATGTTTATATCATGAATATCCAAATTATATTAAATTTTATGAATTTTATGAGATATGGGTTATAAGAATTCATCAAATGATACATAAACGTAAATAATCTTGAAAAGCGATGAGATTGATTCAATAAAATATTATCACTTAGAAACATCGGATCATGACATCCACTTAAGAAAATGAAATTACAAGAATAATAAAATATAACTAAAATAACTAGATTCATTATATAACATGTATCTATATATACCTTGAAAAAGATTTTAGCTGCATGAAAATACAAGAGTCCCAAAGAAGGTAATTTGAGACAAAACGCTTTTTACCAATTTGGTAACTTTTGAAACAAAAAACCTATGAAAGAAAATTAATAAAATGTATATATTAATACCCATAAATTAAGTAAAATATACAGAGAATATAATCATGGTAATTAAAAACAACACATAAAAGTAAAGGGTTAAGAACATAGCATGTACCTCATGAAAATAAAAAAGTGAGAAGAAATCCCATTACCTATGGCTTTAACTCCCATCATACTCATTCAAAAAACCTATATAATAAATTTAAATTTATTATTAATATTTTATAAAACCATATTTTTATATTTTATATCATATATGTTTTTATTAGGACCACATATTACCCACTTGTTAACCATCCTCTGTTAAGTTTTCACTTTGTGTAATACTCGCTATGATTTTGGTATATGTATTAATTTATAATATTTTTTTCCCTTATAGTTATAACAAGATTAAAAATATAAAACTTTATATAAATATAAATTATTTAATTTCTATTTTAATTTTAATAATCTATATAATATATATGAATGAAACAAAATACAATGTTCATTGAGATGGTGGTCGTATGTATGCATGAACTCTATTTATGTTTAATTTTCATGTAGAGAGAAAGAAAGTAGAATAACTTAATATATATAAATATATATCATTATTAAAATATCGTTATTATATCATATATATATCAAATATATTCACTAAAATGATCCTAAATACAATTTATGTAGTGTATGAATGAATCACATCGCATTGAGGGGAGGTAATACACACTTCCTTCAATGATGTTATCATATATACGTTAGATAGAAAGAATAAATATATGTTCTAAATAAAATTTATAGAACCCTAAATACATTATAAATATAATAAAAATCATATATAAATATATTTTCCATCATAATTTCAACCATCATAGGACGTAATAGAAAATGAACAATCATCGTTTCGTGAGGCAATAGTTCGCAGTACACATATTTAGTATGTCCATTACCCATTATATTGAGGTGTGTGTTAGTGTAGGTAGAACCATTTACACAAAAACATACTATTATATTTACATTATGGTTTTTTTATATAGTCAATAAATAAAGTTATTTTTAGGGGTTGAATCTGATAAATAATAGAAAGGATTTCGGAGAAGTCTTTACCTCTTAATCGGATAACTCCTTTTAGTTTATGTCGAAAGGCTTCCTTGGATTTCCTTCAACCAAATGTAGGGATTATAAAAATGTAAGAATTGGATCAATGATTATTGGTTAGTTATTGGAAGAAAAGAATATTTTTAATATGAGTTAGGATGTGGGAGAGGTAGTGTCTTTTATATGGAAGGAATATCACTCACATAGAGGTTTTAGAAACAAGTTAGGTGTACAAATTTTCATACTTAAAAACACTCATAACAAAATAAAACAAATCTATAATGGATGTTTTATGGACTCACTATGGAAAAGAATTGGTTTTTTACAAGTTTATATATCATTTGGGCTCTCAATATTAAGGTTTAATCCCTAATTAAAATTAATTTGGCCTTAATCACTATGATTAATTTTAATAACTTTTACTAACCATTATGTTTAAAAATTAATTTGGTCTTATTAGACTCTAAATAATATACTGAATAAAATGGTGTATGTTAGTTTCTTGAAATTAAAATCCTGGGATTGGAAATATTAAGATTAATCTTAATCCCATAGACAGGATGAAATATCGATTTTTTAATGTATAGACAAGTTTAAAATCTTGTTACGGATTTGTATTAAATATGAAAGTGAAATTGATTATAAGGAACTTAATTGAATTACTATATTTATTTTTTATCCAATTTGACCTTAAAAAATTATCATATCATCAAACATTAATTATTAATTAAATAAAAAGGTATTTTTTAACTAAAACGAAGTATTTTCCACTATTTGTCAAAAAATGAAGTTTCTCATAAAAATCCCATTTATTATCCATAAGATAACTTCGTAATTATTAATTCCAAAATGATGTTTGTTTCATCATATTAAATTTATAAATGTGTATAAATTTATATTATTATTAAAAGTTTTTCAATCAAGAAACAATAATTTTAACATAAATAGACATTACCAGAAATCATATCTTCCATTATCAATATGTTTGAAAAAAAATTATAAACAGTATTTGAAAGGTTTTCATGACTATTCCTATAACTATGTTTAATTTCTTGTTTATAATTATCTCACTTAAATAATTATATATATATAATTTTTTTTATAGAAACATATTTTTTTGTTCATCGTACGCCAAATCTGTGTTTTGTGAATCGTATGCCAAGTTGTATGCCATGTCGGTTCAATGTGAAAGGATTGTTTGAATTATTAAATTGATATATATTAATTAAAATTTAATTTATTAGGTTAAAATAGCTTTGTGACCATAATAATATTTCCTTTTATATTCAATCAATTTTTGTATTCATTTTTAATTAATTGGTATGGAGTTAATTCATATTATATTGTTTGAACCATATATTTTCATATATCAGTTAAAAAAATTCATAAATTCTAATTTAATTTAATTTTTTTATCATATTATATTAAATAATCATATTTCAAAAATATATTATTGTTTGTTATACCTCGGTCTTGCGTGTTACACAAGTCATCTAGGAAAGTCATTCACAAGTATAATGAAAGATAACATCAGTGCACTATATAGATGAAGCCAATTTCATGTAAAGAATGATTAACTACCTTAACTGTTTCATGAAATGAAAAATATCATAAAGGATAAATGAATTCGAAAAAAACTCATAAAAGCACTTAGTGTTGCATTCTACCCACCTAAAAATGAATTTATCCCTTCAAATTTGTCTGGGTTATCAAAGGTTTTATACTTTAATATTTCATTCATTAAAACTGACATCATTAAAGTGAATATTAAAACATACAATAAAAAGGGAATGTTGGGACCATACAGTTACCCAATGTAGAATATAAATATTTTTACAAGTAAGGGAACATAGGTGGGAAGTGAAAACATGGAAATGCCAGAAAAATAAAACTATTAAGTTCTAATAGAGAGTGATCGAGAAAAATGTCCCAAAAAAGTTAACAATTAAAAATCCATAAATTTATGATAAACTAAGGGACCTTCTGATTCATCAGAAATTAAAGTACTAGGAAATTTTTTTGGCCTTTAAGAGCATTTTTCCTAAAGTTGGTGAATGTTAATGAAAAGATATACATTCTTGGTTTTAGGAAAACATCACCCCTAGGTATTTTATTGATCCAATTTACCTCTTTTATAAAATTGATGTTGAATTTTTCATTCTAGAAGTACTAACAGCTTATATGACCCATAATATGCCTTCCTATTAGTTATAATCAAAACATGGTAGTTTGAACAAGCTATACAATATACATAAATCCTCATATTGTAAGATAACTATTTAATCTTACTGACATCAAATGAATTTTTTCTTAAACGTGCATAAATGGTTAACCTTTTAACCCTTCCAAAATATAATATGAAATGGATCTGATTCACCTTATAAATGATAAACCACCAGAAATACATTCTCATGTTCTGAACATTTGAGAATATAAAATATCTATTCAGTGATACTGATCCATTGTTCAAAAATAAGTGGATTAAGAGACCCGCTGAAATAAAAAATTTATTACCTCGTGAAAGAATCAATAGACTGTTCATCTCTCCTTTTCTAATTTTGGAAACTAGCATGGTAAATTTCTTGAGAATTGTTTGTGAGTATAGAAATGATAATTTTCATTCCTAATCCCTTATAATTTAGTTTCTTTGGTGGACAATCACTGCATTCTCCATTTCATTCCCCATTAATGTGGTTCCCTCAGGTTTCATCCATTGACTAAAACCAAAATAATAAAATAATAAATGGTTATTAGAGTGAGGAACCACCTAATAATAAAAGCAAATTATATGATGTCAAAATTATGAAACCTTTACGAAATAATGATACACAAGGATTATCATATGTTATTCATATTTAACTTCTATTTAAATCCTTTCTGATGCTTTGTAAATAGTTTTTGAAACTCTAAATAATATCCCCTTAGACTGTCAAACAATGTGTGTCATAAGGCCCATTTTCATGCACTAGAATACCCCGAGTCAAGCCCTGAACATATTGTCAGAGTTGTTCCCCCTAGGTACATTTGTGCTAGTCCCACATCTACATGTAGTATCTAGAAAGAGATGTATATCTAGGAAACCACATACTCTATCCTCTACAAAAATTATAGTACATTTTCCTAAATTTTCACTAATAATTAAACATATACATAGATAAATCCCAAGACATATCCTTAGAAATCTACATAGGGATATCCCTAATATTTTTTCTCACCCTTGTTTCGAATGGTTGACTAATCCTTTCCATTGATACCGACTATAGTGACCCAGTCTTAACATACCTGGATATTACATCATATTAGATGAATATTTCATACATTGAAAAAATATATGCTCAAGGACCATAATAGTTTAATGTCCTTGGAAACATGTATAAAAAAGATTCTATCCTGGTGAAAGATATTCAGCATATCAAATAAATATCTACACCATTATAACTTCCACCCAAAACATTTCTTCGTAACATGGATAAAGTAAACAGAAGAAAGGGGTGAGACCAAATACTCAATAAAGGTAAATAAAGAAAATTCATAAGAATAACTTGAAAAAAAGTGTATTTATCATTAGCATAAACTATGAATATCATAACCTACACATCATAGATCATAATAAAGATTTTAAGTTCATAAGATATTAATCATATGAAAATAAATAACATAGTCCATGAAAGAATATGATATGAATAAAAAATGTAAATTGGTGAACACATATGCATATAATATTATGAACATGTATAATAAAAAATAAGTTAAATCATTTGGTTACATACTTAGGATTTTTCCCTCACATAAACTTATGGACATTCAACCGGGTCCGTGCATAACATTGTGAACATATAATCAGGTTCACACATAGAATTCAAGGAATCATTTCAAGGGCCATATTTATAGTTTGGTTTCACTACCCATACCACAAGGGTTGTCATGGATCACTCACATTGCCATCTTAGTAGCACAATGTCACTCCTCATACCATCTTAGTAGTCATGGTTCACTCCCATGGTAATCTTAGTAGCATGGGTTCACTTTTCATATCATATTGGTAATCATGATTGTCTCTCATGACCATTTTAGTAGCATGGTTTTACTGCTCATATAATTTTACTAGTCATGGTACACACCAATGGAAATCTTAGTAGCATGAGATCACTTCTCATAACACCCTGGTAGTCAAGGTTCACATCCAAGACCATATTAGTCTATCTCATGAGATATAAATATTTACCCAATGCATTGGAGGGAGATATAGGTTCCACCAATCTCATAATTAAATCATACATAAAAGTTCCAAAAGATCATATATAATAATATAATAACATAGAAAATGAAATGGGTATTATAAATATGTAATTGTATCATAACATATGAAAACTGATAGGTTTTATATTCATTTCACATAAATCTAACCTGTGAAAAGAAGTATGTTTCAAAAGCATATAACCCATGGAACATAAATGGATATCAAAATAATATAATTTGTGTTAGATAAACGGGTTTGATAAATACTATTATATTAAGTATAACCAATCCATAGAATGGATATGAAAGAATCCTTTAGTTCACTTCCTAGAAGTCCATGATTTATATCATAAGATTTCATCTTACATGGAAAATAATTTTGAAACAACATTAAAACACATTTACTGATGAAAAGATCCAATCTTGTTTGAAAAGGACTTTTAATACATAAAACAATTTAAAAATATTTTTAATATAAAATAACTTGAATACTTATAACGAAAATTTGAAATCATTTTGAAAACTTTTTTCATTGAAAACTTATAACACATCTTAAAAACATTTTTTAAAA
The DNA here is from genome assembly GCA_963277665.1 of Viscum album. Taxonomy (NCBI): domain Eukaryota; kingdom Viridiplantae; phylum Streptophyta; class Magnoliopsida; order Santalales; family Viscaceae; genus Viscum; species Viscum album. The sequence continues at coordinate 1,880,907,372 of OY728138.1, read as the reverse complement.
ACTTTTTCATTGAAAACACAATTAAAACATATGATGAGATATTGAAAACAATTTAATAGCCATATCATTGAAAATAATTTGTAAAAAGATAATTAAATCTTGAAAACTTTTTGAAAACCATTTATTGGAATATAATTTGAAAACATATAATTAATGATTTAAAACATTTTGAAGACCATTTTCTGCAAGAACATAAAAAAATTTCCGGAAAACATTTTAAAACCCATTTTTCTTAAAAATATTTTTTTATCAAAAATCATAATAAATAACCCTTTAAACATGAAAATGAAGCTTCATAGAACTGATAGTGTGTAAAATTTCATAGGTTTGATGAGGAAAAACGAATATTCTCTTTCCATTGTAAAATTTTTAGAAAAATGACTTGATTATAAAACAATAAAAAGATTCATTTAATAGTTGTTTTAAAAAGTTAAAGATTTATTTTAATGATTATATGATATTATTAGACTATTCATGGAATGCCTTTTTAGAAAACTTGGTTTTGAATAGATATCTGACTGAAGAGAGGGTAATTTCAGGATTTCTTAAAAACGTTTTCATAGCTATATTATGGACTAAAGAATATAAAAATGGTAAAAATGCATGATTATTTCATGAATAACTAGAGGATAATAAATTTAATGAATTTCATTAGATGTAGGTCATAATATTTCATTAAAGGAATTATAAACTTAATCAATAATGAAAATTGATGATATTATTTTGATAAAATATCATCTCTAGGAAATTTGGGATCATACCCTCTTTATAAGAAAAGGAAATTAAATTAAAATTAAAATATCGAAAAAATAAGTAGATTAATGATATTACATGGAAGTATATAAACCTTAAAAAATTGTTTAGGTGTATGATAATACATGAGTCTCAATGTTTTCAAGTTGAGATAAAACATCTTTTACAGATTTGGAAACTTTTGAAACTTAAACTCTATTAATTAAATTTCATAAAATAGGTATATTAATACAGGTTAATTAATTAAAAGATATATTTAATAAAATAAATATAATTTCATACATTTAAAAAAGTAAAGAGTGGCGATCATAGCATGTATCTCATGAAAAAAGTGAGAAGAAATCCCCTTACCTTGTGTCTTGACTCTTATAAAACTCATTCAAACAACATGTATAATAAATATAAATTTATTATAAATCATTAATAAAACCATATTCTTATATCTAATACCATATATGGTTTTATTATGACCTTATATTAGACTCTTTTTTACCATCCTATGTTAATGATTCACTTTGGGTAATATTTGCCTTGTTTTTCATATGTGTTTTAATTTTTAATATTATTTGTCGTTAAACTTATATCATGATTTGATAATGTAAAAATGATATAAATATAATTTATTTACATTATTTTTTTATAATATATATATATAATATAATTATGAAATGGAAAACACCATTCTCGGAGATGGTATGTCGTGTGTACGCTTGAAAGTTATTTCCATTTAATTGTAATGTAAATAGAAAGTAAAATATAGTAATATATATATATATATATATATTTATAATTATTAAAGTATAATTATGAGATCATATATATCATATAAATTTACTAAACCCATAATTAATACATTCTATATAGTTTTTGAATGAATCATATCTCTTTGATAGGAGGTATTGCACACTTCATCAAATGAAATTATCCTATTTACATAAGATTAAATGAATAAATGTAGATTATAAATAAAAATTACTAAATAATAAATAAATTATAAATATAATATACAAAAACAGTTTCCATCATAGGGACACCATGGCAGGTGGTAATGGAAAAATAAACAATCATCATTTTGTGATGAAATTATTCATTGTACATAGAAACAGTATGTTCATTACCCACTAGATGGAGGTGTGTGTAAATTTAGGTTGAACCACTTACATAATAAAATCTTAGTATATTTATGATAATGGTTTTTCTATATAATCATTTATTAAATAGAGTTTTAGGGGATGTATATGGAAAATAAAAGAATGTAAATTAGAGAAGATGCAACCTCTTAGATGGGTAACTCCTTCTAGTTTGTGCCAAAAGGCTTCCATAGATTACCTTATACCCAAGGTAAGGATTATAAAAAAAAGTTAGTTTTATTGGTAACTATATTGGGATGTTCTTGGACGAAATTAATAGGTTTTATAGTCGTGAGGATGTTGGAGAGCTATTTTCATTTTATAGGGAAGGAAAAGTATTCACTTGGAATTTTTATAAACAAGTTAGGTGTACACATTTACTAAAGTTACAAATTTCATAAAAAAACTATATAATATAACTTTATGTAAGAAATATGGACATAAAATTGGTTTTTGGAATGTGTAGAGATAATTTGGGCCCTTAATGCTAAGATTTAGTCCCTATTTAAGTATAATATGGCCTTAATAAATGTGATTAATTTTAATCACGTTTTCTAATTATTTTGGTCAAAAATTCACTTGATATTATTATACTATAACTATTATAATTGATAAAAAAATTAATTTAGTTTTTTTAAATGAAAAACATAAAATTGGAAAATAAATATTTATGTTAATTTTATAGATGAGACCAAATAATAGGTTCCTAATGTTTAAAAATGTTCAACATTTTTTAATATTTTTTATTCAATTTCAAATTTAAATTGATTCTAATGAATTATATTGTATTAATATATGTTATATTTATGTAATTTGATCATAAAACAAATTTATAATATCAATATTCAATAGTAATTATTTAACCAAAAAGGCAGTTTTTAACAAAAAATCAGTATTTTTCAATATTAATTAAAAAATGATGTTACTCAGAAAAATGACAAAAAACAACCTAGTTTAATTTCAATGTTTTGAATTAAATAAATAATATTATTGTATAATATTCAATTTATAAATTTCTCTGAAATTAATTTTATCATTAAATGTCGTTCAATCAACCAAAAGGTATTAGTAACATAAACATACGTTACCAAAAAACATATATTTTACTATCAATATGTATTAAAACCATAATAATTTTAAAAGGATGGTTATAAATATCTCATTTAAATAATATATATATATATATATGTAATATATTTCATAGAAAATAAGTGTTGCGTGTATCATACGCCAAGTCGGTGTTTCATGTAACGTTGGCCAAGTCGTACGCCCAGTCGGTTCCATGTAAAAGAAATGTTAAACTTAATGAATGTCATGACAGAAATGGAAATTTAATTTATTTGGCAAAAACATATTTGTGACCATAATAATATTTCATTTTTTATTGAATCGGTTTTCATATTCATTTATAATTAATTTGTAACCTATGAATTCATATAATATTATGTAGACCATGTATTTTCATATATTATTTAATATTATTAATAACATCTAATTTCATGTGACAGTTTTATATTATTATGTTAAATAATCATATTTTAATTATATATTATTGTTGGTTAAACCTTAGTATTTCATTTTATGTGGTTTTTTAGGGAAATTCATTGTTTCGTATAACACAAGTTAACCTTAGTGTTCCGTGCAGGTCAAGCCCAAGTTAATGTTGAGTGTAATTAATGATTAAGTTGGTGTTGTGTATAACAAAAGCCAAAAACACTTCATTATTAATATAAATTTTACTCTGTGTTGTGTGAAATAAAAATATCAATATGGATAAATTAATTTAAAAAAATTACAAAATCCAAGGGTGTTACACATATCATAACCCATTAAATAAAATGGGTATCACAAACATGTAATAATATTATAACCATTGGAAAAAGATATAGGTCTCATAAACATTTTATCTGAGCACTATGAAACGAAGTAGGTTTCAAAAGTATATATCCCATGAAAGAGAAATGGGAGTCGTAAGTTACATTCCATAAAAACATAAATAATTCCTATAATAATTGGAATAGAGCCTTTTGATCATTTCATACAAGTGAAAGAGTAACATCAATAGATGTTATCTTAGATGTAAAATAACATGGAAATATATTTTGGGAGAATTTATTCTGTAAAATATAATGTATTCTTTAAAAAAGTATTTTAAAAACATAAAAACATTTATAAATCCAAATTCTTTGAAAATAATTCGAAAAAATTATAAATAATGGATCAATTTATTTTTGAAAACCTTTTTCCATGAAAACTTTTCAAAAAATCATGAATTAATTTGGAAATAAAATTTCCTTAAAAATTATTAAGTTAGCTTCCAAACCATTAAAAATATTTTTTATTTAAAACAATTTGACACGTTATAAGTAATTCTTGAAAATTTTTGGATAAAAATTTGATTGAAAATATTTTGTTAAGTTATAAAATAACAACGAAAACATTTTGAAATGAATTTTCCTTGAAAACTTATAAAAGAAGCTTGAAAACATTTTGAAAATAACCTTCCATGAAAATTCATAAAATTAGATTTAAAACATTTTTAAACCCATTTATTTGAAAATTACATTTAGAAACATTCTTTCTTAAAAATTATATTTTTAAATACACAAACAATCTTTCTTGAAATGATTGTAGTTAAACTCATGGTTTCTATACGAGGTAAAAAAGAACATTCCCTTTCCATGGTAAAAATGTTAGAGAAATGAATAGTTCTGGAATGTGACAAAAATATTCAATTGAAATAAATGGTAAAATTCCAAAAGATTAAAAATATATTTTTAATATTATGGGATAGAATTATAATATTCATAGAAACCCTTTTTAGAAAACATAGTTTTGAAGGAACACAAATTTTTGACTTATGCGAGTAGTAAATTCAGACCCTCTTAAAAACACATTATTTACTATATTATATACCAAAGAGTAAAAATATAGTACCAATTCCTGATTATATAATAAATAAATAGATTAAAAGAAAACCCATGTGTTTTATTGAGATATGGATCATATAATTTTATTATAGGAATCCTTATCATAAAATATATCGAGAAATGCTGAGATTGTTTCAACAAACTCTTACCACATGGTAACATTGAACAATAATCCCAATTTAGGAAAATGAAATTAAATGACGCTTAAAATATCATCAATATAAATATATTCATGATATAACATAAGTAATGTAGTATATAATACCCTTGAAAAAATATAGGTGCATAACATGGAATGTGTCTCAACGAAGGAAAATTGAGAAATTTTTTAAACAAATTTGGTAACTTTTGAAACATAGTCCCCATGAAAGGAAAATAATAAAATGGATATGTAAATACAAATAAATATAAATATAATTATCATATAACACAACCATGGGCATTATACACCCCACACAAAAGGAATAGGTGGTGAATATATAATTTATCTCGTATAAATAAAAAGTAAGATGAAACTCCCTTACCATGGGTTTTCAATCTCATCGTACATGATAAAAAAACATTTAAAATAAATATAAATTTAGTATAAAAAATTTACAGAATCATATTATTAAATATAATATCATTTTTTATTTTTACATTATATTAACCTCTTATTAGAAATCCTATGTAAGGCTTCACTTCGGTTAATATTCTCTTTGTTCTCCACATGTGTCTCAATTTGTTATATATTAGGTCCTTATTCTTGTTTCATGATATTAGAAAATTTACATCAAGATAAAAATATTGGTTTTATTCATTATTATTGTATTATAATAATCTATATATTATATATGTAAGAAATGGAACACATTGTTCATGGATGTGGCAATCCATACGTACGCAAGAATGTTGTTTCTATTTTCGAATTGAAATAAAAAATGTACATGATATATATATATATATATATATAGTTATTACACTATAATTAGTAGATCATATATATCATATAAGTTTTTTAAACCAATTCTTAATACATTTCATGTAGTGTGTGATTGAATCACATCTCTTTGAGGGGGTGGTAGTCCAGACTTCATCAAACAAAATTATCATATTTACCCTAAATTGAAAGTAGAAAAGATATAAGTTTTAAAATTATTAAATAAGATTATATAAATGTTAAATATAATATAAAACATATAGAAACAAGTTTTCCATCATAATTTCTACTATAAAAAGCGGTAAGTAAAAAAATTGCAGTCATCATTTGGTGAGGCAGTAGTTCATCGTACCCATAAACAATACGTTTGTTGCCAATTTGATGGAATTGTGTGTAGGCTTGGGTCAAAAAAACTATCAGTATAAAATACAAGTATATTTAAGATATTTTTTTATAAAACCATTGGATAAATAGATTGGAGTGGTGAATAAATAAGAAAAAATATAGGAGCTTAGGAGAAGTTGTTACCTCTTAATCAAGTGTCTTCTTTTGGATTATCCCAAACAGAAAACTTGGATTACATCTTACAAAAAAGTATTCTTTAAAGAGTAAGAGGTTGATGTTGGTAGACTATTTGGTAACAGTTTGGATGAGCTGATGGTGTATTAGAGGTGTGAGTAAGGGGTAGAGTGTTTTATTTTTATAGTAGAGGGTGAGTGGTATTATTGTAAATACAAAAAGGAATTCAACAATGGGAGGTCTATGTTACATAGTGTTCCTAAAAATGGAAAAATACTGGATTAATGTGAAATTAATGTCTAAAAATTTTAAACTATTGTAAAATATGTTCATTTTCATTATTTGGATCCTTAACTTCTAAGATTATAAAATTTTATTATATGTGTTTTATTTAAACATATAGTTATCTAACCTATTTATTTTTACCATTAAGAATAAAATAAAGGGATATATATTAAATAATATAAATCCACTGAATTATATATATCATAAATAAATTAAAAAAACCTCAGGTGTTTTGTAAATTAATTTTTAAAGCAAGTGCATGTGATGTGCAAAACACTACTTAAACTCGAATCGTGCTAATAATGATTTTAAAATCAATGGGTCAATATGTAGACTATAAAATATCAAATATTCAATTAGTATACAATATTTAATATTTATTGACAATTATATTTCACATTTAATAATATATTAATTTTATTAATTTTAAATAATTTAATAAAATATTTTTTTATAACTAACAATAATGGCACTTTTGACCCTATTTATTTAATTTTAATTATAAAATATCAAAAAAAAAGAATAAAATTTATTGATTTGAATATTGTGTAAAGTGATATTTTCATCAGTAAAATTATTTATAGAAAATATCTCAATCAATCTACATCACATTTAACATTTATATTTCCATTTTTTTAATTATTAACAAAATAAGAACTATATTGGAGTTTTTGTAAGAATTTTAAGTAAAAAAATAATCTATATAAATTACTGAAAAATTATAATGATAATAATAAAACATATATATTTCTAAATTATACCTAAAACCTAAAATATTATGTCTTTTACATATCTCAATGTCTTATAAATGTTAAAGGTAAATAAAGTTCCATTTTTTTCTATTTCCTTACTTAAACCTTTATATGGGGAACTTTATTTTAATAATCTCACAATAACCCCTTAAATTAAAATAAATATGGTAAATTTTCTAATACTTTAAATATAATTTCCATTTTACAATTATCCAATTCGTCTTGGTCTTTATGGTAATGTTTTAGTCTTTAATTAAGATTAATCTCACCTTAATCCGTGAGATTAATTTTAATCACATTCACTATTCTTTTAGTTCAATAATTAAGTTTATATAATTATACAAAAAAAATATACTAATTTAAACAATTTATGTTGGATATAAAATGTTTAAATCTCAGAAGTGGGAAAATTAATTTTAACACCAATCCCGCAAACGTAGCAAGAAAGAGGGTTATTAGTAAAATGTTCAAAAGTTCAATAAGTGGTTATATCTAATTTAAATATAAAAAATATTTCAATGACCTAAATTGGTTTACTATAAGTTTTATTTATCTATTTTTACTTTATAATCAAATATAAAATATAAATTAACATTAATATTTTTTAAATGAAGAGGCGGTTTTAATCTAAATTAGTGAGTCTTCCCATATTCATCATAAAATGACATGTCTCTAAACAATCTCAAGAACTCACCCTAATTTTTTTTGAAATTATGAATTCAAACATTAATTTTATTTTGATAAATAAAAGTTATAAAATTATGAAAATATAGTGCACCATTAAATAATGCTAAAAACATAGTCTTTGATATAGAATATGCAAACCATGGTATTCTGTGTATGAAAAGATAAATTTTATATTTCATATAGTGAAAATTTATATTTTTGTTGAGTTTAAAAAAAAGATAGATACATTTATTTACTATAAAAAACTATTTTCATTATTGTGTGAAATGAAAAATTCCAAAATATTTAATTAATTTTTAAAAAAAAAATTATAAAAAACCTGGGGTGTTAGTAAATTGGCTTCCATTGAATTTCAAATTTATCAGAAAGATATTTTATGTACAAAGAAGGTGGAAATGTATATTTTTAATGATCATATAGTTCATAAAATTAATAATAATAGAAGTTCTTTTTGTAAAAATATTGGGAGAAATTAATTAAATATATTTAATGATATTAAAATATAGATCCCGTATTTTAATAATGTGTTAAAATTCACCCATGGGAATTATTAATGAAATATGGGAAAATCGTTCTTTATGGTATGTTTGGGCATATGGATTGTGATTGAAAATAAAATTATCTTAATTGTGATATGGAAAATAAAGAAAACCCAATTGTGAATTTTTAAATTGAAATAATTTATTCAAAATTTATCTTTATTACTATTACGGTTCATATTTTTTCGTATAATGAATCGGTTCTGTGTAGGTTACTTGTTTATTGAAATTATACCAATGCTTTTTTTGACTATATATCTCCATACTCATTCATTTCTGATTAATTTGAATATATACAGAGAATAAAAGATCATAAAAATAATATAGAACTTTTGGTGAATACTCGATGTGGAAACATTAATCAAAAAAAGGTTTATAGGAGTCTTCCTATTTTTATTAGTGGTAAATTATTACCTAAAAGTACTATTGAACATACCATGGTATAGTTTGATATTATTTTGGGTATGGATTTGATTTTAATTTATTAGGATGTGATTGATCATGGATGAAAATAAATATTCAACGATTTCAATCCTATGATAACCTATTTAAAAGTTGTGATATTGATTACAAATTGCAGTGAAATTTTAATTGCTTGTTTAATTAAAAAATTATTTTTTTTACATTACTAATGTCTTAGTATAGAAACAATATATATGTGTTATTCAAATGATTTACCTAGTCTTTTTAATAATGGAGGTGTTTATTTTAATATTGACTTATTACATAATGCTAAAACTATTTTACAACTGCCTTATTTAATGGTTCAAGTAAAAATTTACAAATTGAAAAAAAAAATACATGAGATAATAGATAAATGTTTCTTTCAACCTATCACTTCACCATTGAAACCTCTTATTTTCTTTTTTAGGAGTAATGATAGTTCTCTTAAGCTTTTAATTGATTATAAAATATTGAATAACATCATTTTTTAGAAAAAATACACATTTTCACATATCAATGATTTATTGGATTATATCTATAGAGCATGGTATTTTTTATGATTCATCATAGGTCTGGGTAACTTCATTTGATGGTGAAGAATGAAATATTCTAAAGAGGGTTTTTCTGACTAGATATGGCCATTATGTGTTTTTTGTTATTCCCATTGGGTTATTTAATTAACCAGATATATTTACGGATCTTATTAATTTAGTTTTTCATGAATATTTTAAAAATATGGTAGTTATTTTAATTATGAAATATTATTTTATTCTATAGGTCATCAGGATCATTAAATACACCATTAGATTATTTTTAAGACCAAAAAATAAAATAATCTATATTAAATATTTAGTTGTGATGAATTTTTACAATAATAAATTTATTTGCATGGTTGAATTTTTACATCAGATGGAATAAATTTTTAACCTTCTAAATACAATGTTAATTAAGAAGGGACAAGAACTAAAAATGTTGTAGATATTAATTTATTTTCTATTAGAGGTTTACTTCCTATAGTATTTGAAATGTTTTCTCAATTTATGAGCACATTGACTATGTGAAATTAGAAAGGATTTAAATTCATATTGATAATAGAATGTGAAGAGTTTTTTAATAATCCAAAAAGAAGGCTGGTGAATGCTCTAGTTTTACCTTTACCTCTAAAAATTAGGAATTTTTTATTTTTATATATCTTTATCTGAAGGGAATTGGTTATTTTTTGATCCAGAATGACTTTGTAATTACTTCTGCTTAATGAAAACTAAAACCTCCTAAGATAAATAATCCTACACATCGTATGGATTTACCTATTGTGGTTTTTTCCTCAAAAATTTATAGGCATCATTAATATAGATTATAGAGTGAAATATATTCTGACCACAAATGTTAAAAAAATATATTTAACTATTACGATTTTAACATGAGGTATATAATATGGATAAAACTATTTAAATAATATGATTTATGATCCATTAAAATTATAGAGAAAATCTGGATGGATATTTGAGTCAAAAATATCATTCATCATTATGTTTATTATATTTTTAAAAGAAATATTTTTTCGTGATTTGAGGTATTTTGGCTTTAAAATTATGCATTCATGAACTTCCTCGATTTTATTTTCTGGTGTCAGTACAACCATATCGATTAGAAATAATTATGTAATATTTAAAAGAGAAACATGTTTTACATGAAATGTTATACATTGTTAAAATGGGTATGTTCTTTAAATTTTATATTGAAAAGAATATGTTTTTAGATTTATAAAGAGATTTTGTGTTCTAGGTAAATCCTGGTTGAAGATGTAATTAATTAGTTAATCTTATGATTTTCATTATTCTGTTCATCCTGGAAGTACTAATATGTATACAGACCATTGGTAGTATTACTGGTGGAATGTAATTAAAAGAGATATTTCTAACTCTTCAATGAAATGTTTCAATTTTCAAAATATTAAAGGGGAATAACAATTATCAAAAGGTATTATTCATCATTTTCAAATTCTATAGTGTAAATGGGAAAACAAATCAATTAATTTTATGGTAGTATTACCAAATATATCTTGAGGTGATAATTTTATTTCGGTTATTATTGATCGATAAACTAAATCTACACAATTCTTTCCCATTCGGGATACTATGTCTTTGGATAAATTTTCACAACTGTATCTTAATAAATAGTATGGTTTCATGGATTTCATTTCTATATTATATCATTTATGATCCTAGGATTATTTTTATATTTTTTTAATGGACATAAAAAGTCATTGGGTGCTGAATTAAATTTCAGTACACCTTTTCCCCCTCAATATGATTGAATGTAAAAGTGAACAATTCAGATCATGAAATAAATAATTTATAAATTATCCATGGATTAATAGATAATTTAGGATAAGTATATTTCTTTAAAAGAGTTTTTTTATAACAATTATTTTTACTCTAGTACTCAGGTGGCACCTTTTGTGGCATTATTTAGAAGGTGTTTTTGGGCTCTGGATTTTTGGACGAATAAGGAGAAAAGAAGTTTACGGGACCAGACGTGGTTGAGAAAATGGTTAATAATGTGAATAAGATTATCCAACATATGATGATGCCTCATAATATGAAGGAAATATTTTCATATGATAGATGTAAATATATTTCAATCAAGCTAGGTGATCATATTCTTCTTAAAGTAGCTCTATGTAAATGATTTTTATGTATTGATAGAAATGGGAAGATAAGTCCATGGTTCATTTGAATTATTAAAGTCCTTGATAATAATGGATTATTTTATTATTTAGTATCTTATCCTAGGATTTTTCATGGGTATATAATGTATTCCATGTTTCAATATTGTGAAAATATGTGTCACATTCATCTCATGTTTTGAGCACTAAGTAGTTTTGTTGGATGAGAACCGTTCCTATAGGTAACAACTAGTTTAGATTCATTAACATATAAATAGTGTTTTCTAAGAGGATATAATTCATTATGTTATGGTTTTTTTAATCCCAATAGGGTAGAAGAAGAAACACTGTAATTTGATAATCATTTAGGTGAATGATATCCCCACATATTTAATAAATGAAAAAAATTACAAGGATGCAATTTCCAAAAGATATAGGAATGAAACAAAAAAGATTATTTTAAAATAAATACTTTCCTTTTCTTATTTATGTGTATTAGTTTTATTTTATACAGTTACATATATTTTATGAATATTTTGTATATTTTGGTTAAAAAGGAAAAATGTTTATTTTTAACGAACTTGGATTTTCATAACTTATGTTGGTATATCTAAAAACATTACAGTAATTTTTTATAATTTTATTTTGATAAAAATAACTGCATTTTTTAATTTTTGTTTTCAAAATTATCTTAGGATTAATTTATTAAAATTTACTGAAAATTTTATTTTTGTTTGAAAAATTTACAAATTTCTTATTTTATAAAAGTGGTTTAAAAGTTAAATTATTTATATTATAATATTTATAATCTAATAATGTTCACTAGAAATAATTTAAGGATTTAATTTGGCACAAAAAAAAAATTATATAGAAAAAAGAACATTTTTTTAAAAAATTCTATTCATCATATTTTTTGGGTTTAATTTCAAAGTAATTTCTTCAAAACCTAGGAATTTAATTTAAAAATAAATTTTATATTTTTAATTAGTGATTAAAAACTTTTAAATTTTCCCTTTTATATTTTTGAAGATTATGGAAGGTAAAATTAGTATTTTTCCAGCACAGTAACGGGTAAATCAAGTAATTGACGGTTAAAAACATGATAAGAACAAAAAATAACCCTAAATTATTACATTATCATATTTTATGAATATTGTTTGTACATTTCCATACATGTATCTAAAATATGGAAGTTGTTTCTATATTTCATTTATTTTGACCCCAATAATATTTATGTGAATATAAATTCAAAAATCCCACACTCTTTATTTTAATAATTATATTATTTTTAACATAGGAATAAAAGAGGATATTTTTAGTTATAAATATTTATTTTAAATATAAGTCAAAATTTTATCATTTTAATTTATTTATATTTTTTTAGTGAATAAATAATTAACATAAAATATTATACAACTTTGGAAAAGTAATAATTCAATTAATAGAAAAATAAAATAAATTCTTCTAATAAATTTAAATTAATATAAATTGAATGTGTTTTTTTCTACAAAGATTTTTTACAATAATTTTGAATTTTATGGATGTTTTAATGGATTTTATTCTAATTGATTTTCTTTAATGGGGTTTTCAAAGCCTAATTAAATGATTTGTTTTAAAATTGTCATTAATGATATTTTATAATAAATGTTGTTTTATTGAATGATTAAAAATTCCTAACAAAGATATATATATCCAAGTGGATTCTAGATGGTTTATTATTTAAAACATTTTCTATTTATTTTCCTTTTTACATTTTATAGTAACTATAATGATACAAAAAGTAAAGAAAACACTTTTTTGGGGTAAGAGTTAAAAAGGGTTAACACGGGGTAAAACAAAAGCATAATGGTGAAGAAATCACCTACAAATTTAAGAATTATAATTTATGAGATACTTTATAACTCTAATCATACTGTATTCTCTACAAATCGTTTTGAATTAATTTTTTCTAGAAAATTAATTAATATTAATTAAATATTTTAAGAAATTTCAAGAGTGACCATCCCCTCTCTTATAAAAGGGAACCAAATCTTCTATTTTATATGAACTTAAAATAATTTTTTACAATAACCATCGTAATACTATTATTAAATCTCTAAACCCATACTAATTTTTTTTATAAAACCCCTTCCTATATAATATTTTTGTTATAAAGACTATGGGGATATATGTATAAGAGTTTTAGTTCGTAACCAATAATTTTTTAATTTCTTATTCCACTGCCTTCAAATCATCTTCAACAGATATAAAATAATTACAACATTATCCTACACATATATATATTATATTAGGTTAGTATAATAAACAATATCAATCACTTATTCCATCAAATTTTAAATGAGGCCATCATTCTTCTATATGGCGGACTACGACCTCACAGACTGATGTAATCCATTTTCATTCACTATATATAAAATATTGTTTTAATATATATATATATATATGATATTAATTAAATATTTATAATTATAAAAATAGAATTTATCATATAATTTAATACCACTCAAACCATGGGAAAATGATATGGTCGTTTGTGCATACCGGTTCACTATTACCTCCACGAATTGATGTGTTTCGTTTTTCCAACACAACATTATATTTGTGATATATATATATAAGTATATTTACATAACTAATAAGTTATTAATTATATAATTATCATTATTTAAGGAAAAGGATACCTACCTTATTATCCATAATTATAATTAAAAAAATGAAACATTACTCAAGTTTACGTATAACCTAATGTCTATATTTTTTAAGGTTGGGGCCAAAGCCTCATTTTATTATTAAATAAAATACCTCTTTTGACTGGGTAGAGGTAGACCCATTACATTTCTCAAAGGCCCAAGGCCAAGTGGCACGAATACTAGGCTTGGATGCCAATTTTCTTCCCAATGGGCCCTTCGGTGTTTTGTACTGCTATTGTACCCAGGATGCTACAGTTTCTTCTATAGTAATTCCCCTTCTATAATTCGTGCTAAAGTGCCTCCACTACTATATTGTAAATTATTTCATTTTTCGTAAATATTTTTCATAATTTCTTTAAAATTTATTATTAGTTCCTAAAAATTATAATTATATCAGGATTATTATTATATATATATTATACTAATTATCACTTTTATCATGGATAAACTATTGAATCCATTTTGACCATAAGATCTAAATATCATCAAAATTCCTGAGGTGAATATAATTGACTATGTGAATAATTATAACATGGAAATGAAAAAATTTCAATGAATAATAAACAAGAAAATATTTTTTAACAAATTAAAACATTTAATATAATTGGACTATTCATGATGATAAATAATTTACATGATGATTCAGACTCAAGTTAAGGGAAACATTACTTTAAAAAATTGTTTTAAAATGGTTTAAGGATTTATCTTATAAATCTATTTTCTTCCCTATAATTTTTTAAAGTTATTTTATGAATGTATTTATAAGAAAATAAATTAATTATAATAGAAATTTTATGTCACTTCTTACTTTATTTAAATGTTTTTCAAGTGGATACTTTTTATATAATGTACTAACCATTATAAAAAAAAAATAGAAGTAATGTTTTATTTTCATGTATATGGTGACACATACTTTCACATCCTCCATAAAAGTTATTTCATATTTTACATCCTTTTTAAACTATGATGTTTTTTTCAATAGTTACCCTCATTCCATGTTTTTTTGGTAATTTTCCCAAAAGGTTATAATATATAGTGGGTATTTCAATATAATGAAATGGTTTTACATGGATGAAAATAATATATTTATTAGTGTAATGAAAAAAATTAAACCTTAAATGTTTTGTTTATTATTTTATGGTTCTTTTAAATTGTTTATAATGGTTGATGGTTCTATCATAAACTATGTATGGGTTGGTTTTTTGTAAACCAAGTACATATGGCTATATTATTATCCATGGATTGGTAGTTCCATTATAAACTAATGTTGGTGGGTCTATGATATCCCTCAAATGCATTTGGTGTTGAAGTTGACCATAATTATTATTCCATTTGTATGGGTGATATATAAATTGAATTCTATAGATGATTACATGTTTTGTATATCATTTCTAGTGTTTTGATAGAAATATTATTATTTATTAATGTACGATAATGATATTAAGTTTTAAAAAATGTATGTAATACTTTTCAATTGTGAAAAGTTTATAATTAAAAATGTGTTTTTGGATTTTTCCAAACTGAAAAGAAACATTTATGAGTTTTATTTTTTCCTTTAATATTTCTTATGAATTTTTTTTTAAAATATTTTTTTGAAAAAGTATGTTTCTTTTATAATAAAATCTTCATTTTCAACCCCAATGATTTTTTACAAATAGATTATATTTATAAGAATTGTTGTAAAAAAATTTCCTTTACTTATTACTTTTTATTTCCCTTACTAATGTTGTTTTTCTAATCCCACATTTTATAATTTTTTCATCAGGTTTAGGGATGAGTTTGAATAAATAAGTAATGTTAAAATCCATAAAGACAATTTCTGAAAATAAAATGTGATTGTTTTAATTATTTTGTATTGTGAAAAAATGAATACTGATTAGAAGTTTTGATATTATAATATATGGGTTTTAATGTAAAAATTATTACCTAATTATCTAAAATTGTAAATCTAAAAAGCCCGCTGAAAATTATAAAAATGTATTATTGTCTAAAGGAACTATATTATGTATAAATAAGGTTGTGTACCTATTTTAATGAATAATATACAACATTTATTTCATATAATTGTTATTTTAAAATAAAAAATGAATTTCTATATCCCCCTCCCATGCACTAATAACGATAAGGTTAATCCTTTGTATGTCGGGATTACAACCTATGTGATTACATATTTTTCTTTTTCCATATATATTTTCATAAATTATATAAAAATATTATAATTTGGTTCAACATCATTATAAAATAAAAATAATAACCTTATTTTTCTAATCTAACAATATTATGTCAATAGAACCACCTCTTTAACCATACCATCCAATCGAGTCACAGTGTGTTCATCTTTGGGTTGGTATAACCACCTTCATGAAAAATGAAATGAAACATGATTATAGATGAATATAAGAACATAAAAACTCATATTAATTTAATTCAATAAGAAAATAATTATTATTATTCCGTTAGGGAATAATATATCAAGTATTTAAATTCATAGTAAAATAAGTCTTATATTTGCTAGAATTACATAAATAAGTGGTTATCAATTCATTTGTTCACAAAATATAACCAAAACACGTTTGGAATGAAATAAGAACATTTAACATTAATACTAATTATATATAATGAAATTATAATTTATATATCAAATAATGAAATTCATATCAATTGATGGGTATTGAGATAAAAATTATTAAATATGCACAAAACACACGATGTTATTAATGCTTGGTGGTCACAAAATGCCATACCTAATTAATTAACTCATAATATGTAATTATCATAAAGATTATAAAATAGTTATATGTATCTTTAATTTCATTAAATAGGATGTTATGTTGGCTATATTTTTTTTACTAGAGGTTAGAGTGTCATTAACTAAGTAAGGAAATAAGTTAAGGGTTTCCACCTAAATTTTCATTCATTGAAACAGGTTTAGGATATAGATTGAATACAAATTTTTATTATACAATTACCACCATATTTTAATTTTTATATCATGGTTATCAAATATTTTGTGAAATTAAATGTTTAATTGCATGTTATCATTTCCCTAGTGTTTTCGTTCAACTATTTCAAAAGCTGTCATGGATTATTGTCTCAAGTTCACCTTTGTTGAGATGTGATTTCATGTTTCACTCCAATTAATCATTGATAAATTCTATCAAATAATCTATTTTTTAATATTTAATAAATACCATTTCATAAATTATATTTTACATTCCATTTCATTGTATCCATCTCTATTCTATTTTATCTTTACGATTCCATTATCGTAAGTATTTTGTTTTTCATAAATTTTAATCCTTATAGGTATGTTTAGGTTTTACACCATATTTATTTTTTAATGGGGATAATAGTTACATATTTCAATTATATATCATTATCCATTTATATTTATTTGAACTAAAAGGGTTATTTTAATTTGTTCCTCTTGAGGGGTTTGGATTAGAATGTTTCAATAGTTCTAAAGAGTTATTATAACTCAACTCTCTTCCCAGGGATAGAATTACTCATCATTTTCTATTTTATTTCAAGACTAATCTATTATACACCATGATAATTTTAGGATAACTTCCAAATTTTTTAGGGGTAGAATGTTTTAAACTAAATTCATATTCCTTATTGATTATAATGTTTCCTACAAATTTATTTTTTATGTATAATTGTCATTATTTAAATTGATTTTTTCTTCAATGTGTTTGTTTTTACATTTTACCAATTTTCCCCTTTAACAAGTGGAAACTCATGTTTTTTTAACTCTAATGACCCTTTTTCCCCTTGAATCATTTTAAAATAGTCATTTATTCATCATTTTAATAATTTTCATATTTTCAACAGGTTAATTTAAAAATGATCAAGATTTTGTTATATATTTTTGAAGTAAGATGTTTAATCATCCACTCCATATTTTATTTTGATAATATTTTGGTCTTTTTTAAGTACCCTTCATTAAATTTATGTTTAAAATTAATATCTTTAAATTTCTTTTCACATCCCCTTTTAAAAACATTAAATGTTTTTCATGTCTCCATTATTAAATATATTTTTAAAATTAAAGGTTTATAAAGTATGTTCACATCACCTTTTTATAATAATTTTTTATTTTCAAGGATATTTTATTTGAATAATATAATAAAAAAATTAAAATATATTATCTTTACGTATTCAAAAGATGTTTTTTATGTAATTCTCACTTCAACATTTATAATAATGTATAACAAGGTCTTGTCAAAAAATTATTTTATCTTCAATTATTCCGCCATGGTTTATCTTCCGTTAATTACTTTTTTGATCATCCGGAATATATTATTATTTTATGGACGATTTTTGGGAAGTTTTATTTTTATATCTTATGATTTATTAAATTCATAATATGTGATAATTTTAATAAATCCAATTATATTTCAATATATTTTTTAAGATATCATGAAAATTGGTTTTAAGTGTCACGTGAATATATGATGATGACATGTCAGTTTCTAAATATCCCTCCAATTAATTGGTTTAAGATTATATCTCATGAAAAATCAGGAATTTTCATAATATTATTGTTCATAGATGCATTAGTGTGATGGTTTTGTTCACATTTATAGGCATGGATATAATGATTTTGTTCACATATGTGTGGGAATAATGGGTTTTCTCGCACAGGGTTTATGATGCCTATGTTTCTGATACAATTTCATGTTTTTATAATCTATATATACATTTACATTTTTTTCATCATGTTATTATAATCTTATAGGAATCATTTCATTCCCATGAAATTATATGTTTAAATGATTTTGACTTTCTTTTTAAGGGTTTTCACACTTTTATGTCATGCCCTCAGATAATATGGCTGTTGAGATGTGTTTTGAACCAATTCATATATTTTATAATTAATTAATTATCTATGTTAAAAAAAAATTAATAATTCATTATTTATGATTCTCGTCTATGATCTAGTGGTCATGAATATTGATATTTATCTCTCCTTCAGGTTTTTACGTCATGTTATTATATATTATTCATTACTCAAAAGTTTAGAAATCCACATCATTATGTTTCTATTCTAAATGTTATGATAATTAATTTATTAAGATACAAATCTAGGAAAGGATCTATTGGATCCGGATTATGGATAAATTTTCATTTATGTATTAAAATAAGATATTTTTGTAGCTAATCAATGTGATAGTAAACATCTGAGTATTTTGGTTATGTAGATTATAGTGATATTTGTTATTTAAATCTTGGTAATATTTTAATAATTATGTTATGTTTACCTAATGTTTCTTCATAATACCTCATTTACCTATTGCTATTTTTATATTATCAAATTTTGGGGGAATTAAAAATTTTAATTTTTAGGCTTGAGTTTAAATTTATTTGAAATTTCATTTCTCTATGAATAGTTTCTATATATTCGTCACATAGATAAATAAAATTATATCACCCTAATACTTTATGATATAGTTCTATCTAAATAAATATAATTTCATTGGTAGATTTTTTTGTAAAAAACATTCATTTCTAAAGAACTCGGATATACTATAAAATTAATACTATTCAAATGTGACCATTAAAACAAAGGCATTAGAATTAATGGTATGAATAGGAATAAAGATGATGAGAAAAATATGTATAAATTATTTATATAATAAAAATGTAATTATTTATTCTTTCTAAATATGTACCCAATATTCATTAAAGTCATTTTATGCTTCAAAAATACATTTTTCTATAAAAATAAATTTTAATTAATTTCACGCACAGATAAGGTAAATAATTTCTATGAATATAAAAAACTATTTCTCCACATTATAATATCATTTTTAAATTCACCATTTTAAATTTAACATAGTTTACGTTTTCATATTTTTTTTAAAAAATTGATTTTTATGTGAATGATGAAAATATCAATTTTTCCAATACTGTCATTTTTATAAAATTAATATGATGTAAAAATGGATTAATAAATAATAAACTATTAAATCAACAGAATATTAGTTAATGTAGTTGAATAATTTATTTTGAAACATTTTTTTTATTTTTTTAAACCAACGCTGACTTTTGTGAAGACAAATTATTTTTTTTCAAATTAAAACCTATTTTTGGTCCATTTAAATTATTAAAATTATTGGATGATTCCATTCTGATTTGTCTAGATAAAATAATATAAAAAAATTCCCTTTATTATTATTTAAAAAAATATTGTAACCATCTTGTTAATTTAGTTCAAGGTGAAATTATTTTTACTCTTTAATTGGGTACTTTCCAAAAAAACCTATTTTTCATAGTTTTTTTTGTTTTATATTAAATTAAATTTCACAAAAATAAATAAATTGAATCTAAAAAAACAAGATTAAAACATGGAATCAAAATTTAAAATATAAAATAAAATTTTCCTATTTTTTTCATATAACCATGTTATCATGATAAAAATGTATGTTATGACATTTATTGTTAAATTGGGTTTAAAGTGGGTATAAAGTGGTTTTACTAGAAGTTATGGCTTAAAATGTATTATATATATATATATGAGATAATTTGAGTTTTTTTGTCCCTATAACATATTATCCGAAAATTCTGGTTGACTTTGTACCAATTTACATTATTATCATATATATATTATTTAATCATTTAAGTAATTCCACGTGCGTCATTTCACTTACTTATAATAGGGTACCTTCTATCCTCCATTATTTTCTATGTTTTATCCTCAGATATCTTCCAATACATAAAAGTTTTATAGAATAGGTTCTTTCCCTACATCCTATATCCTTTTTTATTTCCAAAATATCATCCTTTCTATACTAAAGGTGTAATCCAATGGATGATTCTCAAATAAGAGGTATAACTCTTAACTGAAAACATTGAATTTTACTTCTTATTATTCCTCCCCTAAATTTATAGTATCTATTATGAAATAATGACTACAATATGATAATTATAATTAATTTTAATTATGATTATGGAATGGATATTCTCTATGATCACACTCTCATGTCGTGTTTTAAAAACATTTTGCCTAATTTTTATACAAATTAACATAAAATTATACATGAAATTAAAAAATATGATCTTTTTTATTGGTTTTGGAGGATTAGGAAATAACATATATTATACCAAACTTTAGTAGAAATTATATGTAATACATATATCCATCTTCACTCAAACATGATCCATATTCAAAACCAAAAATTATTAGATCTTGTAATGATCAATTGGAAAAAAAATAATTTAAGCATATAATTTCATAGTAAGGTGTTTGATTACATTAAGTAAATCCTTTTATAAATATTAGTTAAAAATTATTTCTTGAAATATTTATTTTATAACAAATATAAATCTTTTAATAAAAACATTCCCAAAATATACCATTATATTTTTCAAAATATCGGAAATACTGTATAAACATATAAATTTGAAAAAGTAATTTCATTCAAAAATATAATAATCTTTTAAATGTACAATTAGGTTTTTCCCAAAATATTTAAAACCATTATCTAAAAATAATAACATTCTTATCGAATATATTGATACTTGTAAAACTTTAATAAATCAATAAGGCCACTAATATTATAAATTTTAGAAACTCTCTATATATATATGTGGTAGATTGAATGGCTAATGTTGTTTTTAATGTGATTTTCATCAAATAACGATATTCAGTTACTCTTATTAGGTGATAGGGTATCCTTATTTTTCAATGATAAATAGAATTCTATGGGGTTCCATGATTCGAGGGGTTCATGTCATGCAACCTAAGAAAGGAGAATAATGCAATTATTTTGATTTGATGAGGTATATATATATATTCATGGAAGACATAACCCAAGGGGGGAGGGGGGGGGAATGTCACTATGATATTTAAAATAAACTGATGATGATAATTGATCTAAAATGACACATCTATATTTATATATATTTATATTTATATTTATATTTATATTCATATTTATATTAATACCTTAATATTGAACTGGTGAAACCAAGAATAAAAAAATCAACTGTTGTCAATATTTTTATAATACTTTTATTACGGCCTCGTAATGAATCCTTAAGAAGGTATATTTGAAATATATAAATAATATTTTATGATTATGATGGAAAAAAGTACTCCGAGGGTCAAGAATTTTTTTGGGTGGTTTGACGGTCATAGACATATCATTTTAAGAAGACGAGAGTGAAGGTAGGGGTATTGAGCTATGAGTACTTATAGGTCAATCATGTAGAAGAACCTTGCATTGAAAGGAAAATAATATTATTCTGTGGTTATTAGGTCGATTATATAGAGGAAGTAGAGTTAATAGTAGGTAGAGGATAAATATGGCGCATGAAAATATCATATGACCAAGATCATTTTTATCAAAAATGATGATTTATGTATATGTTTTAATAAAGTATCTATAGTTCCCAAAAAACACACCTCAAATCAAACTTTCTCTCTACTGATTACTCCAATATATATTAATAACTCTTCGTAAATAATCATGAAAAGGCCTAGGGGATCATCACATAGACACACATGTGAACCTACACAACGGCCCTGAGAACTTAATGTGTGTTATGCATGCCCTATGTGAACTATGCAAGCCTACCATCACTTACAATCTTATGTTATTTCTATCTCAACTTCCATGAATATTCTAACTTGTCTCCCATAAGTGTTTGGTTGATTTGGAGAGGTCGTCTTGTAAATGTTGGAATATTTTTTAACACAATGAATTTAAAACATCTAAAAAGAAATATTACTTATATCTAACAATATAAGTAATCCTTTAATATTATATTTTTTACATCATATTTAATAAAATACTCATTTTTAATTTATTAATTGTTTCATTTATTATACTTCGACAATAACAAGTTTTTTAGAAACCATTATGTTACTTTCCATATTATTTAAAAATAATTTTCTCATATAACAAGACTGTTACACAAGTTATTGTCATAAATCCTCAAAATTAATTTCTTAAATTAAATTTTAACTAATTATAGAAATATTTATATTATTAAAACCCTACAAATACTGTAACAACCCATACATTTTTAAAATGAGATTTATTTCCTGTATAAAGTTTTCTTCATATTATATTTAATTATACACAATCAAAGCAAAGAGAAACAAATAAATTTTTATCTCATTAACAATGACCATTACATTAGTCATCTATGAAACCAAATAGATTGAAAAACATTATAATTGGACGAACAATATAAAATATAATAGAAAAAATGGGTAAGTATAGATAGCTCGAATCTACTAGAATAATTTTCCACACTGAAAATGGTATAGAAATAAAATACAATATTATTAAACCAATCAACATCTTAAAAAAATAAAAATAATATTAAGGGAAGTTATAGTGAATTTAGAGCGAAATAATTAAGAGTTATTTATATTGTATAAATGGATATGTGACTATTGATATTTGACCATTATATAACTATTTGTAAATATGACTTTTTGTCAATATAACATTTGGAAACATTACCCTTGGTTAAATATTTTAACATTTTAATTAAGTTTTTATAAGTACTCATGAATAAGAATATTTGATATAGAAAGGGGAATTGATGTCTTGAAAAAAAAAGGAGTTGTTCCATTTAAACACCATTAGTATGAACTTGGGAAGGAGGTAGCTTCATTGGGATTCTCCCTTGACCAAAACCATTCTAATATTAAATTGGCAAAGCATTAAATAAATTGCCTATGTAGGATTTCAGCTTATTAGAGATTGCCACTTGGCTGAGGTTGGTCGAGGAACCCCATGAAACTATCAACATCACACACTATAACATCATGGAATATATGGGAGTAATAAGGGGTTATGTTTCCAGGCCATACAAGAGATTCATTTTTATAAATATAATGATTATTACATAAATTCAACTTAAGAATAGTTTTTTATAATAAAATATATATTCAATGGGAATGAATTTGATAATTGGTTTTTATAAGAAAAGAAAATTAAAATAAATATTTTTTTATATAAAACAATGTCATTATGAATTTTTTTCATTTAATTAAATAGTCTTTTAAAACACTTTTATTTAAATAAAATTTGATATGATGATTTTAATAAGGCTAAGGAAATTTTTTTAAAAAGTGGTAGAAATTAGACATTCTTAACAGCTATTATTTTTAAATAAATATGGTTTTTTTATTAAAAATTAAAATCCTCATATTTCGATAATTTTTTTGATATTATAAATATAATATTTGAAATCATGTCATTTAAATTTGGTTATGTATAATTTATGAGAATTTTCATAAATACATTAATTTTCTAGGAATATTAAACAATACAGTTTTAGAGTTTTAGTATATTTTATATCATCATATTTATGTCATATTGATATAATAATTAATTATACCCAATACACAACGTAAAATATTTTATTTCATTTATATTATATATTTTCATAGGTTTTATTTGGTCTTTAAAACTATAAGTTACCTTCCAAAGGATAGAAAGAAAATTTCAATTTAAAAAAATTACTTTGTAAACTCATTACCTTTCCATGAAAAAATATGTATTAAATAATTTTGTTTGGTTCTAGAGGATTAAAAAAAATTACCCATATTTTAGTAACTATGAGAAAAAATAATTCTTATGCTAGTGGTTTTTCAATTTCTAAAACCAAGTATCTCAAGACCTCAATTTAGATATTATTAATAAATTCCTCCACTAATACTTTAAATATCCAATAATATTTCCATTTACATTCAATAAAATCAATCCAGTATGAAATTATAGTGATTTTTCTTCTAAAGGAGTCCCCCAAATGTGTACTCAAGCCCCCAAATTTTTGTTCCCCATGATCATGGAGTAACTCTTCATGGTAACGGAAATATTCACTTCCCTTTTCAATTCAAGTTAAATTTTCATGTGGTATGTCTTCTAATTTACAATCTAATTTCATTTGTTCTAATTTATATTTTCTCTTTACTGTATTAATATTCATTTATGAATGGGAAACCCTTGTCCCCTCCTATTTTTCAATTTTCTAAGATAATGTTTTATACCCATCATATAACCAAATTTTCCTATCACATTTTACACTTTAACATGTGAAATTATATTTTCTTTTTTATTTAAATACCCACACCTATTTTATTTTCAATTATTATTGAACTAGCATTAAATTAAGATTTTATTTGGAGATTTATATATACATAACCCCAATTTCGTTACGTGGGATAAAAATGACGTCACAATAATTTTATTGTGCTCTTTTGTATACCACAATTTTTATAAAAAACTTGTTATTTATTATCCATAAGTTTTAAATGAAATGTTTTATTATTTGGATCACATTAAATTAATTAATTTTAAGCATGTGTCTTGATAGCACTCTAATTCATTGAGTATAGAATTTAGTCTCTAGAAATTACATGCCTTCTGATACTTAGGTGAAGAACCATAGAAATATTTATGACACCTCATTGATAAAACGTAGTGATATTCTTATGAATGTATCATATAAATATTGTATCCACATTTCTATTTCATTATTCATATTATTTTTATTATTTTATGCCTAATGTTCATTCCTAGATGTTATGAAACATTTTATAATTGATATAATTTAAGATCAAATTATATATGTCTCTCTTGATTTTTCCCTTACTGGGATTCATTCTCATCCCTTTCCATTTTTGTATGTCCCTAGGATATGAGATGTAGTAAAAGTTACCTATATTTAACCCAAAATGTTTTATTTTATATAGTTTTATAAGAATGTTTTATGTTTCCATGTGTCATGTACATTTATCAAATAAATTAAACTTGAAAATATACGTTATTTTACACAATGTAATTAAATTCTATTTAATAAAAATGAAATATTACAAAGTTGGTATAAAATTATGGTTTATATGTTTTTCTGAATCCATCATTTGAAAAATTATGAAGAACCCTAGGGACAAGTATAAATGTTGGAAACATTTTTATTATATTTGTAAAAGTATTAATTAGTGGTTTCCAGAACAAATATCTATGTCAGGATATGAACATGTGGATGTGGCTCTCATATAGATATACCTAGGGGTAACACCTAAAATCACTAAATTTAGAAAAACTAAAATGGGGACTCGTGAATGAGAAATGGTCTTCTTTCAAACCTATTTTGACACTTTGGAGGGATATGTTTGGATTATCACAAGACTTTTATAAACCATTATAAAGCATATATAGAAAATATAATTTCAATAGTATAATATTAATAACATATTTATGAATTTTTTTTAACACATAAAATACCTTTAAAATTATAACATTATTAAAATTAACACATTTTATTCTATGTTGTTATTATTTTATACAAATGGAGTGAAATAGGAGGAACCGTGTAAATGATGAGTGAAACTAAAGAATCACTAATAGTGTTCTGATGGAAGTTGGAAAGGAAAATGTCATAAGGATGATGAATAAAATAACTCAATTGAATAATAAAAACATAAATCAATTCAAGATACCAGATTCACCTCAAATAGAACAAATTTTTGTGGAGTCCTTTATCCGTCAACGAAAAAGTTATTTTATTGGATATACCGACCCATTCATTTTTGAAAAAATGATAAGATCTTGGTAATCACCCAGACATACAAATTAAATATTCTTTATGTATATCAAAAAAATATTTAATACACATTGAGGATATTTTTATGTTTTGATCATTAGAGAATTAGTCAATAACTCATACAAAAAAAACAATAAAAATACAAAGTACACCCTTCCAAACAGTATCATATTTTTCACTAAAAGAACCCCTTTTAATAATATAATATGATTTATTTTCTAGCATAATATTTTATACATTCATCATAACAACATATTTGTCCTTAATACTATTATTACTAGTGGAAAAAATTTTATATTTTTGGTTGGGCATAAAAGCCTCAGTAAGGTGCATAAAATAAAGAACAAGACTGTTAGTCCATGAAGATAATAAAGACATGAAAACATTTTCATAAAAGCATACTTTTCATCCATAAAACAAAAACCATTTATCTTACCACATGAAATCAAAATATTCCTCTAAAACTCCTAGATATCATAAATCATATAGGTAACCTATGGAATCCATTTCATACTTATATTTTAGCTTTCACAGCTACATAGGGAGTAACTTTCATGGTTACTTTTGGAATACCCAATATAGTATATTCACTAAATCTCTTAGTATAAACCATACTGTTTCACTCCATTTAATTACCCAATTCAATGGAAACATATCTTGGGCTCACCCTCCATTGGTATACCTTGAAACCACCCTTTATACATAAAAAATCCCAATAACCTCAACATAATCATAACACATAAAACAAAAATAAAATAAAAATAACATTTCCACTTTACAATCCAAATATATCATTTTAAGATATTGATATAATTAATCTATTCTAAAAACCATTTTCAAAACCAAGATACCTAAAAATTCAATATGTAATAAATTTTTATTTTAAAAATATTATGGCTTGTAGAGGATTATAAATATCAAATAGTGGTCACAGTATTTGAAAATTTATTATCATCATATACATTAAAAAACATTCATTTTTTCATTTATTCAAACTCTCCATATAAAAAGATTCATTTTGAAGTCCATTTAATGAAATTAAAATTCAAATGGGTTGATTATAAATTGTATAAAAGAAGGTGGTGTATAACATCCAAATATAACTCAACAAAATGAGATTGAGATAATGTCCCAAAGATTGAGACTGACTCGACATGTACAATATTTATATTCATGAATACTAAACTTGTGATAATTTATAAATTATTGAGAACCTTTTTCATGTTTATTATTTCTTTTTAATCACTTATTTCTATGTTATAATTATTAAATGATTATTTAACTTCATATTGGACATTTTTTCGATATTCGGTACATCAATCGAAAACTAACTTGGTATGTTGTCAATCGTCCATGTTCTCATAAGTAAATCAAATCAAGAATAATATTATTAATTTAGGGATCAATTTATTACCAAAATTATACTTTTAACAAAACAAATTAATTATAGTTATGAAAAATGTACAATGTTATAATCATAGAGAATGTAGGTCGCCCGTACACATGAGTAACATTTTCTTTTTTATTGATAATAACAGAAATAAAGTAAATATTATTTTATCAATCCATAATTATAATATAATCATTAATCTAAAACAAATAATTTATATTTACTTATATATATCATTCATGTGATGTAGTGAATAAAACAAATCACATAGTTGTGTGGAGGTGATAGTTCTCACGTACGCACGAATGATGTAATCATTTTTATGTTCACAGAATGTGAGAACTTAATTGATATATTATTATATTAAATTAATTATTATATAATTAAGTTCAGATGTTAAAATTAATTCCATCATTATAACCTATCAAGAGTGAGTTTTATGGAAAATGAACTATATCGGTTCGTGGAGGGGATAGTTAACACGTACGCATGAATGATAAATATGATTCATAATCGATGGAAGTGGGGATGTATTTAGGTGATGATATTAAAATAATAACATCTTAGTATATTTAGGATACTATATTTATTATCTCATCATGGTTGGAGAATATTTAAAAAAATGATAAAAAAATAGAAACACTTAACACAGGTTAAATTCCCTTATGATGATCACCTTTTCATAACACCTTAACACCTCTATAGATAGGGTTATTTTTATATCAAGGTCTCAAGAATGAGGGTATGTATTCTTGGAATGAGTTTGGTTAGGTATTGGCCTATCCAAAATGATCTCAAATTGTGATTCATAGTGAATAATGGGTGCCTTTTTATAGGAGAGGGATGGTCACACTTCAAAACCCGTAAAATATTAAATTAATATAAATTACTTTTTAACCCCAACTGACTCCAAATTTATTATGTTTAAATATATGGTGAGTATGGTTCTAAATCCTCTCAAAAATTAAATTTTAGACTTGTATTTAGTTTATTTTATGCCTTATCATTTTGTTTTAACCCCTTTTAACTCTTATCGTTTTATCAAGTGATTTACACTTGGAGGGTAAATTTATTGCTATAAAATTCCAAAAGATCCATAAATGAGTCATTAATAAAAAATTTAGAATTATATTAAACATTTAGTGGAATACTATTTTTTATAATCTTATTACATTTAATAAAATATTTTATATTTCAAAATACCAGCATAGTAAATTTTGATACTATTCAATACTTTACATTATATAAATATTATAACAGTATAATAAGTTTTAAAAACACATTAAAATAATCTAAAAAAGATAAATTTATTTTATTAAATTAGTTTATGGAATAAATTCCCTCAAATTGTATTTTTTTAGTATTTATAATATCATTTATTCAATTCTTTTATTAATTAATCAATTACTACATCATGAATGTGTAACCATTTCATTTAATTATATATTTTCAAAAAAAATATAAATAAATTACCATGATATAGGTGGCGTGGTATATTGTATTAGTATTGTATATTATTGTAGTAATGGAAACACTGTGGAAATGGCAGGCAATGTTGCGGGGGCAGGGTACTATAGCAGTGGCGGGTACAGTGCGGTATTGCAGCAGTGCGGATACTGTAGTAGTACTATTCACAGAATGGGCCTGGGGCAAAAAAATGAGCCTAAGGTCCATGTAATGGTATAAACACCCACTGGGCCATTGGTCAATGTAATGGGTCCCTCTTTACCCAATTAAAGAGGTCTTTTCTTTGCATTAATAATAAATGAGGCTTCGACCCCAACCTTAAAAAAATACATTTGTATTTAAAAAAATACCATGATATAGTTAATAATTTTATATTTCTAAAGACTATTTATAGTCAGGTATCTTAATTATATTACCCCATATTAAATTTTTTTTAGTAATAATAGACATGATTATGATATCTTTTTATGTACTTTAAATAAAATCGTATTAATGTCATTATCAAAAACAAGTAGATTCCAAAGGAGAAACATTCAACCCAATTATTTTCTTAGTTTACAATAACTCATCCAATAATATTAATATTAGTTTTATGGTAGTTTTATTTTATTATAATATTATGTTTACCTTCAGTTACATGATTTACCTTTAACAGTGGTAAATCAAATACTTAAATTACTTTTCACCAAAAATTATTTTGATCCCATTCGATCGCATTTTTTTACTAGTTACTAAAATTTATGTCTATTTTTTAAAATTCAATTAATAAAAGTGACTAAAATTATTTCAAAAATTATTCCCATTGAAGGATTGAAGGAATGATATTTTAAAGTAAAACATGAAAAAATTTACTTAGTTTTTATGTCCAATTTCAATATGGAATGTATTCCAATTTCCTAAATAGGATTTAATGATAAAAGCATAATCTATTTATACCTTAAAATCAAGTAAAGGGATAATCTTACTATATAAAAAAATTATATGATAAATCTGTTTTGAATAAAAATGCATTATTTTTCACTGTTCATTAAAATATGAATATTATCAAAAAAAATACCATAAATTTATCCAAAGAAAATTTAATATCCCACATCCAGATAAAACATTTATTGTTTCCAATAAAATTAATAAAATTAAAACAACCTATATTTAAAGTGGGTCCTCCCTCAAAACGTTGTAATAATACCATTATAGAAATATTCTCCTTTTATGCATAACATTGAATTTGGTCTTATACCATGTATAGAAAATATATAAGATGAATCTTAAACATCATATTGAATTTATATTTCATTAAAATAATAAAAAAAGTGTTCTTTTATTATCTTATAAATAAAATTATTCTCATTTAAATATTTTTTCAGAGAAATGCATATTTTTTATTCATTTGGTTCTTAATTACATTTTTAGTATATTTACTAACCAATGAATCATTCTATAAACATGTTTAAAAAATACTTTCATAATTTTTTTAACATTTTTTATTCCATCAATTATAATGGATAGGTCAGAACTACCACTAAAAATAATAAAACTATAATGTGTTTTTTCAGTATAATTGAGTCTTTCTTACAACATAAGAATTTGATGAATCTCATTGTTGGGTGTCAGGTAAGTTATCCTACATTGTATATATTTAAGGTAAAATTACTACCTAATTAATAAATATTAATATGAAAATTTATTATTCTATAATTGCTTACCCTATTTCATATTTCCCCTTTCTATAAATTGTGTCCCCGTAATTTTAAATTTGGGCTTAGTAACTGAGGATTAACTGTTTAAAAGTACTTCATTGGAATACCAGACTGTAAAAATAGTCAATAAAACCTCTAATTTATAATAAAGAAAGTGAAGTAAAAAGGGTAACCTAAGAGAACACAAAATACATTTCCATGTAAGAAAACATTTTTATAGAAGAGAAACTAATGATCAAGTTCTGATGGAGAGTAATAGAAAACATTAATAGGATAAATTTAATAATCCCAAAATAATAAATTTATGATGGGTTTAACTTTCTATGATTCCTTAGTAGGAAAAATAAATGTAATGTTTTTTAAGAACCATTTCATATATTTTTTTAATTCATTTTTTACAAATACAATGATCATTAGGAAATATACATAATTGAAAAGTAGGGTATCATCTTTTAATCAAATTCCAACACAAACTCATCTTTTTTTTCCAAATGAAGAGTATTTAAGATTAAATATTTTTTTAGTTTCTATAAAACTAGAATCAACATCTAGATAACCACATGATCCAAAAAATATTAACTATATACTCATCATATCATGAATATTTTAACAAAACCAAAATATTTTGGATATAATAAGATAATCCCCCAAATATAATAACCTTTAAATGAAGAATGTTTGCATTCTATCTCAAAAATTAAAATTCAATACAAAAAGTCCAACATAGATCATTTGAAAAATAAATATCCTTAAAATTCTTAAATATAATCCAAAAAAATATTGAAACCCATAATTTAAACGGATTTTATCTCATAGTCCTACAAGATAAAATTTAACACTTATCTTTAAATGATTTAAATTACTCATGAAGAATCATGAAAAAATAAGTAATTTTCCTAATAATCTTCAAGATATGGAAAAAATTTCATTAATAAGTCAAATCACCATAAGCTTATCATTGATTCTTCTAAAAAAATTCAAACTGTAATTATCAAATATATTCCCATTGTATTTTGTTCAACTCACTCAAGTGTGTTCCCAAAATGGTAAACATCTTCTAAAAAACATTCATCACATAATCCTCAAATTATTTCCCAATACCATGGATATATATTTGATGAAACATATGTTCCCAAAATCAATTAATTATTATTCAAGCAACTTGCTTAACTAAAATTCATATTTTATACTAACAAGGTACTTCATGTAGTCCAATTTTAGAGGAAAAATAATTGGTGCCCTTCATTTCTATGATCAATTTCTAAAACCTTGTCTGATATGATGGGTTTGTCACACATTCTATGGGTTTTCCTTTTTCTAAAACTTCATAGTTTGTATAACATTACAAAAATGAGAAAAAAATCCACACAACAACCATATTATCTTTTAACCTCAATTTTTATCTCATTCCATTTATTTTTCATCCCAAAATAAATATCCCATAATTCCCTCGAAATCAAAGATCATATAAAACATAATGGATATTCATACATTTATAATTATTTCCAAATAATATAAGATAATTATTCTTCAAAATAACGTTTTCACATAAAAAACATTAGGGTTACACATACGAGAAAAAAATTATTTCCAAAGGATTCCCATCATCAAAAGAGGATTAATACTTTTAAAAATTTCATCATCTTATAGTCTACTATAACTCTTGAATCCTTTATATATATACTTCGTAATCATTCAGTTTTCATCATAATCCTTTAACCATTCTTCTCTATGTTATTCCATAACAGTTATTTCCTATAAATAAACACATGAATCATTTCCTAAGATTCAATAATGTCGAATCATTAGACAAAAAATATATTATATCTTTCATAGGTCATTTTTAGTTGCCTCATCCTCAATTAGAATGGATTTAGATTTTTTATACCTATATTTGTTTGGTCCTATGATCTCATTCTTGAACATTATTCTTAATACATTGATTTACATAATGACCATCTCCCATGCTTAAAAAATTTAATTGATAACTCATAATGAACTTCTTTCCCTTTCCTAGTGTCAACTGAATGCTTCCTTTTTCCTTGGAAGGTTATTGGTTTATGATCATCATTACCACACATATAACATCTTACCATACCTTTTAGAAATATTCCTAGGTTTTTATTTCCACATACATTACACGTATGTCATTTAATATACATACATTTGTGATTATCAACCAGACATCCACTAGATTTGTTTCTATAATATATGATGCCTTAAAAATCACAAAGGTTCAAGTGGTTAACCATAACTATGAATAGTTAGTTTATAATAACCATAATATTTTACAGTTCATCTATCATTTCATTCATTTGGTTATTTATAGAACCACCATATTTTCCATCACATATATTGTTACTTTGGTTCATGTAGGATCCATCCATTTATAAAAACCGAAAATTTAAGTGTGAGTAAAAAAGTATCATATGACATTTTTTGAGTAATGAAAAAACAAAGATATCCATAATTGTGTTTTCTCAAACTCATTATTTTTATCTAAAATAACTATTACTCTTATTATCATGGTATTAATTATGGTTATATACAACATGTAACTGTGATTATATGACACCCTAACCTCTAATGTTATCTAAACATTTCCTCTGATACCAACTATAAGGAACCATCCTTAAAAATTACATATTCTTGAGTTTAGTCATGAAAGTTTTCTTGGTTCACATTTAATATCTTTCCAAGTTTATAGATTTATAAAATTATGCCTAACTCATATATAATAAAATAAAAATAAAATGATGACACTACCAAATAGTGTCCATTTTTTCAACCAATAGAAACCCTTTTAAAAATTAATAATGATTTCTTTTCCAGACACATTTTTAATACTTTCATCACAATATTATATTTTTCCTTAACAATTTTAAAACCATTAAAAACATTTCAAAACATTGGTTGTGCACATAATTCCCCGAAAAGGGGTATAAATGCATGAATGAAACTATTATTCTATGAATATTTTAAACTCATGGAAACATTTTCAAAAATTCGTGCTTTTTCACATATAAAACATAAACCCTTTATCTTAACTCATAAAATCCAAATATTACTATAAACTCATTGAAATCATAAATAATCATGGTTACTTGTGGCATCAATAATGTACTTATGTTGTAGCTTTCACAAAATACATACAGAGAAACCTTCATGGTTACGTTTGGAATCACTACTGGAAAATTGACCTATACCCATAGCTTTGTAAAATCCCACTGGTATAGGAACCACTATTCTTTTTGTTTTCCCAAACTATGGGTATAGGTATAGTATGTTATCCTATAACCATGATTATTTTAAAAACATGGATATAGTCCCTCCTATACCAATGGTTCTAGGATAACAATGGGTATATGTTGTTTTTCCAGACCTATTCCTAGGGGGTTTCCAAAATTGATGGTGTAAGGTTGTTTTTTGGAGCCGATACCCACATTTTTCTAAAACCATTAGTGTTGGGTTGTTTTTTGCGGAACTATACCCATGGTTTTGAAAAAACATCGGTATAGATTACTCACATTTTGGTGGGGAAAAAAAATTATCAGACACAAAAAAAAACATATGGGAACACCTATATCCAAGATTTTCTCCCTATATCCATTTCTTATATAAAAACATATAATTATATATATATTTATATGACAATAATCTGAATAGGGTAGTGATTAGGAGCCAAAAGATTAAAGGGGTGGTAAAGGTAACGGATCTCGTGACCACATATTTTGTAAATGTTATACCCAAAGTTTTACAAATAGTGGGTATATATTAATGGTAGAGTAGAGTGGAACTATACCCATGGTTTCCAAAATATGGGCTATATCTCAAGGCTTTACTCGTACATTGGTTTCCCACGGTTTCGAACTATGGGTATAAGGAAATTTTCCTATATTGAAACCCCATAATATTTTATTCCATATATATGTTTGGAGAAACCATTCCATTTAACTTTTTCTCATTTCCTAATTAATTTGAGATATATCATGGGATCACCCTTCCTAGATTTATCGTGGAACCACCCATAGAAATAAATAATTTCCATGAACTATAAATGAATCATAACAAATTCAACGCAAATAAATTAAAAACAACATTTCCACTTCGCAATCACAAGATATCATTTCTAGATATTGATATAATCAGTCCACTATCAAAACAATTTTCAATACCCAAATACCTAAAACATTCTGGCTTATATAGGAAACCAAATATCAAGTAATGGTTACAGCGGTGGAAAATTCGTTTTTTCCACATACGTTAAAAATATTTCATTTAACATATATTAGAAAACCTAATAAAAAAAATCCCTTTTTAAAACCTTTTAAAGAAATTAAAATTCAATGGGTTTGATTATAAACTATGAAAAATAAGGTGGTGTATGTCATTAAAATATTCCTCAATGAAAGGAGATTGAGACGAAGTCCCTTACCTTTAATCTGACTCATCATGAATTATATTTATATTCTGGAATAAAAAACATAGGGTAATTTATTATTTTTTTAGAAACATTTTCCTATTTATTTTTCATTTTATATCATTTATTTCCATGTTGTAATAATTTCTTAATTATTTATGTTCATTTCATTTTTTTTTCAATTTTCAGTACTTGAATCGAAAATAAACATGGTATGATGTCTATAGTTCCTCTAGTCCAAAGCCCATCATCTCCAAAATAATTTTCATAAAGTAATTATCAATTTATTACATTAATTATACTTTTTCATCAGACCATTAATTATGGTTATAAAAAATAAATACATTATAATCATATAGATGGTTGTTCATACATACACAGGAGTAACGTTTTCATTTTTCATTGATCTTTATGTAAATAATGTAATTATTATTTGTTTCTTTCAAGAATGATAATAAAAGCTTTAATATCATTTTAATAATTTAAATATAATTATAAATATATCATAGAAGTGATGAATTGAATCAAAAAATTGCATCGCTACATGGATGTTATAGTTCACACATACATACGAAAAAAGTTGTCATATTTATGTGCATCCAAAATGATAAAAATAATTGATATATTATAATATTTTAATGATTAACATGTCATTAATATTATATATGAACATTAATTCTATAATTATAACCTTTCGTGTGAGACAGTTATGGAACATGAGTTATATAAGTTCTTGGAGGTGATAGTTCACACGTATGCATGAACAATTAATTCTATTTGCATTCAATTGAAGTGGAGATGGATTTATGTGATAATATTAACATAATAAAATATCAATATATTGAGTATGGGGTATGTATTTTCTCATCATGTTTGTATAATATTTTAAGGGAAAGGAAAAGGAAATAAAATTTAATAACTTAAATAAAAACGTTTCTTTTCCTTCAGATGATCACCTTTGCCTAACACTTTAACATCTCTAAGGAGGGTGTTGTGCCTAAAACAAGGATTCAAGAATGTGGGGGTTATTATATGAATTTTTTTGGAATGCCTTGGTAAAACCAATTTGAGTTTTATGTGTGATTCATATATAAGAATGGGTTCCTTTTTATATGAGAGGGGAGGGGCACTATTGGAAACCCTTAAAATATTAAATTGACATAAATTATTTTTTAACTCCAAATGACTCCAAATTTTTTCGTTTAGAATATTGGGTGAGTATAGTTAAAAATAATCATAAAAAATAATTTATATAAGTGTATTTATTTTATTTTAAAACTTATATTTTTTTTAAACCCCTTTAACTCTTACAATTTTATCAAGTAATTTACATTTTGAGGGTTGAATTAATTACCATAACATGCCAAACGACTAACAAATCAAATATTAATTAATATATTAGACTTATTCTAACCATTTTGAAGAATAATATATTTTTAGGTATTTTATAACATTTAATAAAATATTTTATATTTTAAAATATCAATCGTGTCAATTTGGACACGATTCATTTGTTGAATTTTTTTAAAAACAATAAGAGAAAGTTAAATTGGAAAAAAATCCTTTAAATCATCACCAATATGTAAATTTAATCCATAAATAAATTTAATGGAATAAAGTGTCTCAAATTATATTTATTATAGTATTTATAATATCATTTATTTAATTCTTTAATTAATTAATTAATCATAGCATTATCATTGTGTAACTGTTTAATATAATTATTCATTTTCTAAAAATTATAAATAAATAACCATGATGTTGGTAATAATTTTAGCATTATAAATACTATTTATAGTTGATTATATTATGTATATGAACCCATATTAAAATTATATTAGTAATAAGACACATGATTATGACATCTTTCTCTTAACATTGAATAAAATGTTTATTAATATCATAAACAAACCCAAGTGGCTTCCAAAAGCCCCAATTTCAGCATAATAATTTTTACATTTAATTTCCCGATCTACCTTTAATCTTGGTAATTAAAGTACTAAAGTTAGTATTCACCAAATAATATTTTTATCCTATGAGATCACACTTTTCATACTCATTACAATCTGGTGTGTATATTGTTTAAAATTATATTCACATAAGTGAATAAAATTAATTTAAAAATTATTCTTGTTGAAGGATTGATGAAACAAGTTTTTAAAGTATAAAATTTAAAAGTTCACATACTTTTTACTTCAAATTTTAATATAAAATTGATCGAAATGACATAAATTGGGTTAAATGAGAAAAAATTAATCTATTTATACCTTAAAACCAAGTAAAAGGATAATATAACAATATAAATAAAATAGAGGAAAAAAGTGGTTTTCAATTAAAATGAAATATTTTAAAATATTCATTAATATTATGATTAAAATACCAAAAATGTATCCAGCCGAAAATTTAATGCACCACTTCCAAAGAAGAAGTTTATTTTTCTAAAATAAAATTTATTAAAATGAAAAAAATATTTAAAATGGGTTTTCCATCAAAAGGATGTAAATATTCTTTTTTTGACAAATAATTATTTTTATACGTAAAATTGAATTTGTTCTTATATGATGTCTATAAAATATATAAGATTAATTTTAAAAAATATTTTAGATTTATATTTCATTAATATAATCCAAAGTGGTTGATTAGATTATTTTATAAAATCAATTATTTTCATTTAAATAATTTTTTATAGAAATCCATCATTTATATTTAATTGATATTTTGATTCCTTTCAAGTATATTTAGTAACCAATGAATCATTAAATAAATATGTTGAAAAAATATTTTCTTAATTCATTTAATGTTGTTCATTCCTTCCATTCTAACTCTTATATGATAACTACCACTTAAAATAATAATATTAAAATATATTATTTCTTCAGTATAACTTATTCTTCTATGTAGTGTAAGATTTTGGAGAAACCTATTGTTTCATGTCAGGTGTGTTATCAGAAATATCTTCACATTAAGGTAAAATGAATATTTAATTCATATTTTTTAATATAGAACAATGTTATTCTATAATTTCTTGGGATGTTACAATCTATGGAAAATAAATTTTATGTACTCCACTATTTGGAGGAAGAGAAATTCACCCTTGATGTATACTACATAAAAGTGGAAGATGATCTATTATGGAAACTAATTAAAACATTAATCCAAGAAGAAAGATAGATTCTATGTTGTGGGAAGTGTTCATGGAAATCTTTTTTAACAAATATTCCACCCATTTAATGCAAATCAAAATGAATAAGGAATTCCTTGAAATGAATAAGTAGGAAATTGAATTTCTATGAATCTATGAGATGAACTTTAAAAGACTTTACTATTGCACCTATGGATTTGTTATGGATCCTAACTGAAAATTTTATATATTTTGTAGTGGAATAATGCCCCGTATGTGGAGGTATCTAGAAAATTGTGGCTATGAAATCTATTTGGAGATTTTGTGTATTGATAGGATGGTTGAATTAGAGATTGGAGAGATTAAATGGGTACATAGATTGAATAAATATAATAGATCAATAGATCCATATGTTGGGAGGATATTTGATCATGTAAGAGGTGTAAAAAATATCAACCTCTCAAATGAAACAAATGAGGGAAGAATAATTTGGGAAACTACTTACTTGTGAGTGGAAAATGATAAATGTGTGGAAGATCTTGACAAATAGCTCTAAACAGTCATGGTGAGTTAAAGACTCATCATCTAAACACTAATGAAAAAGGGAAGATGGTGCAGGCTGACCTAGAAGTTTAATGCTTCAAGTATGAAGCATAGTTTTGAGGCTTCATAAGAGATGTGTCTCAGTCAAGCAATTAGTAAAGGTAGCTTGGTATTCTATCATAAGTGTGGTAGGTGAGGCCACATGATTAATCAGTGTGCTTGTGAACTAGTCGAGTGTTGAGTGTGGGGTATGATGGGTCACATGTAGCATTTTTTGAGGACCATCCCTCTAGATGTGAGAGGTCGGGATTAGCTTCAACATCAGGTTCAAGATCATGTTCCTTAGCTCCATGTTAGGTAGGGAGCTATAGCAGTGTTGTCTTGTTCTGTTGAGGTAGTGGTTATCACCGTAGAGGAATTCGGACGCCAGTAACACCTTGACATCATTATATTTTA
The DNA here is from genome assembly GCA_963277665.1 of Viscum album. Lineage (NCBI taxonomy): Eukaryota > Viridiplantae > Streptophyta > Magnoliopsida > Santalales > Viscaceae > Viscum > Viscum album. The sequence goes on along the minus strand of OY728138.1, from coordinate 1,880,867,392 downwards.
TACAGTCTATCCCTTCTAAGAATAGTTTCAAACTATATATGATGATAGGTACGATATTATTATCCTCCACTATTACATATGGTCTTTTTGATATAGGTGCATCTCATAGTTTCATATCTGCAACTGTGGTTATAATCCTTGGGCTAGTTTTGTGTTTTTCTGAGGTTGTTTTGATGCTAGCCAGACAATTAAGAATTATAAGGGATTACATATTCTAGTATAGGGATTTCCCCCGTATGGTTGGTGGGTTTCACTTTATATGGGATATTTATGTCATTAAGATGATAGGGTTTGACGTCATTCTCAAGATGGAGTGGCTATTATAATATCACCCTTATGTTGACTTTTATTACTGGAGGGTGACTTTCACACCACCAAAGAATGAGGTGTTTACTTAAAAAGGTCAATGGGATGCCTAGGTTAGCAGAGCTGAACCATAGAATCATGGACTAGGATGGATGACAACAATGATCGTTATTTTGTTTCAGGATGACCAGGGAGTGAGTTAGGAGGAATTACCACTAGTGGTGGATTTTTTCTTGGATGTGTCCCCTGATAACTTTTTTTGTTTACCTCCTTAGATAAAGGTAGTTTTATCAATCAAAATAGTTTCAAGAACTACACCAGTAACCATTCTTCTTTATAAGATGGCTACAACAGAATTATGGGAGATCAAGATGCAGCTAGTGGATTTGGAGGTGAAGGGGTTTATTTGACCTAGTACTTATCGATGGGGTTTGCCGATCTTTTTTAGAAAATTTGGATAGTACCCTTATTAAATCTTTGGATTGTTATAAACATAACAAGTTGAAGATTAAAAACCAATATCCCTTCCACAGATAGATGACCTATTTGATCAGCTTTGATGATCTCAAGTTCTCATGAAAATAAAATTGAGGTTAGGATATCATCAGGTACGTGTTCAACCTATAGATATTCATCTTACTAACTTTTTAAGTAGGAATGGTATATATGAGTTTCTGGTTATATCGTTTAGTCTCACGAACGCACTAGTAGTTTTTATGGAACTAATGAACTGAGTGTTCCAACCTTACTTGGATTCTTTTATGGTGGTTTCCATGGTCGTTATATTTGTGTATTCTCCCAATCAACCAGAAAATTCCAACCAACTGGAGATCATTTTTGAATACACTGAGATAACATCAGTTATCTGATAAGTACACAAAGTTCCAATTTGGATAGATCACATTCATATCCTTTGTAATATCATCTCAAAGATAGGGGAATCAGTAGACCTAGAGAAGGTGAGAGCTTTAGTTTCCATGGAATATCCCAAGAACATTTTTGATATATAGAGTTCCTTGGGATTAGCTAGTTACTAGAAACAATTCATATAGGACTCCTCACATATAGATGCTCTATTGATAGGATTGATAAAGATGGGTGTGATGTATATGTGTTCATATTCTTACAACAAAGCCTTTCAAGAGCTGAATGGAGGGTTGACATCAGCACCAGTCATGAGACTGCTAGAGAAAGGAAAGAGCTACACTGTGTATTGTGACACAATAGGTATTGGGCTAGGGGAAGTGATGATGTAGGGGGTAGAGTCCTTGAATATGGGTATCATCACCGGATTCTTTGTGAGAGTAATTAACCAATGCATGATCTCTAGTTAGCTGTAGTTGTGCATGATTTGCAATGCTGGAGACACTATTTACTGGGAGAGCATTTTTTTTTTAAAAACATACCAAAAAATGCAAGTATATATTTACACTGTGTGATTTTAATTTGAGGAAGTGAAGGTGGGTAGAGTATACAATCATCCAATTGACATTGAGCATGCCTATACACCTAGTAAGGGAAATGTAGTGGCTAATACAATGAGTAGGAGGACTCAGATAGAGGTGGTGAAGTAGGCCAGAGGTGATTTGAAGCATTTGGTGTTGTTATATATGATACTTATAAAGGTACATCATAGTCAGGAACAAACTTTTCTATCATCATTATATTTGAACTCTACCATTTTAGACAGATTTAGGCTGAGTTAGCTCTCACATTTTGACGGCCTAGTCCAATAATAGAGTGTAGAAAGAGATGATCCAACTCATGTTTGAAAAGTAGGTGATTATGAGATCCTACATATAAATGGATGTGTTTGGGCTCCTGGGGATATACGCAAGGAGAATATGTAGGAGTTTCATGATTCAGACTTTTTGGTGCATCCTATGGTCTCTAAGATGTATCGTGACTTGCACCATCTATAATAGTGGTCAAGTATGAAGTGGGAGGTAGTTCGTTTTGTTACGAGGTGTACCATCAATCTGTAGGTGAAGGAAGGAAACATGCAACCGGATGGGATATTATAGAAGTTACCTAATCTGGAAAATAAATGGGATGATGTTGCAATTCATTTTGTGACTTTTTTGTCGAGTTCTCTATGAGATAATGATGTAGTTTAGGTTTTTTTATATGCATAAGAAGGTTTCTCATTTATTGTTGATCAAGGAGACCTTTAGTGTTGATGAGCATGGAAGGTTGTATATCTGAGAGGTAGTCTGACTTCATGGGTTCCCTCATTATACAAATTTTGATATGGACTCTCACTTTATTTCATGTTTTGTGAATTGTTTTCCTTGGGTTTTGGGTACACAGGTTCCCCTGAGTATAGCATACCACCCTCAGACATATGTTCCATCAGAGTTTTCTTATGTAGGTGCTAGAGGACATGATGCAAGCCTGAGTTCTAGATTTTAGGGGCACTTAAAAGAGACAGATTCCCATAGTTGAGTTTATCTATAATAACAGTAATTTGTTGACACTATAGATGGAACCTTAGGATACTTTATACGATAGGACAATTCCAATCACCCATGTTATGTTTATAGGTAGTCGAGTCTGATTTACATGGACCTCACCTCTCGTGGGATACTTTTGAGTTGGTCTAGTTAATTCTGAAGTGGATAGAAAATGAACAGTCTCATCACAAATCTTATGTCATTCTCCACCGACAACCCCTGAATTTTAAGGTCGAGGATTGGTTTCTCTTGCATGTTTCACCAAGGATGGGACATAAGAGGATAAGAAGATAGGTTAGTACTTCACTACCATATCTAAGGCTATTTGAGATTCACGAGATAGTTGGTTTGGTGGCCTATCAGAGAAAGTTACCTCAGAGGTTTTGATCCATGCATGACTTCATCAACATATCTCAGCAATGCCACTATCATTCAGACCATTCTCAAGATTATTATCCTTATGAGGTTGGGTTACATGTTGATTCATACATTGAGGAGAATTTGGTTTGTATCATTGATAAGAAAAAAAAGGTCCGTTGAGGTCATTCAGTTCATTTAGTATGATTGATATGGTCATACAGTCGTTTATAGGATGAGACTTGGGGGTGGGAGGTTGACATATATGCTCAATGGCCATAGTTGTTTTTAGATGAATCTTGACCATCCTTGAGAGTAAAATTTGGGGTTAAATATCAATAAGGGGAAAATTTTAAGATACCATTTTTTCTTGAGGTATAGATTTTTTTCATTTCTGATTAAATGATTGTTTACCTTTACTTTTTGTATTACACCCTTAGTCGGGTCATGGTCTGCTTGGTTGTAATTGGGATAGAAGAGTATAAGAGGATATAAGCTGTCTATAAGCTGATTACTCAACATATATTTGGATACACATAGTTTATTGGTCTGTCCAATACTTATCATGGTATTAAATGGGATTTTCCTTTGAACGGAAAATATAAAATTACATTCCATGTAATGAAATTATGTGTCGTTTAGTTTATCTACTATTTTTTAAAAAAAAATATAGGTAGTAGCCTCTATTTGAAGCATAGAATAATTTTTCATTCTTTCAAAACCTAAAACCCCTATTATATATTTTTTCGGATCTAGAAGTTTTCTGATCTATGATTCTTCGAACATTGATCACATTGGAACCGTATCGATTAGTACTCTATTGATTTTTAGTCATTCATGATTCATCAGAATAATGAATCTCTATTTTAATTTAGGATAATATGCCATAATTTCTCTTTCTTTTTATTTTCTTATGATTTATCCTAAAATAAGGTGGATTAGGAATTGATACTGGTTGATAACTCTACTATAGAGCTAAGGTAGGTCGACTATACTTTTCTTTCCTCTTTTGGCTCTTTTTAGGGTAAGCATATCTTATTCCACTGGTCATACATTCTAGTGAGGCCCCATTTTTTATTAGGTACCTTGTAATTTATTTTATTGAACCTATTAGGAATTCCCTTAGGTTATTTTATGTTGTGTTGATGGGTTTTTCTACAATTATGGCCACCCATGGGTTGTGCTGGAAGAAATTAAATTGTTTATGCCTTGTCAAACCACCCAATGGGTGAGTTATTATTCTCTCCTAGTTATAAGAATCTAGTTTACACTTTAAGGAGTTTGAATATATTTATTTGGATATGTACTTCTACCTTATCTTGAGTTATCATGTAATTTCATGCTTATATTGACTAAATGGATTAAATGGAATTTGTTAAACAAGTGTGTAAACACATTTGTAGTATTTAAATTTCTTGAACGGTTTGTTTGTAAAAGTTGATATGTGAGTGGGTATACTCATGTGATGTGTTTATTTACAAATGGTAAAGAATGGGTGGGTATACCCACATGACAATGTTAATGTGAAATGAAATACATGAGTGGTTATACTCATGTGATGTAATTGGTGATGTGAGTGGGTGTACTCAAATGGAATGGAAATTTTTAAATTGTTTGAAATGAATTAATGGTTTGATATATTCTATGGAAAGACCTCCATGGATATAGAATGTTGTAGTGGACGCCTTACGTTTATTATTCCCCTTGGGTCTTGATTCTATGGGATGCCTCAGGCCTCACTACCCCATGGATCTGGCTTTCCTAGACTTCCATATGACATATTGGTACACGTGATCCTAGAATTCCAAATAGTGCCTAGACTGAGATTCCACCAAGATGCTATTAGGACTCGATGAGGATTCCTTGGTCATAGATAGATTGGATTCATCCCTTCATTGTCTACACTTCACTATACAACTACGTTATGGGTTTGAGTTATGGTTTCACTATATATCATGGTTTTGGATTTTTGATGAACTTCATTATATACCAAGGATGTGGTTTTTTTAAATAGATAGATGAATGGAGAGGTCTTGTTAGTTGTTACATTACTTATAGCTTATGTTTTTTGAGAAAACACTTGCTTCAAGGATCATAGAGAGTCTATTTAGTATTACTTCTAGTAGTAGACTTATGCCTTGTGGATTTACAATTACGTTACTACTTTACTTATAATTGTTATCACATTTCATTTTGTTGTTTAGAACTATATAGATCTATGGGTTGTTAACTATTCGGATGCTTTTCTAACACCATGTTTGGGCCTACTTGGGGACCCAAATAGATTATATCGTTGTAGGTGATGGTAGGGTAAAATACCTTACTACATGTGGTTGATTGTTTCTTTGGAGTAGGAGAGTGCGGGAACAAGATGAGGATTGTGATTCTATTGATTCTTTTTCATCTTTCATTCATTTTGGACACTTGAATTGAATTATATTATGATTAACTATTCTGGATTCTTTCTAGATATATGTATCATCTACACCATTGAATATGTAACATATCTATATTTTATATTTATTCACATATTGTCTTACATATCAGTTGTCTACTTATTTATTCTCTTCCACTAAAGAATGCGTTTGAAATTCAATATATTATACTCTAGTTATAAGGGAATAGTATGCCCATCGATTCACCTATGCCCTCATATCTTTTCGGCAGCCTCTCTAATTTGAGGATATGTGCTTGAGGCAATGTAGCCAACCAGGCTCAGTGAACTGTTAAGGGGAATCTGGGTTTATGAAATTACAACATAGTTGATATTATGATTTCTATATTAGATAAATAAATAAATAAAGTAAATTTGGATAATAAATCATGTGGAATCAATGATATCAAAGTGGATTTGGATGGAGTTCCGGGGGATCTTAAACAATAATGAAATAAGAAAATGAATATAAGAAGATTTCTAAAATAATCCATTAGTTGTTTTGATGATATTTAAGAATAAATCGATCAAATAGATAATGTTTTAGTGTAATATGAAAATGATATTGTGAAACATAAAGAATTATTAAACTATAATATAAAAATAGAGAAGAGGATAAGTCATAGATGTTCATGATTTTTTCAAAAAAGATTAAACAAAGAAGATTATAGTTCACGTGGAAGAAAGTTTTCCATTGTGATTAATGATTGAGTATAAAATATAATCATATAACTCACTAAAGAATAAAATTTATTAATGTTCCTAGAGTATGAAAAAAAATAACTCAGACAATGAGGAAATGATGTGTTGAGGATGTGTTGAAAGCATTAATAAAAAACATTTCATGGTATAAAGTAGTCTTGGATAAATTATAAAACAGAGAAAATGAATTTAATAGATATATATATAAAATAAAATAAAAATGTAGGATAAATTACTCATTTATCAATACTTTTTCAATAGTAATGGATTTCCGCAAAATATTTGCAAATATGGAGGTATAAAAAAATACCGTTATAATAAACTGCAATTTTTTTTCTACTTAAGTTACAAAATGACATATTGTGACCAATCTAGAAGTTATTTGACATCTGAAATTATTATAATTATATTATAAATAATTGAAATATTCTATTCTATTTGGAATATAAATTCTATCTATTCTAGGGATATTGCTTCAATTTCTCTATATTTGGGCATGTATCTATTTTTTAGAAAAATTAGAGGAATGACTTATTCATATAAATTTTCTTAAAGAGTTAGATGTGAGGAAATATAGTATAATATTTTTTGGGAAATAGATTTTATCCACTGGAAAAAGAAGAATATGACTTGACTACATGTACAGAAGAATATGATAGGAGGAAATTACGTGTCTTAACTCATTAAGGTATTTCATTAAAATAAATGATGTTATATATTAAAGATAATGTTATGTGTTCTAATATAGATTTAATTTGTATGTAAAATGACAATAATTATATTGATTATTATAGATTTTCAACCAATATGATGGAAAACATTAATCTTCTCAATAATTTGATTTCAAGAGATTATGGAATAGTTTTGTTTGAATATAATAGAACATAAAAAATCCCATGAAACGGTAAAACTCATTTATCTAGGTATAATTAAAAAATACAAACATTTCCTATATATTATACAAGGACACATACAATTAATACATAGATATTACATATTTTAGAATACTTTTCCATATATTTTATAAATAAATGTGTTTGGACTATAATGCATTAGTTTATTTTTTGACTATATTCTCAATATTCTCATTTCAAGAAGAATATTCAACATCTCCCATGATGATATGATCACATAGTACTGTTGTTACAAATTACCAACAAAAAACTTTAGGAACAGAAATATAGGAATGGGTGATCTCAAATTCTCAACAAGGGTAAACAAGATAGATACCAATGATTAATTAAACATAAAATGAACATAAGTTTATGAGTACATGACCATAACATTTGAAAACTATACCCTTCATATCAATGATCAATATCATGAGTTGGGGAATTAATTTTGGCAGTTTATAAGACAATAAATATAAAGCAATCAAAGAACATGATCCATGAGATCATAAAATTGCAAAAAATAAATATATTTTTTGCGTACACATAAGATTAAAACATTGTGAACATGTATAAATAGAAATATGTTCGCACATTTCATTAAGGATATAGAATCATTACCTTGAATAAACTTAGTGATGTGAAAAAAGGTCCACACATTATCACGATGACAATAAATACAGGATAACATAAAATCATATAGATATGAAAATAAGTTCCATGTATAATATTATAGATATCAAATCTTGGTTCGTGTATAAAATTCTTGACATTTAAACCAGGTCCAACCATAATCTTATATGTATGAAAGTAGAGTACATGTATAAACTTCTGAATATTAAATAATATTCACACAAAATAGATTGACCTCATGAGTTTTCCATCTTTACCCAATGCAAAGGATGGATTTAATTGACCTAATCATCATATAATCATAATTTATTCATATGAATTCCACAAGATCATAACTCTTAACATTATAGAATATCTGAGGGAAAATTAATAGGTTTGGAAAACATCTTCTCATCATAATCATAAACATCCTATATAAAGGATAAGGATAATATCATTGGATCATATCCGAAGAAAATCATATGTAACGTCAAATTATTTTATTATAGATGAAAATATATTTTAAAAGATCACTAGAAAATTTATTGAGGAAAATGTCATTTTCACATTGAAATAACCTTTTTAAAGCATAAGAAATTTCCAAGTAATGAGAAAACAATTTCCTTTTAAAACAAACTTAGTTAATTTTAATAGAATATTCAGATATATTATACTTCATCATTGAAGGTAATTATATTTTTTTTATACTTTAAAATAAATCATTTTTCCAAAATTTTCAAAAATGGTCAAAAAGTACCTAGTTCCGGAAAAATAATATGATACCTTTTAAGCTCTTATGTTAAAATTCAAATATGGAAAAACTAACATTAAAACATGAAATTATAATGTTAAAAACATTCATGAACACATATTAATAATACATGGATATAAATGAAAAATATTTTTTACTGAACAATGAAATAAAATAAAATATTCTTAAAAAAATAATTGGTCTCTAGAGTTCATAAGGTGATGAAAATAAAATTAATACATTTATTAGAAATATTTAACTATATTGGAATAAAAAATGGGAGTTTAATGAGATATATATTATAATATTTCATTATATCTAAAACATAATCATAAATAATCTAGATAAGCAATGAGATTATAATATAAAACCCTTTCTCCTTGGTAACATTTGAATCGTATGCCCCATTAAAGCAATAAACATATATAGATATTTAAATCCCCATAAATATAATAATAAGGTTTAAAAAATTAATTATTTTAAATTATATACACCACACAAAATAATCAAGTGGTGAATATGAAATGTGTCAATCAAAAATTAAAGTGAGACGAAAATCCCTTACCTTAAGTCTCATATTTCATCGTATGAATTCAAACATTCCATATAATAAAAAAATATTTATTATTACAATATTAATTAACCATAATTATATCTATCATATAATATATTTTTTATTTTTTAAATCATATCACCCTTTTATTAATAATTAGTTAATGTAATCACGTTTTTGGGTGAAAATTGGTTCATCTTTCGTACATGCTTCAATTTGGAAATCCAGGTCCTTGCACATTTATCATGGTTAAAAAATCATAAAAATTTTAGTTATGATATAAATATGATATATATATATATATAGAGTCATTCAAAAACATATGAGATAAAATGTGAATTAAAACGTGTGTGGAGACGGTAGGCCATATATACGAATCAAAGTTGTTTTTTCTTTTCAATGGGTGGAAAAAATGAAAGATAAATTATAATTCCAAATTATATAATAATTATTATATCATATATATTCATTTAATCTATACTAATTACTATTAATGAAAAAAATGATAAAATAATCACATCTCTTCATAGAGGTGGTAGTCCACACATACACACGAGTGATGTTATCCTTTTCATGCGGTTTTGAAGATAAGTTGTTAAATATGATACTATCATTAAAAATGAATAATTATATCATAAATAAAGTATATAAACCTAAAAACCATTATATTAACCATCCATGAAATGTTGTTATAGAAATTTAAATGTATCACTATGTGGAGAAAGAAAGTCGTACGTATGCACAGGCGATTCCAACTCTTCCCATTTGATAGAAAGAGGGAGTGTAAAGGTGGTTTAATAGTAATAATTTCATTTAAGTATATTAAGGATAATTAACTTAATATATAGCTATGAATATAAAATATTAATAATAGTTAAAATAACAATTAAAAAGAAAGTGATCTATTTAGGATATTGCTTCTTCTTTGAGACAAATCCTTTAGATCTCCTCTTACGGATCCTTGGGTTGATATTTTTGGAATAATAGAACCAATATAATGTGTATAAAAAATTTTATGAGATATATGTGTGGTATGGTAAATCGATAACTCTCATAGAGGTGTGTAGAAAATAAAGGAGGGGTTTCCTTTTATAATTGAGTGAATAGGCACTCTTGGGATTTCATAATAGATTAAAATATAATAATTTCATTAACTAGAAGAGCACTTTAAAATTTATATGTATTCAGAGATATGTTTGGATTGTGTTGAAATACAATCATCTAATAATATTTTTAATGGGTTTTTCTTTCAAACCATATAATTTTATTATTCACTTAGTTGACCCGTTTTAACCTAAATAGCGATAACATCTTTTTATATTTAAAGGGTCACAAGTTTTCATAAAAGGTAAAAATTGGTTCATTAAAGGGAAAGGGATAAAATTTTAGAATATATATTATCTACCATTACCTATTGTAATAATTTTATGATTTTTAAATAATTTAGTAAAATATTTTTTTGATAAAATATCATTAATGTAATTTTTGAAACTATTCATTTAAGTTGTCTTATATGAGAGAAATAAAAAATTATTACAAGAATATATACATTTTACACAACATTAATATATTATATTTATCTAAGAAATTATGCAAACACTAAAAATAATAAAAGTATCATTACTTTACATATTTTTAATATCGTTTATCTCATTTTTATATTAATTGAATAAATACTTTATTTGTGCTGCACAAAGATTTAAGAAAATTAATTCAACACTAAAAATTATAAATAAATACTCTAATGATTATTATTTAATGTTTCACAATATTAAAATTTATAATTTTCCCTATCATTCTATCTTTCAATTTGGACACATAATAGATATTTAAATGTAAGAGAGTGGAATTTTGTAACATTAATAATTTTAAATATTATATAATTCATTTTCAAGGGCATGGGTCCATTAAACCATGCTATATTCAGAATAATGTGATAATGTTCAAACTAAATTCATATAATATGAATTATTATAAAAAATATGGTCATATCATTTAATTTTAACATAGATTAATCTTATTTATCCTTTACCAAGGTGATAAATTTTACCAAAATTAATATTCATAATGCATAGAAAAAGAGAACCATGAGGGATACCACATTCCATTTCCATTATTACATTATATATAATTATTTATAGATGGATTAAATTTCCATTATATATAATTACTTTTGAATAATTTGTTTCAAAGAACCAGAGAATCAATCAATTATGCTTTCATAGATGATGACTAAAATATAAGAACACCTTGAAAGTCTGAAGAAATATACCTCATTGTTTCAAATGTATTCATCTTTATTTTTCTTAAGATCAAAAAATTTCCTCACGTTTTTATAAATATAATATAAGTGAAGTAATTACTGAAAAAAAATTCCTCTTAAACACATCCCATTCAATTATGTAAATTTAATCCTCTTGTCTTTTATTATTAATATAATCCCACTATAAATCTGTTTCTCTTTAAAAATGATAAATGGGTATGGAAAATGTTTCATGGTATAAACATTTAGGAACAAAAAATATATTTTCCATTGATATGATCAATTTCCCAGAAACAATTGTACCATATCTCATAGAAGTTGGGTTGATGTTATCTCATAAAATATTCAAGCAAATATTTCTACATCCTTGGTATATTTAGAATTTTAACATGAATTGTGTTACTACTTATATCTTGGGAGTGTTGAGTGATATGAGTCACAAAATATTCCATCCATGATTCTAATACAGTTGGTTTTTGATGAGTATGATCATCGTATTATCTATGAAATTCATTGTTCACATGATTCCTTCAGGTTCCAAATATTAAAAATAATAAAAAACATTTGTCTGATCATCAGAAATCATAGTGTAAAACCATATAATCATGAAAAATCATTCATAATATATTTAATCATGTTGAATTATTTTCAACCCAAGACACATTATGAAAAACCTATGTCATCCATAATCATCATCTATTTAATTCCTTCATAATGGATCACATATAAAATTTTAATTAAACTAATCTTATCCCCTAAGAGTGTTAAAATAGTTGCGTAGAAAGGGAGCACTCGTTATGCACCAAAATAATGGTTGAGATATACTTGACAAAACCATTTCATGGTTATTACACCTAGATGAAGCTTTTCTAATACCAATTCCACTTATAGTAACCATTAAGGGAATTATTTCTAAGAAAAATATATAATCTTACCCTTACCGAAACATTAAAATATCATCCTATACTTAAAATTTTATCTATTATTTTTTAAAACGTCTGCTAATACAAATATCCAAATATTGACTAAACCATTCTTCTATTTCCAACTATAGAAATCCATAATTTTCATAAATAGATATTATATATTTTTATATGACTATTCAATATATTTTTCTAAAAAAAATTCAATGACCATAAGGTTTAATTCCATTTGGAGACTAGATACACAGTCTTTATATTTCATAAAAGATATCTAACATGTACCACAATGAGCTTACCCTGTAGTAACATTCTTATATATACCCTTCATAAAATCATTATTCGTCACCTAGGTAAAGGAAATGTATGAAAGGGTGAGCTCAAATGCTCTATAAGGTCAGATAAGAGAGATACTAATGATCAGTTAAACATAATATGAGAATAATTTTATGATAATATGATCATAACATTTTAAAACCATACCCTTCATATAATAGATCATATTATCAAGCCATAGAATAGAGCTTTGTATTTCATACAACATAAAATAAAAAGTGATAAAAGAACAAGATCCCTTCTAGAAAAAAAATTGGTAAAAGACAATGATTTGTGGCATACACATAAGGTTATAAGTTTCTGAACATGTATAAATATAAATAGTTTCAATCATTAAGTTGATGAAATAAAAACATTCCCCCATATAAACTCTTATAAATGAAACTTGGTCCATGTATAGTCATATGGACATGAAACCCAGGTATATGCATGAACCTATGGATATAAAAACCAGGTCTATAAAAATATTATGGATAATAAATCAAGGACCATATATAAAATAATGGTTATAAAAACCAGATTTGAATATAATATCATGGATATTCAATTCAGGTCCATTTATAAAATTTTGAATATGGAATTAGGTTCACTCACTACATATTAACCTCATGAGTTATCCATATTTACCAAATGCATTGGGGGGATTTTATTTAACCAACCAACAATGTATGATAATCAATTAATAAAATTCCAAAAGATCATAAAGCATAAAATTATAACATAAAAAATTAAAAATAAAGAAATTTCATAAATATAACAACAACTTAATCAAAAAAACTCATAGAATAAATAAGTATGGTATTATTGGATTATATCCCCATTAAGTTATTAGTCATTTCAAAGTATTTTATTTCGAATTATAAATTCTTTTAAAGGTTCATTAGAAAATATTTGTACAAAATATCACATTCACAATAAAATAAACTGTTTAAAAAATAAAATTTTCTAAATATTAAAGAAAGAACTTTATTTGAAAATAAATTTGGAATCATGAAACAGAAGTTTAAAATAATTGATTGGTTAGGATGGTGTTAAATTGTGTTCATGTCATATAAGCTAAAATAGAACATTTCTTTCATACTTCTATAAAAAGATCAAAAAGTACCTCATTCAGAAAAATTACAAGAATATTAATTTTACATAGTTTTTAAAAAAGTAATAAATTAGTAAAAATTAAATTAAATAATCTTACAAAATCATATATATTTCCTTTAATTACTTTATATAAAAAAACAATAGGGAAGAATAAAATTTAATAAAAATATAAATAAATAAGATTTTCCTTAGAATATATTTTTGTTCACTTGAGAACTTAAGGTGAGGAAAATAAAAGTAAATAACATATTTTCCAGAAATAACTTGAGTAAAAGAAAAATAATGGGTTATTTTCAGGTACTTCATGATATTTAATCATCGAAAACCAAATCATAAACAATCTCGATAAATAATGAGACTGCAACAAAATATTTTTACCACTTTGGTTTTATTTCAATCATGAGCCACATGAAAGGAAAATCCATATATACATATTTAAAAATAAATAGAAATTTCAAGAAGAAATAATAATATAAATTCACGGGTAGTATATACACCACATAAAAGAAACAGGTGGTGAATATGGTATATGTCTTATAGAATTAAAAGTGAAAAAAAACTATTACAACAAGTGTTGTATATATTTGTACGCATTAAAAAATAATACATGATAAAAATATAATTATTATAAACTTATTAATGAAAAATATTAATATCTATCAAATATTTTATTAGTTACTTATGTCATTTTATTACACATTCATTAACTATTTCTTATTAAAATCACGGTTTTGTGGGATAACTACTTTATTTTTCATTCAAGATTCAATTTGGTAGTCCTAGTACTTATACATTAATCATGGTTACACAATATATATAATGAAAATTATGATAGATATATTTTATATTTAAATTTTATACATACTTTGACTCATTTATAGAAGTTAGAGGTAGAAAAATGAATTACACCATTCATGGAGACGGTCAGTCGTACATACGGAAGAACAATGTTTTCAATTTTTTATGAGTGAAAAAAAAAGAAAACTAAAGTATAAATAAAATTTTAAAAATATTTATCATATAATTTATATCATATATATTATTTAAATCCATCATTATTACCATTCATTCAAATGGAAACAAAAAATGAATCACAGTGCTTCGTTGAGGGGGTAGACAACACATAAGCATGAGCGATGATGTCGTTATCCAATGGTTTTGAGGGTAAGAAGGTATATATTATATTATAATTATAGAATAATAATTATTCAATAAATATAATATATAAACATTAAACACATCAAAAAAACCATCAATTAAATATTATTATCCAAAATGAATTTTGTTATAATCAGATATTTTGGGAAATATTTTTTTTCAATTAATTTAATATTTTTGATATATTTCATTCCATGAAAAACTAAAAATGGTTTTTAATATATTAAAGAACGAATTTTAGTTTAAATTATATACAATAAATAGGTTAATCATGCACTACATCAAACATAAAGTTTGTATTGTCAACACATAACCTGACTTGGCTTCTGTGACAAACAACACTTGTTTTTGTGAAACATCAATTTATTATTAAAATTATTTAAACTATATAGTTATAACAAAGTCTTTAAAAATATTAGTATTTATAGTAATGATTAATTTTTAAATTATATTTAGAATGGGTTCATATAAACAAAACATATTGATAATTAAATATAATTTTTTGTAATGTCATTATATGTTTAGAAATATTATTTTCTTAATGGAACTACTTTTTGTGTCTTTCTATGAACAATAATAAAATTAATTTTACAAGCTATTTGATATTGAATTTATAAAATAAAAATACTTTTTAAATTAATAATTTTAAAATAATATTGGGGTTAAATTTCTTTATTTTTCTGAGGAACGTCATTTTTTGATGAATAGTGAAAAATATTGAATTCTAATTCAAAACTACTTTTTTGTATAATTTTTTTATATAGTTATATTATATTTTAGTATTTTTCTAGTCATAATATATAAATAATACATTTATTATCCATTTTATTTCATTGCAATAATTTTTATATTTAATTTGGATATAAAATTTTAATAAACTTTTGAATATTCTCACTTTAAAAAGACGCTTTCTCACTACATCTATGGTGTTAGTATTAATGTTAATTTTATTCACTTATAAGAATTTAATATTTTAAAAAAACAAAAAATATTGTTTTAATTAGTATGATTTTTATACTATAATAAATTAAACATAATTTTTGGAAATAAAATACAAGAAAAAGTGATTTAAATTAATTACAATGATTGAAGTAAAATTAAGTTTACCAAGGGACTATTACTTAAACTTAAGTGACAAAATAGACCCTAATAAAACGTCCATTGGCTTAACATATTTATAATATATCAGTTAATGGTTTGAATTTCATGAGTTAGTGGGATAATATTTAATAAAAGTTGTATATTTCATTTGTTAAGTAACAAAAAAGACAACAAAAGGATCTTTCCTTACAATTAACATTTATAAAAATCTAAGATATGTAAAAAATTACCAATTTCACATTTTATATATCCATTTGAAAAATAATTGGAATATTTTTGTCATATATATTTACGATTAGTTTTTATAAATTAACTTGGTACATTAAACGCTGACAAACGCAAGTGCATGGATTATTTAGTTAATAATTAAATAAATCAAATGAATCTAAAACCAGTAAATGTAAATTAACATTAATGAATTATTTTGTCCCATTATTTTATAATATGAATATATCAGATAACACATATTTTAACTTAATACATTTTAATTACAGAAATTTTTTTATATTTTTTTAATTAAAGTTAAATAAATTAAGTAAAAAGTGAAATTAATGTTATTTTACAATAAATTTATTTTCATTAAAATACTTAAAATTAATAAAAATCTTTCCACTATTAAATTTATTTTTATGCTTTAATAAATATAAAATATGGTTACAAATTTACCAAGTTATCTTTTATAATTAACATATAGACCTATAAATTGTAAAAACATTGTAAAAATGGTATGGGTTAAGGTAGTATTTTTTCACATTACATGCATTGTTTTAAAATTAATTTCTGATACATGATATAATTTTATATTTTAAATTATATATCACATTTATAATTCATTGGTACTATATTTTCTAATAAATTTTACATTAATTTATTTTTAATTATTAAATTTCATAGTTTGGAAAACTCGTTACCTAAAATAAAAACCAAAATAAAAAATATAATGATCCAAAAGGGTATGGAACCAAATTATAAAAATGAACTTATTTTTATTTGTTAGAGGTTTGGTTAAAAATTACTTTCACTTTACTAAATTATTTTCCCATTTTGGAAGAACGTGAGTTAAGGGATACCACCCTCCACCATTCTAAGACCACTTAAGATATGATAATATATACTCAATTAACTTTAAAATATCCATCCATTCCTTCTTTATAGTTACCTTTGGATGAAATCCATCCAAGTAATCCTTTTGGTGAAATCCAAAAGTAGTTACCTAAAGAAGAGCCAACATCCGTCCTCGAGCTCTTTTCCTTTATTTTCTTTCTCCGTAACCCCAATTATAACTATTGAATTATTACATAATAATATATTTTTCAAAGATTTATTTACATGGTGTTCATCATATTTTTACCCAATCTCATGGTTTGGAAATATGATAGACACTATTATATGATATATATAAAATTTATTATTTATATATTCTCTTATAATTATTATATAAAATATATCTTCATAATTTTTATTTTTTGTAACTATGATAACAACATTTGTGGTCGTGTGGACTATCGCCTCCTCAAGGCGATGTGATTCTTCCACACTTTACATGAAATGTATTAACGATGTCTTTATTAAATACTTAAGATTTATATTACATAATAAAGATAATTTAATCATATTATATATATATATATATATGCATATACATAATTTAATTTTTTTTTCTTTCAATATGACAATAAAACGGAAGAAGTATTCATGCATACATATGACCTACCATCTCCATGAATGGTATATTTAATTTTTTATTTATATATTTTATAGAGTAATATAACTATTTATATACTGAATATTTATGATATATACATCATTATTTTCATTATTTTAAATTTAAATAATTATCTAATAACTGGATCGATAATAAAAAATCAAGAAACATATGATAAACAAAGAAGTTATTACCCGGTATATTACTTTATTAAGGTATTTTAATAAAAAGGTAATAAAAAGTTGTAAGTTAATAATATATGTTATTATATATATTAATATAATTTGTTGGTTTATTTATAATAAGAAATTATTTATTATAAATGATGTTTCAATGTGTAAAAAAATTTAAGACATAAGGTGAGGTAATTGTATCTCAATTTTCATTTCTGTGAGATGCATGTCTTATTCAAAACTTATTTCGTTTGTGTTGTGTGTATACATTCATAGGATGTATTATATGATTATTATACTTAAATTTACATGTATTTACATATAAATATTATTATCTATATTTCTTGGTATTTGTGATTCAAAAGATACCAAATTGGTAAAGTAATTTTGTCTCAATTTACCTTCATTGAGATATAAGACATGTTATGCAACTATATTTTCAACAAGGTTTATATACTTCCTTTAAAATGTTATATCATGAGTCTCCTGATTTTGATGATATGTCAAGATTTATTTATTTTTATTTTTTCCATTGTATTATGAATCAATGTTACCAAAGTGGAAATGGTGTATATTTACAATCTCATATTTTATCTAGATTATTTTAAATTATTCTTACATTTAGGAAATAATATGATCCATATGTTAATAAATCTCATTAAATTTATTACCATCTATTAATTCATGTTGTATACTAGTAATGGTACACTTTTTCCACTCCCTGGTACTTATTATATTGAAAAAAATGTTTTTATGAAAATCCAACATTATTTTTTCTTTCGGTAAGAAATATGTGTTCTTTTATAACCATGTTTCATAATAATTATTTCAATAATGTTTTTTTATTATCATATTATTAAATTTCTACATATTCAGTTTTAATGGAATCATCTAGTCATTTTCTATTCAAGTCGCTTTTTCAAAAACAATTAATATGCAAAAGGAATGTTTGACAAGTAAGGACTTACCAACTGTCATGACTATAATTTCCTTAGTAATTCCTTTTTATGTTTACAAGGTTATTTTTTTCAGAAAATGTTTTTCCTAATATTCAATAATTGTTTTTATTTTAAATTTTTTTTCAAATAAAAGTATTTTTCAAAAATATTTAAATTTTTTAATGGTTTTTGAAATGATTTAAATCCATCTTTCTATGTTTTATAATCATTTTAAAGAAAAATATATTCAAAATGTTTGCAAGATTATTTTTTATGTTTTCAAGGGAAAATGTTACCAAAATTATTTCTAAAATTATTTCTATGATTTGATAATATTTTTAAAGAAAATAGATTTCAAAAGGATTTATTATTTATATGTATTTTTTTAATGAATAATGGATATATTCCTAAAAAAAATTAAAATAATTTTAAAAAATAATTTTACATCTATAATGACATCTATTGGTGTTACTAATGATTTTATGGGAAATAATAAAAATAATAACATTTATATTCTTTTTTTAATGGTTTATTTTTTTTATGACAAGATGTTTACGATGCAAGTTTCTCTTCCATGGGAAATACGCTTTGGAAGCTTTTTTCTTTTCATAGGTAATGATTTAATGAAGTGATTATGAAACCTATCCATTTTCAAAGGGTTATGGTGTGTTGAAATATTAATGATACCCATTTCATTCCATCATTCATGATATAATGAATTCTTTGTTATATTATTGAAATTTCATGTATGATTTTATTATTTTGTAGGTGGGACCTATATCTCCCTCTAATTAATTGGGTAATGATGGATTACTCGTGAGTATGTGTGTTATGCATCATCAAAATAACATGTGCATAATGTTATTTGTCAATCTGATTACTTGTTCAAAATGTTATCCATGGACCTTTTGTAATGTCTATAAGTTTATGTATAAGCCTAAGTACATGTTCACAATGTTAATATTGACCCTTATTACATGTTCAAAAAGTTCTGTGTGAACATTTTTAAGTGTTCAAAGTGTTATGCATGGGCCCAGTTTCATGTCTATAAGTTTATGATTGAACCAGATTAACTTTTCAGAGTGTTATGTGTTATTCTGATTGTATATTCACAACTTATATGAATGGATCTGGTTTTATTTCCACAATTTTATGAGAGGTCAATATATCATTTCCAAAACTTAATGGTTGTACATGTTTCAATATCTATATACTCACAATGTTATAACCTGATGTGTATTCAACAATTCCATGTCTTATTCATATTTTATGCTTTCATGGATTTTGTTCCTTATTATATTATGATTAATGTCTTATGAACTACTAGTATTTACAGTAATATTAAGGTTTACAATATTTGATATGCAAGGTATGATCTTTTAACAATATGATCATGTTCTCATATAGTTATGTTCATGTTATGCATATTTATTTCATTTATTTGAATTTAATGAGGTTCTGGACTCATGAATTTATTTAGTTTCTTTTCCCAAAGTTATGAAAATGATTTTTAATTATAATAACCAAGGAAAAATATATTTAGTAAACATATTGGTGACATTTAACTATACTAAAAGAATTTTTTCCATGCTCCCAAATACACTAAACTATTACAGTCCTCTGGAATATATTTTTATAATGTTCTAATCATTCATCTAAAATGATGACATGCCAATGTATGTTGGTCCTGGGTGGAAATAGTTTTTATTAGAGGAATGGTTTTTCATACCTTTAAAACTATGATGAGAAAACATTAATTATATCCTTATGTATATTTCTATGGATTTGTGTAAGGATCACTCTTTGGATATGTATAAGGATGATTTAATGTTTAGGAAATAGCCTGGAATTTTGGTAAAGGATAAAGTGATTGGTTTCCTAGAAATACATCCCTATATGGATACTACATGTGGATGTGGTTGAACCACAAATGTAACTTGGAGTAAGAAATCTGACCAAGTGTGTCGTTCTTGACTCAAGCGTAACCTGGTACATGACAATTGACCTTTCTACACACCTAGTTTGCCACACATTGTGGATATGTATTGGGAATTAAGAAACTCTTAATAAATTATTGTGGTGGATTTAAATAAAATATGACTACAAATAACCTAAGATAAACCTACATTTTTTTAGATTAAAGGAGTAGGTATCATGATTTAGACATCTTATAAGTGATTTTTTATGATTAAACTAGTAGGTGTTATTGGGGTTCCTATTTACTTTTTATCTATATAATAATGGGGATTTCCCCCAAATATTCTGGTAAATTTTTCTCACACTATGATTTATGGTTTTGTTAAATGGTAAGAACAAAAAATAATTGGTTTGAGATTTATTGTTTTAGATGTGGAATGTTTGGTAATTATACATATCAATTTCCTAAGTGAAAATTTCCTAAAGAGAATCCTAAAGGTGGTATGATTATTAGTTATACTACTGAAGATAAAGAGATATAAAATGAGATGCTACAGGTATGATATATTATTCTAGTATTATTGACATTAAATTTAATAACCATGATTATATTTAAGTTGAGTAACTATACTACATGATCTATATTTCATAATCTTTGAATGATTCATTACGGAATAAGATTATGAAGCCTATGTAATGATTTAAGAATAATGATGAATGATTGAATTGATTCTGTTCTGGAAAAAAATTATATTTTATGAATCAATAAATATAACAGTATTTTCAGAATAATTTTTTCATCAAGGATTAAAAATTAAATTTTTAATGGTGATAAAGATTTAAAAAAGTGACATTTTAATTAAGGGAAAGAAACCCTTAATGTTTTCAAGATGTTGAGAAAATTTTGTTTTGGTAGGATAGAAAGATGATTGTTTCGGAGAAAGTAAATTAGATAGTTTTAGTGACATTATAACCAATTAATGATCTATTGAAATTTTATAAGTCATCATGGCTGAATTTTATAACTTCTTGGATTTATGGAATATATCTAGAAAAATTTATAATGAGTAAGCATTGATATTTTGGAAATGGATTTAATGTAATTCAGGTTTTGAAAAGGATTAAAAAGAATATATGATGTGGGAATTAATATGTTTGGAATGCGAAAACCACGAGATTATTTATGATATATAGGGGATCAGTGTTATGTTGATTTCATGACATTGTTTCTAAAGTTTTGTATTTTCACTTCCAGAATAATTACATGGTTAATCATTTATGGAAAGGATTAAGTTAATATTCAGATGAAGCGTGTGACATTAATGAAATATCTCACCATGTGATTATTTATGAATGTTTGGTAACCTTTTCAAACCATATTTATTTTATTTTAACGAAAGGTGGATGGAATGACTTATCATTTTATATATGGATCTCATGATCTATTAGTTATTTAGGTATTAAAAATTAACCACTATTCCCTGGAGTAAGAGATCAAGTGGGAATTTAGAAAAGAAAAAACTAAAGGGTGAGATTGTAAATATGAAAAAGAATTAAATCATGTAAGTATATTTCCTTATGTTCGTAGACAAAATAATAATAATTCCTCAATCTAGGAAAAATATATAGAAAATTAGTTATCCTAGATACATTATTTCTGATGAATCAGATAGTCCCTTAAGTCATCATAGATTAATAGTTTTTGATCACCCACTTTTCATGATCAATGTTCTCTATAATTATCCATTAGAACATAATAGATATATTCATCTACCATGTCCATGTTTTCACATTCCATCATTTTTCTCCTCTATGGAAACCTAGTTATATGTAACTTTGGAAATTTGTTATGTTCCCAACTTTCCCTTTTTAAAGGAAGGTTTAGTATTCAGTTTAAGGATGTGGGTTTCAATCAATGTAACATTAATTTATAAAACCTTTGACAACCAAAATTAATTTGGAGGTAAAAATCATTTTAATGGTGGTAGAATGTAACAGTCTAATATTTTTTGTAATTTTGTTTTAGATTTAATTTAATCATGTTGATAGTTTTCATTTCATTTAACACAGAACATAATATTATTTTATACATTAGAAGTACGTAATGATTTAATTATATAGAACACAATGATGATTTTAAACCACATGAAACATAAATTTCATCTTGTGGTACATGTAACACCAACTTGGCTTGCATTACATGAAACAATGAGTTTCTATGAAACATCACTTTATTATTATAATTATTTACACAAGAATGTTGTAAACTAACCTTTAAAATTATTAATCTCAATTGTAATAAATAATTTTCAAAGGATATTTATAATGGTTTCATATAGATAATATATATATAGTGAAATATGTAATATTATGGTTAAGTCTTTATATGTTTAAAATAACTATTTTATTAAAGGAATTACATCTTATTTTCGTCGGAGAATAATAATAAAGTTAATTTTAGACACTATTAGAAAATGAAATTTTTAAAATAAGCTTCATTTTTGAATTAACAATTTTAAAATTATATTAGGGTTATTTATTGTGATTTTTCCACGAAATGACATTTTTTGGATGAATAGTGAAAAATATAGAATTTTAATTCAAAACTGATTTTTTATATTATT
The DNA here is from genome assembly GCA_963277665.1 of Viscum album. Taxonomy (NCBI): domain Eukaryota; kingdom Viridiplantae; phylum Streptophyta; class Magnoliopsida; order Santalales; family Viscaceae; genus Viscum; species Viscum album. The sequence goes on along the minus strand of OY728138.1, from coordinate 1,880,844,104 downwards.
TTTGTATATATTTAAATTATATTTTGTCTCTTTTAAAGTAAAAATATATAAATTATTCATATTTTTATCCAATTTCAGTCATTGAAATAATATTTATATTTAATTTAGAAGTAAAATCCTAATGAATTTTTAAATATTCTCACATTAAAAATATCCTTTCTCACCATGTCTACCAGATTAGCATTTAACACAATTATTCTGCTTCAATTTCTTAGATTTTGAACAACAAAATACAAGATTTTAATTAGTATTATATTTATAGTCTAAAAATTTAAACATAATTTTTGGCCCAAAATATTAGTGAAAGTGAATAAAAGTAAATATAACTATTAGGGGAAAATTAAGCTTAACAAGGGACAAAACCTTAAATTTATGATCCAAAAGGATGTAGACACTAGTCCAAAAGCCATTTTCTTCCCATATTTTTAATTTATACCTTCATTATTATAATTTTATGATCTAATAGGGTACTATTGAATAAAATTTTCCTACTTCATATGTTATGTAAGGAAATAGACAAAAAAAATTTCTATACCAAAAACATTTATAAAAACTTATGACACGGAAAAAATAATATATTTTTGGTAGTACATATAATTTTGAAATATAAATGAGTTATTATTATCATTATGATTTTTCATTAATTTTTAAATTAGAATTAGTAACATCGAACTCTTAAAAAACACTAACGCGTGAATTATATATTTAATAATTAAATAAAATAAATGATGCCAAAACATTAAAAGTAAATTAAATTTAATGAATTATTATATTGAATTATCTTTTAAGATGAATATATAATATTGAGAATATTTGAGAGCTATTTAATTTAATTTCACTAATGTTTTGATTTTTTTAAAATTTAGTATTAAATAAATAATGTCAAATTGAAATTAATGTCATTTTACAATAAATTATATTTTATTAAAAAAATTAAAATTTATAAAAATAAAAACGTATAAAAAGTAATTTCTATGTGTTAATAAATATAAAATATGGTCTAATAATGGGCTGAAGGATCTTTTTTAATACACATATAGATCCCTAAATAGTAAAAACATTGTTAGTAGAGTTCGGGTGAAGACATTGTTTTTTCATATTACATGTGTCTGGTTTAAAATTAATATCCAACACACAAGTAATTTTTTTGTAAATTGGATATAATTTTTATAATAAAGTGTTTCAATATGTTCTAATAAATCATAAATTAATTTATTCTTAATGTTTAAATTACATAGGATGGATAACCAGTTACCTAAATGCCAAACAAAAATGAAAAATATAAATAAAATTAATGACCAAGGAACACAATTATAAAAATTACCTTATTTTTTATCAAAATTTGGTATAAACATAGTTTAACATTAATATATTAGTTTCCCATTTTTAAAGAACATGAGTTAATCAAGACCATCCATTAGTGCTTGCCTTTATGTATTTAAAATAATGTCACTCCTCCTCCACTATAAAAAGGCACTCAACACTCACCCTTCTTCACACATCTCAAACAACTTAGTTTTGGAAGGTATGCCAAATTAACATCCCAACATCCCCACCTTACTAATTGAATACTTTATTTGGGATTAAATCCATCTATTTAATACCTTTTTTGCAAACCAAAATGACATACCCAAAGATGAGGTAACATCATTCTACAAGATCAATTTCGTTATTTTATTTCTCCATCACACAAATTATTCTAATTCCATGCTTAAATAATAAAACTTGTTTCATAAATGTGATGATTTTTTTAAATTAATTTTTATACCTAAAAATACACATAATTCAATCTAACATGTAACAAACCTGTCGTTTTGGGTTTGGTGAACTACCGCCTCATGAAACAGTGTTATTCATTTTTCTTTTACCACTTCACATGGTTGGAAATTATGATATAAACTATATTTTATATGATATTTATGATATTTCTGATATTTATGATATATATATATATATATTATGGAATTATTATATAATGCAATCTATCATGCTTTAGATTTTTTATAATAATGATTTTTTTGTTTGTGGAAGTGTGGACTACCGCCAACTCAAAGTGATGTGATTTTTCACACATCACATAGAATGTAATAATTATGTGTTTAGGAATGATATGTGATAAATATGACAAGATAATTCTACTGTAATTATAATATATATATATTCATATATTTTATTTACTTTCGTTCTTCCAAACTGACAACAAAATGGAAGCTGCTTTCATGCGTACAAATGGTGGACTATCACCAATAGTGGTGTAATTCATTTAATATTTTAATCATTCATAGATTAATATAAATAATTCTATAATAAATCTATATGAGATATACATATTATTTTACATTATTTTTGTATGTAAATAATTATATTATTAATAGGATCATGAATAACAAGTCCAAACGTTTTTGGTAAAGAAAGTAGTTTTTCCTGAAACATCACTTTAACGAGTAATTGTAATTAAATGGGTAATATAATGTCATAAGTAAGTAATATATGGTATTAGATATAAGAATATGGTTCTTTTTATATTAAAAATAAAATATATTTGTTATACATGACTTTTTAACATTTACAAGGAAATTCAAACATAATGTTTGGTAATTTTGTCTCACTTTTTATTTTCATGAGATACATGTCTTATTAACCACTCATTTTTGTGTGTGGTGTGTATAATACACATGAATGTATTATATTATTATTATACATAAATTAATGTGTATATAAATATCTATTTTATGATCTCCCTTTAGTTATTTTTATGTATCCAAAGAAACTAAATTGGTAATGGAATTGTGTCTCAATTTTCCTTCTTTGAGACACATTCCATGTTATACACCTATATTTTATATGAGGTGTATATACTACCTTTGACATGATATATCATGAATCAACTTATTTTAATTATATTTAAATATTCATCTAATGTTATTATTTTTATTTTATTATGATTCAATGTTTCCAAAGTTGTAATGGTTTGTAGCTACAATCTCACCGTTTATCGATACAGTTAATGATTAGGATTCCATTGAAGAAATATTATGATCGATATCTCATGAAATCTCATGATTTTTATTCCACTATAGAAATTAATGTTATATCTAAATAATGATTCCACTTTTCTTCTCTTTGGTACTTATTATAATTAATAAAATTGTATTATGAAAATATGACTTTATTTTTTCTTTTGGTCAAATATCTGTGTTATTTCATTAACATTTTTTATAAATGGATTTTCAAGAATGTTTTTTTATTATCCAATTACTATCTTTCAAAATAATGGGTTTCAAATTAATCTTATAGTCTTTTTCCCATCACGTAGCATATACGTACTTACTCGACCACATGACCATCATTTCCTTGACACTTCCATCATTTGTATACAAGGATATTTTTTTAATAGAAAATTTTTTCTCTAATATTATAGAAATTTATATGTTTTAAAATATTTTTCAAATAACGATTTTTAAGGAATTGTTCTATGTTTAAAATTATTTTCAATGATTTCAATATATCTTTTTTAGTTTTCCAAAAAAAATTTATGGAAAAATATTTAAAATATATTTTCAATTAATTTCTATAAGTTTTACAGGGAAATTATTTAAAAATGATTTCAATATTTATTTCTATGTTTTCAAATTATTTTCAAATAAAATTGGTTATACAAGGAATCTTATTTAAGAATAATTTTTTAAAGAACAATATATATTTTCATCAAGAAATGTTTTTAAAATGATCATTCCAAATTACTTTCCTTTTAAGATAATATCTATAAGTGCTACTCATAACTTTTTAGGAAATTATCCAATGAATTCCATTCATATTATTTTTTGAATGGTTTATGTTTTTATATAATGTTTTTTATGACACTTTTTTCTCCTCCATGGATCATAATATTTTAAAACCCACTTATTTTCATAGGTTATGCATTGATGATGTGATTATGAAGCCTATCCATTTCCCATAGGTTATGATGTTATGAAATTTTAATGATGATCATTTCATTTCATAGGTCATGATATGATGAATTATTTTTTATCTTATAGAAAATGCATATTTCATTTCATTATATAATGTGTGGTACATTTGTTACACTCCAATTCATTAGGTAATGACAGATGACTCATGAGTATATTTGTTATGTGTCAACCTGATTACAATTTCACAAGGTTAGTCATTGATTTGGTTTCATATCACTATGTTTATGCATTAAACTATTTACATATTCCAAATATTATGCATGCACTATGTTTCATGTACCTAATTTTATGCATGGACCTAATTACATGTTCATAATGATATCCATAAACCTGATTTCATGTTCACAATGTTATATGTGGACCTGGATTCATGTCTATATGTTTATTAAAGGGCATAATTTCATTTTCTTAACTTAATGTGTGAACATGTTTCTAATTATACTTGTTCAAAATGTTATAAGTTGATTTGTATTCCACAATTCCATATATTATTCATATGTTTTGATTTAATGTCTTATATTCTTGATTATCTTATGATTCATGTATTCTGAATTACTAATCGTTATTCTCAGATTCATTTCTACAATCATTGATATAAAGTGTATGATCTTCTAACGAAGTGATCATGTTCTTGTACGCTTATGATCATGTTATGCTTTTATATTTCCTTTATTTACCCTTTCTGAGCGTTTGAGCTCACCCCTTTATTATGATTTCTTTCCCTAGGTTACGAAGAGAGGATTTTAAGATGAATTACTAAGCGGGGATATTTAAGGAGGATGTTCAAGACATTTCACCATATTTGATGTTTATAACAAATGTTTCCAAAGACACTATACTATTATGGTCCTCGGGTGTGTATTTTTTAATGTGTTGAATATTAACCTAAAATGATTGAAAATACATATATATTAGGCATGGGTCACTATAAATTGTATCACTACGTAGAGATGGTAATGCATACATAAGCATGAGTGATAATTTCAATTACTACATGATTGAAATATGGTGAATAAAGGTAGATTAATAATCATAGTAACATTTAAGTATATTTAGGATACTAAAGACATTATTTTGAGAGGAAGAAACTCTTTGAATTTCTTAAAAGATAAAAATATAGAAAATTCATTATCACGAAAAAATAATTCTAAATAATTACGTTTTTAAAGATAGTGTATGATGAGGTGAAAATCCTATCACTCAATAATATTTGGATAGGTCTAAGTGGATTTTCAAAAACTATATTTTATTTGAAAACAATAGCTAACTATTTTATCCTTAACTATGGTAATTTCATTTTCACCCTTTAAGGGACAAAATTATACATATAAGTTAAAAATTGGTTCATAAAAGGAAAACGCATAGGGTTTTAGAACATACATTGTACAACATTTCCTCTTATAATATTTTTATAATTTTTAAGTAATTTATCATATATTATTTTGATTAAATATCGTTAATGTCAATTTGGAAACTATTTATATATTTTTACATAAAAGATATAAATAAAATGTATCAATTCAATTGTAATACTTTTACATTTCAGTTATATTTTATATTTGTCTACACTATTCTTGGATCACTATAACTCACTCATTATAATTTTAAAATCATTTTCTTTGTTAATCAGATAAATATTATGTTGGTGTTATACAACCATGAAACATAATTATATTATCACTAAAAATTATAAATAAACTTCCATAATAAATATAATTTCATTACAATGAAAATATAAATTTATATTCATTTATAAATTCATATTTTTTTATATGAAGACATAATAGATATTAAGAAAAAGAGGGATATTTAATAACTTTTCTATTCCAAAAAATATATAAAAGACATTTTCATGGGTAAGTGTCCATTAACAAATCCATTTTAATACTAATGTGATAAGGGCCGAATTCCATTTATAAAATAAGAATTAGTATGAATTGTTATGGCCTTATCACATTGTTTTAACCTAGATTAACCTGATTTACCCATTACCGAGGTGATACATTTTACAAGGATTACTATTCATAATGCCTAATAAAAAAGTGAAATTTTACAAAAAATGAACTATAAAATTCCAAATATGTAATCTATTTCATCAATTTCAATAAGTATATATTTCATAAATGAATTTCAAAATATGTGTTCAAACCATGAAAATTATTTTTTAGAAAACTACTTTTTCAATACAAAAAAAGGCTTTTACACTAAATTTAAGTATAATTTCCTTTAAATATACTATAATTATTTGATTTTTAATTTTAATTAAAAATGAAATATTAAAAATAATCTAAAGTAAAATTTAATTTTGTAAATACTATAAATTAAAATATATTTTTCAATTAAAATCATTGTTTTTTAGTATTCAATGAAAAATCAAACTATTCAGAAAAATATCAAAATATATTCATAAGATAATATTTATATTAATAATTAAAAGATAATAATTTTTATGAAATAAAATTTATATATTTTTCTAAATCCATTATAAAATATGCTCAGAGTAGTCAATAAGATCAATTTTCGATGAAAACCACATTTTGAAGAATGAAATGCCTTTTAAAAATAAAATGAGTGATAAATGCCTAACAATTAATAAATAAAATTGTATTGATTATGAACGTTACATATGTATATATATATATATACTAATTTGGTTAGTTCTATTCTTATCTTCCAAATCTATGGTTATGTTATAATGTATATATTCAAGTAATAACAATTCATGGTCCATTTAAGATCTTTTTTAGTTTCGTATATGCTATAAAATAGAATATCATTCCTGAAAATATCATGGAGTAACATAGGCAGTCTCCAATGAATTTTTTTAATTGTTATTCAGTCATGTGGATCTATTTTTTCAGTCGCATTCAACCAAAAGGGTTGTTATATCATGGGAATGGATGAAATTACATAATGAAAGGATGAATAATGAATGGGAATTTGTATCGAGTCGAAACTAAGAATCACACTTTCCATCATGTTGGAGAAGGAGGGAAATTTGTTTCATTAATGTGTTGGTCATATTCATGAAGAGAGAATATAAGATTCATGTAATTTTAATACTATGGTTGATATTTCTTATTTAAGTAAAAATATAGAAATTATATATAATGTGTAGTTAAGGGGGAACTGGTTGGAATTCCTTATATTCTTAATAAGAATCATGCATCCAATCTAATACATTTGGTTTAAGCTAATATATATGGTCATAAAATAAGTATGTAACTCAAGCTGATAATTATTCTGCCATATTAGATTTTGAATATGAAAAATTGGGATTTGATATGTTTATATAGTCTAAAAATAACTATTAAAATGAATCAAAATATTTAAAAGAAGAGTATAGAATAAAACTAGAAGGATAATATAGATATTATTAATGGATAAGGGATATGATTATACCCCAATATAAGTGGAATCATACTAGGAGAATCAAATAATAAATCATGGGGATTATTTAATATGTAATTATTAAAATAATAGAGTTATGGAAAGGATAAATTATATGGTTAACAATATGGATATACATTTTTATTAGAAGGGGTATCACTTCACTTCACTAAAAATATGTCGTGAATGTGTATGTGAATAATCATTACTAGGAATTTTGTAAACCTAAATAAGTATAGAAGTTATATGAAATGAGGTATCATATGAATAACATTTTATAGCTTTTCATAGTCTTTGGAAGAAAGTGGTTCATCTAATATAAAAAAGGAAGAATGCTTATGAATATAGATAAAGTGGATTAATGTATATTTCAAGCATACACATATTAGATTAAAACAATTAAATGTTTTCAAAAATTTAAAAATATTTTTGAAAGTTGTGATGAGAAAGTTTTTGCATATGAAGCTATATAACATTCTGAAGGTTATGCCCTTATAAAACATCATGAGTATGAAGAAGATGTTAATGTAGATTTAAGAGAGATAAAATATATTAAAAATTATGACAATTGTAATGTTAAATCATAAATGTTTCATCGTGAGGAATAAATCCAATATATTAATCAAATTTAAGGATAATAGGTGATGATGACTCAAGAAACATTATTAGATACAAATAAGATCCAATTCAAAACATGAGAGTGAAAAAAATAAAAATATTTCCTAATTATAAGAGGTGGAAATTATAATATTTGAAGAATCGAAAAATAATAAATATTTCATGAAATATATTAATTATTAATTGGATAATATATAAAAGAAAAATCGTTTGGGGTTATATATTAGTCTAAGGGGCACTCGACTGGTTCCCCATCCAAGTTCACCACAAGACCATGGTAATACCTCCATGAATTCCTGTTGTTGTTGTATATCATTAGTGATCTAAGGTGGTAATCGGGCGATGCCATTCCTTCTATTTTTGTGTGTACATCAGAGTTCAAAATAACAAAATATCATTTGTCATAGTTAGCTGGAAGTAGAATTAGTAAATAAAAATATGAAAGTTAATGAAATGAATTCTGTAAAGACACGAATATACATGTAATGCAGTATCTAAATACCCATTAGGCTGGTCACATATACATATGAGTGTAAAAAAAAGAAAAGTCATTCTATATGACTACAATGAGACCCACATCATCTTTATCTCTAACTTTTTACGATTCATCTTCTCCATCATTTTATCTGAGGACTCATCCCAAACCTATTCCTTCAATAACAATGTGTTTTCAACTTTTATATCCATATGCAATAGAGACTCGACCATGTTGTCAGTAAAAAACAAATTATGTCACCAATTATGTGGCCCTATAATAACCATTATATAAATAGATATGTTCATATGACATGATCATTAAAAAATTATAGAACAATAAATAAAAATAACCAACAATACATATTTCCCCTTGATTATGGAATTTATATAATCTCAACATAAAGACCATGGACACTCATGTACCAACCATACCATTATCAATACCTAGGATTCTGGGCCTGATTATCCTTACCTTCTTAATCCATTTTTAAGGTTCCTCTAATCACATCATGATATCATATCAACAATATAACTAACGGATCCTAGTGAAACCTAGTAATACCTCATTTTAATGCTCAAATCGTCAAATACAAACCAAGAATGTCTATAACGCCAAATCTCAGGAATCTTTGGAATATCCCAATTATCCTTATGTGAATTATTGATTGAGTAATATTCCCAACATCAATGGAAATTTTCATGACCCACCTTCACCAAAATGAGGATAGGGACAGAAAACTACCTCACCCATCCTTCTTCAAGTTGAAGGAGAGATAATGTCCTCTGAGACCTACCTTAAATAGGCTTCCGAGTGGCAACTTGCACCAAGGGAATAGAATATCACAAAAAAATGAAGGCGTTAACCTTTTCATTTCATAAGATCGGGAGATAAGATGGTAAATCCCAATCAACTCCCAAAACTGAAAGTAAAATTAAATCCAAAAAATCCATTCCCATTTGCATGTTCAAGATAAATTGATTGAAGGTACAAGAAAACTCTAATGAAAAATACCAAAATAAATAAAAGAGGAATCAAAAACTCTTGAAGCCTGATCTAGTAAGGTCTGGAATGGACCTCAAAGTCCTCTAGTAAACCTAAAACTAGTTTAATATATGTAGGGTGAGTGTACAGGTATAATCAGTAGGGAAAACCAAAATCTATCATGAACAAGTGGAGAGTCTTTCCAATGCCCCATGAGAAATTAAGATAACCAATGCACCTAGTAAAGAAACTATCCACCCAGTACCACCGAGACACACTCCCTAAATAACACAAGTTAGGTAAAGTAATAGTAATAGTGCATTGATATTTGGGTACCCTACACCACTTTCCCACTGGTAATTTAGGACATCCTACAGATCAAACCTTCCCTAAAAGTCTCACTATAGTCCCACTACCACCATAATAACATCCTTATAGACTATCAAAACCACACTTCTTACCCTTAGACACCTAGGACACCACAACCACACACATTCCAACATGTAGACACATGGTCCAGAATAGCCACCATCAGGCCTGAAGACACATGGGCCTCATCCCGAAGACACATGGAAACAAACCTTCTGGCACACACTTGGTCCAATCACAACAACACACCATGACTGAAGTGTCTTGAGCCATAATAAATCTTAGGTCGTCACAGTCTTCCAAATTTTTCTTGGGATACATGGAGAGAGAGCATAAAATTAGCTAATAACCATCAACTCATAGGGATGTTGGAAAATACACTCACCCCCATGAAATGGGGGTGTTTGAAACTAAGTTATCATCATGGGAGTGGTGCGTATAAGAAACATGGGAACAATATTTTAGAAATATAATTAATCAAGCACTCATCCCAACTAAAGGGTCCAAAAGCAGACAAATATTGCATACATAACCACTCTTGCTGCTATCACTACATGCACAAAATGAATCACATCCTCAATAAGAGAAAAACAATTCCTAGAAAACAGTCTCCCCATCGAACACATTATTTTAATCATGTTCAAGTGATTGTTTTGAAAATAATTCTCCACTATAGAGAAAATAATAAGAACAACCACATGTTTAAAAAAAATTGGACTGGAGAAGGTAATGACTAAGAAACAATTTAATCATTCACACCCAGTTTTCTGGTAAGTTCGCAACAATAAAAGTGGTCTGTGGGATCCCTTGAATTACTAGAACAAAACCAATCCCCAACATACTGGCTCTACGTGGCCTCAGGTCCACAAACCAACAACTGAAAAATAGAAGATCTCATCCCCCTCAACATCACCCCATAAGCATCAATGAGAGAAACCACACAAATTACTAGAATTGAGCAAGGAAGTTTTTAGATTTAACCACTCCATTCATCAAGTTCCTTCTTTCTATTTGGTTAAGCATGGTGATCACACAAGAATTCTTGTTCATTGGTCATCTATTTAATTAACCATGTTTAAATGATTAACCAGTTCCCTTGTTACAGCCATTTAATCATATTATTATCCCTAAAACAGAGGTTCATTAGTGAACAATAAAGGATCCCCAATTACTACTATTTTATGTGGGCATAAGACCATAAAATTCAAAACATAAAAAAGAAGATAAAAGAATACAACAACATCATCACCATTCACTCCCATTACTTATTTCAAAGCCCATTTATTATCTACATTAAATTTTGGATTAATTTATGCTCTAAGGGAAATATTATCATACGCACCCTTCCTAATACACAGTAAAGAGAGATGAATGAAAACCTTAAATGGATGATCAAGGATTGAGGATTTTATCCCTGTGTTAAGAACTGAGGATGCCTGAATTGCAGGAAATGAAAACTTGAGGGATTCATGTATGACCGATAAGAGCTCAAGAATGATAAGACGATTGATCTCTGGAGTTTGTCTAATGGAATACTTAGAGAAACTGTAAGGAAAAAGGAAGAGAGGATCTCAGCCTAAGAGAATGCCGGATCCTAAAATTAGGTAGACAATTTCAAAGTACATGAAGTCGGAACGTCCCTTGACCACATGGATTTGTGGTTTTACATGGAGGGATTAATTATTATTTAATAATTCTCCTTGGAGAAGGTGTGGGTAATGGCTGTGAGTTAATAGATATCTTCTAAACAAAGAAGAAAAACACATATTAGAGGTGAAGTTGGAAGGTATAGGGAAGGGTGTGACACCAAGGGAAAATGCAATATGTTTTTGAAACATAAAGTTCTTCTGAGTCTTGGGTGTTTTAAAAAATAATTTAATGTCTTTAAATGGATTTTAAAAGGGTTTTAATACTCTTTTACATCAAAAGATATGTTACCAGGGAAGAATTGAAAAAACTTGGGAAAGTGGGAACAAATGGTAAATAGTGGGACACTATTCGGTGAGACATCATAACTATTCAACCAGTTTAGTGGGACACTGTAAATGGTTTTACATTTCAGTGTGCGACTATGATGGTACCACTGTGACTAGTGTCACCATCACGGTGCCATCGTTTCAGTGGAATCATTTGGTGGGACCAAATTTATGAAAAACTTATTAATGAGTCACAGATGGTCCCACGATACCCCAAACACCATAAATTTGAAAAAATTTAATTGAACTAGAGGGCCTAGTCCATTAAATCAGATACCTCTCCTACTAATCTCGTCCTCAAGAATCCAAGAGAAACCCTGAAGTGAAGATAGGGTTCTAAACAACGACCTCATAAGATACCTTTCAGGGAGAAACCATCCTAGAGTTGTTTGAAAGACGAAACAACCTCGACATCTAGGATTACCTCTCCCTCATATATCACTTGAATAAATATGGGTAAAATACCTCCCTTTTCACACAAGTAACCACACAAACATATAAAGGTCACACCGCCCAGACGTATGGGTTAGGGAGACTCTTCCTCCATGTCAAGATACTATCTGCTTGGGTGGTACTAACTTGCCCGCACAGGTTTAATCAAATCCACCTTAATGTGTCATGATTAGAGAGATGATCCTACCTTCCCTATAAAGGGACATTTTTTCATAGTCATATAAAGGAAAACAGGCCATCTAATAGTTAACAAGGTCAAGCATTACATCACCATCATGTAGAAAAAAACAAAAAACACAACTCAAAACAGCTCTAGGTACTGGGCACACATCTATTCCTCTCATTCCGAGGTACTCTACTCAAGTCCGTCATGCCTCCACAACACACAATCCAATGAAATGGTTCTTCAAAGATGTACCTCCTCCTCCAGATCCTCAATCATCATTGGTCGCTCCATGAAATTTTCACCATCCTCGATATCTAACTCTCCCTATTCGAGGACGTTCGAATCATATTGTAGATACTGATGGAACTGAGACACAAGGAAGACATTATAGCCCCTCAGTAGCAGTGGTGGTAGCACCAGCTAATATTCCACTTCAACAACTCACTACAACACCTCTAAGGGTTCGATGTACCTAGGAGAAATCATACTCCCCCTACTGAACCTTTGTTGCTCATGCCGAGGTGAGACCCTTAAGAACACGTGATCTCCAACCTCAAACTCCAAGGGTCTCCTCCAATGATCAGTACATGACTTCTTCTAGTCTTGAGCGACCTTCATTCTCTCACACATAAGCTGAACATTCTCTATCATTCTCTGCACTACCATAGGGCCATGAACACCAGACTCCCCAACCTCGGTCTAGCATACAGGCGAATGACATAGCCTCCCATACATGAATTCAAAAGGAGTCATGCCTAGGAAGAGTGATGGCTATTGTTGTAGGAAAACTCTACTAGAGGTAAGTGGCTTACCCATGATCCCCCAAAGTCAAAAACATATTCATGTTGTATATCATCCACTGTCTGGATGGTTCGCTCTGTCTACCCATATCTTTGGGGGTGGAAAGTAGTTCTAAGGCATAGATGGGTGCCAAAATCATGTTGTAATCCCTTCCTACTCATGAGGTAAACCATTTATCACAGTCCAAGAATATGGACATCATAATTCCTTGTAACCACTCCACTTAACCCATGTACTTCTACTCTAACGTATCCACAACCCTCGACCCCATAACCACTAAGAAGTGTGCGGATTTCATCAGCTATCCCACCACTACCTAGATGGCATAACATCATCCCTCGTCTCTAGGTAGTCCTGTAATGAAATACCTCAAGAGGTCATCCCACTTTCACCCGAGAACGTCTAAGGGCTACAACAGACTTCCCGGAACACAGTTCTTGGCCTTCACATGCTGACACACGAGGCACTTTGCTACAAACATCGCCATTTCATGCTTCACCCCTGGCCACCAAAACTGAGCCCTCAAGCCCCGATATATCTTAGAAACTATTAGTTATACCACCTGGGGTGAGTTATTGAACTCACTAAGAACTCTCTCATGCATTTCCAATAAGAAAAACATCATTCCACAAAAAAAATCTGATTCTGACCATTTTCCTACCATCATTTCAGAGTATTGCCCTGGATAACATGATCACACTTCACATTATCTTCTTAGACCCCCCACTAAGACTCTTCCACGTATTGAACCACGGAAGACTACACAATCAACTGAAACAGACAGACTCTACCGTCCTCCACTCTCATTCTCATATTTAAAGCATCCAACTCTTCCATTGCTATCCAAGAATTTGCTAACTCCGAAACCACATTCTTCTCCGACTTACTTATCAATAAATTGGCTATCAATATACTTTTTTTGAGGTGTAGAAGATCATGAAGTCGTTGTCTTGAAAAACTCCATCCACCTTCACTGCCACAAGTTCAGGTCTCAATGGGAGAAGACATACCTTAGGCTCTTGTGATCTGTGAAGACCACAAAATGCACCATGATGAGGTAATTCCATAACAACTTCCGTGTGAACACAGCTACTGGAAGCTCCAGGTCATGGGTGGAAAAGTTATGTTTGGGAGGACGTAACTTCCTAGACCCATAGGAGATCACTCACCAATGTTGCATCAGCACACACTTTAATCCTATACTGGAAGCATCACAAAACACTTCAAACGTTACCCCTTCCTCTGAAAACCTCAGCACAAGGTCACTAACTAGCTTCCCCTTCAGATAAATAAGAGCCCTTATGCACTGGTAAATCCAAACGGAAGCCTGGTATTTCTTGTTCAAGGTCGTCAATGACACCTCATCTTGAGAGAAGATCGAAACGAAACTCTAGTAGTAACATGCTATAACCAGAAAACTATGAACCTCTTCCATGTTCTTCGGTGTTGTATAAGAAACAATCGCTTAAACCATTGATTGGTATAGTTCCATTTATTTCTGGGACACCACGTGTCAAAGTATGTGAACATATCTTATTCAGAATATTCACTTAGACAACTTCAAATAGAGATAGTGGGGTCGGACGACCTCTAAAGATGTACTCAAATTATTGGCATGATCCTCCACTGATCTTGAGTATATTGGGTTATCTTCAATAAACATGACTATAAACTGTTCCATATATTTGAGAAAGATGGATTTCATGATCTGCAAGAACACAGTTGGTGCATCCATAATGACGAATGGCATTACCACAAACTAAAAGTGGCCATATCTACACCTGAAAGAAATCATTGAGATGTCACCCCTTTCACCCTCAACTGGTGATATCCTGACCATAGGTTGATCTTGTAAAACCATGTTGACACCCTCAACTGGTCAAAAAGGTTTTCAATCCTTGCGAGGCGGTAATGGTTCTTGACTGTCACCTGATTGAGTCTTCAATACTCTACAAACCACCGGAGACCATTGTCTTCCTTCTTTGCGAACAATACTGGAGCACCACATGGTGATGCGCTCGGTCGGATAAAACCCTTCTTAGTCATTTCATCAACCGGTATCCACAACTACCGTAACGTATAAGGAATAATTTGATAGGGATCCATCAAAATCGGGTGGGAACCAGGTTGCAAGTCTATCCTGAACTCAAAAAAAATGTAGAGGGGGTAGAGTCACCACCTCTCCCTGGAAGGTGTCCTGGAACTCACTAATGATCCTGGGACTTCCACCATATTTGTGTCTATTAAAACCACTGAAAGCTCATATAATAATGAATGAAGGGGATCCACTCACCGAATTCCCTCCTTGAAACCCCAATCACCAAAGAATGTTACACGCTGGCTTCCCATATCTGAAAACGCGACCCTTCTCCATAATGAGGCGATAACAGCATGTAAGGATAACAGCTAGTCGATTCATGGGATGACATTTTATAGATACATTTGAAGAAGAAAGAGATCCCCACCAGACTGATGTGTCAACAACATAAATCTATATCCCCGAAAAACATCAAAGAGGCTGGTCTGACCTCAAACTAGCGTACTCAACACAAGGGGCATGGTAAGTCTATTTACAACTATGCCCAAGACAAGGGTGAGATTGGGTTAAATAAAGGAGTGAAAAGCCCCTAAATAAAACACATCAATGTCTAGTGTAATAAATTAGCTAATCATACCTTGAATGACCACTGGCCAAGCTAGAACTACTGCCTCTACGGTGTGCAACTACCCACACCCATCTCCCATACCTATTGGCTATTGGCTGCCTCCCTAACCATGCCCTATTTGAGGTCCTTGAGGAGTTTCCTGAGGACTGTCTCCTTCTACAACATTTTCCCTTAGAGTATCGTATGCTCTTTGTCCATGCAACTGCTGCTCAAAGTATTTGGCTAGAAACTACTACAGCTATGGTGGGTGCTAAACTTACCCACCTCCACTGTACTACACTCGGTCTGGGCACTAATTCTGAAGATTCCCATGACTACCACATATAAAGCATCTCAATCCTAGACTCATAGAGAAAGGGAAAATACCAGGAGATCGAAACTGAAACTGTTTAGGCCTTCTCCCCGTCGGCTGAAACCTGGAAGGTCCTGATGATGGAGGCATGTAGCTAATGGACTTCCCCTACAACATTATCATCCAGTTCCCATCTCATGGAACACCTCTCAGTTCATGAATCCTCTCCACCACTTCAACATTCTTATGAACCTCTAAGTATGTTGGTAGAGTGATGGGAGTGATAGCATATTAGAGAGAAGGTTAGAGCGCCTCCTCTAAGCGCCTTTCCTGCGACTCCTCATCCAGAAAGAGGTCTAGAGAAAAACAAAAGAGATACATGGACTTGATCCTCAACTACCTCACAGAAAAACTCCCTTACTAGAGGGAGAGTAGCTCCTGCCTCTTCTCACCCTTCATTGTGGAAGAGAGGAATTCCACCCAGAACTCCATCTCGAAATCAATCCATGAAACATCATCCTCATTCTTCTCCCTGAGACATAGTGTCCACCAATGACGCTCTGCTCCCCATATCAGGATTATACTCAGAGGAAACAAGTACTTATCCGGAGCCCGGATTGTGCAGAAAGCTGTCACTAACTCCTCGAGCCAGTTCTCCATCTACATTAGCGAGACACTAGTCTCCTAAATTCTGAGGGTCTACTGCTAAAAGGAATGAAGCGTCTTCTTCCCCAAGTCATCCTCCTCATTCTGATCAACCCTCTTCTAATCATCCAAATAGTCCTCTTGTCCCTAGATCGACCAAACTACTTGTAGAAAACTTCTGGGTTTTATGGCTGCAAAGTAAACAAGGAAAATTCCTAAGCCCATGTAGTGTACAATATATCTTTTAAATTTTTCTTAAACATATTATTCATTTTAAACTCCTAGAACACCAAGGAAACACAATAACACAAATCATTAGGATGAATGTACCTTTCCTAAGGTCTCTACCGTGCAATCAGTGTACCCTCACATGGTCATTCGATAGGTCCATAGTCCTTTTATCAGATCACAGTGGGCCATAAAATAAAGTGTCTTAGCTCGTCTTCCCTGGATTATTCCACACACCATGATTTCTTAACACTATTTCCCTACCTTCCCATGAGATCCTAATTGTGCCTAACCCTAAACTCTATCTTATCTCTCAAACACCCTCTTATACCATTCTATCATGACCCACCTTCTATAAGATGAGGAATGGGACAACATACTGCCATACCCTTCCTTATTCATATTGAATGAGAGATAATGACCCCCTCCCCCCCCCCCCCCCCGAGTCCCGCCTTCAATAGGACTCAGAGTGGAGACTTGAACTAAGGGTATATAATATCATGTAAAAATGGAAAGAATTTCCCTTTTCATTTAATAAGATCAATAGATAAGATGGTAAATGTCAAACCACTCCAAAAACTGAAAGTAAAAGTAAATCCAAAAAATCATTCCCATATGCATGTTCAAGATAAATTGGTATAAGGTACAAGAAAACTCTAAAGAAAAATACCAAAATAAAGAAAACGAGCAAGGACAACTCCTAAAGCCCGAACTAGTAAGGTCCGGCATGATCCTCAAATTCCTCCTCAAAACCTAAAACAGTTATATATATATATATAGGGTGAGTATATAGGCATAATCTGTAGGGAAAACCAAAATCTGTCATGCACAAGTGGGGAGGCATTAAAATGCCCCGTTAGAAAATGTAGATAACCAGAAAACCTTGTTAGGAAACAATCCATCCAACCTCACTAAGACACACTACACAAATAAAACAATTCAGGTAATGTAATAGCAATAGAAAGTTGATATTTGGGTACCGCGCACCACTTTACAACTAGTTATTTAGGACATCCTACGCATCAGACCTCCCCCAGCAGTCTCAATGCAATCCCATTACCAGCCAAAAAACAACCTTATGGGCTATCAAAACCACGTATCCTACCCACAGACACTTGGGCCACTACAACTACACACATTCCCACCCATAGACACCTGTATCACAACAACCATTTTCATGCACAAAGACATGTGGACCTCATCAAGAAGACACCAGGGAAACAAACCTACCAACACACACCTGGTCCAACCACCACAACACACACTACCTAAAGAGTCTTTCACCATAATAAACCTTAGGCCATCATAAATATCCTGAAGAGTCTTGGGCTACCTACTAGAGGGAGAAAAAATGAGCTAATTACCAGACACTCATAAAAATGTTGGGAAAAACACCCTCCCCCATGAAATGGGGGTGTTCAGCAAGAAGTGATCGAAAAGGGTGGGGTACGTATAAGAAAAAATAGGAACTAAATTTTATTCAAATAAATAATCAATAAGTCATCCCAACCAAAGTGTCCCAAAGTAGACAAAAATCCCGTACACAACTACTTTTCTTGAAATCCCTACATGCCAAAAATGCACCACAACCTCAACCAAAGCACAACCCAATCCTAGAAAACAGTATCCCCATCAAACCCATTATTGTTATAATATTCAATTGATTCCATTGAAAATAATCTTCCATTACTGGGAAACTAATAGGCACAACCACAAGTTAAAATAACATTTGACTAATGAAGAAAATGGCCAAGGAGCAATTTAAGCATTCACACCTAGTTATCTTGTTATGTCACAACAAAAAAATGGATCTATGATATCCCTTGAAGTACTGGAACCAAACCAATCCTTAACATACCAGATCTACATGGGATCAGGTCCACAAACAAACAACTAAAAAATAGGATATCCCATCCCCCTCTACGTCACCCCACAGGCACCAATGAGAGAAATCACACATATTACTAGAAAGGAGCATGGAAGTTTTCATATTTAACCACACCATTCATTAATTTTATTCATTTCATTTGGTTAACCAGGTTGATCACACACATATTCTTGTTCATTTGGAATCCAATTAATCAACCAAGTTTATTTGATTAACCAGTTCCCATGTTACAGCCATTAAATCACAGGATTATCCAGAAAACATAGGTTTATTTGTGTGCAAGAAAGGACCCTGAACGAAAACTATTTTCATTGGGAATAAGCCCATATAATTCACCAAATAAAAACAAAGATAAATTAATACAAAAACGTCATCATCATTCACACAGCTTCATTCATTAAAATTTCATTTATTATATTCTTTATGTTTTGGTTCCATCTATATACCAAGGGAAACATTATCATAACCGCCTCATATGATACACAGTAAAGAAAGACGAAGGAAAAGCCTACATATAATATCAAGGATCGAAGTTTTAATCCTTGCGTCAAGAATTGAGGATGCGTGACATACATGAAAGGAAAACTCAAGGGATTCAAGGATGAGCTGGAAGACCTCCTGCACATGTGAATGATTTGTCTCTAGAGTATTCTCTATGTGTACAAAGAGAGACTAGAAGGAAAAAAATCAGGACAGGATCTTGTCTTAAGAAAAGGCTTGATCCTAAAATCAGGGAGATTATTTCGAAGTACTTGATATTAGATCGTCGATTGACCAAGTAGTTGGGCAGTTTCACACATAGGGATTAATTTTTATTTAATAATTCTACTCATAGATAGTGGAGATAACGTCGTTGGGTTATTATATATCTTCTAAATAGTGAAGGGAAACATGTAATAGGGTTGAAGTTGGAAAGCATGGAGAAGGGTGTGACATCGAGGAATAATGCCACACGTTTTGGTAACCGAAGGGTCTCCCGACTCTATGGGGTTTTGAAACATATTTTACTAGATTTAAATTTCACTAAAAATGGTATAAAAACACTTTTACATCAAAAGACATGTTACTATGTCAAAATTGGAAAAACTCGAGAAATTGGGAAAAAATTTAGCAAAGGGTGGGATATAGTTTGGTGAGACACTATAACAGCGCCACTTTAATAGTGCAACTGGTTCAATGAGACATCATAAGTAATTCCGTTGTTTTGGTGTGAGATTATTATGGTGTGACAGTGATGGTTCCACCGTCACGGTGTCATCATCACGGTGCCACTATTTCAGTGGAACCATTTGGTGGGACTAAGTATTTGGCCAACTCCTTAATGAGTCACTAATGGTCCTAGGATACCCCAAACACCCTAAATTTGTCCATGTAATAGACCAGAGGGTCCATGCCATTACAGAAATCATGAAAGTATAAAATCTCCCAAGTGATCATTCTAAATGGATAGATTCTTGTCATTATGGCCGTCTGTATCAAGAATAAAAAAAATAATCCAGATCGACCAGAAACCTCTAAGGGATGAAATTGGAAGAACGTAAATATCTTAATCATAATAAAAAATAATTTCCCCAAGCCTACATGTATGGATCATATCTATTCTATGAATCATAGGACATTTTGTGTCCATGGAATCCCAAAGACATATCTGGTCAAATCTTAGTATCATTATCATCATTCTCATAGCTCAACAGCTAGATCCTATGAAAAACATTGGGCATCCATTGTGATATCATCATCCAAGTCATATAATATTAGTCTCACATATGGTTCGAGGAATAATCCAATGAAATGCATGTGGGTATCCATTACACCATCTTTACATCTAGCCCATAGGCCAAGTTCCAAGAAGCATATTTATAAGATATATATACATCAAAATTATTATATAAATCCTACATAAAACTAGTTATTTTTGGAATGCCAAACAGATTCTCATCATTTTAGAACATTGCGGCTTATAAATTTGGTGTTAGTTATTAAGTGACAGACACTACCATCTCTACCCAACCCACATCCACCCGATCTAGATAGACCAGTTATCAGGGATATCTCTAGGCTCCCCTAGTTAATAGTACAATTGAGGCACCCTCACATGGGTCCTCAGTCTCAACTAAGTCTCTGGTCAACACCTGATGCTCTCAGGATGTCACTTCATATAGAAATATCAAAAGGGTGGCATGGGCATCTTGACTACATGAGGTCTACCATGGAAGAAAACACACTAGTGATGGAACATTGAAGATCATGATCCGCAAGGATTCACTTATTCAATTCACTCAACCAACAAAACATCAATAGCCAAGGGTCAATCCACCTCTACAAAGTGCTACTCAATTCAAGACATCATCCATCAATGGATGAGGAATAAATAGTACCAATGTTTATTGGGGCCTTATCAATATGTTCATATATTTTAAGAAATTTAAATTTAATTTATTAAAGTAGATAATTAATAAAAATAATTTAATTAATATTTTCATTATTTGATTAATTTAATTATAAAAATAACCAGTCCCCTCCGTGGGGCTACCACAATCCAAAATAATATATCAAATTCATATTACTTAAATTTCAATTACACAAACCACCTACCACATTTCAGTTTTTTCCAATTCATCTTCATGTCCTGGAAACTCAAACATGGCCCATCAAGACATTCCATGCTCAACTAAGCTTTTATCAACAACCCAAGCTCTTAATTAAATAAAAAATCAATAACTAATTAGTTATAACATTTATAATTAAGAAACAAATTAAAATTGTTCTTGAAATAATTAGTGAAAACTCATTGAGTCATTGTACTACACTGGATCCATTACCAATGCTTGAAAACAACCTATGGTGTACCCCCAACCTTATTTTGTTCCAATCCCTATCACATGGTGAAAAAAATAAACTAATTTTAAATTATTATAAAAAGATTATAAAATATATACTAGTAATATACATCACTAAAAAGGCATGTGACAACATGAAAATTGTATCTAGGGGCATCCTCCTCCAAGATTGAAAGAAATACCCTTGCGAATCTGAAGATTCCACCATGATTTGGTAGAATATCCAATGAAAACAAAGGTTAATGAATTAAAAAATATTATCAAGGATAGGATGATACAATAATGTTAATATGGAAGAAGTAACTTACCACAAATCATCATGAAAAGCCATGAACAAAACCCCCTTGAAGTGGCCTGAAGAAGGGAACAAAGGGAAAGGATATCCCTTGTTGGGTGAGAGAGAAACAATGAAAATATGATGTTTTTTCCCTCTAAAAACATTAGGGAAAGAAATGTCCATTTCCCCATTTAATGTTACCACCATCCAGTCAATCTCACAATGTAGTGGTAGCTATATCAATTCCCACAACAACCATAAAGCCCCACTTAAGGATTCTTCAAGATCCTGGAATGACTCCTAAGCCACCATCAATGTCTAAGAACACCAATTAGAGGTGTTAAAATTCTCATAACTCTATTTGGAATACGTGTTGTCAAAATTACCCAACCACTAATTCATAATATTAAATTCCCTCTAAAATTTCATTCTTTTGTATAGACACGATGTCTTAAAATGTCCCTGCCATAACACTTCTCATCCCCATGAAGTCATTGTGGTCACACATTCACATCTACCAAATGGTCATGGTTATTCATTCATCCTTGAATGAAGTTTTCCCAACTCAAATTTCTAAACTAGATTATAAAGATCAACCTCAACATTTAATGTTCTTATGCCAATGAACAACGAGGTGATTCATATAACCATTTTCAAAAACATTTAGATGGAATTACATAGAACTGATACATCATGATAATTGGAAATATAATAATAAATTTTAACATATAACCTATTGTTCCCACCTCAATTTTTTTTAAAAAGGATGATTCGGAACCTTGACAAAACCCGCCATTAGAATATCTTATACCAACATATTTTATGTGTCCTCATGGACTACTCAGTGTGGTTCTTTATTAAATCCATTTTATTTCTGAAAAAACACTAATCATATATCCTCTAAAAACCATTCTTGAGAACACTCTTCTCTTACTACTAACACATTACTAACTACACGATCAAAATTCCATTATAGACAGAGTCATTTTGTGATCATCCATTCATTCTTATTGAAGGTTGTACAATAATTATATTGATTTTCCATGTGTGAATAATCCACCATTTATCTCCATATTCAGGTCATACTATTAATACTAATGAACCACTAAACTGATAATTTCAAGTCATCATTTACCATCCCAATCCCACCTCCCACATTTTCACAACTCCAAACACCGCATCCAAATTCATACCTGCCATTAAATAAGGAATATATTTTTACTTTGATCCATTTACTCATTCAAATCCTAATTCACAAATTATCATCCTACAATAAGTCCCATACACTTATTGACCATCTTACATGAGGTTATTGAAAATCACAATTCAAATCAGGATCCCCACCATGTAAATAATATGATTCCACTCCTTCAGTGTGGATTTTGGTTAAGCTATCTCACCACTGAAAGTATACACTCCTCCCAATCCACACAAATTCCTTCTCCAGAATCACCATCCTAAAAATAAAAATTGACCATACCACCTCACATGATACATTACATATATCTCATGTATTACAAATTTTCATATAAAAATTCATTCTATTACATGGTTTATATCTCTCATAAGAATCTCGCTTTAAATCTTTGGTCGTCGGATCACACTTGGCCACTCACTGATTTATGGTTTAAATAGTATCATGAACAAATGCAATAAAAATTATCATCTTGTCCTATGTAGTTGGTTTAGAATAACATAAAACCTAATAAATAACTTGGTTTATCCTCTTATGATTCAAATAAAATCCCAAAGGAGTTAATCGTTCTCCCCGACTTTCCAACTCGTCAAACAAGGAGAACCCTTGGTACTCCTATATAAAATAGTCACATTAACTGTTCAATGTTTTATCTCATGATCACCCGTCACGTTATTTCATTCCTAAAACATATTTATCCATCCTTTCTATAATGATACAGAGTCTCTTCCACATGACATGCTGACACAGACTATTTTTACAAGAGGTTAAGCATTTACCCACACTCATCGAGCACTACTAAAGTACATCCTGAACATTAGAACTCAATATTCATTCTCCAAGGAATCTAACAAATCACCATCCCCTCATTAGATATAATGATTCACCCCACATGCACTAATTTCAATACCTAAAGAAAAAAAAATTGGTTTATATCACTTGAAAAAACACATCCCTCATGTCTACCCCTCTCCTTGGTTTCACTCCCCATAACACCAAAACCAACCCCCTAAGGTTGAAGTCAATTAATTGTCTCTATTTATCCCACCTATTGCAATGGTTAGGTATCATTTTATAACTCTTGATCAACCTCACATAGTTCCTATAACAACCCATGATATAAATATTTCAACGCACCCATATCGTATCTCCCATGTATGCAATGGTAAGGAACCTCATGCCACATTATGTACACACTAGTGCACTTATTCACACTAAGAATCCATACGCTTTAATTTTTTGACACCCTTGACTGCCACTATTAGATCTGGTTCCACAATAAAAAATACACTATAATACCAACTATAAAAGTGTGAACATCACCATCCATATTTGAAAAATAAATAATGATTGTTTTATATTTAAAATCCCAAGGATATTTTTTTGTATAGAAAATTAGATAAATGGGACATATCATAAATTAATAAATACCTTTTATTTCTCAACTAATTGATATTTTAAATTAAATATAAGAAACTACTTAATTTGTATTATGTCTTGAACATTTCGTATAAAATTTTCCTTCTTTTTTTCTTTCCAAAGATGTTACATTTAATTATTTTCTTCAAAACATGGGTAATGTAAATATAAGATAGGGTGGGTTTAAACAATAAAAATGATAAAAAAAATAATCTAAATAACTCATGGTATAAATATAGAATAATTATTATAGAAGGAACATGTAAAAAAGATTAATCTATAATCAACTTGAAACTTAGAACATACTATATCATTAAAAATAAATAAAAATATTGATATTAAAATTCTAATCCCATGCTAATGGAATACATATTGTATGAAAATAAAAACATGTTGTCTAGGAATAGTGAAAGAACACTTTTTCATCAACACCAAAGTTAAAACATCATTCTGAATTAGAAAATCATATTCAAAATACCCTTGTTTTGTCCAATAAATCATTTTGATTCATTGAGGGGATTTATAATTTCATCCCCATCCTGTCACCTGATTATATCATATACATTCATCATAAGAGTCATAAATACATTTAATATAATTCCTTAATGAACCTATTTCTCAATAAAACTTGGTTATCCACATAATCCAAAATATTAAAAGAAAATACATAATAAAACTACCCTAGTAGTCACTAATCATCAATAATGACAATACTTTTCCCTATGGGCCAACGACCCTATACCGAAGTGGTACAGGATCCTGCTTGGAATCCAAAAGACCCAAGATCAAATCTAGGTAGGGAGGAATTTCTAGAGGTACTATAGTAGTGGAGGAACTGTAGTAGTTAAGGAAATGTAGCGGCGGAGGCACTGTAGTAGAACTGTTGTGATGGGGGTATTGTATCATCACGGGTACTATAGCAGTATTGTTCACTAAGGGGTCCCTTGGGCCAAAAAATGGGATTTCAAGTCTTGTATTTAGGCCACATGGCCTTGAGAATTTTTGATATGTAATGGTTCTTCCTCTACACAAACTTTAAGAGGTCTTTTATTTAATAATAAATTGAGGCTTCGACCCCAACCTTTAAAAAAATAACTTTTCCCCATGTCAATAAAAGGGATTACATGATCATAACCCATATATATAAAAACTATGGATGGTCACACATTACCAAGTCTGCTTTCCAATAGTCATCCATATTGGAATAAACATACATGAGACATTAATACTATTCCACATGATAATATAAGGATAATTTGACCATAACTCATATAAAGGAAGAAGGTGGATAGTTAAAAAATACCTTGTAAACTATCCAATATTCCTCCCAATGGTAATGAAAACATATAGAGTGATATTAAATTTCCCCATGTGAGTAAAATAAAATAATTTCATGGTTAATATCAACAAATAAAAAAAATTTAAAATGTGATTTTCACACCCTATACAGAAATGAGTATACGGAAAATTCAATACAAGAATAACCTTATTATAAGCCATCTAGAGAATGAAGGTATATGGATTCAAGGGAAAATAACTCAAAACTGGAGGAATAATCATTATAGGGTTTATGTGGTAGGAATGTATATCCCTATAAAATAATGAAATATTACCACATTATACAATCCAAAGGAATATTGAGCCCAAATAATATGAATTGAGGTCAAATAATGATCATTACCCAATGAAATAATATTGATTTACCAAAAATCCACAATACTAGGGAAATAAATGAATCAATAGACATTTAATGAATGAAACGTGATATAGACAGTACATCCCATTAAATAAATGGAATCTGATACAAAACCATTGGTAGTAAATACACTATACAATGGATTTATGGTGCACACAATGTATAATGTCACAAATTATGATAATTAAGGAAATGATAACCCTTATGATTTGTGTAACCCTTTAGTATAAACCCCCATGAAAATAAAGATTGTAACTTAACATTAAATACCACAACTAAAATATAATTCATGATATGATATCTCAAATAGGGAGTATATACACCTTATAAATTAAATTAGGTTCATTTTACAAAAATTATCACAAATAGAATAATTTGAGTTGGAAAACCAGTACTCTCGTACTGGATTAAGTGAATGTATTTCAAACTTCTGTATAAAAAATATAGCTATCTTAATCAAAAAATTAATATCCCTACCCATATCGATTTTAATTTATACACATTTTATATAGTTATCCTCTATAATAATTCAATCGATTTTTCGCTTCAGGTCTTTATAGTTTTGATTGTTTGTACAAGTTTCATAATAATGGTGTCCATGTTTTCTATTATATCAATTTTCATCACTAATTGATAATTAATTTTAAATTTTGTGAAAATTTATAACTATTTATGTTATTTCAAATTCCATTCATGAGTGTTTTAATCTTTATCCTATAATATGAAATTGATAATAATTATGTTTTGATGGTTATTAAAAATCGAAAGGTGTTTTCTTAATTTATGAATGAAATGTTAATATAAAATATTTAGAATGACAAAAATATCATTATTTACCAATTTATATCATATTATACAAATAATTGTGTTTCTATATTCATTAATGATATAAATTAATAGTATTGTACAATTAGTTTGTTAAATAAATAGAAACATGAACTTACCTTGATTTATTTAACAATTATGATTTGGATATATTATTATATAATTATAAAAATACCATAATGAACATATTTAGTGTTTATTACTATGATATATCAAAATTCTAGGGATTTAGAAGAATAATTATGGGTTTGAAAACATAAAAAAATTATGAATAAACAAATATCCATTAGTACAGAAATTCTAGATGATTTAATTAACAATGATCGTTTATTGATCACATCATTAAAGGGATCTCAAATGTATCATTTCAAAACCATTAATAAGTCATGAAAATAATTTTAATAATTTAATACCATCCATGTATCAATCCTTATAATATGGAAAATTGAAATTAATCATTTTATATCATGGAGGTGTTAGTCTGCACAATGCATGAATGGTGGTTTTTTAATATATGTTAATTTTAGTTTATGTGTAGATAATTTTTGGAGGTTTATGTGTGGTTCCCACTAACTAAAATGTTTTTTCATAAAAAAAATTAAAAAACTTATTTTTTTTATAAGTGAGGTAAGGGTTAGTTTTGGGAGTAACCCTTATATTCTCAATAATGTAAGGTTATTATTCTATATAAATATTCCAAAATGTTGATAAAATGAAGATAAAAATGATTTCAGGAAGAAACATGACGCACCCGCTCATTTTTGAGTAATTTTGAACATTTTATAGCTTTTATATTAACATTCATCCTTTTACCCAGACATACATTTACCTTGATAATTAATTTTAAAAACTAGAAATATATTTTTCTTAAAAAAAATTAGATTTCCCATTTTACCTAGTTCGATAATAAAAATTAAAATATGAAAATTATTTTATCAAAAACAATTATAATGGTGTGAAAAGTTTATTTTAAAATAAATATAGTTAATCTAATATGAAAAATTTTATTATGAAAGAGAATTTTAAACATTACGTTTGGTTATAAGGTATTGTTATCTTGGATACGAATTTTACTAACATAAATTTAATTACTAAAAATATTGTATGGGGATTTCATTGAAATCCAACACGAAAAATCTCTTAAAAATACATTATTAAGATAAAAGACTGAAACAATTTTTTATATTAAAAAAACTTATTAATTAGTTATAAAAACATTTATCATTAGTTTTCAATGTTTAAAGGATATTTAAAACTGGATACTATTATAATGGATAATCATATTTTATTACTTAAAAGGTTTTATGAAATCTTTGTTCATTATTCTATAATTTCAAATTCAGACAAATTATAAGTTTCATGAATGATGCATTTTTTGATTGAAAAAAACCACTTCATAAAAAAGCATAAAGAATCATATTAGGACAATTTTGATATTAGTAATTAAAAAAAGAATGTTATTTTTTATTAATGAAAATTCTAAAATTTTAAATAATTTATTTTTGAATACAATCAAAAAAATATAATTGAAATATCATTTTGATTGGAAAATGACATTTTATATATTAACTATTATTTTTCATGTCTTGTATCATCTATAAACTAAATTTTTAGTGACTAATTTTTAATTTCAATCATAATTTTACATAAATCACATATTTCTTAAAATATAAATGTGTATCACATAAAATATTGAAGTATTCTTTTCTTAACAACAAATGATCATATTAGTAATTTTTTGTAATCTAATTTTATTTAATTCATATTTAAAGTAGACTCTATATTAAATAAAAAAATAATTCATAATGCAGTTACTCATATTTATTCCATCTAATTCAAATAATTTGTTTTTAACAGTATATATTAAATATTTCAATTTTATCTAAATATATCGCGGTTTTGTTTACGTTTTGTTTTGTATGAAAAATAATCTAGAAAATTGATTGTATTATTTAAAGGTAATAATACATGAAAATATTTTTAAATTTCATTCTCCCCTATTAAAAATATTGAGTACTGCAAATTTAACTCTTAAGATAAAATTAATTCTTATAGGGAACTCATAAACAACAAGACTCTTCGATTTGATAATTGGTTTATTTAAGATATTGAATGATATTTATCAATATGAAAAATTATTATAATACCATTATAAGGAGAGCATACCCATTACTAATTTCACATAAAATTATACAAAGGGATGTAGACTACATCCATAATAAATAACTTCTTTCAAATTCAAAAAGTTATTTATATTATAATCATATGACTATGTATTTTTATTTATAACTCTACCTATAATATTTTTTGAAGAATTAACTGACATGGGATGCCAAAAAAATATTTATTGAAAACTCTCTATTTGATTCATTATTAATATTTTCATTGGAATTTCATTTTTTTTAGGTTATTGGTAACTTTCCCTATTTTAACCCACAGATTCATACATTGAGCCATATAATTTCCATTTCTCTTGTAAATTAAGGAATTTTTTTTATTTCAGTTTGTTTATTTCAGTTGTGAGTATGATGACATTCATCCCCATATTTATTGTTTTTAATCCAATGGTTTTCCCACATTTTTGATATGTAATCAATTTAATCTATTTCCTTATACATATTAGTTACCCATATTTTAATAAGATTCTATCATTCTATTCTTTGTTGTGTTTTGGATTTTAACTATGATCATATTGTTAATACAAATTCTTGATATCTTTTTTGATATAATGAAATTTTTTCTCACACCAATTATTTTCTTATTAGGTTGTTCATTGGGTTTTCCAACATTTTCCATAAAATTCATTGGTTACTTGGTCACATTGGGCTTCATATGTTACTAAAAATAATAGAGTTAACATGAGTGACGATAATTATAAAATAATTATCATAGGATAATTTTAACCTCAATATGGCTCACATTATCACACTATCATGTGATCCAATATTTTTTAAAACTCAACTTGTATTAGACTCTATTCTTACTATATCACTCTTATATTAACATATATCATTCTTCTTTTAAACTAAGTTACTTCGAGTTGGTCTCTCTAATAGATATTAACTTAATCATTAAAAATGAGATCCAAAATTACCACGAACATTCTTAAAATATTCTAAAACCATTAATCATTGAAATATATGCTCTCAAAAGAAAATTATACTACCTAAATCAACATTTTATATTCAAAAAATTCTCATGTATATATATATATATTATGTCAATTAAGAGACCTTATATTTTTATTTGTTTATTTATTTTTTTAAATTGGAATCTCTTCATTGGAATATATTTTTAATTCTAAAATTTTCATTTTATTAATTTCATTAATTTTTAATAATTATTTGTGTTACTTTTTGAAATATTTTAATTTAACATTCTCAATTTTTAAGTTTACTAATTTTATTAAATATAATCATTGAATTGTTATATTATCTATAATATAAAATATCTCATTTTTTATTTTTGGTTTATCAAAATATTATTAGTTTTGTTTAATCATTATTATAATTTTAGATTACAAACTGTATATCCTGTTAATATTGAAATTTTTAAATATAAATTTTATATTATGATTATTATATATATATCTATGTGTGTGTTTTCATTAGTATATATATAACCTCATATATAAAAAATATTTAATATATATATACACACTATGGTCTATCTTCTTCAGGTTTCCATCATTGTTTCTTTTTTATCTCTATCCTTCGACTACATTTATGTAGTGAGAAACCATCATCTTAGCACATCAAAAATTTCATGAAATATATGCATCATCATCTCCATGTTTCGATAACAATTTCTTATAAATAAATAAAACCATTACACCAAGGTAATAGAACCTCAATCATTATGGTTATCACTGAACTCAAACAACATCAGCTTCATATCTCTCATATTGTGATACCAGCCTTTTATCCATGTGCTCCCATTATTGATAAAACAATACAGTGTGACACCAACCATAGGTTTCTCATTACCATATTAGTTCATATAATCATTATCATCTTTGCTCATTCCCATCTCACACTCTGCAATATGAATAATGGTTTTCTTGAAGCACTTATAAATAATTATTATTCAACTATTGATCAAGCTACATAAACCTTCCATGAGAATGTTTAAAGTAACAGAAATGTTCCATGACATTATCTGGAGGCAATATTAATGAATCTAAAATAAATCTGAATCTATGTAAATATTTGAGGATTATATGAAATGACCATGAAGAGAGATTTTAGGTTACCTAGAAGATGATTTGTTATTTTTACCATGAATTTTATTTTTAAAGTGAATGTGAACACATTTCAAAGTGACTGTGAAGACAAATTAAACATACCATAACCATATTTTCAACCTTCTATGAATCCATAAAAACATGTTACCTTGAGGAATTTTTAATGTTACTAAATTACTTTTTTATGTCGTCATGGTTTATTCTTTTATGTTTCTGGAAATATTATGTTTCAAAGTGACCACAATTATAATTTTTCTGTGTGACTGGATGTGGTATTTCCAATTTGAACACATAACTGATTTTCAAAGTAGATTTATGATTATTACAATGTGACCACAAGACCAACCTACCACATTTATGTTACTATATAACTATTTTTTCACATGGTCTGTATATCGACTGTGTTCACTGATGACATTGTAATTTAATATACCTTGTGTACTTTGTATCACATGGGGAATTATTTACATTCGATATTTTGTGAAAACAAATTTTAGATTACTCTGTTTTAGTGATATTTTTGTAAAATTATTAACGGTAAATTTATTTGATTTATTTCAATTATTTTATTTCTTTGAAAAATAATATATATTATAACTACTATGTTTCGATCTATTGAGTAGAAAATATTGAAAAAAAATTATTGAAATAAATATTTACATATTATTTACTTTATACTATGTTTTTTATAGTTCTTGAATTATCAAATTACTAAAAGTTAGTGGAATATTTTTAATTTGTATTGATTATTTAAAAATAGCTCATTTTTCTTAATGATCATATTCAAAGTGTGTCAAATCTATTTCTTTCAATAATAATAGAGTGAGTGAACACTATGATTTTGAGTGTGATAATTCCAACTAATGGTAATGGTATCATTATAAGATATTATAACATGGTTTTGTATTATCCATTACCTATAAACTTCTTCAAAACTCAAGAAAATATTAAAATAGTTTCGACTTGATATTAATCGCTATAATGTGATCAATGAATATGATAAAATAATCATTAAATATTTAATTTTCATATAATGTAATATTATTAGGTTGATTGAAATTTACAACATTTATATGTGAATTATGAATTGAATAATTTATGTTATAACTATTCATCCATTGGTGTGATCATAAGGGAAATCATTATTTTGATAATATACTTCTATAGTGATCATCATTCATGAGATTCATTAGTATTCAATATTATTTCTCCACATTTGATATTAAATATTATCTAGTTTTCATAGTTTTATTTCTTCTTACTATGTTATTTTGGTACTATAGTCGGATTAAGATTTTCACATTCAAACTCTTCCAAAAAAGCTTACTCTTCTTATCTAAAATAAAGGTTAGGTTGTGATATCCAAAAAAAATTTGGTTGGTTCTGAATCCTATAAAATTAGTTTGAGGCTATACAACCATATTAGAAAAAGGTACATTTGTAATTGGGTTCTCACTCCCTAATCAATTTCATTCTCTTCATTAATATTGATCTTCTTTATGAGTATAGAAGACTGAAGAATGTAATAGTATCTTGGTGATATAAACCAATATAATAATATTTTTTCATATTGTTAATTTATTTTTCATTTTTTATTACTACGATTATTTTATTTTCATTGAATACTTTTTTAAATGGATTATTCACCCTCCCCCCACTAGTCAATATTTCCAAATCACTGAGGCTAAAAAATTTCTATCAGTGGGTAGTGCCTTTTTATGAATTATTTGATTAAAATTAAAACAATATTTGAACTAACCACTATCCAATACCTAACAGTTTATGGAAATATACACTACTTTGTTATGAAAAGTCCTACATTTGATATATAGAATCATGTCAGACCACCTCACTTCAATAAAAGAGACTATATATAATACAATTATTGGAAAAAGGTGTGTCTATAAAATATAGGTCTTTAACTTTTGGTTATAATGTCCAAATGATATGATCTTCCAGAAGTAGATTTAATAACTCTTGTAGGAAATGATGTTGTAAAATGTTTTCCAAATATAGCGATCCTACTTTTCTTACATTAAAATTAGATCAATTTAGAGACAAAAAACATTAAATCATAACAAAATGAGGATATAATGGTTTTATGTCTTTTTAAATTTAGTACCACACATAAAATTAAAAACATAAAACATAAAAATTCCTTTAATTCCTCCATCTATAGCTTCTAATTGGCCCTTGAATTCTATTTAGTACAAGAATTCACATACAGATATAAATCAAAAATGAATGATTTAAAGGAATAGTAAGTAGATAGATAGGAACATGAAACAATATAACAAGGGTTGGGCATAAACATCATCATCATAACATATTCATAGGATCCTAATTGTGAGATTAAGAATTAAGAAAATACTTTAAATGTGTAAATGCATAAAAATGAAACATCATGTCTTAGTGCTCAACTACCAGACATAGCTGTGAACAAAGATAACATCATGTCTACACATATTTCAATTTATCTTATGAGTTTCTCCGCATTACCCAATGAATTCGAGTGCTATATAATTTTGTTCGCACCTCTCACATCGTAACATTTACATCATGTTATATAATATTGGGTTCACCCCTTAAATCAAAACATTTACATTATCATGCATTCCACGTAAAACATATATCAATATTGAACATATAATAACCCATTGAAAGGAATGGTTTAAATTTCATAAGCATAAATTCATAAAATTTGGGTTCCCAAATAAAAGATGTAATAACATACTTGATAAAGAAATCATCAACTTTGAGTGAAGGAAACAATCTTGAGAAGTAAACGGTTTGTTTTTTTAAGGAACAGTTCTTTTGGGAAACATTGTGTTTTTCATTAACTAAAGTAGAAAACATGTATATAACATAAAATTAATATAATTATAATGAAATTATTTTTAAGTAACATCCATATTAAAAATGTGGTGATAGAGGGAAAACCCAAATAAAGAGACTTGGGATCGAGAATTCCCCTTACTTTGAGTCTGAATGATTCTATCGCATTAATATCCTATGTTATCACATTATATTCATTTATTAACACTTCCATAAAATTTTATACATGAATATGATTAATTATGGTTTTATTAAGTTCTTTTATGTGCTTTTGAATGAATTATATAGTTTAATTTCATTATTCGGGAACATTCAATTTCATGGTTTTCATGATCGATTCACTTGTATACATGAATAGTAGTTCATGTTAAATGAGGATAAATATACAGAATTGTAATTATTTCTTATTAATGATATTATTTGATTTTAACAAATTTCTTATGGAATTAGGATGAATAATTAGATAAAAAATTAATGATGATCACTTTAGGTTAATTTTTGTGGTTTTTCCATCACAACAAACTCATTTTGTTTTATCATTTAGTATTATGAGTATATGTTTATTCCATAACACAAAAAGGGTTATAAAATAAAATATAGAATATTTTTAAACAATTTATTGGTATTATTAACATCCCAGAAGGTGTTTAAGGATAATTAAAGTGCATCACCCACGATGTTAGTAAATTGACACATCACAGGTGACGATTTCATTTTTAAAATAATACCGAGAGAGAGAGGGATGGGTATAATAATAGATATTACATTAACATAATATAATTATAGAATATTTATGGTACTGGATTTATCATTCCATTTTTATGAAGGGAGGTTAGGATAGAATAATAAAAAAATTAAATTAAAATGAAAGTGAAAGAAAAAGAGAAAGGATTTACATCTTCAATTCTCCCCTTGATATCCTACTCAAGGAACCTAGTCTTTTCATTTTTATGAGACCCATATTTACTAGTCATGAACTCCATTATAAGAATATAATTTTCCAAATATGTGTAATTTAATTTTTAATTAAAATCATTATTTACTTGGAAAACACAGATTTTTAAATTATACCTGATTTTATAAAACTTTCTAAAACTAATTATGGTGTCATAAAATTTTCCTAAATTTTATTAGTACATTCATGGTTGTGGTTACAATTCATTTTTCTAATTTACTATTTATAAGTTTCATATTACTATTCATAATGTAAAGTTACAATTCCCTCGGTATTGGTTCCTTAACTTATAGAAATACTTCTTATTCCACTAATGAGAAATTTATAGTGTTTTTATTATGGTATATAAGTGATTTTATGTTATTTATAATATGTGAAATTACTATAAGAAGATAGAAATTACTTTGATAAAATTTTGATCCTTACATTCTTCCCTCTTTTTGAAATTTCACCATCAAAATTTCATTTTACATTATTAGGTGATGTACTTATCATTCATCGCCTCTTCTAGTTCCCAAGTTGATTATTAATACCTCTTGTTCCTCCAAAACACTTTGAAGAGGTGGGTTGTATTTTTCATAGAACCTTATCTCTTCATCCGAGAATCATTATGTGATATACCTCATAAGAGATATCATATTTTAGTTGTACCACCTTTGATTTTAGTACACGTGAATGATATATAATGTACTTTCTCATTAGTGATATGTAAAACATATTAGGAACTTGATCCATATTAAGTGGATTTGAAATATGTTAGTCCATGGATTGTATGTGATCAAGGATCTCAAAGGGGGCTTAGCTTCTCTTCCATTCCAAACTACATGACCCACTTCCATGGTGATATTTGAGGAAATACATTACCTCCAAAGTAGAACACTAAGCCCCTTCAACGATTGTCAATATATATCTTTTTTTGACTATATGTAGCTTTGTTATGTTGTGGGATGTTGAAACTTATAAGTTATATCATGGAAAATATTAGGTTCAAGTAGCTTTCTTTCACAAACTTCATCCCAATAGTTTGGAGTTTTACATCTCTTTCCCTACAGAGTATCATATTGAGACATCTGAATACTCAAGTGGAAGATATTATTTTATGAGAAAAAACCCAATGGGATATTTTGATCCCATCTACCTTTTAATTATAAATACAAGGATCATATTATATCTTCGAGTATCTAAATCGTCCTTCCAGATTGGCCAATGGTTTGGGGGTGTGAGTCATGCTAAAATTTAATTTAGTACTCAAAGAATGTTGAAGGCTCCTCTATAATTTCAATGTTAACCCTAGACCACGATTAGAGAAACTCGATAGTGGAACACCATTTAGTCTCCCCAGTTCATTCATATATATATTTTCATGTTTTGAAAGTGATAGATCTTCCCAAATAGCGACAAAAGTAGCTAGTCTTGAGGAGTTTTCCACCACAACCCATATCACATTATTTCCTTCATATTTACTCAGGGGACCCATGAAAAAGTCTATAGTGACATTATCTAATTTAAAAATGTTTATAGGAAATGGTTTTATAATCCCTTTAGACTTATGTATCTATTCTTTAACTTATTTACATATCATGAACATTGAGATGTACTCAGAAATCTCCTTTTGTATGTTGTCCCTCAAGATGTGTTCTTGGAGATCATGATATATCTTGGTACTCACACAATTGATAGAGAAAGTTGAGATATGTTCATTGTCCAATATCTAATTCTCTACCTCAAGTGATAAAGGTACAAATATCCCCATTCCAAAATGAATCACGCCATCATCATCGATATGGAACTCTTGCGGATTTTCTTTCTTTAATCCATTCACCTTATTTTGTTAGTCATGATCATCCCTTTGTTTTTCCTAAGTATTTTATTATATATATTTGGTTGGGAAATCATTTGGGAAAGGTAAGATATATTCATTGATTTTATGATTCTCGCGTCTATATTTTTATATCCATAAATATAGGGTCTTTATCAATCTGCAACATTGATAGCGTAGCAAGTTCTTTTCGGCTAAGAGAATCATTTACCTTGTTTTCATTTCCATCATGATAGTGAATAGATAAATCGTAGTCTTTCATTACCACTAACCGTCTCCTTGTATTCATTTTGAGCTCATTTTCTACAAATATAAAATTTATGATATTATGATTATTATATTTGTAACACTTCTCACCATGGAGGAAGTGACACCATATTTTCAAGGAAACAATCAATTCTTATAACTCTAGATTATGCGTCAGGTATCTCTGCTCATGGATATTCAACTATTGTGAGGCTTAGGCTATGACATTATATTTTTTCATGAGCACACAACCCAAGAAATTCTTGTAAGAATCATTGTATATCAGAAAACATTATCTGCTTTTCTGTCATATACGTATAGGTGTAGTGTTGAGACTATTCTTTATCTCCTTGAATATTTCCACACATTCCTCCATCAAAACTGACTTTACCCATTTCCATGTTAAATTAGTTAGAGGTCATGAAAATCATGAGAAATTTCTCACAAAATGTTGATAGTACCCATTTAATCCCTGAAATCTATGGATTTCAATGAAACTAAAGGGTGTGGGCCATTCCATGATCACATTTTTTTAGGGTTCCACATAAATTCCCTCACTTATGATCACATATCCCATGAATGTACCTTTTTGTATAAAAAAGTCACACTTTCAAAACATGGTGTACAACTTCTCCTTCTTTATTGTCAACAACAGAAGCATTATGTATTCTTCATGTTCCTCTTTTCACTTGGAGTAGATTATAATATCATCAATAAAAACTACCAAAAAATTATCTAACAAATGTCTAATGTCTCTATCAAACAAATACAAGAAGATTTCATAGTCATCAGTAAGTCTAAAGGGAATCACCAGAAACTCATAATTCCCATACCTTGTATGAAATACAGTGTTCTGAATATCTTCCTTCTTCACCTTTAGCTGATGATATCCATAATGAAGATCCAACTTTGAGAAGTACAGAGCTCCTCCCAACTGATCGAACAAGTCATCAATAATTGTAACATGATACTCATTATTTATGGTGATATTATTGAGTTCCCAATAATTGATACAAATCCACATTGTTTCATCCTTCTTGAAAAAGACGAAAAGCACACCCCATGGTGTTGCACTCGGGAGTATGAATCCCTTATCCCAATTCACTTACAACTTCTTCTTTAACTCCCCTAGTTTTATAGGAGTAATCCTATAGGGACACTTTGAGATTAGAGTATCTTTGGGTATGATTTATGTTGAGAAGACTACCTCGTGATCCAGGGAGAGTCTGGTTTACTATTCATGAAATATATCATTATATTCCCTCATGATGGTAATTTCCCTAATGATGATACCATCATTCAACTCAACCATTTTGGAAATGTATGCTTCATTAGAGGGAATTAACACCCACACCATTGAATTATTTTCAAAAAGAGATTCCTAATCATCCTTGAATTTATATGGGATCGTGGTATGGTTCATAATATTAAAATATATTTCATTTTCACAATAGTTT
Source organism: Viscum album (assembly GCA_963277665.1). Taxonomy (NCBI): domain Eukaryota; kingdom Viridiplantae; phylum Streptophyta; class Magnoliopsida; order Santalales; family Viscaceae; genus Viscum; species Viscum album. The sequence goes on along the minus strand of OY728138.1, from coordinate 1,880,805,372 downwards.
ATATGTTCTCTATATGATGTGAGCCAATCCATCCCTAGCAGATAATTTAATTCCACCAAGTGAAGTATAACGAGATTCATTAGAAGAAACATTCTTTGTATGCCAATAGGACAATATTCCAACACTTGGGTTGCAATGATTTCACGATGTGGAGTTTTTACAAATACCTCAATTTCAATGTTTTGGAGATTCTATTCAATATTTCTATAAAACATTCATGATATAAATGAATGTGTAGAGATAGAATCAAATAATAGTTTTCCATTCTTGAGTGAATATGAATAGTATCTTGTATGACTTCATTATTTTAATCCACTACTAATATAGTGATGGCATAATCCTTCCCCTTTATCATTTGGATTTGGTGGGTGATGACCTTGAATACCCTTGAGGACTTGAGGTTTACTACCCCAGCTTTCATAGTGCCCTTTCTCCCTATAGTTGTAGAATTAGACCTCGTTTGGTTCTCTCCTTTTATCCACCAAATTATCATGATTTCTCATGTCGTTTCAAAATTCATGAGCTTGGTGGTCTTCTCTTCCACTCATGAAACTTTTCCCAGTCACATTAAGGTTGTTCCCATGATACTTCTTCCCACGTTCTTGACATATGGGTGGTTTATTATTCTTTCCACCTTTCTAATTATATCCTTTGTCCGAAAACACTATATTTCATTTATTATCACCATATCTTTGGAATCATTCTCCAAAATCCATCTATACATTGAGAACACATCGAAAAACTTCATCAAAACATTGAAAGTCTATTTTAAATATGTGGTTTTAATCTACTAAAAAATATGCCCATTTTTATATCGTTTTTGATAAAAAAAACTTGAATCGTACCATGAAAACCTTGTGAAATTTTCTTCAAATAAATTGAATGATTCTCCTTATTTTTTTTATCTCTATGAACACTCTACCTCTTTTCACGAATAATTAAATGGAAATACTTATTAACAAACATTACGTTATATTCTTCCCACTCCATATCTTCATTTATATCCCTTAGATTTGTGTTCTTAATTAACACCCACCGTTGGTAGGCCTCTCCATATAGATGAAAAATAGATTGATTCACCTTCTCTATCTTAGAATAGTGAATCATAGAAAAGATCTTATCGATTGATTTGACCCATTTTTTTGTGTCTAGTGGATCAATAGATCCACTGAATGTCAGTGGTCATTTCCATATAAAACATTGGATGGACAGTTTCTCATTCTTATGAAAAGGCAGACATTCCACATTTTTAGGTTATTGTTTATTACCTAATATAGATGGGTTATCATCACCATAAATGTTTGAACTCCACCTCCCAAATCATTGGGAATTTCATTCGAGGAATCATTTCATTGTCCCTCGAATGGGTTTTTGTCCTAGTTTCTCATGGTCCCAACCATTTTCTAAAATATAATCGGTTATGAAAAAACATAAGTCAACAAGTCATGAATATATAATTTATTCCTTTTTTTAATTATGTCTAAATGAATATCTTTTTGGATCCCTATGTTTATAATTTTTTGAAACAAATATTTTCTGGTTCTCACTTATACATAGTATCATACTAAGGTTTTTCATCAATTTTCTATAATCATAATTCCCAAATTAACTAAATTTTCCTATTATACCAATTATAGAAACCTAATTTTCACTAATAAATATTACATCAATTTAAAGTCCATTGGTAATAAGTTTTATGGTGAAGATTTTGGATTCCAAAAGTATTGTTATTCTGGTCAAGGAAGTTTGAGAAGAAATAAAATCACTTCACTTTGTAAAAGTGGATGAGGAAAGATAAGTAATTTTTAATAATTTCCTTGGTAAATCTGACGAATCTTTGATGGTTTTTATTTCAAAAATATCCTTTGTAATATATACATATTATGATGCATGATTTACAAAAAAATGGGGAAAAGTCTTTGTCAATCAGCATGGTTGGTATTGCTGAAGCAGGTGTCTAAGGTTTCATTTTGAAAGGTGGATTTCCTTTAGGATGTCATCAAAATTTTGAAAATACATGAATTTTTTGAAGATGGGATTCTTGATGTAGATATTTCAAAGACATGAAAAATGTGGATGGTGTTCTCTACGACTACGAAGAGCTTCATGAATAGCCAAGGAGAAGAGATATTCAAGTGAGCATTGCAGCGGTGAAGAGTATTGCAAGTGGATCATTGTGGTAGGGGAAAATGTTTTTATGGAACACTCCATGATTACAATTATCATTACAATATAGTAAAATTTTCATGGAGCTTGATGAAATAGAGAGAATTTTAGTGTAAATTTAGATTCTTTGCAATTTGGTGTTGAGGTAGTGTTGAGGTGGTTATGAGGTGTCTATAAGGTTCTAGAGTCGATGAGAAACACCTATAGATAGTCACCTACCCCCTTGACAAGAGCAGAGAGACTCAAATAGAATTTTAGGACTGTCAAATTGCGAAAAAGGGTTGTGAAGGAATTGAGCTCTGAAAAGGCAGTAAGCTTTGTGAAGGTAAGGACCTTTACGGTGGGCCCCTGAGATTTGTGAAAGATGTGAACTTTTTAGAGACTAATATGAACTCAATGAAATAGTGAGATATGGGAACTATTTATCTCTATGAACTAGTGATCACTGTGAACTGGAGTGCTCTGTGAAGTTCGGAGTTTTGTGAAGGAGTTCAATGAGATGAAAATTTGAGTACCCATTTTATGTGGTATGTGCTTTCTATGTGTTTCAAGATTAGACAGGGGTATTAGAGTATGTATCATTACGATGTCTATGAATTTCTTCTCAGCTTCTAGGTAGGAAATAGAATAATTGTTTTAAGTGATTAGATTTGTGAAATCTTGTTAAGAAGCACACAAATATTGAATTACCCTATTTGTGCTAAGAGGGTTCACACATTCTTTTGTATTGTTTTACAATTTTTGCACGAATGTAAGGGTACCTCCTAATAATTTTATTCTACATAAAAGGATTTTTTTCTAGTGGATTTTGTGGTACTTGTTTATTTTTCTACCATACCAATGACGTTTGTACTCTTGTTGAGAAGTGAACCTTTTAAATCCTGTTTTCTATTAGAATTTGTGTTTTGATTGTGTTCAGTAGGTAAAGAACTCTTTATTTGGAGGGTAAGGTTTTATCAAAAACCAGGGAAAATATAAGAAAAATATATCAATGATTAACCCCGTCCTCCTCTCAGTGGTACTTGGATCCTGACTAGGCAACTTCAATTGGTATCAGAGTGACAGGTTCCCATCATTTGTTGTCTCTTATAGTTTTTAAGAGAATTTTTGATGGAGAATATGAATTTCATGAATTGTAATGGGATTCTAATATTTTACTTGAATAATTATCATATCTAGAAATATACAATGATTCCTTATATTATGTCTCTTGGGTATGAAGTTCTTGACGCTACACATGGTGGATTTCCTACTATTAATGAGAAGGTTCCTCTTACACCTACCAATATGATGAATCTTGAGAATGATGTAAGAGATAAAAATGCATTACTATTATCTCTTTAATAGAGTGGGTTTTTAAGAGTGAAAATTCTCTATAAAGCTAAAGGAATCTCGGATAAGTTTACGAACATTTATAAAGGAAATAAAAAACTAAAGAAGGAAAGACTTCCAATTTGGAGGCAGACGTATGAAGACGTAAAATGGGGGAGATTGAATTTGTTGGGGGTTTTATTTATGAGGATAAATAATATTTCTAGTAAAATCAGTTGTTTTATTGAAAATATGCAAGATTCAATGGTGGCTGGAAAGTTCTTGAAAATTATGCCCGACATGTTTGATGTTAAATTTTCATCATTGGAAGACAGAGACCCTAAAACATTATCTTTATAGGATTTTCATATCCATATCAACACTTATAAATTGATAAGGTATAAAACTATGAATATAAAAAAATGATGGAGAAATATATTTTAGGGTTGAAAATGAAGAGAAGTGAATGAAAATTAATATCATATATAAAGCTGGTAAATTTGATTCTGAAGATAAAGAATGTAAAAAAATTTGTAATTTTATCATTGTTTTATAAGAATGTGAAAAAAGGTATAGAGAAATACTAGAGGAAACTCCCCATGGAATTTTTTAAATGTGGAGTCATTGGGATTTTTTTGGAAAAATATCCCCAATGAAAGAAATAAGAAGATAGTGATGAAGATGGAAGAATTCCATGATGGTTATCGAAGAAACCGAGTGATGAAGAAAAATATTCTACCAGAGGAAAGGATAAAACATTTTTCAAATCAAAAAGAAGAATTTTTTTCTATTGATGATGAAGAATACTTTAGAAAACTTGAATATGAAAAATATTTTGATAAGTAACCTAGAAAGAATAACATTATTGCAGTACTGGTTAATGAAAATTATGCAGGCATAAATTCTATTGAATAAAAAATTGAACATGAATATCATATGAAAGAAGAGTATAATGAATGTTTAATAAGGGTTAGAAGGCTAAGAAGTAAAATATGAAGTTCTTAAATGAAAATTCATCATTAAACAATCAACTAGGTTTTCCTGAGGTGAAAGTAAAGCTTGTAAAAGAGATCGATGATCGGAAGAATTTTCTTCAGAATGAAAATAATCTTAATGAACATATAAATGTAAAGTTGATGGCCAAATAAGAAGAGTAGGAACATGTCTACCTGAAACTATATAAAGATGAATAAAATAATATAAATTTCAAATGCTCTATCTATGAAGATGGTGAAATTTCTAGAAGGAATAAACTAGAGAAGGATCAACAAAAGTTACCGTTAGAGGTTGAAAGAATGATAGAAATAGTTCTGATAATAACAAAGCTATAGAGGCTATGTATGTGCCCAAAGTTAGCAATGTTGAAAAATCAAAAGTATCCAAATATCGTGGTTCCAAAAATATATCTTCTACCGATGTTTTTGATAAGTCTGAACAGAAATACGAGTTGAAAATTAAAGTTACGATTTAAATCAAGAAGGTAGTGGTCATCAGAGTTCTGTTAATAAGGTTGTTGAGAATCAATTTCACACCTCTGGTCAATATGGAAATTTTATAAGGTAATACTCATTTTATGGACACTAATGGTATTTTTTTAGATTCAAACACATTGAAAGTATGCTTTCGTTCAACCCACAAAATTACTACTTTTCCACAAGTTATGGAAGACATGGTTTGAGGGGGATTGAGTCCTCTTAAATAAAGAAGTTTGATAAGGATGTTTAGAAGAAATTTGAGGGGATGGTGTGAAAGTTGAAAATAGGTTATAACCATTGGAAACTATTTATGAAATATGTGACCATCCTTGACATCTTTCTAAGGGATGTATTTTTTTGATTCCTACCTAAAAAATGGTTCTTAACAAATCATAGATGTTGGAGGTGAAGAATAAAAAGGAAGAATAGAATTCTCTTATTGATGAAACCACAATGAAAGCTATAAAAGGAGAACTTCCATGGATTATTGATAGTGGGTGTTCTTATCAAATGATAGGAGACTTAATGTTTTTAAAGAATGTGAAAGACTTCAATGAAGTAACAGTTACTTTTGGTAATGATGAATCTCTAAGGATCAAAGGTTTTGGATTATCCATCAGTGGGAATGTAAAAAATAAAATCTTGGAAAACATTATATGTTGATGAGATGAAACAAAATATACTGCGTGTTTCACAACTCTGTGATGATGGAAACATTTTTGTCTTTAGAAAAGATGGTTTTGTTGTGAAATGTGAGAATGATGGAAAGGTAGTTATAAGAGGCCAACATAAAAAGGGAATTTCTTCTAAGATGCTGAATTAAAGAACTATTTTTACATGGGTATTGTGGTTGAAGATCAATTATGGAATAAAAGTCTGGGAAATATGTTTTAGAGAAACATTAACAAGTTATAAAAGTGAGATAGTGTCTGAGATATTCATAATTTTTAAAGAAAAAGAGATTGGTGTTGCGCTATTTGTGAGAAAGGGATGATTACAAACTCTTTGCATAAGAGGGTTGACATTTTTTCAAAATGACACTTGAAACTTATACATTCTGATATTTTTGGACTAATGAGGAAGAAGTCAAAAAATAGAGATAATTAATTCATTATTTTCATTAATGAATTTACTCGCATTACTTGGGTTATGTTTATGAGACCTCAGTTAGATGCTCTAAAAATGTTTAAGAGCTTACGGATGAAATTATGGAAGTATTTTGACTATTCAGTGAAGAAGATGAGAAATGATAATGATGGAGAGTATAATAATTAAATGTTTGAAATTTATCGTAAGAAGCATTGAATTTGGAATGAGTTTAGTTAACCGTACATACCTCAACAAAATTGGTTTAATGAAAAAAATAATATAAGTTCGGTGGAAATGGGTAGAAATATGTTACTTGAACATAGTATTTCTCATTATTATTGGAGGAAATCCATGATCATTGTTGTGAATATTCATAACTGATGTTTATATAGGACAGATTTAGATATGACTCCATATGAAATGTTCTATGGAAAAAAGTCAAACTGTTAACCACATAAAAGTATTTTGGGGTCTGTGTACTATAAAGAACAAAGGTGTAAACCTTGGTAATTTTGATAAATGAGGTGCAGATGGAGTTTTTCTTGGATGCACTCTATAAGGAAGATGATATATTTGTTTCAATAAAAAACATGAATAATTTTTTATTCATTTGATGTTAATGTTGATGAAAGGTTTGATAGGGAAAATCAGTCTCATGATAATGTGGAAGTTGATCAGGATAAGGAATGTTTTGTTAAAATTTTTGATAATGATGTCGATAGAGGTAATACTACTCAAGTAGAAGAAACAGACAGACCAATTTTGAGTGATTTGGATGAAATTTAAACAACTCATCCCAGGTTATGGAAGAAAGTAGAGGCACATAACATTATTGGATATCAACATCAGAGGGTTCAAACCATAAGAACAAATAATGATGTAACACATACATCTTTGTATTCAAAAGTGGAACCAAATTATGTGAATGATGCTTTTTAAAATCCATAATGGGGTTGTGATATGAATGATTAGATTTGTTAGATTAAAAATAATGATACTTGAGAACTTGTAACCAAGACAAATAAAAAATATATTATTGGTACATAATGGTTTTTCCAAAACAAGTTGAATGAAGAAGGTGAAGTGATAATGAACAAGGAATGATTAGTTTCCAAAGGATACTCACAAATTTATGGCTTAAATTTTGATGAATCCTTTACTCTGGTGGAATGGTTAGAATCAATTATAATATTTGTTTTTAGTGCTACACAACAGGGTTATAATATCTTTCAAATTGAGGTTAAATTCTCATTCATGAATAGTGGTCTTAATGATGCAGTCTCAATTGAACAACCTTGTGGATTTGTTGTTGTTAAAGATGAAATTTAAGTGGGTAGTTTAAAGAAGTATTTATACATAATATAACAAGACCAAAGGGCATGGTATTAAAAATTGTATACTTTCTAGAGGAAGATAAATGTTAGGAAATGTAGAGTTAATAATAATATTTACGGCAAGGAATGTCAGGAGTTATCTCTAATCGTAACTGTTTATGTTGATGAAATTATATTTTCTGGGAATTATTAAAGATATTTTTAATGATTTTATAAGGAGACGAAGAAGTTTTTTGAAATTTCCATTCTAGGAGAAATGAAATATTTTCAAGGGTTGTAAATCATACATAACAAGAACAATATATTTGCTTCTCAAGAAAACTATGCGAAGGAACATATAAAGCGGTTTGTCATGGAAAATTAAAAACTACTTTCCATAATAATTACAATGGGAAAAAGTTTTCTAAATATATATAAGGCATGGATGTTGATTATAAAGTGTATCGAAAGATGATTGGAAGACTATTATATTTGACTGCCTCAAGAGCAGATATTTTTTATATTGTTACCTTAGGTGCAATATTTCAGAGTGCTTTGAAAGAATCACATTTTATTGAAGGGAAAATATTTCTCATATATATTACAGGAATAAAAAAAATTGAATCATGTATGATGGCTCAAAAAATATCAATCTTTTCAGATATTCCGATGTTGATTGTCTAGGAAACATTGATGATAGAAAATCCACATCTGGTGGAGGATTATTTCCCCGGAAAATTTGTGTTGGTTGGTATACAAAGAAAAAGATTTCAGTAACTCTTTTCTTGGATGAAGTATAGTATTTTTAATCGATTCAAGTTGCTACCCAATTATTTTGGATGAAGACACAGTTGGAGGATCATCATTGTGAAGCAAATTTACCCTTTATCTTGGGTTTGTATAATCAAAGTGCAATCAATATAACACGGAATCCGGTATAACATTCTCGTTCAATGCATATTAACTTCAGGTACCACTTAATAAAATATCATGTGGGGAATAATGAGTTGATGTCCGAGTATGTTCATACATCAGAACAAGTTTTTCACATTTTTACCAAACCTCTAAGAAGGAAACAATTTTCTAAATTGAGGTTGAACATGGGAGTCCAACCTTCTTCTCATCAAGGTTGAGGTATGTGTTTCAGTACCCACTCTCATCATACATCTGTATAGTGTTTTCAATTAGAGGATTTTTTTAAAAAATATTTCCTTATCGAAGCATGCATATAGGGGTAGTTGTGTGTATGCTATGAATCCATCATGTAAGTGTGTGAAGTATTCTAACCATTTGTGGGAGTGGTTTTTAAAAACAAAATTTTTTTCTTCCATGAATGTTGAAAAAGTGGAGAAAGCTAAGTAATAATCTTGAAGAAGGTTGAGGAGGAAAGTTGATTTGGTTTCTTAGTCACTGCTATTAGACAAAATTTTCTTTCTGTCAAAAATTCTTATTTCATATAATGAGTTACCTCACATAGGCAGATAATTTTTGATAAGTAATTCATTCCTTGTGGTTTCAATGTTTACTTATTTATGAATCATGGTTGAAAAAAAATCCATATGGAGATATTTTTGGGACCTTGTTGTGTTATGATGTTTTTGGATGCACGAAGTATTATCATTTGTAGTCAAGGAATCTTGATATTAAAATAAATCACTTTACATTGTATAAGTGCATGAGGGAATATATGGAAGTTAAAATAGTTTCCATGGTAAATATAATGATGAATTTTTGTTCTATATTTCCCAAATATCATAATTCATTGGGTTAAATTATAATTAAAGATTTATAAAGGAATAGGGTGGAAAGTTTCATTCGCTCAGCATCGTTGGTTTTGTTGAAGCAGGTGTCAAAGTATGGATTCATGTAGTATATTTCACAATGAAATAAAGAATGGTGACGGTGTTCTCTATGACTCTGATGAGATTCATGAATGGAAAATCTGAAGAGATTTAAAAGTGATCATTGTGGATATGAAGATAATTGTGAGTGGATAATTAAGGAGGCACAATGTTTTTTAAGGAACTATCTATGATTATGATGAGATTTGGGATATGGGGAAATTTCCTTAGTGCTTTATGAAATAGAGATAATTTCGACAGAAATTTCTGTGCCCTGAGATTTGGAATTTATGTAGCGCTGAGGCGGATGGAAAGTTATAGATTCAATGGGAAATGACTATGAATTCCCCTCACACCCTATTGAATTGTAGAGAGACTCGATGAGAATTTTAGAATGCTTGAATTGTAAATAAGGTTCGCAAAGGTAGTGATATCTGTGATGGTAGTAATATTTACAAAGGGACGGAGATTTGTGACGAGCCGTTGAGTTTTAAGAAAGAAGTGAACTTTAGAAGGACCAACATGAGCTCTATGAACTGGTGAGGTATGAGAACTAGTGATCTCTATGAATTAGTGAGCACTAAAAACTAGAGTTCTCTGCGAAGTTAGGAGCATTGCGAAGGAGCTCTGTGAAGGATCTCTAGGAGTTGAAGATTTGACTACCAAATTTAAGTGGTAATTGATTTATTAGTGGATCAAGTTTAGATTGGGGAATCAGACTAAGTATCAGAACAATGTTTAGGAAGATCTCATCAGCTTCAAGGTAAGAAAGAGATGAATTATTTTAAGAGATCAGATTTGAGAAATGTAGTCAAGAAGCATAGAAACATTAAATTACCCTATATTTGATAAGAGTGTGAACACGTGCTTTCATATAATTTTACAATTGTTGGACTAATTAAAGGGTACTTCTTACTCATTATATTCATCATCAAAGGATTTTCTTCAAGTGGATTGTGTTGTACTAGATTTTTTTTGTACCATACCTAGGATGAAGCTACACTTTTTGAGTAGTGCACCTTTAAAATCTTGTGTTCCTATGGATATATGTTCTAATTGGGATCTATAGGGATATAAATCTTTAACATGAGGTGAAGTTTTCTTCAAAAAGTAGTAAACATAAAGGAAAAAAATATCACTAATTCACCCCCTCTCCCTCTCAGTGATACTTGGATCCTTATTGGGAAACTTTAAAGACAAAAAATATAAAATCATTACAAAATAAGGACCAAAGGTTTAGTGTCTTCTTAAAATTATTACCACATATAAAATTTAAAAAAATAGAATCAAAATTTTATTTAATTTATTCTTCTCTAGATTCTTATTGGACTTTGAATTCTCGTTAATACATGTAGTCACATGAGGATATACATCAAAAAGGGGTGAGATAACAGCCCAGTAAAAAGATAGATAAGAATATGAAATTATATAACAAGTGGTGAGGATAATCTTTATCATCATAACATCCACATAGGATCATAATTCTGAGATTGAGCATTAATAAACTTATTGGAATGTGAAAATTCATAAACATGAGACATCATGTCTTAGTAGTCAACTAACACACATAGTATTGAACAATTCTTTCCTCATTTCATGTATATTTCACTTTGGATCATTTGGTTCTTCATATTACCCAATTAATTGGTGTGTTATATAATTATGAGCACACTCATCACATCCTAACATTTACATGGAGTTATGTAATTCTGGATGCAACCATCACATCGCAACATTTACATTATCATTCCTTCCACATAGAACATATATCAGTCATGAACATATAATAACCCATGGGAAGAAATAGGTTTCCTTCATAATCATACATTCACAACATTTAGGTTCCCAAATCAAATATCTAATAACATTCATGATATAAGAATCATCAACCTTGAGTGAGGAAATCAATATTGAGAAGTAAATGGTGTGTTTTTTTGAATGAATAGTTCTTTTGGAAAACATTAAGATTATTATAAACACAATTAAGAAACATTTATATCCCATAAAATGTAATATAATGGTGAAGAAATTATTTTTATTGAACATACATACTGAAAATGGCTTGATAGTGGGATAACCCAAAGAAAGGGAGTGGGGTTTGAGAATTCCCCTTACCATTAGTCTAAATGATTCCTTCACTTTAATATCCTGTATAATCATATGATATTAAATAATTAAAAATTACATAACCTTTTATATATTAATATAAATCTTTATGGTTTTATTAATTTCTTTTATGGTCTTTTGGATGAGTTATAGAGTTCATTTCATTGTTCTGGAACATTCATTTTCATGGTTTTCATGTTCAATTGACTTGTATACATGAATGGAAGTTCATGGAGAATGAGGATAAATATCCAAAATTGATATTATACTTTATTAGTATTATTAAATAATTCTATATAATTTGGTTGTATGTCATTAAGATGAATTATTAGATAAAATCTTAATGATGATCAATTTACTTTATTTTTTTGGTTTTTCGACCATAATGAACTCATTTTGTATTATCATTTAGTATTATGAGAATTAGTTATTTACAAAACTTAAAAATTGTAATAACATAATCGTTTCAATTTGAATTAAACTATTTAATCTTTTTATTAATGTCCATGAATTTTATCAATTTCTCACTTTATGCATTTATAGTTTTGACTGTTTGTAAAACATTCATGATAGCATTCTTCAAGATCATTCTTCTTTAAAATATCATAATTATTATATCATTAATTTTACTATTATGTATTATTTACAAATATTAACAATTTTTCAAATTCAATGCATGATATTTGTTGTCATTATCGTGGAAGATAAAATTGATAATAAGCATGATACGAAAATTCTTGACCATTGAATGGGTGTTTCTTAATTAATGAATTATAGTTTAATATAACTAGAATTAAATTAAAAAACAAATAATAATTTACACATTTATATAATATTATACCATTAACAATGTTCCTATAGTAATTCATCATATAATTTCATATTATTGTTTAATTATGTGGTTAAACCGACCCAAACCTGAATATACTCTAATGTAATGAATGATTATGGGGATATTTTATTATAATATCATTATGAAATTATTATAATGATCTAGTATAGTTTTCATTAGTTTGATATATCATAATTTCGTAGAATTATAAGAATATGTAATGAATTTGAAGATATTACACAATTTTAATAACAAATTTTCCTCAGAGTGTGGTTATTTTAAATGATTATATTAAAGAGGATTGTTTGTTGATAATATCATTAATAGGTTATATATTTTTTCATACCAAAAACATAATAATGTCCTAAAAATCATATATATACCCTAATAATAAACATTATTCCATACTTAGATGACGATGAAGGCAGACTAAACAAATTACATCATGGACTTGGTAGTCCACACAATGCACGAACGATGGTTTTTTTCATAATAGATTGTGTATATAAATTAATAATTACAATAAAATTAATATATTAATACTATATTATATAAATTAAACTAATATAATTATATTATTTTGGTAAGAATAAATTTGAATTTAGATAATTGAGAAGAAAAACTATATTGTTAATAATACATAGATCAAATATTTGAATATTCTTTTGAAGTATTGTTGGAAATGATGGAATTTTGTTATCTAATGTTGGCCAAAATCCTTTTAAATTGGGATAGGGTTATATTATAATACAAAGTGTGTATTTTATATTAAAAAATTTAATTATATATGTGACATGAAGTGGTAAAGATGTGACCCTTTTATGTGTGAAGAAAATGGTAGCTCTGGGAGTAAACCTTACAACTTCAATAATGTAGGGTTAATATTAAAAAGAATAAGGATAAAAAAATTAAAACAAATGAGGATATTTCAATGTTTATGGAAATAAAAATACCATAACCACTCCTTTCGTAGACAACATTGAGTTTTTCATGTTTTTTAAAAAAAATCCTTACACTCGTGCATACTTTTAACTTGGTAATTGATTTATAACCTTATTAATCAATTATAATGAAATAATTTACACTATTTCCCCTTTTATGTCATTTAATAAATATAATTGCAATTTTAAAAATTATTTTTTCAAATTTTTTGAAATGTTAATTTAAAAAATTAAACACTTAATCATGTAAAAACAGTTTTTAGATAAATATTGTTTCTTTAGATTTTAATTTATATATAGTTAAATTATCTTGGATACTAATTATAATTGAATAAATAGATATATTATAAAAAAATAAAGGATATGGGGATTTTAGGGCAAGTAAAATTCTAATAACCCTCTAAAATACATTATTCAAAGAAAATACCAAAAATAGTTTTTTATATAAATGTTACATTTTAATTAGTTATAAAAACTTTTAACATGCGTTTTCTAGTTCACAATAAATTTTAATATGAATAATGTTACTGAAAAAAATAATATTTAATTAATTAAAATGTTTATAAAATCCATTGTCATTCTTATTTAATGATCAAGTCTTTCAAATTTCTTGTTTCCTAAAAGCCGTATTTTTTTTACAGAAATCTAAAATTTTTAGAAAATGATTATAAATTCATACTATGTAAATATTGATATTAGGAATTAAAAAATGATTTTCATTTTTATAAAATTAAAATTCCACATTTTATAAATCTACATTTTTTGTAAGATCATGAAATAAAATTGAAACATCATTCTAATTTGAAAATTACATTTTCATTTATTAACTATTGTTGTTCATATTTGATATAATCTTCCAAAAAAACTGGTGGTAAGTAATAATTAATATAAAAAAATTAGTAACCATCATTTTCTTAAATCATAAATACTCAGAAATTATATAATTTTTATTTTGATAGAAAAACAACATGACAGCATGTTATGGCACAGAACCATCGCTGGAAACGTAGGATCACGAAGGTCTGAAAAAGTGAAGGCCAAGAGCGTCTCTAAGAGCGACGTCCACACCACCTGGGGGCAGGGATCCAAGGGAGTGGAAAGTCGAGAGGGAAGATTTCTGAGTCGCCCTAGAAGTCAAAAAATCAGCTAGTCGGTTACCCTCACACCGCATGTGGAGGATCTAAGTATCATGAAGGATGAGAGACATGTACTTGAAAATGAGATAAGTGATGTTCCAAGGTGGGGGTGTCTTTTTAAGGGATCTCCAGATGATTTCTGAGTCTGTTTCCACGATGGTGAGAGGGATAGCCCGAGATAGGCAGAGCTCTAATCCAATATGCAAGGCTTTGGCTTCGGCTACTAGAGAGTCACCCATCCCAAGGTATGCATTGAAAGTGAGGATGACTGAACTCGTATTGGACCTAACGGCCCCACCTCCCCTCATGATGCCCTGGTCGCAAGCCTCATCTGTGTTGAGTTTGAGTCCATCAGGAGGAGGGAACCACTTGACCAATGACCCTAAGGGTGAATGGGATGGAGGGTCCTGATGTTGCAGCATTGCAATAAAATGTCTAAGGGAAGGCACCGACTCTAGGTGTTTATGGAGGGAGCCCAAATTGGAAGCGAGAAACCTGGTCCTAACACCCAAATCCTGGAGGTAGGGACAAGACTCGTGGTTCCTTGCATGGTTCTACAGTTTCCAAATGCACAAAAATCCAATGGCTATCAGAATTGACTTCCCATCAGCCTCATGTCTTGAGGGGGCTCCATGAAACTAGTGGTAGAAGAAATCCTCAAAAGAAAAGGCCACCCATGGAAGGACCATGAACTCTTCAAGCACACTCCAAATATGGTCGGCCTAGTTGCTGTGGAGGAAGAGATAGATTGGTAACTCCTCCTTAGGGGATGATAAATAGATGCATCGTGAGTCCATAGAGATACCTTTTTCTTTGATGGCTATTTTTATTGGAAGGGAATTGTACCAGACTCTCCAGATAAGAAAACTGAATTTGGGAGGGATATATTTTCCCCATAGAGTACAGCACCAAGGGTCGCTGGCCGATTGCACAAAGATGATATTCTTATAATCATTTTCTGAAAATATAACTGAATGAGAGAACCTGAAAATGCACCTATCTGGAGATCTGTCCATGAAGATTTCAAAGAAACGGTCTTCATGGGCTGGGCTCAGCACATGCCTAAGGAATGAGTGGTGGAGGGAAGCCTCGCTGACCAAAATAATAGGAGCTGGGTAGCCCAAGAAAGAAAGAAGACCAACACCCCAGTTTTATTCCCCAAAATTGATCTCTCCCTACCTAAGAATCCAAAGAGAGTGATGACGGAGAGAGGACACCTGATCATGGATAGAACTCCACAGAGTAGAAGGAAACCTATCATTTTCCCTCATGCCAAAACCATACATCCCTCTAATGAAGCGGCCCCATACAGACTGGCCCTCAATGAACTCCCATGATAGTTTACCTTGAAGAAGAAACATAGACTCGTCCAAGCTTCTCACATTGATGTCTCCATGATCCAGGGGTTTGGTCAGCTTATTCCAAGAGGCCCATCTGAATTATCCATCACCATGAGCATCTGAGAGAGACGAGTTAAAAAAGGACTCCAGCTGTTTGAGGACAGACCATAGAACCTTAGACAATATGTTCATAGTAATAGAGGACAAGATGAAATTTATTAGAGTGGTCCTACCCCCAAAGGAGAGGAACCAGTTCTTCCAGTTATTGATGCAGTTTATGCTCCTGTTGGAGAGATCCTCGAAGAAATGGACATGAATCCTCCCCGGGGCAAGGCAAACCCCCATGTATGTTAAGGTAAATTGTTTCTCATGGATTCCAAAAGTGCTTTCAATGGATCTCATGGGTCTTCTTGGCCATCTCGAAGGGAGCATGATGCCACTTTTTCCCAGTTGATTAATTGTCCACTCCACTTGGCATAAGCATCTATGATCTTCATGAATCCTCTAATGGAGGGGCTCTGCCCATTTATGAATAACATTAGTTCATCTGTGAAAAAAAGGTGGGAGACACTCGGGATGTGCGAACCGCAGAGAAAAGGCCGAATAACACCATGTTGCATGGCTTGGGGAAGTGTCTGCTAAGGGTGTCTTGGGCCAGAAAAGAAAGGGTCGGGGAGAGAGGGTCCCCCTGACGTAAACACAAAACCGAATTGATGAAACCACACGGTTTCTCAGCATAAATGATGTTGAACCAGGCCGATCTGTAGCAGTGGAAGCAGATATCAATAGAATCTTTAGATACCCACATGAACCTCATGGTACGAGTGATAATATTCTACTCCATACGGTCATATGCTTTGTCCGTGTCTAGCTTGATGATTAAATTTGAACCCACGACCTTTCTGTTGATGTCCCGAACAATATTTTGGGAAACCCAAACAGGCCCTTGGATTGATCTCCCTTTGACAAAAGCATGTTGTTCCTCTGATATCCATTGATTAGTACAGTTTCCAAGCCGGTTGTTAATGACAGAAGCCAGAACCTTGTATGCAAAATTACAAAAGATGATGGGCCAGTATTACGAGATAGATGAAGGAGAGATAACCTTGGGGATCAAAAGAATGGTGGTTGTGCTGGATACCAGTGGGAGAGAGTCGCCTCTAAAAAAGTCTTGGATGTCCTCAGAGAGATCTTTCATTATGATGTTCTAGGAGGAAATAAAGAAATATCCCGGAAAGCCATCTAGGCCAGGAGCACTATAGGGGTTCAGAAGATTCACTACTCCCCATATTTCCTTCTCATTCGGGATATTGCTAAGAGTATCATTAGCTTTATTGGTAATGTTGTGGGGGATTGATCAGAGATCTCTTCCTGCCCGGAGGGGTATCCATCCTGGAAGCAGGGGAAAGGATCACATAAGAGGTTTTTGAAGTGGGAACAAACCATACCCCCAAGAACCGCCATGTCACTGGTAAAATAGTCGTCCTAGAGCCTGATGTTGGGCCCGTGAGCCTAGTGCTTCTCTTTCAAGAAGGTGTGTAAGTAGGCAGTGTTCCGATCCCACTCTCTCAGCTAGGAGACACGAGCACTTTCGCGGAGACACCGCTCCTGTTCTAGAATTATCTCATTGAGATGTAGTTTCTTAAGGGAAAGGGTGGAAAAGGAATTATCATCCCATTGATCTTCGAAGGATACTTCAATACTCTAGATGTCATTGAAAATTTCGTCTTTGTCTGAATGGTTGGGTTCAAGGTAGGGGGACCAATAAAGAAGGGCTTGTTTCAAATGTCGAAGTTTCTTGTGAAGCCTCACCCAGATGCTTTGTTGGCAAGGAGAGTTCGAGGAAAGATCCAATGTCTCTAGAAATATCGGGTTCCGAGTCCATGCTTTAGAGAAAAAGAACCGCCTCGATCTTGGGGGGGACTTGTCTCATGAGAAGAAGGAGTGGGGAGTGGTCCGACAGTGCCCGAACCATGTGACAGACCCCGGTGTTCGTAAAGGCCGAGATAGCCTGAAGGTTACCTAGGCATCGGTCGAGTCTGCACCAGGTACTCCTATTCCCTCGTTGGTTGTTGCACCATGTGAATTTATAACCAGTGAGGCCGAGGTCAAGGATCCCCTCATATGCTATGAAGGAGGAGAAGGTCATCCTTTCATTGAGGGGGAAGGATAAGCAATCTTTCTTTTCTGAGGCATGCATAGTTGTGTTGAAATCACCACCCACTATCCATGGAACCTCCCCCAGGTTGAAGAGGATAAGATCTAACTAGATTTCTCTCGCTGATTGGCATCGCACTTGGCATAGATAAAGGAGGAAAATACGGTGAGGCTTCCGTCCATCACTTTGACCGAGAGGTGTTGATCAGATGATGCCAACAGATCGACCCTCAAACCAGAATGCCAGAAAATCTAGATGTGTTCATTAAGCAGGACGCCATGAAAAAAATAGTGAAAACCAATCCCTTTAGCAAACTTTCCAATCATGGGAGGGAAATGTTTGGGTTCTAGGACCACAACAATCGAGGTGTTGAATTTATACCTCTCCGACGAAAGAAAGTCTGTCTTCACTCAGGAACCAAGGCCATGAGGATTCCAAAGGATGAGTGAGATCATTCGAATAGGGTGTGCCTGGTAATGGCCTCGGGCGGCGAGGGCATTTGGCAAGGCTCCGGTGGGTGAGCATGAGCATCTCTGGTCTGAGATCTGGTGAGGATTCTTTTAGATGAAGTTTTGTGGGAGAGGGGTGAGCTAAAAGGACTGACAGAGAAAAGGTGAGGGCAGCCTCTTCTCATGGATGCTTGGCTTGGAGGAGAAGGGTCCTCCACAAGTGATAAGACCTCCAAAGAGTTGGTTGTGGGGATAGGTGAACAAGTGGGGACCAGAGACCATAGCTGGGAAGGAGCACACATCCTAGCTAGGGCAAGGGGATGAATGTCCAAAGGAGAGGAGGCTTGTGAAAAAGGAAACATAGCTAAGTAGGGGGAGGAGAAGGGGAAGGGAGGGGCCACGCTCGAACATGGGAGCCAAGGGGGGAAGCAGTATTGAGGTTGTGGAGGGAAGGGCGGGGATGAGGGCCATGTAGGGGGAGACGTTGGCGCATCCAGAGGGAGAGATAGTGAAGAGAGAGGGTGGGAGGAAGGAAGGAGAGGAGGGAGCGGAAGGGGAAGAGGGAAGCGGAGTCAGGGCCAGGGGATGGGGGAAATCCGGGGCCACCGCACAGACATGCCGAGAGGCCGTCGTGGAGGAGGTTTCGCCTCTCTCATAATAATGTGGTCACTTTCTTAAAACATAATTATGTGTCACATATAAATAAATTTTTTGGAATTTTTTTTCCTAGTAATAAATTATCTTATTATCTATTTAAGGTAAAATAATTTAATTTCATTCATACTAAATGGATCATTATCTTCTATACAAATATAATTCATAAATAAGTTACTCCTATCTATTTTCACAAATTAAATTTTGTGATTTTTAATGAGTATTCTTAAATATTTTTATTTTATCTAAATATATCATAGTTTCATCATAGTTTGTTGTTTCATGAAAACAAATTTATGAAACACATTTCTTTATTTAAAGGTGATCATATATTAAAATTTAGGGGTATTACAACTACCCCTCAATAGATACTACTCAACTTGGGTCACAAAGGTATAATATAATTATCTTAGATGATATGTTTCATGCAAGTGTATTCAAATGGTTTGGTTAAATAGAATTCCATTCCAAGATATACGGGAAGACACTATACATGTTTTTACTGAAACATTAAATAACTAAACCTGTGATAACCTCGCTGCCAATGAGGTTTTTTCTATGCAATAAAATTACCTTACTAACCCATTAGGGTCTGTACTCACCCCTTTCAAAATGGACTATATCTTCATCGTCATCATATAATCCGTAAGAGCTACCACTATAATGAAAATTACTTATATAGATCATCCCAACTACTTATAATTTCACTAACTAATCATACTGAAATAGCATATTTGATTATTTTTTAACACTTTAAACAAATAAGACTCTATTATGAGTGAAAACAATCACACTAGTAGGCTTATATCCATGTGAATCCTATGTGCTTGATGTGATACATTAGATTCAACTTTCCTTTACTGGTCGAGACTAAAGATAAAAAAATTACTCTCTTACCAATGGGACATAAGTTTAAAACCCAAACCCACAAGTCATAAATCTCAAACTGCATGTTCCCCACATTATGTGAAAATCATATTGATTGTGACATAACTAACTAGAAACACAAATATCTTAGACATGATTCCCTAGACTTCCACCAAAAATGTATTTCTGGTGCATCATCTTAGATTCCATCATAATACACAACACATCCCTTTTTATAAATTCTATCAATTTTTAAAACATTAATAAAAGACTTGGAATTTGATACCACTTTGTTAGGTACCAATTCGAGGGCCTCTTGATTGGTGCCCCAACATGGTTTTACACAAGACCTCAGGCACACCAACAAAATTGATTTAGGCCACTGACCGGAACTGAGGGTATCATAATGCATCATGGGGAGGTTATACCCCATTTTTTAAAGTATATGGTACATTATAAAATAACTAAATATCATCCATCACAATGAGCTGATAGTGTAAGAAATAAATGAAAATAAGATAAATAATAAAATAAATCTAGTTAATATAAGAACATCAATGCCATACAATACTCATCATGCACTAGGTCAACCACATATACATACCAGTATATAAATAAAAATATTACACTAGCTCTATGAATACATAGAGCCCCACCAAATCCCAATAATTTACCTCATCTGAGTTATCCACTCAACCATGCTATAATATGCCTCAACCTAATATTATGCTTACAATAACCATGTGAGGGAATCTTGTGTACCAATGTGCAGTGGTGGCTTGAGTTTGGTGTGAATTAAAAATATTAGGGAACCAAAAACATACTCCCAATCCAATTGTTATATGTTTTGGTATGTGAATGTGACATGGTCAATAAAAATAATAATTACCTCAATAATATATTAATCAATCCAACAAATCATACTTCATATCTATGTTGGAATTTATCTAAGTGCATTACAAGGACCATTCCGTCCCACCTTCCAACCATACCATTTCCTATCCTTAGGCTTGAGACCCTAATCATTCACACTTTATATGACCATTTTTGGGGTTACTCTGAGCAATTCAAGATAGAATACCAACAATATATAAATCATATCCCGGTGTACCCCATATATCTATTATTATTTGGATCAAACAACCAAATTCTCATCAAGAATTGATCTATAGACAAATCATTGACATTAGTGGCATCTATTAAAACACTATGTTTAAATAATTGTTAAATTATGATTCTCAAAATCTATGGATTTCACTAAATAAAACCATCACTCAAGTCACCATGAAAAAAGATTAGATCCCAAGCATCTTGGTAATCCAAATAAGGATAAAATTAAATCATTAATCTCAATTAGAAGGATCTAAATATTTTACTATGAATCACATCTAAATCATAATCATAAGAAAAATTAATTTCCCCATGTCTATGGGGTTGGATCTGAGATAGACTAGGAATCTGAGGGACACCTCATGTTATGGAAGTCCCATATAGACTCGAGATCGAATATCTGGGTCCCATGATTTCATTACATGGATTAATAGTAGTATCCCATTATATAGATCAAAAATAAAACAAATACCATTTTCTATGTAGTTTTATACAATTATCACATAAGGCCCATGGTCTCATCCTAAGAAACACCATTGGGAACCCATCACCCCTTCATCATATCAAGGCAATAGGGATGGTTCCAAGAGGCACATTTGGGCACCATATCTGTATCCAACATAACTTGTGAAACATATATAATAGTTAAGGGTTTGAAAAATATCTAACCTATTATCGTTATCACAAACCCTTTGGGAATAGATGTTTAGTGTGGGGTTCTAAGGTAACACCCACTACCATCACTACCCTAACCGAATTCTCCCGCTCAAGCTGGGTCAGTCATCTAGGAACCCAGTGGGTCCCCAAGGTCATGGTATAGTAAAAGAAACCCTCGCATGGGTTATAGTTATTAACCAGCTCTCAATTAAACATGTGAAACTCCCAAAAAATTATGTCCTATATTATCATCGGTAGGTTATCATGACCTTGTTGGCTATATTAGATCCACTATATTGGACAATACGGAAGAGATAGAACACAACCCATATTGGTCCTCAAGGTTTCACTTGGTTTGTTCACACATCGCACACATCATTAGAAAAATATTGTATATCCAACAAGGATAAGTAAGGCTCAATCCAAATAATCATCCATAAATGGTTGATCCAAACCAATTAGTACCAATTTTCATTGGGGTATTATCACCTTATTCATCCAAGTAAGTTCATTTCAATTTAACTTACTAAAATGGTTATTAATTAATAGAAATTAATTAATATTTTACTTATGTGTTTTATTTATTTCATACATGTCCATTGTCATAATGGAGATACAATAATCCACAAGAATAAATCGAAATCATAACTACCACAAAAGAATTTATATAGATAACATACCTCATTTCAAATATTTTCAAATTCATCTATATGGGTAGGCTACTCTTCCATGGACCACCAAGTAGGTCCATGATCAACCGATGTCATCTCAACAAATAGATATCATAATTAAATCTATATATAAATAATTAAAAAATTAAATCATTTATAATTAATTAATTAATTAAAATTAAACATAACATACATGGTTCAAAATCACTCTGTCATCAAGCAACATCAAAACTCAACTCAAAACTTTCTAAGAGCTTATGGCATACTATTTTCCTTGTTCTAGGAAAAGTACCTATCACATGATGAAAAATATTTTCTAATTTAATTTATTGGAAATTATTATAAAAATGTTAGTGGAAATATACCTCACTAAAATTTTATGTGCTGTCTAGGGGATGGCTTCTTGGTATTTAATCTTTTTAGGATGTGTGAACACCCATTGAGAATCAAGAGATTCCACTATGTTTTAGTGGAATCACAAATGAAATTGAAGTCATATAATTAAAAATAATATAAAAAGGCGAGAAGGTGACAATATGTGACTAATGGGAATAGGAACATACCTCATAATTAACATGGAATGCCATAAATAATTACCACTAGATGGTTTTTATGAATGGAACAAAAGGAAAGGACATCCCCAAATTTAAAAGAGAAAAAAGGAGATTAGTGTTTCCCTAGTTTAAAATCCATGTGGGAAATAGTGTATATGACTCCATTTATCCCCACTGCTTTCCAGAGGAGGACAGCTAGCTGATGGATCTACTATAGTAGCCACTTGGCCCCTCTAGATAATTTCTAATTTGTCCGATGGAATCTCGAGTATCCATTTGTGTACAAAAAACCTATTATAGGTGTTGAAACTCTCAAAACATTTTCAAAATAAAGATTTAAAAATGACCAAAACAAAAAATTAGAAAATTCAAATTCCCCCTAGAATTTCCAATTCCCATATAGACATGGGTTCTTACAAGGGGATATTTTTAATATAATTAAAATTCAAAGTGTGACTGGTACAATTTATTTATTTAAAGATATATTTGTTGAATATAGACAATAGACATGGAATAAGGAAAGTATAGTATGTGAAGAGTGTGGTTAGATTAGAGGATTTTACATTCAGAAAATGTTTACATAAATGTAACTGATAGATTCAATCAAACATTTATTTGTATTTATAGTTAAAAATAATTTAAATTCTATCAAATAGATGTGTAAACAAAAATAAATTAATATATTTTTAATGGAAGAAGTCTATATTGAACTACAAGTAATATTTCTTGAAAAGTATTATAATGAATCTTTTTTCATATTGAAAAATTACTTATATTAGAAGAAGTAATAACCCCATTATTGTTATTAATGGTTATACAAATATTTGGGAAAGATACATTTTTAAAGAGGGTGTGTAGATGAAAATCATTATGTGAAAATCCTAGATAGAGTGACATTTATTGTTATGGTTTACATGGATGAAATTAGTTTTGGAAGATACACATAGAATATTTTTTTAATGGTTTTCAACTCTAATATATTATCAATTTTAGAATTTAATTATTAGAGAACTAACATATTTCTATAGGTTGCATGTACGTCAAAGGTAAGGAAGAACCATCATCATAGAGGTTAATAGTGAAAGAGAATTATAATAGATTTTTATAATTAAATAATGAAAACCAATTAGAGTTGTATTAGTGGTTGGAACTAAACATTTAAATAATGGGGATAATAAGAAATTGGACTCAACATTGTATACAAGAACTATTAGCAGTTTATTTTGTGTCATCAAAACATGTTTAAATATATTTTGTGTTATATGTTTTTAAATATGCTTTTAGTATTTTCTAAATGGAAGAGAAGTTTATTTCAGTGAATTAAATAATGAGATACATTAGTAGAAAAATAAACTATGTATTGTTCTTCATATCAATAGAATATC
Source organism: Viscum album (assembly GCA_963277665.1). Classification (NCBI taxonomy): domain Eukaryota; kingdom Viridiplantae; phylum Streptophyta; class Magnoliopsida; order Santalales; family Viscaceae; genus Viscum; species Viscum album. The sequence goes on along the minus strand of OY728138.1, from coordinate 1,880,781,317 downwards.
AATATTTTTTGTCTTATATAGATAAGTACTTATAAAGTACTATTGTGAATAAAAAAATCTATAAGTGGTGGAGATTTACTCATTTCAATAAAAAAAATTGATGTGTATAAAAAACATAAGGAGACATAAAATTATAGAAAATAATAGGCGATGTAAATTTTAGTCCACAAATATTGTACACATATTATGTAGATGGTGAAATAATTCAAAGAATTTCTATATATATAAAAACAAAAAATTATAACTTTGTGTGACAATAAGAGTGTTATCTAATTCTGTAAGAACCTAGTATAACATTGTATCCCTAAAAAATAATAATCCATTATCATTTTATTAAATATAACTTTCAGAGTAATTTTATTAAATTGGGATTCATTGGTATACAACATCAAGTGGTGGATGAATTTATAAATGAAAAAAACTCCCACATGTTTGAGGGGCATCACTTGAACCTTATAGTTCAAAATGTTCCCTCAAATTAAAAACATTGAAATCCCCCTCTCCATTATGTATATTAAGGGATAGGATCTATAGTGAAAGCACCACATGGAGGATAATTATATATTTTTATAGATTTGAAATTTATTTTGAAGTAGAGAAAGGGGTTTGAATAATAATAATTTGATGATTTTGCACAAAATAAAGGGATATCAAAACACATAAGTATTGGAATGATAAAGTGAGGAAAATGAGAACCAAGAGACATCATTTGAACTGAGAGATGAGTACCTTGAAGGTTTTCGTCATAATTTCTTTATGTATTGTGTTTCCATATTTTAATGAAATCATTAATTTTTGTTTAAAAAATTTAATCATTAGCTTAAACATTTTTTTCTATTGATATTTGGTTGGAAATCCATTTTACTTCATTCATGCCTTCTGAAACTGGATTTTACTCTCAAACTTCATACTCATAGGTAGATTTTTTCTCTAATAACATTTGGAATTATTATGAAACTGATCTTGGTTTTTTTATTTTATTATCTTAATCTTCTATGTACCATATAATAATTAATTTTCTCTTAGTATTATAATATAAAAAATTAATAAAAATTGAATTTTGGTAACAAATAGAACATAATTTTTTGAATTACTGGGTGTTGTAGTTGAGATACAATGTTCTTCATTCACACATAGTATGATTAACCATCATGGTTGTTTAACTTATCCTCATTAATTTATAGTTATTTTTTTCATAGATGATAGAAAACATATTTTAAAACCAACCAATAAATTCAACATATCTCATTTATAGATTTATCACGTATTTATATTTAATATGTATCCCTCCTAGGTTGATCTGTTATTTTTACACTATTTTATTCACTTCAGCAGTTTCATGCATCTTTCACTTTTCTTGAGAGTTTTTACTTTCATACTTGGTCTCACACAATTTCTAAACCTTCAATATATATATAATACCCTACACAATATCTATATTAGTTTATTTATTAAAGAAATATCTAATTTCCCATATCTCAACAAATTATAGGTAAATTTACATCCCTATTTCAAAGTAAGGAAGATGTGATGAAGAAGATAAATATTCATTGATATAATCTTTAAAAAAATATAATATCATATTAGTTGTTAAGAAAATTGCTAGATGATTAAAAGAATATTCTCTATAATAAATTACCAAAATAAATAACCATTAAGTATGTTATATACACCACAAGACAACCCCTTAGAAATAAGATCACTTTATACCATAAATTGAAAAAACATTTATGTGCTCTGAAAAAGAGATCAATGTGGAAAGATATAGGGAGGATGATAATTTGAATAATCAACCCATTAATAACATCATCCAACCATGACATCATAATTAAATAATAGAGAAAATTGGTCTTAGAGGGTAGTATGTACTTATGGTTTCATATAATCCATTGTGCATTATAAAAACACCAAGGGGTCACAACAATGAAATAAAACTATCCAATTTTTCAATTTTTCCATCATTCAATAAAATTTCTAATTAACAATCACCTGACTTTACTGGGGACATAAATTGTGTGTTGTGGTAGTTTTCACTAAACATGTTAATTAAGGATGAACTAAAACATCTCATATCACATTTGAAAAATGATAAATGAAAAAACATAGTTTCAAATAACGATAAGTATATATTTGATACATGGGACTAACTTTATAATTCTTTTTCAAGAATTTTATCTACATCTAATGACCTCTGAAATGTGACACAAAATAATTATATTTCATCAAAATGAGGGTCAACTATTTCAATTGGGTTGGGATATATTAGGTGGATTACTTAGGTAATTTATAATTCTCTAATTTACTCCAAAAATTTTCAAGGAAACATTTTTCAATAGTATCACCACATATCACCAAACACATATTCATCAATATTTTAGATTAAATATTAGTAAAAAATTCTAAAATCCCAGAAAATATTTTTATTACACATGCACAAAATTCAAATCAATTTTTTTCAAGAAGAATCTAGGATTTTATGAAATAAACCAAACCTATCAACAATTATGAAGTTTAATATGATTGAAATTATAATGAAAATAATTTAAACTAATTTTTGGTGGAATAAAACTACTACGATGTGTTTGAGAATTTACAATTTCTCTATACCAATTATTTATGATAGGACAATCTTCATAAAATGAAAATTTTGTTGGGCATGGAAATTGAATGAAACCAAGGGATGGACCATTATATAATACATATAATTAGGTGAATCGAAATTATCTTAATATATTATTAAACAAACAAGGGATGACCAAACTATCCAGTCTACCTTGTTTTCAATAATATCCTAGGAAATAACCTTAAAAACAATAAATTGAAAAATACTCTAATACCCAAGGAAATTTTGAAGAAAATTATTTAAAAGGATTTCACAAATATTAAATCGAATGGACTTTTAAGAAGAAAGTCTTAATTTAGAAATTGATAAAAAGTAACAAAATGATTCAAATAAAGTTCCATCAAATTCTAGGATACGTAATATTGAATTTAAAATTGGTTAACTAGTTATGGGAATGAATATTATCAAATGAGAATAGTTGGAGAGAAAAATTAAAAATAAAATTATAGAGTCTTTAATGGTTATCAAAAATATGAGTGGACTTTAAACCAACCAATATGATCCAAAAGATATGAAACTCGCTCAAAATGAAAAACTGGATGAGACTAAAAACTAAAATCATGAAAACATTGAATTTAGTAATTTTGATAGTACTATAAATTTATCCTTTAACCCTGATGTTCCAAATAAAAATAAAAAGGTAAAAGATAATAATAAAGGAAAATTAACGGGAAAATAAACATAAAGAGGATGTTAATGAAATGTTAACCAAAATCAAGAATTTAATTCCAACAATAGTATAAGGAACCACCCTTTAACCTTACATAATATTGAATTAAATGAATAATTAAAATTGAGGATCTTTCAGGTTTAGAGTTTTAGAGAATTAGGTTATTACTATTACATCTCCAAATATTACAAAGTAGACACTTCTACCTAGTATCCATTTTTTTTTACAAAACATGAACTCTGGAAAGAAAAGAGTCATGTCTAGTTCCATGTTTAAGATAGAATGAATTTTCCTTGATCCCATCCTTGACTTTATTCCACATTATGTCCAGTGAAAAACATTTCAAAAACCTGGGATGAGCATTAAAAGATCAATAAGGGATACACAATGAAGTAAAACTGTTAGTTTTTCAAAATAACAAGTAAACCATGAATACTTTAGCATAAGTAATAATTTTCACCTTTATGAACTATTAAATACTCTTCACTGAATAAAAGATCATTATATACCGTTTTGTAACCAAAGGATTACCAAAAAAACCCATATAGAAACACATAACATATAAAGGTAACTTGGGACATAAACATACTTAAATGGAATAACCATACGGTCCACTTCCACACATATCGCTAAATGGATTTTCCATACGGCTGACTTCCATACCCAATGCATTAGAGGTTATAATAGAACCACCCATCCTGGTATTCACCCGTCATTTGGTTTATCTCATAACCACCTGTCAAAGGTCCAATTACCATTATAAAATCATAACACGTAAAAAAATTATAAAGGAAAGAAAACATTTCCACATTTCAATCACAATATATCACTGAAATATATTGACATAAAAATCCATTATCAAAAACATTTTCAATACCAAAATACATAAAAGAGTATATGGTATTTATTTTCTTTTAAAAACATTATGGCTTGTTGAGGAAGCCAAAGATCAAAAAATACTAGCGGCAGCGGAAAAGGTCGTTGTCACCGCTTACGTTAAAAGAAGCACTCCTTTTTTCGTTTAGTAAAATCCTTCATAGATAATTATTCCCTTTGAAAATTCAAGGGTTTTTATACAGTGTATAAAATAAAGTCATGTATTAAAATAAAATATGCTTCAATGAAAAGAGATTGAGACGAAGTCCCTTACCTCATGTCCAACTTGACTCGATCATTCTTTAATATCCTAAATAATAAACTAAAGTTAATTTCTACTTTCTTAAGATCCTTTTTCATGTTTACTATTCCTTTAATATCACTTATTACCATGTTATATACATTATGTAACCATTTAAGTCAATAACGTTTGTTTTGATGATATTTGGTACTTTAGTAAAAAATGAACACCTTATATTTACAGGTTGTCTAAGTGGTGAATATTCCATTATATCCATAATTATATACATGATTTATATATCATATATATCATATATATCAAGTATATACATGTATTTATAATATTACATAACATTGGGAGGTAAGAAATGAAATGCACCATTCATGGAGACAGTAAGTCGTACGTACGCATGAACGCTACTTTCATTTCTATTTCTTATTTTAATGGAAATAAAACATAATGATACATAGTTATATTATAATTACAGTATAATATCATATATAATATCATTATATCCATCCTTCATACATCCCATGGAAGGAATTAAGGAATCACGTCACTTTGAGGGGGCGGTAGTCCGCACTTCCTCAAATGAGATTATCGTATTTTCCCACTATGGAAACCATAAAGACTTGATATAATTGGGAAGTACAGAAGAATAAGGAAATCATAAACATAATATATTTCATATATAAGTACAGTGCCATCATAATGTCCACCATGAGAGGCGGTAGGCGAAAATAGAACAATCATCGTTTCGTGAGGTCTTAGTTTGTCATCCACAGAAACATTGTGTTCTTCATCCATGAGATGGAGGTGTGTGCAAGTGTAGTTATAATCCTTCTCATAAAAAAATCCTAGTATATGTAGGATACTGGTGTTGTTACAAAAGAAAGTAATAAAAAGAGTTTAGGGGTTGGAGAAGTAAAATAAAAGAAAATAATTTAAGAGAAACAATTACCTTTAATATGGGTAACTCCCTTTGGTTTGAACCAAAAGACTTCTTGAAGTGCCTTCTGCCTATGGTAATGATTCTAGGGGGATGAGATGGATGTAGGGAGATTAATTTTTAAAAGTTTGGACGAGAAAAATGGCTTTATAGGTGTGTGGAATTGGTTATAAGTGGTCTCCGTTTATAAGGGAGAGGAGGGGCTCTTTAGGAAAGTGTGAAAACATTATTTTATTATATAAATCTATTCGGTTTCGAATGGTCCAAAAATCATAATAGTCGAAGATAAGATGACTCATGGTCGAAATAAAATCAATAAATATGAATTGGACTGATTTTGGAAAATATTTTAATCATTAAAATCTTATTTATTTAAATCATTTATTAATGAGGTAAATACTGCATCATTAGTGTACCATAAATAATTTAATTTATTTGGTGTCTAAAAATTATAAAAAAAATACCATATATTAAATATTCTTATCTTTCCGATTAATATTCATAGTTAAAAAGATTCTATATATAATACCATATAAAAATTAATTACTAAAATATTTTTTTTATGTCATTTTGGCCTTTACTTAAAAATAATTAATCTAAATTGTCATTATCACACCCAAGTGGCTCAATGGGGTCCCAAAATCGACCCAAAGATGCCCATGTTCGTTAATGACTCAACCAATAATGTTTGGACAAGTGTTAAGGTAATTTTGAATTTTTATAATATTCTTTTAACCTTGAATTAACCTATTTACCTTTAACTTCAGTAAATAAAAGTCAAAAGTTACTATTCACCAAAAATTATTTTCATCTTATTGAACCAAATTTTACTTCTTCATTACAACCATGTATGTCGGATTTTCGAAATTAAATTCACAGAAGTGGTAAATTTTCATTTATATGAAAAAGTCTGTTTTTTTACTACCACTAAGTGGCTTCATTATTCATAAAAAATTGATGTTTTTCAGAAAAATACCAAAAATTTAGCCTAATCTATATTTGATATTCTTAATTTAAAAATGATGTCTATTTTTAAAAATTCAAAACATAAAAGTGGAATTTATTATTTTAAAATTAATTTCCATTATCAAAACAAATAGCGTGTTTTTAAGAAACAATAACTATCAAAATATTGATACTTGTTTATGTCCAATTTCAAAGTAAAATTATTTATAATGACCAACATTGTATTGAATGGTAAAAATATATTCTAATTACACTTTAAAACCAATTAAAAAGATAACCTAACCATATAAATAAATTATATTCAAATGCAGTTTTGAATTAAAATACAATATTTTTCACTATTCATTAAAAAATGAACTTTATCGGAAAAATTCCAAAAAATGACACAAATTGAATTTTGATATCCCCATTCTAAAAAAAGGATTTTATTTGATCATATAGAATTTATTTAAGTGAACAAAACTATATTTAAATAGGTTTCTCCATTAAAAGGCTATAAATCGGCCTTTTAATATAAATTATTCTTAAAATTAGTTTCATTCACATTTTAAGCCACTAACTTTTTATTGGATAAATGTAAATACATTTAAAAATATTGTATAATTATATTATAGTTTGTTTTGTTCATTCCTGCCAATACAATGACTAAAAGTTAAAAATCATTTTGAATAATAATATTATATTTTTTTCTACAACATAAGATTTCAAAGAAACACACTGTTGCGTATCGGGTACGCTATGGAACATAGAAACCCTTTTCAAGTTAAATTAATATTTAATTCACAAATATTAATATGTATAAAAATATATTACTCTTCATTTACTTGGGATGTTACAAATAGCCTCCCCTAAAATGATTAAAAAGGGGAATCAATTTAATGAATTTATTATTATTTTATATGTTATCAAGAAACATAACATCAACATACCTTTCATGAATGATTTAATTAAAGCCAATATTATTTAAAATAAATGAAAAAATAAAATTAAATAAAATTGGATGAATTTGTTACTCAAAATCTCTTAGTGGAGTGTAGTAAAGTCATACACAAAAACATACCTCCTAAATTAAAAAATCTGGGGAGTTATGGAATAACTTACACATTCTGATAAATAGTATATTTTTTTTATCAACTTATGTGGTCTTATTACAAGTATCTATTTTATCACACTCTCATTACATCAACATTTGAGATTATAAGTTCCATAACCAACCACTGGTGTCTTATATTTGGATAATCAATCAATTACCTACCCCATTATTAGGGATGATATATTGATTGTTATAGTAAGGAAGCTACATTTTCTGATTATTTTTGTATAATTCACATAGATTGTGATAAGGAAGTTACAATCATCCTGGGAAGACCTTTCAGAGCCATATGGGGATTTATAATTATTGTGTTTTTGGTTTAATTTTTTTAAATTTGGGTTATAAAAAAATAAATTTTTAGTTTTTAAAAGAAAAATATAAACATTAAAAATTAAACCATTTCCAAAAAAGGTTATTTTTTGAATTAGAAGAACGTTTTTTGAGGAAAAAGAGGATTATTCTAGATTGATATAAGAAATATATATCCAACCAATTCCTAGAGAAACTTTCTTTGGAATATAATCATCCATATATGAAAAACTTGTGAATAAATATGTGGGTGATATCTTAGATAACCTTGATTCATTTGCTATATAAAATAGTATAAACCGATTATAAAATCCTGAATATAAGGTGTAATTTTCTTGTGGAATCATGTGAGGAGGAGAATGTTTTATATAGTGCCCTATTTATGTGGTTAGAGATGATGTGATAAGAATTAGTGATTCAATAATCATTATTTCCATATCATTTATACCATGGGTGAGTCATGTTCACATTTTCCCTAAGATGAGTGGAGCCACATTTTTTATATTGAAAAAAATGAACAAATCCAAACTAGGACTCCAAACAAGGGGAGAGTATACATAGATTATAGAAAATGTAATTTCTTCACTAGGAATGATCATGTACTAATGTGATTTCTTAACCAATTTCTTGATAGCATGTATGGAAATGGGTATTGATGTTTTCATGAGTACCACTCTGGTAATAACCAGATTACCATAGAACCAAATGATTTGGATAAAACCAATTTCAATAATTCATTTAGAAAAATATATTACTATAGAATTCCCATTGGATTTTATGTTGAATAGTTAAGGCTCAATCACATTACCTCAATCAATGATTATCTATATAGTAATTCCACACATTTGTAAACCTTGGTTCATATTATTATGTTGTCGGTGGATAATATTACAAATTATCAGTTTATTAATTTTTTTTTCACATTTAGACAAAAAATAGGGATGTATTGGATTTATAAAAAATTAAATAATAAATATAAGATATAAATATAAGTTATCAGTTAAATATGGTACATGCTAAAATGATATGAGGAATAAAATTTGACATAGTGGAAATCGAAAATATTTGATCCTTGGATACTCTCTTCATCCCTTGTTAATTGAATTATCCAGTTATATTAATCATTGATCACTAAAATACCTATATGTGAGTACTTAGTTTTCCTAGACCCCATATTAGCAATTCATATATGGTTTTTTATCACCTTATAAAAGTTATTAAATTTAAAAAAGACCATTATGAAACTGAAACTAATTGAACTTGTTTTTCTCAAGGGGGATAACTCTCCTAAAGATGTTTTAAAACAATACAAATATACTACAGTTATTATTTGGTAAAAAATAATGAAAAAAAGATGAAAATTAATTAAATAGAGAAACTTTAGACCCACCAATCTTAAAAATGTTTACCAAATATATATAGTATGAGTATAGTGAAGTAAAAACTCAAAAGGAATAATCCCTATATATTTGTTACCACAACCACTTGGAGTTTATCCATTCGTGGATATATTACACAATTTCAACTTCTATATCATCTAGTATTCTCTTATTTCACATCCATGGCATCCCTCTCTAAGAAACCCCTTGAAATGGGAATGGAGACTTTTATTTAAAATGAATATGTGTATAAAGGATTTGACCGAGTATTTACCATTGTAACGTTTGAACATATTATTTCCCAAATATTGATCAATCATGACTTGGTGTATTCATAAAAATTATTTCAAATGGTATTATTTTTCATCCCTAAATATTTTATTAATTTTGGACACCTAAAGTATATTATATTCTAAAATTACAAAGGAAGTCATTTCTGTTCGAAAACACACTTCATCTTCCTCAAATTTGACATGTAAATTTGGTGTGTTAATGGGATAATTTATTGATGAGGTTTTATAATAATGTGATTAATTTATTCAAATATATTTAAAAACATGAATCATATAACATGGATTTATATAGATCAATATGTGCATCATTTAATGAATTTATTTCAATTTGACCAATATAATAAATTCCCACATTTCTTGATTTATTTAGGCCTCTAAGAGTTGGAATCAGCACTTTCCATAGTTGAATAAATTTATACCTATTAAACATAGTATCCTAAAAATGATGGACAAAATTTTGATGAGTATGGAAAAATTAATGACCAAAATATCAAAGTGATAAAAACTATTAAAAAAACATCTAATAAAATTTCACATTTAATCTCAAAACTCACCAAAAATTATTAAAATGGTATAATTTAACTTAAAAATAAAAAATTTATTTTATAAAATAATTTAAATACACATGAAAAGTATTGAAAATAATATCCCTAAAAATTCCCTAACACTTATCACTTGGAATTTTGGACATGTGAAAACCAAAATCATATCAAAGACAATTTCAAAACACATAACCAAGATATCCACTAATTATAAACCAAGAAAATAAAATATATCACGCCTCAAAAAAAATTAATTATTTTAGGTTCTCCATTTAATTCATTCAATTCATTATCAATTCATTTATCCTTTAGTTCATAGAAAACACTTACCTCACATGAAATATTCCTTCATAACATATGAATTGATATTATAGAATGTATTTATCCCTTAAACACATTACAGTGTCACCATAATATTGATAATTTCCTAAATCTCCTACCAATATGAGTCAATAACTTCTATTTATCATGAATAATTTTTAGGGTATTTATATTTTCCTATGAATGGTACGATTTAAAATCCAAAAATTATGAAGTATAAAAAGGATATCTTGGATATTTTAGATAAACAATAAATGAATATAATTTAAACTCAAGTATGGGAATCCTTACTTCAATTGAAAAAATGAATCCACTACATATAACATTAAATATTCATGTAATGTATATGCCGATCAATATTTCATTAGTAATAATACATTTAAAAAACATCCTTTAATAGAATTGAATATTTGAATAATATTTTAAAATTATTAATAGTATGATTTTTGAAGGTTGTGGGGGATTATTTAAATAGAAATAACGTTGTTTTTGACTTATATCACATTTTATAGTGATAATATATCATTTTAATATCAAAAACATGATTTTTTTATTTTTCAAGAAACTATTGTCCAATTTGTATATTTCAAAAGAAATTCTCAAAAAATCATTAGAGAGGCAAAAATTTTGAGGACTTAAAAATAATTATCTATTTATTTCATCCCAGTGTATCCCCAAAATAATTAGAACATCCAAATACATCTACATAACACTAATGTTCAATTTGATAATTTTCTTTTTACTTCTATATCGGGTTCTTTGGGAAAACGTGCCTTGTAATGTGGATAATTATTAGGTCATTAATATCTATTAAGGGATTATAGGATGAGAGTTATGGGGTAGAAAATATTAAAAGGTATTTTTTATAGGTATTTTATACCAACTAAATGCCTAGACCATTTAAAAAACAATCACCAAAACCCCTCATTTTTTTATATAAACAAATCAAATTTTGGTTAATGAAGAATAGTTAGGTTCTCTTAAGAAGTGAATTGAATTTTATGAATGTTTCTAATGGTTTCAAAATCCACCCTATATCATTATTTAAAAAAATTATAAAATTATATGTCTTTTGGTATTTAAAAATCATCACTCTTTTCATGGAATCCTAAATGTTTTTAATGTTAATAAATTGTTTTTTTGTTTTGATATATTTTTAGTTTTATTGGTATACTAGTTCCCTATAGAAATGGATTTATATTTTGACCAATTTATTCATATTAATCTCACGCATTTCCAAAACACACAATTTGAAATAAAAACACACTAATTGAAAATCCAAAAAAACAAAAAAAATAAAATAAAATAGAAAATGGAAATTAGAGTAGAATAAATGAAAAATCATAATTTATCAAGGATTTTACGCCCATGCAATTATTTTTTACAATTTCCTCTTTATACATTATTTTGGATTGAGTAATGAGAAATTATAATATAAGAAATGATGGAAACAAGTATAGATGAAAGACACAACATGGTTTTTATTGAGTATTCGTATGCTTGAGCTGACCTCATAAAAATAGGTGGGATAGGATTTTATTTTCCATGAGAATTATTTTGGTTGAGATAATCTTATATGTTTTTCATAGAATTAAAAATAATTGTTCTTTTTTGTAAATTAGTTCTATCATGATATTATTTTTTTCAACCTGTTCCTTCCAAAATCATCTTTTTATTAGACTCCTAAAATTGTTAGTATATAGGATAAAAATGGGAGTAGTAATTGTGAAAATCTATATTAAAAAATATATAAATTAGTGGTCAAAATACTAGTAATGAAAAAATAAATTTGAATAAACTTAAAAATACTCCCAAGAAACAACACTAATTTATAGTTAGCATTCAGTCGTTTTAACACAATTAATAATCCCCCCTTAAAAAATGTAGTATATTGGTGATAAGAGGTTAATATCATCAGTGTGTTTTAAGATAAGTTAAAAAAATTTAACATTATTATATTTTCTTTAATAAGTTAGAGTTAAAAGTTTGGATTTTTTTTGTTTTAAACAAAATTAAGAGAAAAAAATACAAAAATCTAGGATAGAATTTTGATAACGGAAACACTACAAAGGGATGAGAAAGGGGAATTTTTATATTGAAAATGTAAAACCTTTGATTTATAGACACTCCGTTCATCGTTGTTTTGTTGAATTATACAAGTATATTTCCCAATTCTCAATCAAAAACCTCTAAGTGATCACCTAGATTGCTTTGATAACATATTAAGAAGTCAAAAATGGGGGTTTATACCCTTATAAAAGTGATTAAATTTCTTAAAGACCATTGAGAAACTAAAACTAATTGAACTCGGTTTAGTCAATAGAGAGACCTCGCCAAAATAAGTTAAAAAATAATTCAATTCTATTACATTCATTATTTGGAAAAAAATATTGAACAAAATAATATAAAGTGAAATCAGTATAAAAAAGTGACATAATTTAATCATGAAGAATTTTTCTATAAAATCATAATATTAATATATTGAAGTAGAAAATAATAAAGGAAAAAATTCTCAGATATCCACTTCCACGACTACTTGGACTGTTTTAATTTACATATAAATTACACCATTTAGTGGGGACTAAATAATTTAAAAAAATGACAAATATTTAAAATATCAACAATATTAGTGGTTATCTAACAATGTTACAGATATTTATAATTAATATTTTCTCTGATATGATATAAAGAATCAAAGAGGTTTTCATGGATGATTTCTCAATAATTAATAGAAGCTTAAAAGGAGGCCATTGGAATTTGGAACTATTTTTGAAATATGTTAGGAAAAAACATTTTGTTAAACTGTGAAAGGTTTATGTTTATGGTTACAGTAGGTATTCTCTTGGTCCATAAAAATTATAAATATTGAATTCATGCTGATAATACAAATCTTGAATTTATTTCAAAACTATCAAATTATGAAAATTTCAAATCAATTATGAGATTTCATGGTCATTTTTTTATTCTCTAAAAGTATATTAAAGAATTATACAAAATAACCAGGCCTTTACGCTCAATTATTATCAAGGATACCCTATTTTTTGTTTGAGATAAGTTGTTTAGTGTAATTGCACCTGCTTAAAGGATAACATGTAACATTACCTATGAGTACTGCCCCAAATTGAAATCTATGTTTTCAAGTGATCTGTGATGCTTGTGATAATGTTGTATGGGTAGTTTTAGATGAAATTAAAGCTAATAATTTACTTGGGATTTAAATACTGGAATGCTTATTTATTATTCTCAAAATATTTACTCCACAAAAACAAGAAAGTTTGTTGTAGTTATTATTTCAATGTAATTTGTTTTTCAATATCTAGTAATGTCTATGTTTATGCTTTCCACATACCATTCATCCCTAAAACGTGTTTTCACTAATAAATAATCTAAAACAAGTACTATGATATGAAATATTCATTTAAAATATTTTGATTTTTAAATTAATGATAATAAATGAGTTTAAAATTTCTTTTTTAATAACTCTTTCAGGTTACCCATCAACTAAGATATTGAACTAAGTGAGATAAATACATACTTTCCTAAAGAATAATTTTTTTCCTTCATAAACCTAATATTTTTCATTTATAGACTATACCAATTTTTTGGGCTTGGTATTCACGACCAGGTACATTTCATTAAACCATAGAAATAAGATACTATTTTTTATGGTCGCATTCTATTTAGGAGATGTGTTGAGATCTGTGGTAGAGGAGGAAATTCTCTCCATTATTGAGATATTTATCTCAAAACCTTATTGTATACACAATAGGGAAAATATGACAACTAGGAAGGTATTATAGGATAGTTTTTACTAGCCAATGTCATTCCAAGATGCTTAGATTCTCAAATATGGTCATGAAAAGTGTAAACAGATGGGAAATATTGGTAAGAAATAAGATCTATTATAAAAAGGGACTCTTTATGAGTAAATTATTTGTGACTAGGGATTATAATTTATGGGATCATATACATAATCTTATGGTAATGAGTTTATTATTTTGGCTTTTTAATGTTTATCTAAATGTGTAGAGGTTGTAGCACTTATAAACGACGTTATTATTAGTGTTTTCAATTTCATAAAGAAAAATATCTTTTAAAGATTCATAGTTCCCATGGAATTAATTATAATTAATAAAACTCATTTAATGAAGTATATGTTCAATTATATATTTTAAATATATGAGTTTCAACATATAACTATAAAAATATATCACCCATAATCGATTAGATAAGCCAACACTTCAAACAGATAGCATTATTTTTTGGAGAAAAAATTGTCAAGATCATAGAAGGATTAGTTAGCTATGTTGGATAAATATTTGTGGGATTAAAGGAATTTTATAAGACCTTTATAGGGTTGTATGCTATTAAAATTCAAGTTAATAAAAATAATAATTTACCAGTGGAGTGTTAGTTAATGTATTAATAGGTTATGAAGGTATTGATCATTTATTTTAAGTTTACTGGTGAGAGACATGTATTGGAGTTTTGGGAGTTGGATGAGATTTGTAGGGAGGATTATGATAATGTAAATATTTATAATGATATAAAAATGAACTATCATTATTATATCATTTATAATAGGTTATTAAAGTATAAATATAATTTACCACTCTTCGATTCCACGTGAAAACTCTTTCCGAGGATATTGAATTCAATGATTTCGGGATCTTTTAAAATCTTATGGATGTTGGTGAATGGATGTATTGAGTTCATAGGTGGGGTGAATAAAAAATTTTATGTTAATTGAAAAATTATTGAGCTATACTTTGAGTGGAATCCAAAAATATTTATTGATACATTTATTCATGAATGTTTATTAATCACTATGTCTAACAAAACACTATAAATTAATTTTTCCTAAAAGTTATATGATGTTTCATTATTGTTTTTCTTTACATGTATTTTGGATAATAAGAAAAAATTATTACTATTTTATATTGGGCCCCTTTAAATTTATCTCAGTTATGTGACCATGGGGAGCACCCCAAGTGAATATGAGGATATTCATCCTACCACAATAATGAAGGATCTACCATAAAATAAAAATGTTTTTCTTTGACTAGTAAATGAATGATTGCGCACAAGAGTTAATGAATGATCAACCAAAAAAAACTAAAGAAGATTTGTACATTTAAATTAGCGAAGTGATAGATAATCTAAATCAAGAAACCATGGAAGTGAGCCTACAAGATAATGTTTTTACTATACATCAGGTGAAAATGGATCTCTAATATAGAACTTACTATAACAATCTACCTAAATGAAAACATGGGATCATTTTACATTGAAGTTCACTATTGAAAAATTAATGTTAACCTGTTTAAATTTTTAAGGACTTCAACTGTTAAACAAGTAGAATATTCTCAACGAAAAAATGGGAGGATAAAATTAGAAATACATAAATAGTTATTGAATCTATTAGTAAGGGAGTTATTTTTTCCACTTATACTTATTTTTAATTATTTGTAAAAAAATTTCATCAGAATATTTGTTTATGAATTCTAAAATTATAATTCAATGAGTATATTTTCATGATCTAAAAATTGAAAATTATTTTGGTCAATGATACATTTAGATTCCTATATTCCCTCTAAATCATTTGTTTCATGATGAATTTTTTCACTATTAAAATCATTATTGTCTTAGTTATAAGCATGAAAATTTATGTAAAATATAATTTTGCACTAAAAATAATAGATAGTGACCAATATAAACATTATTCATGTAAATAATCATTCTTATAAATATTTTTTAACATAAGGTTATTTTTTCTAACTTCTTTGAATTCCCTCTAAACATTTTATGAACTTCTAAAACCATATATATGTTTTGAACCATATTGGGACATCCTAGGCCCATGCTCCCAAACTCGATTCCATAAACACAGTCTTTATATACTCACTTCGATACTAACAATAAAATAATGAATATAATAATCCATTATTAAATAATAGACTACAATAATTGTATATCTTAAATCAAAAATATTTTTTCAGGTTTATATAATAGGATAATTTAGACAAGTCGTTAACTAATAAAGCCAATGTATTTCTCAACTAGTGCATATTTTTCAATATATAAGAATAAATAGAAAACATTATTTGTTTTTAACATCTAAAAAATCATGCAAACATGTTATCCTTCTAAAAAGGTCATGCGTGGTACTTTTCATCATAACCTACATAATCGAAACATAAGAAAAGTGGGAGATCAAATGATTATTAAGTGAAACATATAATTGACTCTGTAAAAAAATACACCTAGTTTAAAAAAATATGACAAGAATAAATAATCAGAATAATTACATAATTAACTAATGTTAGGATCATTTTTTATCAACTAAACAAAATAAAACATGGATATCAATAATTACTGATCTCATACTGAAGGTATTTATAATGCAGGATATCAAAACTTTTTTTCAATGCCTTGTAGAGAGACACTATATAGATATGGGGAGAGGTATACATAAAAACCCAATTTCTTTTCTCTCACAAAACCTATGGATACATCAATGAGATATATAATTCCATTCCCTTTCTTTCACCTGATTAAGTATAATCAATTCATTGTAAGATCTAACCAGACATTTCCTACAATTCTCTAAGGAAATTATAGATAAATAAAAACATTGATATCCATATTATAAAGAATATAGACTATAAATACATAATTTAAATGGGATAGTAGTAAATAATTATCAATAATGTTATGAATTTCCTAGATAAAAAATAATCTTTCTCTTTATGTTGTAATCCTCTATTCTAAATTTTATAAAATGAAATATTCATGTCGTATAGGGTAGTGAGTATTAAGTTAAGTTAAGTCACTTCAAAAATATCATGATCATAATCCATTTAGATAACAAATGTAGATGGTTACAAAATTTGATAACCACTTTGTAACCAAGTAATCTTAGAATGATATTAACATAAATGAAATGCAACCTGGCAAGAATATTTCAATAAACTATGTCACAAAATGAGGGACAAATAATCAAATTATTTGATACTATGAGTTCTATAGCCAAAATAATATATATATATATATATATATATATATATATATATATTAGAAGATAAATCAAAAAAACATAAACTCTATTAAGCTAAATTATTTTTAAAAAGATAACATGAATAGAAAAAATAATCTTAAAATATATTTTTAAGTCACTTTTAACATTGACGTAAAATAAAAATTTACATGTGTTTCTAAAATGATACCTTTAAAAAGGTGATGTGGATGCATTTGAAAACCTATAAAATGTAAATTAATCTAAAATTATTGATCCTTAAAATTCATAAATTTTATCTTGGACAAAAGACTATATCAATACAAAACATTTGAAAGTGTGGGGAAACCATTTTTTTATTTTTAATATTCATTTGTTCAAAAATCACACTATAAGAAAAGTAAAAAACATTAATTTATATAAAAATAACCTATCTTAAAATATATATATATATATATATATAGAAATTTCCATATAATAAGAAAATTTGTGGAAGAATAAAATTACAGAATAAATAATTTTATGATGAATCAATAAAATCATTAAATGAAGACTTGAGTAATCAAAATCCCTTATGAGAAAAATACTCATGGAAGTAAGAAATATTTATATTAGGGTTTTTATTCTGTCAAAATATGAATTAATAAAATATAATATAATATAACAAAAGGGTTAAATTTACCAAACTTATATGAACTGAGTAAAAGAAAAATCATCATCACTCGATGAATGAAAATTGAGTTCCCAAATGCATAAAAACGAGGGAAACAACAGTGCCCAAATCCATTTTAGGAAAAGAAATTAATTTGGATTAGTATTTCCCAGGAATAAAAAAAATTATATTATAATGATATATCCATGGGTAGTTAATACATCATTCAGAATAAAACAAGGTTCATAACACTATCATGTCTCAAGGAATTAAATTTTGAGATGAAGAATCCTTGGGGCTTGAGAAAAAAATTTAATCCAGACAAACATAAAATATATTTACTGTAATTGGACTAAAATAACATTATTTTAAGATTATTCATAACATTATATTTGAATTGGGTAGCCTGTACCCCATAGAAATTAAATTAGGTTCATATTACTAAGCATTTCTCAAATAGTGGTATTTGAGTTGAAAACCATTTCTTTGATCATGATTCATTCTAAACTTGCACAAAATTTATAGAATAATTAAATTAAATTAAGTAAATACATATCCAATAGAGTTATTAGTTACTACTACTATTTAAATTCCTCATTTATAATCATTATATACATATATATATATATTTGTTTGTTTGTTTATACGTATTTTCAACATCTGGTATATGCAATCTTTATCACTTTGAACAAGTTTCATAAAACTAGTGATGGTATATATATTTTTTTTTATTACATAATTGTTATATCTTATAATTTAGTGGAACTATTTTTAAAATATAGTTTTTAAATATATCAATTCATTTCATGGAATTTTTTGCTAAGATCCGTGCAGATGAAATCTAAAATGAGTGTGTTTTAGTGTTTCTTATTGTACAAAGGGAGATTTATTAATTATTGAGTTAAATGTTGATTTAAACCTAAAATAAAAAAAACCATTATTTTAATATTTATATCATATTATACAAGTAAATAATTTATCATACTCATACACAATATAAATGCATTGTATTGTTCAAGTAGGTGGTGAAAATAGCCCGGATATGAGCCTAACATGACTGATGGAAGATTATATGATGGATTGGTTGTGATATAATTATAAAAAATTCATAATGATATTATTTAGTGTTTATTATTGTGATATATCATAATTTTTAATATTTTAAAACCGCAAAAAGATTATATAAATTCCTTACGCATAAAGAAGTGATAATATTCCACTTAGTACGCTCGTCTGAAATGATTGCATTAACTATAATTGTATGTTAACTATATCATTAATAGTTCTGATAATTATTAATAATATAACATTGGTGATATCATAAAAACATATTTATCCTCTAATCACATCCTTATATCCATCCATGAAATGATGTAATTAAAAAATTGAATATACTTTTCTATAGTGTCATTAGTCTCCACATATGCATGGATGATGATTTGGTTTTCCATAGAATGGGATAGATGTATAATATTTATTATCATTTAAGAATTTATATTATTTTATAAATAAAATAATTATATATTAAATACAATTTTATTATGATACTTTTAACATGTTTATATAAAATGAAACATGGAATTTTTTGGAGGCAGTAGTCTACGCACGCACGCACAAATGTCATTCTGCTTTTCATAATGGTAATGAGGAAAAAGGTCTATAATTATTATAATTATAAAATAATTAAATTAAGTATATAAAAAAATTTATTTAATTAAAATTATTTTAATATTATAATTATAAATGATAAATATAAAATAATGAATTTAGATAAAAATGAATACTTACATTGAGCACTTTCTGAATTCATTGGACGATCCCTTAGAACTGGATATAATGGTGTAATTTCTTGTGATCAGAAGCTAAAAAGGGACTATGATGATTATTTTTGAAGGAAAAAATGGTAGTTTTCTATAGCAAACGTAATTTCTATATTATTATTGATGTCTTGGTGAGAGTTCCATTTTAGACGTTTTGGGAATGGAATTGTTTCAAAATATTTCAACTTAATATAAATGGAGCACATCTTGAACATGTCACGTGGTACCTAAAACAGAAATTAATTGACTGTAGGGTGATTAAGGTTGATAATATCTAATAAAGTATATTGAAAACTTGTTATTACTATATATCAATCCCTTTAACCCATGAATTGTTACTTTTTAAATTTAATTTGTTACAATGGTTACTAGATTTTACCTAAAGGATATAAATCATTATGCCTAAAAATAAAACTAGTATTTGTTAGGTAATTTGGACCCACTCTTTATAAATTTTTAAAACCTTTCATTTTATAAAAATTATAAAAGTGGTAATATTTAATTATGAAATAAAAATATATAATGTAATAAAAATAATTTTTTGGAAAATATTACTTATGTTCTAAAATATCAAAAATAGGTTTGTAATTAAATTATTTTAAAAATTAAAATAGGATTTATATATATATATATATTCAAGAAATTGATTTCACAACTTTTAAGTTATTATAACCAAGTGATGTAAAAAAAGTCACAATATTTTCAAAAATGACATTTCCCTCTATTCATCTAAAAATCAATTGTTTTACAAAAATAAAAAATATATTTTTTAAAAATATATTGTTATTATTATTATTATTAAGAAAACTATATAAATTTTATAATATTCTATTTATATTTTTTTGTAATTTAATACTTAAATAAATACAAAATTTTAGTGTAAAACTATTTATATTTGAAAATAGATTTTCAAAATATCAACTATTCATTATTATTATTTACTATAAATTAATAATTATTTAATTGGTAAAACATTATTTATATTATCTAAATATTTTATTATTATTTAATCGTAATATTCATTATTTTCAATAAAAACCAAATTTTATTAAAATATATTTTTAAGCATAAAATGATTTTCTTAGTTATTTTCAATGTACCTATATTTCATAATGAGGCTACACCCAAACCTGAAAATTCAAAGGATAGGTTTTTCATTATTATATTTCATTATATACCGATATATAAATGTATCGTGGTTTTTATTTAATTCCAGCGTTTCTTATAGAGAAAGTTATCAAACTCATTAAATTATTTAAAGTTAATCAAATGTTCAAATGTCATGGTGATATATTCTCCCCCACGCCATAAATAAATTCATCATCACTTTTTTAATTTTGACTAAAAATAATATATAATGATGTCCACAATGAAAAAAATTGATTCAGGTATCAACATTACTAACATAAGAAAGGGTAAGAAACTCACCTATAGATAAATCTCTACATTGAGTTTCTTTTAATACATTTGAGAAAAATACATTTAATGGTTTGGTGTTAATACATGTTTTATATCTCAAATGAGTTTATTGTCAAACCTGTTGGGATTTATTATCAATTATTGGTATAAAATATGGTTCAATATTTGGGTAATTATTATGCATACAGCTGCATATACATACCATGCACATCCATCTCTCATCCCCTCTCCGTCAACTTGGGGGAATCAGTGGGATGTTTAGGATGAATGATAAATTCATTGAAGAATAATCATCCTAATTATAAGTCACACTAATATCACTATTTTAACCCCTTTTGGACCTCATTGAAGAATCAACCTCCACCGCACTATCCCTTTCCCTCTACAAAATATCCCTTTCATCTTTCGCATACCACAATAGAAAACCACCCTTATATTTTCTTGCCAATTACACTGGTATGTACTCTAGCTAATCTATGAATACCTCCATAAAAAAGGTTTTATGGGATGGATACCCTACCACATTAACTCTATGTCTCTCTTCTTATTACCAAATAGGTCCTTCCAATACTGAGACTATTTCTTACACACATAGTATAGTCTCACCTACTCCGGGGAATCAAATATTATTCCCAAACTCCACATAGCCTCGAGTTTAGAGGGTGTCCCCGCAATTTCATGTCTTTTGTTCTACTGGTGGTGTCATGGATTTGAATTCTATATCCACCATTTTTATGGTTCTATTGAATAATATGGAAACATTGGTGCCAATATATGGTGGTGGTTCCTTGATGGGTGATGATAAAGAAAATATGTTGATGTCTTCTTCAATTTCAATGATATTAAAATCTATCTACAATAGTTTTTAGTTATTGTCTCTTAGCCCTTATATTTTTTTATCCATGGGGATGTTGTGGGTAATTTTACCATGATTCAGTGGCAATGATTTCTAAGTTGAAATTTATACTCCATTACTAGAATACATCACTTTAAACTAATGGAAGAACAATAATTTCAATATTTCTGTAAACATTAACTTGGGATTAAATAATCTTACAACTATAAGTTTTCTTCCACAATAAAATCATCAAGTTACTGTTTTAATACATATTAAAAACATAAAAGATACACTAGGGTAGATATATTAATAATTCAATAAAGAATCCATAACACTTTGGAGGATAAGTTTATCTTCTTCCATTTTTTCCTAAATGTCATCTACTTATAAGAGAAGAATATGATTTCCCTTGTTTTCTTTATCTTAGAGAAAACTAATTTTTTCATCCTAATTAGACAAAATTCCTTTGATTTTATCTATATCCCTTATATTTCAATAAATATGATCTATAAATTAAAATATATCATTCTAGGTTCAATATTGGTTACTCTTTGTTATGGTTTTATCATACTCCATAAATTAATCCATTAATGTTACTATGAAATCTATCATTCTATATGATTTTTAAAGAGTATATGTTAAACCAAATTATATCCTTCTAGAGTTTCAAACAATATGTGTAGTTAGGCCTCTTTTTTATCCAATAGGTGATGATCGAGTTAACACCCAATCCACCCTTTTATGGTTGTTACCCCTAGTTACATTTCTGCTAGAGCCTACATCCTATTTTAACATATTAATGGGGATTTAATTTCTAGGAGAACGTGAAAATATTTACATTTCTAAACAATATTTCATCCTCTACTTATAGTTATTAATTTTATTTTAACTAAATTCCACTTATACTAATGAAAAAATAAAATATTCATTAATTACCTAACATTAAATCATATACTACCCAAAAAGGTTATCTATACCTTGGAAATTATGACCATTAGTAACTTATCAACACTTACATAATCTTAAATTCATCATAATATCTAATATAATCTAAACCCGGCACTGATACCAACTGTGATACCCCAGACCTGCTCTTCCAAGTCTGGTGCCAAAAACAAAAACTTTACATACTCACATTTATACCAGATATAAAATCCAAGATATAATCATACTAAAACACAAAATAAATTTTTAGATATTCATATAGTATAGCTATAATATCTTTTAAAATTTATATATTTAAATAATTATGATAAAACATAAACTAATATATATCATGTCTTTCTCAACGGATAGAAAATTTTCACTAAATACGAAACTACTTAATCTATACTAATTCTTCAACATCTCCTATTAATTCTTCTTCACTAATTACCCTTGTAAACATGTCTCATGTAATACATTTCATAGTAAACTAGGTTATAAAAACATAAAAATTGTATATCTTAAATGCTTAGTAAGGGAAACATATAACCAATGTTATCAAAAATATAATCATAGTATACATAATATGGTTGGAATAAATAATCTGAATAATTCCCTAACTACCTAAAAATTAGATAATGCTAAATTTATGAAAATAAATAAAAACATGTATTAAAATAATTAATAATATATTATTTATTGAATTCATAATTCTATACATCAAAACATGATGTCAAGACCTTGTTCCAGTATACTATACTAATATCGTGTTTGTATATACCAAAAACCAAGTTGTTTTGTCTCATAAGGCATAAAAATGTATGTAGGGGCTATATAATATCAGGTCATACCTTGAATTGATTAAGAACAATTAATTCTCTATAAGTTTCAATGATACATTTCATACTCTTTAATAAGAATCCTCAGTTTAAATAGAACACTAAAATTAGTATAATGAAATATAAATAAAATAACACATAATCAAAATGTTTTAGTGGTCAATGATCATCAAGAATACCAATACCTCCCCTACCAAAAAAGTAATCATTCTTTTGTATATGAACATCCTTCAACAAGAATTTTTTAAAACAAGATTCCCACATCGTATTGGGTAGTGATTGTATTTTTATGTTGGTACTGGAATGAAATAATCATAATCCATCCATATAAATAATATTGATAGTTGAAAGAGAACATATCCCAAATGAAATAATGCAAACTTGAATGTTTCAAAATATAATGGAAATTTATTGTCTAAAAAATATTTCATCAAACTCTTTCATAGAGGAAGGGATCAGGAATAATATAAATTTCAACCATGATTTTAATACCCAAATTGTTAAATCAATATATAGAAGATAAAACATGAAACCTAAACAAAATTTGGGTAACTAATTTTAAAATTTATAAGGTAATTGCAAGAGAAAATATAAAATCTAATTTATAAGGTAAAAAATGAATTCATTTTTATCAATATATCTTATTCCCCGTCATAGGTAATTAAATTACTAAATAATAAAATATTATGGTTGAAGAACCCAGTAATTAAGCAAAGAAGTTGGTGAGAAAACATTATAACTCCATGAAATGAGACTTGTGTTTTCAATATGCTTTATGATCAATATACACTGTGAAGTAAGAAATGTTTTAGGAAGGGGTTTTTTGGGATAAAATATAAATAATGTAAATAACATATAATATAATCAAATGGTCTTATGTAATAAAATTATTTGTAATAAGTTCAGTAGAAATGATCATAACTTAATGAATTAAAATTGAGTTTTCAAACAACGTTGTAAACGGGATAATAACTAGGACAAAATATATATGATTAAAATGAAATAAATTTTATTAGTGTTTCAAATGAATAAAAATATTAAAATTTTTAGATATATCCATGTTTATAGAATTAACCATTAAAATTGAAACATCGCTCTTAACATAAACATTTCTCAAGGAACTAAAGACTTTGACAAATAAGCCTTACAAAATGATTAAAATTCCAATAAAATCCCTCTTAAAATAGATGTATTATAATTTAAATTTAAATAAAATTATTAAAACATTATTCATGATATTATTTCTCAAATATTATATACAAAATATAAAAGAAATTATCTGATGAATACCAAACACATCTCAAAGAGAGGAATGTGAAATGAAATGATATCCTTTATCTTGATTCATTCTTCACATGCACCAAATTTACTGAATAATTAAATTAAGTTCATTATATTCAAATATAAGAACCCTATTCATAACTATAACCATTTATACTACTCATCTATAGTCATTGTACATATATATGTTAGTTATTTTTTACTTATTTCACCATCAGGTGAAATTAATCATTATCGCTTTAAACTAATTCAATTAAAGTAACATTGTTATATATTATTTTTACAAAGTAAATAATTCTTATATCATCTAAGGTACTATAATATACGTCCTGAGAAATTTTATAGATCAATAAGTTCATTTCATAACTATTTTTGTTATGATCCTGGATATTGTAATCTACCATGATCATGTATAGGTGATTCTTAATGAATAAATGTTTATTTTATAATTAATAAGTATAATGATGATAAAACCATAATATGATCTTAAAAATAATTATTTATATATTTTTATGACATTATTCTATTAAATATGTTCTCAATTTATTCCATGATATAAACTCATTGTATTTTTCACCTACATGGTTAAACCAACCCAAATAAGAAATCCACATGATTCATATATGATTATGGTGTGATTTATTTCTAATATAATTATTCTAGATGAATAATAATTTTATTTAGTGTTTTCCAGTACGATTGATCTACTTATGGGGACCAGTTTTGTCTCCCTTCTATCCTACCAAATGGAAATAATTGAATTGCAAGAATTAAAAGTGCAATTGAAATATCTAGAAAACAAAGGGTTCATCTGGACTAGAACATCTTCATGGGAAGAATTGGTTTTTTTGTTAAATAGGTGGATGCAACACTGCAGATCTGTATTGACTATTGTAGAACTAATCAGGTTGTGATAAAGAACTGATATCAACTTCCACGCATTGATGATTTATTTAACTAGTTGAGGGGAGCTCAGTGGTTCTCCAATATTGACTTGAGATTAGGATATCATCAACTGTGGGTAAGAAAAGAGGATATCCCCAAAATTGAATTCCGAATTTGATATGGCCATTATGAGTATGTTGTTGTACCCTTTGATCTAATTAATTCACAAGTGGTGTTTATGGAATCGATAAATCAGATATTTTACATATATTTGGAATCTTTTGTGGTTGTATTTGTGGATGATATATTGGTGTATTAGACAACAAGGGTAGAGCATGAGCAGAACTTGCTGACAGATTTGGGGATCTTGAGGGATCATCAGATGTATACTAAATTATCGAAGTGTGACTTTTGGATTCAGGAGATTATTTTCCTTGTCCATGTTATTTCTGAGAAAGGTGTTTCAGTTGATTTGGAAAAGATAGAGGTAGTTATCTCCTCGCAACCCCCAAAGAACATTTTTGAGATATGGAGCATCCTTGGTCTAGCTAGCTAGTATCGATGATTTTTTCATGATTTATCATGATTTTAATCACAAATGAATGCTTTTACAAGGAAGAATATACCATTTCAATGGGATAACCAATGTCCGAAATGGTTTGTAGAGTTAAAGGGTAACCTTACATTATTACCAAAATTGATTTTTTTCCTGAACTAGGGAAAGGGTACCTGGTGTATTGCGACGCATTGGGATTAGGGTTGGGTTCTTTTCTCATTCATGGGGATAATGTGGTTGCATATGGATAATGAAAGTTGAGGTTGAAAGAGAAGAACTACCCAACACATGATTTGGAGTTGGTGGCAATGGTTCATGCCTTAAAAATGTGGTGTCACTATCTCTTGAGTAATAAATTTGTGGTGTTTATCAATAATAAGAGTGTAAAACATATTTTCTCAAAGAGAAATTAGAACGTAATGAAAAGGACATGGATAGAATATCTCCAGATGTTTTATTTTGACATAATGTACACATCGGGTAAGTAAAATTTGGTTGCGGATTCATTACGTATAAAATCATATGCTCAAGTTGGGAAAGACACATTAGATAAGTGGTAGTTGGTGTCCATCATATCTGAAATGTGGTTGGAATGTGAGGTCTGGGGTGACGTAGCGGTCTTCTTTCCAGTTTTGTTGGTCTCTAACTCGGCTGGTTCGGATAAAGAGGCACATACATATGATTTTGAAAGTGTGGTGATGAGTTCGAAACTCAATGGTGAGGACACCATTGAGAGATGGGAACAGAATGGGAATTCAGTAATGTGTTTTCGGAATTGGATGGTTGTACTAGTGGATTTTCATGAGGAAATTCTCAGGGATAATCATTATTCTAGGTGGGATATTCATCTTGTAATTAAGAAAATGTTTAAGGCATTGAAAGCATAGTTTTGATGGGCTGGTATGAAAGGGAAAGTGTCAGAGTTTGTATCAAGTTACTTCACTTGCCATCTGGTCAAGGCTGAGAAACATTGGCCAGCATGTGTACTATAGTCCTTACCTATCCTAGTGTGAAAATGGGAGGAAATATAAATGGAATTTTTTACAGATATCTCAGGAATGTTCATGAAGCAGGATGCCATGTGGGTGATTATGGATTACCTCACAAAGTCGGCCCATTTCATTCTGATTCGTGAATCCCATACAGTGGAGGATCTTTCCAAAATTGATATCCAAGAAGTGGTAAAGAGTCATGGTGTTCTACTTTCTATTATATCTGATATAGATCATAGGTTCACATCTCGTTTTGGGAAATCCTTACAGAAATTCCTTAGGGCACAATTGATGATAAGCATGACATATCATCCTTAGACAGATGGCCAATCTGAGAGGATGATACAAACTTTTGAAGATATACTAAGGGCTTGTGTGATGGAATTTGGTAGTTCATGGGAGGATCAATTAATTTTGGTGGATTTATCATATAATAACAGTTATCATGATTCAATACATATTTCTCCATTTAAGGTATTGTTTGTTAATCTTTGTTGTTCTTTACTATGTTTTCTGGAAACGGATGACACTTTGATGATCATACCGTGCCTTGACCACTAGACTACAGATAAGATCTAGTTGATCAAAAAGTGGATAGAGATGGCTCAAAGTCATCAGAAATCATATGTCGATCTTCTTTGACGACCTTTGTCATTCAAGGTGGGGGATCATGTGTTTTTTAGAATCTCTCCTCTCATAGGACATTGTCTCTTTGTAAATTAGGGTATGTGATCATCAAGGTATATTTGGACTTTTCATATACTTGAGCGCATTAGAGAGGCGGCTTATCTTGTGTATTTTCCACCATAGTTTTGTGTGGGGCACAATGTGTTTCATGTGTCGCAATTGAAAAAAGTATCAACTGGATCATGACCTTGTAATTCATTGGGATAATGTTCAGCTCGAACTAGATGCTTCTTGGGTGCACGTTACAGTGTGGATTGTGGATAGGAAAGATAAATTCTTGTGTGGTAAAAGAATCAATTTAATTCATTTTTTTTGCAGTACAGTCAGATTCAGGAGAAGGCTTGGAAGTGGGGTAGAGAGATGGTCGAGCAGTTGCCCGATCTCTTTCAGCAAAAAGATGGTTCTCAAATTTCTGATGATGTAAAGTACAATGGTAGGGAGAATATAGCACCTCTAATTTGTGGTATGTATCCATGTTTTATGTCTTTATATATGTTTAAATTTCTTGGTAAGATTTGGGAAGAGGTTAGGAGAGTTTGGAATTGTTTTGAATAAATTTGGAGGATTTTCTAAGGGCTTACGGTTTGAGCACGGTTAGGGAAAACTGTGTAGGTTCTCTAGGTAGCAGTGTAGGGGATATAGTAGGATTCCCATGGTCTATGCATAGTTTTCCAAACTGTGAGAGGAAACCATGTGGAACCCCTTCTATTGAAGAAGTGGTGTGCACATGGTTAGTGCACAATTTTCCAAACTGTGCACGCTAACTATGTAGTCAATTAAAGAGGGGATTTTTTTAATTCGGGTTCAATAGAGCTTAACCTATTTCACTCTCAAATTCCTCCCACTTGACCCTCACATGGTATTTTCAGTTCTCAACGGTTTTAGGGGGTCTCCCACTCATTTTTAAGGGATTGGAAGGGGTTTCAAGGTGGTTTGAAGGCGGTTCATCTTAGGTAAGTCTTCTGTCTTGGTTTATATTTGGTTTTCTCTAGATCTAATATTCCCTCTTTCTCATTTTTCTAGATCTACATCCATTGTGTGTATATATAGGGGATTTTGGCCTAAATTGTTGATTTTATGGATTTTTTATGATAGGTAATAGGATCTAGGGTGGTTTTAGTGGTGCGTTCTTTGGATTGGTGGTGCGGTTGCCCGTGGGACAATTTTTTCAGAACCCTAAAGGTAGGTGCCTTCATTCTCGATGCCACTTGGTTAGAACTAGTGAATTTTCTTGAAATTAATTGGTTTTTATTGAAATTTATTCTTATATGGATAAGAGAATTTTGTTTGACAGCCCATTTGGTGACGATTTATGGATTTTGGGAAAAATGGGTTATTGCTACAAAAAGGTGCATTATTGTGTGATTTTAAAATGTTTATTTTAAAATCATTAGAAGTTTGATTAAGAAAAATGATGTGTAAAAAATGTATTTCAATAATGATTTTGTTTATTGATATTTCGTTGGGTATGGAAAATGGTTAGAGGCTGTTTTCAATAAATGGGTAATTTATTGAAGTGAATTGGCATGTGTCAAAAATGGTTGTGTGCTTATTGTGTAGCCTTAGAGCACTGTGATTGTTGGATGATTAAGTGTTGTGGCTTTTGTTGATTTTTTTAAGTGGGAAATTAATCTCACAATTAAAGGTGATGGATAGTTATTAGAATATCCACCACTATGCATAGTGGTCAGAAAGCACAACTAGTTTGAAATGTGGTAATAAGTTAGATGTAAGCTCCACCGTTTTTGTTTTCTTATTTTGTGTTTCATTTAAAGATGTAATTTTTTGGGATAATGTGTGATGGTGATATGTCTTATGGAATAATTGTGGATTTCCTTTTTTTGACATGGCTTGGTAAGGGTATGTTTGGCTTATGGAAATGGTTGGACTATTTAATTTTTTATATGAACTACTTTATATAAATGTTGTCATGGTTATTTCCTCTTAGATTTTGTAGGGAAGTCATTTCGGTAAATCCTACTAAGTATTATTCCTCACCCCTTATTTGGAACATGGGTTTTTTTCATATTTTTAACTCCGGACACATGTTAGAGTGACACATCTCATTTTTCTAGCGGTTTGGAATGATGCTTTGGTGGTGTTGTGGTGCTTGGAGCATGGAGATTTGGGTGGAGTTATGGATAGTGTTGTAGCTCTTTTGGGGTCTTGTTGTGTAGTCTTCCTCTTGGTACTCTGGTTTTTGGTTTGGTTGTATTGGAATTTTGGAATTGTTATGGAATAGTTTTTTCCCTTTGGTAATGTATGGGGTGGATTGTTTTTCTGACATGCATCATGTTGCTTTTTGGTAATGTAATATTATGTTGTTTATTTTATCTTTAGGGAAAATTGTTCCACCAATGACTCTTGAATCCCTTGAAATTTATTGACAGCTGTTATTTTCATGGGAACATCTCTTAAGGCCATGTAGTATTCCTCCACACTCTCAAGAGAATGGGAGGGGGCGGGATGTTACATAATATGTCAGAATATGAACCCACGATTCCTGAGGAATCCTTTCGACACCCAAATACCAAAAGAATAAAAAAAACTGATCACCCAATTGACCTAGGGTTTGGCGAAACCACTCTGAGTGATGAAAGACCCAAAATAGGCTAACAAATGGAGTGTAAAATAATAGAGGACCATACCTCGATAGATTGATGTAGAAACCTAATGAAATTGGTGTAAAAATAATGAACGAGGGAGATCTATAGAGGGGGGTCAAGCGCCTAAGGGGTTCATCTAGGGGGTCTCACTATTCATGTATGTGAGGAAGGAGTGGTGAGGTGGTTTTCGTTTTATTTATTTATTTTTATTTTATTTTATTTTATTTTATTTTATTTTATTTTATTTTATTTTATTTTATTTTCATAAAATTGTCCCAACCGCATTGTTTGACCCACATGGTTTTCCAAACTGTGCACTAACCTTGTGGTGTACAGTGGGTGGCTACTTCCCCCAAAAACACACCATGTAGGCTAGGGGCATGGTTTATCAAACTGTGTGCAGCCCATGCGCACCTCCTCTTCCCCCTTTTAACAGAGTCGCATTGCTTTCCTACTATGGGTTGCACGGTTTTAAACAAACTGTGTTCTCTCTACAGGTCCTTTAAAACATGAAGTTTCTAGGCCTGACGCTCCTGAAACTCCTCAAACCACCAAGGAAACTCCTAAAGAATTTACCCAAGCCGAATCAAATCATCATATTAAAGTGTTCCAACTCATTAAAAACATTTCAAAAGATTAATTTTAAAAATTACCAATCCATTAAACAAAAAATTACCAAACCCTTGGATTTTTTTCGGTTAAAAAACACGGAACACTTCAATTATCTAATAAAATATTCATTGAAGTCTCTAATATTTAGATATATGTTCAATTGTGGTCCCAATTATATCTACTATAAATTTTAATTCATAAATCATATATACCTAAAAAATTCTCATGATTTTCATATTTAGAATATATATATAGGGGTATAGGTTTGCTATATGATTCTATTTCTATTTCATAAAATCTCTAAATCAACTCAAAATGCAAAAATTTCATATTTTTATGTTATATAGATATATAAAAGTAAAAACCATGAAAACTAATAGTCATTAAATATACCTATAAACATATAAAAACATACTTAATTCATGGTTCGTGATTGATAGTTTGGATCCTCCAAAATCTATAGTGAATTTTCCAGAATCCAAACATCACCAACGATTTTCTCAAAATCACTTCATTACTTCAATAAAAACACTATCACTAGTTAAATAAATATTTATAGTATATAATTCAATAATTTAATATTTAAAATCAATTTTTTAGTTTATAAACATGATGATAGAGTTTTTAGAGGCAAAAATCAACATAAAATATGATGAAAATAGTCCAAAGAACCATAGCTCACATATAGATACCATGATTCATCAGTGATACTTTATTATTATTCCTCTTTAATCTTTCTTGGAGATTTTATAATATTTTTTATGGAATTAATTACAATAAGAATATATATATCATTAAAATAAGAGTAATAATTAAAACATAATAATATAATCTATTTAAAATATTTAATAAGAAAACATTCCACTTCCAGAAAAAATGTCCAATGACATCCATAAATTATGCAACAACCATCCTAGGGTAAACTTGCCATCAAAAATTATAGTTTTCACAAAAACTCTTAAAAGTGTTTAATATCGCCACTTAAGCACTTTATTCAAATTTAAATATATGTTCATAAGATCCCAAATATTGAAAAAGGTGTTGAGTTCTAATCATAAGCAAAGAAATTCCCTCATAGAGACCGTTTATATTTTAAAAACCATATATTCTCTTAATTACCCATGTTTCCAAAAATGGCTTCCTCTTTGACATTATGTAAATTTACCTGAATTGAATCTAATTTCTCATAATGAAAATCCCCATCATTATTAATAACTGAATGCTATTATATTTTACTATTTTAGATCAAATTATTGTAACCCATTATAATACCATTTAAAATTATATAGTATTTCATTTCTATAAAACCTTTTTTCTCATTATCAAACAGTTTATGCATGAGCAAAAAAAAATTCATTTTTACAAAATTCTATTTGCTAAATTCCAAAAAAAATCATCAACCCATTTCCCATATTCATCACTTGGTCTTCATGAATTAATCCAACAGTGATTCTTAATCACTTAAGACAACATATAATAATAACATATGTAGATTACTTTTCAATAACTATAAATTTAATTTTAATTTTATATGAAAAAAAATAAATTATGATATTTTAAAAAATTAATCCCAACATAATTAACAATTACGACATCAAAAACAGTAAAAAATTAAATAATTCTAATTATAATATTTATAAAACTAATGATAGTTATAAAAATAATACTTTTATGAAATAGTTTTCATTTTCTAGTTTATATAGTTATAGTTCATTTCATTTTTTAAAATTATTATACTGACATATGATCTTAGATATATAAATAATATTAATTTAATAAAATATATATAACCTATATATGTTATATTAGTAAATTTTATAGAAAAAAATAGATATATATATGTTTATATATAAGAACATATAAAACTGAGGACTTGTTTAAAAATTTATATCACCAAACATGGAATTTAACATAACATCTAAAAAAATAAATATCAAAATCTTTAAAATTGAATATTAAATGAATTATCACATTAATATAGATACCAAAACATTGTTTAACTAGAATAAAGGTTTATTAATGCTATATTTGGAAATATAATATTAATTAAATTGTTAAATTTGAACCTTTTCAACTCCAATTAAATTTCTACTAAAACCATAATAATAAAACCAAGGCCCAAAAATAAAGGATTAAGTTAGTGGGGAAATAGACAACATGTGATGGATGGGGACTAGTGGTATGGGTATTGTGGTGATTCAAGGGGTTGCGGTAGGGGAATCACTGATAGAATGGGATAATAAGAAGAATAAAAGTAAAAGAGGAAGATTAAGAAGTACATTAATCTAGTGTTTTTTCAATATATTAGATATGAGTGGGGTATTTTGGATACCCATAATATATAGTTTAAATGTCATTTTTTTATCTAGTTTGATAACATGATATGTTCAAATGAATGGATTATATCGTTAAAAAATTATTATTTTGCTATAAAAATTCATATGTGGTTGTTTTGGGTCTATGATATTTTTATTTATCGATATTCGTATGGATAGCGTGAAACGATTTAACCCTATTTAAATTTTTATTTTTTAGTATTAAAATTTTATTTAATGAAATTTAATAATTATTAAATACTTATTTCATTATTATACATGATTTTAAAAATAAAAAAACTGTGAATACATTGGGTGTACCACAAATATTTTATAATGTGGCTTCAGTTTCAAAATTGGAATTCTTTGGTTTGTGTTTTTTTGTGTTGTATAAATTTTATATGATCCTTAGAAACCAAGAAACTTTTGGTTTTCTTTTGTTTGATTATAATCTATGTATCATTCTTCTTTTCAATTTGCATAGTGGAATTTATTGATGCTCTCTTATAATTCATATTGGTATAATTTGTATTTATGTATGTCAAATGTATATAGTCATATGTATTACTTCCTGTATTTTCCTTTTTATCACACATTAAAACCAGTATCTTTTCTATTTAATAATAATGTAAATATGTTTATTTTTCTAAATCATTAATATTTTATTTTTGTTAATCTTATTAGTTGGTATTCATTATTCATATTTCATGGTTTCATTGATTTTTATTCTTCAAAATTGATCTTTTAACACTATTATTTCATATTTTTATTTATTCCCAATTTTTTTTTTATTTTTTTTTTATTAAAATTTCTTTCATATATTTTCTTGTTTAATAAATATTGAATATTGTTTTCTTAACAATTTAAATTTTATTATTTCTGGTTTTTAAAAATATTAGGACAAGCAATGTGTTCATAGTCTTTCGACATATGATACCACTTTTGTTACCAAAAAAATTGGCTCAAAAATTTGGTGTTGCCTAGTTTTCATATGAATAGTTAACTCAAAATTATGGTTTTTAAGTCTCAAGAACTACTCAAATATAAAAATATAAATTTACCAAGGTATACTCCCATCTAAAGGTTTTTAAGTGTTTGGTTGATCTCAGGGTGTAGTGTTTTCCCTGGGGGCTAAGATGGTGTTGAATTATGTCTTCTCACAGGTTTCGAGAATAATATATTAAGTATAATATATTGTCTTTAGATAGTTATAATTAATTAATTTTCATCCATAAAGGTCCAAACTAATTTAACCCAATGTGAATATAAATAATATCATTCCTATAGTAAAACCTTTTCTCTAGATGCAATTTTTGGTCTTGTATTTTTTTTCCAATGCATTATTTTGAAGGGAAAGTATGCTTTCTATAATCTCATGTGAAATAACTATAATAGTATATTATTATTGATATATTATTTCCAAGTATATTCAACAACTATAATTATACAACGGCGTAGCCTAGGGGTAAACCCCGCACCGTAAGAGTATTTGAACAATTACAAAAAAACATTATGTGGTCATTTTGGGGATATCTTGAGACTCAAAATCATCAAATTTGAGTTTAAGTATTGATTAGGAAAAACCTAGGTAACAAAAATTATGTTATTTAAAAATGTATAATTTTATATAAAATTCATCATACTATATTGATACATTACATTAATGAAGTTTTAAAAATGAAAATATAATATAAAATTGTATGGTGTGTTGTATTTAAAATTGATATTTTGATTTATTCATGAATTATATTTTGTAAAATAAACATATAGTCATTGATTTATTCATTTATCATCTATAATTTATTAAAAGTGAAAAGTTTTTTGTTTAAATATATCAAGTAATTAAAATATCAATTGTTATGTTATTTATAAAATTTATTTAGAAATATAGAATCTAAAAAACATTAATTTACATCAAAATTTATATATTTTTTATATGTAAAATGTTTTACAATAGAAAATATCATCATAGACACCTCTCTATTCCAAAAACCATCATACAAACGTCATTCCCATTTTTAGATCAATGTCTATGAAACTTTGGTGTTCCAGATATAGGATTGGGTTTCATTTTGTGCACTACTTCTTCCATAAAAAAGGGGCAAATAAGGATGTGGCACTACTGCCTTTGTATACTATTGTTATGTGGTTGGCCCCTCATAATGTTTTTCTACCACTTCCTCCTCATATTTTTTACTATATGACTCCCCAACTATCCGTAGATAGGACTCCCCAATATAAGTTGTAACATGATATGTCAACATGTATGGGTTCCCAATAGAACTCTGTGAATATAATGAAAAGGTATAGACACGTAAAACAATTTTTTGAAGGGAATGTCTCCTGAGTACCATAAAAATTGTGATATAGTTTTTGGGACTTACCCCTCTATAGATTCATGAATGTTGGTCACATATTGTTTTTGAGATAAGGATTTATGATCATTTGGATCAATAAATTTATATGGTGTCTGATTACCTACCAATTATTTTGCATTATCTACCTACTATGTATGATCCTATCTTAGAAATTTAAGAACCTTACTTTGGAATCATTAACCACATTATCTTCTCTATACTTTTCTATGACCTCGTCTCTATCCTTGTGTCGGTGGTTGGTGCATCATCCTCAATAGACTCAGTAGGAACATCATCATCCCCAATTATCTTAGCAATTTCAAATGGACCATGATATAAGATCATAAATATATATATATATATATATATATATATATATATTCATCATATACACCCTCATATATGGAATGAATAGGGTATCAAAGTAGCAACAGATCGATAAGAAATAAATACCTAAAACTCCCTCCTTCCAAAGATTATAAATGCTTATAAGACGCTCTAGACACTTTGACTTCAAATCAAATAACAATAAATTTTATAAAAACTATTAAATAAAATGATCTAATAAAAGGTAATAAAAATAAATACTAATGGTTTCATATCCCATGGGGTGTAAGGTACACGATATTGTGGTGTTTTTAGAAAAATTCATGTACTCTCACAGATATGATAGTTGTATATTTTTTTTAAGATATTGATACAAAAAGATACTATGTTGGAAACGCATGTCCTAAAACTCAATGTAATGAGAATAATAGTACCCCCAATTAACAACCTAATTGTATATCATTATAA
The DNA here is from genome assembly GCA_963277665.1 of Viscum album. Lineage (NCBI taxonomy): Eukaryota > Viridiplantae > Streptophyta > Magnoliopsida > Santalales > Viscaceae > Viscum > Viscum album. The sequence goes on along the minus strand of OY728138.1, from coordinate 1,880,744,462 downwards.
TGGTGTCAAATATGGAAACTTGTTTTGGTATATTGGGGATGTTTTGAATGGACCCAAACTTTCCCATGATGTGATCTCTCTAGTGCCACTCAAAGATATGGATGTGTATGTGTGGCACCAAAACTCCACGGTCTCCAACCATATTTATACAGTTTTGTAGTTGTTGTTCCAAAAAAGAACTAATATATGAGATCCAAGAAACCTAAAATGGAATCTCATAAAATTATTCATAAATGGTCACAAAAAAACATATCATTATAATATTTTATAAAATTAATATCAATATTAGTGTTTATATAAACAAAACTAATTTTCAACTTACATCGTCATGATGTAGAGGGTCAGAAAACTTCCAAACACTATACAAACTATGCCTTGGGGCATGTACAAAACACTGAACATGAATCCACATCATAAATATATTAATATAAGCATGGCATACAAATGATATGAATAAATTAAAAAAACATTTCAAATTAAGGATTTAAATAAACCAAAATCTCAAATGATTGTGTTTTAAAAGATGTTGAGGAAGTTTTGGGATAACTCTATGATTAATTCATGGAGAATGATAATTTGATCAAAATTGTAGCTAGACGAAACATCTAACACTCTATTCCTACTCTGATCAACATTTTCTATAGAGGTATCTATACAGATATTTTAATAAAATTGGCCATAACTATACATAGTTATCCTGTCAAGAGTCACATATAACAGAAAGTACATCATGTGTACAAATGCACTAAAGTAATCAACACCCAACATACCTATATGTTCCATTAAGAATCAAGTATAAGTGTTCATCTTGACATCTCGTATACAATCATCCACCTGTAAAGACACATGGTGAGTCAACTTCCAAAAATCCTAGTAAAAAATGGTTAACATCAAGCCATCCATTGAATGTCACAATTATAACCACCTAACCATGGAAACACCCATCATTTATGTTATATCCTCTAAAGTAAATTTCATATCCCCCTTAGTATAATGGAAAGTGTGTGTCTCTATTGATTCCCACAGACCTATGGGGTTGGTGAATGTGAAAATGTACTGTGTGATTTCCCACATACCCTGAAATCACTCAGGTACCAAATGATCGCTTATAAACCGTGTGATCTCTTTCATACTATTTGATTTATGGCATACCATGTGATTTCCCACATACCACGCAATCACCACCCACCATGTCGGTCGATGACATATGTAATCCAGTGACCTCTTAGTTCGTTGGTGAAATTAATATGGAATTTCCCTGGAGATTATATTGTTAAACCTGATATTGTGTGTCGACATCCCTAATATCCACCGACACTTTATACCTGAATTTCCATCTGAGTTCCCAATAGGTGAAGTTCCCTCATTCATAGAATCAATGTAGATCCACCATGTGGTCTCACACCTCCTTCAACACGACTACCCATTTCAAAAATCATTTACCTAAGGGTATCCTATAAATACACTATTTCTTTTCTAGAATAGACTTGAGATGGTAATATGGAGAAAAGGATACAAAAAAGAATAATAAGGGAATGAGTGACCTCAAAGAAAACCTGTTGGTGATTCCTGATCATACGAGAATAGAAAAATGCATAAAGATTAATTACTTCTAAAAAATATTTTCCTCATCGTTCCAATAGGATGTAAATTTTATTCACTTACCCACTACATAATCTTACTTTTCAAGGATTCAAGAAAACATTATTTTTCTCACTCAGTTACTATATGATACCTCTTTCCCCTGTTGTATCCTATGACTGGATCATATCCCTTCATTAGCGTCTTATTTGGTCTCTCCCTCTTGAAGGTTCTATATGTGGAGAAATCCTTTCATGAATTTCAACCACACAAACGCATCCCTTGTACTTTCTTATGAAGAAGAATGTTCTTCTTCACACTCCTACTGAACAGGTTGGCCTTTATTGGGGTATATGATTCCCTTCTATTGATATCATTATACTGGGTATTTGACAAGAAAATGGTCCCCATTAACTTTTTAAACCATAATAACTAAAATATAATACATATTCCAAACCCACAATACAAGCATGATTATTCCACTGGGCTTGCTATAGGGCCCCTACATTTATCATGAATTGGATTTATAAATTGTTTATCCAACGTATAATCTCTAACTAATAGAACCCACGTTTAATTTTTATTCATAGATTCCATTTAAAATGAGTTTCCGCATTGTAAGGACGTGTGTGCGATAACACATGGGACATGGAACCAAATTTGGCTGACCCCATCCCAAATATGATTGGTTTGGGCACCTATTAGATGCTCAAGTCTATGAAATGTGGTACGAATCCAAATATGTTGTTAGACTAACATCTAACCTTATAATCCCCTAACTAGAAGTGGGCCTCCTTCATCTATCCCAGCATACTAATAGGCAATAATATGTTAGAATCGGATTCCACTTAAATTATAAGACCCAAGATAGTTCTCATTCACGATATCATCAATGATCTGGGGATGCATACATAGGGATAACCTATATGTGTAATTCATGATCAATCCTCCTTTTTCTTACCATTAATTAAAAAAACAAAATCATAGAATGAAATTAAACTATGTTTGGAATTTCACAGTTGCGTGATATAAAATTACACAATCACTTCTCTACCACATTAAATTAAATTACATCATATGGTCTATCCATATGACATTAAAACATGTATCTAAAACTATATAGCCATTAATTCTTAATAACCAGGATACCTCGGCCACCTCTAATATTTTCAAAAAAAACATAATAAACCCTATATTTCACCCTCATGGGTCTATATTCCTCATAAATCCATTTACATCTTTCCTCACTTGGATATATTCTTTGTGAGCCTGAATGCCCCATCCAATGGTTCTATATTCCCTAGTAACTCTTCTCATCAGTCCATATTATCAATGAAACAATTACCTAAGTTGCGACCATATTCCCTTTATTTATCACCGTATTTCTCTATTATTATGTACTGCTAATGAATCCACATTATTTTTATTGGTTCACACTTCTTCTAACTAAGATAACATAACGTCATTTAGAAATATTCCCTTTGAGGTAAATATGAAAGGGCATCTCATGTGTAAGTCCCTCACCAACCGTTGTTAGGAATCATTATCTTAAAATTGCATACCTTATAATGTTAAATTTAAATGATCTTTCCATTCCACATGGCCATAAAAGGTACAACATGTCCCATTAAGTGGCGTGAAACAACATTGGTTGTTATTTCTTTCACACACACACACACACATATATATATATATAAGAATCCAATTTTCATGGGTTCTGTCCTCAAACCATAAACACTTAATGATTCCCAAGATTGTGATAGGATATAGAGTTCCTAGTTGTGTCTTATTAAACCATATTACATTAATATTAATCATAACTAATTAAAAAATAAAATTTATGGAGAACTTATGATCCATATGAATGTTAACATTGTTATATGTTATTGACCAACTTCTAGCCCAATAGTAACTATTCATTCATTGATATTTTGGAAGGATTCCGGTATATGACATAAAAGTTTGAGAGGCCAGTAGTGGGTAATAATACCCTAAAAATGTGTGATGGTCCCGACCTCTCACCCTATTGAACAACATGTATTCTACGGAATTTCCAGTAAAGTCCACATGATGGTCTATATTAAAAAACCTGGTCTTTTCTAACTCAAAACTTATAGTGCCCTATGTAATGAATCATGCATTGGTATTTTCCATTAGAAACAAAAAAAAATTGAACCAAAGGTGATTCATTTAAATCTGAAAATTATTAGCCATACATGATTTTACTTGTGATGTTACACTGACGGGTTTCCCTATTCATGTTTATTAGTCTTTTTAGGACCATCAGAAACTGAAATCCCTTCAATACAGATAGATGAAATCACCTTAGTAACATACATATCTTATAGACACTATAAAATTTATTTCCACATCAAATAATAAGGTGTTGTCCCTAATGTACCTCTCTAACAACAAGTGACAAATGTTTTGGTTTAGGAATACCAGTTAAATGGTATTTTCATTAATATAATGTTTGAATGTGAATCCCCTTTAGACATGAAGCCTAACCAAACTGCTAGACAATGACTCGTGGTAAATAAATAGCCATAAACTATCTCCATCATGAACCACATTGGGAGCCTCCACCCAGAGCACAACAACATGTTCCTCCCTTATCATTGGAAGGAAGATCAAGTGGTCGAATGTAAGCTCACTTTTGTTTAGGGTTTTCCTAAGATGAATCCTATTTGTTTTCGTTATCAAACAAATGTGGCATTAAACCCTCCATAACCTAAAAATGACCTCACCTATGAATTCTCTATTCTAGACACTCAAATCCACACATCCCAGAGATCCTTCTATGGATAACAAGCCGCTAATCATTATGAGAGGGCTTAATTCCCTACTACTTCTGAATAAGTCTATAAGTATATTATAGTGTTTAATAGTGAGAGGGATCATAACCTTATTCTCATACAATGAGTCTACTAGCATTCTATTTCAGCATCATTAGAACTATGTCAGTATATACTAACATCCAGTGGGGGATGGCCCATAATAATCCTCTCATTCCTTAATATTTCCAGCATACTTAGTAAATATCTTCAAAAGTGTTATTTTATACTCTAGTAGCAACATAGGGGTTGGAACATATTCCTTCCCCCACAGATAAATATCAAAAATTTATCCTAATGGAAACTAGTGGAAAAGGAGTAGGATTATATCCCAATATCATTACAGAACGAACCTATTTTACATTTCCCATAATATAATCTTATTGTCTTATCCTAACAGTGATTAAAGAGATAGAACAAACCCCTACTCATTCCTTCTAAGTCTATAAATATAATTCTTTAGGTTTTTAGGAAGCATATTATTTTTATTAACTATATATTTATAATTCAAATTGTTTGGTTCAAAGTATTTATATTTATTATAAATTTGTAATAAAATATATGAATTAAACTAACATCATCATATTCATTCATTATAGGAACATTACAAAAAAATCACCTAAAACTAAGTATTTCACAACATGTATTATTACTCAACATGGATAAATGCATTAATTAAAAGTGAATTAATAAATATGTTAAATACGTAGAAAATAAAACAATATTCATTAAAACGAAGTCCCCAAGATCATCTTCATCGTTGAGGATCTCCAATAGATAAAAAAACCTATAATGTGGAAGATAACTATGAAAGGAGAAAACATTATAAAAAATATATAATATGAAATAAGAACTATGAATTCTAAAGTTATATTTTAATGAATGAACTATTTTTTAAGTATTTATATATAGGCATGAAATATGGTCATTATAAATATGGTAATTTGAAATACGATCATTAGGAATATGGTCATTGGATATTCATCTAATTAGTAAACATTAGATGTGTTTTGTTCTGTATTAAATTAAAAAAAATGTAACTCACAATGAAATAAAAGTATTATATTATAATATTATATATATATTTATATTAATGTATGTGTTTTATTTATAAGTATTAGTAATATTATTATTAAAACATGATATAAAAAATATATATATATAATACAAATAAATTTCTTAATATTAATGAACTCATAAAATTTAATATTTTAATAAAAATATTTAATTTTAATGGTTTTTTAATGCACATTTAGTATAAATGTGATATTGTTTTCAAAGAAAAATTTTATTATGTATTGTATATTTTATCCTAATAAATTAAATTGATCACCTTTAAAATTTTATTATATTAAAAAATTTAAAATAATAAAATGATATGAAACAATATTAAAAGCACACAATGTTTAAAAATAATATTTTTCAGAAAAATGGTTTATCATTATATTTTTTATTTTGGATCTAAAGATAATTATATTATTTTTTAATTTGAATTAGATAAAATGGAATTCATTTTATAACTTTTCATTTCAAAATTAACTTATGGTGAATTTTTTTGTAGTTTTTTGAAACATTTTTTTTGTTAATAATTAAAATATAATTATTGAAAATAACATGAAATTTATAAAATTATTAGAATATAGTTATGAATTGAATATTTATAAAAAATATAGAAAAATATAAATTTTATTGATGATATTAAAATTATAAATTATGTTTTTACTTTACCAACTTTCATTTGATATTTTAGCTTTTTAAGTGACTATTTCTCCACCAATTGTTTTTGATACACTATATATTTATTATTATAAAATAAAAATTTATCACTTTTCATAGAGACTCTATTAAAATGGATTTAAAATTTATAATTATAATGCTCATATAATGTAATAATTACCTCTTTATTTTTATCCACAAATGATAAATTAATTTAGTAAAAACTAGTTACCACGGTAAAATCTAAAATTCTAAAATTTTAATCTTTAATTAAATGGTTAAAACATGTTATAAACATTTTACTAATTGAGTATTTGATGTGTTTAAAATATTATATCATTCCCTGATCAAATATAATCAATTTTTAGAGCCTCGTAGAATGTGAAATAACCTCTATCTTTATATTAAGTTGAAATATTTACAAAATTTACATTTTCACCACTTATAACTAGGGCCTCTAAACACTCCTAAAATGCAATTAAAAATTTATTTTTTCTATGGATAATATTCCACTATTAGTTACCCTATAATGCAATTTGCCTCCCTTAAGATTCTGTTCAAAATATTGTTTCCAATTTCATCTTTTTCAAATAAGTACTTCAAAAGAATGTTCAAAATCCCAAAGTAAGTACTTATAACTCTCTATTATTTTACCCTCTCAATATTTTTCATTAAACTTGTAAAGATTAGTATGAAAATATAACATTAATATTACCAACATACAAAAAAAAATTATATTTTTTTGATATACATTATATTCTCTTTCCCCTCTTCCCATAAGAAACGAAAAAAAAGTCTATCATGTGTATGTGTGGACTACCACCTCCAAGACGAAATATGTTTCATTTTCATTAACCACCATAAATAGCATATATAAAATTTTAAATTTAATAATAATTTTTATATTTTAAAAAATATTTTATATTATTAAATGATAAACCGTATTACTCTTTTTCCATATTCTTTTGAAAACAAAATAAGCCTCTATACCCACATGAAAACAACCACCTCCATGGAATGGTTTGATTTTTTCTTTCATCCTTGTATTTCAATGATGGTTATAGGATTTGGGTTAAGTAATAAGTTTTATGTTTAAGAATTTATTAATTGTCTGGTAAAATAAATTGTATAACATATTAATGACTTGAGAAACAAATTAGTGTTATAAATTAAACCGACTAAAACAAGCCTAGTACGAGGAAAATCAATTTATTCATAATATGTAATAATTTTTTATCAATAAATCATATTTTAGTTCTATTATATTTTTTTATATAATTCTAATATAATATAACTAATACCATTTCTCCTCTCTAAAAATTATATTATTACCAAATCACATTATAATCATCAACTAAACTATAGTATCTTCATCTTTGTATAAGCTTTACAGCCTATATAGACAATGTTATAAATAGTGTCATGGATGGCTATGAGAAACTAAATACTTATGATATGTGATATATATATATATATATAATTATTTTATTATATATTTTTAATGGTAATATTAATATTAATCACATCAATTAATATAGCAATGTCCAATACTTAAAAATCATAAAAACGTGCTCATCAATGAATTCGACTTTTAGAATCGTAAAAAACTAACATATAATGAAATTATAACATTATAAATAATTATAAATAATTAATTCTAGTACCTTTAATAATAAAGGAATTATTAACATTGTTATAATAACAAATAACAACATCGCTATTACGAAACCAGTTCAAAATGATCAAGACTACTCACACCTGATATAGAAAATAGATAATAACTAACTAATATACATGAATAAAATAATTATAAATGAATATTAAAAAAAATTAGTTATGAATAGGGTTATATAATAAGTTATTACTAGTGTTATGTTTATTATACATGAGGTCAGATCACATTTGACTATGATGGTAATCAAAAAAGTGGTTCTTGTCTCAAATTTAATTTCTTGAGAATAATTTGATAATGTGAAACATGGTATCATTGACATACTGTGATTATGACCTAATGTATGTATTTTACCATATTCATTTATTTTTTAGGTATTTAAGATCAATATCAGGTTCTCTTTTTTGGATTATTTTGATTAAATGGATACCAAGGTCGTAATGTTATTTATTACATCAACTCCCTCTATTGAGTTATAATTATTCCACTTTAACATTTATTCCAATAATGGTTTATTCCACCTTATGATTTTATTTAATTGTAATTTATATTCCTATATAGTGGTACATTACATTTAAATTCATATCTTTTATAATGATAATTATTTACTCCCAAAGAGCATATCATTGTTGAGAATTATTCTTATCATATTTAATGAAAAATTTCCATCTTTATCCTTATCCATATTTTCATTTCAAACCAATTTTATTCATCATAATAGGAAACATGTTTTGTTTTATCCCATGTTACTTCTATATGTTTCTTATAATATTTAAATTTTCTGTTTTGTTACTCTTTTTACAATGTGGGTTTTCAATAGTGATATTTCAAAATATCAAAAAAAAAAGATTCACTTTTCATTCAAAAAAATTATCACCCACCACAAGTTCCTCAATATATAAATCTGGTGATTTAAAGGGCCTGTTATTAATGTTTCTTTAAAAAAAAAGTTAAATCATTTCCTAATATTTCACTTCACCTCTTTTGAAAATAACTTTTTAAAATTCCCACAACTTATTAAATTTACAATAATATTAAAAATGATTTATAAAATATTCTTTTAATTATCATTCAATGTGAATGAATATTTCAACCAACTTTGTTATTTTATATGAAAATTTATACCCTTCTGTTCATTATTTTTAAAAAATATAATATTTCTCATAGTTTTATAAAATATTTCTTAAAAATATTTTATAAGATCAAATATATTTCTTATATCTAAAGTAAATTTTTTAAAACTCGTAAACCATGTTTTTAATATAAGTCATTATCCTTTAAAATATATTATTTTTGATCAATAAAAAACATCAAATGATATAATATAAAAAATAAATCTATATGGATTATGTAAATTTATTTTCTACCAGCGAAATGAGTTATCACTTATTTTTCCCTACCGAACCATCCACTATGATTCTTCATAACTTTTCATCTAATGCATGATCTTTGTGAACACTATATATTTACTTCATTTGATTGAGGGGTGTTCAAAAATATTTCATACATAAAATTAATACATTAATTAATTACATAACCATATACACTTTATATATATGGTGTAAATATAAAATGATGTATTTTATTTATTAAAGTGTATTTATATAAATCCACATATTTTTTTTGTTTCTAATCTGTTAATAATTTTTTAAAAATTATCTTTTTTGTTTTTATTTTTTCCATGATAATATTGAGTCTTTTGGGCATTGATATGGTTTTTTAGGTTTTTGGATACATCTATATCAAAAATAAGAAACATTATGGCCATTATGCAGGTCTTGGTAGTCCATGTGTCTAAAAAACAGTAAAAGATTAGAAGACCATGGCATGGTCTCATTATGGCCGGGGAGCTATAATTGGCCATGAGCACCTCACCATACCCAAATTGGAGGACTTTTGGGGTAAAACACACAAAAATTCAGGGTTACACCATATCACAATCTATTTTTATCTTGCATGGTAGATGCCACTATAGTGTGGTGTACTCCATTATAGTGGGTGTGGTGGTGGTCAGAATGATTTTTAAATAGAAAAATATATTTATTTTTCCTCAAATCAAATATATTTGAAATTATAGAAACATGAATTATAAAATTGATTTCATTAATGTGATTTTTAATCGATTATTTCACCTATTAATTGATTTTGTCCCTCCTCTTTGATGATTCTTTCAATATGATGTTTTTTATATATTTTTCCGAGTTTTTATGGTATGATTTTGAGGGATATACATGTTAATGTTATGACATTGAGTGATTTTTTCACATTTTTTCTCCATGATTAACCATTTTTTAAAATTAAAACATGAGTGTAGAGACTTGTAATTATTTATCTATATTTTTAGAGACCCATCTCTTCTCTTTTTACCCTTATTTTTGTCTAAGGGTGGGGAATTTATTCTCTCTTTGAATGGACTTTAAGACTTCTACTGATGGTAATTTTCATATGGTATGTAATTTTTCTAGGAATTATATTGTTCATATTTCTTGATCTCACTCTAGAACCATTTTGATTCATTGTTGGAACTACTTCTTAGAACTCTGGGCATGAAAACGTTCTCTAGTTTGTGTGTGAATGTGGTTCGAGTTATGATGCTCCTAAAGAACTATGACATTGATGATGACACTCTTGAGATCAAACATTCCATACCATATTGAGGCCATTTATATAGTTTTAACATGAAATATATTTTACACTTAAATGGTTTAGACCATACTTGAGTTTTATTGAATGTGTGTGCCTTTGTAGCTCAATTGACCATGTTTGATGTTCGATTACAAGTGAGTGTGTGTGTGTGTCCCTTGAGACCCATGTTTCTATATGACAACATGTGTGTGTATGTGGCTACTAATACTCGTGATTATTTTTATTGTTATGCATATATGGGATATTAATGTTTTTTATCACATATATCCCTTGGAGGATTCACTTATGGTACCAAATGGAAGGTGGAATGGCATAAATTGGTTTACTGATATTGAGGAAGCATGTAGAAATATGATGATGAAGACGGTGGACCGAGACACAAACATGGGTATTATAACATTGAGGCTTGATTTGAGACATAGTGGCAACACATGAACACCTTGTGGACGGGCCCAAGGTAGTGTCAGAACACAAATAACTTTTATCCTATCTATGAGACATAAAGGTTTTGACATACTTCTAGAATAATGACTAGATACACGTTTTCATTATGGTTGTTGTGGTATATAAGTGGTGACCTTTTCCCTGACCCCATATCACTGCATACATTATTAATACATTTCTAATGTACATCTGGAGAAAGAATGGTTTCGTTTTTGTGCTGGATTGGCTAGTGCATGAACACTGTATAATTCCCTAAGATTTGGTGATAAAAAATTTCCCAAATAAATTTAATATTTTGGATATTTTTCATTACACATAACACTAATTTTATTGTGTGTTTCATTCAACATTGGCTTTAAACAAAATATGAAACACCATTTGTATATTTCTATTTAAAATGATAGTTATCTCCTAGTTTTTTACACATGTATATAAATTGAATTCTTTTCTGACTAATTAAATAAAAATGAAAAAATACAATTTTAAAATAGGGGAAATATTTTTCTGAAAAACTACTTTTATGAAAATGAACACGTATTACCTCAAAAAAATAAAATAAAATTGGTTAATTATTTTAATATATCTTATATATTACAGATAAAATAAAATATTGACCATTCATGTTATATGTTTTAAATACAATAGATAATAATAAATCGACTTTTACTCTTAAAAATAATTTTTCTAAAAAAATTCTACCGCCTTTCTGCATGCGTATTTTAAAACAAATTTTTATAACTTTTATAAATTTTATTTAAAACAATATAAATAATTTTTTAAATCATCATGTAAAAATATTCTTTTGGAGGATTTTTGTTTATTTTTGGAAAACATAAAAGTTCTGATAAATAAAGAAAAATATTTACTATTAATTGAAAACAACCTTTCAAATTAAAAAATTTAAAAATATAAAATAGATTTTAAATAGTGTTTTCAAAAAAAAATAATTATATATCTATTAATCCAATTTATTTTATTGGAATCATTTTTATATTTAATTTTGATATAAGGACCTTGTAAAATTTTGAACATTTTTCTTTAAAAACCCTCTTTTCCATCACATCGGCAGAATACCATTTAGATTAAATTTTATCACTTCTATAAATTAAATTAATAAATATGGATTAAATATTTTGAATTAGAATAATTTATATTATATAATAATTTCAACTTAATTTTATACAAAATGAAAGAGTGAAAATTGTGAAATTTAATTACAAAAGTTAAGGTAAAAAGGGGTTTATTGGGGATAAAACAAAACATATAAGGGTTAAAATTTCATAAAAACATGAATAGAAACTAATTTATAGAAATAGTTAGACCCTATAATGTCTAAATATCATAAATAATCTATTTTGTATCCTTTTATAATGTGAGAAACGTGTGTACACTTTTTTATTTTCAAATATTTAACTAGTTCCCCTCACCTCACTTATAAAAGGTTATCCCCTATCCTCTCATCCACAAAAAATAAAACCTATTTTTAAAAAAATACCTCATAAAATAAATTACCAACTATTTTCATCTCATTATATAATACTTATTTTTCATATAAGTCCAAACTTGGAAGGATTTTGGTGCAAACCTAAGGATGTTACCAGAAAAAGTTGTAATGTTCTTCACGGAGGGTTTTTATTTTATTTATTCTTCCAACACATTATTTTTAATAGTTATTATATAATAACCCCAATAAATACCATATATTGAGATGTTTTATGTTAATTTCATAAACCTAAAACAATCTATACATCCATCAAATGTGTTATAGAATCATTATTCGTGTGTACATTGGTCCACCACCTCACGAACCGATGTAATTTGTTTTCCTAATACCACCTCTCACGGTTGGGTATGATGTCGAGTAAATATTAAACATATGGTATTTATAATATAATTATACCTATAGAGTAATTATGTAATATATAACTTTTAATTTCTATTCTATAGGGGATACGATAACATCACTCATGTGTAAATTGGACCACCGCCTCACGATGTGATGTGATTTGTTTTCACTAATTGTTTACATGAAAGATAATAAAAAATATTTTAATGAATATATGTCACATACATGAAATAATTATGATATTAATTTAATATTTAACATTATTAAATGATGATATATAATTTTCTATTTTACCTTTTCACTCACTGAAACATGATAATGTTGTTCGTATATGTGTGGACTATTGGCTTCACTAAGCGATGTGACTCTATTTTAATAACCACAACACATGGATAATATCTATAATTATATTTAATATCATGATTTGGTATTTATGATATTTTTATACTAATTTAATGATTATATAAAACTTACCTAGTTTTTTTAATTACATTTGAAAAATTGAAATGTTACTCATGCATATGTATGGTATACTGTCTTTATGATCGTAAAGTACTTCATTTAGGAAAACCATCATTCGTGATTAGTCTTAAAGGTAAAATTTATTTAAAACTATGAAATTTATTTAATTATAATTATTATTGATATGATTGAACCATGATCCTAGTAATGGGACTAAAAATAAAAAATCGAAACATATAAAAAAAATAAAGCTGATATTACCCACAATGTGACATTAACAATGAATTTTTAATTAATATGTAATAAAATGACATAAGTAAATAATATATGGTATGTTATATATATATATATATATATATATGTCTGGTTCAATAATAGATTTATAATAATCTTAAACTTTTTTATAATGGATTTTCTAATGAGTATGATGGAATTAAATACTTACAATACGGGATTTCTAGTCTCTCTTTTATTTCTGAGAGGCATATGAAAATTCACCTCTCGCTTATTTTGTGTGGTGTATATACTTCCCATTTGACATTTTATATATTTAATATCCTTATTTTCATGATATTTAAATTTTCATTTAAGGTTATTCTATATTGGACATTACGATTCATAATATTATTAAAGTGGTTAGGAATTTTTGTCTCAATTTTCCTTCCATGAGACTTATGTAATGTTATGCACATATCTTCTTTTATGAGGTGTATATACAATACCTTTTACAAATAATATCACTACATAATTTATTCTCAACAGATTTTATGTTTCATTTATTTTTATCCTTTCATGGGGATTATAATTAAATGTTACCAAAGTGGTAAGGGTTTTATGTTCCAGTATCATCGTCTATTAGGATTCCACATGAATAGTCGTACAATAATGAAATATTATTATCTATATCTCAATAAATACATGAATTTAATTGTCCTTTTCTTATTTATGTAGAATACCTCTTTTTCTTTCAATTTCCTCTGTTTATGTATACATGATTCTATAATTCTGTCCTTAAGAAAAATCATTTTTATTTCTCTTCAGTAAAAAACCCTTTTACCTCAAATAACATTCTAAAAAGGTTTTGAAAAATTCTTGTTGCATTGGTAAAATAATTTATTGAAGAATATTTTTTGCATATTTCACTACTTATAAATGATTTTAAAGGAATATTTTAGTCATTTTTTAAATAATGTTTGTTTTACCATTACTGAAAATGTGAAAAGAGTCTTTTTCGACATGTTTGGAATGAATGGAATTTTCTATCATCCTTGCAATTATTTTTTTGAAACATTATTTATAATATTTCAAAGAAATTTTCAAATAAAATGATTTCCAAAATGTTTTATGATTTTTTATTGTTTAAAATTTATTTTCAAATAAATGTTATTTTCCTCAAGTAATGTTTTAAATGATTTTTATATAATACTTTATTTGTTTTCAAATGTTATTTTCCAATAAAAATATTAGGAAAATGTTTTATATTTTAGAATGTGTTTTTAAAATTTGAATGTCTATCTTACTAAGGAAATATTATAAGTTATTTTTCATTCAAAATAAATTTCCATAAAATATTAAATCCTTTGATGCAACTTATTATTAAAAAGGGATATTATACAAGGATACCATTATTTTTATTTTTGTGAATGCTTTATGTTTATAAGGACATGATGTTTGTGAAACCTATATCTTCACCATGGTTTATTCCGTAATGAAATATTTTTTGAAACCCATTTTTTCAAAGGTTTTAATATGTTGAATATTATATGATCTTGAGGAAGATAAATATATGGATCTGGTGATGGGTGTAACCAATATATCCCTCTAATTAATTGGGTAAATATTAATGTTATATGATCTCAAAGGGTACATGATAGGTTATCTAAATCCAGAAAAAAGAGGGAATGTGACGTTATCTTAATCCTGAAAGAGGGTACATGGTTGGTTGTACACAGACCAAAAGAGGTTACACACGAGGTGATCCCAAGCCTAAAAGTTGGTACATGGGAGTTCATCCCAATCCCAAAGTGGGTAAATGTGTGGTTATCCCAAAACTAACATGATATGAATGTATTTTTGGGTATCCTTGACATAATATTTCATATTCTTAAGTTTATGTCACACTTTAATGTCTTATTCCAATCTTATGCTCTCATTGATGATATTATTTGATTCCCTTAAGATGCATGTCTTATGAACATCCAATCTTAATGCCATGATTCAAGATTATAATCTTTTGTATACAAGGTACTATTTTAAAATTTTAGAATCATGTTATCATACCCTTATTCTCATGATATGCTTATGTATCTACTTTGGTTACCCTTTTTAAGAATCTGAACTCACCGTTTATTATTTTTCATTTTTCCAAGATATGAATAATGTTTTTTTCGTAGGAGTTATAAATGGGAAGATCTTTATGGGAGACATTAAATACCTTTCAAAAAATGAGAAGATTGTGTACCTAGTCTCCAAAGACACTAAACTGTTAGGGTTCTCAAGCGTGAGTGGTGTAATGGACTAAATATTATCTAAAAAATATAATATCTATGTATAAAAATCATGGGACATTTTAGTTGGTATTATAGGAAAAAAAATTATGCTTTGAAAATAAATATGAGAAATATGCCTTGTTACACACCTGGTTGGACCCTCTTATGGTATATGATTTGGAAATTCAGAAATTATTTATGAACCATAATGAAGGAATTAAATATATGATAATAATAAATGACCTATAACAATCCTAAGGTGAAAAAGATTTAAAAAAATTCATTATGTAGACATCTTATAAATGATTTTTTTCATGATTATGTGGTTTCCACTATGATAAGTGTTTCTCACACAGTTTTTTTGCTTTTAGTCAATGGTGGGAACCAGAAGGAACTGAGTTAAAGATGAATGTGATGGCTAATTTTCTAAATAGAAACTAATTGGGATAATGACTGGAGTGAAATATATTATCACTATTCATAATAATTTATCACGGAACATGATTAACAACATGAAGCTAAACCAACTCTTGAAATAACCAGAAAATAGAAGGATAGAGTTCACCAAGCCTTCAGGTGGTTGAGACCATGGAGGAAAGAAGATTATGTTTAATATATTTTTAGAATATATAAATAATAACTCTAGGTAATTTCTTTAAAGAATAAGAAGATGTTTTATTTTTGTAGAAGAAGGAAATTGAGTAAGAAACTTCTGAAGGAAAATAAAGGTTCATATAATGTAGTAGTTGGGAATATTCGTTTATTTAAGGTATTATCAATGGATGAAAGTGTGGGAATTATAAAAATTCATATATTTTGAGGAATACTTGTCAAGGGAACATGAAATATGTTATGATTAATGGTTATACTACTAGAAATGATTAGATTATGAAATACATATGAAATTAAAGAGGTATTAAGGAATAAGATGAAGAATCATAGTCAATGGAATAAGGATGAGTTAGAATGATTTATAGGTTTATATATTGTAATTGAAGAATTCTGTAATACGATTTATGAAATATATAAACATTGTTGTCTATAATTGATTTGATAAGTATTTTCAAAAATATGTTAAATGTTATTGATGGACTAGAAAAGTGATTTAAAGTTAGGGGGATATCTTGATTAAGGGAATATGACCCTAAATATGTAAATGTTGTTGAGATAATGATGTTGGGATATAGATTTATTGCATATAAATTATAAAATTGAGTATTAATACTTACCTTGGAACTAATTAATGATTTTCTGAAAATTTGGTTTATACTATCATTGGTGGATTTTAAAGCATTTTGTATTTTAGGAATATATCCAATAATCTATTTTTTATGTAAGAAACATGGAAGTATGTATGTTATCAATAATGTTTTATTGTAATGTGGGTTACAGTCATTTTTGAAAAGAATACATGATGAAGTTATTCACATTTTTTGTATGTGACAATCATGAGATACTTTATTATATATGGGGGATAATCGCTATGTTCATTTTGATAAATTTTTCCACCATATTTATAATTTTGTAATTTTGTAATTTTTATAACATTAACCATTTATGTAGTGGTTTAAGTTGAAATTTTGATGAGGTTTTATAGATTAATATTAATTCACCACATGAAGATTTATCCATATTGGATAATTAGGGATAAATATTTTTAACTAGGGATAGAAGGAAATACTTATCATTACATTACGTATCTTTTGATCCATAGTGCTTCAGGCGTAACCATATTTTCATCTTCATTTCTTGGAGTAAGATATGAAGTGGAAATTGATTGAAGTACAACCAATGGATGAAATTTTTCTTACGATACAACGGAAATCTAAGCTTTATGTATATCCAAGCCTTTGAAATTGTTGATTATATAGGGATGGTAGCATATCTATGGTTCTTCCACAAAACCCCTCTCAAGTTCAAGATGTGTTCCATGTATCTATCCCTAGGAATTTTATACCTAATCCATCACATGTACTGAACGTAGAGGTTGTACCACTAGAGCATGATATTACGTATAAGGAACTACAAGTATATATTTTGGATTGAATAGAAAATTTTCTATGAAACAAATTCTATATACTTGGTCAATGTTTTTTAGAGAAACCACCAACTTGAGAAAGCTACGTGGGAACCTAAGGATGTGATTTGGCATAAATATCCGCAGTTGTAGGTTGAAAAATGATTACTTTAAAGGGAAAATTCATTTTAAAGGTGGTGGAATGTAACACCCCAATATTTTTTGTAAATAAAATAATTAAATTCAACCTTTTAATTTTTTTAATTACACAGAACACTTATTTAATCTTTCATTATCAATAACAATCTCTGTAAAAAACATGACATATTATTAAAATAGTATTATTTAAAATTATAGTTATTTCCAAGCCACTGAAATGGTGGGTATGAATATGATTAAATAAATTATGAAAATATATTGTTTATACATTTATATAATTAATTATATGGTGACTAATTAATTTAAAATTAAAATGAAAATTATTTGAAAATAAAGGAAGTCTTTTTTGGAGAAAATAATTTTTAGGAAAACAAACACATTTTATCTCAAAAAAGTAAACAACTCACATTTGGTGAATTGATTTTGTTAAATTTATATATGATATATTCAATAAAATGGTTAACATTAATATTATTTATTTTCTAGATAAGTTATAATATTTAATCAAAGTTTACACTTAAAATTTTTATTTTTCTAAAAAAATTGTTTTTTTTTTCATTTTTGCACACATAATTAAAAAATATGTTTTTAAAATGTTAGAGTATTTATTTGAAAAAATAATGTGAATTTTTTAAATAATGATGTTAAAATTAACTTAGAGATAATGTTTTGGAATTTTCTAAAAAGATTAATTTTTTGATGAATAATGAAAATACTGAATTTTAATTGAAAACTCCCTTTTTGTTTAAATTATTTATAAAATTTACCAATATTTTAAATAGGTCTTAAATAAATTTATTGAAATTATATATCTATTAATCGAATTTAGTTCATTGTAATAATTATCATAATGAAATTTTATATAAAAACCATATAAACATTTAAACATTTTCTCTTTAAAACATTTTTTCTCATCATATCTATGAAATTAATTTTATGTTAAATTTTTTCTCTTTTATGAATTTAATTTGTAAAAATTAATTCTATATTGTAAATAATAATAATAATTTTTATTATATAATAAGTTCAACTTCATTTCTTGACCAAAATGAATAGTGAAAATATTAAAATTTAATTGTCTTGATTATGGTGAAAATGTGTTTACCAGAGGTTAAACTAAAAATATAAGGGTTAAAGTCACCTAATGATTATATAAAAACTTTTTTATGGATATATTTAGACCCTATAATATATAATTATAAATAATAAAACACCTTTTACCCTTTATACGCTAAAAAACATGGGTACACCATTTTTTTAAAAACAATTACTAGTGTGACACTCACCTCACTTATAAAAGGTCACTCCAACTATTTTCTTCTTCACACATTCATACCCTTTTGGTTCAAAAAATAACTTCCAAAATTACATCCCAAATTGTTTACTATTATGTTATCTGCCTTATTTTTGGAATAAATCCATCCTTGAAATCCTTTTGGTGCAAACCTTTGTAGGTTTCCTGAAAAAGAGGAAAGGTTCTTCAACGAGCGTCTTTATTTTATTTCTTCCTACACCTCCATCAATTATTAACAAAACATGCAGAAATAATTGATTAAATTTATTAAATATAATTATATATTTTCATATTATGTTCATTTCCTATAACCATCTGTACTTCCACCAAATGAGTTATTAAATCATTGGTTGTTTGTACGGCGGACTACCACCTCATGAAATGATGTCATTCATTTTTACATTACCTCCTCTCATGGTTATGTATGATGATTGATATAATATATTATTTGATATTTATAACATAAATATACCTCTTGGAGCCATTATATCATATTTACCTTTTTTACTTTCCATTTCGTAGGGGATACGAAAACATCGATAGTGTATACGGTGGACTACCGCCTTGTGAAGCGATGTGATTCAATTTCACTAACACTTTACTTGTAAGATAATAAATATGAATTTAATTAATATATGTGATATAAATGAAAAAATTATGTTATTTTTTACATATTTATCATTATTAAAATATAATATATCATTTTAATTATTACCTTTTCACTCACTAAAAGATAATAACGTCATTCGTGTATGTGTGGACTGCCGCCTCCACGACGCAATGTTACTATATTTTCATCACCAAATCACATAGATGATATGTATAAGTATATTTTAATAAATTATATTTCATTAATGATATTTTTATCATTCTTTAAATAAAATATATTAATTACTGTCTTTATATAATGATCATTGAAAAATAGAAACGTTGCTCATGAGTACGTCCAGCCTGCCTACTTCATGATCATATCGTACTTAATTTATCAAAACCTTATTTAATGACTGGCCTTAAAAATATAATTGATACATAAATAATATTATTATTTAATTATTATTATTCTCTATGTTATGAAACCATTATCAAATTAATATTATATAAAGTAAAAAAACAAAACATATAACAAAAAAAGATATTATTACTTAAAACATGATTTTAAAATGTAATTGTTAATAAAATGGTAATATAAAGACATAATTAAATCTTATATTGTATGATATATGTATATTATTTTCTTAAATATATTTATAAAAATTTTATATTTATTACATTTAGGGTTTGAATGTGTATGAGGTCAATACTTATAGTAAGGGCTTTCTGGTATCTCTTTTATTTCTCAGAGGAGTATGAAAATTCAACACTCATTAATTTTTTAGGGTGTATGTAATACCCCTTTGAAATGTTATATCTTGAATATACTTGTTTTCATGATATATATAGTTTCATTTTATTCTATTCTTTTTTTGTATTATGATTCAAAATACTACTTAAGTGGTAAGAGATTTTTTTCTCAATTTTTATTATTTGATATTTATGTCTTGTTATGAACCTATCTTCTTTAATAAGGTGTATAGAGAGACCCTTTGACATGTAATAACATGAATTTAATTATTATTGTGATATGTTAGGTTTCATTTAATTGTATCCATTGATTGGTCATAATATTTTATCTTACCAAAGTTGTAAGGGTCTTATGTTGCAACCTCATTGTGTATAGGGATTACCCATGATTATGCTTCCAATGATATCATCTAATATTATGTCTCCCAATGAAATCCTGAATTTTATTCTCCTATAGTAATTTTTATAAAATAATTGTTTTAAGAATTATGGAATGAATATAATTTTCCATCATCATGAAGATTATTTTCTTTTATGTTTATTTTATATATTTTCAAGCTTATTTTCAAAGAAAATGATTTCCAAAATCATTTATGAATTTTTAGTTTCAAAAATATATTTTTAAATAGATTTAATTTTCCTTAATAAATTTTTTAAATTATTTATAAAGGATAATTCATATTTTTTTAAATTATATTTTCAAATAAAAGTAATTTAAAATTGTTTTATCTTTTAAGAAGTTATTTCAAAGTGTAAAGGTTGTCTTCCTCAACATACATTCCATATAATTTTGATATCAAAATAATTATCCATCTAAGATGACATAATTTCTTGTTGCGTATGATTTCTTGAAGATATGATCCAAGGATACCATTTTTACTATTTCTCAAAATGGTGTTTGTTTAAAATGAAAATATTTTTAGGAAATAAATATCTTTTCCATGGGTTTTTCAATAATGAAAAAATTTATGAAAGCCATTTCTTTTCATTGGTTTTGATATAATCAATGTTTAATGATCATATGAAATATAAATTTATGCATTATTTGATGTCTAATACATATATCTCCATAAAATGTATTGGGTAATGATTAATGATATATGTGATCAATGGGTATATATGATATTATCCCAATCCCAAAAAAAGGGTACAAAAGGGGTTACCTCAAACCCAAAATAGGGTACATGGGAGGTTATCCCAAACCTAAAAGAGGGTACATGGGAGGTTATCCTAAGCCCCAAAGAGGGTATATGTGAGGTCATTGAGAAACAAAATCATATACATTGTTGGTTATCTAAAAACTAACATGTTATGAATTTTTTGTTGGGTAGCCTTGAGATAATATTTTCTATACTTATGTGTATGAAAAAAATTATGTTCCATATGAAAATTGTATATTCTAAAGGCAAATGTTCTTTGATTCCATTATGATTCATCTATTATTAATTTATAATATTTATTCCATGACTCAAGATTATAATCTATCATATATAGAGTACGGTTTTAAAATGTTTTTCTGAAATTCTCATACCCTTATAACCATCTGACGCTTATGTATATCCCTTGTTTACCCCTACATGGCATCTAATATCTCTATTTCTTATTTTTTCTTCCACCAAGTTATGAAGAACAGTTTTTATGTAGCATTGTTAAAGGGGAATAAGGTTATGGGAAACATTTACAATATTTTATAAAATTAGATGATTTTGTGCCTTGCTTCGAAAGACACTAAACAATTATGGTTCTCTAGTATGTATTATTTAACATAAAAAATATTAATCTAAGAGAAATAATTTCTTTTTAAAAAAATCCTTACTCACTATACACTCAATTTATTTTTGTACATTGTTTCTTATAAATTTACATATTATCATATAATGCACTCTCATACATGTTAGCTCTGGTTATGGAATCATTGGTTTTTTCAACTAGGTTTTTACTCATATCCATTATAGGTATATCAATTCATGTATAGAAATCATGATTAAAGATATGGAAAAAAGAAAATTCATGAGTGATAGGGAACTACAGGATGGAGCATGGTTATTAGAATTGGTAGCAAGACTGACTCTAGAGCGATAACATGGTATTTTTTTCTTACGTATATTTCTCACAATTTAATTGGACTACAACTATAGGGGTCCTTGGTTATTATTATTTCTCACTTTAGATAAATTAAATTCAATTATATATAATTAATAATGTATTATGTTGGGTTATTTCTTCATGATTTAATTTATTTATAATGAGGTTATAGTATCCGCATTAAAATAATTTGAACACTCACTATCAGTCTTAAACCTCTAATATATGGGGATTTGTGCATTAGTACATGTAGCACTCCAGCACGAATTTGGTGATTCAGGTTGGGACATTATAAAGTGGAATCAAAGGAGGTATTTCATCTATCTATATTAATAACTATATTTTGGAGAAACGTAGAAAGGAATTGGTTATTTGGGACACTATTAAGGGAGTTTTATGTGTTCATAGCAAAAAAATGTGTAATAATCCATTGAGTTACCATTAGAAGGACTGATGCTATAGTAATAGTTTTATAGTTTCAGGTTTACCCTGAGTATTTTGGGGAGTTACTCTTTTATGGTATTTTAGTAACTTCATGGATCATGACTAGGCCCATAGGATCTCATGTCACATATATATATATATATATAATTTCTGAGTGATTCATGGTAAATATTAATTTAAATTTCATGATGTGTGTTATTGGATTGGTGATATATCACCTTTACCTAATTTTATAATATATTTATTTTTTAATTAGTTAGTTAAAATTGAGAACACTAATAGTTGAGTATATATATGATTATGACTAATGTGTAGGTATATAGATCCTTGAGTTGTATTAGGTGGGTTGATCCCTCTTATTGTGGGTAGCCTCCTAGTATACATTTCCATATAAATCCTTGATGTGTACCATATAACTTATTAAAAATATTTTAACTTGTGTTTCAAATAATGATATGGAATTTCATAAAATTCCACCATAAAAACACTTAAATGGCTTCTTGGTGGATTATGCCAAAATTCTCTCTTAAGGGAGGACATTTAGGTTCTACCAGTAGCCATGAATGAGAATTTAGTTAACCATGCTTCTTCCCTTACTCCAGTAGTTCATATAGAAGGGAAACATCATCTATGAGTCTTTTTCATCGTTATTATTTTGGATGGAGTATTTTCTAAGAATTTGGTCGACTATGCTCGAGACATTTATCTCTAACACACTCCATTATTCCATATAATTGGAGACCTTCAGTATTCTGAGGACTAAATTGACATCCTCGAGGGAATACTCAATATAATAGAGACTCTAGAATATTATTGAGTAAATTTTCTAGAATTCATACTTCATGGACCAAACAGGAGTTGGTTGGGAGTTATGAACCATATAAGAAGATTTTAATGTCTGGCTTGGAGGAACATCACATATCTTTTATTCAAGGAGTTATTTCTATGTAAAATTAATTTTAGAAAAATTATTGGAGTTCATGGAGCTTTATCAAGGGATAATAATAGTCTCTACATACTCAAAAAAAAATTAATATATTCAGTTCTATTTTCTCCTCTATTTACTGGGAATGTGATGTAAAAGGATTGTAAGCTTGAGATCATCCTCCAACCAATGTTGAGAAGATAGGTCTATAACTTCAACCAAACAAAATAAGAAAAGTATTTTTGAAAATACCTGATAATCTAGATTGATTTAGAGGAGAAAAATATGTCGGTCTTCATATAGTTTTTTGTTTACATACAAGTTATACTTCCATTTGTATGAAAATGAAGGTAGTGGTTTCATGCAAGTGAAATTGTGAATAGCCAAAGAACATTAGGGGTTAATTAGAACCTTTTATTCAAGGAGGTGGCCCTTAGTTCTTGAAATATGAATAATGTGGGTATTATTTCATAATTTTTCCCATTTCCTCAGATAAAGTGTCACTAGTGTAGTGATTTGTTTCATAATTAACAATTCTATACAATGGAAATGTAGATAGGTCTTCACAGGGTTTAGGAAAATACATAGACTATGGCCTAGGGTATTGTCTAGGGTTCACAATAGAAAACTCTGATCCCACAAACATTGAAGACATAAAAAATTAAATTATTGAGGGGTAAGGTCATGATTTAGAACTAGGGATGATGAATTTAATAGAATGAGTTTAAGATAATGTTGGTGAAGAACCATCGAATATTTTAGGTATGGTCTTTATTACATATAAACATTCAATTATTATTTTTACTCAAGTTTATCCCTTTAATTTATATATACTAACATTTTTTATGGGCATGAATTACTAATCATGTAATCTTTAATATCTTGATACACCCATGGGTAAGAAAGTGGATCATCTTAAAATATGTACATGATGTATTATTTTAGTTGTTGGATATGGAAATATATCATATTTCATGATCCATGATATGACACGATTTGATATAATCTATGACATGGACTGGTTAACTAGTTACTGTGTGCACATCGACTGTAACATGAGATTGATATCCTTTACTATTAGTAAGTGGTAGAATTTTGTAATTATTGTTCAGTGTGATGATATATCTGTAATAGTAAGACTAGACTTAATCCAAATAGGATATTTCAACCTAAGTGGTAGGCTTGGATCTAGTGCCAAGGAAAGTAGTGGCCTCTCTTATCCTTCCTCCAATGGTGGACCTATATTAGGATGTCTTTCTAGATAACTCTTTAGGAATCCCTCCAGATATGGTAATTGAATTTCAGATAAAACTCATCCATGAAGTACAACCTGTATCGATTCACTCATATCATATGGTGTCAGTGAATCCAAAGGAACTCAAATTATAGATTAAGGATTTATAGGTGAAAGGTTTTATCAGACCAAGAAAATATCCCTACATTTCTATACTATTATTCTCAAAGAAATATAATGGTATTCTTTAGTTTTCTTGTCGAATGTTTAATTCTAAACTAGGTGAGTATGAATAGTCGATACCCATTTCTAATGATTTATGAATTATTTGACCAGTTTTAGGAAGTCTAGTTGTTTCCTACGGTTTACATATAGTTAGTCTACAAATAAATTTAGGTCAAAGAGGAGGATATTCATAATATTGATTTCAAGAGTATATATACCCTATATGGGTATATTTCCATGCCTTTTAGGTTGAAATATGAATTATTAGTGGCCATGTCTCTCAGAAATATTACCATTCATTTGTATCTGGAATCTTTTATTGTGGAATTTGTTGATGATGTCCTTATACAATCATGAAACTCATAAATGAATGAATGTCACCTTAAGATTGTATTTATTACACATCAAGATCATTATATTTATTCCCAAAATATAAAAGTGTCACTTTTAGATTCAGGAGGTTTTATTCAAATAGAAAGTGATTTCAGATGTGGTAATTTCTATGGACCCAAATATGGTTAAGGTGGTGATTTCTTGGGAAGACCCTAGAAATTTTTTTGAGATTAGGAGTTTCCTTGGGTATTTTGGATATTATAAAGGATGCATTCAAGAATTTTCCCATTTTATAGGACCAATTAAAAGACTAAACATGAAGGGGAAAATTTTGAATGGATAGATTAGTGTGAAGAGTTTTTCCTAGATCTGAATAGGATGTTAAATATAACCTTGATTTTAATATTTCTATAGAATCAGATTGGGAATAGAGTTTACTAAAATGGATCCAAATATTGTTTGGGTGTTGTTCTTATGAAAATGGAATATTTAGTATCTTATGGTTCATGTTTTTTCTGACACAATGAGAAGAACTATCCAACTCATGAAATAGAGTTGGTAGTTTTGTTTCATCCTCTGAACTATTAGGGGCACTATATCTTCTTTGAGACGTTTTTCATTTACATAGACTAAAATACTACCCAATATATCGTCCATCACTGGGATTTCAATTTTGATATAGAGTTTCTTGGTGGAGTATATGTAGATGTTCGAATTTTAGATGGAATATTCTCTAGGGAAATGAAATGTTATTACATTTATACTGAGTAGGAAAATGTCAGAGGCATGGGAGTTTGGTGAGAATCCGTCATAGAAAAAATAAACATTGTAAAAATAGAATATTACAATGGTTTGGAACCATTGGTATAGGCCCCAAAACCATTGGCATAAGTTATACCATCAATTTGGGTGGTCATTGTCTTATCTTCTATCAGTATAAACCTGTGCTAGCAATTTTGGGAAAATGATGGTATAGGTTATATTAAATACCTATAACAATGGTTTTGAAAACAATTGTTTAGGTAATTAAAAAAATATACCCTTAATAATTTTATCCTCACACCTCTAATTTGTATTTCAATTATCTAACCACTAAGTTACAACATTATTTTGAAACACAATATGATAAATATGTATATGTATACTTAAAAGTAAATTAATTTTTGATGTATTAAATGATATTTGATAAAATAAATCATAAAAAATTGGAAAACCAATACAAACGGTTTTCTAAACTGTTGGTAAACATATTTTGATTTTTTAGATGTATACCAATGGTTTTGGAAAAACCGTTTGTATAGGTTCTTTAATTGCAATACATACAAACATTTTTATCCAAACCATTGTTATATCCATAACTTATACTAATAGTTTTGGAAAAACCATTAGAATGAGGTCATATTATTGTTCATATTCCAACGGTTTTGGGTAAACCCTTGGCATAGGGTGCATATAACAACGGTTTGGCCACACCGTTGGTAAATGACCATTTTATGGTACTTATACCAACGGTTTGTCCAAAACCATTTTATAGGTCCAGTTTCTAGTAGTTAATGGTGTTTGATGACATTAATTATAGATTTTATTGTGGATAAATCAATGGTTCAGGGTATGATGACATGTGCATCATAAGTGGTCATTAATTCTTTGGGGGACCATGTGAAATCAATCCCAGAGTGAGAACCCAAGTGCATGGTGATGTGGGGATGATTTGTGGGGGATGATTCAGTTCAAGGGTGGTCCTTAGATGATGAAAAAATGATCTAAATCCATGGAATGGTAGTTGTTATAGCTTATTCTAGGGAGTATCTGATGATATACTTTCATTATTTGAAGTGGGTAGTGCATTCATGGTTGAAAAATATATACCATGAAATACAACACCAGTTTTGGTGGCCAATTTTTCAGAATGGTGTTAATGGTTTTGTTTCACGATGCAGTGCTTATTAGGGTATAAAGATCTAGTATCATCATCAAGGTCGGTCGCATCAACCACTTCCAATTCCTATACAGAATGTGGAAGATATAAAAATTTACTTCTTTATAGGGTTACCCTAAACACTGAGAATTCATGATATTGTGTGGGTGGTAGTTTATCTATTAATCAATGTAGCATAATTCTTTCTAGTCTGAGAGACTCACTCAATTGATGAGTTTGGAAAGATTTATATATATGAGATTGTATAGCTACGTTGAGTTTCATAAAGTATCATATCATATAAGGATTCACATTTTATTTCATGTATTTTTCAAGGATTATATAAGGATTTAGACACACACATGAAGTTAATAATAGTGAAACATCTATGGAATGATGGATAATAATAGAGGATGATTTAGATCCTTGAGGATATGCTTCGGGCATGTGTTCTGGACTTTGGTGGAGCTTCATATAAGAATCTAGTCTTATTGGAGTTTTATTATAATAATAGTTTCTAGGATTCTATATAGGTGGATCATATTGATAACATATATGGGAAGACGTGCCTATCACCATTTTGTTGGATAGAAATTGGTGAGGTAGCGGTTGTTAAACAAAGTATAGTGTAGGAATCATCTAGGAGGGTTTAATTTATTCGGTAGTGTTTTATTTCCACTCAAATCTTGTAGTGATCATATGTTGACTAGAGGAGATAACCTTTGTTGTTTTCTATTATATATGGGGTTTTATTATGGGTGTCACCTAAATTTGGTCATTATTTTTTGAAAAAGAATATGAATCTCAAACCATTTTTTTTGAACACTAGAGAGCATCAATCATATTTGAGTAGTTGTGTAACAATTAGAAATTCTTCAATGTTATCGAGGCATTCGTGATGTGTTCCACATTTCCCATATTCAGTGGTAGATTTATGATCTTGGGCAAATGATAAACAGTAGGTATGTTGAGTAGGAAAAAATGTATACTTTGTGGGGAAACCGGTGATGATCATTTATTGGAGTGAAAATATTTTTTTGGGGAATAAAGGTCTACATTTTCATGTCTTATAGTAGAGATTATATATCTACTAAGAAACATGGGAGTATAGGTGAGTCATTAAAGCATAGTGTCTTGGATTTTTTTACCAATATCACTAGAGACACTTCTCAATGTTGATAATCCATAAACAGGAAGATTATAATGCCTCCTTTTTTCATAATATTTTATGCCCTGTTTCCCTATCATCCTTTTAGTTTTCGGTTGATCCGTAATTACATTATGTCTTGTGGTATTTGATAGGTTTTTTTGAGTTTGTATACCTCAATATTCAAAATGGGAAACACCATGCTCGTGGTGTAGTCCACGGATGTCCATGTGTGTTAAACACACAATAAAAATATGGAGGCCATGGAGTGGCCTTAGTGATGTTGGGGAGAAACTATGGTCCATATCCACCTCACCACACCCATGGTAGAGGATGTGGTGGCATAAAATGCTATGAAAAATATAGGGACATGTTGGTGCATGGGTTGTTTTGGATTGGCATGGTCGAAGCCACTTTATAGAGGTGTATGCCCTGGTGGATGGAATGGTGGAGATCATTATAATTTTTAAATGGATAAAAATCATCATTTTTCCTCAAATATTGTCTTTTTCAATCGTAAAATGCATGTATCATAAATGGGGGTCTTTAATGTGATTTTTATTATATTATTGTGAAATCTCAGACCACATTCAGTCATATGTTTCAAAACTCAATTGACCACATGGACACAAGATTTCCTCCCCATATGAAAGATTTTACTGACTATCAGTGAGGGTTTATGGTGGTACATTAGGGAGACTATACACTCCTCAATAGAGTGTATCATAGTAGTTAGTAATAATAAATAATCATAAAAACAAACAAGAAATTTGAAATAAACAAGAAATAAAATAATATACATACACATGAAAAAATAAGATTATATACTAGTGACGGTTTCCTGAGATAATATAGAAACAGGTAAAAATTTTACTAGGCATAAAATAGTACTAGTGTTATCAAAATGGGAAACAAAAAAGACTAAAATTATTATCTCCATGATCATCATGTGCACTGGATCAGTCATTTACTCTAAATCTCCATTACAAAAATTAATCAAGAATCTGTATCTGGGTACTTCAATTTATCCCTACATACATAGATGTAATATTCCTAGGTACCAATCAATGTCTTAAACTAGGTGTGAGTACAACATAGAAGGACACCAACAATGTTTTCAAATGAAAATATATTCTGGAAATGTAAATGTAATAGTTTATAGTTATATGAAATATATAATATTAAACTAAATATAAACCAAGATGAGCTAAGGATCCTCAAGGGATACCTAACTAGCCTTACATACTTTAGAATACACTTGATTTATCTAGGCATATAACCATTAATGTTTTAGGGATGCAAGGTACATATCCAATGTGTCTAAGTATATTAATTATAAGGGACCTGCAAAAGAACTATGGTATCCATGACCTTAGATGGTTGATCCCACTTCCAATGATCAACTAAGATGTTGGGCTAGGTGGTATGGGTGAAATCCAAGGGGTTAACCACTGACATTCTATCCTAAATTTTTATATCCAATCCAAAGTTCAAGGCCAAGGTAATCTAGATATATAATTGACTAGATCCCGGGGATAAAATCCAAGTGGGTCTATATTTAAGGACACAAAGATGAATCTAAGCAGATAATGCAAGGAATTTTAATTTCCTATAATAAAGATGAATCATTGGTTTCTGGATGAGGAATTCAAGAATATATAACATTGACTGAGTCAAATTTAGGCCGCACACTTGATGGTGACATAAGTTATTCATATGGCATCCAATGAGTTCAACTGAGTCATTCTCGGCTAGGAATCAAAGTCTCACTCAATGAAGGTTATACCATTAAATTGATCCAATTCTAAAATAGTACCCCATTATATATTTAATAATTAATAATAGGCGTAGTGAATAATCCAAATCATTTTACATTTCAATTCATTCCATGAGGATAACAAATTTATAAGACATCAAGAGGGATAAGGGAAGTATCCTTTCCAAAAAAATAATTTTAATCATTTTCTTAATTCCGTTTATAATTGAAAAAAAAATGCATCTAATGGGTTTTTTTGGTAAAGGAAAGTTTTTATTTCATTTTAATTTAAAATACACACCCTAAGGGGTGGTTCAAGTTGATGTCATAAACCTATAATGGTGTCAAGGATCTCATGTAACCTTAATGAAACTATCTAACTAATTAATTAAAGTTGTTCCACATTTTATGGGAAACACATGGAATGTCTAGAATCTGGTGTAATTGAAAAATTTATAAATAATGATACTTTAATGGGGAAATTTATTGACCACCTAATTTATACCTATGTAAGACTACTCATCACGTTTCAAACTCAATTGTGGGATGGAAAGAGAGAAATTGTAAACCCAAAAAACACCTTGAAAATAGGGCATATAAGCTTGCATGGTGACAACACCCAATATGTAAAATAAAATTGCATAAAGAAGTAAGATGTGTAATAGACTTACTGCGGGAGAACAAACATGACTAAAAATGATAGAAATGGAGACTAGGTGATAGAGTTCTATAAAAATCTTGGAGAGGGAGAAAAAGGAGAACCCTGATGGGATGTTGTGCTCACATTAGAAGAAAAATAGGATAAATTATGGTTAAATGTAACAAGGGTAAAAAGGTAATTTCAAGGATTTTTAAATGGGATCAGTTTTTGGTCATATATTTTCTCAAACCATGCACCAAACATGCATAGCTACTTTCTAGGTGCACCATATCTCACACGGTCTAGGAACACGGTTAGACAAACCAGGAAAAAATCATGAGATATAGACCTTTAATAAATTGAATAACTTTTATGGTTTATTATAACCATTCACATGATTAAACAAACCATTATCTTCCATGTCAATACCATATTGTTGATGTGCATGATTAGTGGAAACAATGAACTAACCATGAGCCTCATCAATTTTCTTTATAAACTATATCTCAAGGGCCCAAACCAAGAATAAACTCTTATAGAACCACCATAACCCCTTTAAAAGATTCCATTAAGGTAAGAGGTTTAGAATTAACATTATAGGATAGAAAACTATATAAAAAACTAGGATCTTATAGCATACTTTACTTAAAACAACCTTTCCCTGAGTTTCTCTTCTAAGGGTGGTTGAGCTACATCCAAGAATAACTACATTCACTAAGCACGTATATCATATTCTTATTCCCATATTTCCACTTACATGTGTTCATACTTACATAGCACCCAAACTAAATGAACCATCTTACTTAAATGATCCTTCATTCTAATGTTCATGATACAAACCACATACTCCCAAAATGAAACATCATCCACCAACTCAACTTCCTCAGGATCAAAGACATGTGATGGTTCAAAGTAATAATGTCAGAGCTGAGAAACATGGAATACATTTTTTCATGTACCTATAACATTGAATAATAGTTATATTATATGTTATAGGAGTGAAACTCATGAAAATACCAAAAGGACTAATGAATCTTGTTAATAAATTACATTTCCTCTAAATACATCAATGACCCAATCTAGGTGAGACCCAAAAGAAGGCCTGATCTCCCACCTTAAACTCTAGTGGTCAGCATTGGCGGTCAGTATACCACAAAATTCTAAATTGATTCATATCTGTATGTTTCATGGTCATATAAAATTACTTTTTTGTCTCTTAAATGAGATAAGGTCAGAATAGTATTTCCACTTCTTCCTCCAACCTAAACTTAGGGGAACTGCAATTTCTATAATAGATAGCCTTGTATATATCCATATGATTTGTTTCATGGAAAATTTTATTAAAAGAAAACGTGAGTAGATTCAATTTATTTTATAAAGAACATATAAAATTAGGGATTCATGAGAAAATCATATCCTCTAGTTCCTATATAGTTTACTCAGACTAACAATCTGTTTGAGTGTGACATAATGTACTCGGAAGTACCTTGATCCAACAGCCTTATATAACCCCTTCCAGAACTGATAAGGGAATAAAATTCCATGTCTAATATAATGGTGTGTGAAACCCCATGAGGTTATATGATCTCTACAATACATAGTATCCCATTCTCATCTACCGAGAATGTCTTTGTGATATGAAAGAAGTGGGTGATATTCACCAACCTATCCACAATCACCCATACAGTGTCACTACATCAAGTTGAATTTTGTAAGCCCATTAAAAATCCATAGTGAAATCATCCCATTTATTATTTGGGATAGTTAATAGTTATAATAGGCCAGAGGCCACATGTGTTTTTTCACCGATTAATAGGAGGAACACCTTGTAACAAAACATATGACTTCACATGTCATCTAAGGCCACCAATTATGATAACATAAATCACTATAAGTATTGGTGAGTTCGGGATATAATGTCATTTTTTAGGCACGATATTATCATATCAACTACTATAAAATTCCTATATAAATCCATACATTCTTGTGAATATACTGGATCTCATACTCATCAATAAGCCAACGAGGTGGTTGTTATTTACTATAAATACTTTCCACTTGGATTAAATCTCTGGGATATAAACTTTTCTCCCTCATTATACTATCTATAATTGATGATGTCATTTATAAATATAAAATTATAGTATCCATGTGACACACCTAAACTTACAGATGTATTTTAGAAAACAGATCCATTAACTTCCATTCAATACTTGATTCAAGAAGAGCTTGAGTCTGAGTCTTCTGGCGTAGAGAATAACAGAAATCATTTCTGATCCCTTTCATAAATTAAAGATCAAAGTATAAAAACATAATATATTCAACCCATATTCACTATCAAAGCAACATGTTACATTGAGTGAATTTGTATCTGACGATTTTAAATTCTATGTAAACCCAGAACTTCTCCCCTAGCTAGTAATATATCTAGATGTTTAAGGCATGAATAACAGCTTTCAAATCAAGATCATGAGGTAATTAATTACACTCATGAGGCCTTAAATTATGAGACCCATATGACATGAATTGTTCCCCTTGAAAAAAATAGTTCACAACTAGATGCCTGATATATTACAATACATTGTATGGCGACTTCCTTGCTCAGAAAATATCTGGATCAGCACTGAGGTAAAAATTATGTTCTACTCTTGAGATTATTTCTCAGAATCACCAAATCATAATAACTTAAAAACCTTCTTAGTTATTCCTATAATAGGTTCATCAATGCATGAAAATTTATAAAAGAATCACCATTAGTAACCAGCCAATCCCAAGAACCTTTGAATATCAAAAAATTATTGGGATTCTCCCATGAATCTATGTCTCCCACCTTACCTAGATCCATAGATGCTCCAACTTATTATATAATATGACCTATTAAGTGGAATTCATTGTTAAAAAAGTGTCATTTTTAATTTTTTATAGAAACTAGGTTCTCTTAGTTTACCTAATATGATGTCAAGGTGTTTGGCATGACCATGTATTGTCTGAAAATAAACTAAGATATCATCTAAAAAATGGAAACAACGGTATCATGATAAGGGTTAATAATAGTATTAATTAAATACATAATGATTTTAGGAACATTGGTTAACTTGAGCATCATAACCATATACATATATAAGCTATACCATCTTTAGAATGTCATAAAAGTATATCTGAGAGTCTAAACCATACCTGATGATAGCATGATCTCACATAAATCTTTGAGATGATCCAAGATCCTCATACCAAATCAATGATTTTGTTAATATAATGGAGTGAATACTAGTTTTTAATGGAAAATTGATTCAAATATAGGTAATCCACAAATAGATATAACATTCCCCTTTTCTTTTTGGAGAAAAAATAGGATAACCAAAGTGAGAAGTACTAGGTGAGATAATCCATTTGGATTCTAGGTCCTCTAACTTCTCTGGAGTTCCTTAATATCTCTAGGGTATATCTTTTTTGGAGGAATATATACTAGTTCTTCTATTGAATCAATATCAAAGGTAAACTCTACCTCTCTCTGAGAAGGTATCCATGAAAATTCATCAGGGAAAAAATCTCTGAATTAGTCATCAACAATAGTAAATATACCATTTCATATTATTTTATCATCAAGAATTTGTGCCTAAACTCCTCTTATCCCATGATTCTCATGTCCATCTCAACTGTCTTAGACATCCCATTTTTCTATGTGAACATAGCTTCCACCCACGTGTGATGATGAGGACACCCTTTGTCGATAAAAATTGATATAGGGTCAATAAGTCACAAACTCATAAAACCTAAGGATTTTGTATGTTATCATTATCTTGAGGATAAAAAGGTTCCATAATATACTGGTAAACAATTATCTCAAAGGGAAAATCCTTATATCAGTGAACACTTTCTGACTGTACTATAATGAAGTATAAAGAGAAATTACCCCTAAAAATTATTCAATCTAGAGAATAAGACTCCCTATTAAAGGAACTAATATAAATGAGTGTGAAGTGAATATATCAAATAATATTGGTATTAGATTTGAGGATACAAATAATGAAGCACCAAATATAGATGGAAGACACTCTCCTCTATAGGTGTGGGATACGCTTCACATAACTGGACAGATCTGCGTCTCTTAGCTAAAAATTATACTCCCTAAGAAGCTCTTATCTTTGATATCTATATATCATAAGTATAGAAACCTCAAACTATTCCACCTCCTCTACCTATACATTTTGTGGTACTCCATCTCCAATCCTGGAGTGGTGTTGCTGATCCCACTCTAGAATTCAAAGTTGGTGCATATCCTCTCCCACTGGGAACTTATTGAAATGTCCTTAAATATATATATATATATGTTCCATTCCATTATAGAAATGATATTATACTAGATATCTTCCACACTAGGGATTTTTCTGACTCCAGCATCCACATCGATGGCATAGCATATATCTGTTAGCGCAGACACTCTGATGAACACTTCCCTTCAAAGTAATCTCAAAATGGTGCTTCCAACCACTGGATGATCAACTTCCAAACCAATGTGATGAAACACTATTCCTTTTACCTTTATCTTCCCTTAGATTGAGCTTTTAGATAAGTTCATGTTTCAAAATCTTAGCGATAAAGTTAGTTAGAATATGTTCACCTCAGAGTGAACGTAATTCCTAAGCCCATCCTCAAAGCGTCCCTCTCTGGGAAGCTCATCACTAGTAATGATGGATTAAAATAATTAGTACTCTTTGAAGTGATCTCAATATTCCATGACAAATATAATTCATTACACTAGGAATATTAATTCCCTAGACTGGACAGCTCTCAGTGTCTCTTAGAATAATTAATTGTAAATGGTTTTCTAGAAGTCCCTACATACAATGCCGCAATAATGATATACCGACATAAGAGAATCCAACCATAACATGGAAGATTCCTAAATAATATTTGCTTCACGAATCACCCAAAATTTTGGATTCATCTCCAAATACTAAAAGGTCAAAATCATAGCCTCAATCCATGAATTAGTAGCCTAGGGGCCACTTTCAACCAAAAACGTAGGCATGTTCTATTGTTGGACCTCCCTCATCAACTCTACCATTGATAGTGTAGGTAGTGGAGCTCCATCAATAGATTGAACTAAATGTATATAACCCTATTGAATCATTTCATTGGTTCCCATCATTGGTAAAACTAATGGTGTTATAAGAGATTTTGTTTTTGGAACTACTGGTGGGTTAGGATCCACTAACTCAAGAGCATAGTCGTCGCCACCTTCCCTACACTCGCCAGGAGGCCTTCGTGGGGGAAAGTATCTACAATTACAAGAACACACCTCAACAAATATTTAAAAAAATAAATAAAAAGGAAAATAAGTACAATCTCATGGCTTGAGTACAAAAGGTATGATATCCAAAATACCTATTTCTAATGTCAATTTATAAGGAGATATTTCATATATTTCAAAAAGGATCAGCTATATTGGGTTTCAATTCCATGTTATAGAGGAAAACACTCTTTCAGTTTAAATTATAATCCCCATTAAACAAAAACCAATTCATTTAAGAGTTAAAATTTTGTGAGTTCACATATATATAACAAGGTTCAGTTTGATGTATTACTATTCCCATATTTAAAGACATAAAAATTATGAGTTTCAACTATTTTTTCATGTAACTATAACTATAAATCTATATCATTCCTTCGATGAAACAAGTCCATATAAGATGGAATAGTTATATGGATCACAATTACAAATTTATGGAGGCACAAAATTTATAAATTACAATTGAAATCCATTTAATCACAATGAATTAATGTTTCATCCCTTGTAAAAACATTTCCATGGCTTAAACAAGTCATAATTGGATATTTAAAGTATTTTCATCAAGATATATGGGAATAAACAATTTGGGTTTATGTGGAAACATTATGTAACCAATAATTGTTTCTCCCTTTTCTTATAAGAAATGTTTGAGATTACAAGCCTAGCAGTCAATGTTTATATGATAATTTGTAAAATCACAAGAAATATTGTAAAAATGGAATGGAATTTTCTTAAAAAAATTTATTTCAAAGTGACTATTATGATTCATAAATAAATCCTTCCTTTCCATACCGGTCTAAGCGTATAGATCCATTAACATGGCATTGGAAAACATGTGGATCCCCTAATAGTGAAAATTTTGTATTCGTAATAGTTGAAATCCAAAACAAAAAGTTTCGTCCTTGGTAACTTGGATTTTTCATCGTACTTTTATTAGCTACTCCTAGAAATTATTTATTAAAAAGTTCCATCACATAATAGTATCCTATATACCATCCCATTATAGTAAGAGAAATTAAAAAAATGGATCTGATACTACTTTATTATGTCCCATTCCTGGTTCACTCATAATAAACCAAACCTAGTCGGACATATAGCCTCAAGATCACCTCTACATATGATAGAGCCTCCAACTAGCAGTGAGTAGGCATGGTGGTATAGTGGGAAGACTATACAATCTTTAAATGAGTGAACCACATTTCAAAATAATAAAAACAATTCATAAATACTAATGTATTAGTGTAAATAAATCAATAAAACAATAAACTATAGGCACAAATAGCAACAAGATCATACACAGGTGATGAAAGCCTATCATAGGGTGTAGATAATGAAAATTATTTTCCTAATGCGACATATTGGCTAACCAAAGCCATATCAATTGAGGATCTTATCATTTTAAATTCTTACCTAATCTAATTCACCTATGAACTACTTGTTTTTTGTTGTTTTTACAATTTTTGAAAAATAATGAAAAAATTTCGGGTTTTTTTATTTTCTAAAATAATGCGATTAAATGAAGACAGAAATTTTAAGCTAAACAACAAAAGAAATACTAAAAAAATATAAATAAAAAAACATGGTCCTGGTTTCATTTTTTGGTTCAATCATTATTATCCTTTATTGGATAGAAATTAGTTTTATAATCCATTCATGAAATCTATTTATGAATTTCAATCATTTTTTTAGTGTTTTTCAATATTTAATTTATTAATCAATCTAAATTCCACCTCCTCTATAATCAAGGTTGACGGAACACCATAATCAAGACTATGACATCTTTTTGGTCTTGGAACCAACATATGTTGTTTCATCTATTGATTAGATCAACATCATAATGTGAAGATCTAATTAATGGAAGAGAGGAGAAATAAATAAAATAAAATAATAGAAAAAAAATGTTTCATATTGGGGTAAAATCACTATACTCGTGTATTCCACTCACATAAACAAAAAATATAAAAGAAATTAATAAAGAATTAATGAACACTCTAACATCCCTGGGCCAAGAATCAGGTCAGCCTCCCATTATCAAGAGTAAGAGGTAACAATGGTAGAATGAGAAAGAAGATAATAAAAATAAAACAATATAATAATGATATAATAATAAGAAATAAAATAAAATAGAAAATATGAAGAGAAAGAAGAAGAAGTAGAAGAAGAAGAATGTATGGGTGGAACACCTGGGTTAAAATAAACATTCACAGATTTATTTTTCAAAAGAAAGAAACTAAATAAAAATATAAAATAGAACAATTAAGTATGGTAATAAAAATTAAAATGGAAAATATAAATGAAATCAGCAGCATCCGAAAGAGAGTAATCCATCAGTTGATGTCTCTAACCCCTCTTTTAATGGGTAGAATACTACCTTTTATAAGCTCTCCCTCCACTTTTCTCATCCTACTTCATGGATTCCATAAGAAATTGGATCCTGTTTTAATGAGGATATTCAAATTTACCCTGAGGATGTCGATGGTTTGAGATTTTTATTATGTAAGAGATCCATGTGGGGAAGTAGGTGTAGATAGCAGAAATCATGGAACTTTGGGGAATCCTCATTTAGTGGTTCATGGAATGCAAGGACTAGACATGGAATGCATGGTGTCATAGAAAATTATTTGTGAGAATGGTGAAATGGTATTGGTAGAAAATTTAATCCTTATTCATTAACCCCATTCGAACAATGATGTGGCTAATGAGAGCTCTGAATGAGCTTCATAGGGTTCATTTGAGGCTTGGGAAGTGATCCATAGTGGTCTAAGGATTCCTCAATGGGAGATATCTCGAACCTAATAATATAAGGGAATTAAATGGTTTTTTAGAGTGAGTATATTTCATGGTTCATCATTGTTTTGTGGCTATAACAAAAAAGGTTACTGGAATCTAGTGTCCAAGCATGAGGTATCGCACAGCTGGAAAAAAGTTGATGTTTCAGTTAATGTGAACAGTGCCCTCTGTGAAACTCATACCACATCAGAATGGGGTTGCGGATGTATAATGGTATGTAAATCAGAGCATCTAGTTAAAGGTTTAGATATATACGATGGGGAAAGGATCCCTCATAAACATACACAAATGTAATTGGGTCATGCGCACTACGTGGCATGAGTGGGCGTTGGCCCAAACTATGTATGTTGTTTATCACACATAGTATTACATTTTAGATAGTCCAAATCCCTCCATGTGTCCTCCCACCTTTCCACCCATGCATGGTCTCCTAGTGAACTTCCATAGTCAGTTGGCCCATGTCACGGGCTATCAGTCTTAGACCCACTTGGTTGATTTTTAGCTAAGGTTGGAAAGTTTTTTACATGAAAATATAAAAAACTTATAAAATTTCATAAAAATTATAAAATATCAATTAAATTTTCTTATATACAATTAAACTTAAAAAATAACCATTATTTTATTAAAATAATTCCACTTTGATTATATTTTCAAAATTTCCCATTTTCTAAAAAAATAATGTCTTATATAGTAATATCCATTTAAAGTTTTCAAAAATATCTCTGAAGATTACTTAAAATATACATGAAATATGAATGTGTAAAATACCCCAACACTTAAACCATGATATTCTATAAGAATTAATTATTAGTATTAAAAATAATTGATCACTAATGGTTTCAATATTTAAATTCTAGAGTAATAATGTAAATGATTATCAATTTTTAAATCAAAACATTCAAATTCCACATAAAATGTCAATTCAATTTCTAAATTGTAAGTGAAAAAATAAAATCAAGTATTTTGATTTACCCTTTTTAAAAATGATGGAACTTTTCTTTTCATCCATTCAGGCTTCTTGGTTCTTTACTAATAAACACATGAAATTAAGATCTTCCTCTCCTTTGAATCTTCTCTCTCATCACTCATGATACAATTCAACTAGGTTTCTAATCATATCATGAGAATATGATCCGTATCCATATGATTGTAAAGGAACTATTTTATCGTCTTATTAAAATCAAAAGTCATGTAAAATCAGGAGGTATTTTCAATCAAGGATCATATGACTCTATGTCTTAAGGTAGTTAGTAATTGATGATTTAAAATTTAAGGCTAAAGGGATGAGGTTTCTCTCTAAATTAAAATGCATGATATAAAAAATGAAATCTTATTGAAATTATCCCCTTTAAATTGTGTAAAACAAATATTTCCCACAACTCAAGATAAAGGTCACGATATATGAAAAGCATAATGAATGATTTGTGCACCCTCTAGAATATTTGTTTTATTCCTCTTTTTTTATTTTTCTATGTTTCCCTTTTTTATTTTTTGAAATTTATTCTTAAAATAAACCTCACAACCATCACCAAAACACATATGATAAAAATCATCTGTATTTTAATTTTTATTACTTTTTTTCTATAATCACAACCCATTTTTTCATTTTTTTTACTTCTTTTATTTATTTTCTCTTTAATTTTTATTCAAGAGGGGGAAATAAAAAGAAAAATGAATATAAACCTTTATTATTCCCCAAAGTAAAAAATCCCCACAAATTTTCTATAAAATTTCAATCATTTCTTCCACCATGACTCCCTTCACATCCATGTTTCACCTTAACAATATCATGATATTACTAAGTGGAGGAAAAAATAGATAAAAATGTCTTGAAATATAGATCATCCATAACAAGGTCATTCATTATCTCTATGGGATAAGACATTATTGATTTAAAGTTGTTCTCTAGAATAAAGTCTTATCAAAATATGCCTTAATAATTTTAAATGTGTTTTTCAAATTTTTATCTTGCATAAGTTTCAAGGTTTGTTCTAGCAGATGTTATGTCCAAAGATTAGTCACAAAATACACTCAAGATAAAATAAAAAATAATTATCCTAGAAATAATCATGATAATGGGACATATGGATTGGGATAACGACTCATCGTATGATTAATAATAACTAATAAATTCACATTGATTTAATAAATTTAAAGCCTGTAATTTTTTTAGAAAAATTCATTTACATGAATCAACTAATTCTCTTAAAACATGATTCATGATTTTAATATCCATGTTTTACTTTAATCATCAAATTCCCCATTTTACTCATTAAATCTCATTAAAATTGAAATATAAAACTTGGCATCACTAGATTTCCAAGAAAATAACATCGCATGGTTAATTTAAGTAAAAAAATAATTCAATTAGGGCCATCAAATTCTATTTTAAGCACAAAATATATTTTTAGAAAAAAATGTAGAGAGTTAAAAAATAAAAATTTAAAATGAACTATATTTTGAAATGAATATTTAGTCCACTTCCTTCACTTTTTAGGGGATGATTTGTTACGTCGTGGTATTAAAATGGTAAATTAGTCAATAAATCCTAAGGATCAATCCATTAAAAGATAAAAAAGATATAGAGAATAGGGATTCAACCTATAATATTCCTATGAATGAAACTAAAATCTCACATCCATGAAATAAAATAGAAGGATGAGTCTTGGTATGATCCCGCTAGTTGGATATAGCCTTTTACTACCTCTAAAATTGTGGTTCCACCTGTTATAAAAAATCTTATAGTTGGTGGAAATTTTTGGATTTGAACCACCACATGTAGCTTTTCCCAACTCACAATTCTTCCTTCTTTGAGAGGAATGATCCATGGATAGATTATACCTTATCCCCTCCCTTAATAATTAGGTATATCTTTCATATGAAGGGTACTATAAATTTTTGATCATCCTCCTCCTTGGTTTCTACTTGTGAAACCTCCTTCTTCTTGTCCAGTTCTTGCTCAATATGGGTTGCATGAATCAAATGATAAAAGGGAAAGTAAGAAGGTATTTTTTCTTGAATAAAATATAAATTTAATTTAAAATTATATATTTAAAATTATGTATCTTATGTCTTTATTTCCTGTAGCTTAGCTATTTGGACTTCTTAATGGGATACC
Organism: Viscum album; assembly: GCA_963277665.1. Classification (NCBI taxonomy): domain Eukaryota; kingdom Viridiplantae; phylum Streptophyta; class Magnoliopsida; order Santalales; family Viscaceae; genus Viscum; species Viscum album. The sequence continues at coordinate 1,880,702,053 of OY728138.1, read as the reverse complement.
TCAAATGCATGTTTCTAAAAATTTGGTAGCTCCATGTGTTCCTCAACAGGTTCATTTTCAGTTTCTTCATATTCCACTTAGAAATAGAAATGATTATCTGATTATAAAAAATAATAGAACTATCAATTAACACTCAATATAGATTGAACAATTTAAAATTAAATAGAGTTTGAGATAAGATCAAATCCATGAATTGGTTAATCTTCAATCTCTTTTTCAATGGTGAGTTCCTATTATAGTTGGATTGTAAAATGTGGAGGTAAGGTGTTGGGTTCCTCTATATTTTATTCAAATTTCACCACTTGGGTGTTTCCATCCCCTAGGGATAAAAAATTATGAAAAAATTATGGCTATTTTAAATTTTAAGGAATGGGGATATGTAATTGTACCTCAAAATCATTCTAAAAATTATTCAAATATTTTTGATCTCCCACATATAGCTTGGGATTCAAGTCTTCCTCATCTTGAATCAACTCTAGCTCATCATGGACATCCTCAATTTGTTTCTTCAAATTTTTGGGCTATAGATACTACTAGAAAATGGAATCAACTTATTTTATGTCCTCATAAAAAAATCAAGTAAGACTCATGGTGCTTCCTCATTGTCTATTGGTTCATGTTAAGGTTTCTCTAACGATTCTTATAAATATATAGATATCAATTCCATTATTCATAAAAATTAATCTAATATGTAACTCATCAATTTAATTTGGTCATGTATGTTATTGTTGACCACATGTTCTTGATATTGTACCTTAAGAATATTTTCAGAAAGGTTGGGATTTTCAAATGATGACTCTATTACTGTCTTGGCCATTTCTTGATAAAATTTGGGGAAGTATTGTCGGAAATATGTTATTAATATGGACAATATTTCAACCACTATTTGTTTTACGGGCTCTTCAATCTCCAAGATAAGGTCCTTGAATTTCTCCTCTATACAAATTTTTCATCGGGATACCACGGTCTGTCTAAAAAAAGAGAAATGTCATCATATGTTGACTAGGATGATTCAAGTATGGGTTCATGCACCTGTGAGTAGTTAGTCTATGAAAAATAATAATCATTTGAATATATCATAGAAAAATAATTTTTTAATACAATAAAAATTATCTACAGTGTCAAAATAGAAAAAGAAATGAAAACATTGATTAGATCTCTATCAATGGTACCAATATTGACGCATGCTTGTTATAGGGAGTACGGAAAGATAATTATTTTCCTAATAAAGCATAAAGGCTGACCATGGATTCTTTATATGAATATATTCTCAATTGATTCACTTACTTAATATAATTCACATCAGAATGACTTGTTTTTTGTGGTTTTTAGTATTTCATAAAAAAATCGAACATTTTTGGGTTTTTTGATTTTCTCAAATAATTAGAAGACATGAAGAGTGAAAATTTAAACTAAAATAATCATGAAATTATAAATTGAATGTGATGATAACGAAATTACTTGATCCTAGGTTCGGTTATGGGTTCAATAATTATTCTCCTTTTTAAATTTAGTTTGATAATTCAATTGTGAAAAATCATGACGAATAATTATCCTTTTATTTAGTATTCTAAAATCTAGAATGAATTAATAAATAAAAAATTTGCCTCCTCTTATAATAAAGATCAATGTCGCACCTTAGTCAAGAGTGTAAAATCTTCTAAGACCTCGCTCCATCATAAGTCACTTAATTAATTGATTGTCTCAAATTCATCGTGCAAAGAGATAATCAATGGGATAGAGTGAAAAGAAATAAAATAATATAATATAAATAAATTTTTGTTCTACTTCATGGAGAAAAATAACCACACCCATGAACTCCACTCACATATACCATAAACAAAAACTAAACTTTTACGAAGAATTAAAGAACACCTTACCTCCCTTGGTCCAAGCCTTTGGTCAGCGTCCCATTATCGAGAGTAAAATGTCACAATGCTTGAATGATAAAGTTTAAAAACTAAAATAGTTGAATAATGAGAGAAGGATAAGAATGATAAATACATGAAATAAAAAAATAAAAATACATGATATCAAAGAGAAGAATAAGAAATGAAATAAAATTGAGAATATAATGATGATGATGATGATGATGATGAAGGATAAGAATGGATGTGCAGATCACTTGGGTTAAAACAAACATGCAGTGAATCATTTTCCAAAGAATTAATCTAAATTAAAAAAAATAAAAAATTACATACGATAATAAAAAATAAATGAGAATACTGAAATGGAATCAGTAGTAGCTAGGATAGTGGCCACTATCTCGTGGTTTCTCTAACACCTCTTCTAGTGGAAAGAAATCCTCCTTTTATAGGATCGTTTTACCTCATCCTACACCTCCTTAAATGATTCCCTGATACCCAAGATCCTGTTTGAATGATGATATTCAAATTCACCTAAAATATCTTGGTGTTTTTATATTTGTAGCATGTTAGAGATCCATGTTGTGTAACAGGTGTAGATAGTTGACACTGTGGCATCTTGGGGCATCATCCTTTGGTGGTTCATGGAATTCATGGTCTCAACAAATAAAGAATACTCTCATGAAAGGAAATGTAAATTATGGTAAAACGGTATTGGAAATAGTACGCCTCCTTCCTCAACCACTCCGTCCTTTGAAGTGGACATAGGGAGCTCACAATGAGATTCATGTGGTTTGGGACTGGTTTTTGAGGTTATCCATAGTGGTCTCAGGCTTTAGAAATGGGATGTGGATTGACATAGAGTTTATAGGGTGTGGAAATGGTGTTTCCCTGTGAGTAGAAGTGGTGGTCCGGCATCATTATGTGGCTACAATGACAAACGATGGTGAAATTTTTTGTCCTAGTGTGAGGTGTCACATGACTGGATGAAATTCAAACATTTTGGTGAAAATGAATAGTACCTGAGATCAAACTCCTACAACATAAGAATAGAGGTGTGGATGCTTGTTGGTATATTAGTCAGAGCACTCTACGAATGGATTAAATGCATGCAGTGGGAATAGAGTCTCACATCCACTTACACACACAAATGGGTTGTGAACACCGCACGGCCCAAGCAAGCCTTGGCCTAAAAAATTATCATTTTTCATCATGTGGTCTCACTTGAAACATAGGCATGATTCTCCTATGAAACCTCACACCCTACCACCCATAAAGGCTCTCCTACTCTGCTTCCAGGGTTTTTTAGGCTTTGTGACTAGATAAGTGTCTTGGTACCACATGGTTGGCATTTAGCTAAGGCTGGGAAATTTTTTAACCTAAAAATATAATAAATTCTTATACTATTTCATAACACTTATAAAATATAAATAAATGTTTCATAAAAAATACAACTTAAAAAATCACCATTATATTATTCAAATAAATACATTTTAATTTCACTTTCATAATTTTAAATATTTAATTAAAACAATGTATTATATAAGGATATCAATTTAAATTAAGCAAAAAAAATCAATGAAAATTACTTAAAAGTAAGTATGAAACCTGAGTGTGTCAACAGGTGATGATTTCATGAGCTAATACTGACATGAAATTATAATACATGGTATAAGGCATGCAAAAGTAACAGTATAAGGAAAATGAAAACCAAATACTAAAATTACTATATCCATGAACATCCTAGGAATTGGATTAGTAATTTAGTCCCAAACTCCTACAATAAAGTAACTTAAGCATCCATAACTAGGTTATTACCTTTCTCTTTACTAGTATTCACATAATCTACCTGGTTACCATTATGCGGCCTGAACAAGATGTGGGTAAAATTAATTAGGCCCCCACCAATGGTGTCTAATGAAATTCCAGTATTTTAATAAATAAATGTTATAGTGCGTAGGTATATTAAATGTAATATAATAAAGTATATATATTACACGACTTTCTTTGGCACCCCATTAGATAGGAGGCTTACCATACCTTATCCCACCTTTATTGGATGTGTGTAGCCATATGACTAGTAATTGGTCAAGAACTCAAGAAACATGTCCAAGGTATCTAAGTATAACAATCACAAGGGATCCATGGAAGACCCCTAGGATCCATGACCATAAATGGTTAGGACCACTCGCAGTGAGAAACTAAGATGTTATGCTAGGAGGTATGGGTGTGATTCAAGGGGAGAACCCATGTAATTCCACTATAAATGTTCTAACGGATCCAAAAGAAAAGTCCATGGAAATATCAAGATATAAAATATAGTATCACATGGAGATAATCCAATGTAGTTTATTCCCAAGGAAATCAAAATGAATTGAAGGATAAAATCCTAGGCATTCCAGTTTCTACAAAAGAAGGTGAATCATCTGTTTAAAGTTGATTCATTCACAAATTTAATACAATAAGTGAGAAAAGGTGTGGTGTGTAACTTCTAGTTCACATCATTGACTCGGTTGGCATCTTAAGATTCTGACCCGGGCATCCAAAGTCTAGAATATAACTCTTACATAAGGTAGGAAAAGCCTTTAAAGTAATCTAGGTCCATAAAATTAGGAAACAATATTTTTAATAATATATCATATCTCATGTTAGGTATAATAAATATTTCAAAATTTAATTCATTCCATTGTGAAATTTCATTTATAGTAAATTAGAAGGTACTATGGAAGTATTAATTCCATAAAACAATTCAATTTAATATTTTTCGTCATTCCTTTTAAAAGTGACAACCCAAACACCCCTGAGGGATGTTTTGGTTAAATAAAATAATTGTTTTAATGAGAATTTGAACTAAAAATACCTAAGAGGATGGATTATGTTGATGACATTAACCTCTAATAGAGTTAAGTATATCATGTAAAATCAAGTTAATGGTCTATGTGATTTATTAAAGCAGTTACACATTTTAGGGGAAACACTTTTAAATTCAGGTTTGTTGTATAATAGAATAATTTATATACCATGAGACATAATTGTAAAATTAATAGACTACCTACCTAAAACCTTTACAATAATCCACATCTAGTATCAACCTTATATTTTTTCTATAATGAGATAAATTGGTAAAATAGAAACACACAATGAAAATTGGTCATATTAGCTCACATGGGGACAACTCCCAGGGTAGTGAATAAAACTGAGAAATGAAAAAATAATAGTTCTATAATTTTTTAGAGTGAAACAACATGATCAAAGGTGATCAATAAATAGTATGAATTAGATAGATCTATCAATACCACTAAGATAGAGAATATAAGATCCATAGTGGGATACTATATACAAATGAGAAGAAGAATAGGAGAAATTGGGAGTAATGGCCACCTGGAAAAAAGGTAATTTCTAGTAATTTTTAATGGGAACATGGTTTTGTCACATGGATAAAAAACTCATTCACCAACCATGTGTAGGTACTGACTGGGTACACCATACCTCACATGGTCTAGGTGGATGGTTTGAAAAAAACTTCACAAATTATGCGATATAGTCTTAAAATAATTTTCAAAATTTTATGGTTTATTGTTTCCCTATAAATGGTTAGAAAACCATGATCCACCCTTTCTATGTTTCATAGTATAGGTTCATTGTTAGTAAAAAGAGTGCTCTAACAATACGCCACACCCTATTTGTCCAAAAACAATAATTCTAAACCCTAAACAAATACTAAATGCCATTAGAACATCAATAAACTCTTTTTCACTTCCATTAATGTAAAACCAATGATTTAGATTGAAAATTTAAATAATCCTCACCAATATAAAAAATTGGGAACATTAAATTGTTTTCCCAAAATAATCAATTTGATCCCCTCTCCCTTCATGATTCCTTCGATCTATGGTTTTTTGAGACATTTTTATAGTGTTTTTAAGGAAATATTTGGATGAACTTCCCTGATGAATCTATGAACTTGGATTATATATTCTCTTTTCCTAAAATTTTATTTAGGAATGTAATTATTCTACCCGTTGGGTAGTTCTTATTTTTCAATTTATCTCTAGAACCTTTTTGACCCATTTTGGGAACTAGTTTTTGGAACTCTTGTAAGGAGAACTCGTTCTGGTTGGTTTGAAAACCTGGTTTGAGTTAAAATGTTCTTTATAAACATTAACATTGATGATGACATGATTTATTTAAGAAATTAATTACCATATTGAGATCGTTTATATGATTGTTAGTAGAAAATGAAATTTTGTGCTTATATTATTTACACCAGTCTTTAGTTTGATCTCTTGTGTGGGCATGTATAGCTCATGGGACCATGTTTCATGTTTGGTCACATGTGTGTGCATTTTTTTCTCATGAGACCCTTATTTTTGTATGATATCATGTTTGTGAATTTTGACTTTTGAGTATCAAGAAAGTTGACCGATACATAGGTAGGGTTAAGGAATCCTCAATACATTATCTAAGACACAATTTTGGGACATGAGAGTCATGTGTCCTAACTTGAGGTAGTTTCATAACATGAGAACCTTATGCCATTTCCATGGGAGATTTAAGGATTAATGGCCATATTACCTTATATGAGAATCATTATTCTTGAGTTGTATGAGGGATATATATGTTGACCTTTTGTTTACTCTAGATTACAACTTCAGTTATGACTAAATTTCCAATATAGAGCCCAATAAGGTACGGTCGGGGGGTTTTCTTGCTTAGTTAGTGCATGACCACTCAGTACATTTTTTATGATGTTTCTTATGCATTTAATTTTTATCAAGATATAAACTCATATACTTGTTCATTCATGGTAAAGATGAATTAGTGGTGTCTTACTAGGTTTATATTCACACACTACACATGCATCCCGATTCTCATATAGACTTCCTGGTCAGGGATAAAGGAAATATAAAGGCCTCAGTGATAGGGATATAGGAGAAAACCCAAGGTGATTTAAGGAGGTATCAATACAGAATCTTGAGTAATATTGTGTAATTTGTTTTTAATTAATTGTCTGGCATAGACTCTTGTTTACATGTCACTTTGGGGATCTTTGGTCCTTATTATGTATGACTTGATATACATATCATTCTATACGTTAGAATTAATTATTTTATTTTCTATGTAATTTTTTAATAAGTTTCTTTATTGATTATGAGGTTAGAGTCTCCCAATAACAAACTTTGGACCCTCACTACTTATTGGAAACCACTTATATATAGAGGGGTGTCCATGAGTCATTGTTTCACTCTATCTAAGATTTCATTTTTCATTTGAAGAAATTTCAATTTATTAGAAAGTTAATAAATATATTTTTTACCCATTTATTTTTCCTAGGATTATCATGTTGTATTTTTTGGTGGAATTATGAATGATTTCCTTATGTTAACCCATTATAAAGGGATATGAAACCCATTTTATTTTCATGGGTTCTTCATGATGCGATGAATAAACCCCATTTTTATTTTATGGGTTCTTTATGATGTGTGTAATGAAACAAATTTTCTTTCCTTGGGTAATTTAGGATATGTGGAGTGATTGAGATATTATGGGTCATATAAGTATGGATGAATGATGGGTGGTGTCTTATAACACCCACAAATTAATTGGTTAAAAAGTTGTATCTCATGAGACAAGTATTCATGAGATTGTGTTATTTTCACATAAGTGTGGACATTGATGGTCTAAATTGTGAATGTAATATTCCTTATACTAATGTATGGTCCTTGTTTGAATGATTTTCTGTATTATTATCATTTTCTCCAATGGTGTGTATCATGAATTTAAGATTCCTTGTATCAGTATTTGGGTCACAATATTATGAAAATTATTATTCTTATGTTATGCTCTCATGGGTTATTTTTAAACTCTATTTTTATTCATGCTTGATGGTATGGAATGCCTTGAACCATGTTTTATTATTTATGTTTTACAGGGTATAATTTTCATAAGTTTATTGATTATACCCATATTCTCATATTATGATAACTTATTCTCACTGATTGTTATCACTTATTTTTACCCTCATTGATAATTTGATATCACCCTTTATTATGTTTCCCTTTCCCAAGTTTATGAATATAAATAAAACGTAATATTTTTCTAGAAGAGTATCCTGTGTGGAATATTTTAAAGAGATATTTAATAATTTGTTATGGGTAATGTATTATCTTATATAGTGGGAAACATAACTATATGATAAAAATAAAAAGTATCCTACTAGTAAATGTTTTTCATTAATTACACAAAACTCTTAACTTAAAATGGTCCTTAAATTATAAATATTATATTATCTATGAATGATATTGTAATTAAAGATGTGTATCAAATCCATTTGATAGAATAATTTTTTTACTAGATATACTAGTGTAGGTTTAGGGCCCTATATTTGGTATCAAAGTAGGGTTTAGATAACTTTAGAGTTCCATTTGTTATCAATTTAAGATCAATTAAAAGTTTTAAATGTCATTAATGATAGATAGGATAAGTTCGATCATCATTATAAAGGTATAGATAAACCTTTATGTTTGTTATAATGAGTATTTTATGTTTCTTTTGGGGATTAGGATGAAAAAAATAGTGAAACCCCTAAATATAGGTTTATGTATAGGAAAATATCCCTATGCTTTGGTAAAGAATATACGGTGTTGTTCTGCTAGAAATTACATACTTTATTGGACACTAGAAAGTAGATGTGGTTGTGGAATATATGTGCTTATGGGTAAGTACCCTAAGAAATAACCATTGGTCATCATCTCATTATTCACTTTGGTACATGATGAGTGGTCCTAATACTACACTCCTAGATAGACTCTCTTGGAGAATATTATTTGGGTAATCACATTCTAGTTACAATCCATTATGAAGGATATAATTATGATAAGTAATTAGGTTATGGAATGTGAGATAACCCAACCAAACAAAACATATAATCGAACTAAGGGTTGTTTATGGATGGATTGAAAGTTAATGTAATATTGTACATTTTGATGTTGAATTTATCATGTAATTATACAACCATAATCATATTATTGTGTTAATTTTTCTCCACTCACGATTTAAAAAATTTCATTTTAGTAATTGTTGAAGCCCAAAGGAACCAAATTAATAATGGATTCCATTTAAAATAATCAAATTGTAATAATATTCAACCTAATGGGATAATAGTGAAAGAACCCATACTATACGTTACTCAAAAACATACATTAATCTCCTTATTTAAATAATGCATCTCATAAATAGTCACACAACCAAAGGATTGAAAGATTTAGTTTCTTAGATGTTAACTACTTAAATAATTTATTTTATAATGCTTGCAAATATTTTTGCATAATTTTTCTCCACTAAACCCTTTCTATACATTTCCCATGATACATTTATCTTTATAACATAGTGATTTAAAACAAATGAAAGGTTTGGGATCAAACGATCAGTAAGGAAATTGCATATCATAATGAATTAGATCATAACAAATTAGGAAAATATGATAATGATAAATATAAAATATTAAAAGATTACAACATCCTGTATAATAATCATATAACATTATGGACCGACATAATATCCTAATAATACCAGTAAAGAACCATAAAAGAAATCATATGGATTAAAAACAAATATCACTATATATAAAACTTGTTAGCAATATATAAATTTGTAGAATCCTATAAAAATAAGGAATAACCATAAAAACATGGAACCAAATGATAAAAAATTTTAAATGGTGACATAATCATAAGCATAGTATTTATTATGCTTATGAACCTGGCCACTCTCCATACTTTTCACACAAAAAAATTTTATTTGAGATTACTGCCAACACACTCTCAATTTGGGAAACTAGATACTTGGTAAATTATTCAAATGACATTTATATATCATGAGATATAATACTCTAACCATTTCATTATTGGGATATATTGGTCCCGCACATATCGTAATCAATATATTTTTGTGCCACTAGAAAATCAAATATTCATCATCTCATTAAAACCCATGGAACACGGAATTTGTTTCATAAAAATCATAAAAATCCCATAACATGAACTTAAGAAATCATAGATTATCAAAAGTCTCATTATTAAAAGAAATAATATCCTAATAAAATATAAATGGTGTTGAATATATAACTTCATGAAAAAAAAACATTAGTGGTTAAATATAAGTGAAAATAAAAAAGTTCCAACAAACAAAATCAATTTAAAACATTAAAGTGAAAATTAATTTTAAAAAAAATATTTTTGTGTAGGGAATACAGTAATTCTTAAAAAATTATTATAAAAATTTAATAATAAATTTTTTTCTAAAATACATAAATTATTCAAAAATGATAATTGAAAATACTATAAAATGTTTTAATTTTAAGATAATCTTTAATAATATAAACTTAAGAAATATAAAATGTTTTCTGTAAAAGAAGTTAAAACACATTGATGACTTTCATATTTAAAAAGAAACATAAATAAATAAAATATGAAAAAGGAATAAATTTTTAAATATAATAATTGGAAACACTTTGAACACTTTTAATTTTAAAAAATATAAAAAAATTGAAGCTTAAGAAATATATAATAGTAATGAAAATAAAATTTGGAGTAAATGATAAAAATTTTATATTAGAAAGGATGGAATAAACTATAGAAAATTTAAAAAAAATATTGAAAATTAAAAATTACTAAAAATGATAATGAAATTTTTTCATAAAAAATATATTAGGGGTATAAAAGGATCATTAGAGATAAAAACAATTTTAGTTCCAAATAAAATTTTTATCATTATGGATTCTAAATTGTATTTAGAATTGATTGCCAATCAAAATAGTGTTAATATTTTTAATTATGTATTTATATATAATATTATATTAATTCTATAAAGTATACCCATTAAATTTATTTGATATAAATTAGTTGATATTAATAAAATAATAATTTTTTAATAATTGTTTTACTATTATTGTTGTAATTCGAATTAATCCTTATAATCTAAATTTTATATACAAAAGTAAATTTAGTCAGATTAAATAATATAAAAAATCCTCTCTAAAATATATCATTCATTTTATCAAATTATATTTTTATGTATATGGAAATTAATCTTAGTGTTATCGCATACAATTTTTAAAAAAATCTGTTTCTGAATAAAATGATTTTTAAGAAAAATATGAATTTTAAAAAACAAATATTTAAAAATATGAAAGATTTATAAATTCCAATGATTAAAATGAATTTAAAATAATTATTATCATTAAAATACTATTTATATAACTATAATAAAGATTAGGAACTTCATTTCCATCTTGTTATAATCAATTAGGAAAAACAGACAAAAAAAGAGTTTTAAATAAAACACAGTACAAATTTTCAAAATATAGAGCATAGGTTTTGAATGTCAAAATATTATTTTAAAATTATTTATCATACATTATAATATATAAATTTGTTGTAAAATGTTTCTAAATCCTTTAATGTATTAATTTAATAAAATAATTTCATAAAAGTGACAAAATTAATCATTATTTTTCAGTATTCACCTTAGAATTGATTGTTTTAGAAAAATATCACAAATTAATCAAAATAAAATTTTAGAGGAATTTAAAAAATAAATTACAATAAATTAAATTATAAAAAAAACTCATTTTATATTTTTAAAATAAAATTTATTTTATATGGAAATAGTTTTTATTATAAATTACATTTTAAATATTAAATCGTATTATTTGTTTAACTACTAGAAACAATAACTATTAATTGATTATTATCTTAAAGATTGTTATGTATTACTTAATAATTTATTATTAACATTTTTATGTGTGTTTACATTAGGTGTAGTGTGTTTCATAAGTTATATAATGTGGTATTTCTTTTATAGGATCCAAAATATTGAGTCTTTGAAAAATAGGAGTGAGAAATCTAATCATTATTCCAAAATAACAATCAAGAATTATGATTAAAATATTAAGATTAATATAGTTTCCAAACACACCAATGAAGACAATGGTAGGGTATCATGGATGTTATATGGTGATTATCATGAAGGAAATAATGTGCAATTTCCACCATGTCAAAAATGTGGTAAGAATAAATAAAGAAAAATGCCTCAAAGGAATTGGAGGATGATTTATATGTAGTGAAGGATAGAATAGGAAAACTAATTTTCTAGTAAAATTGAGGAACTTGTTGGTCATAGTGAAAGGGAAAAATATAACATCCTAAACTAACACCAATAATTCCATGTCTTAAATGTGAGAAACTTGGACATTGTCCAAGACAATTCCCTAATCTATTGGATAGTAAGAATGATAGACTAGGAACTTCCAATATAAGGGATTTCCTATAAAACGTTAACTATGTAAGTGGGTTCTAAGAATGAAGTGGATTGAGGAACACCAATAATACACTTATCAACTATGAGTTTTGTATTTATTTATTATCAAAACTACTCCTTTGTACGCAAAATATTTTCTAACAACATCTAATCATCCCCTCAATAACAAGACGTTGAATTGTTTATAAAAACTTCTTGTATAATAATTATTGTATCTTATTTTTATGATTATAGGAATGTTCTGTGTGAAAATTATATTATTCTCCCTATAGATATATTTTATTTTATTTTTGACATGGATGAGTTCAATAACTATATAAAAAATTATTTTTTATGATAACAAAGTAAAATTTCTTATCAACCAATAATATTATATAACTATAAGGATGATTATTAAAACCCTTTAAAATCTAATGATATAATGTGGTGATTGATACTAAATAATGATTGACTCTTATCTCAAATGGTTTGGGGAAAACCCAATATTGGGATTACTATATTTTTTGGAAAAATATATATTTCCCATGATTGTAAGGATATTTGATCTCTATAAACTATACCCTCGTACATGTATATGATTTAGATTCCCATAGCTAATTTTTGTTATTTAATAATTTAAATTTCAAGGATGATATTTATTTAATAGAGATAATATAACTCCTTAGTTTTTAGGAAGAATTTTCTTTTTATAAACTATATGTTTATAATTACAAACTATTTTAGTTCATGGGATTTTCAATTAATTTAAAAATAAGTAATAAAATATATCGATTAAAATAACACTTTATCTTTTCATAAGAAGTAAATTGATATAATAGTGTATAAAACTAAGTATTTCACACCATGTATTATTACTCACCATGGATGAATACATCCATTAAAAGTAAATAAATAAACATGGGACAATATATAGAAAAGAATAAAATCTTAAGAACTAAGAAATACCTTGGGTCATCTTCATCCATGAGGATCACGAAAATTAAAACAAAACCTATAATGAGGAAGAGCACTTTGAATGGAGAAAGAATTATAATAAATCTATAATATTTAATCATAACTATGAAATGTGAAGTGAGAGTGGATTGAAATAATGATTTATTATTTCAATATATATAGAAAAGAAATTAGCTACTGTAAATTTTGTCACTAAAAAAATTTTAATTGATAATATGTTCAATGGATAAACATAGAATAAGTAAACTGAAGTTATGTATTATTTTTTAGTAAATTTAAAATAATTTTTCTCAAAATTAAATAAAAATATGGTATTAATATATTATACATATGTGTGTGTGAGTGTGTTAGATATAAGTACTAATATTACTGTTGTTAAAATATGATATGATGTATATATAAAATTCAAGAAAATATTAAAATTTTAATAGACTAGTAAAAATAAATTTTAGAATATAAATAATTTATTTTAATGGTATTTATTAAAGAGTATTTAGTAAAAAAGTATTAAATTTTTTCCAAATAACTATGTTATTAGCTATTATTTTTTTCTTAATAAATTAAATTTAAATTTTAGAAAATATTATTATATTAACATTATTTAAATAAGAAATTTATATGAAATAATATTAAGAACACCAACTGTTATAAAATGACATTTTTTAATAAGATAAGTTTATTGAAATATTTCAATTCTAAAGATAAATATATAATTTTTAGAATTTATGTGAGTTTAAAAAACTAACTTTATAAAGTTATACTATTAAAATTATCTTTGGGTGAAATTTAAGGATTTATCAAAAACATTTTTATCTTTAGGTAAATATTAAAAATAATTTTTCTACAAATACCATAACCTTTGTGAAATTATTATTATATAAGTATAAATTGAGATTTATGAAACCCTTTCCTAAGAAAAACATATATATTTTATAAGTGAAATTATAAATTTAAAAATATTTTTTTAGTTTTCCAAACAATATTTGGTACTTTTAAATTTATATTAATTTTTCTCTAAAATTTGTTTTAAATACATAATAACTAATTTCTTATAAAATTATTTTTTTTCACTTTAGAATGAAAAACCAATAAAATAGAATCCAAATTTTGTACTTTAATTTTTATATTATTTAATGAGTACCTCTTTATATTTCGTCACAAACAATAAATTACACAGGTAAAAAATAGTCACTGCAGTAAAATCAAAAATTATAAATGTAATAAATATAAAGATAAAGGGCTTAAAACCTATTTAAAAATTTTATAATTGAGTTTTTTTAGATATGATCAACCTCGTCTCTTCTTAAACTCTATTATTACCACTTTTAAAACAAGATGACATGTCTATCATGTTTTCTATTTATATTATGTTGAAACATTAACAAAAAATGTCATTCTCACCACATATAAAAGGGTCCTCTCCCAACCCCTTTAGTGCCATAAAAATCTTCTTTAAAATATTACCTTATTCTTTACATTACAAATATATTTTACACCCTTAATATTTCAGTCATAATATACTACCCAAAGTCCTCCATTTCAAAGAAGTACTTTAAGAGAAAAATCAAAATCTCAAAGAATGTACTCCTCACCCTCTAATATTTTTTCAACAATATATTTTACCTTTAAACATATATTATAAATTATGTCACAATAAAATTATTAATAAAAATATAATAATTATTTCTTATTTTTTTCAGTAATACAATATCTATACTTTCCCCTCTATACATAATAAAAGAGAAAATGACAATCATGCGTATGTGTGGACTACCTCCTCCATAATGAAACATGTTTCATTTTCCATAACCCCCATAAATATATTACCCTAATATTTAATTTAAAAACTAACTATCAATATTATACCATATTTCATAGAGTTAAATGATAACCCATATTACTCTTTCTCCTCATTCTATGGAAAATAAAATCATCATCCATGCATATGTGTGGACTACTCCCTATAGGGAACGGTGTATTTCATATTTCATTATTGTATTTCATGCAAGGTTGTAAGATTTAATTATAGGGATAAATATTATTCTTAATAAATTATTATATTTTTTATAAATTAAATTGCAAAAACAATTAATTATATGAGAAACAAATAACCATTAGAAATTTAATCGTCTAAAAAAATTATACTAAGAGGGAAAACATTTCATCTATTTAATGTAATAATTTTGTATCCATTTGCTCTTACTATGATTCTATAAAATTAGGATATATAATTTGATTAAAACCTTACTAATATCATTATTCACCTGGAACAATGACATTATAACTACATCACATAACAATCATGCACTAAACTATGGTGTGTTCATGTTTGGATCAGTTTAACCACCTACATAAATAATTCACTGAAATGATATCACTATTGAATGTGAGAACATAACTTCTATTTATTTATGATAAAAAATATTTAAATTATTATTTATTTTTTTTATTAGAAACAATAATATTTTTCTCATCAAGTAACATACCCACATTTATTCGTTAAAACATATAAGCCATGGTCATTCCAAAATTTATATTAAATAATCATTAAAAAAACTCCCATAAAATGAAATTTTAACATTATAAATAATTATTAAAAATATATTAAAGAACTTTTCATGATTTTTTAATGATTGACATTTGGAGATGAGTAATGTAAAATATTATTATTACAAAACTAGTTCAAAACAATCTTTGCCACTCAAACTCGATATTGAAAATAGATAATAACCAACAAATATAAATCTTTAGAATAATTATAAATATAAGTTTAAAAAATGTTTTAGTTATGAATAATTTTCAGAACAAAGTGATTAAGAGACTTGTTTCTTCATATATGAGGTCAGATCACATTCGAATAATATGAAATACAATGTGAGGGGTTATTATCCCAAATTTAATTTATTGAGGCATAATTCATATTGTTGACTATGATATATTTTATGCAATTACATAGACTAGTAAAACTAGATCTAGTGCTAAAATAATACACTTAAAATATTGTATTTATTACTAAATAATTTCAACCAAATTTGAAATTATATAATTAAAAATTCAAAAAAAAATATGCATCACTTACATCCCATAGAATTTTATAGGTCTAGTGATTTAGTGGATTTTAATAACTAATACAATTTAAAACCATTTTATTTCCTATAAAATTTTAATTTTCAACCTTTTAAATATATTTCATATTATATAATGATTCTTCAACATTTAACATAAAATAGGTTATTATGATTACACTTCTATTTTAATTATTGAAACTCTTCATTTGTTCATGACAATTCATCATTGACCTTGCTTTCATTCTTGTACATCCTTATTCCTTATGAATATCATTTTAATACCTGGTATGAGAAAAAATCATAGAAATGGATATAAAAAGAAATTAAACCCCTTAATAAATATGAAATTAATGAAACCCCATAAGGATGATTTTTTCAATTGTTAAACTTTGTGTTTGAAATAATCACTGACTTTTGAAATTAACATTTTTCCCGAAATTTCAATCCTCATAATTATTTCATGAAGTCTTTGTGCCTGGATATCATAAACATATTATTAAGGCACTCTGTCAAGACAACATAAATATTTGGGTAGAATTGCACCAAATACTCAAGATAGTTTGTCCCATGATACCTAATGATGCATTTAGGGTTTATCTACTGTAATCATATTTCCATCACTCACTATATATAATTAATTCATCATATGAATTAAATGGTTAACAAGATAATATAAAATCAACATAAACATTCATTTTAAAAAACTATCTTATGATATGTTGGAATTTTTCACTATCAAAAAATTGAAATACATGATCATAAGTCATACAGAGAAATAAAGTGGATGCTTTAATTAGAGTATTTCACTAGTAAATCATAAGAATATTAAAAGGATGTTTTCATATATGAAAATATCATTAAAATAAAATTTGAACTATTCTATGAAAACATGAGAAATCTATCTATTAGTATTGACAAAATTTTAAATAATAAATTTGAGAATATTGATAAAATTCCATTATTTTAAAGTATACAAGGAAAAAATGTAATTATATCTTAAAATAAATTAACTTTCATTAAACTGGTTAAATCCATTAATTTTATATATGTTAAACATGAACATTTTCACATAATTGAAAAAAAAACATTAAAAGGGATTCGTATATAAATCTGTTGAAATGATTCATTTTAATAATTTTTAAATGAAATTAAAAGTAATTTAAAATGCCCTTAAAAATATTTAATCCTAAATAATAAAAGTATTGAAATATATTATGAACATGGACATGGAAGAGAAATATTTTAAAGATAAAATATTAAAATATGGGTTAAAGGGAAAATATTTTACCAAATTGTTAAGTTTTAAATAAAAATGACATTCAAGAAGGTAATTTTAAAATTACTTTTAAACCACTAAAATTTAATTAAATTAAATACAACATACATTAACAATACAATATATACCCAAAACAAAAAAAGGTGGTGAAAATGTATAACTTTCAAAGAAAATAAATGGGTTTAGGAAATCTATTACCTCATGTTATGACTTTTTTCATACATTCTCTAACTCATAAATAATAAATTCATATTAGTTTTACATTTTTGTAAAAAAATAATTTTTATTGTATTTTTATTGTTCATGTTATTTCATTTATTAAAATGGTTTATTTAATTACTAAATTAGTTACGTTTACATAATATATTTTGAGGTTGTTCGATTAATAATATCAAAATAACTTGTGTAGGATGACCATGGTAGAAGGGATTTTGGATAAAAAAATATACATAATATTAATTGTTAAATAATTATAAATATTATATATTAAATAAAAAAATTCAATTATCTATGAAAGGAGATCAGGAAAAATGATTCATGTCACTTCGATGGGTTCGTATTCCATACACACACATGAGAAAAGTTATAATTTAATAAATTGTGGAAATATAACAAGGTAAGTAATATTTTGTTTTATAGATACATTATAATGTCATTAATATCACATATATTGATTAAATACATCATAATAACCAGTGTGCTGATGAAAAATGGAATTAATTTCTTAATGGGGTAGTAGTTCACATGCAAGCATGAAAGATGTTTTTATTTCTCATGGGATGTAAAATTAGATTAATATTGGTTTTTCAATTGTAATAATAACATTTTTTATATTTGAGAAACATATTTTATTAAATTTTATTGGTTGGTATAAAATTGAAGGTTGTAGAAGAAGAAATTAAATGAATGAACATAGTGAAAAGTTATACCACTTCTTTGAAAATCCACATTCTGATGACCCCTAAAGCCTTCTCGGGTTGGTCTAACAGTAACAACATATTTTATAGGAAGTGAAAAGTAATAAGGGATGTTATTTTTTGTATATTTTTTAAAACATATTTCTCACGTTGTGTGAGGAAGAGAGGATAATAGATTCCCATAAATAAGTGGGGTGGATGGAAATCCTTTAAATACATGAAATATTAACATATATTACGTTTCAAACTCCTGTAATATTTCTATAAACACTCTTTTATTCCATTATAATTAGTATAAAGTTTAAATATAATCCAAAAATCAATTTTATATTGATTTATATGTCATTTTAATCCTTATCGTCTTGTTTAACCACAACGTTATTCTTAATTAACCTTAATTATGGAAAACATTTTAACCATTAAGGTACATTAAAGTAATTTTAAAAATTTAAATTGGAAGATATATGAAACATTAATTATGGGATATAAATTTTCCTATCAACAAGAATCATGATAGTATTTTTATAATTTTTTAGTGATTTGTAAAAATTAAACATCAAAGACCATTTAAGGTCATTTTTGGGACTATTCACATATCTTGACTTTAAAGGCAACAACATAAAACTATAATTTTAATATAATATCATTAATAATAAATTATACATTATAATTATCCAAAAAAATTTGGACACCATAATTTATCCAAAATATATTAATTTACTGTTTTTAGAATATTTTATTTTTCAACTACTTGAATAACTGCTCTCTCAGCACTGCATAACCATTCAGAGAAATTAAACATTCACTAAATGTTAGAACTAAATTAATATAAAAAAAAATTTACTTATCTTTAAAATATAAATTTTTAACTGTTAGTAAAACCTTTTTATTTTTATCAAAACATATTATATATATTATAAGAAGGAGAGTTACATCTTGTATTTATTCTATACATAAAAAAATATAAAGGTCATAATAAAAGGAAAGTGTTACTTAATTAAATAATATTGAAAATTAAAATTATAAAGTTGAAATAATCTCATCCAATAATAATTAAGATAATATTTCATTCCCTCACCACTATGTTTTAACCTTAATTATCTTGTTTTACCTTTTTACCATTGTGACAATATTTTTACCAAAGATATTATTCATAAAAAAATGAAATTTAAATTACTAATAAATTTAGTCCTCCTAATTAATAATATTAAATTCATATTTTAATATTCAATTTGTATAATTGTAATAAATATATTTTAAATTAATTATACAAAATGGAATGAAAATTTGTTTTTAGAAAAATTGTGTTTTAACCATGAAATAAATGTATTCCAAAACAATATAATTATTATTAATAAGTAATTAATTAGATTATGTTTAATAAAAGGGATATCAGTTTAATTTAAAACCAAAAACTAAATAGATCGAAGATTTTAATTAAATTTATTTAAATAAAATAAATGATAGATTTTCTACAAAAATCACTTTTTTCATTATTCATCTGAAAAATCATCCTTCTCCAAAAAAATAACAAATCAATTTATCTTAATATTATTTACACATGATAATTTAAAAATTATTCTCATTTTATAAAAAATATATCTAAAATTATCATAATTATACCATAACATTCACACACAAAATACAATAAAACCACTTTTGAAGGAAATGTGTTTTTAAAGTATAAAGAAATTTATAATCATTCCATAACCAGTATCCACCATTAGATGACTATTAATCTATTTTAATAAATTTATAATATTCAAATTTCATTAAAAACATTCATATATAATTATTAAAATAAATTATTTTTATGTAAATAATTTTTGTAAAAAAACTATTTTATGAAGAACAAAATACCACCTTTAATATTATATTATCTTATTTAAAATTGATTTTTATTTTCTAGAAATTAATTGGTATATTTTATTATGATGAAAATTATAACTATATTTTATTGTACTTTTATTCTTATTCATACCTTTCAAATGAATGACAAGTTTATAACATCCATATTTAAATAATAATATTTCTATTCTGTATCACAGTTGATTTAAGCTCGGTGTTTTGTATGGTACATGATATAAAACAAAGTATTATGTAAGGGAGAGTTTTATATTGAAATATTTGGGTTTCACATTCTCCCAAACATAAAATAATTTTATAATAATGAATTGAATTTGATTCTCTCAAAATCAATTTATTGTGACAGAATAATGAAATCATATATAGATTTTATCATTAATAATAATTTTTTATTCTAAACCATAAAACTTATAATTCATATTCTTATATAGAATTAAAAATTAAAAAATTAGTTAATTAAAACATACCTTGGAAGATGAATGTTTCTTTCTATATAATATTTGATATATTTTTCTTCATTTTTCTTTTTTTTTTTGAGAAATTCTTTTACCATTAGGATTAAAAATATTAAAAAATTTACCTACATTATTTCTTCTCATTATATAATAATTATTTCATACTTAAATTTTGATCATCATGGGAAAGATGATTTTTTCATCCCTTAAGAACTAAATTAAATATTTCGTAGCTTACAAGATCTATAAAATGATGATAAGGTATTACTCGTAATTTTATCTTTTAATCAACCACAAAAAAAATTCACAAATTTAGATAATTTCCAATATGAATAAACATTCATATAAATAAATACTAAATTAATATTAAATGCTTCAACAATAACACCCAACTTCGAACTTATAATCATTCCATATGTAACAAACCATAAAATGTTTAAAAATATTCCTGACCAAGTTGGAAAAAACACTTTGGGAAAACTAAGTCATATAAATGGTTTAATACCATTGGTATTGGACTAAGAACCATTTGTTTATCCTAAAGTAGATTTTTTTTAAACCATAGGGACTATAGGAATTGGTATAGGTCTATACCAATTATCTCAAAGTAAATCATTTGTATAGTCCATCGTAAAATTTTAATTCCTGTAGTTTGATTTAAACCCTAGGTTTACATCTATACTAATGGTTCAAGAAACCATGGACAAAGATTCCTATCCAAAATTTATGTATACCAATTGTTCTTTTAAAGAATGGTATAGATTCATACACCTAATGGACAACAACAAGACCATCCAGAACCCCTTATAGAACGTGTAAATAAATTAAAAACCATAATACACATTTAATGCAATATAATTATAATATATTTATCATTTAACCATCCGAAAATCAATTTTTTCAAACCATTTACAATACTATAACATATATATATATTTCGAAAAAACCATCAATTTTAGTCACTAAACACCATCCACACATGTCTCTTTATTATAAAATCAAAATTATATTGAACTAATGTCTATTTCATCACCACTAGTGTCATCATAATCATTTTTGGAATGCTTATCAGTATTATTGCCTAGAGTAGTAGCATCATCATCATCACTATTAGTAGTATCATCTCCTCGAACACCAATAGGACCCTCATTGACATCACTTGTTTTAACATATAAAGATCACATTATTTCGATATATGAATCAAATACATTTCAGGCCTCTAATGGAAGTGATGGGAATATAACTTCCATTGCTTTCTGGAACTATTTGATGACTAGTGTACCTATTTCACACTTCTATATAGCTAAATTTTGGCTTTAACTTCTTTTTCATGATCATTTTTTCCTTATGGTGTGAAATCTTTGAGAGACATTCGATGATGGCCAATACCTAGTGGGGACAATTCTTTTCCCAGGTTGACATCAAACTCTCTCCTAGTGTGCCTCACCTAATATATGTCTGAAATGATCATTTGGATCAAAGTTTCTTCTTCTTTTTCATATATTTCATTCATGTCAAACTATTTAAAATATAAATAAGCTTATTAATTATGAATTAAATTTCAAAATTTGAAATATGAATAAAAATAATTACAATCTTTTCCTATGTATGGGTATTTATAACACTTCCATCATTTTTCTTCGTATTAGGGAGAAATAATTATTCTAGAGGTACACTAACTTTAATACCAGTTGTTAATTTCTAAAAATTAAATTTATTCTATAACAACACATTATTTACTATTATGAAATTGATAAATAAAACGAAAAAAATTCAATTTTGAAGACATTTGAGATTAACCATCTACTCACACCAAGTTCAAACTTTCCCAGATTTGATTTAATTATAGTGGTTAGTCACTATGTCATATTAACTCCAATTCTCATATTAGTTTAAGATGAAAGGGAATGAATCTACATGTGATTAAGTTAAATTCAAGCATAAATGGGAATATTTTCTAAGGAATAAGATATATTTGAATAATAATACAGTGAGAAACTCATTTTAAACAATCCAATTAAAGGTATAAAGAAGTTAAACACAACCTAGAATGAATTAAAATTTTAACTGTTGAATAAAACTATAAAATGAATAATCTTATAACTACGTCATATTCAATAATTCATAAATGAAATAGATATTAGTTAACTTCATGGTCTCCATCCATAATATGTTCCCAATTGTAAACAAGCATGCTTTTATTCTATAATTAAAAATGAACACCATATAAGTTAAATACATGGTCTCTATCGATAAATATCTATAATAGTGTGCAACAATATACTCAAAACTACTAACACGGGAGTAATTATCATCTATCTAATACAACAATCATATTTAAACATTCTCTTTCTTTAAACTATTTTAATATTTGAAATTTTCTGTATTGGGTGATAAAAATGAATTCAATTAGAAATTTAATACGAGTATAATAACATAATCAATACATACTAATTATCATAATAAACATGGGTATGATATGGATTCCTCTTATATTTTCATTTCATCCCATTTCTATTTGTGATGCA
Organism: Viscum album; assembly: GCA_963277665.1. NCBI lineage: Eukaryota > Viridiplantae > Streptophyta > Magnoliopsida > Santalales > Viscaceae > Viscum > Viscum album. The sequence continues at coordinate 1,880,678,804 of OY728138.1, read as the reverse complement.
TTATTATGTTATTTAGACACATGGTTATTTTGGAAATTTGGGTATTTGGTTTTTTTGTTAGGTTGTTTTTTATTTTAATCATTTAGCCATTTGGATAAACAGTTTGAGTGTTTTTTAAATTTTTAGTTTGGTTATTTGATATATTTTGTTTGAGGGTGTTTCTTTCATTAATGAGTTGTGTCATTTGGTTCATTTTTTGGTTAGATCTATTGGGATATTTGGAAATTTTCACATTTGGCTAGATCATTTGGTTCATTTTAAGTTAGATCATTTTGGTTGATTTTAGTTAGGTCAAATAACTCATTTCTGGGTTTAGTCCTTTATTAGTTATATAATTTGGTTTATTCTAGGAAATTTTATTTTATTCACTTTTGTTTAGTTCATTTTAGGTTAAGTCCTTTCATTCATATTTGGGTTATTTTATATTTGAGTTAGGTCATTTGGTTTATTTTGAGTTAATTCATTTGGTTAATTTAAAGGTTATATGATTTTTTTACTTTATTTGGTCATTTCTTCATTTTTGGCTAGATTAATTGGTTAACTTGGGTTTAGGTTGTTTACTTCATTTTGAGTTATGTAATTTTGTTCATTTTTTGTTAGTTCATTTTAGGTTAGGTTATATTGTTCAAATTATTGAAATCTTTTATTCTCTTAGGTTATTTAGTTTATTTTGGGTTACGTTATTCTATTTATTTTTGGGTTATGTCTTTCTTGGGTTACATTATTTGTATTATTTTGGTCATTTGGTCATTAGTTTTTTTTTTGAATTAGTCCAATTGACCAAATATTCGTCTTTTGGTTAGGTAAATTAGTTCATTTTGGGATATGCTATTTATTTTTAGTTGGGATAAGTTATTTAGTTAATTTTCGTTTATCTTATTTGGTTTATCTTAGGTTATGTCAATTGGTTAATTTTGGGTTAGTTTATTTGGTTTATAATTTTTTTTAACCCGAGGAGTTCTAAAATGTAGCCCTTGTGGAATGATACATTCATTAAAGCATGTTTTCAATGCTAGAATGATTATATTTCCACATCATTGAGGAGTTAAATTAAAATCAATCAAGAGGGTATCTTTATATTTTAGTGGAACTTTTATTATTTTTAGAAGATTAATGTTAAATCAACCTAGAGGGAGAAAGATAACAACATTAAATCTATAGATTTTATATTAAAGGGGAATTTACAGCCATATATAAATGGAATTCATGAGAATAAAACTAAAATTTCTGTATGGAAATCTAACTCATTGCGGAATTTGTGGCCTTTTTATTATTGTTAAATTTCCAAAATTCAGTCTTATTACTATGATAGTTTTTATGACTATTTTATAGAATTTTAAAACCATTCTATGGATATTTATGTCTTTATACATCTTTAAAATCCAAATAAAATGTAATGACTACTTAGGATGGTTTAACTTTATTCAATTAGGATTAGTTTTATCTGAATGGACTGTAGAAAATCACATGTAATAAGATTTTATAGTTTACATGAAAATGATTTATTAACATCAGTTAAAAGTTTACAAAATGGAACTAATATAAAGAGATTTGAATATAATGAATGTAAAAAAATAAATTTGAGAAAAAATGAATAAAAATATGACACATGTGGTTGTTTCAATAAAATTATTGGTGGATATAATAATTTATATAATTTTTGGCTCCCCAGAGTATGCCCAACTTATTATTGAGAAAATATCAAAACAATAAGAAGAAAGTTTTGATAAATCTAGGAAATAAGCATAACTTGTACTATCGTTGAAGTCGATCAAAGTTTAAAATTTATATTCCTACTAACTACTGTATATGTGGATAGTATGGTTGAACCCGTAGGGAAGGCTATTTTGATTGCAAGTCTTCTAAAATAATATAAAAGATCCTACTGTTTTCAGCAGTGGAATTGAGTTTCTATTTTTCTATTTTTCTTTTTATTTTATTTTGTTTATTATAAGGCACAAATGAAACATCACAATATTTTTAATTTTTTGTTCTAAACTATATCGAAGCAAGAAATAGTCTAAAAATAGTAAGTAACAGAGAAAAAATATGTTGATGAGTGAACAATCTAAAGAAATGCATCTGGGGAAAATAACAACTCTATTGGTTTTGAAAATATTCCTTCTCAAAAAAAGTGATTACATCTAATACCACTGAAAAGGAGTGATTTACTTCCCTCTCCAGGAGATAAATCACTCAAGATGACAAATCTTGGAGGTATCCACTCCTTGGTTAATCAACTTGGGAATTCATTGTCAGAAAAGATCACAGAACTAATTCATCATATGTCTTGTAGCCTTTTATTTCCATTTAAATGTTCAATATAATTAATACACATTTAAACTCACCGTATGAATGTGGAATTCTGAGATTATGAGCAGGTGGTACGTTACAATTGAATTTAATCAGAACTGACCTCGCCGATCAATTCTGATCACATTAAAATGATATTGAGAAGAGAAAAGGATAAGAACTAGTAGATTCATTTTTTAACCCTGAACTGGAATTATTTAGCCTATCATTATCTCTATCTAGTATATTAAAATAAAATTCAATGAGGAGAATAATTGAAATATAACATCGACAGAAAACTCTTTCTGCTGGCATGAATTCCTGCTGCTCCTGGCCCTCATAACTCTGAAGCATGGCTCTTCAAGAAGTGCTCTAGGTTCTCCACTCTGCTTCAAGTCTAGTGTGTTGGTGGAATTATAATGAGCCCCCTCTTCAAAATTAGGTTTCTACTCTGCTTAAAATATCATCCGTTATCTGCTACTCGTCACTACATGCTTCCACCGACATCAAAAATTCCTAAGTTGTGCACCGCACACATATGCTTTTTTGCGACTGGCATGTCGTGCAAGTTGTGCCCTCATAACTAACTTCTGTTAAGTCAGATAAATGTTTTTAGATTTATACACATCTCTTGAATGAACCTGAACTGATAGAATAGAAAAGTAAATAAATGAGAATGCAAATAATGGAAATGGTTATTTTTTAAGTTATTCGTTATATTACTCATTAAAAGTTAACTAAAGTTAACATATAAAATTATTCACATAATATTACTGTGGTAAAACATAAGTTTATCAAAAAGTTACAAATTTAATTAAGATAATAAATATAAATACTAAATTCTTTAGTTTATCATTTTTAACTAAATTATTAAAATTTAACATCATAAGAAAATAAGTAATTAAAAATTTAATAATTTTGATTGAATTAATAATTTTATTATTTCTATTTAAGAAATTAAATTTTTAGATTAATTTATTAATTTTCTTATTTTTATTTCATAATTATAATTAATACTTTATTTTTTAAAATAATTTTAAATTAATTACAATATTTTATAGTTTATTTAATTATTATGATTAATTATAAATTTTTACTATTAACATTATATTAATTTATTATTAACTTTTATTATTAATTTAGTTTTAAACTAGTTTTAATTTTTTTTAAATTTATTTTCAATTTATCCCCCCCCCCAATTCTGGTGGAACCCTAGGGGAGGGGACTTCTTTGGCAGCGCATAACAGGGAAGACGACCTCTTCCCCTGCAAGTCGCGGCGTCTCGGGGGAACTCCACAGCAGCAACTCCCAGCTCACCCTCCTCCTTAGGCGACAACAACAGACCACCCTGGTGTGGCATCGACTTCCAGATTCAAACCTCAATGGTGTTAGAATCTCAGATCTTGACTCCCCACGTGGTGTCATGGCTCATCCACAAAATTGTGGCTTAAGTTCCTCCAAATGACGGTGTAGATTAAAACTTTCATCAACTTCAACTCTGGTGGCAAGATTGAGTCTCACTTATATGGAAACTCCCTGGGCTTCATCAGCGATGGTTTTGAATCAGTGGTGGATTCCCCTTTTAGGCGTGAGGGTTTCTTTTTACATTAACTTGAAGCTCGGACGAACTATGAGGGATTCTCATTTCAATGGTAGTAACACCTATTGACTACACAAACAGCAGTAAGGATCAAATTCAACTCTCTACAATGGTTTTAGATTCGATCTAGACAAAATAATTTTTTCAAAATCCTGTTTGAGTATGTGAATGTTCTTTGAGTCCAATTTTGGTCCGGTGATGAATTGGGATTGAAATAAAATTTGTAATGAATTTCTTCCAGGGGATGCGGTTGAGAAGAAAGATGATAAATGGTTATGAGGAAGATTCGGTGGATTACAGATCAACCCGTGTAAAAACGAAGTTGCAGGAGCACCACGAAGCAAAGAGGTAGAGGAGGTTAGCACCTATAGTAATTTAAATGTGAACTAACAGTGAGTGGAAAGGTTGAAAATAGGGGAGAATTGGTGAGTTGGATAACTCACTGATAATTAAAAAAATGAGAGTCTGATAATTTAAATAAATTGACTCACTAATAAAACAAGATATCAATAGTATAAAAATGGATCGGTGAGTCATTGACTCACCTATAGAAGAAATAATGGCCATCTGCAGCGAGACACCGATAAAAGTAAAATTAAAATGAGTCGGTGTTGGTTAAAATGAAAAAAACATCGGTGACTCAATGACTCACCGATAGTAGAAATAAATCGGTGTCTTCAATAAAAATAATGAGACACCAAAATATAAAAAAATAAGTATCGGTGAGCGACACGCCGATTGAAGAAAAATAATGACTCACCGATAATTAGAATATTAAAAAGCGATCGGCGCGGCATGAAACCGATGATGATTTAGGATATTGGTGAGTCATTGACTCGCCAATAGATGAAAATAAAATAAGACACGGAAGATATGAGAGACCGAAACCGATGAAAAGGATCGGTGTGTCACAACATCGGTGTGTCACGAGCGTCATGACAGACCGATGGTGTTTCGAAGTAATCAGTGAGTCACGACTCACTGATAAAATAAAAAACATCAGTGTGGCAAAACTTTGGTGAGACAAAGGATCGGTATGACAAAACATCGGTGTATCACTCACCGATAATACAAATTGAAAATTTTAACAATAAAAATTAATTTATAACAAATAATAAAATGATACAACATAATTAATTAACATGAAAGAGAAATTAATTAAATTTTTTAAAATTAAATAATTAACTATAAATAAAAACTAACTAAATTATTTAACAAACTAAAAAAATAAAAGTGACTAATTATTAACTAAGTGTATAATTGTCAGGATTAAATAAATTTATAACTAAATGAAAAAACACAGATAAAGAACAATCCGAAAAAATGAAATTTATAATAATTAAAGATATTAAGAAAAAAAGTTAATTAATTAACTGAAAAAATGAAAACATAAAATTAAGAACGCATTATTTTATTAAATTTAATTTCTAAACTTGTTTACTTAACAGAATAGTTTAACCTGTTAATAAGTGATGTAAATTTATTTAATTAAATCCAAATTAAAGGCTAATATTTTACATAAAAAACTAGATTTGATTAATGAAGATAAAAATAAAAAATAAAATAAATAAGTAACATTTAAAATTATTCAAAAGTAAACCAAATTAATATTATTAAACTAGAAATTAATTTAATATAATTAAAATAAATAGAATGACTAATTAGATATTTAAAAGTCTTAAAACACAAATTTAATTATAAAATTGATTAATTAATAGATTTAGTGATAAAAATACAAAAGTGCCATTATTTATTGAAAAGTGTCAAAATAATAAATTAAATTGATAAAAAATAAATAAAAGATGTGGAAAAACTAAGTAAAAATAAAGCCACGTCAATTTCCACCACACTTAATCATTGTTTGTCCTCAAACAATCCCATGACTTGTTATCTTTGAAAAACAGTAAAATGTATTCATGATTAATATCACACTGTAACATGTACATCCATTTAATAACAGAGGACAAAACATAAGAGCAGGCTCTAAGAAAATTAATTACTCATATGAATCTTGCCTATAACAAATACTCAATGGTAATTAAGAAAACAAAGACCATCCTTCAAAGAAAATGTCATGCCTTATATGTGATAAAACTTAGTGACTAACTTCAATCTAGGCTTAAGTCCATGTCCGAGAGTGTTAAAATGAAAAATATCAATGGAATTAAGACCATAACCAAGGAACTTGGTACTTTTATTTTTTACCTAATTTCCAAAATATATATATATTTTTAAATCACCTTATTGATAAAACCTAAATCATTTCCATATAAACCAATTGTCCCCTTATTCATTCGGTGTTCATCGTTCCCCTCACCTTAATGAACTCGTTTTTTGACCATAGACACTTTATTTATTTTTCCTAATCCATGTTTCATTATGCTAAACACTGTGAAAATGCACTTATTCTACGTGAACAGAAGGATTATAGTAAACAGAAACACACCCAGTATATAGGGTCTCAGAGACTCGTTGTGGGATCCCAGATGCCCAAATTACTCCAGTTCTAAAATATTTATATAAAATTCATTTACATTGGATCATTAAAGAAATAACTTTTAATAATTAAAAATGAAAGAGGCCCCAAGAATCAGAATCAAACTTCCAGTTCCAAAGGTTATGATCATAGCTCCACAAACATGTAACCCAAATCACTTTCAAAGATAGTCCTTAAACCAAGATATTCATTCAATAACTAAGTGGATATAACTCAAAAATCATCCAACCTCATTAATTTTAGACTCTAACTAGTTCTTAACTACCAGTAAGGAACTTTTCCTAAGGCAATACCCAATTGAGTACATCGTAAATCTTAAAATTGTGCAATAATTATAAAAACAATTAACCATTGTTTCTATTTTTTACCAGAAATTTTAAGTTGCAGTGGGAATTGATAGAATTTCAATTATGCACAGTTTAGCACAGTCAATAATTGACCCCCTACCACACACTTAAAACCCAAATTTGTCGCCAAAGTTGACTTCTAAAGTGGAGAAAAACAATTTGAACATTACTTTTCAAAATAGATTTTCAATTTAACAGATTGATGACATGTATAAAGGGTCTCTTTGAAATTAAAAAATGTGGTTTACCACAATTAATAACTTAATAGTAGGTTCATTAGAAAGAACAAACAATAACATTAAGTCCAATGACAACAAATTTCAACTTAACTCAAAAAAATCATATAAGGTGTGGGTGCACAATTAATTAGGTGTCAGAATTTTAACAAAGTATGATTCAAATGGATGTTCAATATAGCAGAATGATACATTCTAAACACCCTATTGAATAATCGGTTCTAATAAAAAACCTAAGTAACATCAAGCATGTCCCCCCCCCCCACATGCACACACTTAATTTTATGTAGTGAATGAGTTTTGAACAACGAATTTTAGTTCTCAGCAACAGACACATACAAATTTTGTTTTAATAACAACAGACTTTTGTAGTGGAAACAAAAAAGAAACATAATTTTCAATACACATGTAGCATAATTTTATAATACAAGAATAATATTTCTATGAGTAGACTTTTATTAGAAAAAACAGTAGCAGAAATACATGCAGAAAATTAAAGTACTTTCCTGACTAAGTTTTTTCCCAAAAATGATCAAGTGAATTCTACTCCTTTATTGACATAAGTAGCAACAACCTGAGACATAACCAAGAAACAAAGAAAAGGAAGTAATAAGTATTTCACAAAAACATAGCATAGAAACAGAATTTTATTCAATGTTAAAAAGAAATAACATAGTGACAAAAAGAACAGTGGGTTGCCTCCCATGCAGTGTTGAGTTTTGTTGTCTTCAGCCAAAATTAATTCAAGAACAGTTTTCAAGCACTGTGAAGGTAGCCAAGCACTTCGATTATCCTTCAAAATACAATTTAACTCTCTGCCCATTAACCAAAATGGTTTTATTCTCTTCACCTACAATTTCTAAAGCTCCATTGTTAAGCACTCTCAAAATTGTAAAAGGTCCAGACCACTTGGACTTCAGCTTCCCAGGAAAGAGTTTATGTCTAGAGTTAAAAAGAAGGACCTTCTGTCCAGATTTAAACTCCTTGTTTTGAATGATAGAATCATGATAGATTTTAGTCATATCTTTATAGATTCTTGAATTATCATATCTCTCTCTCCTAATATCATCAATTTCACTTAGCTCAAGTAATTGTGTCTCACAAACACTCTAAAAGTCAAAGTTTAGAGCTTCAACTGCCCAATAAGGCTTATGTTGCAACTCCATAGGTAAATGAAATAATTTCCCAAAAAACAGCATGTATGGAGACATACCTATTGGGGTTTTGAAAGCAGTTCTAAAAGCCTATAAAGCTTCATCCAATTTAAGAGACCAGTCTTTCCTATAATTTGACACATTTTTCTCAAGAATTTGTTTCAGTTCCCTGTTTGAAATTTCCACTTATCCATTAGACTGTGGATGATAAGGAGTACCATTTCTATGAACACAACCATATTTTTCCTTCAAAGCTTTAAACTTATAGTTCTTAAAATGTGTTCCATTATTTGTTATAAAATTTCTTTGGACTCCAAATCTTGCAAATATATTCTGCTTAAAAATTTTATTATAGAATTGGATTGATTGTGGGGAAGTTACACTGCCTCAACCCATTTTGAAACATAGTCTATAGAAAAAAGTATACACTCATTCCCATGAGATGATGTAAATGGAACCATGAAATCTAAACCCCAGACATCAAAAATTTAAACTTCTAGAATTACTTTTTGGGGTAACTCCAGATTCCTACCAACAATACTTAGCCTATGACATCTATCATAGCAAACCACAAAACTCCTAGAATCCTTAAAAAGAGTAGGCCAACAGAAAATAGATTGTAGGAATTTTTTATTAGTTCTTTCACCACCATGGTGTCCTCCCCAAGGTGAGGAGTGACAACTCTCTAATATATGCAAAATTTCTCCCTCAGGCACACACCTTCTAAGAATAACATCAGCATACCTTCTAAATATGAAGAGATCATCCCAAAAATTGTATTTAAGCTCATAAATGAATTTATTTCCTTGATTGTTGGACAGATTTTTGGGAAAGACACCTACTGCTAGGTAGTTGGAAAATTCTGCAAACTAAGAAGATTACGTGATTGACACAGTAAGTAGCCTCTCATCAGGAAACGAACAGTTTATCTCCTTAGGATCTTTGGAATGGGTAAGAGGAAGCCTAGATAGGTGATCAGCAACTAAATTTTCAGCTCCTTGCTTATCCTTCATTTCTAAATCATACTCTTTTAACAGTAGAATCCATCTAATCAGCCTAGGTTTAATTTCCCTCTTTGATAGAAATTACTTTAAAGAAAAATGATCAGTGAAAATGATGACTTTAAAAACTAAGAGATACTATCTAAACTTATCCTAAGAAAACACAACACCTAACAATTATTTTCCAGTGGTGGTATAATTCTTTTAGGCATCATCTAGTAGTCTACTTGCATAATACACCACGTGAAATTTTCTATCCTTCCTCTCTCCAAGTACAGCACCAACAGCCATGTCACTAGCATCACACATTAGTTCAAAAGGTAGTTTCCAACCAGGTGCAGTGATGATAGGTAATGTAGTGAGTTTCACTTTAATCAGATTAAATTATTTCAAACAGTTTTCATCAAAATTTAAAGGTACATCCATGACCAGCAAAGAACACAAGGGCTTAGTTATTTGAGAAATATCTTTTATGAATCTCCAGTAGAAGACGTCATGCGCTAGAAAACTTCTAACACCTTAAACATTAATAGGAGGTGGAAGTTTTTGAATAACATCAATCTTAATAGTATCAACTTCTAGACCTCTTTTATAAACCTTATGACCAAGCGCAATAATATCTATAACCAGGAATTGTCATTTCTCCCAATTAAGAGTAAGTTTGGTTTCAATGCATCTTTCTAGAACTAACTCAAGATTTCCAAGACAAGTATCAATTGTACTACCCACAATGGATAAATCATCTATGAAAACATCAATAATTATATCAATAATATATGAAAAGATAGATATCATGCACATTTGAAAGGTTGTTGGAGCTCCAAACAACCCAAAGGGCATCCGCCTATAGGAAAATGTTCCAAAGGGACATGTGAAAGTAGTCTTTTCCTGATCCTCTAGATCAACAGAAATCTAGTTGTAACCAGAATACCCATCTAGGAAACAGAAAAAATCATTTCCAGCAAGCCACTCAAGATTTTGGTCCAAAAAGGGCTTTAGAAAATGGTCCTTCCTAGAGGCTGCATTAAGATTCCTATAATTTATACAGACTCTCCATTTTGTGGCTTTCTTAACTTGAACTTCTTCATTTTTTTTAGTTTTAACTATAGTAAAACCTCCCTTCATGGGGAGAACCTGGACAGGGCTGACCCAATCACTATTAGAAATGGGATATATCATTCAAATGTCCAGCAGTTTAATCACTTCCTCTCTCATAACTTCTTTCATGTTTGGGTTTAATCTTCTTTGACATTCCACCCTAGTTTTATGGTTAGGCTTAATTGGTATTTTATGCATACAGAATGAGGGACTAATATTCTTGATATTAGCTATTATCTAACCTATGGAAGATTTAAACTTATTCAACACATTCAACAATCTCTCCTCGTGGTTTTCATTAAGTTCAGTAGAAATTATGACAGACAAAGTGAAGTTCTCACCTAGAAAAGAATATTTAAGATGAGCATGGATTGGTTTCAGTTCAAGAGTCGGTGGTTCTACACTAGAAGGAAGACTATTAGACCAGGGAGGTCCGAGTTCTTTGACATACCTATTATAAGGAGTATTAAATGATGAAATATTTTCAATTTCATGTTCAGATTCAGAATTAACAGTGCTACTATCTAGATTGGGCAGTACACTGTCCAGATTTTCTGAATCCGATTTCAGCAGGTTAATCAAAGCTGAATCATCTAGTTATCTTATAAATTCTCCCTCAATATCATCCGCGTGTTCAAAAAGTTTATTCTTAATAGAAACATCATAAGATTCACTCAAAAAGCTCCAAAGTTCAGAAACATAGGACTCTTCCACAGCAGAAACTAGATAGTTGTCCAGTTCTAGAAAATTTACCAGATTTGGAGTTTGAGAAGAATTTTTTGTTACTAAAACAGATTCAACAATATTTTCAGCTTCACAAAGGCTTCCTTCAATAGAAGATTGATTTTCATATTTTTTTAATATTTTCATTTGAGTTCTCCTTCTCTAAGGACTCTAGCATTGAATAGTTTTCAGAAAACATTGGTCCTTTAACATTTTTAAATACATTGAACTCGTCTTGTTGTTCTATAGTTTTAAAAATATTTTGGCCTTTAGAGACATCAATGACTGCACCACCTGTGGCCAAGAAGGGACTACCCAAGATGATGGGTACCTCTCGATCACATTCTTTAGCTAAGACAAGAAATTCAGCAGGTAGAAACAGCTTCCCAACTCTAACTAGTAAATCATCTATCCTACCCATGGGATGATGAATGATCTATCATCTAACTGTAGTATGAATGTGGTGGGTTGAAGGTCACCCACCCTCAACTGTTGAAATAGTGATTATGGTAGAAGATTAATCCTAGAACCTAAATAACACAAATAGTTGGGTTGATCAGATTTTCCTAGTGTGGAAGGTATGACAAAACTACCTGGGTCTTTCAGTTTAGGTGGGATTTTCTTTTGAAGTACAGCACTGCACTCTTTAGTGAGGTAGTAAGTAGCAAATTATTCTTGAGTTTTTATGTTCGAAATAATTTTCTTAAGATATTTCAGACAATATGGGATTTTAATTAAATCTTGTATGAAAGGAATTTTCACTTGAAGTTTAGAGAGGAGACCAAGGAACTGAAGAAGTTCAGACCTGGTGTTACTATGTGGTTTCAGCTTCTTAGGGAAAGGTATGAGTGGGGAAAAAAGTCTCAGGACAGTGGTTATATCCCTCACCTCTTCATAAACTTTTTATTTTTTTTATTAATTTTAATTTTTAGAAGAAGTTTCATCTTGAGTGTCATGTGACAAATTAAGATGTTGATCATTTTTAAGATTTTTCATTGAATATACAGCATGTGTGCAAAGCAAATTTTTATTACCAAGTTGAATCAGATTTTCATTTTGGGAATTTTTAGTTTCCTTTTCAGCAACAGTTTGAGTATTAAGCCCACTTCTAGTTACAACAACCATGGTATTCCCTCAAGGGTTAAGCTCAATTCTACTTGGAAGTCTACCTTTTTCCCTAGATGAAAAATCACTAGAAAGTTTTCCAAGTTGTATTTCCATGTTTTTCATTCTATCATCAGTTCGCATTTTTTTCATACTCATATTGATTTCCATGTTTAGACAGTTGAGTCATGTGTCTTTATTCTTGAGGGTTAAATTTATTCAAAATTATATCAAGATTAGAAGACATGTGATTATGATTGTTTCCTTGTATATTTTCAGACTCACCCCTTTGTTGATTTTGAAAGTTTGGTCTTGGTTGATTAGAGTAATTATGGGCAGTGGATTGTTTAATTAAGCCATGATCTTTCTAGGACATATTTTGATAGTTCCTATAGCCATGATTATAAGGCCCCTGCCTTATACCTTACTTAATATTGAATTAAATGAATAATTCACATTGAGGATCTTTTCAGGTTTAGAGTTTTAGAGAATAAGGACATAACTATTACATCACAAAAGATTACAAAGTAGACACTTCTACTAAGCTTCCATAAAATAAAAACTCTTAAAAAGAAACATGTCTAGTTCCATGTTTTAGATAGCATGACTCTTCCTTGATCCCATCCTTGACCCTATTCCACATTATGTCCTGTGAAAAAACATTTCAAAAAAACTTGGGGTGGGCATAAAAAGCTCAATAAGGGATACACAAATAATGAAAACTGTTAGATTTTCAAAACAATAAGTAAACCATGTATACTTTATCAAAGAAATATCTTTCACCTTTATGAAGTAGTAAAAACTCTTCACTGAATAAATGATCATTACATACCCTTTGGTAACCAAAATATTACCATAAAACCCATATAAAGAACACATAACATATAAAGGTAACATGGGACATAAACATTCATAAATAGAATAACCATACGGTTGACTTCCACACATATCACTTAATGGAATAGCCATACGGATGACTTCCATAACCAATGCATTAGAGGTTATAATGTAACCACTCGTCATGGTATTCACGGAACCACCCGTCATATGGTTTATCACGTAACCACCCGTCAAATGTCTAAGTACCATTATCAAATCATAAGACATAAAACAAATATAATGAAAAGAAAAAAATTTCACACTTTGACTAAAATATATCACTTAAATATATTGACATAACAAATCCATTTTCAATACCAAAATACATAAAAGAGTATATGGTATTTATTTCATTTTAAAAACATTACGTCTTATTGAGGAAGCCAAGACCAAATAATACTCACAGCATCAGAAAAGGTCATTGTCACCGCGTACGTTAAAAGAAACATTCTTTTTTGTCGTTTAGTAAAATGATTCAGAGAAAAATATTCCTTATGTATAAACGTAAAATTAAAAGGGTTTTATACACCGTATAAAATAAAGTTGTCTATAAAACGAAATATGTCTCAATGAAAGGAGATTGAGACGAAGTCCCTTACCTCGGGTCCGACTTGACACGATCGTTCTTTAATGTCCTGAATAATAAACTTGAGTTAATTTCTACTTTCTTAAGAACCTTTTTAAAGTTTATTATTCTGTTTATATCACGTATTACCATGTTATGAACATTATGTAATCATTTAAGTTAATAACGGTCATTTTGTCGATATTTGGTACTTGAGTCAAAAGTGAACTTCTTATATTTACAAGTTGTTCACGTAGTCAAATATCCCTTATCTCAAGAATTATATTCATGATTTAGATTCCATATATATCATATATATCCAGTATATACATGCATTTATAATATTACATAATCATTTAGAGGTAAGAAATGAAATGCACCGTTAATGGAGAAGGTAATCCTTACGTACGCATGAATGCTACTTTCATTTCTATGTCATATTAATGGAATTAAAACTAAATGAGAGATATGTATATTTTAATTACAGAATTAAATTCATAATTTATATGTAACATACATCATATATATCTATTATATATATGTACTTATAATAGTACATTACATTTGGGGATAAGAAATGAAATGCATCGTTCATGGAGACGGTAAGCCGTACATACGCATGAATGCTACTTTCATTTATATATCATACCTTAATGGAAAGAAATAATAATTATATAAAGGTATATTATAATTCCATTATAATATCATATAAAATATAATTAAATCTATCCTTTATATCTACCACATATGGTATTAATGAATCAAATCACTTTGAGGGGGCGGTAGTCCGCACTTCCTAAAATGAAGATATCGCGTTTACCCATAATGGAAACCATAAAGGTATACCACAAATGAAAAATATAGAAGTATAAGGAAAACATAAACATAATATATATCATATATAAATATATTGACATCTTAATGTCCACCATTAAAGGTGTTAAAAGAAGATTGAACAATCATCGTTTCGTGAGCCATAAATTCACCATCCACAGAAATAGTATGTTATTTAACCATTAGATGTGGTTTTGTGTAAGTGTAGCTCGAATCCTTCCCATAAAAACATACTATTATATTTAAGATACCGTTTATGTTACAAAATAAAGGAATAAAAAGAGTTTAGGGGGTTGTAAAAGCAAAATAAAACAAAAGAACACAAGTGAAGACATTACCTAAAAATCGGGTAACTCCCTTTGGTTTCAACCAAAAGGGTTTCATGAAGAGATTCTTGCATATGTTAAGGATTCTAGGATGAGGATATGTATGTGGAGAGACAAAAGGATCAGATATTGGCTGATCCAAAGGCTTGAGAAGTGTGGGTAAGAAGGTAGAGGTGGGGGCCTTTTATAAGAGGAGAGGAGGGGCACTCTTGGAAAGGTATAAAATGTTACCTTATTTTCAAATGAGTTTCGGATTTTAATGGTCCCAAATTGATGTGTTTCGAGGATAAGGTGATAAGTTTTTGAAATCCACCCATACAATAGGTTTTTGACATGTGTAGATCTTATATTTTACATTATCTGTCCATTTTATTTAAATCGTTAAATAATGAGCTAATCGTTGCATCATCATAGTGTCATTAAGAATTTAATTTATTTAACGTCTAAAAATTATAAAAAAACTATCATGTTGTAGGAAATATTTTTATCTTTCTAATTAATATTTATAGTCAAAAATATGACTTGTATAACCCCATGTAAAAATTGTTTTAGTAAAACAATACATGTTTGTGCCATTTTTACTTTTACTTTAAATAAAAGGCATTAATGTAATTATCTTACCCAAGTGGCTCCATGGGATCCCAAAAATAGACCCATGGGTTGTCTTGGTCGGCCATGACTCATCCAATAGGGTTAGGACAAGTATCAAGATATTTTCATTTTATTATAATATCATTTTTACCTTAAATCACACTAATTACCTTTAATCGCGATTAATAAAACATAAAAGTTACTTTTCATCAAAAATTATTTTCATCCCATTGAACCAAATTTTACTTAATAATGAAAATAATTTATCTTGGATTTTTGAAATTCAAATCACATAAGTGGTAAAGTTCCATTTAAACAAAAAATCAGTTTTTGTAACTACCACTTTGTGGTTTCACTATTCATCAAAAATTAAGGTTTTTCAGAAAAGTACCAAAACTTCACCCTAATGTATATTTGATATTCCAAATTAAAAAATGATGTCTATTTTATTAAATTTAAAACATATAAGTTGCATTAATTAATTTAATAATCAATTCCCACTGTCAAAACAAATAGTGTGTTTTTAAGATACAATATGTATCAAAAGATTGACACTAGTTTAAGTCCAATTTCAAAGTGAAATTAATTCCAATGACCACCATTGGATTAAATGGTAAAAATATATTTTAATTGAACTTTAAAACGAACTCAAAATATAATATAATTATATAAATAAATTAGATTAAAAAGCGGTTTTGAATTAAAATACAACATTTTTCACTATTTATTAAAAAATGAACTTTATCGGAAAAATACCAAAACTTTACAAGTAAATTTTGATGTCCCGATTCTAAAGAAGAGTTTTATTTGGTCTCATAGAATGTATAAGAGTGACCAAAACTATATTTAAATAAGTTTCTCCATCAAAAGGTTATAGTTCGACCTTTTAGTGCAAATTAGAGTATACATGCCTAAAATTGAATTATTTTTTTATTTTAAGCCTTTATCTTTTATTGGATAAATATTAAAACATTTAAAAAACATATATAATCATATTTTAGTTATTTATATTCATTCCCACCAATACAACGGTTATGTGTTAACTACCATTTAAAATAATATAATTTTATTACTAGTGTGCAATGTAAGATTTCAAAGAAACTATTTGTTGCGTATCGGGTATGCTATCAAACATAGCGACCCCTTTGAAGTAAAATTAGTATTTAATTCTCAAATATTAATAAATATGAAAATGTTTTTTTCTTTATTTACCTGGGATATTACATCCTTCCCCCCTTTTGGGAATTGCGTCCTCGCAAATTTATTCACTATCAAAATAAGTGTGGGTATTTATCCCTCATAGCATTTTCAGATTCTCATGTTGCCTCTTCAACCATATTGTTTTTCCATAAAACCTTTACCTGGTGAATTACCTTATTCTGCAACACTTGCTCTCTGCGATCAAGAATCTGAAACGGTTGTTTCTCATAAGACAGATTCTCTTCCAACTGAACTACCATTGGGCTCAAAACATGAGATGGATCTGGAATATACTTTCTCAACATCGAAACATGAAAAACATTGTGTACCTGAGATACCCTCGGAGGTAAATCCACTCGGTAATCAATTGATCCAACTTTCTCCAGAATTTTATATGGTCCAATGAACCTTGGACTCAGCTTTCCTTTCATAACAAATTGCCTCACACTTATCCATGGTGAAACATTGAGAAAAACATGATCACCTACCTCAAAAGTTAGATCCTTCATCTGGTTATCTGCATAACTTTTCTGTCTGCTCTGAGCTGTTTTCATGTGTTTCTGAATCAACTGAACTTTTTCTGCCATCTCTTCTACCAATTCTGGTCCCATCAGCTTCCTTTCACCCACTTCATCCCAAAAAGCTGGAGATCGACACTACTTCCCATATAATGCCTCAAATGGTGCCATATGTATACTAGAATGAAAACTGTTATTATAAGAAAATTTATCCAAAGAAAGATCTTGGTCCCAACATCCCTGATAATCCATCGAACAAGCACGTAGCATATCCTCCAAAGTCTAAATTGTTCTTTCTGACTTTCCATCTGACTGAGGATGAAAATCTGTACAAAAATTTAATTCAATACCCAACGACTTCTGAAGGCCTTTCCAAAAGTTAGAAGTAAACCTGGGATCACGATCAGATACAATAGAGAGGGGAACACCATGCAACCTGACTATCTCTTTATGACACAACCTAGAAAGTAGATCTAGAGACAAAGTTTCTCGAATAGGAAGGAAATGATAAGATTTAGTCAATCAATCAACAATAACCCATGTTGCATTATTACCTCGATATGTCCTCGGTAATCCCATAACAAAGTCCATGGATATATTTCCCCATTTCCACTCTAGCACTGGTAAAGGCTGAATCATCCCTTTCGGTAACTTCTTCTATTCTTTAACCTACTGACAAGTCAAACACTTCATAGTAAAATCACCAATATCTCTTTTTATTCCATCCCACCAGTAATACTCCCGTAGATCTTTGTACATATTATTACTACCAGGATGAATTGAAGACGGGGAACTATGAGCCTCACATAACAACTCATTATTCAACTGTGAATCACCAGGCACACATAATCACTTCCCAAACCTCAAAACACAATCGTTATCAATTTTAAATTCAGGCAACTTACCCTTCTGAACTAGCTCTACCTTTTTCTGCAACCCATTGTCTTTCTTCTGTGCTTGCTTAATTCTGTCTGATAGAGATGATCTCACTGATACTTGAAACAAAACAGAAGAACTTCCGGCACCAACAACTTCTATTCCAAAGTTCATCAAATCAAAAACCAAAGGATATCGTTCCAAACCTATCATGGTTAATGAAGCATTACTTTTTCGACTCAAAGCATCAACCACTTTATTTTCTTTTCCCAGATGGTAATGAATTGTACAATCATAATCCTTGATTAATTCTATCCATCTCCTCTGTCTCATGTTCAATTCTTTCTGAGTGAATATATACTTTAAACTTTTGTTATCAGTATATATTTCACACATTACTCCATACAAATGATGCCTCCAAATATTTAAAGAGAAAACAACAACAGCTAATTCCAAATCATGTGTAGGGTAATTTACCTCATGAATTTTCAACTGACGTGAAGCATAAGCAATTACCTGATCGTTCTGCATTAGGAAGCAACCAAGTCCTTTCAATGAATCATCACTGTAGATAACAAACTCAACATTCCTGGAAGGAAGTGCCAAAACTGGAGCATTCACCAATCTTCTTTTCAACTCCTGAAAACAATCATCACATTCTTTTGTCCAGATAAACTTAACACCCTTCCGAGTTAGCTTAGTCATTGGACTAGATAACCGTGGAAAATCTCAACAAACCTTCGGTAGTAACCTACCAAACCAAGAAAACTATAGATCTCGATTACATTTTTGGGTCTTGGACATTCTTCAACAACTTTTGTTTTAGCAGGATCAACAGTTATGCCATTTTTTTTAAAAATGTGACCAAGGAAAGAAATTTTTTGTAACCAAAACTCACACTTGATGAAATTTCCATACAGTTTCTTTTCTTTTAAGGTTTGCAAGATAACACTTAAATTACATTCATGCTCTTATTTACTTTTAGAAAACACCAAAATATCATCAATAAACACAATCACGATTTATCACCTGAGTCAACTGAGCCATCACTGGAACAAACTGTTCAATTCTGATTCTGACCATCTCAGGATGCTGATTTAGAAGTTCATTTCCATCTGTATACCATCCTAGCACAACTTCCATGTATCCTTTTCAAATAACCATTCTAAACACATAAATATCTTAGGCGAAGCAACATGGTAATCTTCAAATGTTATATCATTTCAATCATACAATAAATTAATTTATAATTTAACAATTTTCAAACTCCTAAAGTTGTCTAAACCGGCCTTTGATACCAACTATAAGTCCCCAGCCTTAGACCTTAATTAATATTGAATTAAATGAATAATTCACATTGAGGATCTTTTCAGGTTTAGAGTTTTATATAATTAAGAAATAACTATTACATCACAAAAGATTACAAAGTAGACACTTATACTAAGTTTCCATAAAATAAAAACTCTTAAAAAGAAACAGGTCTAGTTCCATGTTTTAGATAGCATGACTCTTCCTTGATCCCATCCTTTACCATATTCCACATTAAGTCCTCTGAAAAACATTTCAAAAAAACTTGGGGTGAGCATAAAAATCTCAGTAAGGGATACACAAATAATGAAAACTGTTAGTTTTCCAAAACAACAAGTAAAACATGTATACTTTATCAAAGTAATACGTTTCACCTTTATGAAGTAGTAAAAACTCTTCACTGAATACAAGATCATTACTTACCCTTTTATGACCAAAATATTACTATAAAACCCATATAAAGAACACATAACATATAAAGGTAACTTGGGACATAAACATACATAAATGGAATAACCATACGGTCGACTACCACACATATCACTTAATGGAATAGCCATACGGCTGACTTCCATACCCAATTAATTGGAGGTTATAACGTAACCACCCGTCCTGGTATTCACAACACCACCCATCATATGGTTTATCACGTAACCACCCGTCACATGTCTAAGTACCATTATCAAATCCTAAGACATAAAACAAATATAATGGAAAGAAAACATTTCCACACTTTGATTACAATATATCACTTAAATATATTGACATAACAAATCCATTATAAAAACCATTTTCAATACCAAAATACATAAAATAGTATATGGTATTTATTTCATTTTAAAAACATTACGGCTTATTGAGGAAGCTAAAGACCAAATAATACTCACATCGGCGGAAAAGGACGTTGTCATCGCGTACGTTAAAAGAAACATTCCTTTTTGTTTTTTAGTCAAACGCTTCGTCGAAAAAATTTCCTTTTGTATAAAAGTAAAATTAAAAGGGGTTTATACACCATATAAAAGAAATTTGTGTATAAAATGAAATATGCCTCAATGAAAGGATATTGAGACGAAGTCCCTTACCTCGGGTCCAACTTGACTCGATCATCCTTTACTGTCCTGAATAATAAACTTGAGTTAATTTATATTTGCTTAAGAAGATTTTTCAAGTTCATTATTCCTTTTATATCACTTATTATCATTTTATGAACATTATGTAATCATTTAAGTTAATAACGGTCATTTTGTCGATATTTGGTACTTGAGTCAAAAGTGAACTTCTTATATTTACAAGTTGTTCACGTAGTCAAATATCCATTATCTCAAGAATGATATTCATGATGTAGATTCCATATATATAATATATATCTAGTATATACTTGAATTTATAATATTACATAATTATTTAGAGGTAATAAATGAAATTCACCGTTCATGGAGATGGTAATCTGTACGTACGCATGAACGCTACTTTCATTTCTATGTCATATTAGTGGAATTAAAACTAAATGAGAGAGATGTATATTTTAATTCAAGAATTATATTAATCATTTAGAAGTAAAATACATCATATATATCCATTATATCTATGTACTTATAATAGTACATTACATTTGGGGATAAGAAATGAAATGCACCGTTCATGGAGACGGTAAGCCGTACGTACGCATGAACGCTACTTTCATTTCTATCTCATACTTTAATGGAAAGAAATAATAATTATATAAAGTTATATTATAATTCCAGTATAATATAATATATAATATCATTAAATCTATCCTTTATATGTACCACATATGGTATTAACGAATCAAATCAATTTGAGGGGGCAGTAGTCCGCACTTCCAAAAATAAAGATATAGCATTTGCCCATTATGGAAACCAAAAAGTTATGCCACAAATGAAAAATACAGAAGCATAAGGAAAACCTAAACATAATATATATCATATATAAATTGAGTTACGTCTTAATGGCCACCATAAAAGGTGTTAAAAGAAGATTGAATAATCATCGTTTCGTCAGGCAGAAATTCACCGTCCACGGAAACAGTATGTTCTCTAACCATTAGATGTAGTTGTGTGTAAGTGTAGCTCTAATTATTCTCATAACAACATCCTAGTATATTTAATATACTGGTGTTGTTACAAAATAAAGGAATAAAAATATTATAGGGGGTTGGAGAAGCAAAATAAAACAAAAGAGCACAAGTGAAGTCATTACCTTAAAATCGGGTAACTCCCTTTGGTTTGAACCAAAAGGGTTTCTTGAAGAGATTATTGCCTAAAGTAAGGATTCTATGATTAGTAAAAGGATGTGGAGAGACAAAATGATCAGATCTTGGCCGATCCAAAGGATTGAGAAGTGTGGGTAAGGAGGTAGAGGTGGGGGCCTTTTATAAGAGGAGAGGAGGGGCACTCTTAGAAATGTATAAAATGTTACTTTATTTTCAAATGGGTTTCAGATTTTAATGGTCCCACATTGATGTGTTTCGAGGATAATCTGATAAGGGTTTGAAATAAACCAATCCAATATGTTTTTTACATGTGTAGGTCTTAGAGATTACATTATCTTTCCAATTTATTTAAATCGTAAAATAATGAGGTAATCGTTGCATCATCATGGTGTCATAAATAATTTAATTTATTTAATGTATAAAAATTATAAAAAAATATCATGATGTAGGAAATATATTTATATTTCTAATGAATATTTATAGTCAAAAATACGACTTTTATAACCCCATGTAAAAATTGTTTTAGTAAAACAATACATGTTTGTGCCATTTTTACTTTTACTTTAAATAAAAGGCATTAATGTCATTATCATACCCAAGTTGCTCCATGGAGTCTAAAAAATCGACCCATGGGTTTTATTGGTCTTCCATGACTAATCCAATAAGGTTAGAACAAGTTTTAAAATATTTTCATTTCATTATAATATCATTTTTACCTTAAATCACACTAATTACCTTTAATCGCGATTAATAAAACTTAAAAGTTACTTTTCATCAAAAATTATTTTCATACTATTGAACAGAATTTTACTTAATAATGAAAATATTTTATATTGGATTTTTGAAATTCAAATCACAGAAGTGGTAAAGTTCCATTTAAACGAAAAATCGGTTTTTGTAACTACCACTTTGTGGTTTCACTATTCATCAAAAATTAAGGTTTTTCAGAAAAGTACCAAAAGTTCATCCTAAGATATAT
This sequence comes from Viscum album, assembly GCA_963277665.1. Classification (NCBI taxonomy): domain Eukaryota; kingdom Viridiplantae; phylum Streptophyta; class Magnoliopsida; order Santalales; family Viscaceae; genus Viscum; species Viscum album. The sequence goes on along the minus strand of OY728138.1, from coordinate 1,880,656,443 downwards.
TTGATATTCCGAATTAAAAAATGATTTATATTTTATGAAATTCAAAACATATAAGTTGCATTAATTAATTTAATAATTGATTCCCACTGTCAAAACAAATAGCATGTTTTTAAAAAACAATATGTATCAAAAGATTGACACTAGTTTAAGTCCAATTTCAAAGTGAAATTAATCCCAATGACCACCATTGGATTAAATGGTAAAAATATATTCTAATTGAACTTTAAAACCAACTCAAAAGATAATCTAATCATATAAATAAATTAGATTAAAAAGAGGTTTTGAATTAAAATATAACATTTTTCACTATTCATTAAAAAATGAACATTATCGGAAAAATACCAAAAATTTACACAAAGTAAATTTTGATGTATCGATTCTAAAGAAGAGTTTTATTTGGTAAAATAGAATGTATAAGAGTGACCAAAACTATATTTAAATAAGGTTCTCCATCAAAAGGCAATAGTTTGACCTTTTAGTGAAAATTATAGTATACATGCCTAAAATTGAATTCTTTTCTTTTTTTAGGCCATTATCTTTTATTGGATAAATATAAAAACATTTAAAAAACATATATAATCATATTTTAGTTATTTCTATTCATTACCTCCAATACAACGGCTACGTGTTAACTACCATTTAAAATAATATTATTTTATTACTAGTGTGCAACGTAAGATTTCAAAGAAACTCTTTGTTGCGTATTGGGTACGCTATCGAACATAGCGACCCATTTAAAGTAAAATTAATATTTATTTCTCAAATATTAATAAATATGAAAAAAAATTATTTGTTATTTACCTGGGATGTTACAATGGTTATAATTGTTTGAAAATGGATCTTCTTTTGGAGGCATCCTAGGACCATAGTTAACAAAGTTTGAATTCTATTGTTTTTGGGATGGCATATAAAAATTTGGAAAAAAATAAGTATGCTCAAACATACCACACTGGACACATTTTTCCCTTAAATATTGATTGGTATTTTGACATCCAAGTTGATTAACAGTTTTTTTAAAATTCTGGTTCATTAAGGATTGAAGTTGGTTGGTGATTTTTGCGAGTTGAGCTTGAGTTTCATTTATTTAACAAGTGTTTGAATTAACATTTATACTGACTCTTTTTCTTCTTGAATTATTATTTTGTGAATTAAGTTCAAGATTTTTAAAAAAAAATCTAAGTTCTTCATCAGTTTTATCATTGTAATTACCTCCTGCAGCCTGGTCAACTAGAATATGTCCAGAGGAGGATAACCCTTCATATAAAGAATCCATAAGAAGGTGTGATGGGAGTTGATGATGAGGACACTTCCAAAGCAGATCCCTGAATCTATCCCAAGATTCATGAAAAGATTCTTCATCCTCTTGATAAAAACTAGTTATCTTTTTTTAAGTTCACCTTTTAGTCATTGAGGATAAAATTTCATAGTGAAAAAGTTATACACTTGATCCCCGTTTTCAAAAATGTTCTCGTCTAGACTCAGAAACCAATTTCTAGAATTACCCTTAAGTAAAGAGGGATAGACTCTCATTATATGTACATTTTCTATGATCCCTATAATAGTTAATTACTACACAGTATTATAGAAGTCTCTAATGAAGGCTAGAGAGTCCTCATTAGAGATCCCATTAAAAGCAGTCCGTAGTGAGATGTCTGATTGTTTAAGTTCATAATTTCTGGCCCTAGGAGATAGTCTAATGGATGATGGATTTCTTTAAACTTGTGGGAGTTGGAATTCCCTCATCTTAAGCCTTTCATTTTCTTCTATGAGTTCTGGATGGTTTTGACAGTTGTTAGGTACAGGAACTTTATTATCTAGGTTTTCCATTTGAATTTTGTTCTTCCTTCTTAGAGCAGTTAAATGTTTCTCTAATTAAATGTTCAGAGGATCTAATCTAGCACTAATAGTTCTTTTTTCTCATGGAAACAACAGTAACAGCACTCAACAGTTATTTTTTAGAATGATAAGTAACAGTTTTCATTTAATGTTTTTCAATTTTTCAATTTTTTAAAGATTTTTATATATGTGTTTTTTTAGTTTTTTTATTAGAATAATGGATCGTACATTTCTCCGAAATGGAACCAAAAACTTGACCTTTACTGTCGTTAAAGCCGATAAGAGTTCAAAATTTATATTCCTAATAGCTACTATATTTGTGGAAAGCATGTTCAAACCCACAGGGAAGGCTATTTTGACCACTTATCTTCTAAAAAACCTAAAAGATCCCAATGTTGTCAGTAGTGGAATTGAGTTTCTATTTTTCTATTTTTTTTTATTTTTTTTATTATAAGTCACAAATGAATCATCATAATATTTTTATGTTTTTGTTCTAAACTATATTGAAGCAAGAAATATGCTAAAAATAGTAAGTAACAGATAAATAATATGCTAAAGAGTGAACAATCTGGAGAAATACATTTGGGGGAAATATCAACTCTACTGGTTTTGAAAAAATTCCTTCTCAAAAAAAGTGATTATAGCTAATACCACTAAAAAGGAGTGATTTACTTTACTCTCTAGGAGATAAATCACTCAATATGAAAAATCTTGGAGTTTTCCACTCCTTGGTTAATAAACTTGAGAATTCTTAGTCTGAAATGATCACAGACCAAACTCATCGTATGTCCTATAGCCTTTTATTTTCATTTAAATATTTAAGATAATTAATCAAAATTTAAACTCACCGTATGAATGTGTAATTCTTAGATTAATCACAGGTGGTATGTTTCCATTCAATGTATTCAGAACTGACCTAGCCGATTAATTATGTTCATATTAAAATGATAGTGAGACGAGAAAAAGATAAGAACCAGTAGATTCAATTTTTAACCCCAAACTGGAAGTATTTACCCTATCATCATCTCTATCTTGTATACTGAAAAAACAATCCAATTACAGAGGATAATAATTGAAATATAACAGTGGAATAAAACTTCCTATGCTGGCATGAATTCCTACTGCTCCTGGCCCTTGGAACACAGAAAAATGGCTCTCTGAGAAGTGCTCCAGGTTCTCCGCTCTACTCTGATTCTGGTGTGTTGGTGGAATTATAATGAGGCCCCTCTTAAAATTCTACTACTACTCTACATAAAATATCATTTTTCATCTGCTACTCATCACCGCATGCTTCCACCAACTTCAAAAATCCCTAATTTGTGCACCGCACATGTGTGCTTTTTTCACGACTGGAACGTCACACTTGTTTTTCCCTCGTAACTAACATCTGTTAAGTTAGTTAAATGTATTTTTATGTATACACATATCTTGAATGAATATAAACCGATGGAATATAAAATTAAATAAATGAGAATGTAAATAATGAAAAAAGTTATTTTTTATGTTTAGTGTTCTATTAATCATTAAAAGTTAACTAAAGTTAATATATAAAATTATTCACTTAATATTACTATGTTAAAAAAAGTTTATCAAGAATTTATTAATTTAATTAAGTTAATAAATATAATTACTAAATTTTTTAGTTTATCATTTTTAACTAAATTATTACAATTTAACATCATAAGTAAATAAGTAATTAAAAATTTAATTATTTAGATTGTATTAATAATTTTATTATTACTATTTAATAAATTAAATCGTTAGATTAATTTATTAATTAGTTTATTCTAATTTAATATTTAGAATTAACAATTTAGTTTTTTTAATATTTTTAAATTAATTAGAATATTTTATAGTTTATTTAATTATTATTATTAATTATAAATTCATACTATTAATAGTATATTAATTTATTATTAACTTTTATTATTAATTTAGTTTTAAATTAGTTTTAGTTTTTTTTTTAATTTATTTTCAATTCATCCCCCCCCCCCAATTCCAGCGGAACCCAAGGGGAGGGGTCTTCTTTGGTGCCTCAAAACAGGGATGGCGGCCTCTTCCCCTGTAAGTCGTGGCGGCTCGAGAGAAATCTATAGCGGAAACTCCCAGCTCACCCTCCTCCTTAGGCGACGACAATAGACCACTATATCATGGCATCGACATCTCACTTCAAACCTCAATGGCATTGGAATCTCAGATTGTGACTCCTCACGTGGTGGCATAACTTTTCCACAGCATTGCGGGTAAAGTTCCTCCAAAAGACGGTGCAGATTCAACCCTTCGACGAATTCAACTCCGGTGGTGAGATTGCGTATCACTTTTTTGGTGGCTCCCAAGACATTATCAGTGATTTTTTTGAATTAGTGACGGATTCCCCTTCGCAGCGGGATGGGGATTTGTTTAACATCAACTACCAACTCAAAGTAACTCCGAGGGATTCTCCTTGCAACGGTAGCAATACCTATTAACTAAAAAAAATAGCGGTAAGGATCAAATTCATCTCGTGATAGTACTTTTTTATTCAATTTAGAGAAAATAATTTGATAGAAATCTGGTTTCAGTCTATGAATGTGCTTTGAGTCTAATTCTAGTCTGGTGATGAATTGGGATTGCAATAAAATTTGTAGTGAATTTCTTCCATTGGATCCGGTTGAGAAGAAAGATGAAAAATGGTTATGAGGATGATGCGGTGGATTACAGATCAACCCGTATAAAAACGATGTTGTAGGAGCACTACGAAGCAATGAGGCAGAGGAGGTTGGCACTGATAGCAATAGAAATGTGAACTAACAGTGAGTGGAAATGTTTAAAATAGGGGAGGATTGGTGTGTTCTACGACCCACTAATAGTTAAAAAAATTAGAGACTAATAATTTAAATTAATTGACTCACTAAAAAACAAGACACTGATGTTAGAATAATGGATCAGTGGGTCATTGACCCACCGATAGAATATAAAATGGTCATATGCAGCGAGACACTGATAGAAGTAAAATTAAAATGAGTCGGCGTTAGTTAAAATTAAAAAAACATTGGTGAGGCATTGACTCACCGATAGTAGAAATAAATCGGTGTCTTCAATAAAAATAATGAGACACCAAAAGATAAAAATAAATAATTATCAGTGAGCGACACACTGATTGAAGAAAAAGAACGACTCACTGATAATTAAAATATTAAAAAGTGATCGGTGTGACATGAAACCGATGATGATTTAGGATATTGGTGAGTCATTGACTCACCAATAGATGATAATAAAATAAGATTCTGAAGATATCAGAGACTGAAACCGATAAAAAGGATCGGTGCATCGCAACATCGGTGTTTCACGAGTGTCGCGACAGACCAATGGTGTTTTGAAGTAATCGGTGAGTCACGGCTCACCGATAAAGTAAAAAACATTAGTGTGAGAAAACTTCAGTGAGACAAAGGATCGGTGTGACAAAACATCAGTTCGTCACTCACCGATAGTACAAATTGAAAACGTAAACAATAAAAATTAATTTATAATAAATAATCAAATGTTAAAACATTAATTAATTAACACAAAAGGGAAATTAAGTAAACTTTTTAAAATTAAATAACTAACTGTAACTAAAAAATAACTATATTATTTAACAAAATAAAAAAAATAAAAGTGGCTAATTATTAACTAAGTTTATAATTATCAAGATTAAATAAATTTCTAAATAAAAGAAAACGCACATACAATGAACTATCTACATACATGAAATTTAAAATAATTAAAGATATTAAGGAACAAAGATAATTAATTAACTAACAAAATGAAATCTTAAAATTAAGAACACAATATTTTATTAAATTGAATTTCTAAACTTGTTTATTTAGTAGAATAGTTAAACCGGTTAATAAGTAAAGTTAATTTATTTAATTAAATCCAAATTAAAGGGTAAAGTTTTACAGAAATAAACAGTATATTCTTTAACCATTAGATGTAGGTTTGTGTAAGTGTAGCTCTAATAATTTTCATAACAACATACTATTACATTGAAGATACTGGTGTTGTTACAAAATAAATGAATAAAAAGAGTTTAGGGGGTTGGAGAAGCAAAATAAAACAAAAGAACACAAGTGAAGACATTACCTTAAAATCGGGTAACTCCCTTTGGTTTGAACCAAAAGGATTTCTTGAAGAGATTCTTGCCTAAGGTAAGGCTTCTAGGATGAGGAGAGGTATGTGGAGAGACAAAATGATCATATCTTGGCCGAGCCAAATGCTTGAGAAGTGTGGGTAAGAAGGTAGAGGTGGGGGCCTTTTATAAGAGTAGAGGAGGGGCACTCTTGGAAAGGTATAAAATGTTACTTTATTTTCAAATGCGTTTCGGATTTTAATGGTCCCAAATTGATGTGTTTCGAGGATAAGGTGATAAGGGTTATAAATCCACCCATCCAATAGGTTTTTGAAATGTGTAGATCTTATATTTTACATTATCTTTCCATTTTATTTAAATCGTTAAATAATGAGGTAATCGCTGCATCATCATGGTGTCATAAATAATTTAATTTATTTAACCTCTAAAAGTTATAAAAAACTATCATGATGTAGGAAATATTTTTATCTTTCTAATTAATATTTATAGTCAAAAATATGACTTGTATAACCCCATGTAAAAATTGTTTTAGTAAAACAATACATGTTTGTGCCATTTTTACTTTTACTTTAAATAAAAGGAATTAAGGTCATTATCTTACCCAAGTGGCTCCATGGGATCAAAAAAATCGACCCATGGGTTGTCTTGGTCGGATATGAATCATCGAATAGGGTTAGGACAAGTGTTAAGATATTTTCATTTTATTATAATATCATTTTTACCTTAAATCACACAAATTACTTTTAATCGTGATTAATAAAACATAAAAGTTACATTTCATCAAAAATTATTTTCATCCCATTGAACCAAATTTTACTTAATAATGAAAATCATTTATCTTGGATTTTTGAAATTCAAATCACATAAGTGGTAAAGTTCCATTTAAACAAAATATCAGTATTTGTAACTACCACTTTGTGGTTTCACTAATCATAAAAAATTAAGGTTTTTCAGAAAAGTACCAAAACATCACCCTAAGCTATATTTGATATTCCAAATTCAAAAATGATTTCTATTTTATTAAATTGAAAACATATAAGTTGCATTAATTAATTTAATAATTGATTCCCGCTGTCAAAACAAATAGCGTTTTTTTAAGAAATAATATGTATCAAAATATTGACACTAGTTTAAGTCTAATTTCAAAGTGAAATTAATTTCAATGACCACCATTGGATTAAATGGTAAAAATATATTCTAATTGAACTTTAAAACCAACTCAAAATATAATCTAATAATATAAATAAATTAGATTAAAAAGAGGATTTGAATTAAAATACAACATTTTTCACTATTCATTAAAAAATGAACTTTATCGGAAAAATACCAAAAATTTACACAAAGTAAATTTTGATGTCCCGATTATAAAGAAGAGTTTTATTTGGTCCAATAGAATGTATAAGAGTGACAAAAACTATATTTAAATAAGGTTCTCCATCAAAAGGTTATAGTTCGACCTTTTAGTGAAAATTAGAGTATACATTCCTAAAATTGAATTATTTTTTTTATTTTAAGCCTTTATCTTTTATTGAATAAATATAAAAACATTTAAAAAACATATATAATCATATTTTAGTTATTTATATTCATTCCCGCCAATACAACGGCTATGTGTTAACTACCATTTGAAATAATATTATTTTATTACTAGTGTGCAACGTAAGATTTCAAAGAAACTCTTTGTTGCGTATCGGGTACGCTATCGAACATAGCGACCCCTTTTAAGTAAAATTAATATTTAATTCTCAAATATTAATAAATATTAAAATGTTTTTTTCTTTATTTACCTGGGATGTTACATCCTTCCCCCTTTTGGGAATTGCGTCCTTGCAATTTTATTCACTTATCAAAATAAGTGGGGGTATTTATCCCTCATAGCATTTTCAGATTCCCATGTTGCCTCTTCAACCATACGGTTTTTTCATAAAACCTTTATCTGGTGAATTACCTTATTCCACAACACTTGCTCTCTACGGTCAAGAATCTGAACCAGTTGTTTCTCATAAGACAGATTCTCTTCCAACTGAACTACCACTGGGCTCAAAACATGAGATGGATCTGGCATATACTTTCTCAACATCGAAACATTAAAAACATTATGTACCTGAGATACACTCAGAGGTAAATACACTCGATAAGCAACTGATCCAACTTTCTCTAGAATTTCATATGGTCCAATGAACCTTGGACTCATCTTTCCTTTCTTACCAAATTGCCTCACACTTTTCCATGGTGAAACATTGAGAAAAACCTGATCACCTACCTTGAAAGATAGATCCTTCCTCCAGTTATCTGCATAACTTTTATGTCTTCTCTGAGCTGTTTTCATGTGTTTCTGAATCAACTGAACTTTTTCTGCCATCTCTTCTACCAATTCTGGTCCCATCAGCTTCCTTTCGCCCACTTCATCCCCAAAAGATGGAGTTCGACACCACTTCCCATATAATGCCTCAAATAGTACCATTTGTATACTAGAATGAAAACTGTTATTATAAGAAAATCTATCCAAAGAAAGATATTGGCCCCAACATCCCTGATAATACATAGAACAAGCATGTATCATATCCTCCAATGTCTGAATTGTTCTTTCTGACTTCCCATCTGACTGAGGATGAAAAGTTGTACTAAAATTTAATTCAGTACCCAACGACTTCTGAAGGCCTTTCCAAAAGTTAGAAGTAATCCTAAGATCACGATTAGATACAATGGAGAGGGGAACTCCATGAAACCTGAATATCTCTTTAAGATACAACCGAGAAAGTTGATCTAGAGACAAAATATCTCGAATAGGAAGGAAATGAGCAGATTTATTCAATCAATCAACAATAACCCAGATTGCATTATTACCTCGAGATGTCCTCGGTAATCCCATAACAATGTCCATGGATATATTTTCCCATTTCCATTCTAGCACTGCTAAAGGCTGAATCATCCCATTCAGTAACTACCGCACTTCTTTAACCTGCTGACAAGTCAAACACTTCATAATAAAATCACCAATATCTCTTTTCATTCCATCCCACCAGTAATACTCCCGCAAATCTATGTACATCTTTGTACTGCCAGGATGAACTGAAAACGGAGAACTATGAGCCTCACAAAACAACTCATTCTTAAACTTTGAATCACCAGGCACACACATAATCACTTCCCAAACCTCAAAACACAATCATTATCAATTTTAAATTCAGGAAACTTACCCTTCTGAACCAGCTCTACCTTTTTCTGCAACCCACTGTCTTTCTTCTGCGCTTGCTTAATTCTATCTGATAGGGATGATCTCACTGATACCTGAAACAAAACAGAAGAAATTCATGCACCAATAACTTCTATGCCAAAGTTCATCAAATCAAAAACCAAAGGATCTCGTTCCAAACATAGCATGGTTAATGAAGCATTACTTTTTCAACTCAAAGCATCAACCACTTTATTTTATTTTCCTAGATGGTAATGAATTGTACAATCATAATCCTTGATTAATTCTATCTATCTCCTCTGTCTCATTTTCAATTCTTTCTGAGTGAACATATACTTTAAAATTTTGTTATCAGTATATATTTCACACTTTACTCCATACAAATGCTGCCTCCAAATGTTTAAATAGAAAACAACAGAATCTAATTCCAAATCATGTATAGGGTAATTTACCTCATGAATTTTCAACTGATGTGAATCATAAGCAATTAATTGATCATTCTTCATTAGGACGCAACCAAGTCCTTTTAATGAAGCATCACTATAGATAACAAACTCACCATTCCTGGAAGGAAGTTCCAAAACTAGAGCATTCACCAATATTAATTTCAACTCTTTAAAACAATCATCACATTCATTTTTCCAGATAAACTTAACACCCTTCTGAGTTAGCTTAGTCATTGGACTAGATAACCGTGAAGAATTTTCAACAAACCTTCGGTAGTAACCTGCCAAACCAAGAAAACTATGGATCTTGATTACATTTGTGGGTCTTGGCCATTCTTCAACAACTTTTGTTTTAGCAGGGTAAACAGTTATGCCATTTTTTGAAACAATGTGACCAAGGAAAGAAATTTGTTGTAACCAAAACTCACACTTGGTGAATTTTCCATACAGTTTATTTTCGTTTAAGGTTTGCAAGATAACCCTTAAATGAATTTCATGCTCCTCTTTAATTTTATAAAACACCAAAATATCATCAATAAACACAATCACAATTTATCACCTGAGTCAATTGAGCCATCACTAGAACAAACTGTTCAATTCTGATTCTGACCGTCTCAAGATGCTGATTTAGAAGTTCATTTCCATCTATATACCATCCTAGAAAAACTTCCATGTATCCTTTTCGAATAACCATTCTAAACACATAAATATCTTAGGTGAAGCAACATGGTAATCTTTAAATGCTATATCATTTCAATCATACCATAAATTAATTTATAATTTAACAATTTTCTAACTCCTAAAGTTGTCTAAACCGACCTTTGATACCAACTATACGGCCCCGGACTTAGACCTTACTTAATATTGAATTAAATGAATAATTCACATTGAGGATATTTTCAGGTTTAGAGTTTTAGAGAATTAGTACATAACTATTACATCACAAAAGATTACAAAGTAGACACATATACTATATTTCCATAAAATAAAAAATCTTAAAAAGAAACATTTCTAGTTCCATGTTTTAGATAGAATGACTCTTCCATGATCCCATCCTTGACCCTATTCCACATTAAGTCCTATGAAAACACATTTAAAAAAAACTTGGGGTAGCATAAAAATCTCAGTAAGGGATACACAAATAATGAAAACTATTAGTTTTTCAAAACAATAAGTAAAACATGTATACTTTATCAAAGTAATACCTTTCACCTTTATGAAGTAGTAAAAACTCTTCAGTGAATAAAAGATCATTACTTACCCTTTTTAACAAAAATATTACCATAAAACCCATATAAAGAACACATAACAAATAAAGGTAACTTGGGACATAAACAAACTTAAATGGAATAACCATACGGACGACTACCAAACATATCACTTAATGGAATAGCCATACGGCCGACGTCCATACCCAATGCATTGGAGGTTATAACGTAACCACCCGTCCTGGTATTCAAAGCACCACCCATCATATGGTTTATCATGTAACCACCCGTCAAATTTCCAAGTACCATTATAAAATCATAAGACATAAAACAAATACAATGGAAAGAAAACATTTCCACACTTTAATTACATCATATCACATAAATATATTGACATAACAAATCCATTATAAAAACTATTTTCAATAAAAAAATACACAAAAGAATATATGGTATTTTATTTCATTTTAAAATCATTATGGCTTATTGAGGAAGCTAAAGACCAAATAATACTCACGGCAGTGGAAAAGGTCGTTGTCACCGCGTATGTTAAAAGAAACATTCCTTTTTGTCGTTTAGTAAAACGATTCGTGGAAAAATATTCCTTTTGTATAAAAGTAAAATTCAAAGGGTTTTATACACCGTATAAAATAAAGTTGTGTATAAAATGAAATATGCCTCAATAAAAGGATATTGAGATGAAGTCCCTTACCTCGGGTCCGACTTGACTCGATCGTTCTTTAATGTCCTGAATAATAAACTTGAGTTAATTTATACTTACTTAAGAACATTTTTAAAGTTCATTATTCCTTTTATATCACTTATTACCATGTTATGAACATTATGTAATCATTTAAGTTAATAACGGTCATTTTGTCGATATTTGGTACTTGAGTCAAAAGTGAACATCTTATATTTACAAGTTATTCACGTAGTCAAATATCCATTATCTCAAGAATGATATTCATGATGTAGATGCCATATATATCATATATATCCAGTATATACATTCATTTATAATATTACATAATTATTTAGAGGTAAGAAATGAAATTCACCGTTCATGGAGGTGGCAATCTGTACGTACGCATGAACGCTACTTTCATTTCTCTATTATATTAATGGAAATAAACTAAATGAGAGATATGTATATATTAATTCCAGAATTATATTCATCATTTAGAAGTAACATACATTATATATATCACTTATATCTATATACTTATAATAGTACATTACATTTGGGGATAAGAAATGAAATGCACCGTTCATGGAGCCGATAAGTCGTACGTACGCAGGAACGCTACTTTCATTTCTATCTCATACATTAATTGAAGGAAATAATAATTATATAAAGGTATATTATAATTACAGTATAATATCATATATAATATCATTAAATCTATCCTTTATATTTACCACATATGGTATTAACGATTCAAATCACTTTGAGGGGGCGGTAGTCTGGACTTCCTAAAATGAAGATATCGCGTTTACCCATAATGGAAACCATAAAGGTATGCCACAAATGAAAAATACAGAAGCATAAAGAAAACATAAACATAATATATATCATATATAAATAGAGTGAAGTCTTAATGGCCACCATTAAAAGTGTTAAAAGAATATTGAACAATCATCGTTTCGTGAGGCAGAAATTCACCATCCACGGAAACAGTATATTCTTTAACCAATAGATGTAGGTGTGTCTAAGTTTAGCTATAATTATTATCATAAAAACATTTTAGTATTTTTAAGATACTGGTGTTGTTACAAAATAAAGTAATAAAAAGAGTTTAGGGGGTTGGAGAAGCAAAATAAAACAAAAGAACACAAGTGAAGACATTACCTTAAAATCGGGTAACTCCCTTTGGTTTGAACCAAAAGGGTTTATTGAAGAGATTATTGACTAAGGTAAGTCTTCTAGGATTAGGATAGGGATTTGGAGAGACAAAATGATCAGAGCTTGGCCGAGCCAAAGGCTTGAGAAGTGTGGGTAAGGAGGTAGAGGCGGGGCCTTTTATAAGAGGAGAGAAGGAGCACTCTTAGAAAGGTATAAAATGTTACTTTATTTTCAAATGAGTTTCGGATTTTAATGGTCTCACATTGATATGTTTCGAGGATAAGGTGATAAGGATTTGGAATACACCAATCCAATAGGTTTTTTTACATGTGTAGGTCTTAGAATTTACATTATCTTTCCATTTTATTTAAATCGTTAAATAATGAGGTAATCACTGCATCATCATGGTGTCATAAATAATTTAATTTATTTAATGTATAAAAATTATAAACAAAATATCACGATGTAAGAAAAAATTTTATATTTCTAATGAATATTTATAGTCAAAAATATGACTTGTATAACCCCATGTAAAAATTGTTTTATTAAAATAATACATGTTTGTGCCATTTTTACTTTTACTATAAATAAAAGGCATTAATGTCATTATCTTACCCAAGTGGCTCCATGGAGTCCCAAAAATCGACCCATGGGTTTTCTTGGCCGTCCATGACTCATCCAATAGGGTTAGGACAAGTTTCAAGATATTTTCATTTTATTATAATATCATTTTTACCTTAAATCACATTAATTACCTTTAATCGCGATTAATAAAACTTAAAAGTTACTTTTCATCAAAAATTATTTTCATACCATTGAACCACATTTTACTTAATAATGAAAATATTTTATATTGGATTTTTTAAATTCAAATCAAAGAAGTGGTAAAGTTACATTTAAACTAAAAATCAGTTTTTGTAACTACCACTTTGTGGTTTCACTATTCATCAAAAATTATGGTTTTTCAGAAAAGTACCAAAACTTCACCCTAAGCTATATTTGATATTCCGAATTCAAAAATTATGTCTATTTTAGGAAATTAAAAACATATAATTTTCATTAATTAATTTAATAATTGATTCCCACTGTCCAAACAAATAGCATGTTTTTAAGAAACAATATGTATCAAAAGATTGACACTAGTTTAAGTCCAATTTCAAAGTGAAATTAATTCCAATAACCACCATTGGATTAAATGGTAAAAATATATTCTAATTGAACTTTAAAACCAACTCAAAAGATAATCTAATCACATAAATAAATTATATTAAAAAGAGGTTTTGCATTAAAATACAACATTTTTCACTATTCATTAAAAAATGAACTCTATCGGAAAAATACCAAAAATTTACGAAAAGTAAATTTTGATTTCCCGATTCTAAAGAATAGTTTTATTTGGTCCAATAGAATTTATAAGAGTAACCAAGACTATATTTAAATAAGGTTCTCCATTAAAAGGCAATAGTTCGACCTTTTAGTGAAAATTAGAGTATACATGCCTAAAATTGAATTCTTTTCTTATTTTAAGCCATTATCTTTTATTGGATAAATATAAAAACATTTAAAAAACATATATAATCATATTTTAGTAATTTCTATTCATTCCTGTCAATACAATGGCTTCGTGTTAACTACCATTTAAATAATATTATTTTATTACTAGTTTGCAACGTAAGATTTCAAAGAAACTCTTTGTTGTGTATTGGGTACGCTATCGAACATAGAGACCCCTTTAAAGTAAAATTAATATTTAACTCACAAATATTAGTAAATATGAAAATGTTTTATTCTTTATTTACCTGGGATGTTACAATGCTTATAATTTTTTGAAAATGGATCTTCTTTAAGAGGAATCCTAGGACCATAGTTAACAAAGTTTGAATTCTCTTGTTGTTGGGATGGCATATAAAAAATAGGAAAAAAATAAGTATGCTCAAATATACCACATTGGACACACTTTTCCCTTAAAGATTTATTGGTATTTTGACATCCAAGTTGATTAAAAGTTTTTTTAGAATTCTAGTTCATTAAGGATTGAAGTTAGTTGGTGATTTTTGCGAGTTGAGCTTGAGTTTCAATAATTTAACAAGGGTTTGAATTAACATTTATACTGACTCTTTTTCTTCTTGAATTATTATTTTTTGAATTAAGTGCAAGATTATTAAAAAAAATTCTATGTTCTTCATCAGTTTTATCATTGTAATTACCTCCTGTAGTCTGGTCAACTAGATTCTGTCCATAGGAGGATAACCCTTCATATAAAGAATCCATAAGAAGGTGTGATGGGAGTTAATGATGAGGACACTTCCTAAGAAGATCCCTGAATCTATCCCAAGATTCATAAAAATCTTCTTCATACTCTTGATAAAAACTAGTTATCTTTTTTTAAGTTCACCTTTTAGTCTTTGATGATAAAATTTCATAATGAAAAAGTTATACACTTGATCCCTGTTTTCAAAAATGTTCTCATCTAGACTTAGAAACCAATTTCTAGAATTCCGCTTAAGGAAAAATGGAAAGAATATCATTCTATGTACATTTTCTATGATCCCTATAAGATTTAATTACTACACAGTAGTATAGAAGTCTCCAATGAAGGCTAGAGAGTCCTCATTAGAGATCTCATTAATATCAGGCTGTAGTGAGATGTCTGATTGTTTAAGTTCATAATTTCTGGCCCTAGGAGATAGTCTAATGGATTTCTTCAAACTTGTGGGAGTTGGAATTCCCTCATCTTAGTCCTTTCATTTTCTTCTATGAGTTCTGGATGGTTTTGGCAGTTGTTAGGTACAGGAACTCTATTATCTAGGTTTTCCATTTGAATTTTGTTCTTCCTTCTTAGATCAGTTAAATGTTTATCTAATTAAAGGGTTAGAGGATCTAATCTATCACTAATAGTTCTTTTTCTCATGGAAACAACAGTAACAGCACTCAACAGTTATAGTTCAAAATGATAAGTAACAGTTTTCTTTTAAAGTTTTTAAATTTTTCAATTTTTTTAAGATTTTTATATATGTGTTTTTTAGTTTTTTTATTAGAATAATGTATCGTGCCTTCCTCGGAAATGGAACCAAAAACCTGACCTTTACTGTCGTTAATGCCGATAAGAGTTCAAAATTTATATTCCTACTAGCTACTATATTTGTGGAAAGCAGGTTCAAACCCACAGGGAAGGCTATTTTGACCACTTATCTTCTAAAAAACCTAAAAGATCCCACTGTTGTCAGTAGTGGAATTTAGTTTATATTTTTTCTATTTTTTTATTTTATTTATTATAAGTCACAAATGAAACATCACAATATTTTTATGTTTTTGTTCTAAACTATATTGAAGCAAGAAATAGGCTAAAAATAGTAAGTAACAGATAAATAATATACTAAAGAGTGAACAATCTGGGGAAATATATTCGGGGGAAATATCAACTCTAGTGGTTTTGAAAAAATTACTTCTCAAAAAAGTGATTATAGCTAATACCACTAAAAAATAGTTATTTAATTTCCTCTCCAAGAGATAAATCACTCAATATGAAAAATCATGGAGTTTTCCACTCCTTGGTTAATAAACTTGAGATTTCTTAGTCTGAAATGATCACAGACTAAACCCGTCGTACGTCCTATAGCCTTTTATTTTCATTTAAATGTTCAAGAGAATTAATCAACATTTAAACTCACCGTATGAATGTGTAATTATTAGATTAAGCACAGGTGGTATGTTTCCATTTAATGTAATCAGATTTGACCAAGCTGATTAATTCTGATCATATTAAAATGATAGTGAGACAAGAAAAAGATAAGAACCAGTAGATTCAATTTTTAACCCCAAACTGGAATTATTTACCCTGTCATCATCTCTATATTCTATAATAAAAAACAATCCAATTACAAATGAGAATAATTGAAATATAATAGAGGAAGAAAAATTCCTCTGCTGGCATGAATTCCTACTGCTCCTGGCCCTTGGAACACCGAAGAATGGCTCTCTAAGAAGTGCTCCAGGTTCTCCGCTCTACTCTGATTCTGGTGTGTTGGTGGAATTATAATGAGTCCCATCTTCAAAATTCTACTACTACTCTACATAAAATATCATTTTTCATCTGCTACTCATCACTGCATGCTTCCACCAACTTCAAAAATCCCTAAGTTGTGCATCGCACACGTTTTCTTTTTTCACAACCGGCACGTCTCACTAGTTTTTCCCTCATAACTAACATTCGTTAAGTTAGTTAAATGTAGTTAGATGTATACACGTATCTTGAATGAATATAAACCGATAGAATATAAAAGTAAATAAATTAGAATTTAAATAATGAAAATAGTTATTTTTTATGTTTAGTGTTCTATTAATCATTAAAAGTTAACTAAAGTTAATATATACAATTATTCACTTAATATTACTATGTTAAAAAAATTTATTAAAAATTTATTAATTTACTTAAGTTAATAAATATAATTACTAAATTTTTTAGTTTATCATTTTTAACTAAATTATTATAATTTAACATCATAAGTAAATAAGTAATTAAAAATTTAATTATTTAGATTGTAATAATAGTTTTATTATTACTATTTAATAAATTAAGTTGTTAGATTAATTTATTAATTAGTTTATTCTAATTTAATATTTAGAATTAATAATTTAGTTTTTTAAATATTTTTAAATTAATTAGAATATTTTATAGTTTATTTAATTATTATTATTAATTATAAATTCATACTATTAATAGTATATTAATTTATTATTAACTTTTATTATTAGTTTTGTTTTAAATTTGTTTTAGTTTTTTTAATTTATTTTAAATTCATCCCCCCCCCCCAATTCCAGCGGAACCCAAGGGGAGGGGTCTTCTTTGGTGCCGCAGAATAGGGACGGTGGCCTCTTCCCCTATAAGTCGTGGCGGATCGGGAGAAATCTATAGTGGAAACTCTCAGCTCACCCTCCTCCTTATGCGATGACAATAGACAACTATGGAATGGCATCAGCATCCAGCTTCAAACATCAATGGCGTTGGAATCTCAGATCGTGACTCCTCATGTGGTGGCACAACTTGTCCACAGCATTGCAGGTAAAGTTCCTCCAAACGACGGTGCAGATTCAACCCTTCGGCGACTTCAACTCCAGTGGCGAGATCACGTATCACTTTTGTAGTGGCTCCCAAGACATTATCAGTGATTGTTTTGAATCAGTGATGGATTCCCCTTCGCGGCGTGATGGGGTTTTTTTAACATCTACTTCCAACTCGAAGTAACTTCGATGGATTCTCCTTGAAACTATAGCAATACCTATTGACTACAAAAATAGCGGTAAGGATCAAATTCATCTCGTGATAGTAGTTTTAGATTTGATTTAGCGAAAGTAATTTGATAGAAATCTGGTTTCAGTCTGTGAATGTGCTTTGAGTCTGATTCTGGTCTGGTGATGAATTGGGATTGCAATAAAATTTGTAGTGAATTTCTTCCATTGGATCCGATTGAGAAGGAAGATGAGAAATGGTTATGAAGATGATGCGGTGGATTACAGATCAACCCGTGTAAAAACGATGTTGCAGGAGCACTGCGAAGCAATGAGGCAAAGGAGGTTGGCACTGATAACAATAGAAATGTGAACTAACATTGAGTGGAAATGTTGAAAATAGGGGAGTATTGGTGAGTTCTATGACCCACTAATAGTTGAAAAATGAGAGACTAATAATTTAAATTAATTGAATCACTAAAAAACAAGACATCGATGGTAGAATAATGGATCAGTGAGTCATTGACCCACCGATAGAAGATATAATGGTCATATGCAGCGAGACACCAATAGAAGTAAAATTAAAACTAATCGGCATTAGTTAAAATTAAAAAAAACATAGGTGAGTCATTGACTCACCGATAGTATAAAAAAATCAGTGTCTTCTATAAAAATAATGAGACACAAAAAGATAAAAATAAATAATTATCAGTGAGCGACACACCGATTGAAGAAAAATAACGACTCACTGATAATTAAAATATTAAAAAGTGATCGGTGCGACATGAAACCGATGATGATTTAGGATATCGGTGAGTCATTGACTCACCAATAGATGAAAATAAAAAAAGATTCTGAAGATATGAGAGACTAAAACTGATGAAAAGGATCGGTGCATCCCAACATCGGTGTTTCAAGAGTGTCGTGACAGACCAATGGTGTTTCAAAGTAATCGATGAGTCACAGCTCACCGATAAAGTAAAAAACATTAGTGTGAGAAAACTTCAGTGAGACAAAGGATCAGTGTGACAAAACATCAGTTCATCACTCACTGATAGTACAACATGAAAACGTTAACAATAAAAATTAATTTATAACAAATAATAAAATGTTAAAACATTAATTAATTAACACAAAAGGGAAATTAACTAAACTTTTTAAAATTAAATAACTATCTGTAACTAAAAACTAACTATATTATTTAAAAAAATATCAAAAATAGAAGTGACTAATTATTAACTAAGTGTATAATTATCAACATTAAATAAATTTCTAACTAAAATAAAAAGCACATACAAAGAACTATCTACAAACAGGAAATTTAAAATAATTAAAGATATTAAGGAAAAAGATAATTAATTAACTGAAAAAATGAAAACTTAAAATTAAGAACACAATATATTATTAAATTTAATTTCTAAACTTGTTTATTTAGTAGAATAGTTAAACCAGTTAATAAGTAAAGTTAATTTATATAATTAAATCCAAATTAAGGGGTAAAGTTTTACATAAAAACTAGATTCAATTAATGAAGATAATAATGAAAAATTAATTAAATAAATAACATTTAAATTACTAAAAAGTTAACCAAATTAATATTATTAAACTAGAAATTAATTTAATATAATTAAAATAATTAGAATAAATAAATTATCCATTTAAAAGACTAAAAACACAAATTTAATTATAAAAATGATTAATTAATAGCTTTAGTGAAAAAATACAAAAGTTCCATTATTTATTAAAAAGTGTCAAAATAATTAATTAAATTGATAAACATTAAATAAAAGATGTGGAAAAACTAAGACAAAAAATAAATCCACATCAAAGCACTCAAAATAACAAAAAGAATATTTTTAGGTCATTTGTTGAAATATTATAAGTTTGGGAATAAGTAACTCAATTGTTGGGATTATTATTCAATATTTTCTGAAATATATAATATTCTATTTCAGTTCACTCTCAACATGAGAAATCTTAACGCATACCAAATAAAGATATCCCCCAAAATTTTAACATCTTCAAGTAAATCACATATAAATAAGTAATAATATAAATATAGATATTATTTCTATTCTTATTAATGTATGTGTCACCTCTCATACTCTGGAAATATAGTATGCAAAAAATGGTGCAAATACATCATAGCATCATTTTTATTTTTTTATTTTTTATGCATCTTGAAAACAAAAAATAAATATAAATAATAAAAACTAAATTTCCAATACAAACCCTTAAAATTAAGAAAAACTTAAACTCATTACTCTTCCAATATACATTAATTTCATGGTATTGTGTTGTTGGAAAGTTGGTAAATATTTGTATACCCTCTAAAATAAAGCCAAATATACTCTTCCAACAAACATATAAATAATATTTAAATGATCATCACAATTCCCTAAGATCCATCAACCTTGCGACTTTAGTAGATTCATCACCGTGGAATTTAAACTAACACTGCAAAAAAATATGTTAATTTATTTATGTAGAATTATAATATAGATATCGATTTATCAAAAAAAATTACCCATACTTATGTTCATGATTTCTCTTTGATTTTATTAACTATATGTCTCCATGAGACCGGTTTCATTGGAATTATATCGATATACTTGGATAAACTTTCCATAAAACATCTAATTGGTCTAAAGTTTTTAAAAATGATTTGATTATATTAAGGGTAATCTACCATTATTTTTATTTGAATAATATAGGATTCATGTAGATGAGTGAAACCATGTCACCTCTTAGAATATCCCACTAAATATGATAAAATAAAATAAAGTATAATTAATTCACTTCAAAATAGGAAAAATAAGGTGATATAATTTAACACTTATATAAAAAACTTGTTCCAAGATGATACATAGGATCTGATGCATCCATGAGATATCCTATATCACAACCTTTGAAGAATTTTCTTCTCTGATGTATGCATTGGGTCAACTGCTTGTAGTTTAGTAGAAGCTAGAGGAAAACAATCATTAGATCCTTGATGTATTGTAGGAAATAGAGGAAGCATGGACATGGTTGAATATGGATAGAATGGTTGGGGACACCTTTTAATATATGAATATGTTATAGGTGGGAACATCTCTTGAGGGGGTATAGACATTTTATGAGATATAGATACGAAATAATTGGATTATGGAGGCATGGGTGGAAAATCCTTGTAGGATCATGTGAATGATGACAATGTGTGGTAGATAGGATGTTCGTTAGTGGGTTATGGTGTGACCAGGTCTGACCATTTCTCTGTGTTTCTATAGGGTCACCATTGCTCGAACCCATACTAGAAAATAAATTTAATTAAACTCTACTACAGATCAATGAGCCTAAAGTAATTTTATATAGAATAACAACAATATAGTAAATATCATATAAAAAAATATATTAAAATTACTACACTCATTATGGGAAATATGTGTTGTTTCTCTAGTTCGTGAATTCATCGATAATTATCAAATAGTATCTTCATTTAAATTCCATAAATATATTTCATAATATTCATAAGAATGAAATGTACAATTTTTAAAAATAGTTATCAAAAAATTGCATGCAACAAAGAAGTCAAAGAAGTTATAAATGATATCCAAAACTTATTTTAGAATCTATAGTATAAAACCTTGTTAAAAAATATGAATTGAAATAAATATAATTAAAAGCATTGTAAACTAAAAAATAATAAAACAAATAGATCATTCGAAAATGAATCTACATTATAATAATTATGGTATTACTAACTTGAGAAACCCACGTCAAGGTAAACTGAATGAACTGTAAAAATATATTGTATCTTTTATATATTTCACACCATAAATTAAGTTTCAGCATCAATTCCCACAATTAAGAAATTTGATTCATACAATAAAATATATAGGTAAAAAATGGTGGTGTCAATGGTGTTAATTTCATCCCCACCATCATGGAAAATATTTCTTGGGATTACCTTAACAATGACATTGTAATCAGGTCTTACAAGATCTTTCATGTAATACACTATTTTCTATTAATGAAAAAATATATGGTTCATAAGTTTCTATGAAGTGAGTAATGTCAATAAATCTAACTCCATATTCATCAATAAATAAACCGTGGTTCTTTAATAAATCAAACTATTTGAATTTAATCATATTGAATCAACCTTGAGAGTTGTAATATAATAACAATATTTTCACAACTGATCTATAATAAGACACATTTTTATATCAAGGATTACTATCTGATGTAGTGTCATAATAATTTGTTATTGAATTTATCATAATTTCACCATGTTGTGTTCTCATATTCACCATTTAATCAGTTATAACAAAATTATACCTGTTTATTATTAAATATTTTCATTCATGAACCAAAGAATTCGGACAAAAACCCAATGCTCTTAATTGTTGATAGATTGAGTAAACATGTAAACTCTATAACCGGAATATATATAAATGATAAAATTAAATAAATATCTGTATTTTAAGTTAACTATATTAATGGTAATAACATTGATATCAACGAAGCAAGAAACTCTTTTCTATCAAAAGCCTCTCTCCTTCTTAAATGAAAATATTGATGAACTATATATATTTTTCTTATATTACCTACAAAAAATGATAATAAATGTTTTAAGGTATATCTAAAATGACATATTATAAGATAAAATATAAAAATTCAAATTACTTACTTGATATAGTCATCAAAAAAACCCACAAGTAAATAATACTATGTGATGTTCCACATCCTACTCTTCAATTCTCAATGTTTCCAATGTATATGATCCAAGAATTACTCTTATTTTGGGAACATATGGAAATGAGGGATCAGTTTCTTCATAATTCTCATCTTAATTTCTCATTGGTCGGTTATGTCTTTTCCTCACATTATACAAATACATTAAACAAATACTATACATCCTTGAGCTAAAAAATCTCTCACAATGAAACCTTATTGATGATTCTTGTTTGGGGCATAAGATTTCATTGTGAAAATATTTTTTTTAGTATGATACATACACTGAAAAGGAACATGTCCCCTAATAAGCGGTTTAGTTAGAATATGAAATGTTAAATAAATCATGAAAGTGAACAATGATGGAGGAAGATTTTCTACCAACTCACACAAAATTAATGGCTCATGTTACTGAATTTTTATCAAGAAAAAATTAGACAAACTTTAGTCACAATGTTCTTTATAAAAATGATACAAGGGAATTGAAATCACCCGTACATTATTAGATAGTAAATATGATATTTATATTGGAATCAATTAATGTATATAGATATGATAATCATGAGTTTTAGAGATTTTAGTTTCAATTCCCTTTTATTGAATCATTTAAATATCATGTGGGAATATCCATCATGGTCCTTGATATTCTCCAATAATTATAAAAATTTGTTTTTCTCAAAAGGTTTAATCAGATAAGAAGCAGAGATAACATTCCATTTTTTTCACTAGTACATACTGGATGTATTTATGGTCGAATACCCCAATCCAACAAGTCCCTATGAGATCTCAATTTTTCTTTGGTCTTACCCTTGATATTTAGAATAATTTAAAAAATATTTCACATATATTTTTTTCAATGTTTATTGCATCTAAACAATTATGTAATAAATTGGATAACCAATATGGAAACTAAAAAAGATACTTTTATTGTTCTAATTGTAATTGGATTCAATGTCAATATTTTTCTATTTTGAGATTTCCTCTAAAAAATTTAATAATAAAAAATAACAACTTTCAATTCTTTAAGAATGTTAATTCTTGACGTAAATTGAGGTGGCCATTCAGTGTCTATAGTATTATCAATTCTCTAGTTATTCTTCCGCTTTTGATAATTCATTGGAAAGAATTGTCAATGCCCAATGAAACTAAATATGTGAATATATTTATGTCTTCTAGATGGTGTATTCTTCATAGAAATGGTGCATGATATTTCTTCCCTCATTCTACAAACATAAATCATAGCATAAGTAGGGAAATAATTTATAATCCATAGAATAGATGTATGGATATGAATTATATTTTTTGAAGAAGTTTCAAATATGAAAATACCCACATCCTAGAGCATCTTCAACTCTCTTATTAAAGTGTATAGGTATACCTCAATATCATTTCTAGGATTAGATGTTTAATATATTAGTATACTAAAAAATTGAAATGTTTTTTCATACTCTTACATGGATTAATATTATAAATATGAATAAAAAATAGCCATGTGTTATGAGAAGTAAGAATCTGACCAACTAGAATAAAACCATCATAGGATTGACACAACCTGACATTACGCACCTCATCTACGGAATTTGGATGTTTTTCATCAAATATACAACATGATCATCCATCCACAGGATGAACCAACTCATCATTATCTCTAGTTATCTCATCATCATTCCAATTCATATTGGTTGAGATTTCTGTTGTCATGAATATATTTTGAATCTTGGGAATTAATGGAAATTTACAAATTTATTTATGTGGAACAAGGGATGGTGTTTCATCTAAATTTGTATTCCATTGATATGTACCACATTCTTTATAGTCATTATTGTCTACGGTTTCCTCCCAAAATAAATTAAAATATTTCCGATAAGCATGAATTTTATTAGTAGAAAATATGAGAAGCTTAATTAATTTATATTCCATAATGATTTGAGGGAATATCTACACCATTTAGAAGAAATATCTTAAATAAGATAAGAATGTAATCAATAGAGGTGTTATAAATTCCAAAAATGATTTTTCACTGATATAACCACATTAATGATTCTAAATTTATTATTTTATTACATTCTTAATTTATGGGAGTTTTGGAACCATTCATTATTTTTTTCACTCTCTCAACATAATCATCTTCATTATTTTCATAATGTGTACTCATATCATTTTCTTCTTCCACTGGCATACTATCTATCTCCTGATGATTTAAAAATAGAAACTGATAAAATATAAAAATCTTCATACCACTTATTTATTTCTGTTATTGAGTCGTAAAACATTATATCATCTTACCATTATGATATAAAACATAATAGATTGTTTGAAATCCATTTTTGTTACATGGTAGCTAAATTTTTCCATCTTAACCATTATCTTCCAATAAAATTATAACATAGAAACAGTATGAGACCACTGTATAAGAATTATTAAATTAAAACTCTAAAAAATACAAAAAATATTTTCAAAGTAAGGTGAAATCCAATAAGTATGATATATCCAACTACTATACTTTCTATTATAGGAAAAACACTATATTCCAATCAATAATTTAAACAGTAATTAAAATTTTCATTATAAACAATTTTAATATAAAATTCATCAAATCATACTAGTAGCTAGAGAAACAGAGAATAAGATAAATAACATAAGCTATAAATAGATGCCGAAAAATAATGAACCAACCTAGGTACCCCTAAAATTTAATAATTCACATTAATGGTGGATAAAATGAATAAATTTGGGTCATTTTAATGTTCTTCCTAAGGTTTTAACTATAGAGACTCAATCAACGGGATCAAAAAAACGGAATAATTGTAATTTCATGAAAAAAATTATTACTTTCCAAATGATCACAATACTTTGAACAGACAAAAATAAATAATTGAGATCCAAACAAGAATCAAAGGAGGAAAATAATGGCTATAAATAATACGGGAGAGGAAGAAGCACCTCAAAATATATACTAATTCAAGATTAACATCTAAAAATGGTGGGGATGTTTTATTCTATAGATAATTTAATCTATATTTTATTTTTTAGATATACTAACCAACTACAAAAACGATAGTTCTTTGTAATTTTTAAGTAATATATATTTTAATTCCCAAAAAATCCACTGTCAAAAAAATCTAATGATTTAATTCATTTATTAAGAGTTATAATTAAAGTAGATTTATTCCCAAATTTATGTTCCCCCAACTTATGGTCTCCAAAAAATGTGGAACCTTTACTACACCTAAAGGAGATATATCTTCCACACTTCTTGGGTTGTGACCAACCTAAATAAATTCATTAATCCCTAATGGATCAATCATTTTAGAAGTTAAAAACCCAAACACCAAATCACTAAATCTCCAATTAATTTTCTTGGTTCAATAAACTCTAAGGATAATATCATAAATAAAATTATATGTAATACTCAATTCCATAATTAAAACACTAGAAAAATGATAAAATAAAATAACTAATTGAAAATTAAAAAATAAATATTGATAATGATTTAAAATAATGATGAAAGAAATGAAAAAAATGTTTGAGACATATTATTCATAGGTTCATGTGCTAGTGATTTTAAAAACATAGTGAATTCCTGTTTTCATTGGAATTATGTTTAAGTCACCCCACCCCACCCCCACCCCCACCCCCATCTCAAGATTGTCTGGGTGATTACTCTCACCCTCTCATGAAATCCCTTTCTTAATGGTCATATACTCTAGTTCATTAGTAATATTGGTAATTAAATACAATTTTTAAATGTAAATCCCATCATATCCAATAGTTATAATGAATGTAGTAGTATTCTAGTAACAACATTATAAAAAACTACCTTAATAATAACACAATGGTCATGTAATAAATAATAATCTAGAGAGAGGGAAGATAATTGAATATGAAACCCTTAATGAAAAAACTAAAAACCGTAGTTACTCTAGTAAAATCCCCAATTTAATCACATGTTAGGAAGATATAAATATCATCCCCGAATGATATCCACTATAGGGTGATGAAAAAAAATTAAATAAAAATATATATTCTACGATATAAAATGTTTTTCAGCCTCTCTATTGAAGAAACCCCAGTCTCAGCTCATTCTGGTCCTTCTCTCCCTTCACATCTAGCCAAAACACATTATTTATAATAAACAATTCTTCTTGGTATTAAATTTTCCTTCAAAACAGAAATTTTTAAATTTTTCTTCATTTCATTAAATAAGACTCATAAATTCATGAATTTAAAAACATGAACCAAAAATCAATAAATCTATATTTAACCAGTGTAAGAATATGAATGCCTAAGAGCGATCATATCATGACCAATATAAAATTAAAAAATATACTCAATAGAAGAGAAAAAGGATTCAGAACTCACTAATCTGATATTGAAGAAGATCTTAATAAAAAATATACGTAAATAAGGGGATAATTCTAGAGGAGAATAGAATCCTCATCTCGCTTAGGTGAGGGAAATTTGGGGTTGTGCGTGAATGGGTGGGAGGCTTGGATCCCAACCGATATATTTCATCTCTATACCAATAGTTTTTTGAAAAAAAAAATTTATATTATAATATATACCAATGGTTTGTGTAAACTATTGGTGTATACTAGATTGAGAAACGTTATACCAATGGTTAATGTAAACTTTTGGTAGAGAAGCATGGGGATATCCCCATTTTTCAGTTGTGTAGAAATATTTGATCACATATTCACCCATGATCAACAAGACATTTATATATAAATAAAAATAATCACTCATTAATTCATATAGAAAAAATTTATATTCCATAATGATATAATCTCCAATATATGATAATATTACCCATAAATAACTTGAATCGCCATAAATCCAAAATCAAATCATATATTCTTCCAAAATATTACTCAACCTTAATTCTTCATATAAAATATCATCTTATACAAACATATTTGAAATATCCATAATCATATAACATTCCCAATATAGTGAAATTCTTAAAAAATAACATTGATCAATTAATAAACCAATGAATTATTATTCCCATCGTTATCTATATGATAAACCATATATTCCTAAAATGTAATGAACCTTTTATCCAATTAACTATAATTACCTTAACATAAAAGATAATATTAACCCTAAAGGTTATCAATACCTTTAAAATTATGTCTAAAAAAATAAATACATTAATCCAAAATTAGATATTTCACTAAAATACATTTTAATCCTAGGGGTTATATTCTCATAAATGTCTCCCAAATTTTTCTTGATCATTTTAAACTCCCTTCACATAAAACCTCAAAATGGGTATGAATGCCTTCAAACATTTGATAATCCTTAATATTATTAACCAATGATGGTATATAAAATTCATAAAATATCCCCATATAAATCATCCTAGAATTTAATGTTATTTAAAACATTCTATTGATAACAGTTGTAACACCCCAAAATCATACATCCAAATCTAGTCCTAAAATCATACACATAAAATTATTGATTTAATATAAAATAATGTGTACAATATTTTATCTTATATAATTAATAAATAAAAAACAAATAATGAATCACTTATATCAAAAAAATTGTTCTTTTTCTAAATATTAAGAGAATTATGATTACTAATATATATTAAAAACTATGTAATTATTAAAAACATGGAATTTTTTCTTTTGTATACACATTTTCTTATTCTGTAAAAAGACTTTAAAATTTCTAAAAAAAATAGGTATTTGGGATTAGTCTCATGTTTTCATTCTTGACACTTTTCCTTTGTTTAAGAAAAGTCAAGATTGACCAGGCTATAATTCATACACATCCTTAGAACCTGTGAAAAATATTTTTAAAACATGGGATGAACAAAACCAAGCTTCTAAAGAGGTGTAAAAATAAAGGAAACCTACTAGTCCTTTTAAAATTCATCAAAACCCCTAAGTTCGTATTCCATTTCTAATTTTAAAATTTGATATCAAATTAATCACTTAATCTATAAATCAATTTTTCCCCTAATTATTGTAATAAAAAATTTCATAAAAAAAATAAATTAAAAATAATAATTCATGAGGTTTTCTTAAAAAACATGAAATATTTTATTTAAAAAAAATTATCAATATGATATCATAAAAATTAATTTAAATTAATATTCATCTTTATATCTCATAAAATTGAATTATTTAAATAAAAAATAAACAACTAGAACATGAAACATATCTAAGGATAAAATTATAAATAATCACATGGATAAAAATAACTAATTTTATAATGAAATAATGGATAATTCCATAAATCGTAATCATACCTCTATGGACATATGCTAAGACATTATAAACATATTTTTAGGGCCTCATGTCCAGATATAATAAATAATTAGGTATGAATACACCAAACCTTCAAGAAAGTTTATCTCATGATACCTACTAATGTATTGACTAGTTATCTATAACTAGACCTAGAATTTTAAATTCTATATTTGATGTATTCATTATTTGAAATAAATTAACAATAATATAATAGATAATTAAAATAAACATTCATATTGAAAAACTTGCATATTAATTGTCAATATATTTCCTAGTCAATAAATAGAACAATGTGATAATAAGACATCTAGAGAAATAAGGTGTATTGTATCATTAGATTATACCCCTATTAAATAATAATCACCATAAAATGATGATTAGATATATGAAATTATATTTAAAATAATATTCAACCCTTTATTTTAAAACAAGAGAAAAATATCATTTTTTTTCATAACATTTTAAATAAAAATTTCTAGAATATTAGGGAAATTCCATTATTTGAAAATAATAATGGAAAAATGTAATATAAAAATGAAATAAAAATATGATAATGATGGAAATAAAATTCAAAGATTCCATTTATGTTAAAATCACACTCTTTTGAAGCTTTTTTAAAAAGCAATAAGTGACTCATGTGTGAAAAATTTGAAAATATTAATTTTAATAATTTGTAAATAATGTTAAAACTATTTGAAAATTACAAATTACAATTTCATAAAAAATAAAAAAAAATTATTAAATAATTTTAGGAACATTGACATGAAGGAGAAATGTTTTTAATTGGAAAATTTAAAAGATGTTTTGCAATGAAAAAAAGTTATACCACTTTGGAAACTTTTAAATAAAAAAGACATTGAATAACGATATTTTAAAATGATTTGTAAACCACTTAAATTTAATTAAATTAATGATAAATAGAATGTATTTGAAACTATATGACCCACATAAAATAAAACATGTTGTGAAAATGGAATCAATATTAAATAAAGGAAATTGAGATGAGAAATAAATTGCCTCAAGTCCCAAATATTTTTTTACATTCACCAAATATGGAATAATAATATTATATTATATTTTACATAATTAAAAAACTTTTTCATATTAATTATATAATAATTATTCATTCTATTTCATTTATTATCATGACATATTTAATTAGTAAATTATTTATGTCTACATCTGGTGTTTTGAGGACGTTCAGTTTATAATCCCAAAACAAAATTTGTAGGTTAACCATGGTCAAAGGGATCTAGTTCCATCATATACGGAATATTATTCATCAAGTAATTATAATCTGTATACATTAAATACAATTTTCTAATCATACCTAAAAAATAAATGCAAAACTAATCATGTCACTCTGCGATGGTGGTGGTCCATGCATACGCATAAGCCACATTATCAATTTTTAAAGGGTGGAATGGTAAAAAGGTAAGAAAAATGTTTTCTAAAAAATCATAATTAGTTATTGGATATTACATAAATTCATAAAATATACCATCATAAATATCCTCATATGGTAGTGATGAATATAAAAATATATCACTTTTTGGAGGTGGTAGTCCACATGTACGCACGAGTGATGTTTTCATTTCTAATAGGATATAATCAGAGACTAATAAAGGATGTTTCATAATAAAAATGATATATAAATATATGGATGATATTTTGGTAACTATATTAACATGGTTAGGATATAATAAAATGTTTTAGAAGAAGAAACAAAATAAAAGAACTTATTTAATATTTATACCTCGCCTTTGGAAATAACCCTTTATCTTACACCATATGATTTCTTAAGATGGTCTTAGGAGAAGACCATAAGATCTAGGAAGGGGATAATGAATATTCAAAGGTATTTGGGTAGATATTGGAAGATATAAATGTATCAAGATCTATGGGGAATAGAGTAGTGAAGATTCCCTTATATATCTGAGGTGTGTAGCAATCTTGTAAATACATGAAATATTAAGATATAATAAGTTCATAACTCATGTAAAATGAATCAAAACCATATTATATTCAAATTTAAGTAGTATATGGTCAAAAAATCATAAAACCAATTTTATATAGGTTTATAATTCATTTTAATTTTTTTCTTTTGATTTAAACACTTGGTTAACCCAATTTAACCTTAACTATGGTAATATATTATAATATATTTAATAATTATGAAAATATTTTTAAGAATACTAAGCGTTCAATATATATACCTTGAATTATATGATAAAAACATTCATCCACTAGATTAAATATAGTATTTTTTTTAATTTTTTAATTATTTAAAAATAATTTTTAAACATTAAATATCATTTGATGTCTTTTCTGAGACTACAAACATTTTCTGACATTAAAGGCATCAATATAATAATGGAAGTATAAAATAAAAACATTCATAATCACTTATAAATTTTAATTATTAAAAAAACATTGGGACACCATAATCCATCCAAAATATTTCACATTTAATGTTATTAAAATCATATATTTTAATTTTCTACTACTTGCACAAGTTTTCTGTCGATGTTGTCTAAGAATTAAAGTAAATTATGCTGTCAGTAAAATTTAAAAATAAATCACTATACTAAAAATAATTTATTTATATATAAAAAATCCATTTATAATTTTCCATAACATCTTTTTATATTTATTAAAATATATTCATGATATTCAAAGAAAGACCGTGAGATTATGTACTTATTCTTTACTTAAAATAATATAAATCTCATAATCAAAGGAATGTGTCAATAAAATTATTAATATTATAAAATAAGGAGGTAAGGGTGGAAATAATATCATTTAATAATAATTAAGATAATATTTTTTTGACCTTATCACATACTTTTAACCATAATTAATATGTTCTTCTCTTTTACCATGGTGGTGATATTTTTACAAATGTTACTATCCATACTGACCAATAATTAAATTTGAATCACTGTTAAATATTATCATTATGATTACAAATATGGAACCCAATTTTTTTATTAAGATTTCTTTATGTTTCAGAAATCAATATTTATATAAGTTCACAAAACGAAACACAAAATAATTTCTATAAAAATATGTTTTAAAGCAAAGAAATGAACAGATTTAGAAATCTAATTAAATTCTAAAAACTATGAGATTAATTGGAATAATTTTTATCAAAGTTATATTTTTTTACTTTAAAACCAAATCCAAAATAGATTTGTACTTTTAAATTACTCAATTTAATGAAAATAAATGATGTTTTTACAAAAATCTATATTTTCACTATTCATTAAAAATCATACTTTTATGAGAAATATCAAAAATTTATCCCATTTTATTTTGAAATTATAATTTTCAAATTATTCCTATTTTATAAAATAAAATTTCTAAAATTGTTAAACATTAATCATAATATTCATCCACAAAATTCAATAAAAACCATTTCGATGGAATTGTATTTTAAAGTATGAAATTAATTTATTCTCATTTCATATATAGATATAACTATTAGTTTAATGAAAAATTATTTTATTAAACATATGATCTATACCTTACATAAAAAACATTCATCTATTTCTATTAACTGAATTTATTCTGATATAAATACTTTGTGCATATAAAATAGTTTTATAAAGTATCTTTGTTAATAATATATGATTTTATTCAATAATGAGTTCTTATCACCTAAGAATTAAATGTAACCTTTATAATAATAAAACTTCTATATATTTATTAAATAGTTTGTTTCTTCTTTTTCATATCCCTCAAATCAATAGCTAGGTTATAACAGTCATATTTAAATAATAATATTTCTAATATATATTGTGGTTTTTTATGCTTAGTGTTGTATGTAGTAAACCTTGTCGAACATAATATTATTTAATTGAGAATTACATATTTAAATATTTGGGTTTTATCTTAATGACTTATTCTTTTAAAATGAAATTTTCTTTTAGAATATTTTTTTTTGAATATTATATAATTTTACACACCTAATAAAATAAGGACAACCCATCAAAATTTTATCTCATTAATAATAATCATTACATTAGTAACCTATTAAACCAATAAAAATTCAAAATGTTAAAACTATAAATAAAGTATATAATTGAAAAAACTAAAATCATAAAATAAGGATCACCCTAATCTGCAAGAATCACCCCCCCCCCCCCAGAGAAAATGCTATAGAAAAAACAAAATATTTTTTAAACTAATCAAAATATTATGAAAATAAAAATATAAACTTAAGTGGAATTGTAGTGAAATTATTAAATGGTATTTATCAGGTATAAGTGGATATGTTACCACTGGGATTCGATCATTATATGATTATTCATCAAATATGATCCTTGGTCAATATGATTGTTGGAAACTATACCCTTGGTCAATAATTTTACTGTTATAATTAGTTGTTATAATTATTAATGACTAAGTATAGTTTATATAGAAAAGAGAATCAATGTCCTTAACTAATATATTCTTTCCATTTAAACCCATTTATCAAAAAATTGGAGAAATATGGTGTCACTATGTTTCTCCCTTTACCAATCCCAATAATAGATCCTACAAGATAAGCTTGAAAAAAAATACCTATAGGAGAAGTTCAGGTTAGTGGATATTACATCTCGATAGATGTTTGTTGAGCCACCCCATGAAACTACCACCATCACACACCTCATCCTTAGGGCATAAGCGAGCGTAATAAGGGGTTACATGTCCAGGAAATAATTAATTAAAGTATAAATTATATTGTATAAATAAAATGGTTATTCTAAGAATTCTATTTTGTAATTAGTTTTTCTTAATATAATATATTTTTAATTGATATGAATTTGATAAATTGATTCCTAGATGCAAATGAAACATAATTTTATTTTTCTAGAAATTATATACAATTTTATAATTAAATCATGTATTATTCGTAATATTTGTTTTAATAAAATATTCATTCAAAACAATCTCACTTAAATATAAATCATAAAATAATTTTATAATGGTCTAGGAAACGTTATTATAAGTATCATAAATTTAATTATTCCTTAAAAACTCACATTTTTAAATAATCGAGGATTTGTTTACAAAAAAGTTAAAATTGTCATATTTAGGGAAATATTTTGGAAAAAATAAACATTATATTTGAAATTAGTTCATTTTAATTTGGTTATGGTGAATTTATGAGAATAATCTAAAGTAATTTATTTTTGTGAGTTGTAAAAAATACAATTTTAGGTTTTCAATATATTTTATGACTTCATATTTATGTCATAATGATGTAATAATTAATTTAACACAATACAAAACCTAAAATATGTTATTTTGTTAATATTATGTATTTTAATATATTTTAATCAATTTGTAAAACTATAAGTGACTTTCCAAAGTCTTAATGGGAAAATTTGATTTTTAAAAAAATTCCGTTGTGAAATCTTTATTTTCTATGACAAAACAAGTATTAAAAAAGATTGTTCAGTTTTGGTGGATTAAAATATCATAAAATGTGACCCAAAAGTCCAAAACCATGTTCAAAAACCATGTTTATCCAATGGTTTTTCATATTCCACAACCTAGATTTCCAAGACCTGTATTTGGAATGTATTAAACAATCTCTCCACTTTTTCTATAGGTACCCACCCATTTCACCATTCCCCTTCACACCCAATCCATAATGTACTATGTTATGGTTATTTTACCTCATAATTAGTACCCAAGGTATCCTCAATCCTCTATGTATCCATCCTCAAATTTTAGGAACAACTCATCAAGGTAAGGGAAATCTCCAATTCTCTTTAACATTGAAGTTCCCTTTTTATGTGGTATGTCTTCTAATTTCTAAACTATGTTCCTTTATTCACTTTATATTGTCCAATTACTATAATTATTGTATTTTATAAATGTTATACCCTTCTCTCCCCCATTTTACCCTTTTCCAAAACCATGTTTTATACCCATCATGTTATCAGATTTACTTCTCAAATTTCTCTCTTTTATATGTAAAATTATCTTTTCATTATTATTTGAATACCCAAACATATTTTATTTTCAGTTTTTATTAAACTATATTTAAATTTTTCTTTTTATTTGAGTATTTAGATATATGAAACCCACATTTCCCATTGTGGTCTAAAAATGACTTAATAATCATGTTCTTAACCACTTTTGTATGCCAAGTTTTTTATAAGTATCCCATTATTTTATCTCCAAAGGTTATTAATGAAATGATTTAATATGATCTATGTTTCTCACATAGAATTAATACATATTAATGGTTCACCATATCATCTCTTCAATTCATTGGGTGAATAATTTAATCTCTAGAGATGGCATGTTTTATAATACCTTAGTGAATAACCTTGGTGATTTTCATTTACAACACCTTGGTGATTAACCTTAGTGACATGCTTATGAATTTATAATATATATTTTGTAGAAACAATTCCATTTTATGATTCATTTTATTATTATTTTTGTGTTACTCGTTTTCATTACTTGTTTTTATGTCGCATGTTCTTATTGATATGTCTCAAGATCACATGTTATATGTATCTCTTGGTTATTCCTTTATTGGCCTTCATGCTCGTCCATTTTCTTTAATGTATGTACCAAGGATATTATATAAAGAAAATTTAACTTAGGTTAAACCCATGAAGATTTATTTTAATTGGATTTATAATAATTTTTTATTTTTAATATATTATGTAACTTGTTTTTAAGAAATTAAACTTTACAAGATCCTTCATTTGTACCATGTGATGAAGAGTTATGTAATAAAAAGGAAAGATTCAATATTTACATTTTATATGGTTTTATTACTAACTAATTTATTTATTTTACAATATTAATTTAATTTATAAAGGCTTTAATATCTATATTGTGTTCTATCTTAAAATTGATTTTGATTCAAAAGATACCAAGGTTGTAAGGTTCATTGTTAACTCAACTCCCTTCATTTAGTTATAATACATAATATTAAACTTATTTATTCTAAGATTGTTTTCTTTAACTTTAAGAGATTATTTCATGGTAATTTCTCTTCATATTTGGTTGTAAATTACATTTTAATCTAAATCTCTTACCTTTATAAATTTTCACTACTAAATGATATATCATTGTTGAGAATAATTCTCATCCTAAAATTTCACTAAAATATTTTATTTTCCCTAAAACTTTATCTTTTATAATTTATATCCTTATTATGTGTTAGCTCATGTGACCTCTATATTTTTTTCTTCTCATTTAAAAATTATGTTTTGTTACAGATTCTATGATGTGTGTTTCTAATAAATATAATTAAAAATATTTATAATGGATTTCTATCATTTCAAATAAAATCGCACACTATACATTCATTTTGATATCCTTTATTTATTTTTAGGGTCCTTTATTTGAATATATTTTCAAAAAAAGAAAAAAACCAAAATATTTCACTCCACCTTTAAAAAAACTTTTAAAAGGACCTATATCTTCATATTATTATGATAATTTTGAAAATGTCTTCTAAAATTTTATTTTTTAATTTTTCTTATATTTAAACATGTATTTCCACTTCATTTTTCATTTTATATTATATTTTCTCACCTAATTTTCATTATTTATAATTGAAATTATTTTTCTCCTATAGTATAAAATATTTATTTTACAATCATTTCAAAAGATCAAGAGTATTTATTATTTACAATGTGATTTTTTAAAAAGTCCTAAAATATTTTTCATCTATGTAATTATACCTTGATATATATAATTCTAGATCATGGATATTTATCAAATGATATTATCAACCTTATTTCACTAGGCATCTTAGGAAAAATTATTTTCTATCAATGATATGATCAATCACTTCCTTTTTCTATCCTACCCATCCACTATGAATTGGAATAACTTTTCCTATAAATCATTTTTTTTTGTAAACACTATATATTTAATTACATTTATTTATAGGTTCTTACTTAGATTTTATAAATTAATTGATTGGGGAAATTATTGACTTAACAGAATACCCTTTATCAATATGGTTGAAATACTATATTCATTATTATCCTAATAAAAGCTATTTACCTATAAAGATATTGAATATTTTAGGATACCTATTTATTTACAAATAGTTGACCATATTATGACTATTGATGTAATTATGAATTATTTCCTTATGTTAATCCATTTTAAATAGATATGAAACCAATTTTCTTTCTATGGGTTATTTATAATGTGATGAATGAAACTCACTTTCATTCTTTTGATCTTTATGATGTGTTGAATGAATCTCATTTTATTTACATGGGTTATTTATGATATGATAATTGATTTATTATTCAGGTCACATATATGTATGGATGAATAATATGTGGGATACTAAATTTTCTTTTTAATTCATTGGTTAATATTTAATATTTTCTAAGAAAAGTATATGTGGTTAAATTTTACTTACACGTAAAAATGGGCCCTAATGTTGTGGCTCATAAAAGTAAAGTTCATTGTAAAAATTTATGGGGAATATTTGAAATATGGTCTACATTATTATATTATGGTATCATGGTGTGTCTCATCAATATAATGTTCCTTATACTAATGTTAGTGTCACAGTTTTATGCATAACCTTATGCTTGTTCTATTCTCCCATGGATAATGTTTGTTGGCTAATGTTTCCATACTCTGTTGATTCTTGACTTATTTTATGCCATGACATATGCCATGGTTTATGGTATATGTTTTTTTCGTATGATTTTCTTAAGTATCTTTATTATACCCATTTTCTCATCTTATGCTCAATTATGATCTTTGGTTTTTATCGCTTATTTTTACTTTTACTGTGCATTTGTGATCTACCATTCATATTTTTCTATTTACCCATTTTATAAAGAATATTAATATATCATATGTCTTTAAAATAGTATCTTATGTGGAGTATTTCTGAGAAATTTTTAATAATTGTTATAAATTAATTTGTTTCTTATATAGTGTGAAAAATTCCCATTTGATATAAGGATCATGTTTTCTACAAGTTTAATAATTTTATTAATTATATAATACTCTAAACCTAAAATGTTAATCGAAAAGTAAATGTTACTTTATCCGTAAAAGATATTGTAATTTAAAATGTGTTTGAAAGAAATTTTGTAAATTATGTTGTTTTTAGCAATATATCTGGGAGTATCATTGTGGGGTGCCTCATTTGGTATCAAAAGAGAGTTAATATAAATTTAGAGGTTAAGACATCCTCATTTATCGATAAATTGAGAGTTTTAAGGGTAATAAATGATTGATAAGTTAATATTGATCATAGTTTCAAAGGTATATACAGTTATTTGTTTTGGTTATAATGATTTTGGAATAATTTTTTTAGGGATTTGGATGGGATAAATTTAGTGAAAACCTTAATCATAAGTAGATATATAGGTAAACATCCTAAAGTTTTGATAATGTTGAGATTGTGTGGTCATCCAAGAAATTGAATCCCTATATATATATTGGGAAGTGGATATGACAGTGGAACAGATCCAACAATGTTTAAACACCAATAAAAATTATTTTTTTGCATCAAATCAATCTTCCCTCTTGCCAACAACGAGTAAACCTAATACTATGCACCTAGTTATAAACTCTTATGAAATATACTTTTATTAATTATATTATCTTTACAATAAATTATAATGTATTTTTTAAAATAATATATTAGGTTATGTAATGTGAGATAACCCAACCTAAAGAAACCAAGATTGGACTAAGGGTGATTTTGGTTGAATAAAAGAAAACTATAATAGAATGGAATTTTGAGGTTTAATTTTTCATGTTTTTATCCTAAAATAGTTCTGTTATTGTGTTAATTTTTTATCATTTGACATAAATTAATTTAGGTTTTCGTAATCATTGAAGCCTAAAAAAACCCAATTGAAAATGGATTTCATGGAAAATTCGGAGATTTTCCAACATAGAAACCAAACAAGTTAATATTTGGAGTGCGAAATTCTGTGATTATTTCAAAACAGTTATCTAGAATTATGATGAAAAATGTAAAATTATTATAATTTCCAAACACGATAGATAATGGAAGGATATAATCTTAAAGAACATAAGGTGATGAAGATGTTGAAGGAAATAATGTTCAATTTTATTTGTATCAAAAATGTGGGAAAAAGAATAATGAAAAATGTATCAAATAACTAGGAAATGTTTTACTTATTTCCAATAAGGGTATAATGAAACAAATTATAGAATAGAAATTAATACCTCAGCGGACCTGGTGAAAGGAAAAAATATGTCATTTTATAGTACAAGTGAAAATTCATAGTAAAACATGTGGGAAACTATTACATTATACAATTCAATAACCAAAACGAAGGGATAAAAAAGATTATAAGAATCAAAAACTTCCAATAAAAGGGAATACCTATGAAACCAAAACTATAAAAGTGGGTTTGGAGAACTTTGTGGAGTGTAGAACATTGTCCATCTACTTAAAAACTATAAATATTGTATATTTATTTTGTTCAACCCACTATTTTTTACATATAATGATTACTAAGACCCTAAAATCATCATCTTGATGAATATATGTGGAATTAAT
This sequence comes from Viscum album, assembly GCA_963277665.1. Classification (NCBI taxonomy): domain Eukaryota; kingdom Viridiplantae; phylum Streptophyta; class Magnoliopsida; order Santalales; family Viscaceae; genus Viscum; species Viscum album. Next base: position 1,880,617,058 of record OY728138.1, on the reverse strand, counting down.
AATAAAAACTTTTAGTCATGTGATTATTTTATATTTGGTATTAGGTTAATATGAAAATGATTTGTGATATTCTTTTTTAAAATCAATTGGTTCTCTACCTTGAGGAAAAATATATATATTGGAATGAAGAAGATAAATTTATTATCAACCAATGATATCATATAAATGCAAGGATGATTATTAACATCCATTACAAATAAATGATAAAATTTCATTCTTAATACTAAATAACATTACACTTTTGGATCAAATGGTTGGGGGACACAATATTTTGATAATCCTAATATAAGAAAAAATATATATAATTCCCAAGCTTGTAAGGTTGATAAATCTATTGAAGTTATACCCAAATAAATGTTTATCATTTAAATTCCCTTGAATATTTTCATTGGTATGCGATAATAAAAGTTCATGGATGTAGTTTTTTTAAGGGGGATGTAATGCCATAGATTTTTAGGATGTATGTAATTTTTATAAATTTTATTTTTATAATTATAACTTTTTTAGAAAAAAAGTATTTGAAATTGATTAGGTAATAAGTATTTAACGATATTAATTAAACTAACAATACTTAATTTATTCATTACTGTAACATTGAAACAAAATCACATAAAATTTGGTATTTCTAGTGATGGATTATTACTCAAAATTGATAAATACAACCACTACAATTACATAAGTTAATTGGAAAAATGTATAGAAAATGATATAATATTTAGTGCAAAGAAATATTCTTGATGATATTAAACCATTAAGATCAACAATATCCAAAAAACCGATAATTATGAAGAACACCAGGGAAGGATAAAGTAATGTGAAAATCTATAATATGAAATAATAATTGTGCCTTGTGATGTGTGGGGTCCACTCCCAATTAAGGGAGAATTTAACAGAGGTGCTTTCATTCTTTGTCGGCAAAAGCTTGGTGTGGAAATTCCTTGGATGGAAAGCACTACAGTGGGTTTTTTTGGCATGTAGCCAGTATGTAACATAGATAGTAGTGAGGCAATTTTTCAAGGGATGATGAACAAACCCTTTCTAACCTTTGAAATTAATGAACTTGATATCACTTAAAAAATAGGATTAAGATCTTGTGAATTTTGTAACAAAAAAGGAACATATTGTAACATTGAGTGATCCTTCGATGTTATTATCTGGAGGGAGTAACAAAATAAGGCCCACTTCTCCTGTGGACATTGGCACACTATCGAAACACATATATTTCTTCATGTTCTTCTGTTGTTTCTTCCCCGTTGGTGTTTATTTATTCACCACGAACCATCACTGCCCTAAGAAAGTGGTATCATAGGGTTTGAGTAAAAAATGGTGAAGAGACAGCAACACTTTCCAGTGACTGGAAAATTGAAGTTTCTTGAAAAAAAATTGAGACTAGATCTGCAAATTTAACAGTGAGACAATTCCAACCGCACAAGTGGCATCCCAAACGGAGCTGAACTGAAGGAGATAGGTTGGGTAAAAGTTTGGTCAAACTTTGGGTGCTACAATACCCTCGTGCTAGAGAATAATGAACTATTCATGACATCAGTTACATTCAGTTTACTTTCCAGCCAAAGTTCTAGCATGCCACATTAGTGTCATGTCAGCAGTTAATCCAGACTTTTGAAACTATTTTGGCTATATCTCGGCCAATCAAATCCCATTTTCAGAGATCCACGAGTTGATTCCAAGTATTTTGACCACTCCATCCAAATTCATAAGGTCAATTTTTCAAAATTATCACTCCATAAATGGACTAAAATACCAATAACATGATTAAACTTACTTCGTTTAATTGTGCCATTTAGAAACTGAAAATAGAGTACCTTTTGTATATTAAAGATTTATGGAATCCAGTAGTAGAAACCACAAAGCGAATTGTAGTATAAGTGGAGGAATCATCTACAGGTGGTAATCCTGATGAGAAGACATCATCTGGTATCCCTCCAATTGATGTGGAGTGGCTCGTACTCAATAAGAACTGTACTACTCAACTCAAACTGTGGATCAATAAGAGGTTATTCCAAAAATTTTCCAATGAACATGATTCAACTGTTCTTTGGTCAAAATTGGAAAATATTTATGCGAGGAAAACTACGCAGAACAAAGAAAAACATATATATCATCTTTTCAACATGAAATACCATCATGGGACAAACATATCAGAGCACATGAGAGAGTTCCAAGGTACTATTGATCAGTTGAATTCTATGAAAATAATGATTGAAGATGAGTTGTTGGAACTGTTGATATTGAGTACTTTACCAACTATGTGGGACACATTAGGTGCATCAGTCATTATTTCAAATCTAGAATGAACTATCAGTGTAGAGATGGTGAATTATGTAATGCTAAATAAAGAGTCACAAAAAAATGAAGAGGGTAATGAACCTAAAACAGAGGCTCTTATCACAAAAAGATAAGGGAGGTATAAATGGAAGGTATGAGACACTACATATTGAAGTGTATAAAGTTAAAGGCATAGTAGAGGAATCGGGATGATAAGACCCAAAATAATGATGTTGCAATTGTCAATAAGTAAATTGATATTGTTCAGAAAAATAATCAGGACATTCTATCCAGCCAATACTCAAAATGGGTGATCAATTATAGAACCTTCTCCCAATTCACCACTAGAATATATTTCTTCTCATATTACCGTTTAGGGAGTTTCGGACATAGGAATATTGGAAACTATGGTGCATCCAAAATTTTTGGTATTCGAATTTTTTTCTTGAAACTAATATTGGATGCAAGTTATTGTTAATGGATGTGAGGCACATTCTTGATATTCACCTCAATTTGATATCCACAGAAATACTTGATGATGAGGGATATGTTAGTTCCTTCAGTGATAGGAAATGGAAGCTTATCAAATGTAACCTGGTAGTTGATAAAATAAAGGAAGATACTTCTCTTTATATAACAGATGACAGACCTTGTAGAGGAGAAATTGATGCAGCCAAAAAAGATTTTCTTGCATAACTTTGGCACAGGAAGCTTAGTCATATGAGAAAGAGAGATATTAGAATTCTCTCTAGAAAGGAAATCTTTCCAGGATTAAAAGGTACAGATCTGGATACTATTGTTGATTGCATCATTGGAAAACAACTCATAGTATCATTTCATGGTTATATACCATTAAGAAGAGGAAATGTTTTATATTTGATTCATTCTGATGTCTTCATGATGAGAACTAAGATGATGGGAGGTGCTATTTATTTTTTTACCTTCATAGATGACCATTCTAGAAAAGCCTGAGACTTTTCATTGAAAACTAATTATCAAGTGTATGATTTTTTCAAGCAGTTTCATGTGAAGGTGGAAAGATTAATATTTCAGTGGTTAAAGTGTGTGTGAGCAGACAATATAGGAAAGTACCATGGTCTATTGTAGGAGTACTGTAGGAGTTTAGGCATTTGGTTTTAGAAAAATAGAACTGAAGACGCCTCATCATAATGGTCTTGTAGAGAGGATGAACAGAACAATTTGTGACAGAGTAAGATATATTCTCTCAAATGAAAAACCTCCAAAAACTTCTTGGGGGGAGGAAATGATGACCATATTTGATCTTATCAACCTTCCTCCATTAGTTCCACTAAACTAAAACATTTATCTAGACTGGTAAAGATGTTTCATATAAATTCATGAGAGTATTTGGCTATAGGGAATTTGTGCTTACCCTGAAAGATGGTCGGGAGAAGATAGATGGAAAAGGGAAGTAGTGTATATATTTGGTATATTATAATGAGAAGTTTGGATACTGATTCTAGGATCTTATCAGTAAGAGTATCATCAGAAGTATAGATGTGGTGTTACATGAGGATCAGACACTTGGAGATTTTGAGAATCCAAAAAATTAAAAAAAAAATTACAGTGTAAGGAAATTCTAGTCAGTCTAAAACTAGTCCCACCACCATCAGTACCAGCTAGCATGAGAGAGATATGTGAAACTGATGATACATCATTACCAAGTAATATATCACCATCTTCTAATATGACTTCATCATATGATATTCTAGAATAGATTCTCCTCAAAGAACAGTTGAGGAGATCAACTAGAGAACAACAACCAAGTCGTATATACTCACCACATGAGTATGTAATCCTTACTGATAGAGGAGTGCCAAATAGCTATGATGATGCGATCAGGAGTCAGCAGAAGATGGAATGGAAGAATACCATGCAAGAGGAGATAACATCCAAGCACAAGAACCATATATTTGATTTGGTATAATTCCCACATGGAAAGAAGACCCTCGAGAATAAGTGGGTGTATATAATTAAAGGAGAAGATGGTTGCTCACAGCCACCCTATAGATTCAGAATGGTTGTGAAGGGATTAGGTCAAAAGAAAGGTATTGACTATGATGAAACTTTTTTCTTCTGTGGTTAAAATTTCTTCTACCAGAGTTGTTCTTTGATTGGTGGATAGTCTGAACCTGGAAGTTCAACAACTGGATGTAAAGACTGCCTTCTTACATGGTGATCTTGATGAGGAGATATACATGGAGTGTCTAGAGGGATTTCAAGTGAAAGGAAATGAAAACCTGGTATACAAGCTTAAGAAAAGTTTATATGGTCTAAAATAGGCATTGAGGAAATGGTATAAAAAATTGGACTCATTCATGGAGAAAAATGAGTATAGGAGGAAAACTATTGATCACTATGTTTTCATCAAGTAGTTTTCTAATGTAAATTTCACTATCTTATTGATTTATGTCGATGATATGATAATTATTGGTAGATATATCACAAATATTGATAATTTGAAGAAGGATTTGAACAAGTATTTTGAAATAATGGACTTGGGAGATGCTACTCAGATTCTTGGTATGATGATTACTCCAGATAAAAGGAATAATAAGATTTATCTATCTCAAGAGTGGTACATTGAGAGAGTTCTTGAAATATTCAACATGAGCAAGGAGAAACAAATTATCACTCCACTTGTGAGTCATTTTAAGCTCACAATAAGTAATATTCAATCAACTAAGGAGGATAAAGAAGATATGGAAAAAGTTCCTTATCATTCAGTAGTTGGCAGTCTTACATATACCATGGTGTGCACCAAACAAGACATTGATCACGCTGTTACAGTAGTGAAAATATTTTTATTAGATCTAGAAAAGGGTCATTGAAAATCAGTCAAATGTATATTTAGGTATCTATATGGTACATCCAATCATTTTTTAGGTTTCTGAAGTGAAAAAACTATTTTAGAAGGATACACAGATGCAGATATGCCTGGAGATTTAGACATGAGGAAATTCATATTTATTTACCTGATATCACTTTCATGGGGAGAAGACTCGTGGAAATAAGAGATTTAGAAATGTGTTCCCTTATCCACCATAAAATCAGAATATATCAGGGTCACTAACGGCTGCAAAGAGATGATTTAGATGAATATGATTTTATAGGAGCTATAACAGAATCAGAAGAATTATATTCTCTATTGTTATAGTCATTGATCTATTCATCTCGTAAAGAACCCAACATTTCATTCCAGGTCTAAACACATCGACATGTGAAATCACTGGATCTAAAATGTGATGGAGAAAATATTTTTTTAATGTTGAAAAATTTCCACAACAATGATAATGGGGCAGACATGATGAAGAGGGTTCAACCGAAAGAGAATTTAGATGCCTGGAAGGAGATGGTGGGACTAACTTTTACCCCAAATTGGACATGGGAGGATATTTTTGGGGGTCACTCCCAATTAATGGAGCATTCAACGGAGGTAATTTATTTTTTGTCGGCAAAATATTGGTGTGGATATTCCCTGGATGGAAACCACTATAGTGGGTTTTTCTTGAAACACAGCCAATATGGAATGCAGCTAGTGGTGTAGCATTATTTCAAGGGTTGAAAAACCAAACCTTTCCAACCTTTAACACCAATGAACTTGAAAGTACTTATAAAATGGTATTATGATTCTATGAATTTATAAAAAAACTTCTATAGCACTATGTTTTCCTCTAATGTTATTATATGAAGAGAGTAATATAACAAGGCCACGTTATCCCATAGATGTAGGCACACTTCTAAACCACATAAATTTCTTCATGTTCTTCCATTTTTTCCATCCTTTTTTGAGTTTATTTATTCACCACGAACCTCTACTGCCCCAACATGAAGTGAGAGTAGAATAGGTGGGAAATTTTATAAGTATATATATATATATATATATTTGTGTGTGTGTGTAAATAAAATCTGGATATTATAAATATGTTCATGGGAAATTTTGCTATTGCATATGCATCCAATAGGTAAACTGAAGTCAGGTATTATGTTATAGGAAATTTGAAATAATTTACCCCAAAACCAAATAAAAAAATGATACTAAAATATAATATATATATGTTTTTATATTTATATATATGTGTTACGTTAAAGTATAAATATTATTATAATTAAAATTTTATATAACTTATATATAAAATTAAAATAAATATTTCAATAACAATGGACTAGTAAAATTAAATTTTAGAATATAATTAATTAATTTTAATGTTATTTATTAAAGAGTATTTAATATAAATCTAAATTATTCAAAAAATTATATTATTAAGTGTTGTATATTTTATCATAATAAATTAAATTTAAAACTTTTAAAATATAAATATTTTGACTTTATTTGAATTATAAATTAATATGAAATTATATTAAGAACACTTAATGTTTAAAAATGATTTTTTTCAATAAAAGAAGTTTATATTTATTTTTTGTATTTTTTTTCTAAATAGAAATACATAATTTAAAGAACTAAAATATATATAATTAACATTATTTTTTATCTTATAATATCAAAATTACCTTAGAGTTATTTTTTGTGATTTTTCTAAAATAATTGTTTTTTTGGTTAACAATGAACAATACCATTCTTATAAATATCATGAATTTTATGAAATTATCAGTATATAAGTATGACTTATAGATTAATGAAAAACTTTTCTATACTAAATATATATATTATAACTGAAATTAAAATTTTTTAAACATTTTATTTTGTTTGAAAACCTATATTTGATATTTTAGAATTTAAGTTACTTTTTATCTAAAAACAATTTTTCATAAACTATACAGTTTTTCTTATAAAAAATTATTTTTTATCATTTTAGAAAGTGTATCTAAAAATTTGGATATAAAAATTTTAATTATAGCTTCCATATTTTGTAATAATTAATACTTTATTTTTAGTCAAAAAATATAATTTACATACGTAAAAATTAGTAACTACAGTAAAATATAAAATAGTAAATATATATATATGGATAAATCGATTGAAACACATTAAAAAATGTTTCTAATAAAGTGTTTGAAAAATTATATAACAAATCAATCCTTAAAATCCTTTATTTTACATTTTGGATCCATGTGACATGTAAAACATGTTCTCTCTTTATATTAAGTTGAAATATTTACAGAAATGTCATTTTGCCATTTATAAAAGGGGACTTTCACCAACCATACTATAGCACTAAAAAATCATTTACTATTGGAAATATTATCATATTAATTCTAATGGAATCCAATTTTACCTACATAAGTTTCTTTTCAAAATATATTGGAAAAATCCTATATTTCCAAAAATTACTTCTACAGAATGGTCAAAACTAACAAAGAAACAACTTCCCACTCTCTAATTTTTCACTTATATATATTTATCATTTAAACATATATTACCAATTATGACATGATATCTTCATTATTACCCATATAATTAAAAAATTTACCTTAATGGGAAATACATTATCTATCATTTCCCTTCTTCCTATAAGAACCAAGAAAACATCAATCGTGTTTAGGTTCAGACTACCTCCCCCACAACGTAATATTTTTTTATACGACATTCATTGATGATACTAATTTTAAACATAATGAATATATATGAAAATTATATCCTATTTTATATTATTAATGTAACACCCCAATATTTCATAGTATGTTATTTCTTCAAAGTAATTCAATAACTTGCACAACACGCAACACCGAGTTCTAGCGCACCACGACTTACCAAACTAGCCGTTCAAAAGCAGTTATGAATAGTATTAACTGAATTTTGAACTTTATATAATCCTTATAATTTTAGAGTCCATATTATGAGTTTCTTAGACATAATTTAATAACTAATTCATTTTTTTCGAATAAAATATGTATTTTTCAAAAAAAATGCACTTTTACCACCTTTTAATGGTGAACCCTTTTTTAATCCAATATTTGAAACTTTTATATGTTTAATATGACAAAATAAACTTCTTCTTTAGAATCGGGATGTAATAATTTAGTTTCAATATATTTTTGGTGTTTTTCAGAAAACTTTCATATTTGGGTGAATAGTTAAAAATACTATATTTTAACTGAAAACAAATTTTTTAATCAAAATAATTTATAGTGTTAAATTATAAACATTAATGGATTGGAAGTATAAATAGATTTTATTTTTACCATTTAATTGAATGTTGGTCATAGTAAGTAATTTCACTTTGAAATTTGTCATAAACAAGTGTCAATCTTTTGATAGTTATTACTTCTTAAAAATACGCCTTTTGGTTTTGACAATGGGAATTAATTTTAAATATATAAATTAAACTTATATGTTTTTAATTTGATAAAATAGACTTAATTTTTGAATTTGGAATATCAAAATTTTCTTAGGGTGAATTTTTGGTATTTTTCTGTAAACATTCAATTTTTGACGAATAGTGAAAAACACTCAGTTATTGTTTAAAACTGACTTTTTATTTAAATAATTACTTATTTTATTTAAATTTATTTTAGGATAAAATAGATACATAATACCTATATAAGTTAAATTTAATTCATTGGAGTCATTTTATAACAATTTTAGATATATAAAAAATTTATTGAACTTTTTACTGTCTTTTACCCACCTCCTATGAGCATTTAAAAATCTACATAAAACATAATTTTACCGCTTCTGTGAATTTAATTTCAAAAATATAAGAGACAAGGTTGATATCAGTAAGTAAAATGTGGTTTAATAGGATAAAAATAATTTTTATGAATAGTACCTTTTGACTTTTATTTACCACTGGTAAAAGTAAATAGGGTAATTAAAGGTAAAAATGATATTATTATTACCCTAAACATGTCCTAATTCTATTGGATAAGTGTAATTAAGAAAAAACATCCTTAGAGTAAAATATTATCCTTTAGGTCCACCTGGATTAGATTAGGAAATTTATTATTATTAAATTCAAAGAAGAGTTAAAAGTGTTAAATTCAAAGTTTAAAAACAAAACCATATTTAATATAGAGTTATACATAAGATAAATTAGACTATAAATATTTATTATAAATATAAAATGATTTACTACCTAATGGTATCTTATTTATAATTTTTAGACGTTAAATAATTAAATTTATTTATAACACAATGATGATGCAGTAATTACTGTATTAATGAAAGATTAAAATAATTGATATTATAAATATCCAAATAAATGTAATTTTAGAATTTTTATGAATTAAAATACTTTTATAGGTTAATATGACATTTTAGGGTTGGTTAGATTAATTTTTTTTGAATTAATAATGTTGTTATTAATTTATATAAAACAAAATACCAAATAGTGTCAAAATTGACATAAAAGTGTTTTTAAATAAAATATTATGTTATTAATTTACATTCTATTAATAAAAATCTAAGGTTCAGAAAAAAGACATATAGAATGATATTTTTATCATTAATTAACCACTTGGGTTTCTTTTGGAAGTATATAGGATTTTATTAACCAAATAATATAAAAATACAAGAAGACACGGTAAAAGTTAAACTATTTAACTAAGAGTTAAATCCAAAATATATGGTTAAAATGGTAACCTAAACTTGTATAAAACATATTGTTTGGGAGTTTTTAGACCCATACCCACCTTAACCATTAAATAATTTATTGTGTATCCATTAGAAACCGAAAATGATTTAAATATAAAATAATATTTCATTCTTTTCCTAAAGTGACCCTCACCTCTCTTATAAAAGGGAACTTCCCCTTCTCTTAATTTCACACCTCCAAAGCCTTTTGGATCAGCCAATTGTAGCCCAAATATCACCCCAAATTTCCTCCCTTTATCCTAGAGGAATTCCTTTGGTCATAAAGCTATCCTAAAGAGCCCTTTTGATCAAATCAAAGGGAAGAACCCGGAAAAGAGGTAAATATTTCATCACATCTGTCAAGTTCTTTTCTTCTTCCACTTCCTCTTTATTTGTTGTTTCCATTATTAAATAATAAATCCAGTATATTCTATGTACTGTGATGTTATTATATAAATGGTACAACCAAATTCATTATTCTATCCATCCTATAAATGACAAAGTCACTATACGTGTGTGCGTACGGATTACCGTCTCAACGTTGTGGTGTAGTTTGTTATTCAAACACTTCATTTTTTGGATGGGTATGATAATGAGTATAACTGATTTAAATAAGAAATATAACATGTTAATGATTCTTTATATATTATATACCATCTAATTACATAAGATTTTACCATCAATATAATGATATTGTCGCTCGTGCGTACGTACGGATTACTGTCTCCACGACATGATGAGATTCATTTCCACATTCACCATTCAATGATGATTATAAAATAAATATCATTAGTATATAATATATGAAATAATAATGATACTATAGATATATATGTGTGTGTGTTTAATTACATATATCTTTTTCAATTAGTTCCGTTCAACATGATTTGAAAACGGAAACAACGTTTATGCGTACGTATAGACTACCGTCTCCATAAACAGTGTTTTCTATATCATATATATGTCTATTATAAATATTTATATTCTAAATATATATGATATATAAATCAGGTTTTACATTTTGTAAGTATTTATATCTGGATCTAAGGGATACAATCAAGAGTAACAAGTTAAAACACATACAATAAAGAAATCAATTATTACCTGAAATGTTAATTTAACCTAGAAATTATTATTAAATGGGTAGTATAAAGTCATAAATGAATAATTTATGATTTCATAAATATTAATATGGTTCTGTTATAATTTAATAACATACTACGGTCTTCATACAGGAGGTTAAACGTTCCCTCGGCTAAAGGAAAGTGCAAGCTAATGGTTAATTTCACAATCTCTTTATTATACGAGGTTGTTTTTACTTAAGTATCTACTGGGACATATTTATTATCCATGTACATGTTTCATGAAAGAGTTTATAAAGGGATTATTTTAATGGAATTTTTTACTGAAACATCATTTTAAATGTTTTAAATATTTATTCTTCTAAATCATTCTCATTAATGTCCATGTTTTCAAAATGGTTTTTAAGGATTTATTTATATAGACATGAATGTTTTTAAAATGTTAATTCCTTTCAGAAGTTTCTAAAGTGGTATGAGATACTTTGATTCAAAAATTCCTTTAAATGTCTTCCTTTCTAAATTTGGTGACTTTTAAATGTTTTCATGAAAAATGGATATTTTTCTCAAAGAGTTTTACAAATCATTTTCATCTATGTCAACATCCTTTTATGGATTTTAAACCTGTTGGAAGTTGATTTATTATGATACAAATCATTAATGTTGTATAGAAGGTTTTGTGATATGTTTGACTATTAATGTGTTATTTTTATACCATTCATGGTTTTTGAATAAATTATTGAAATTTCGTATAATAGTTTTAATATGAATGTTTATATTATGTTCAAACCTTTTCATGTGAGGAATGAATTGGACTTAGTAAGTGACGGGTGGAGCCCACTATAGCTCATTGATGCTTCGGTAGGTCTCATGAGACAAACTAGTGTCTTGGCAGAAGGCCTTGACAAAATATTATTTTTAGTCTTGGCACAAGGCCATGACTATGTGGTTATGAAGTCCGTCATTATGCATTCCATCATTATGAAAGTGGCTATTGATATTTCATGTGATTATTTGACTAGTAGAATATCCATGTAAATAAGTAAATGGAATTATTTTTTTGTATATTTTCCATATTATTCTGATGTTTAATTTTAAAAGGATTTTTTTAGTCTTATACATTGCCTTAAATTTTTATGCTTATTTATGAAAGTTTCCACTTTATTGTTTTCCTTACTAAACATCTGAGCTCACCCCTTTCTTGGTTTTAATTTTCCTAGGATTCCAAGAACTGTATTATGAGTGATAATAAGGGTTAAGATAGGGTACTAATGGCATTCTCAAAGGACCATTTATGTTGTGTTTTATTTGCCAATGTGTAATGTAACGTTCATGTATATAATCTATTTTCTAAGACTGCTAAACTGACCAGTCTTTCGGGGCATGATTCCTTGTAATCATGCTAATGTATTAACATAATGCACCAACATTGGGTAACTTGGGTTGGGGCATTACAATTAAATGATAAAAAATATTACTCTTCTCACTATTCCATGGAAAACAAAATCAACATCTATATGTATGTGGGGAATACTGCCTACATGGAATGGTGTATTATGTCTCTGATTTTTTATTCTCATGACTTTTTATATTTTTTATTATGGGATAAATAATATTTTTATTAAATTACTAATGTTCTGGTAAATCTAATTTGAATAACAATAATTCATATTATCAAAAAAAAGTTTCTTGTAAATTTAACCTTGTAAAACAAGCATACCAAGAGGGAAAACAAATTATCCATACTATGTAATAATTTCTTATCCATTAAATCTAATCCTAATTCTCTTAAATTATAATATATAATTATAATAAAACCCAAATAATGTCATTATTCCAATTTTACAATGATATTGTAACTAAATCACCTCAAAATAATCCACTAAGATAGGGTAAGTTCATGTTTAGATCCATTTAACCACCAAGTTGAAAAATTCTATAAAATATTATCATGGGTGACAATAAAAAAAATAATGATAATATATGATATAAATAAGTAAATAATTATTTTTTTTTGTTTTTTAAAAATAAAATTAATATAAATATCATTAATTAAGATACTGATGTCTATTAGTTAAAAACCAAAAAAACATGAACATTGTCAAATTAACCTTTGGGGATCATAACCAAAAATCATATAATTAAATTATAAAATAAAAAATAATTATAAATCATTAATTATAGTGCCTTTTTTATCGATAAATAATGAAAATTTGGATAATAAAAAATAAAAATACTGCTATTATGAAACTGGTTTAAAACGATCTAGACTACTCACACCTGATATTGAAAATGGAAAATAACGAAGTGATATTCATGTAGAGAATTATCCTATATTAAGTTAAAAATAAAGTTATATTTATGAATAATATTATCAAATAATTGATCTAGAGAGTAATTTTTTTATAAAGGTGGTTAGAGAACATTCTACTAGGACGCAATACAATGTATAGTGTTCTTGTCTTTGATTTAATTTCATGAGACATGATTCATATTGTTCACCAAGATATCTTGGATATGATTTCATTACTACATAATGTATTTCTATCAAAATATTTATATAATTTATGGTGATTTAAGGTTCATATCTTGTTCTCTCTTTAAAAGTCTTTCGATTCAATGAATACCAAGGTCGTAAGCTTCTTTGTTAACTCAACTCCCTTAATTAAGTTATAATTATTCCTCTTAAACTTTTTTCTTCCATGAATTTTTTCTTCTACCTTAAGAGTTTTATTCGAGGTACTTTATCTTCCTATCTAATGGTAAAGGACCTTTTAATTTATATATTTTACCTTGATAAAACTTTACTTCCAAAAGGTATATAATTTTTTAGAACAATTATCATCCTTTTTAATGAAATTTCCCCTATATATCAGTATTTTACATTCCCATCAATGTATTCCTTTATAATTGGAAACATAATTATGATTAATCCCATTTAGACACTATATTTTTCTTATAATCTGTTAAATTGAAAGTTTTTTTTACTCTTTTTACAATGTCTTTATTCAACAAATTAATTTCAAAATATTAGAAAAGGTTTTCTATCCATTAAAATAAAATGTTCTATATTCCACAACAAATTTCATTTAATAAACATTAACTCATTTAAAGCAATTATTATTGAAGTCTATTTCTCAAAAAACATAATTTTGTATAGATATTTCAGTTTTCCTTTATGAAAATAACTTATAAAAGGACTCATAACTTTGTCTTTTTGAGATAATGTTATAAATGTTTTTCAAAATATCATCTTAATATTATTTCCATGTGAACATATATTTCTTATACCTTTGTCATTTTATTTAAAACTTATTCCTCACATGATCATGACCTCTAAAATAAATTTTTTTTCTCCTAGATTTATAAAATATTTCCTCTAAAATTATTTCAAAATTTCAAGGAAATTTTTTATTCAAAAATTGGTTTTTATAAAATTCATAAAAAGTGTTTTTAACTTAGTTTTTATCCTTTGATATATGTTATTATTGATCATAGATATTTATCAAATGATACCATCAATCTTATTTCTATGGATTTGTATGTAGTGTTTTTACTTAAATGATATGATTCATCACTATAATTTTCTTGATTAACCATCCATCATGAATATTAACTTAGCTTTAAATTCCTTTTCTTCATAAATACTTTATATTTCATTAATTTTATTGAATATAGTTGTTGACGCTCCTTTCGTCACAGAATCTAAAAATCAGAAAAGGGGAATATATGAGCACAAAGTGATTCAACCTTTGAAGAAAACAACAAAAATCGACAAAGGGATGAACAAGGAAAACTTTGCACATAGACCGTGCAAGTTTCCTTCATGGTCGCGCAAGTGGAATTGCGCGACACAACTTGGCGCGCAAGTGACTTGCGCTACCTAATTGATAACCGCCTGGTAACCGCCCGGGGTCTTCTCCTGCCTATAAATAGACCCTGTAGTCCCCCCATTCGAGAGGATCTTTTTCCAGAAACATGGGTTGAAGATCCTGACGCCCAAGTCTCTTCTCAAAGCTTCCGGAACACTTCTAAGGTAATTTCTTACCTATAATGGAAGATCTAAAGAGAGGGAGGAAGGTCTAAGTGTTGAAACTCATCAACACCTGCGCGCCTGAGTGACCAGCCCTTAAGGGAATTGGTCACACTTGCGCGCCGCCTTACTCCTTCGATAGAACTTTCACGTACCTTTTCTGGAAGAACCTCAAGAGGATTCTAAAGGATTTAATAAAGAGTCACTCAAGTATTTCAATGCTGGTTGACCGTCGCACAAGTACACCACGTGTCGCGCAGGTATACCTGCGCGACCAATACTTGCGCGCCCACGCAGTACTTGCGCGTCTTCCAAGACTTGCACACCCCTTCCTTTTTGGGTGCCTTTCTTGCCCATTTCACCCCTCTTAAGCCATTATACTTCCTTTTCAAGATTCAGTCTTCAAGAAACTCTTCAAAGCCATTTATGGCATGATTTCTTGATTGGACTTCCTTATCTGAAAGGAATTCTGTGGAATATCTCTCAAAACCTAGTGATTTAAATATCCTTATGTCACTAAATATGGAGAGTTCATTCATTCAACCTTATCCTTTAAAATGAGAGAATCCTTAACCTGGGTCTCCTTTTCAGGAATAATCCCCAGTAATAAGTCCTCTAATATGGGCATCCTCCTCCGGAGTAAGCCCCAAACCTTAATCCTTAACCTGGGTCTCCTTTTCAGGAATAAGTCCCAGTCATAATTTTGGGCTTCCTTCTTAGGAGTAAGCCCCAAGTCCCCTAACCTGGGTCTCCTTTTCAGGAATAAGTCCCAGTCCTAAATCTTGGGCTTCCTTTTCCAGGAATAAGCCCCAACTACCTTAAATTCTCTTTAACCAGTCCTAATTTACGTTTGATCTGGGATTCCTTCTCAGGAGTAAAACCCAGTTATCAATCCTCTCCTAATTTGGGTTTCCTTTTCAGGAATAAATCCCAAGTTAGAGTATTCAAATCTCCATAAAGCACATATACCTTTATGGACCATGTTCCTTGATTTTCTCCCTAAAGTAAATCCTCTGGGCAGTCATACATACATAAGCCCCAAACCATTTCTTCTGATTACATATTTCATGGCTCAATTGTCTATTTTATTACTAATACCTCTTGTTTCTCACACCGAGCATGACTCACGTGAGATGAGAGGGCAAAAGTAATTATGACTTCCAGCTTTGAGCCATCAATCATAAACATCATACTCTTCCATTCGAACTACGTGGGTTCTGATTCCTTTTCCAAAACAAAGGATACGTAGGTAGCCCATATATGGGTTCGATCCCAACTCAGAAATAATTCATGTCCTTCTGAATGACAATAAACTTAAAGTGCCCCACTGAGTGGCTTTAAAACCAGCCTGGTCATCATAATGATCACGAGACTTTTATATAAATGTTTTGAAGGTTACCATTGACCAGGAATCTCTAAATAGATATAGATGATTCTCTATTTATGAATAACCTCGAATACATATAAAAGATTCTCTAAATTTCTTACATATTTAATCATTGATTGTCAAAATTAAAGGAAAATCTCATTTTATACTTGGTAATGTAATAAGGATTCACGAACATAACTTAAATCTATAAAGAGAGTCCCGGAATAGACAATAATTCCCCTCAAAAAGGTGTGATGAGTCCGACCTCCTATCCTCTCGACCAATGCAAATTCATAAGCCTCATCAGTCCACAAGATAATGAGCGCCTAACTTTGGAAAGTAGGTCCAAATGGATGTGGAATCATTGGATGTTTCCGGTTCTACGAACAAACCCGTTAGAAACCAATCGGAATGTTTGAATCTCCCATCCAGGAGGTCATCCCCGAATTCCGAGGGAAACAAAAAAATGGTGAACCCGACGTGAATCTTTAACCAAGTAAAAATGATTTTTTACTTATTTGTTAAGCCCCTATTTAAAACTCAATAAGAGGGATAACAAAAACAATCATTGACATGTGTGCTCATCCAAAGGATGAAGTGGCTGAATTTTATCTTGATTACGTCTGTTATATCAATCAGGCACTCTTTTCTAAGATCTTCTGTATTTCCATAATGGCTGCTCTCAAATTCACATCTGTGAATACTGCGGCTGCAAATACCACTGCTGTTATTCCTACTGGATCGTCATCCGCTCAGAGGATGACATCACCTACTCAGCGTCTTCAACACTGGGTATCAAATGCTCTGGTTAAGGAGTACCGTCAACACGGTACCATCCCAACTTTGGCGGCTGCCCGACAGGTCCTCCAAGTGAACAAATCACATAGATCGTCCGGACAACGACGACCAGTGATCAAGTGGCAGGCGGTGCTGACTACCGTCTCCAACCGTTTCGGGTCGTTATCCCCGGAACACAATTTCCATTTGCTCCCTTACTCTGAATAAGTGAATGAGCAGGTCCCTCAGGGCCTTAATTCAAAAAATCAGGAGTCCTTCCTGAGGGCTCCCATCAACAATCGCCGCCAGACTCGTGCGGCAGTGCGCCCTCAACATGATGAGGGTACTGACTCTAGGCATTCAGCTCAGGTTCCTCGAACCCGAGCAGGCAAGAAGAACCGCCAAAGACGGAATCTGGTTAACAATGGGCAGGTTTTCATCCATTCCATCTCTGGAGAAGTCCACCAACCTAACTTGGTGGCGAACAACGAGCAGGCACACACACCTATCCGTTTTAATTCCGATGTCCAGCAGACTCGTCTGGCAGCATCACGCCAATCCCGCCAGGCAATTCCGGTGGAGTACTATAGGCAGGAACCTACACCTAATTATACATCATCAGTTAGTCCGCAGCCTCGCCTGACTACATATGATGGATCTCGTCAACTGCGTTTGGCGAAGTGTAATCAGCAGGCACATACACCTGCTAGTACTAATCAAGCCTACCAACAGTCTCGCTTGGTAGCGCACGGAGAAGTCAGTCGGAAAGCTCCGACGACAAACAGAAGGCAGACTCAACTCTCTGCCTCCACACTTGAGTACTGTCATGATTCACTGATAGGAAAAGGAGGACAGGAGCAGGCACATACACCTACTCCAAGCCCGGAATGGACGTATATCCCCGTTCCGGCGGCTGAAGTCACCAAGCATATTTTGTCAATGGTGAAAGAGCAGAATAAAATTCCTGGTCATATTATGGATGCTTGCCAGGATATCATAACAGCTTCAGCATCATCTCAGGGAAAGACACATAAATCTATCCCTAGCAATGGAGTGACACATCAACGATTCACTCCGAAACAGACACACACATCTGTTCCAGTCCAAGAGGGTAATGGGGAATACTCCCACATATCATACAGACAACCAAGTCGGGCACAAACACCTGATTTGAGTGGAGATCGTCAGCCTAACCTGACCATCTTTCCTGATCAGGCACATACACCTGCTCAGAGTAACCACTTTCGTCAACAAGTGGTTTCCAAAGTGAGTAAGAAGGCATCTAAGAAAAAGATCCGCCCAGCATAGTCAGGAGATCAAAGGCCAATATGTAACAAGTCCTTGCTCAATGCTGGAGTTCTTGAAGCCCTCGGACATTTATCTGTTGTAATTCAAGATTCTACTCCCTCAGTTCCCAATAACGTGAACATTAATTCTGAAAGTCTTCAACAGACACATCCTCATGAAGTCTTGCTTCATGAAAATTCGGTCAATCCAAAAGTTTCTTCTTCAGATGAGAGCCACAGGAACCCTCTGTGTGGTCAGAAGATCAAGGATCAAGAGATATCATCTTTTGTTGTAACCCATTATGGTGGTCCTCTCCATGATGATGAATTTCGCTGCGAAAGTCTTCTCTGCAGTAGTGATTCACATTGCCTGGAAAATACTCCAGTGGACAATGTAGTGCCGAGAAATCCCTCTTATCTTGAGGCACTTGCAAATGCGAAATCAGTCATGTCTGATGCTTTATCGCTAGCAGGTGAAATACTTTCTCAATCAGAAGATAGCCCAGGGTGTAGGTTATTCTCAGAACCACCCCTAAGTCATGCATCTTCTAGTTTGATCAATAATCTCTCTACCAATATTGTTGAATCCGATGAAGCAACAAGGAAACACCAACTCTAGTCAAAACAGGTAGAAGAATCTTCATTTAATGATAAAGAGGAAATGCTGAACATGAGGAAAAAACTGGCGAAAAGTGAGGTACCAGCCATGTTTTGGCCTTTGGCTGACTCCTAGTATGATATTCCAATGATGTTGATGGAAGATGTAGTCCATGATATTCGTCTCAACATATTGAAAACTTTTTGTCAATTGAAGAAGAAGGTATTATCTTATGATGAATATGAAAATCATCTTAAGATAATAGAAGGGTACAACGTCAGATTGATTTGGCATCTCTATCAGTCTCTCGGTATCTGAAGGCTGAAAAGCAACAGAAAACCCTTCAACGTTCATGCCTTGGTGCACTAAGAAAATTGCGTCAGTTAATTGCTAATGCTCCATCTGGTGTTCATATCAGAGGATGGGGTGTTCATGGAGCACTACATTTCACAGTGCTTTCCAGTCAGCAAAGCCCGCCGAAAATGGTCTCATGCAATTTTATTGCCCATGGCCGGGCACAGTCAATGGGCTTTGTTCATAATCAAAAGCTTGCTCAAGAACAGGCTTCAACTAGTTCCTCTCAAAATCAAGCATATAGAGAACAAGTTGTTGAATTGCTCCTACATCAAGCAGGCTAGAATATTGCACAAGCCTCTCGTATGGAGCAAACACATCATCAAATGACAAAAGTTTTGGAAATCATCCAACGGTCTATTAAACCAGGTGATAAAAGTGGATACAGGCTAATGCATCCAGCTAATTTCCAAACTAAGATTCGCAAGATCAAGAGAACTTTTAAGAAGGTCTTAGACATAGCATGTCAAGAGCCACCCCAGCTTGTCAGACTGGGGACTCCTTTAACCCAACCCTCAGAGTCAACAAATGGGATTCGAGGAGTTGAGCGGAAGCAGCAGTAACATCCCCAGTTCTCGGGACTGGGTACTCTTTCAAATCATCAATACCCTTCTCAAAGAATATCAGTCTTTTCTCGATTGGGGAAGAATCCCCAAGAGGAATGAAGAGACAAATCATCAGGAGATTCCCTCCAAGTTATAGCTCGTTAAGAAGTTCCTAAATGATTAAATCAACAAAAGGCAATGTCTCATCAAAGACATGAAAGAAGACAATATCACAGAAATGTTGATAGAAGGGATACGATGAATTATACATCAATCAATGTCATCAATGCCGTTGTTGCTAATCCACCAGAGGAGACTCACTCAGGGGACTCAGATGAAGAGCATCCTGCTCAAGAAAATGTATGCGCCGATACAAATGAAGAAGGTGTGCGTACACGAAGTCAAAGGATTACACAGAACCTAGGTAATCCACTTCCTTCTCTCCAAAAATTATCCAACAAAGGGAGGGGAAAGAATCAGGTTACATATCCTTCCTCTGGAGAAGGTCAATCACTCTCGTTAGAGCAAAGGTTTGCACAACAAGTGAATGAAATGAAAGAATTAACAAGTTTGAATGCAGAACTACTTCAGAGTAGTCTTCTTCTTAAGAATGCTGAAGTCCGATAGCGGAAGGAATTTGTTGCAGTTACTGAGATGGATCAAGAATATCCTCCTTTATCAGTACACCCTTAGAGGTCTAATCCCGTGGGTCAAGCGCAACAACGGTTGGCAGTGCTACCATCAGTTGCAGCACCAATCACCATGTCTGTCCAAGCTCCATTCATTGCACCTACCCAAGACCAAATTCAACCTGATGTTTCTCAAAAGTTAATAACTACTATTGAGTCATTAACAGCTCGTTTAGAAACTATGGAAGGGAAACAGGCCAAGTTCAACCAGAAAAGAAAGTTTACCCTGAATGGGTAGTTCTAATTTCTCCTCCATCTAGTTTTGGAAACCCTGTTTTCCCTACTTTCAATGGATCAGGCAACCCTGAAAAACATTTGACGCATTACGTGTCTTGTTGTGATCCTATAATGGGAACTCCAGAGTAGAAAGAAGTAGTGAAACTCAGATGCTTCATGCGAACCTTTCAAGGACCAGCATTTGTCTAGTATACAAAGTTGCAATCCCGGTCAATCATCGGATGGGAGGATCTTCGTCAAAAATTCCTTCTTCAGTTCCGCTCAACTTTTCCAAAAACGACAGTTTTCGATCTTACAAATTGCAAGAAAAGGGAGAATGAAAGTGTCTCTGATTTAATTGCTCGCTGGAAGGGATTAACGTATTCCCTGAGTTTAGCACTCCCTCAGGAAGAGATTTTTCCAATCTGTGTGGAAAATTTGCATGAAGAATTATGCACGCCATTGATCCCTGTGAAATACACAGGAGGGTTTCGAGACCTTACTTCAATCGCTCAGTAGATTGAAGATTCCCTTATACAGGATAAGGTTAAATCTCGTGTAATTCCATCAGCTCCAGGAAGGAGAATGGGTAAAGCATAAACTGCTACAGTTATGCTTAAACAAGCACCTGTACCTATTTCTACTTCAAAACTTTCATCTTCTCGAAGGGCTCCACCTACTGAACGCCAACAACAAAGGCCGTTTCGTCCAAATGATCAAAGAGATCAACGATGAAAACAATTTGAGGATTTAAAGAGTAAAACATACTCTTTCCGAAGTGAGAAAGTTCCTGGTTACTTCATTTCAGCTCTGGAAAATAATTTGGTTCAATTACCAGTGCCCAAGAGGCCAAACAAGGAAGGAGATGAAGACCATCCCAATTATTGTCCCTTTCATCAAATGTTGGGGCATCCCATCCAGGAGTGTTTTGTCTTTAATGACCTCCTGCAAAAGATGGTCGACTTGGGACAAGTCAAGTTGAAAGGTTCTTCGACTCAGGTAGCATGTGTTACTGCTACAGTTCCAGAGGAGGAAGGTGAATGGCAAGAAGTCAAAAGCAGAAATGCACAGAAATATGATGATTGGATGGTCAGAAAAACAATCAGTCAGACTCATTCCATTTTGCAAACACAATTAAAAAAACCAATTGTGACTTCTGCCATGAATATTGTGGTAAAACCCTCTTTTTCAGAGGGAAAGTCCTCAAAGAAATGGTTGGATTCAAAGAAGGAAAAAGAATCAGAAGAAGATGAGTATGTGTTAAAGCCTAAATTATCTTTGACTCTGGCAGACTTTATGCCATCTACTTCAAAACAACGGGCACCGCCCCATCAAACGGCATAGCCTAAACATGCTAGTCAGGAAGAGTCTTTATTAGACGAAGAGTTAATCGTCGGTTCTGTTAATATGATTCAATTAGCAGATCCGTATTCCAGTCGTAATTTCAATTTTGATAAGTCTGAATTCCCTGTATCAAATAAGGGAATCCGAGGAAGTTCCAGAGGTTCAGGATACAGGGGAAGACGTGGATCTTTCTGAAGCCACTACTCCAATTCTACCCCTTCTAGCACTGTGTATGCAGCAGAAACTCATGGTAGATCCCTTGAGCGAGCTCAAAAATAACAAGCAAGTTCTTCTGCCAATAGTCAACTCAGTCTTGGCACAGTTATCTTGGAAGACCGATTGAAAATTCCATCTTCTTTATCTCAGCAAGTAAATGGATCTAATCGGTCTAATCTTCCAAAACCAAGGATGTTGCAAACTTTTATCCCAATACAATATGCATCAGATTCCAAGCATCTGCTTCCAAGGTACCTGCTAAACCGCATATTCCTTTTGGGAAACGCATACCTCTAGATCAAAAGTATGATATATTGAAACACTTGGCCCAAGTACCAGCCAAGTTATCAATTTTGGATGCTTTGAATCTGTCAAAAGATCTTCGGGAAGCACTCATCGAAGCTTTGTCAAGTCCTCGGGAGTTTGAAGCTGAAATTGCTGCAGCTGAAGTCTATCACATAGAGAATAATCCTGCAGAATGCCATGCAGTGATATCTTTTAATGATAAATATGAAGATGATGTTGTTCATGGGAACATAAAACCTTTGTACTTATCTGGCAAAGTCAATGGTGTAGATATCCGAAGAGCTTTCATTGACAATGGTTCAGGAGTCAACCTCATGCCCATCCGTACACTTCATCGATTGGGCCTCACGGAATCTGATTTATCTCCTTCTACCATGATGTTACAAGTATATGATAAAAATTAACAAGAATCACTAGGCGAAGTTACACTCAGAACATATTTTGGAGATCTTGTATCCAATTCGGATTTCATGATTGTTGATCAAGACTCAGCTTTCAACGTCTTGCTTGGAAGACCCTGGCTACATCAGCATGTAGTTATTCCTTCATCATACCGTCAATGTCTCAAATACTATTTCAATGGTCAAATTGGAACATTGTATGGTGATAAGACCCCGTTCAAGACATGTGAGTCTCAATACATTGAGGCAGAATTTTATCACATGAAGGGAAGGGAAAAATCTACAATGAAGGAAATTACCAAAGTTAATGCTCCATATGGTTTGGAGAAGATTCCAATAAATCCATTTACACATGTGAGTACAGATTATGTGTTACCTATCAGTCAAATTGACGAAATAGGCCCAAATAAAAATACTCTTATGGAAAGATCCATAATGTCAATTATGGCAATTGAGCTAGAAAACATGGGAGAAATTGGTAACCTACCAAACAGTGATGAAAGCACAAGTGGTGACGTCTTCATTTCATCTGCTGAAATCCAATATGTCTATACTTCGCCAATCAGGCCAGAAGAAGTTATAGCAACATCGGAGGTGAATAATGATGTCAATTCTCAATCCATCATCTCCTCTTTATTTCCCAAAGAAGGCCCTTTATCATCAATAGGGTCGGAAATGGAAGCTTCTTCTTCAAAATGTGCAAATTTTAGCATCTCTTCTGATCATGAAAATTTCGTTTTTTCATCTACTATGCAAGTAGAAACGGAAGAAATACCACATGATGAAGAGGAAGAGGAAGATCTTAGAGATGATTTTCCAGCATTTGAAGAAGGTATCTCTACCACTGTGGATGAACTCAGAGAAATAAATCTGGGTACAGAGAAAGATCCACGCCCCACTTTAATTAGTGCGGCCATGACCCTTGAAGAGCAATAAATGTATACTTCTTTTCTAAAGAAAAATAAATATATTTTTGCTTGGAACTATACAGAAATTCCTGGGCTTGATCCTGATATTGCTACTCATCATTTGGGTTTACCAAAAGAACATCGAGGATTTAAGCAAGCCGCGAGAAGAACACACCCAGCCTATGCTTACAAAATTGAAGTTGAAGTGGATAATCTGATCAAAGCTAACTTCGTTAGAGAAGTTCAGTATCCCAAGTGGTTGGATAATATTGTCCCTGTAAAGAATAAGAACAGAAAAATTAGGGTTTGCATCGATTTCATAGATCTTAATCGGTATTGTCCTAAAGATGATTTCCCAGTTCCGATTACAGAACTCTTAATTGATGCGACGGTTGGCTATGAAGTACTTTCCTTCATGGATGGATATTCCGGATATAATCAGATCTGAATGGCCCCAGAAGATGAGGAATCTACAGCCTTTAGAGCCCCTCAAGGTGTGTTTTGTTACCGGGTGATGCCCTTTGGTTTAAAGAATGCAGGTGCAACATATCAACACGCCATGCGTCGTATCTTCAAACCTTTCTTAGGGAAGTTTGTTGAATGCTATGTAGACGATTTGGTGGTCAAATCCAAACAACGTTCTAATCACTTGGCTGATTTTGAAGTCATATTCCACAAGCTTCGACAACATAATTTGAAGATGAACCCCTTAAAATGTTCTTTTGGGGTAACCTCAAGAAAATTCCTCAGCTTTGTTGTACGCCATCGTGGTATTGAATTCGGTCCTGAGAAGACCAAATCAATCCTTGGTATGTCACCTCCTCAGAATTTGAAAGAATTAAGAGTACTTCAAGGACACTTAGCCTATATTCTGCGTTTCATCGCCAATTTGGCAGGAAAAAGTTTACCCTTTACCAAATTATTGAAAAAAGGAGTCACTTGCCAGTGGACTGAAGAATGTCAAGAAGCGTTTGATGTTCTCAAGAAATACCTCTTGAGTCCGCCAGTAATCTGTTTCGCACGGAATTCGGGGATGAACTCCTGGATGGGAGATTCAAACATTCTGATCGGTTTCTACCGGGTTTGTTCGTAGAACCGGAAACATCCAATGATTCCACATCCGTTTGGACCAACTTTCCAAAGGTAGGCACTCATTAGCTTGTGGACTAATGAGGATTAGGAATTTTCATTGATCGAGAGGATGGGAGGTCGGACTCATCACACCTTTTTGAGGGGAATTATTGTCTACTCCGGGACTCTCTTTATAGATTTAAGTTATGTTTGTGAATCCTTATTACATTACCAAGTATAAAATGAGCTTTCCTTTAGTTTTAACAATCAATGATTAAATATTTAAGAAATTTAGATAATCTTTTTTTATATGTATTCGAGGTTCTTCATCAATAGAGATTCATCTATATCTATTTAGAGATTCTTGGTCAATGGTATCCTTCAAAACATTTATATAAAAAGTCTCTTGGTCATTTATGATGACCAGGCTGGTTTTAAAGCCACTCAGTGGGGCACTTGAAGTTTATTGTCATTCAGAAGGACATGAATTATTTCAGAGTTGGGATGGAACCCATATATGGGCTACCTACGTATCCTTTGTTTTGAAAAAGGAATCAGAACCCACGTAGTTCGAGTAAGGGAGTATGAAGTTTATGATTGATGGCTCAAAGAAGGATGTCATAATTACTTTTACACTCTAAGCTCATGTGAGTCATGCTCGGTGTGAGAAACAAGAGGTATTGGTAAAAATTATACAATTGTGCCATGAAAGATGCAATCATAAGAAATGGTTTAGGGCTTATGTATGTATGACTGCCCAGACAGATGAAAGTTTAGGATTCGCTTTTAGAGAGAAAATCCAGGAACAGGGTTCATAAAGGTATATGTGCTTCATGGAGATTTGAATACTCTAACTTGGGACTTATTCCTGAACAGGAAGCCCAAATTAGGAGAGGGTTGATAACTAGGTTTTATTCCTGAGAAGGAATCCCAGATCAAACGAAAATTAGGACTGGTTAAGAGAAATTAAGGGACTTGGGGCTTACTCCTGAAAAGGAAACCCAAAATTTATGACTGGGACTTATTCCTGAAAAGGAGGCCCAGGTTAGGGAACTTGGGGCTTACTCCTAGGAAGGAAGCCCAAGATTATGACTGGGTCTTATTCCTAAAAAGGAGACCCAGATTAGGGATTAAGGTCTGGGGCTTACTCCTGAGGAGGATGCCCATATTTGAGATTGGGGCTTACTCCTAAGAAGGATGCCCGAAATAAGGGACTTGGGGCTTACTCCTAAGAAGGATGCCCAAAATTAGAGGACTTGGGGCTTACTCCTAATAAGGATGCCCAAAATAAGGGACTTGGGGCTTACTCCTAAGAAGGATTCCCAAAATTATGACTGGGACTTATTCCCGAAAAGGAGACCCAGGTTAAAGATTCTCTCATCTTAAAGGATGACGATGAATGAATGAACTCTAAATCTTTGGTGACATAAAAATGTATAAATCACTATGTTGTGAGAGATATTCCACAGAATTTCTTTCAAATAAGGAATTCAAATCAAGAAATAATGCCATAAATGGCTTTGAAGAGTATCTTGAAGACTGAATCTTGAATAGGAAAGGTGAAATGGCTTAAGAGGGGTAAAATGGGCAAGATGGGCACCCAAAAAGGTAGGGGCACGCACGTCTTGAAAGGCGCGCAAGTCTTACGTGGGCGCGCAAGTACTGGTCACGCAGGTATACCTGCGCGACATGTGGGGTACTTGCACGATTTTCAACCAGCATTAGAATACTTGAGCGACTCTTTATTAATCACTTTAGAATCCTCTTGAGGTTCTTCCAGAAAAGGGACGCACAAGTTCTATTGAAGGAAATAAGGCGGCGCGCAAGTGTTGATGAGTTTCAACACTTAGGCCTTCATTCTTCTCTTTAGATCTTCCGTTCTAGGTAAGAAATTACCTTAGAAGTGTTCCGGAAGCTTTGAGAAGAGACTTGGGCATCGGGAGCTTCAATTCGAGTTTCTGGAAAAAGATCCCCTCGAATGGGGGCCCACAGGGTCTATTTATAGGCAAGAGAAGACCCCGGGCGGTTACTGGGCGGTTATCAGTTAGGTCGCGCAAGTCACTTGCGCGCCAAGGTGCGTCGCGCAAGTCCACTTGCGCGACAGTGATATAACTTGCGCGGTGTAGTTGTTGTTGATCCTTTGTTCATGCCTTTGTCGATTTTTGATATTTTCTTCAAAGGTTGAATCACTTTGAGCTCAGATATTCCCCTTTTCCGATTTTTAGATTCTGTGACGAAAGGAGCGTCAACAAAAGTCCCCCCTCAGAGTTGGATCCGAAGAGAAATGAGGATTTGACTCTGAGGAAATCAAATCCATCCAAAGGAAAAGGGGGCGCGCAAGTCTTCAGGGCACAGAGGGCGGCGCACAAGTTCTCTCCGCGCAGGCCTTGAGCGCACTGGGTACGGCGCGCAGATAGGCCTCCTGGCCAATAAATACAAGGCTTCTGGCCGTGTGTAGCATCTGATCCCGAATTTCTCGAGCTATCGCCGCGCAAGTCTTCCTCACCACGCAAGTCTCTTTTTTCACTGTTCCCTTGCTGCCGTGCTACTCTCAAGGTAATAGGTCTTGCGCGGTGATACATGCGCGACAGAAACTTGCGCGGCACATGTAGCACTTGCGCGACATCTCCATACTTGCGCGCCTTAATGCCTTTGCCATTTTTTTGAATTATTTCACAAAGTTTGTGAAAAATTAATTCATTTATAAATTAACTTATTCAACTCTGTGTGCAGAATTAATGGCTCTTAGACCTGGATTAATTGATGAACTGGCTAGCAAGCGGATAGATGATATGATGGACATCATTGGCCCTGATTATTATACTGTCAAAGATAGTACTCTTCCAAATTTGGCTATGTATCTGAAGAAATATCATCTCAACTTTCCTCATTGCACTTATCTACCTTTGTATGGCTATGGTCATCTACAAGAAGTCATTATTCCAGAAGTAAAGAATTATCTTCCATTTTCGTGGTTTCAGAATTATACCAACTTTGCTTCAGCAAATATCTTAGGTGGAGGAGTATTTCTAACTGCTGGAACAGTGGAGAAGGCCTATGTGATGCATCATAGCCCTTGAACACCAGATCTGAATAAACATACACCTGAGCTTCAACCACATTGTCATCCTTCGATCTTCCGAAATGCTCAGATGGATCAATCCAAAGGCTGGAAGAAAAGCTGGGACTTCCGTCCTGGGGGAGGTGTGAAGACAACTTGGATGTGGGCATACTGGGTGCGACAGACCTACGCAGAGTTTATCGAGGATCTGAAGAGAGCTGCAATATATGGGGATTTCTGGGTTGGGAAAACATATGTTTACAGACATGATAACTTCGTGCCGGAGATACTCAGCCACTGGAGCCCAGCAACTAACTCTTTCCATTTGACTCATGGAGAAGTAGGTATCAGTTTGTGGGATGTCCACAAGATCTCAGGGGCTCCAATTTTGGGTGATATGTATGATGAATTCATTCCTCCCAAGGTGACTTGGAATGATTCAGAGAAGACTCCTGCTTTAGCTGGAGAATTATTTAAGATATTCCACAGGCTCAAGAGTTCAGAGACCTCATTAACTCATTTTAGAAAATATATTCATCCGGAAGAATGGATGAATGTGTTTCTTATTGAGAAGAAAGGGATGGAGCCAAAAGAAAAACGATCCAAGAAGAAGAAATCCAAGGATACCAGGCCCAAACGTCCTACCACCTGTCCAAAACCTGAGAAGAGAGGAGCTCCTGTCACATTCTGGCCAACTCTAGAAGCAGGAGAGTTTAAAAAGTGGGGATATGAAGTGAATCAAATAATTCCAAAGAAAACTCGTCTGGCGGGTTTCTTGGCAATGTGGCTAAGTTTTTATCTCTTGCCGGTCAGGGATTCGAAGGGAGGCGTTAGGCCAGGGACCTTCGTCATTGCGGCAAAGTTGGCTGAGGGAAAAATGGTTGGGTTAGCTACCCCCATTTTAGCAAAGATTCACAGGAGCTTACTTCATGTCTTCCTGGGTAAATCTCCTTTAATAATAGTGGGACCATTCCAGGTTTTGTGGGGATGGATCGCCACTCACTTCAAGACTTACAATGTACAGAATGGATTACAAATTCCTGGAAGCTCTTTCAGACCGTCAGTGCAAGAATTCTCTGGAATTGCTCCATTAGATGTTAATGGTTATGACATGAAAGTAAGGCTGAGAATGTTTAAGGAATTCAACTTCTTTCCCAATGGAAGTCTTCCATCCAGGCGGTTTGTTGATGATGGGACATCCCATTTGGATTTGAGGGCATACATGCTAGCTTGCAGGGATGGCGTGTTAGTAACCTGGATTGATGGAGAAATAATATGTGAGGCCTATGATCCATATAGATTTGCACGCCAATTCAAATGTTTTCAACAGATTGTTGTATCCCCTCCGGTACATGTCAGGTTAGAGCAACATCCGATGGTTTCTTGACAACTATGGCTGCTGACATCAAGAGAGAAGACTGGGACAGTATTTGATCTACCAGTTGAAAAAGCGGCACATAATTTGACTACATTTTATGCCGAACACTGGATAGCATCATACCCCAAAGGGATATTGAATCACCCAGTATATCAAGTGGGAAAGAGGAAGAGGACTGTAGAGAAAGAAACCCTTCCTCATGAAGGTGACGCTTCCCCACCTGAAATAGGTTCAACAGACTCTTCTTCTAGAACTGATTCATCGGATTATCATGATGGGGATGACGAGGCACAACCGGCAGCAAAGCGGTTTCGTGCCCGATATAATCCTCCAGCCAGAATTAAAAGACCCACTCCATCAACTCCTGGTGAGTTATTTCATTGTAGTAATTTCAATCACTACTACTTTATAAAGTAATAAGTCTTATTTTCTTATTCTCTATCTGTAGCTGCAGAAGCTGGGAGGAAATTAAAATCAAAAATTGTAGGACCTTCCTCACAGCCTTTATATCAAAGACCAGAGGCTGTTCAGCTATGGCAGAGCTTATACTGTGGTACTGAGACCACCTGGCTGGATTTTTGTGAGGGCCTACAACTTCCTGGAATAGGAAATCTTGTAGCTTCTAAAAATATTCAATACGGAGATAACCACAATGAAGTGCGAGCTTACATCAGAGAGCTGGAAATTCTCATATATGCCACTGATGACTCGGTTCCTATCACCAGGCGGGTGAAGGAAATGATTGATCGTGGCGCCACTGAGGGGGATGGTGGTTCTGGAGATGAGGAATGGAAAGAGTACGTGGCTCCTGAAGATGTAAGTTCTCTTTCCTTATTTTCTTTGCAACTTGATTTCAGTTGAAGCTTTGTTACTTAAGGAAGTTATTTTCTTCATCTCGCAGCTTGCAAAGAAAGGAACTGGGGTTCCTTCGCCACAGTATAGCCCTGGTGGTACTGTTATCGGGGCTGCTACTGATTCTCCTCGCGAACCAGGAGAGATATCTCCAGGCCAGCAGGCCATGAATGAGGCGCTGGACATAGCCTTATATTCTCCAATCCAAGTGCCTATAAGGGAGACCACTGATACTCCAAAAAAACAAAAGAAGCAAAGGAAACGAATAAGGAAATCCATAGCTAAACGTTTCATTAGCAGTGGTAAGTCATTCGAAAAATCCTGATCTTATACCCATAATCATATGGTTACTAATATTTCTGAGGATTGAAGGGGCTTCTTCAATTTCCCCCTTGAGGGAAGGGACTGATCCTCCTTCAAAGGCCTTTGAGGGTGCTGTAGAACAATCACAGACCCAAGCTGACATGGTTGCTCCTGGAGAAGAGCTAGCATCTATTCCCAGTATCCCTCCTACTACTGAAGATGTTGTCCAGGGTCAGGGGTTGCAGGACATAAGTCGGCAAGAAGATGTAGAAAATGCTCCCATTGGTGAGACTAACCAGGATTCTGAAATATCATTGGATGAAATGATGAACCAAGGAATGAATTTTGAAGAATTTTATGATCATGCTAAGTTGTCATGTGATTTAGAAGACCTTGGGCATGATTTCTACCCTTCACCCAAATTTTTTATAAAATTTACACTTCTAACCATGACTAAAAACAATATGCAGTTTCTTCCGTAGAAGCTGCTGAACTGCCAATGCCTGAAGAGGGTGTGGACATTGATGTCAACCCTACCATTGCAGAAACATTAGCTCCAGTAGAGCTATACCCAATAAACCCTCCTAAGACCCATCTTTAAAATCCTGTTGAGACCGGGAAAGATGGGGAGAAGTCTTCTCAGGTTGTTGAACCATCCGTGGGTAAGGGATAACAATATTTGTGATTGTACTTTATTCGCAAGACAATCTATTCCTTTGTTATCCTTTGAAGCTGACTAAATCTTTCAATTAATCATGCATGACCATCAACTGCAATGACTAGATCCGGAGGTGAGGCCTCAGCCTCTGCCCCAACAGGAATTGAAAGTGAAGAAGCACAAATCAGGGGGGAAAAGCAGGACAGGGCACTTCTTTAAGTGCACTAATTCCAGATTACATACCCCCCTCTGACGATGATATTGAATCAGATCCAGAGATGCTTAAAGCGTTCAGCTTTTCACGACGTAAGGCATGGAACAACATATGGAACATTATATCTGGGGCGCCTTTAGAAGGGCTACCATTGAAAATTCCTCGATTGTCATCCCAATTTGTTATACTGGGACTTGGTGGTTTTGGGTATGAAAAGATCCATGCCACGGTGAAACAGATCATTTTCAGGAGGGAGAAAGCGCAGACAAGTCGCGAAGATTTGACCAGAGTGAAATTGTTAGTCAACATAGGCGAATTTGAGGCAACGGTATCCCAAGCTGAAGCTGATTATGCTGCCAAGATGAAGGATCTGAAGCAAAAAAATCAAAGAAAAGGTCGTCCAGCAGGTGAAACTCTAGCAACAGTTAGATTCTGTTACTGGGAAACTTGATCAGCTTAATAAATCATTGGATGAAACTCATATGAATGGCATGAAAGCCATCGCAGATGCTAAGAAGGCACTTCAGCAAGCTGAAAAGAGTGAAGCTGGTCAAGTTCACGAGCTTCAAGTAACTGCTAATAATGCTCAGGATGCTATACATCAAATGAAGACTTATGTTGACAATCTTCTGTAATTCTTGAAAAAGAGAAGAGACTCTAGTCTGTGGATGTCTTTCTATCTCCTGTGTATCAATGAAAAAACACTTTCGTCTTCAATCATTTGTACATGCATTCTTTCATTACCTGCTTCAAATTTACTTAAGCCAATGGGCCTAGTAAGCATAGTTTGATTTTTTACTAGGATTATTACAAATAACCCTACAAACTTTGAATCTTTTAATTGTTCAATATTACCTAAATCATACAAAAATGTATATTTATTGAGATGGAACTTGACTTTTATTCAGAGTTCCTTCATCTTTTGTGGGCAGTTTAAAGTCATGCATGTCGGACATAAAGGGGCTAATGTTTAAGGTCGAAATAGCTTTGACCAAAATGGATTAAAATTGATTCAATTCCTTGACAATTTATCTGAAAACATATTACCATACTCAAGTATGAGAGAAAATATGTAAACTATGGCCTAAGAATATTTGAATCTGAGGAATGATATGAAAAAGAGCTAGAAGGCATTAGAAGAAGTAGTTTCCAAGAATGAAGTTACTATTATTTAACAAAACCCGTTAGGGGGTTGAAATATGCAGGGCCACCTAAGGGCATTGGCTGCATGGTCAAATAAACAGTATCTTTCGGCTGACAAGTCTGTTATGTGGACTGTTTATGCAAGGCCACCTATGGGCACGTGCTGAATAGTCAGGCGAAAGAACTCTCAAAAATTTACTTTCCTAGTGCTAAAAGCCTGTGAAAGTTTATGGAGATTCAAATTTTCTAAAGTATAGAGTTTGTTGTATGGAAATAGGTACTTGAATATGGAGAAGATATTTTCAGACAAGATTATCGAAGAACTGGATGAATATCACTCCTACGAAGGTCTGACCCAAACGTAGGGAAGAAGAATAAACCATAGACTTGAATACTTTCAGATCATGAAAAAGGATATGGGACAAATATGTTAAGGATGGCTATTTTTTGTGGATCCCTACATACTGTCGTTTAAGACAAATAAGGACAAAAGAGGCATTCATCCCAAGAATGAAGTTACCATTATTTAACAAACCCGTTAGTGGGTTGAAATATGCAGGGCCACCAAAGGGCATTGGCTGCATGGTCAAATAAATAGCATCTTTTGGCTGACAAGTCTATTATGTGGACTGTTTATGCAAGGCCACCTATGGGCATGTGCTGCATAGTCAAGCAAAAGAATTCTCAGAAGTTTGACATTTTTGTGACTAGAAGTCATGAAAAGGGTTATGAAGATCTGAAAATATTTAAGGTTAGGATTATAACACATAAAGATGGGTATTGTCCAATATATATAGAGATACATAGGTCAATGATAACCATAATCATGTTGTGGCTGGGTCCTGAATTGAAATTTTGGACTTCACTACGTATCTCATAAGAATGAGAATCAAGCCATACGTAGTTCTTGAAATGCAGTTTAACGTCGTGCAGGACGAAAGTATTAGATATCTTAGTTTAGGGTCATAGAATTCGGACCATAATAATGAATACAAAGTGTGTGTTTTCATGAGGACTTTTCATCCAAGGGACTGAAAGTGAAATTTGGGGTTAGGCCCAAGAGACTTAGGGAAGGATTCGA
The DNA here is from genome assembly GCA_963277665.1 of Viscum album. Lineage (NCBI taxonomy): Eukaryota > Viridiplantae > Streptophyta > Magnoliopsida > Santalales > Viscaceae > Viscum > Viscum album. Next base: position 1,880,583,335 of record OY728138.1, on the reverse strand, counting down.
GGGATACTTGAACGTTCCTACGTATCCCATAAGGATGGGAATCAAGACCACGTAGTTCTTGAAATGCAGTTTAACGTTGTGCGGGACGAAAGTATTAGAGATCTTAGTTTAGGGTCATAGAATTCGGACCATAATAATGAATACACGGTGTGTGTTTTCATGAGGACTTTTCAGCCAAGGGACTGAAAGTGAAATTTGGGGATAGGCCCAAGAGACTTAGGGCTGGAGTCGAGGGATACTCGAACGTTCCTACATATCCCATAAGGATGGGAATCAAGCCCACGTAGTTCTAGAACTACCCTTTTTACAAATTTGGTTCGTACATGTGAAGGGTGAAAGGGGACTTTAGTACAACGATGGTTTAACCAAAGATAAAAAGTTTAGGCATTGCCATGTATGCACGTAGTCTTTTGAAATGAAACATGATTGAAAAAAATCAATGTCAAATAATAGTTCTCTCTCAAATGAGGAAATCAAAGAGTATTGAAGTTTATTGTCGTACCAGAAAAAAGTGTTGCATAGTTTAACATCATTTAACAAGGACGAAAGTGAATCAATGTAAAGATATTGATTCTAGGGGTGGTTTCATGAATCAACATCATATGAGATGGTGGTGAACCGATGTGAAGAGATTGTTTTTGGGCTTGAACCCTGGGAGGTTGCCTACATACCCAGCCTGGAGGGCAAGGATCAAAGTCCGTGTAGTTCAATTAAAGAATGAATTAATGATCAAGTTGTTCCTGGGGACAACGATCTAAATAAAATGAAATAAAATGTTGTTGGGACTTATACATGGTTAGCGGCCCAAAGAGAGTGTTATGGTTGAGGTTTTCTCTAAGATCACGTGAGTCATACTCGGTGTGAGAAACAAGAGGTAACAACAACCTTAACGATGCATAGTTTAATGTCATGTAGGACATATAAAGGGACTATGCAGTTAAAAGTCTTGCAGTTAGGACTATTGGTGCTGCGCAGTTTAGTGTCATGTAGCAGGGACAAAATACAGTTTAATGTCATGTAGGACGTATCATGAATTTTCTGTACAGTTTAGCGTCATGTAGTTAGGACGATGAGGACAATAGAGTTTAACGTCATGTTGGACGAAAGGGGGACTGCGCAGTTTAATGTCATGCAGTAAGGACAAAATAACACACCATTTACGTCATGTTGGACGCATTGGGGATTTTTTTTCCCACATTTTAACGTCATGTTGGACGAAAGTGCGAATAGTTTAAGGTCATATGCATGGACTGTGGATGGTGCAGTTTAATGTCATGATGGACCTTTGATGATTATATAGTTTAACATCTTTCCGGACGTAAGGGACTTTTATACAGTTTAGCATCATGTAGTTAGGACATCACAGTTTAACATCTTGCTAGACATAAGGGACTTGCAAATAGTTTATGGTCATATGCATGGACCAGGGATGATGCAGTTTAAGGTCATGTTGGACGGTTTAGGGAACTTTTTCACAGTTTAACATCGTGTGGGACGAAGTTGCAGTTTAAGGTCATACTGGACCATTACTGTATAGTTTAACGTCATATAGCAAGGACGAAATGGTGTTGCACAGTTTAGTGTCATGTTGCGGGGACAAGTTCTTTTTTTCTACAGTTTAACGTCATGTTGGACGAAAGTGAAAATAGTTTAAGGTCATATGCATAGACCGAGGATGATGCAGCTTAAATTCATACTGGACTAATGCTTTATAAACCAATTGTAAGAATCTTGGTTCTGGGGACCATATTTTGTGTTTATACAAAATATTTCTTCAGAAATCTGGCATTGGTTGGAGTCGTGATGAGTTCTCCATCCATTGAGATTAATGAATAAGCTCCATTGGAGTAGACCTTATGTATTGAATAAGGTCCTTCCCATTTTGGTTCAAGCTTGGGAGGCTTCTTTCCTAGTATCATTGGTGTTCTGAGAACTAATACCAATTCTCCCTAAATGAATGAACGAAGACGAACTTTTTTGTTAAAAGCTCGTGCTATTCGATTCTGATAGATTTCCAAGTAGTGCAAAGTGCAAAATCTTTTCTCATCTAACTATTCCAATTCATTCAATCGCTTTTGGGATTGCTCATCTGTAGATAACTGATCAAAAATGGCTACTCTGAGTGAGGTCAATTGAACTTCAATTGGCAAGACTGCTTCTGTTCCATATACCAACAAATATGGAGTTGACCGCGTTGCATTGCGGGTGGTAGTCCGATAAGCCCATAAAGCATGAAAGAGTTTATCAAGCCAGGACCTCTTATCTTTATCCACCATATTTTGCAGTATATTTGAAAGAGTCTTGTTAAAGGCTTCTATTTGGCCATTGGCCGCCGCATGATACTGAGATGAATGGTTGGATTTAATATTGCATTCTTGATACAATTTATTCACCTCAGAAGAACAGAAGTTGGTGTCGTTGTCCGTCAATATGGTATGAGAGAAACCAAATCTAGAAATGATGTTAGACTTGATGAAGCTAACAATGCATTTAGAACTGACTTCTTTGAGAGGTACTACCTCTGCCCATTTGGAAAAGAAATCAGTAGCAGTAAGAATGTACTTAAACTGCTTGGCCGTAGCTGAAGGGTAAGGTCCCACCACATCCATTCCCCATGTGGAAAATGGCCACGAGTATTTAGCTGTATGAAGCTACTCTGGAGGTTGATGAATGAAATTGGCATGTACTCTGCATGAATGACACTTCTTTGTGAAATTAACACAATCGTGTATCATTAAAGGCCAAAAGTATCCAAGCCTTCGAATTTGATCAGACAATCTATGTCCAGACTGGTGGGCACCACAGACTCCTGCATGCACTTCTTTTATGATAGCCATTGTCTCTTCACCATCAATACATCTTAAGATAACTCCATCAAAACCACGTTTGTAGGTAATTTGTCTAGGTGGTTTGGGCCATCATAAAGAGTAAAATTGACCACACGTCGCCGGATTTGTTCTTTCTCGGCTCTATCAAGTGGAAGTGTTCCATTTTGAAGGTATTCCCTGATAGGTGACATCCATCCTATAGTATGACCATACGGTTCAGGAATGGGACTAATTTCATTCATTTCCTCTGTTCTGGCTTGAACATAAGGTGAAATTGCATGACGGTGGGCAATACTGATGGTTGTCTCATCCCGATTTGGATCTGCTAGAGCTGTGGCTATATTAGCCAGTGCATCAGCTTGAGCATTTTGTGATCTTGGGACATAAGAAAATGTCGGTTCTAAAGGGAATTCCGCCATTAACTCTCTGACGTAATCATACAATGGTATTAATTCTTCTTTTCTGATGGCATAATCCCCATTAACTTGTTTGATTACCAGGTCTGAATCACCTTTCACCTTTAAGTGATTCACTTGTGCTTGAAGCGCTAACTCCAAGCCTGTGATAAGAGCTTGGTATTTGGATTCATTATTGGTACCACCTTCCCACAATAAAAAAGAATAAGGTAACAATGCCTTATCTAGAGAAATGAGTACAATTCCTAAACCAACTTTGTTGAATTTAGGATTTTCCATTTTCTTCCCTATTGGACTTCTGGAAGCACCATCAAAATACATTTCCCATGTTTGAGGACTCTCTTGAATAGAGAAAACTTCCTCATCAGGGAGTTCAATATCTGAAGACGTGTCTTCCACTGAAGGATGTTCAGCCAGGAAATCAGCCAGAGCTTGGCCCTTAATTGCCTTTTGAGATACATACTGAATGTCGAACTGCTGCAAAATAACTGCCCACCTTGCTAGACGTCCTGTAAGAATTGGACGACTAAGGATGAATTTGAGTGGATTATTGCGAGATACCAATTAGACCTCGTGATGTTGTAGGTAGTGTCTCAGTTTATGAACTGCAAAGATTAATGCTAGGCATCACTTCTCAATACTTGAATACCGGGTTTCTGCTTCAAGCATAGTTCTACTCAGATAGTAGAGGCTATTTTCATTCCCAGCATCATTCTTTTGAGCGAGAAAGGCACCCAATGATCGCTCTAGAGTTGTCACATAGAGGATAAGTGGTCTACCTTCAACAGGTGGCATGAGTACTGGTGGACTCAAGAGGTATTTCTTGAGAATATCAAATGCTTCTTGACATTCTTCAATCCACTGGTAAGTGACTCCTTTTTTCAATAATTTGGTAAAGGGTAAACTTTTGCCTGCCAAATTGGCGATGAAACGCCGAATATAGGCTAAGTGTCCTTGAATTCCTCTTTATTCTTTCAAATTATGAGGAGGTGACATACCAAGGATTGATTTGGTCTTCTCAGGATCGACTTCAATACCACGATGGCATACAACAAAGCCGAGGAATTTTCCTGAGGTTACCCCAAAAGCACATTTTAAGGGGTTCATATTCAAATTATGTTGTCGAAGCTTGTGGAATATGACTTCTAAATCAGTCAAGTGATTAGAACTTTGTTTGGATTTAACCACCAAATCATCCACATAGCATTCAACAAACTTCCCTAAGAAAGGTTTGAAGATACGATGCATGGCGCGTTGATATGTTGCACCTGCATTCTTTAAACCAAAGGGCATCACCCGGTAACAAAACACACCTTGAGGAGCTCTGAAAGCTGTAGATTCCTCATCTTCTGGGTCCATTCAGATGTGATTATATCCGGAATATCCATCCATGAAGGAAATTACTTCATAGCCGACAGTCGCATCAATTAAGAGTTCTGTAATCGGAACTGGGAAATCATCTTTAGGACAATACCGATTAAGATCTCTGAAATCAATGCAAACCCTAATTTGTCCGTTCTTTTTCTTTACAGGGACAATATTAGCCAACCACTTGGGATACTGAACTTCTCTGACGAAGTTAGCTTTATTCAGTTTATCCACTTCAGCTTCAATTTTGGAAGCATAAGTTGGGTGTGTTCTTCTCGCGGCTTGCTTAAATCCTCGATGTTCTTTTGGTAAACCCAAATGATGAGTAGAAACATCAGGATCAAGCCCAAGAATTTCTGTATAGTTCCAAGCAAAAATATCTTTATTTTGCTTTAGAAAAGAAATATACATCTCTTGCTCTTCAAGGGTCATGGCTGCACTAATTAAAGTAGGGCGTGGATCTTTCTCTATACCCAGATTTATTTCTCTGAGTTCATCCACAGTGGTAGAGATACCCTCTTCAAATGCTGGAGGAGCATCTCTAAGACCTTCCTCTTTCGCTTCATTATGTGCTAATTCTTCCGTTTCTACTTGCATAGTAGATGACAAAACTAAATTCTCATGATCATAAGAGATGTCAAAATTTTTACATTTTGAAGAAGAAGCTTCCATTTCCGACCCTATTGATGATAAAAGGCCTTCTTTGGGAAATAAAGAGGAGATGATGGATTAAGAATCGACATCATTATTCACGTATGATGTTGCTATAACTTCTTCTGGCCTGATTAGAGAAGTATAGACTTGTTGGACTTCAGCAGATGAAATTAAAACGTCACCACTTATGCTTTCATCACTGTTTGGTAGGTTACCAATTTCTCCCATGTTGTCTGGCTCAATTGCCGTAATTGACATTATGGATCTTTCCATAAGAGTATTTTGATTTGGGCCTATTTTGTCAATTTGACTGATAGGTAACACATAATCTTTACTCAAATGTGTAAATGGATTTATTGGAATTTTCTCCAAACCATATGGAGCATTAATTTTGGTAATTTCCTTCATTGTAGATTTTTCTCTTCCCTTCATGTGATAAAATTATGCCTCAATGTATTGAGACTCACATGTCTTGAACGGGGCCTTATCACCATACAATGTTCCAACTTGACCATTGAAATAGTATTTGAGACATTGATGGTATGATGAAGGAATAGCTACATGATAATGTAGCCAGGGTCTTCCAAGCAAGACGTTGAAAGCTGAGTCTTGATCAACAATCATGAAATCCGAATTGGATACAAGATCTCCAAACTGGGTTCTGAGTGTAACTTCACCCAGTGGTTCTTGTTCATTTTTATCATATCCTTGTAACATCATGGTAGAAGGAGATAAATCAGATTCTGTGCGGCCCAATCGACGAATTGTACGAATGGGCATGAGGTTGACTCCTGAACCATTGTCAATGATAGCTCTTCGGATATCTACACCATTGACTTTTCCAGAAAAGTACAAAGGTTTTATGTGCCCATGCACAACATCATCTTCATCTTTATCAGTAAAAGATATCACTGCATGGCATTCTGCAGGATTATTCTCTATGTGATAGACTTCAGCTGCAGCAATTTCAGCTTCAAACTCCTGAGGACTTGACAAAGCTTCGATGAGTGCTTCCCGAAGATCTTTTGACAGATTCAAAGCATCAAAAATTGATAACTTGGCTGGTACTTGGGCCAAGTGTTTCAATATATCATACTTTTGATCTAGAGGTCTGCGTTTCCCAACAGGAATATGTGGTTTAGCAGGTACCTTGGAAGCAGATGCTTTGGAAGCTGATGCATCTTGTATTGGGATAGAAGTTGGCAACATCCTTGGTTTTGGAAGATTATACTGATTAGTTCCATTTACTTGCTGAGATAAAGAAGATGGAACCTTTAATCGGTCTTCCAAAATAACTGTGCCAAAACTGAGTTGGCCATTGGCAGAAGAACATTCTTGTTATTTTTGAGCTCGCTGAAGTGCTCTACCACGAGTTTCTGCTGCATACACAGTGCTAGCAGGGGTAGAATTGGAGTAGTGGCTTCGGAAAGATCCATGTCTTCCCCTGTATCCTGAACCTCTAGAACTTCCTCGGATTCCCTTATTTGATACAGGGAATTCAGGCTCATCAAGACTGGAATATGGATCTGTTAATTGAATCATATTAACAAAACCGAAGATTAACACTTCATCTGATAAAGACCCTGCCTGACTAGCCTGTTTAGGTTGTGCCATTTGATGGGGCGGTGCCCGTGGCTTTGAAGTAGACGGCATGAAATCTGCCAGAGTCAAAGACAACTTAGGCCTCGATATATACTCATCTTCTTCTGATTCCTCTTTCTTCTTTGAATTGCGCTGCCCTTTTGAGGATTTTTCTTTTGATGGAGGCTTCACTACAGCTTTTGTAGGAGACACAATTGGATTCTTCAATTGTGTTCGCAAAATGGCATGGGTCCGATTGATTTTCTTTCTGACCATCCAATCATCATATTTTTTCACAGTTTTGCTTTTGACTTCCTGCCACTCGCCTCCTTCCTCTGGATCTGTAGCGGTAACACATGCTACATGAGCTGAAGAACCCTTCAATTTGACTTGTCCCAAGTCGACCATCTTTTGCAGGAGGTCTTTAAAGACAAAACACTCCTGGATGGGATGCCCCAACATTTGATGAAAGGGACAATAATTGGGATGTTCTTCATCTCCTTCCTTGTTTGGCCTCTTGGGCACTGGTAATTGAACCAAATTATTTTCCAGAGCTGAAATTAAGTAACCACGAACTTGCTCACTTCGGAAAGAGTATGTTTTACTCTTCAAATCCTCAAATTATTTTCGTCGTTGATCTCTTTGATCATTTGGACGAAACGGCCTTTGTTGTTGGCGTTCAGGAGGTGGAGCCCTTCGAGAAGATGAAGGTTTTGAAGTAGAAATAGGTACAGGTCCTTGTTTAAGCATAACTATAGCAGTTTCTGCTTTACTCATTATCCTTCATGGAACTGATGGAATTACACGAGATTTACCCTTAGCCTGTATAAGGGAATCTTCAATCTGCTGAGCGATTGAAGTAAGGTCTCGAAACCCTCCTGTGTATTTCATAGGGATCAATGGTGTGCGTAATTCGTCACGTAAATTTTCCACAGAGATTGGAAACAGCTCTTCCTAAGGGAGTGCTAAACTCATGGAATACGTTAATCCCTTCCAGCAAGCAATGAAATCAGAGACTCTTTCATTCTCCCTTTGCTTGCAGTTTGTAAGATCGAAAAATGTCGTATTTGGCAATGTTGAGCTGAACTGAAGAAGGAATTTTTGACGAAGATCTTCCCATCCGATGATTGAGCGGGATTGCAAGCATGTATACCAGACAAAAGCTGGTCCTTGCAAGGTTTGCACGAATCATCTGAGTTTCACTGCTTCTTGCTGCTCTGGAGTTCCCATCAAAGGATCACAACAAGACACGTAATTCGTCAAATGTTGTTCAGGGTCGCTTGATCCATTGAAAGTAGGGAAAACAGGGTTTCCAAAACTAGATGGAGGAGAAATTGAATCTACCCATTCCGGGTAAACTTTCTTTTCTGGTTGAACTTGCACCTGTTTCCCTTCCATAGTTTCTAACCGAGCTGTTAATGACTCAATAGTAGTTATTAACTTTTGAGAAACATCTGGTTGAATCTGGTCTTGAGTAGGTGCAATGAATGGAGCTTGGACAGATGTGGTGGTTGGTGCTGCAACTGATGGGAGCACTGCCAACCGTTGTTGCGCTTGACCCACGGGATTAGACCTCTGAGGGTGTACTGATAAAGGAGGATATTATTGATCCATCTCAGTAACTACAACAAATTCTTTCGGCTATCGGACTTCAACATTCTTAAGAAGAAGACTACTCTGAAGTAGTTCTGCATTCATTCTTCTTAATTCTTTCATTTCTTCCTCTTGTTGTGCAAACCTTTGCTCTAATGAGAGCGATTGACCTTCTCCATAGGAAGGATATGTAACCTGATTCTTTCCCTTCCCTTTGTTGGATACCTTTTGAATGGAGGGAAGTGGATTACCTAGGTTCTGAGTAATCCTTTGACTTCATGTACGTACACCTTCTTCATTTGTATCGGTGCATACATTTTCTTGAGCAGGACGCTCTTCATCTGAGTCCCCTGAGTGAGTCTCCTCTGGTGGATTAGCAACAACGGCATTGATGAAATTGATTGATGCATAATGTATCACATCCCTTCTATCAAAATTTATGTGATATTGTCTTCATTCATGTCTTTGATGAGACATTGCCTTTTGTTGATTCAATCCTTTAGGAACTTCTTGACGAGCTATAATTTGGAGGGAATCTCTTGATAATTTGGCTCTTCGTTCCTCTTGGGGCTTCTTCCCTAATCGAGAAAATACCGACATTCTCTGAGGAGGGGATTGATGATTTGAAAGAGTCCCCAGTCTTGTGAACTGGAGATGTTTCTACTGATTCCGCTCAACTCCTCGAATCCCATTTGTTGACTCTGAGGGTTGGGTTAAATGAGTCCCCAGTCTGACAAGCTGGGGTGGCTCTTGACATGCTACGTCTGAGATCTTCTTAAAAGATCTCTTGATCTTGCGAATCTTAGTTCGGAAATTAGCTGGATGCATTAGCCTGTATCCACTTTTATCACCTGGTTCAACAGACCGTTGGATGATTTCCGAGACTTCTGTCATTTGATGATTTGTTTGCTCCATACGAGAAGCTTGTGCAATATTCTCGCCTGCTTGATGTAGGATAAATTCAACAACTTGTTCTATATATGCTAGATTTTGAGAGGAACTAGTTGAAGCCTGTTCTTGAACAAGCTTTTGATTATGAACAAATCCCATTGACTGTGGCCGGCCATGGGAAATAACATTGCATGAGACCATTTTCGGTGGGCTTTTCTGACTGGAAAGCACTGTGAAATGTAGTTCTCCGTGAACACCCCATCCTCTGATATGAACATCAGATGGAGCATTGGAAATTAACTGATGCAATTTTCTTAGTGCGCCAAGGCATGAACGTTGAAGGGTTCTCTGTTGCTTTTCAGCCTTCGGATACCGAGAGACTGATAGAGATGCCAAATAAATCTGATGTTGTAGCCCTTCTATTATCTTAAGATGATGTTCATATTCATCATAAGATAATACCTTATTCTTTAATTGACAAAGAGTTTTCCATATGTTGAGACGAATATCATGGATTCCATCATCCGTCAACATCTTTGGAATGTCATACTGGGAGTCAGCCAAAGGCCAAAACATGACTGGTACCTCACCTTTTGCCAGTTTATTCCTCATGTTCATCATTTCCTCTTTATCATTAAATGAAGATTCTTCTACCTTTTTTGACCAGAGTTGGTGTTTCCTTGTTGCTTCATCGGATTCAACAAGATTGGTAGAGACATCATTGATCAAACTAGAAGATGCATGACTTAGGGGTGGTTCGGAGAATGACCTAAACCCTGGGCTATCTTCTGATTGAGAAAGTATTTCACTTGCTAGCGATAAAGCATCAGACATGACTGGTTTCACATTTGCAAGTGCCTCAAGATAAGAGGGCTTTCTCAGCACTACATTGTCCACTGGAGTATTTTCTAGGCTAAGTGAATCACTACTGCGGAGAGGACTTTGGCAGCGAAGTTCATCATCATGGGAGGACCACCATAATGGGTTACAGCAAAAGATGATATCTCTTGCTTCTTGGTCTTCTGACCACACAGAGGGTTCATGTGGCTCTCATCTGAAGATGAAACTTCAGGATTGACCGAATTGTCACGAAGCAAGCCTTCATGAGAAAGTGTCTGTTGAAGACTTTTGGATTAATGTTCCCATTATTGGGAACTGAGGGAGTAGAATCTTGAATTCCAACATATAAATGTCTGAGGCCTTCAAGAACTCCAGCATCGAGGAAAGACTTGTTGCAGATTGTCCTTTGATCTCCTGACTGTGCTGGGCAGATCTTTTTCTTAGATGCCTTCTTACTCGCTTTGGAAACCACTTGTTGAAGAAAGTGGTAACTCTGAGCAGGTGTATGTGCCTGATTAGGAAATATGGTCAAGTTAGGCTGAAGATCTCCACTCAAATCAGGTGTATGTGCCTGACTTGGTTGTCCGTATGATATGGGGGAGTATGCCCCATGACCCTCTTGGACTGGAACAGATGTGTGTGTCTGTTCCGGAGTGAATTGTTGATGTGTCACTCCAATGCTAGGGATAGATTTATGTGTCTGTCCCAGAGATGATGCTGAAGCTGTTATGATATCCTAGCAAGCATCCAGAATATGAGCAGTAATTTTCTTCTGCTCTTTCACCATTGACAAAATATGCTTGGTGACTTCAGCCGCCGGAATGGGAATATACGCCCATTCCGGGTTTGGAGTAGGTGTATGTGCCTGCTCCTGTCCTCCTTTTCCTGTCAGTGAATCCTGATAGTACTCAAGTGTGGGGGCAAAGAGTTGAGTCTGCCTCCTGTTTGTCGTCAGAGCTTTCCGACTGATTTCTCCGTGCGCTACCAAGAGAGACTGTTGGTAGGCTTGATTAGTACTAGCAGGTGTATGTGCCTGCTAATTACACTTCGCCAAAGGTGGTTGACGAGATCCATTATATATAGTCAGACAAGCCTGCTGACTAACTGGTGATGTATAAGCAGGTGTATGTTCCTGCCTATAGTACTCCTCCGGAATTGCCTGGCGGGATTGGCGTGATGCTGCCAGACGAGTCTGCTGGACAGTGGAATTAAAACGAACAGGTGTGTCTGCCTGCTCGTTATTTGCCACCAAGTTAGGTTGGTGGACTTCTCCGGAGATGGCAGGGATGAAAACCTGCCCATTGTCAACCGGATTCCGTCTCTGGTGGTTCGTCTTGCCTGCTCGGGTTCGAGGAACCTGAGCTGAATGCCTGGATTCGGTACCCTCATCATGTTGAGGGCACACTATCGCACGAGTCTGGCGGCGATTGTTGATGGGAGCACTCGGGAAGGACTCCTGTCTTTTTGAATTAAGGCCCTGCAGGACCTGCTCATTCACTTCCTCAGAGTAAGGGAGTGAATGGAAATTGTATTCCGGGGATAACGAACCGAAACGGTTGGAGACGGTAGTCAGCACTGCCTGCTTCTTAATCAATGTTCGTCGTTGTCCGGACGACCTGTGTGAGTTATTTACTTGGAGGGCCTGTCGGGCAGCCTCCAGAGTTGGGATGGTATCGTGTTGACGGTACTCCTTAACCAGCGCATTTGATACCCAGCGTTGAAGACGCTGAGTAGGTGATGTCATCCCCAGAGCGGATGACGATCTAGTAGGAATAGCAGCAGTGGTATTTTCAGCAGCAGTATTCACAGATGTGAATTTGAGAGCAGCCATTATGAAAATACAGAAAATATTGGAAAAGAGTGCTTGTTTGATATAACAGATGTAATCAAGATAAACTCAGCTACTTCATCCTTTGGATGAGCACATATGTCAATGATTGTTTTTGTTATCCCTCTTATTGAGTTTTAAATAGGGGCTTAACAAATAGGTAAAACATCATTTTAACTTGGTTAAGGATTCACATCAGGTTCACCATTTTTTGTTTCGCACGGAATTCGGGGATGACCTCCTGGATGGGAGATTCAAATGTTCCGATAGGTTTCTAGCAGTTTTGTTCGTAGAACCGGAAACATCCAATGATTTCACATCCGTTTGGACCTACTTTCCAAAGGTAGGCGCTCATTATCTTGTGGACTAATGAGGCTTAGGAATTTGCATTGGTCGAGAGGATGGGAGGTCGGACTCATCACACCTTTTGAGGGGAATTATTGTCTACTCTGGGACTCTCTTTATAGATTTAAGTTATGTTCGTGAATCCTTATTACATTACCAAGTATAAAATGAGCTTTCCTTTAGTTTTAACAATCAATGATTAAATATGTAAGAAATTTAGAGAATCTTTTTTTTATATTTATTCTAGGTTCTTCATCAATAGAGAATCATCTATATCTATTTAGAGATTCTTGGTCAATGGGATCCTTCAAAACATTTATATAAAAAGTCTCTTGGTCATTTATGATGACCGGGCTGGTTTTAAAGCCACTCATTGGGGCACTTGAAGTTTATCGTCATTCAGAAGGACATGAATTATTTCAGAGTTGGGATCGAACCCATAGATGGGCTACCTACGTATCCTTTGTTTTGGAAAAGGAATCAGAACCCACGTAGTTCGAGTAAGGGAGTATGACGTTTATGATTGATGGCTTAAAGAAGGATGTCATAATTACATTTACACTCTAAGCTCATGTGGGTCATGCTCGGTGTGAGAAACAAGAGGTATTGGTAAAAATTAGACAATTTTGCCATGAAAGATGCAATCATAAGAAATGGTTTGGGGCTTATGTATGTATGACTGCCCAGATAGATGAAAGTTTAGGATTCGCTATTAGGAAGAAAATCCAGGAACAGGGTCCATAAAGGTATATGTGCTTCATGGAAATTTGAATACTCTAACTTGGGACTTATTCCTGAACAGGAAGCCCAAATTAGGAGAGGGTTGATAACTATATTTTATTCCTGAGAAGGAATCCCAGATCAAACGAAAATTAGGACTGGTTAAGAGAAATTAAGGGACTTGGGGCTTACTCCTGAAAAGGAAACCCAAAATTTATGACTGGGACTTATTCCTGAAAAGGAGGCCCAGGTTAGGGAACTTGGGGCTTAATCCTGAGAAGGAAGCCCAAGATTATGACTGGGTCTTATTCCTGAAAAGGAGACCCAGATTAGGGATTAATGTTTGGGGCTTACTCTTGAGGAGGATGCCCATATTTGAGATTGGGGCTTACTCCTAAAAAGGATGCCCAAAATAAGGGACTTGGGGCTTACTCCTAAGAAGGATGCCCAAAATTAGAGGACTTGGGGCTTACTCCTAAGAAGGATGCCCAAAATAAGGGACTTGGGGCTTACTCCTAAGAAGGAAGCCCAAAATTATGACTGGGACTTATTCCCGAAAACGAGACCCAGGTTAAGGATTCTCTCATCTTAAAGGATGAGGTTGAATGAATGAACTCTCAATCTTTGGTGACATAAAAATGTATAAATCACTATGTTGTGAGAGATATTCTACAGAATTCCTTTCAAATAAGGAAGTCAAATCAAGAAATCATGCCATAAATGGCTTTAAAGAGTATCTTGAAGACTGAATCTTGAATAGGAAAGGTGAAATGGCTTAAGAGGGGTAAAATGGGCAAGATGGGCAAGATGGGCACCCAAAAAGGTAGGGGCACACAAGTCTTGGAAGGCGCGCAAGTCTTACGTTGGCGTGCAGGTATTGGTCGCGCAGGTATACCTGCGCGACATGTGGGGTACTTGCGCGATTTTCAACCAGCATTAGAATACTTGAGCGACTCTTTATTAATCACTTTAGAATCCTCTTGAGGTTCTTCCAGAAAAGGGACGCTCAAGTTATATTGAAGGAAATAAGGTGGCGCGCAAGTGTTGATGAGTTTCAACACTTAGGCCTTCCTTCTTCTCTTTAGATCTTCCGTTCTAGGTAAGAAATTACCTTAGAAGTGTTCCGGAAGCTTTGAGAAGAGACTTGGGCGTCGGGAGCTTCAATCCGAGTTTCTGGAAAAATATCCCCTCGAATGGGGGGCCCACAGTGTCTATTTATAGGCAGGAGAAGACCTCGGGCGGTTACCGGGCGATTATCACTTAGGTCGCGCAAGTCACTTGCGCGCCAAGGTGCGTCGCGCAAGTCCACTTGCGCGACAGTGATATAACTTGCGCGATTCAGTTGTTGTTGATCCTTTGTTCATGACTTTGTCGATTTTTGATATTTTCTTCAAAGGTTGAATCACTTTGAGCTCAAATATTCCCCTTTTCCGATTTTTAGATACTGTGACGAAAGGAGCGTCAACATACTCATGCCACCTGTTGAAGGTAGACCACTTATCCTCTATGTGACAGCTCTAGAGCGATCATTGGGTGCCTTTCTCACTCAAAAGAATGATGCTGGGAATGAAAATAGACTCTACTATCTCAGTAGAACTATGCTTGAAACAGAAACCCGATATTCAAGTATTGAGAAGTGCTGTCTGGCATTAATCTTTGCAGTTCAGAAACTGAGATACTACCTGCAACATCACGAGGTCCAATTTGTATCTCGCAATAATCTGCTCAAATTCATCCTTAGTCATCCAATGCTTACAGGACTTCTAGCAAGGTGGGCAGTTATTTTGCAGCAGTTCGACATTCAGTATGTATCTCAAAAGGCAATAAAAGGCCAAGCTCTGGATGATTTTCTGTCTGAACATCCTTCAGTGGAAGAAATGTCTTCAGATATTGAACTCCCTGATGAGGAAGTTTTTTTCTATTCAAGAGTTTCCTCAAATATGGGAAATGTATTTTGATGGTGCTTCTAGAATTCCAACAGGGAAGAAAATGGAAAATCCTAAATTCAACAAAGTTGGTTTAGGAATTGTACTCCTTTCTCCAGATAAGGCATTGTTACCTTATTCCTTTTTATTGTGGGAAGGTGTTACCAATAATGAAGCTGAATACCAAGCTCTTATCACAGGCTTGGAGTTAGCGCTTCAAGCACAAGTGAATCACTTAAAGGTGAAAGGTGATTCAAACATGGTAATCAAACAAGTCAATGGGGATTATGCCATTAGAAAAGAAGAGTTAATCCCTTTGTATGATTACTTCAGAAAGTTAATGGCGGAATTCCCTTCAGAACCGACATTTTCTTATGTCTCAAGATCACAAAATGCTCAAGCTAATGCACTAGCTAATATAGCCACAGCTCTAGCAGATCCAAATCGGGACGAGACAACCATCAGTATTTCCCACCGTCGTGCAATTTCACTTTATGTTCAAGCCATAACAGAGTAAATTAATGAAATTAGTCCCATTCATGAACCGTATGGTCATACTACAGGATGGATGTCACCTATCAGGGAATACCTTCAAAATGGAACACTTCCACCTGATAGAGCCGAGAAAGAACAAATTCGGCGATGTGTGGTCAATTTTACACTTTATGATGGCCCAAACCACCTAGAGAAAATTCTCTACAAATGTGGTTTTGATGGATTTCTCTTCAGATGCATTGATTCTGAAGAGACAATGGCTGTCATGAAAGAAGTGCATGCAGGAGTCTGTGGTGCCCACCAGTCTGGACATAGATTGTCTGATCAAATTCGAAGGATTGGATACTTTTGTCCTTCAATGATACAAGATTGTGTTGATTTCACAAAGAAGTGTCATTCATGTCAAGTACATTCCAACTTCATTCATCAACCTCCATAGTTTCTTCATACAGCTAAATACTCATGGCCATTAGCCACATGGGGAATGGATGTGGTGGGACCTTACCCTTCAGCTACGGCCAAGCAGTTTAAGTACATTCTTACTGCTACTGATTTCTTTTCCAAATGGGCAGAGGTAGTACCTCTCAAAGAAGTCAGTTCTAAATGCATTGTTAGCTTCATCAAGTCTAACATCATTACTAGATTTGGTTTCCCTCATACCATATTGACGGACAACGGCACCAACTTCTGTTCTTCTGAGGTGAAGAAATTGTATCAAGAATACAACATTAAATCCAACCATTCATCTCGGTATCATGTGGCATCCAATGGCCAAATAGAAGCCTTTAACAAGACTCTTTAGAATATACTGCAAAAGATGGTGGATAAAGATAAGAGGTCATGTCTTGATAAACTCTTTCATGCTTTATGGGCTTATCGGACTACCACCCGCAATGCAACGTGGTCAACTCCATATTCGTTGGTATATGGAACAGAAGTAGTCTTGCCAATTGAAGTTCAATTGCCCTCACTTAGAGTAGCCATTTGTGGTCAGTTATCTATAGATGAGCAATACCAAAAGAGATTGAATGAACTGGAACGGTTAGATGAGAAAATATTGTGCACTTTGCACCACTTGGAAATCTATCAGAATCGAATAGCACGAGCTTTTAACAAAAAATTTAGCCTTCATTCATTCATTCAGGGAGAATTGGTATTAGTTCTCAGAACTCCAATGATACCAGGAAAGAAACCTCACAAGTTTGAGCCAAAATGGGAAGGACCTTATTCAATACATAGGGTCTACTCTAATGGAGCTTATTCATTAATCTCGATGGATGGAGAACTCATTACTACTCCAACTAATGCCAGATTTTTGAAGAAATATTTTGTATAAAATACAAAGTATTCACAATATGTCCCCGCAACATGACACTAAACTATGCATCACCAGTTCGTCCTTGCTATATGACGTTAGACTATAAAACAATGGTCCTGTATGACCTTAAACTGCAACTTCATCCCACATGACGTTAAACTGTGAAAAAGTTCCCTAAATGGTCCAGTATGACCTTAGACGGCAACTAGGTGCAGTAAGACCTTAAACTGCATCATCAACGGTCCATGCATATGACCCTAAACTATTTGCAAGTCCCTTACGTCCAGCAAGACGTTAAACTATGACGTCCTAACTACATGATGCTAAACTGTATAAAAGTCCCTTACGTCCGGAAAGACGTTAAACTATATAATCATCAAAGGTCCTGTATGACCTTAAACTACACCACCGTCCAGCATGACATTAAACTGCACCATCCACGGTCCATGCATATGACCTTAAACTATTCGCACTTTCGTCCAACATGACGTTAAACTGTGAAAAAAATCCCCAATGCGTCCAAAATGACGTAAATGGTGTGTTATTTTGTCCTTACTGCATGACATTAAACTGCGCAGTCCCCCTTTCGTCCAACATGACGTTAAACTCTATTGTCCCCATCGTTCTAACTACATGATGCTAAACTGTACAGAAAATCCTTGATACGTCCTACATGACATTAAACTGTATTTTGTCCCTGCTATATGACACTAAACTGCGCAGCACCAATAGTCCTAACTGCAAGACTTTAAACTGCATAATCCCTTTATATGTCCTATATGACATTAAACTATGCATTGTTAAGGTTGTTGTTACCTCTTGTTTCTCACACCGAGTATGACTCACGTGAGCTTAGAGAAAACCTCAACTGTAACACTCTCTTTGGGCTGCTAACCGTGTATAAGTCCCAACAACGTTTTTTTTATTATTATTATTTACATCGTTGTCCCCAAGAACAACTTGATCATTAATTCATTCTTTAATTGAACTACACGGACTTTGATCCTTGCCCTCCAGGCTGGGTATGTAGGCAACCTCCCAGGGTTCAAGCCCAAAAACAATCTCTTCACATCGGTTCACCACCATCTCATATGATGTTGATTCGTGAAACCGCCCCTAGAATCAATATCTTTACATTGATTCACTTTCATCCTTTTTATATGACGTTAAACTATGCAACACTTTTTTCTGGTATGACAATAAACTACAATACTCTTTGATTTCCTCATTTGAGAGAGAATTATTATTGACATTTATTTTTCAATCATGCTTCATTTCAAAAGACTACGTGCATACATGGTAATACCTAAACTTTTTATCTCAGGTTAAACCATCATTGCACTAAAATCCCCTTTCATCCTTCACATGTATGAACCAAATTTGTAAAAAGGGTAGTTCTAGAACTATGTGGGCTTGATTCCCATCCTTATGGGATACGTAGGAACGTTCGAGTATCCCTTGAATCCAGCCCCAAGTCTTTTTGGGCCTAACCCCAAATTTCACTTTCAGTCCCATGGCTGAAAAGTCCTCATGAAAACACACCCTGTGTATTCATTATTATGGTCCAAACTCTATGACCCTAAACTAAGATCTCTCATACTTTCGTCCTGAATGACATTAAACTGCATTTCAAGAACTACATATGGCTTGATTCACATTCTTATGTGATACGTAGTGAAGTCCAAAATTTCAATTCAAGACCCATCCACAACATGATTATGGTTATCATTGACCTATGTATCTCTATATACATTGGACAATACCCATCATTATGTGTTATAATCCTAACCTTAAATATTTTCAGATCTTCATAACCCTTTTCATGACTTTTAGTCACAAAAATGTCAAACTTATGAGAATTCTTTTGCCTGACTATGTAGCACGTGCCCATAGGTGGCCTTGCAAAAATAGTCTACATAACAGACTTGTTATCCAAAAGATACTATTTTATTTAACTATGCAGCCTATGCCCTTAGGTGGCCCTGCATAATTCAACCCCCTAACTGGTTTTTTGGATAATAGTAACTTCATTCTTGGGAAGAATGCCTCTTTTGTCCTTATTTGTCTTAAATGACGGTATGTAGGGATCTGCAAAAGATAGCCATCCTTAACACATTTGTCCCATGTCCTTTTTCATGATCTGAAAGTATTCAAGTCTATGGTTTATACTCTCCATATTCTCTTTCCCTACGTTTGGGTCAGACCTTCGTAGGAGGGATATTTATTCAATTCTTCGATATTCTTGTTCGGAAATATCTTCTCCATATTCAAGTACCTCTTTCCATACAACAAACTCTATACTTTAGAAAATTTGAATCTCCATAAACATTCACTAGATTTTAGCACTAGGAAAGTAAATTTCTGAGAGTTCTTTTGCCTGACTATGCAGCATGTGCCCATAGGTGGCCTTGCATAAACAGTCCACATAACAGACTTGTCAGCTAAAAGATGCTATTTATTTGACCATGCAGTCAATGCCCTTCGGTGGCCCTGCATAATTCAACCCCCTAACGGGTTTTGTCAAATAATAGTAACTTCATTCTTGGAAAATACTTCTTCTAATGCCTTTTAGATCTTTTTCATATCATTCCTCAGATTCAAATATTCTTAAGCCATAGTTTACATATTTTCCCTCATACTTGAGTATGGTAATATGTTTTCAGATAAATTGTCAAGGAATTGAATCAATTTTAATCCATTTTGGTCAAAGCTATTTCGACCTTAAACATTAGCCCCTTTATGTCCGGCATGCATGACTTTAAACTGCCCACAAAAGACAAAGGAACTCTGAATAAAAGTCAAGTTCCATCTCACTAAACATATATTCTTTATGATTTAGGTAATATTGAGCAATTAAAAGATTCAAAGTTTGTAGAGTTATTTGTAATAATCCTAGTAAAAATCAAACTATGCTTATTAAGCCCATTGGCTTAAGTAAATTTGAAGCAGGTAGTGAAAGAATGCAGGTACAAAAAAGTGAAAGTGAAAGTGTTTTTCATTGATGCACAAGAGTTAGAAGGACATCCACAGACTGGAGTCTCTTCTCTTTTTCAATAATTACAAGAGGCATTAAACATAACACTTCATTTGATTTACGACATCCCGAGCTTCATCAGCAACCACCTGGAATTCATTCATTCAACTGGATACAATATGAGATGCCTTGATACCAGCTCTACTTGGAACAATTGTAAAAGGATGTTCTTGAGTGCGGTTTGAGAAAATTTTCTGCTGATCAAACAGTGACTATGTTTCTGTCCAAGAGACTTGGAAGATGGATACATGGATTTGAGAATAGAGCATTGGAAGTAAAGATCCATTTGGAGATAGTACTCTTTTCAGATATTGCTCTAATACCTTGTTTGTATTCTCTCCACCAACCGGTAGTGGAAAAAATTTCAGCCCATGGGTTTGCCATTTTCATATCTGCAAGGAAATGACATGGTGGAAGAATTTGAAAGTTCACACCATTGTTGTTGCTCTTAATGCACAGCATAACTGAAATGATGGAGTAGCAGTGCAGCGGCATTTCAGGTGTATAGTTCTTTGCATCTGGAACATTGACTCCTTGCAGGTGACCATGACCATATAGAGGCAGGTAGATGCTCTGTGGGAAATTAAGATGATATTTCTTCAAGTTCTTAGACAAATCTGAGAGAGTGTTGTTGCAGATATCATAGTAATCATGGCAAAATGATGTTCATCATGTCATCAATCCGCTTGCTATCCAGTTCATCAGACGTTTTAATTCCATTAGTAGCCATTGAATCTTCCCAAAAGTTGAATAAATTAAACTCTTAAATGGGTTTATTTTTCATAAAATTTGTGAAAGATTTCAAAAAAATAGCTAAGGCATTAAGGCGCGCAATTTTAAAAAATGGCGCGCAAGTATTCGTGTGTCGCGCTGGTTTTTGACGCGCAAGTATAAACCGCGCAAGTACAATGCCTTTACAGTAGCGCGACATCAAGGAAAACACTAGAAAACAGAGCAACCTGCGCGGCTAAGGTGACCTACGTGGCGAGAGATCAAAGGTATGAAGTCCAGAAATCCGGATGCTTGTACGAAAGTGAGGCCCTCTATTTATAGACGCGGGTCTCTGTGCCCTGAAGACTTGCGCGCCCCCTTTTCCTTTGGAGGTATTCGATTTCCTCAGAGTAAAATCCTCATTTCTCTCCGGATCCAACTCTGATGGGGTACTTTTGTTGACGCTCCTTTCATCACAGAATCTAAAAATCGGAAAAAGGGAATATATGAGCACAAAGTGATTCAACCTTTGAAGAAAACATCAAAAATTGACAAAGGGATGAACAAGGAAAACTTTTCACATAGGCCGCGCAAGTTTCCTTCATGGTCGCGCAAGTGGACTTGCGCGACGCAACTTGGAATGCAAGTGACTTGCGCGACCTAATTGATAACCGCCCGGTAACCGCCCGAGGTCTTCTCCTGCCTATAAATAGACCCTGTAGGCCCCCCATTCGAGACGATCTTTTTCCATAAACTCGGATTGAAGCTCCCAACGCCCAAGTCTCTTCTCAAAGCTTCTGGAACACTTCTAAGGTAATTTCTTACCTAGAACAGAAGATCTAAAGAGAGGGAGGAAGGCCTAAGTGTTGAAACTCATCAACACTTGCGCGCCTGAGTGACCAGCCTTAAGGGAAATGGTCACACTTGTGCGTCGCCTTACTCCTTCGATAGAACTTGCGCGTCCCCTTTCTGGAAGAACCTCAAGAGGATTCTAAAGGCTTTAATAAAGAGTCGCT
This sequence comes from Viscum album, assembly GCA_963277665.1. Taxonomy (NCBI): domain Eukaryota; kingdom Viridiplantae; phylum Streptophyta; class Magnoliopsida; order Santalales; family Viscaceae; genus Viscum; species Viscum album. The sequence goes on along the minus strand of OY728138.1, from coordinate 1,880,561,772 downwards.
AAAGTATTTCAATGCTGGTTGACCATCGCGCAAGTACACCACGTTTCGCGCAGGTATACCTGCGCGACCAATACTTGCCGCCCACGCAGTACTTACGTGTCTTCCAAGACTCGCGCGCCCCTTCCTTTTTGGGTGCCTTTCTTGCCCATTTCACCCCTCTTAAGCCATTATACATCCTTTTCAAGATTCAGTCTTCAAGACACTCTTCAAAGCCATTTATGGCATGATTTCTTGATTTGACTTCCTTATCTGAAAGGAATTCTGTGGAATATCTCTCAAAACCTAGTGATTTAAATATCCTTATGTCACTAAATATGGAGAGTTCATTCATTCAACCTCATCCTTTAAAATGAGATAATCCTTAACCTGGTTCTCCTTTTCAGGAATAATCCCCAGTCATAAGTCCTCTAATATGGGCATCCTCCTCAGGAGTAAGCCCCAAACCTTAATCCTTAACCTGGGTCTCCTTTTTAGGAATAAGTCCCAGTCATAATTTTGGGCTTCCTTCTTAGGAGTAAGCCCCAAGTCCCCTAACCTAGGTCTCCTTTTCAGGAAAAAGTCCCAGTCCTAAATCTTGGGCTTCCTTTTTCAGGAATAAGCCCCAAGTCCCTTAAATTCTCTTTAACCAGTCCTAATTTACGTTTGATCTGTGATTCCTTCTCAGGAGTAAAACCCAGTTATCAATCCTCCCCTAATTTGGGTTTCCTTTTCAGGAATAAATCCCAAGTTAGTGTATTCAAATCTCCATAAAGCACATATACCTTTATGGACCCTGTTCCTGGATTTTCTCCCTAAAGTAAATCCTCTGGGCAGTCATACATACATAAGCCCCAAACCATTTCTTATGATTACATCTTTCATGGCTCAATTGTCTATTTTATTACTAATACATCTTTTTTCTCAAACCGAGCATGACTCACGTGAGCTTAGAGGGTAAAAGTAATTATGTCATCCTGCTTTGAGCCATCAATCATAAACATCATACTCTTCCATTCGAACTACGTGGGTTCTGATTCCTTTTCCAAAACAAAGGATACGTAGGTAGCCCATCTATGGGTTCGATCCCAACTCTGAAATAATTCATGTCCTTCTGAATGACAATAAACTTCAGGTGCCCCACTGAGTGGCTTTAAAACCAGCCTGGTCATTATAATGATCAAGAGACTTTTATATGAATGTTTTGAAGGTTACCATTGACCAAGAATCTCTAAATAGATATAGATGATTCTCTATTGATGAAGAACCTCGAATACATATAAAATATTCTCTAAATTTCTTACATATTTAATCATTGATTGTCAAAACTAAAGGAAAAGATCATTTTATACTTGGTAATGTAATAAGGATTCACGAATATAACTTAAATCTATAAAGAGAGTCCCGGAATAGACAATAATTCCCCTCAAAAAGGTGTGATGAGTCCGACCTCCCATCCTCTCGACCAATGAAAATTCCTAAGCCTCATCAGTTCACAAGCTACTGAGCACCTACCTTTGGAAAGTAGGTCCAAATGGATGTGGAATCATTGGATGTTTCCGGTTCTATGAACAAACCCGTTAGAAAATGATCGGAATGTTTGAATCTCCCATCCAGGAGGTCATCCCCGAATTCCGAGGGAAACAATAGTTCACCTAGATGTCATACATTGATTGATTAGTGAAATTAATTACATAACCATGTACCAATTATATATATAGTTTAAATACCATATTCTTTATTATCTTTATTGATGTATATTAACATAGAATGTTATTAAATATCTTTAGATACCCATTTATTTTCCATTGGTCTATCATATTTTGATTATTAATGAAATTATGAATGATTTCTTATTTTTGATCAATTTTAAAGGGATATGAAACCATTTTTATTCCATGGGTTCTTTTTTATGAGATGAATGAGAACCATTTTCTTTCTATTGGTTATTTATAATGTGTTGAATGAAAACATGTTATTTATACTGTTTTTTAATGATATAATTAATTATTTATTTCTCATGAAACACATAAGTATGGTTGAATGAGTGTGGGTTCATATATCTCTATCCAATGCATTAGTTAAAAGGTTACAACTCATAAGAAATGTATTCATGTGTGAGATTTATTTTCTCATAAGTGTGGGTACTGATGGTGTGTCTCATGAAAGTTATATTCACTATACTAATGTATATTCCCAATTAGAATGTTTTTCTGCATACTTATCATATGATCTAATAGTGTATCTCATGAATGTAATGTTCCTTATAATAGTGTATGTTCTATATTTTTATGCATTGTGTTCTGCTTATGTCATGCCCTTATGGGTAATGTTTATTGACTCATGTTTCCACACTAATTTGATTTATTTAATATTTTATTCCATTACATATTATATGTTTTATGATCTATGTTTTGTGGGGTATTATTATATTTAGTATCTTGATTATACATATATATTCTTCTAATTCTAATTTATGATCATTTATTTTTATCACTTATGTTTACCATTAATGATAATTTGAGATCACCCTTTATTATGTTTCCACTTCTGTGGGTAATAAATAAAAGTAATATGTAAGATGTTTCAATGAGAGTGTCTTGGGTAGAGTATTTTTGGAGGATGTTGAAGACTTGATATGGATTAATTAATTGCTTATACATTGGTAAAATTTCCATTTGTCAGAAATAACATAGGTTCAACTAGTCAATTTTTTTTATTAATTTCTAAAACTACAGACATAAAATTCTATAAGGAATGTAATTGTTACATAATATTTGAAGTATTTTATAACTAAGTATGTGTATCAAATCCGTTGTGTAATGTATACTATTTTTAGTGTCAAATATGCGATTATGGGTCTGAGTAAACTCAATTGGTATCAAAGGATGATTTAGATAACTTTATAGAAAATGATGTTAATGATTGAATATAAATTAAGAGTTATAAGGGTTATTAAGGATTGATAAGTTAAGTTTTATCATAGTTTAAAATTCATAGGTAACTTTTTAAGTTATTTATACAGCGTATTTTTTGTTTCTTTTGGGGATTGGGATGAAAAATCTGTAGTGAAAATACTAGGCATAAATTTTTGTATATAAAATCAGCTTATAGTTTAGGTAAAGTAGATATTTTATGGTACTCCTAGAATTAAATCCATGTGTGGATACTGTAAAGTGGATTCAACTATGGAACTAATTCACTTAGTGGTAATCACCCCAAAAAAGGCTCATTGAGTATCAACTCAATCTTCACTCTGGTGCACAAGGAGTTTTCCTAATACTGGACACCATGATAGATAATCCAAGGGGATGTAATTTGGTTAATAGTGTTCTCTTTAAAATACATTATGAAGTATTTATTATGATAAGGAATTAGGTTATGGAATGTGAGAGAACCCAACCTAAATAAACCTTTATTAAACTTTGGGCGATTCACTATGACCTACAATAGAATGTAATCATAAGAAATTTTGAGGTAGAATTTATTATGTAATAATATTACAACAATTATATTATATTATCAATTTTTTATCACTCACAATTTATCCCTTTTGGTTTTTGTAATGTCTAATGCCTAAAGTAATTTAATTAACAGTGGATTTCATGGTCAATGCCGAGATTTTCTAAATAAGAAAACTAATGGGCTAATATCATGAGTGAGAAATATTGTGATTATACCAAACCAACTACCAATATTTATAATTAATAATTTAAAAGTATTAGTGTTTCAAATACCATAGGATAAGAGAATGATAGTGTCTCATAGAAGTTCAACTTTTAAAGATGATGAAGGTAATAAAGATCAATTTCCTTCATATCAAAAATTTGGGAATAAGAAACAAGGAAAATATCTAAAAGGAACTGGAATATATTAAATATGTGGTAAATGAGGGAATAGAGAAACGAATTACTGTGTAAAAGTGAAGAACTCATTGGACATGGTCAAAGTTAAAAAGATTTCATCCAAACATACCACTGAAAATTTATTATCTTAAATAGCGGAAACATGGAAATTATCAATTTCAATGTAATAATCCGAGTTTCAATAAGGATAATGGTCACCAAACACATTAAATACAAGTTAATTACTATTAATATAAAACTATGGAAGTGTGTTTCAAGAACTATTTTGAGTGATCAACACCAATCATCCACTTAAGAACTATGAGTATTACATTTGATTCTTGTTCAACTGACTCCTTAATACCTAGAATTTTTTCTAAGAACATAAAATCATCACCCATATGACTATATTTGTAATTATAGATAAAAAAATATAGTGGTTTCATTATTATATCTCAAGTTTAAGTTTATATGATTGTGATTTTTGAAACTTATATTTTTCTCTCTTTTAATAAATTTAATGTGGTTTGGGAAATGGATTGGTTTTATACCAAGAGAGAAAAATATATTTTCTTGAATAAGGAAGTCAAATTCATTATCAACCTATGATATTCAATCAAAGTAATGGTGATTGTTAACACATTTTATAAGAAAATGATATAATGTGGGACTTGATATTAAATAATGATAGACCCTTGGATCAAATGGTTGTCGGAAAAATTCAATATTAGAATAATCATATTCTAAGGAAATAGATATGTTTCCCAAGTTTTTATGTTCGAGAACTATATAGAAATTATACCCTGGGTCATGTCTATTATTTATATTTCTATAAATATTTATTTTGGTATGCGATAATTAAAATTTCAAGTATCTAGTTTATTTAAATTTGGAGAATGTAACACCCCAGGTTTTTAGGAAGCACATTATTTTTATAAAGTAAATTTTCTTAATTCTAAAGTTATTTAGTTAAAAGGATTTGAAATTTATTATAAAAAAATTCATAAATATATGAATTAAACTAACAATACTTTATTCATTCATATGAGATACATTATAACAAATTCCCATAACTCTAAATATTTCACACCATGGATTATTACTCACCACAGATAAATACATCCATTAAAAGTTCATAAATCAATAGAGAACAATATATTTAAATGAATTAAATCTTCATAAAAAATAAATACTTAGATCATATTCAACCATGAGGATTTAAAATAGCTAAATAAGATTTATTAGGAGTAATATAACCATAAAAGAATAAATAATTATGAAAAATCTATGATATGAAATAAAAACTATGCCTTGATAAATAAGAGTGGAATAAACAAATGATTCAGTAGGTCTATACATATATATATGTGTGTGCGTGTGAATGATATATTTTCATTAACAATATGTTCATTGAAAATATGGTCATTGAGAATATGGTCATTGGATAGACATGTAATCGAAAAACTAAATTCAAGTATTGTTCAGTAATAAATTTAAAATGATATAACTCACAATGAAATACAAATAATATATTAAAACATAAAAAATACATGTGTGTGTTACATATAATTATTAAAATAATAATTATTAAAATATTATATGGAGTATATATTAAATTAATATAAATATTTTATTATTAATATACTAGTAAAATTAAATTTTAAAATATAAATAATTAATTTTCTTACTATTTATTAAAGCATATTTGTTATAAAAGTCATATTTTGTCAAATAACTATTTTATTAAGTATTATATATTTAATCCTAATAAATTAAATTTAACACTTTTAAAATATTATTATATTTAAATTATTTAAATTATAAATTAATATTAAATAACACTAAAAACACATAATGTTTAAAAAAATGTGTTTTTCAATAAAAGGAGTTAATCCTTATATTTTAAATTTTAATTCCAAAGGGAAAAATATAATTCATATAATTTGAATTATATAAAATGAATAGAAATATTTAACTTATAATTTCAAAATTATCTTCGGGTAAAAAATTTATATTTTTCTAAAACATTTTATTTTTATGTAAATAGTGAAAAATGTGGTTGTACAAATACCATAACTTTTATGAAACTTTTAGTAAATAAGAATGACTTTAAGATTTAAGAAACCATTTTATAGAAAAAATATATATTTTATAAGTGAAATTATAAATTTCAAAATATTTTTTTAGTTTACAAACCTATATTTGATATTTTAGAACTTATGTTACTTGATCTATAAAGCTTATTTAGTATACACCATACATTTATTATTTAAAAATAAATTTTTATCACTTTTATAAAGTGAATATATTAAAATATAATTAAAATATTTATTTATATGATCCCTATTTTATATTATTTTCCACATTATTTTTAGGCACATTAATAAATTACTTAGGTAAAAACAAGTTACCGGAGTAATAAAAAAAATAATAATGGTAAGAAACCTAGGGGTAATGGGTTTGTAACATGTAAAAAACAAGTTTTTAATTTATTGTTTGAGATATTAAAGACCTTATAACATCCTCCAATACATAATTTCTAATTTTTTGATCCTCATGACATGTATAACATGTGCTTTCTTTATATTAAGATAAACTATTTACAAACATGTAATTCTCAACACTTATAAAGGGACCTCTCATCACTCCTTTATTATCACTAGAAATTAATTTTACTCTTGAAACTATAATATTATTAGTTTTATTTAAATATTATTTTACTAACTCAATCTTATGATCACATTATATAGACAAATTCCTCCATTTCTAAAAAGTACTTCAAGAGAAAGTTCAAAATTCCAGTGTAACTACTTCTCACTCTCAAATATTTGTCCTTTATATTTTTCATTTAAAATTATATTTCCCATTATAAAATGATAAAATATTTATTAACTACATACTTAAAAACATTAAGTTTGTGTGACATATATTATCTACACTTTCTCTTCTTCCTATAAGAAAATCAAAAAAGCAAATCATTTGTATGTGTAAATTACCGCCTCTACGAAGCAACTTGTGTCATTTTACTTAACCACCTCAAAAGGATGATCCTAATGTTGAATTTAATAATTTAAAACTATATTTATAACATATATAATATTATAAAATTATAAATCATATTAATCTTTTTCTCTGTTCTTTGGAAAATGAATTTACCATCCAACTCTAAGTGAGGACTATTGTCTCTATAGAACAGTGTATTTTTGTATTTCATTACCTCCATTCATATATGGTTCTAATATTGGGATTAAGGGGTAAATATTTTATTTTTGAAATTATTATCCTTCTATTAAAACAATATGTACAACATATTAATGATATTGGAAACAAATTATCATTGCAGATTTAACCGTCTAAAGTAATGATACTAAGCGGAAAAATAATTTAATAACAATATATAAAAATTTAACATCCAAAAATACTTATTAAAATTATATTTAATTATGATATATAATTATAATAAAACATAAATAATATCAATATTCCCCTATAATAATGATATTATAACTAAATCACCACATAATTATCCACCGAACCATGGTCTGTCCATGTTTGGTTTAGTTTGACCACATACTAGAACAATCAACGAAAATAGTGGCATGGAAGACTATTAGAATATAAATACTGATGATATATGATATAAATAAGAAAATTATTGCTTCATTTTGGTTCAGGAATTGTAACATTAATATTATTCTTATTAATAATAATACCAACATTTGTTCATTAAAAATCATTAAAACATACTCTTCTCTGAATTTGTCTTTATAGATCATAACCAAAACTCACATAGAATGTAATTATAACATTATAAAAAATTATAAATCATAAATTCCAATAACATGTATGATTTGTAAATGATGAAATTTTGGATATTAATAAAAAACAATAATTTTATTATGAAACTACTTCGAAATTAACATCACTAATCACACCAAATATTCAAAATATATAATAACTAAGTGATATATATATAATAATTATAAATAAATGTGAAAATAATTTTATATTTTTTAACAATATTTCAAAATAAGTGATTAGGAGTGTTTGTTTATCAGATGGGTGGTTAGAGGGCATTCAACTAAGAGGTAATATAAGTTAAGGTGTTGTCATCTAAAATGTAATTTCTTGAGAAATATTTCATGTTTTAAACCATGATATATTTTAAGTAACACACTAGTCTTGTAAAATCATATTTGGGGATAAAATCATACACTTACCATATTAGATTTACTACCTATAATGTTTTTTTAAAAAATTACTTGCATAATTATAAACTTAACATCTTATATTGAAACACTTACACCCCAGAGAATCTTATTAGGTCTAGAGATTTAGATAAATTGGAAAATAATACATATTAAAACTCAGGTATTTATCATAAAATGGGAATTTTCTCTATTACACCTATATTTTTTATTTAATAATAAGTCTTCAATATTCCCCACAAAACTGGTTTATTTAATTACAATACTCTTTAAGTTCTTCGCACTTTTTTTTAATTCAAGATGAGTCGCCATTGAACTTTCTATACTTATTAAACATCCTTAGACCCTGTGAGAATCATTTTAAAATTAGGAATGAGAAAAAAATACATCAATAAGGGATATAATAAATTAAATCTATTAATCCATATATAATTCATGAAAACCTGAAAGTATTTTCCCTTTTCTCATATTAACCTTTATGTATAAAATAATCACTTAATTACCATTGAAATCAATTTTTTTCTAAAAATATTTTATTAATCATTTCATAATCATGAATAAAAAATAATAATAATTCATGAGGTTCTCCAAAAAAACATGATATCTTTTCATTAAAAACAAAGATTTTACCCATACAAGACTATAAAAATTCCTTTAAATTAATGTTCATTTTTTTATCTTATGAAATCAAAAATATTTGTATAAAAATAATCAAAAACTAAAATAGGAAATGTAAAGAAATTACCTTGGATTCCCTCAAACCTAGCACCTGACCTGATCAGTCACATAGCCAAGGGGAATTCATGATCCTCATGGGCTGGTGATAAGAACACGAGCATCGAATAGTAAACCAGATGGAATGATTTCCCCCAACCTAAAAAAACACATGGGATATATATAGACACACACAAAGCAAGAAGGAGTAGCAGAAATCCAATAAATTTATTCCATAACTATAAGAGAGATAGTAGAAAAAAATTACTTTAAAAATATCCAAAGCTCTAATAGATAAGTACAATTGTAAAGGACCCAAACCAAATAGCTTCTTTGTGTGATGGCGTGGAAAAACTACCACCGTCTTATCCCCAGGTACCCAACCCAGCAGACATGAAACATCACCACTTCACTATGGAACCTTGCCTTTCCCTACATTGGAAAATATACATAGGTTTTCACACTACCAAACTGGTGTGTAGGGTGTGAGATAATAGGACAAATAGGATCTCACCTAGTTGGTCCATAACAAGTCTCTGTATAACAATTATTGTATGTTGATTTTAAATAAAATGTGGCATGATTAGTATAAACGAAATTTTACAGAAAAAAATAGTAATGATTTCCTTTTTATTATAGTTCTAAAAAATAAGGTATATAAATTTGAAATCGCATTTTCCTTATCAACTTTTAGAAGAATCAACATGTATATTAAGGATAAAATAGTAAAAATCCATGAAATACAAAACAAAAATAGCATCACAGGGATCGCAACACCAAGGAATACAATAGTCCAAGGAGTAGACTACTCGTAACCAATAATCAATTATTAGTGCACTCTAGTACCTGAATCCTATTATCTAAATTCCAAGACTGGGGAGATGCACTAAATTGTGAAACCCTAATATCATATAAATACATAGAGATAATAATCCAAACTCCAGGACAAGAGGAACAACCAGAAACTGAACCCCTATAATGGATGATGGCCTCAAGCTAAACCTTCCACCTAGTACCCATGGTAACCCATGTTCTCATGATCATAATCGTATCAATGTTTTGGAAACCTTTTCAAAACCATTTTTGAAATTTAAAATTTAATGCGGTAATTGTTCCAACTTATTTTTCACAATTCATTCAATACTTTGGAAAAACTACTTTTCCATCCATTTATCAGAAAACAAGGAAAACCCACTTTTATTCAAAATATAACTTCAATACACATATAAAATCATTCCAATTTCATACCAATTTATCTATAAATCAATTTATAAAAATGGAACAATATATTTTATAAAACACAAACTAGATATGGAACCACCTACCTCAAATATTGGGTCGCAGATGCCTGCAACTCGATCAACCAATAATGAAAACCCAACGACATCAACTAAGGTCCTAGAATCTAATCCACATCTCAATATTGATATAATTTAGAAAATAAGGGGTCATCCAAAAGGATAAAACCCACATACCTCAAGAACAAACATGTAATGCACCACGACCAACAAGGTAAAAGCCTCCGGAATAATATCACTGAGTTGATCTTGGAAGAATACAATAAGAAAATTAAATTCAGATCAATGGTTCCAGTGAAACAAACCAAATATATTCCAAGATCAATAGAAAAAATAAAGTGTAAATGTATCTTACACAGAGAGATGCTCCATGACTACAAAGGAGATCACATGATGATCGGAACAATATAGAAGAAGAATATTCTCCCAGAATGAACTAAGAATATCCTTGGGTTGTGGGTAATGAATTCTAGGAAAGAAGCAAAAGAAAAACAGTTACACATTTGTTTTAAAAAAATTGTATGGGGGGTGTTACACTATGTGTAACCCGGTTACATGATGTGTAACTGCCAAGCCTCATATGTGCTAGAAAACCCATCACCTCAGATTAAAAATCTGAACATTTATTAACTCATGTACTATAAGATTTATTCACATGATGTAACATATTATAGAATAATCATTTCATTTCATGCATCCACAAACTCTTTCACATCGTGTAACCAAGTTTCACAATGTGAAATACTCCAGCAGCCTATATAAAAAACAGTTAAAGAAAAGAGTCCAAGAAATATATGGCCTCTCCATTATAGGTATTCTCTCCATTCTATCTCAGTCCTATATAGACAATGAAAAAAACCCATGATGAGGTTAAAGGCATACATGACTAATCGGTAATGTGTTTTCCCAAACTCCCCACAATAAAGACAATTTTTCCCCGAGAAGTCATGTGGAATATGTAATCCCTATAAAAAAATATAAGTACACTCCTCCCTCATCAATGACTCGCATTCCTATGTATCTAGAGAATCTGATCCATGTTTCGATAGCACTCTGACCAACAGAATTGGCATCCAGCGCAAGACTTTCACTTGAGATTCGATGATCTCAACTAATTCCTCCAAAACAGAAATGTTTCGCTCTATCTCATTTTTTTCCTAGCACATAATGTGAGCATGATCAAGATGATACTTCTTAAGATGTTACATGTGTAACACATCATTAATACCTATCGAATGAACTGTAAATAGTAACTAATAGGAAACCTATTTTAGCAACTTAGTGACCACTAATGGTCGAACATATCTTAGAGCCAAATTTCCCTTATTTCCAAACTGATGGTGAACCAATTGAGGAGAATCCTTCAAGAAAACCTAGTCATAAACATTAAACTCCAAAGGAATATTTTTTTGATCCACATAAGTTTTTTTTCGACTCTGGGCTGTAACTAGATGTCGAAGTACAACCATAATATTCACATACATCTTCTAAACAAAACTTAGTCCAACCGAAGCTACTTCTCCCACCACCTCCCAAAAAAGAGATGGTCTGCATGGGTGACCATACAACACCTCAAATGAATCCATTATAATAAACAACAAAAAATTGTTGTAATAAAAAAATTCAACTTGTCCGAGATGGATATCCCTTGATTCACTAAAATACAATACATAGGCACGAAGCATATCCTCCAGGATATGAATTACTTGATTCGTCTAATTGTCTATCTATGGATGGTATGCTATTCTTAACTTGACCTGAGTTCTCATCGAATCATGGAGACTTCTCCAAAACCTCAAGGTAAACCAAGAACCCCTCTGTGAAATAATGTCAAATGGACTTCCATGTAACCTCATAATCTCCAACACATACAGCTTACCCATATCTTGAACCTTGGTTGTATACTTGATCATAATCAAATGAGAACACTTCATCAACCAATCAAGAAATACCTAGATAGAATTCCTCCCTTCTGGTTTCCATGGTAATCCAACAAAAAAATTCAAAGATACCTCATCCCATTTTTAGACCGAAAGCAAAAGAGGATGTAGAAACATATAGGGTTTCAAGTTCTCTATGTTTATATGTTGGTAGGGGTAATAGTAGGACACATATCTATAATATAATGCTTCATAAACAACCATAAAGATCTTCATCTCATGTCATAATACATCTCTGTAGTGATTGGGAGAACAGTCCACAAATATCTATGATAATTAAAGAAGACTAACCTCCTCATAGATGTAGGGATGGAAACTCATTTCTCAAAGTGGAGAATACCATCTAAAGAAAGAGACCAATCAGAAATGGTCTCCCCACCATAAAGGATTTCTCAAAATTTAATAAACTCAGCATCCTACTACTGAATTATTAAAATTGACTCCATGAAAGATGGTGATAACTAAACACTATTCAATACCATACCTGAAACATCTTTTTGAGCATCTAAATGAAACTGAGTAAAAATCCCTATAAGGATCAAATCTTCCTTTGATTCTAGAATTGCTTGTTATGGTACTTTCCTACTAAGATCATTTGAAACAACACTTCTCTTCTCTGGGGTGTAGGTGACATCGAAGTCAAATGTCTGAAGGTATTCTAACTATCATATTATTTTGATATTCATGTCTTTCTAAGAAACAATATATCCAAAACTTTTATGATTAGAGAATAATGTGAACCCCTCCCTAAAAATATAGTGCCACCAACATTTAAGTGCATGAAAAACTGTAGAAACCTCTAAATCATTAGTGGGGTAATTTTTATCATGAGGTTGAAGATGAATAGAGTTTTAAGCTGCTACATGGTCATCATATATAATCATACATCCCAAACCAGCAACATAAGAATCCAAAATCAACACATTCCCCTTATCGGTCCTAGGTAAGATCAAAATAGGAGCTGATGTAAAAATTTGTTTCGGTTCATTGAAAGAATACTGGGACTTCAAATCCCATGTGAATTTCACCACTTTCCTAGTAAGAGAATTCCAATGTGATGCTAATTTATATAAATTCTTAAAAAACTGTCAGTAGTATCCAACATGACCATAGTATCTTAATATCTAAATGACATTATATAGTTCCTTCCATGACAAGACAACCTTCACCTTCTATGTGTCAACTAATAATCTATGTTTGTAAATCTTCATCCCTAATAATTTTACTTCCTGAATCCCCAAACCTCAACTCAAATAATTTCTATACAAATGGTGACTTCTCATAATTTCCTAAACTAAACTCAGATAGTGCTCATGCTCGTGTTTTGATTTCAAATTAACCATTAAATAATATAATAACACTACCACAAAAGTGTCATGATATTGATGGAATATCTACTTCATCAAGTCCAAAAAAACTACAGGAGTGTTTGTTTAAATAAAAGGCATCACAAAATATTCATAATGTCTATATATTATCCAGTAATACATCATCGTTATTTCAAACTCCAGAACTCTAAACAGATGATTACCCGATAGAAGATAAATCATTGAAAACAACTTTTCCCCCTTTAACTAATAAAAATTCATCCACATGAGGTAAAGGATATTTTTTCTCAACTCTTTCCTAGTTTAACTTCTGATAGTCCAACCACAATTGAAGTGAACCGGCTTAATTTTTAGTAAAGAGAATAGGGGATGTCCAAGGTGAACCTCTAGGGAGAACGAAACCTTTTTACAAAAGGTCATTCAACTGAATCTTGATCTCTTTTAGCTCTTCTGGTGTCAGTCGATAAGATGGAATTGATATCGGTTGCATACCTAGAAAAAGGTCAATCGTGAACTCTAATTCTATCTCTAGAGGAAGTCTAGATAAGTCATCTTGGAAAACATCTGAAAATTCTTGAACAGTAATAGGAAGATCAAAAATAGAGATGTCATTAGGCACACTCACAACAACCGACAATAAACTCATGGGCTCTGGGCAGAAAGGTCATGTATGATTAGGCCTTAGGTCAACCCCCCTTGAAACACACAGGATATCCCATCCAAAGTATGAAAATAAAGTAGTCAATAATAACAATCAACCTCAACTTGATGAGAGAAAAGACAATTCATGGTGATGATGACATCAAACATATCCAAATCAAGAATGACAATTTCCCAGACCAACTATGTGTCATCTATCATGAACGAATAAGAAAGACAATGAATCCCATACACTCTTATCATACCAAGAGGTTTTTCTGACTTCATTAAAAAGGAAATAAGATCCATTGTTTATTTAAGAATATCAAAAAAATTTCATATATATACAAGTTGGGGAACCTATATCAAATAAACAATTGGTAGGAAATACGAAATAAGGATAGTACCTCACACTATTTCCAGACCTCCAATGACTTCCAATGGACACTCATCAACTGCATGAAATTTATTCACTCCATAGGCCTATGGTTAGATACTTATAGTAATTGAAGCTTCTGATTTTACTGAAGTAGCCTTTGGAGTGGAAAACCTATAACCATAATGAGGAATAGTCATATCTTGATATAAGAATTGTAAATGACCAACATATCCATAGATATTGCATGTATTTTCGAATAAGGACAAAAAAATCTTGTTTGTCTAACCTTGGAACAAAAATAAAAATTCAAAGCCACAATGGTATCTATGTTATATGATATAGAGGAGGATCACTACTGAGACCCACCTCCACTACTTCTACAATGATCCAACCACTTCCTCTTTTCCCATGCATTCCACTGAAACTACAACTAGATGAAATATATGGGGTGGGAAAACCAACCTTTCTTGTCATATACATATCTTTCATAATAGATCTTTCTACTGTCTCCACATAGGTAAAAAAAATCAACATAAATACCTACGATCTGATATATGGTCACAAACCTTGTAGGTATTTATGATCCTTCAGCTAGTCATTTTTTACCACACATGGATTAAAACGAACAATCTAAAAAAATCGATTGGTGTATGCTAAAACTGAACACTCTCTATGTAGTAAAGACAAAAACTCGAGATTCTTTTCCAGCATCATCAAATTTCGAAAAATTGTTAAAAGAATGGGATTTTGAAACCCTTCCAATACAAGTCCACGTGTCTGTCTACTTGGACCATAGAATCCCACCATAGATTACTGAAACTCTTAAGCCTCAATGATTCACACTTAACCTTGGTATTCTTCGGTGTCTTAAGTATATAAAATATTTGATCAATCTTATCCAACCATTCCTCCTCCTCCTGAGGATCATTCGTTCCATTGAATGATTGTGGATTCTCTTGGAATTATTCCCACGATCGATCTCTCACTCTCCAACTCCAAGTTGCACCTCAATAACTAATTTCTAAACTCATGGTACATCCTGATCAAGAACAACAGCTGCTTACACTATAGTCTCAATGATAACTTGATCTACTGGTGGATTCCCTTCAGGAGCATCAGATGAACCTTCCTAAAAAACTCATGGAAGACGTCAAGGAGGCATACTTCTACACATCAAAACATAAGAATAGTCAGACAACATAATAAATCTTAGTTCAAACCAAAAAACCCATAAGTATAAACTAAGATTTAAAAAATCCCAAAAATAGAGACACATATCCCAACATCCCATGTATAATTGTGTCTCATCACCGCAAGAGATCTCCAGGCATCACTAGTCCCAAAAATCATATCTCCATTCTAACAGACGTCCCAAGATAAGGACTCTTGGGGATAAATCTCCTCTATTACCAAAATTTAATGAACTGACCTAGTTTATACTCAAACCCGGAACCCGACTCAATCTATCATATAACTTAAAGGCAATACCGATACCTACAGGCTGACGAAAACTACCCAGTCATCAAACAACAAACCAGAAGGAACGATTTCTCCCAACACAAACAACCACATTGAATATATATATATATATATATATATCTGTGTGTGTGTGTGTGTGTGTCTGTATGTATGTATGTCTGTATGTATGTATGTATGTATGTATGAATGAATTAAGAAGGAATAGAAAAAAGAAAATAAATATATTCCATTGATGTAAGAGAAAAAGTGGAAACAAACGACTATAAAAGAATCCAAAAACTCTAAGAGATAAGTCTAACTACAAAGGACCAAAACCAAACAGATGCTCCATGTGATGGCATGGATGAACTCCCACTATCTCGCCAAAAACTACCAAACTCATCTAATATGAAACCTCATCACCTCACTACGGCGCCTTTCCTTTCCCTACATTAGAAGACATAGATAAGTTGCCACACCACCGAAGAGGTGAGTAGGGTGGGAGTTAATAGGCTCAATAGGATCCCAACGAGGTGTTCCATAAAAAGTCTTTAAAAAACAATTCATGTATGCTCATTTTAAATAAATCATGGCATTATAAGAAGAAAATATTTTTTTTAAACATCGTAAGTATTTTTTTATCATAGTTCTAAAATAGAAGCAGGAATATCAACATTAAAGAACATTTTCCATGTCATCTTTCATAAGATTCAACATGCATATGAAGGATAAAAGAGTAAAAATCCACAGAATACAAAACAATAGTAGCAATACAAGCATTGCAACACTAAGGAATGCAATAGATCAAGCGGAAGACTAATCTAACCCAAGTATATACATGCCAAGACGAAGGAGACACCCCTAAGTATTGAGCACCAAAATCATATATGTAACTAGAGCCAATAATCTTTACTCAAGGACATGAGGAACACCTAGAATGTGAACCACCAAAATGGATAATGGCCTCAAGATAAACCTTTGACCATGTACCCAAGGTAACCCATGTGCTTGTTTTCATAATCATATCAATATTTTGGAAATCTTTTCAAAATAATTTATGCAATTCACTATTTAATAGGGTAACAATACCCTCTTATTTTTCATAATTCGTTCAATTCTTTGAAAATACTCTTTTTCCTTCCATTTACAAAAAAACAATGGAAACCCCAATTTTATTAAAAATATAATTTCAACACACACACAAAATCATGCCAATTTCATAGCATTTATTTATAAATCAAATTATAAAAATGGTGCAATACGATTTATCAAACAGAGATGAGATACGGAACCACCTACCTCAAAAGATGGGTCGCGCATGCCTGCAATGGGATCCAATAAGAATGAAAACCCAACAAAGTCAACGAAGTCCCTATAATCTAATCCATATCTCAAGATTGATCCAATTTATAAAAAATGTGGTCGGTAGAAAGGATAAAATCCACATACTTCAAGAACAAACACCCTCTACACCATGACCGAAAAGGGAACAACCTCTAGAATGAGATTGTACAACTAGTCTTGTAATAAGACAAGAAAAAACACCAATTTAGAACAGTGTATCTGATGATGAAACCCAAGGGAACAACCACAATAATTGGTAATGAATAATTGGAAAGATCTATTACCTATAGAGATGCACCACAACTACAATGGTGATCAAATAATGAATGGATCAATCTAGAAGGATATGAGTCTCCCAAAATCACCTGGTAATTTCCCTGGGTTAAGACTAATGAACTCTAGAAAATAGCTAAAATAAAAACAACAGTAGACAAATTTTAAAAAAAAACTATACACAGTGTATTACATGATGGGTATCCCGGTTACACAGCATGTATCTTCCAATCCTCATATACACTGGAAAACTCGTTGCCTCATATTAAAATCCAACCTTTTATTAACTCATGGCATGTCAGAGTTATTCACATCATGTAACCTTTCGCAGCATGAATCATTTCATGAATTCCATCCAACAACTCTTACATATCGTGTAACCTAATTACGCAGCGTCCAATCCACCTACAGCCTGCAGAAAAAATCCAGTTAAATATGATAGTCCAGAAAATCTTTGACTTCACCATTATATACATCTCCTAATCCCTTCTCATCCCTATACATATAATGAGAAAATGAAAAATCATGATGATGTTAAAGGCATACCTGAATGATCGGTAGCGGGAATTTATATTAAATATATCCAAGGATAAAAATTTAAATAATCACATGGATGAAAATTACTTATTTCATAATTATTTAATGAATAATTTTTAACATCATAATTATACAATCAAGTACATATTATAATACATCATAGACATATTATTATGGCATATTTTCAAGACATCACAACAACATAGGTGGACATACAAAAAAATACTTATGCTAGTTTTTATCATGATACTTACTAATACACCGAGTAGCTATCTATAACTAGACCCCTCTCATCATTTACTATATCCAATACATTCATTGTATGGAATAAATCAATAATAATAGAATATATAATCAATATACACATTCATATTAAAAAAACATGCCTAAGAAATTTTAATATTTTCCCTAGTAAATAAATAAATCAATTTGATCATAAGACATATCAAGAAAACATTTAAATGGTATCATTAAATTTATCCCTATTAAAGAATAATAATCATAAATGGATGTTGAAAAAGATGAAACGTTCATGAAAATTGCATTCAAAACATTCTTTAAAACAAAAAAAATATCCATTTCTTTTGATAGTATTTTAGATAAAAATTTAAAAAAATATTGAGAAAAATAATTTCATTTCAAAAAATAGAAAATTATAAATTAATATTCAAATAAAATAATGATCTTGAGGGAATATATTTTTTTTCATTCCATATACATTAAGAGATAACATTTTTTAATATTTTATCAAAAATGAAAAGTAAGCCATATGGAAACCATTTGAAAAGATTTTTTTTTAATTTTCTATAAATAATGTAAATAATAACTAAAAATGAACTTTAAAGAACTTTTTAAAAAAAATAATAACATTTTTTAAAATGTTGATGAAAATTTATATGGAGGATAAATATTTTTAATGTAAATCTTTAAAACATGGTTTTAAAGAAAAATTGATAACCACTTCAATAACTTCTAAATCAGAATCACATTGAAGTTGAATATATTAAGTATTGGTAAAATAATTAAATTTTATTAAATTAAAGATAAATAATTTCATATGTCACTATATATATCCTATAAAAGAAAAATTTTGGGGAAATAGAATAAGTATCACAGAAATGAAATTGAGATGAGATATCTATTACCTTTAGTCTAAACTCATTTCAAACAATATATAACATTTAAATTATAATATCATATTATTTTTTTATTTTCATAAAAAAATTTATTTTACTTGTATTATCATTTCTTAAATTTATCATCATAATTTTTTTATTACTAAATCAGGTATGTCTACGTTGGACATTTTGAGGACATTTCGTTGATAATCCAAAAAAATTGATAGGTTAACCATTTTCAAAGTGGTATTGGTACCATCATAGATATAATATTTATTTATGAAATAATTATCACTTTTATTCTTTAAATATAATTTAATAATTTTATATGAAATTTGGATATGAAAAATGAAATTCATCACTTCGTAATGGTAGTAGTCCACATGTATGCATGAGCATGGTTATAATTTTTCATGAAATGGAAGGATAAGAAGGTAAGTAATGTATTATCTTTATAGAATAATATTTATGTCATTAATATTATATATATTCATTATATATTTCATAATAAATATTCTTATGAGGCGGTGATGAAAAAGCATATTGCTTTGTAAAGGTGATAGTTCACACAAACGCACGAGAGATGTTTTCATATCCCATAGGATGAAAAAGAAGATGGATAAGGGTAGTTCTGTAATCATAAAAAAATTTCAGTATATTAGAGATATTTATTTTATTATATTAACTTGGTTAGGATATTATTTAAGGATTTTTTAGAAGAAATAAAATGAAAGAACTTTATTAAGAGTTTTACCACTTCTTTGGAAATCCACCTTTCTCTTATACCTTAACCCTTATCAGGATAGTCATAGGGGATTAAAAATTTCTCTAGTAAGTAGAGAAGGAATATATAAATGTATTTTTCTATATCTTTACTGAACTAAATATCTCATGTGGTTTGATAAATAGAGGAGATGAGAATCTCTTTTATATGTGAGGTGGGTGGAAATCTTCTAAATACATGAAATATTAATATATAATAAGGGTCTAACTCATATAAAATGGATCAAAAATATATTATTATATAATATAAGTAGTATTAGGTTTAGATTTATTCAAAATAATCCATTTTATATTGTTTTAGGTTTCATTTTAAACCTTACCATTTGGTTTAACCCCCTCATTGACCATATTTACCTTAAATGTGGTAACAAATATATCAATATTTAAGGGGAATGAAAGTAATTTTAGAATTTTAAAGTGGGAAGTATATAAACCATTAATGATATGATATAAATATTTTAATAATGTTGAGTAATTTTATTATTTTTATAAGTTTATAGCGATTTAAAAATAATTTTTATGCATTAAATATCATTTAAGGTTATTTTATGGACAATTCATATTTGTTGACTTTAAAGGCATCAAGATAAAAATGGAATTTAAATATAAACAATGTAATAATAAATTATGAATTATAAGTATCCATTAAATTTATGGGAGATCATAATCCATCTAAAATATATAATTTTTATTGTTTTTGAAATCATTTATTTTATTTTTCTGCTTCTTGCAAAAGTGTTGTGTTGGTGTTGTGTAGTCATTTAGGGAAATTATATTATCACTAATAGTGAAACATAAATTAATATCATCAAAATGATTTATTAATCATGAAAATATAAATTTATAAAATTTCATAACATCTTTTATTATGAAAACATATTAGAGGTATTAAAAGAAAGAGAGTGACATTTTGAACTAATTCTTTATTTAAAATAATATAAAAGTCATAATTAAAGGAAACTATTAGTAAAATAATTAAAATTATAAAACAAGGTTATAAGGCTCTAAATACCCTCATAAAATATTAATTAAGATAATATTTTTGTGACCTTATCACTTAGTTCTAACCCTTATTAACTTCTTTACCCTTTTACCGTGGTGATAATATTTTTAATAAAGATATTATTCATAAAGAACAAAATTGAAATTAACCTCATTAAAAAAATTTAACCTCATGATTTTAAATATAAAATAAAATTTTTATGATTTATTTTTTATAAGTGGGGATAATCATTTTTAATATAAGTTAAAAAATGAAAAGGAAAATATTTTTTAGAAAAATGTCTTTTTAAGCATCCAAATGAACTTAAACAAAAATCAAATATAATAATAATTATTGTGAACTTAAATAGATTAATTTCATTTATATAATATTATGATACTTTAAAACCTAATCCAAAATATATTGGTAATTTTAAAATATTTTATTTAAAAAACTGAAATGGCAGTATTTGTAAAATCGATATTGTTCACTACTCATTCAAATATCTGGGTTTTCCAAAAAAAATCCCAAAAAAATTATATTATGATAATTTTTACATTATTATTTGAAAAATAAACCCCATTTTATAAAAAAAATCTAAAATTTTCCTGAATTAATCAGAATATTCACACACAAAATGAAATAATAACAATTTTTGAAGAAAATGTGTTTTTGAAATATGAACTAAATTTATACACTTTCCTTATCAAGTAACCACCATTATATGAATTTTAATTTATTTTATTAAATATATGATTTATACATTTATTAAAAATATTAATCTATATTTATTAAATTAATTTATTTTGATACAAATACTTTGTGTAAATTAAAATTTTTTTGATGAAACAAAATATCTCCTTTAATATTATATAATTTTATTTAAAATTGAGTTCTTATTTCCTAGGAATTAATAATAAATTTTTATTAAGAAAAAGTTTCTACATAAATTTCATAATATGGTTATTCCAATCCATACTCATCAAACCAACAACTAGGTTGTAATAGTGATATTTAAATAATTATATATCTACTGTACATTGGGGTTTCTTTAAGCATGGTGATGCATGATAGAATTGCATATTTAAGTATTAGTTTGTAGTATTGTCCCCCTCTTACAAAAATTATTTCCTCAAAATTTTAATTTGATTCTATGAGATTTAAATAATCATTACATGATAGTAAATACTGATATCGATTTTATCATGAACTTTAATTTCTTGGTCAAGTCCAGTAAACTTGTTATGAATGTACCTCTAGAGGACTCATACGGGTTAATGAGTTTCTAAACACATACATTGGTAGATTAGTTTTACTTTCCATATAACACATGATATATTTTTCTATAGTTCACTTTAATTTGAGAAATTTTATTAAAATTGGGATAAAAAAATATGGTAAAATTTACTTACTTGATTTTTCTCTGTCTATAAGCATAATTTCATCCATTGATATGAATCATCATGGTCATAATGAATTTTTCATTATTGAAGAATTGAATTAAAACCCTAGTGGATAATAATATCCAAAAAAGGATGGAAAATTATATATCTTGTTCCAATATATTAACCAAACCAAAAATAGTTATAAAAATTTGTGATTATATCCAATATGAATAAAACATTATACGAATAAATACTAAATTAATATCCAATTCCCCATAAATAACACAAAATAGATTAACTAAAATTCTTACATAAGTAACTAATCATAGAACTCTTTAAAATAATCCTGACCAAGTTAAAAACACAAAAATAAGAAAGATTTTACCACGTGTTATTCTGGGTTAAATTTAACATTTTTTTTCAAACAACATTTTTCATGAACTTACCCAGGTATTTTGTTATACTATACCCTGAATCGACTCTAACATGCTTTGAAGTGCATTATTGATTCCATTGGTTTGAAAGTAGTGAATGGGATTCAAAAATTATCAAGAGGGAATGATTTTACAATAAAAATAACCAAAAACAAAGTAGAAGAAAAGAAATTGTAATCCTCCAATATGAAAAAGAAATAATTAAGAGTAAATTACCACAAAATAGATAGTAAAAAAATTTAACACCCCAAGATTTCATAGTACTTTATTTATTCAAAATAATTCAATAACTTGCACTACACAAAACACTGAGTTCAAGCGCACAACAACTTACCAAACTAGCCATTTAAAAGTGGATATGAATAGTATTAACTAAATTTTTATTTTTATATAATCTTTATAATTTTAGAATCCATATTATGAGTTTCTTATACATAATATAAGAACAAATTCATTTTTTTCAGATAAAAGAAGTGTTTTTTTAAAAAATTGCAATTTTACTACCATTTTGTGGAAAACCATTATTAAATCCAATATTTTACACTTTAATATATTCAATTTGGAAAAATAAACATCTTCTTTAGAATGGGTACATAAAAATTTTGTTTTGATAAATTTTTGGTGTTTTTCTGATAACTTCCATATTTGGGTGAATAGTGAAAATTACAAAATTTTAACTACAAACAACTTTTTTAATCAAAATAATTTATAGTACTAAATTATACATTTGAGTAATTTAAATATTTCATTATATTATATTTTTATCATTTAATACAATGTAGTTCATTGGATGTAATTTTACATTTAAACTAGACATAAACAAGTGTCAATATTTTGATAGTTATTATTTTTTTAAACACGCTTTTTGTTTTGATAGCAGGAATTAATTTTAAATTAATTTCTGACACTTCTGTCTTTTGAATTTGGAAAAATGGATTCCATATTTCGGATCATGAGGTCCAAATTATGTAAATAGGTAACTTTTATTTTTAGACATTATGAATAATTACTTCGGTAAATATTTTTTTTAACATGGTTAAAGGGTAAATTCGGTAAATATGGGTAAAGAAATATTATTAAATTACCCTAACACATGTCCTAACCCTATGAGATGATAAATATCCAACCATGAGCATATTTGGGTCTATTTTGGGACCACTTGGTGCTACTTGAGAGTGATAATGACACTTTATATTAATAAATTTAAAGTAAAGGGAAAAATGACATAAACATATATCTTTTAGTAAAAGAATTTTACAAGGTGTTATATAAGTTATCTTTTCGACAATAAATATTAATTACAAATATAAAACTATTTCCTACATAATAGTACTTTATTTATAATTTTTAGACATTGAATAATTAAATTTATTTATGACAAAATGATAATGTAGTGTTTTCTTTATTAATGAAAGAATCAAATAAAGGGAATTATAAATGTTAAAAAAATATAATTTGAATATTTTGATTCCATAGACGAATTTTATAGGTTACTATGGCATTTTAGTATTGATAAAATAAATTTATTTTTAATTAATAATGTTTTTAGGACTTTAACAAAAACCAATTATTAAATAGTGTCAAAATTGACATAAAGGAATTTTTAAAACGCTTATTATATTATTAATTTATATAATATTCCTACAAATCTAAGGATAGGAAAAAAACTTATATAATGATAGTTTTATCATTAATGAACCAGTTGGGGTTCTATTGGAGGTATATAGTAAGTTTATTAACCATATAATGTAAAAATACAAAGAGACATGGTAAATGTCAAACTATTTAACTAAGAGTTAAATCTAAAAGTTAAGGTTAATATAGTGATCCAAACCTATATAAAACCTATTGTTCGAGTGTTTTACGACCCATCCCCATATTTGACTTTAAATAATCTATTTTGGAGCCATTAGATATTGAAAATAATTTTATTATAAAATAATATTTTTATCTTTTCCAAAGGTGCCCCTCACCCCTCTTATAAAAAGGAACTCCCCCTTCTCTCTAATTCACAGCTTCAAAGCCATTTGGATCAGCCAACCTCTGAAAATATAACATATCAATTATCCTACATTAATTATAGATTCCCTCCTTTAATCATAAATCCAACTTAAGGATCCCTTTTGATCAAATCAAAAGGAAGAACCTGAAGAAGAGGTAAATATTTTATCACCTCTTTCAAGTTTCTTTCTTCTTCCACTTCCTTTTTCTTTGTTGTTTCCATTATAAAATAACAAATCCAGTATCTTATATATAATTTTATGTTATTATAAATATGGTACAACCAAATTCATTATTCTATCCATCCTTTGAATGACATGTCACCATGCGTGCATACGTACGGCTTACCGTCTCCACGTCGTGGTGTAATTGTTATTCAATACATTATTATTTGGATGGGTATAATAATTGATGTAAATAATAAATATAACATGATAATGATTTTTATATATGATATAACATCCAATTATATGTTATTTTAATATCAAAATAATGATATTGTCGCTCGTGCGTACGTATGGATTACCGTCATCATGAACGCGATTAGATTCATTCCCCATCGTATCCATTCAAGACTAATTTTCATTTTATGATTAAATGTAATATTTAAAGTCTTGATATAATTCTGTATTGGAATAATATACATCCCATCCATAACAAATATGACTCTCAAAACAAAAAATATAAAGTAAAATGAATCCGTTAACACCTGAAACAATGATAATACTAAGATATTATTAACGAAGCAATGTTAAAATATCATATATGATATCAAATTAATGTATATGATTATTGTATAATTTAATAACAATTATTTCACCATTATATAGGATTTTCACCTACCCTCTACCAAGGAAAAGTACAAGTTAAGGGTTAATTCTACAAACTCTTCATTATCCGAGGTTGTTTAAACGTAATTATCTACCGGGACCTCTTTATCATCCACATCCATGTTTCTTAAAAATTTATTTCAAAACATTTTTAATATTTACTAAAAAATGGGTTAAATTCATTTATACCCTTATTTTTTTTAAAAGAATCTTTCTGTCATTTTCCAAACAAGGTCCTTTTATCCTTTTCGACAAAATTAAGGTAAGAATGTATTTTTTTAACTTATACGGAAGGTGCAGCTATTTTCCACCATTATAAAATCCTTTAAGCTTACCTTAAAATATTATAAAGATATTTTCAAATTAAATGTTTTATTTTATAAATATTTTACTTTTAAATGATTTCAAAAAGAGATATTTCTCTCAAATAGTTTTTATTTTATCTATGTCAACATCCTTTGTTGGATTTTGAGATTATTTGAAGTTGATTTATTATGATACAAAACATCCATATAGTATTGAGGGTTTTCTGATATGTTTGACTATGGATGTGTTATTTTTATACCATTCATGGTTTTGGTTAAAGTATTGACATTTCATATGCTTGTTTTAATATGAATGTTTATGTTATGTTTAAACCTGTTCATATGAGGAATGCATTGGACTTAGTAAGTGACTGGTGGAGCCTGATATAGATCCTTGATGCATCGATAGGTCTCATGAGACAAAATAGTGTCTTGGCACAAGGCCTTGACAAAATTGTATTTTTAGTCTGGGTACAAGGCCTTAACTATGTGGTTATTATAGTCTGGAATTATGCATTCCATCATTATGAAAGTGGTTATTGATATTGCGTGTGATTATTAGACTAGTAGAATATCCATTTGAATAAGTAAATGGAATTATTTCATTTTATTTTTTCTATATTATGCTAAAGATCAATTTTAAAATACTTTTTTTAGTTATAGATTTCCTTAAATGTTTATGTTTATTTATGAATGTTTCTGTTATATTGTTATCCTTACTAAGCATCTGAGCTCAACCCTTTCTATGTTTTATTTTTTAAAAGATGTGATGATGTATTTTATGACTGGCCTATAGGGATGGTATGAGGGGATATGAGTGTGGGATATGGAGACTATATTGTTTTAGGTTTTCACTTTATGATGTAATGTAAGATTTATGAATGTATCTAGTTTTTCCAAGGCTACTAAACTAATCGGTCTTTCAAGACATGATCCTTTGTAATCATGACAATGTTATGTAATAATGCACAGACTCTGGGAAACTGGGATCGGGCGTTAGAGTTTGTATCAGAGGAAATTTAGTAAAATCCTTAGAATATAGATTTAGATAAACTCTGATTAGAGAACATAGACCTGAGATGGACTTTGAGGATTAGTGTAAAAGAACTTCCTAGAATTTTGGTATTTTATAAATTTTTTGAATTTTCTGAGAAATACATCCCTATCTGGATATGAGCAGGTAGAGGCAGCTATGGCATAGATGTACCTAGGGGTAAAACACGAAAACACCACTTTGATCTAGACTCGAACGGAAACTAGTGCACGACAACGGGCATTGCTGTACTCTTGGTTACGACACTCCCAAGGGATATGCTTAGGATAATTATCATTTTCTTTACAAACCATTTTGAAGGTTTTATGAGTATATAGTTCCACAAAGAAAACATTTTTATGATTATGGATTATATCCATAAACTTTTCAATCTATGTTAAGTGTTTTACAAGTTTGGATTTATGTATTGTGATCCATAAACTAATCTAGTGTGTTCCATTGTATAGAAATGGTGCCCTATAGAAGGAATGTGAACTCCAGCAATACGTATGATCCAAAGAGTAAGAAGGATCATATATTTCATGGTATTAAGCCAACATTTAGAAGGGAAATAGTCTCCCATGTATTCTCAATATATGAAGAAATTGAATCATTTTTTAATAAGATAAGTAAAGAATTCTATGAGTCATATGGCATTAAAGGGAAGCAAGAGAAGAAAATGATGGAAGAGAGAAAGATCGATAAAGGGAAGAGGGTAAAGAAGAATTTTCCCATATGTGATAATTGTGGGAAGAAACACCTTGGAAATTGCCTAAAGTGAATGGGAGCTTGTTAAAAGTGTGGAGAAAATAGACACCAAGTACATGAATGCAAGGGTAAGAGAAAGGTTTCAAATTTACAATTCTTCATCTTCAAGGAGTTGGGACACTACCCGAACCAATGCCCAAATCATCAGAGTATGCCCCAAATTATGCTATTGGATAATAATAAAGTTATGATACTACCACAGATGAGGAGGAATGAATAGAGTTCTTATGTTGTTATTAAATAATTATTTCATTTTAGTGTTATATCAACTATGTACTGGTTATAATAATTATGAAGTATATAAGGTTTGTACTGCAGTACTATTTTTTAAGGACTTGAGATTGTGTGGAAAAAGAAAAGTGACTCAATAGTAGGTTAAATTTTTAGAAAATATATGGGTGAGAGAAAGATAAACCATAATATGGTTCTAATACTGATATAGTGATTTTGGAATAATACATTTTTGATTTGGATAATTTATATTGGATATTCTTGATTACCTTGAAACTAATTAATGATTTGTATATTCCGTCATTATTGGAGTTTACAAAATTTTTGGATGGAATAAGTATATCCAGTATTCTATAAGAAATAATGTAGCATGAATGTAATCACTAAGTTCTTATGGTAATTTAGGGTGTTACCATGTTTTAAAATAATACATGATGAAGGTGTTCACATGTTATTACATGGAAAAGGATCTTCATTGTGTTTAACTTCCTTATAAATTTTGGACTGTGAGTTTGGGTAGAATTATTTTGGATAAGTCTAAAGGTTGGAATGGATTAAGTTTGAAAGGTTATTTTTGGATTTTTATAAAAGGACAACACGCAGACTGTGTGACAACCCGTCACGTTGGACAGAGCTGCGGGAATTGAACCCACAACCATAGTGCGATTGGGATTTATCGCCTACCACTAGACTACTTGAAGTCCCTATATTGTATAATGTAGTTTTTTTTAAGGGTCTGATATGTAAATTATAAATTCATTATTTTTGGAACCCTATACGATTAGAATAAATAGAATATTTTTTTGAAATCTTTTGGAGTGAAATATGAGTTTGTGGTAGGATTTAATTGAAGAATAAAACTCTAATTGTCAAGTATATATATATATATATAATTTTTTTACTTATTATATGGGTATATTAATACTTAAACATTAGGTAAGGGATCATAAAACCAAAAATTTGTTATCATAATACCTTATTTTTTCTTGAACTGATAGTATTTCAAATCATCATAGATTGATGGATTTGAGACTCTAAATTTTACACTTGTTTTTGATTGATAACATCAATCACTACCAATAAATATTTATGTTTTTCCTCCAATTATGTGTCTCAAATTTCCACCAATGTTCTCCTAATCAAGATCGTAATTTGGTGGTGACCTGTTCATTCGCCTTTTCCTCTTATTGAGACTAAATTTTGTTAACCTAATTTGTGATGTGGGTTTTCCACAAAGGTATTTTTCTATTTTTAACCTTTTATTTTTGAAGAAAAATTCCAAATTGTGAGGAAGTAATTTTTTGAAGGAGGGAATAATGTAACATCACAAGATTTCATAGTACGTTATTTCTTCAAAGTAATTCAATAACTTTCACTACACACAACATCGAGTTCAAGCGCACAATGACTTACCAAACTAGCCGTTCAAAAAAGGTTATGAATAGTGTTAACTGAATTTTTAATTTTATATAATCCTTATAATTTTAGAATCTATATTATGAGTTTCTTACACATAATATAATAACAAATTCATTTTTTTCAGATAAAAGAAGTATTTTTCCAAAAAATGCAATTTTACCGCCTTTTAATGGAAAACCTTTTTGAAATACAATATTTGAAACTTTTATATATTCAATTTGGAAAAATAAAATTCTTATTTAGAATGGGTACATAAAAATTTAGTTTCAATAAATTTTTGGTGTCTTTCAGATAACTTTCATATTTGGGTGAATAGTGAAAATTACTAAACTTTAACTGCAAACAACTTTTTTAATCAAAATAATTTATAGTAATAAATTATAAATTTGACTGGTTTTAATATGTCATTAGATTATATTTTTATCATTTAATATAATTTATGTCATTTTATGTAATTTCACATTTAAACTAGACATAAACAAGTGTCAATAATTTGGTAGTTATTATTTATTAAAAACACACTTTTTGTTTTGACAACGGGAATTAATTTTAAATTAGTTTCTGACAGTTATGTGTTTGGAATTTTGAAAAATGGATTCAATATTTGGGATTATTAGGTCCAAATTGTGTAAATAGGTACCTTTTATTTTTAAACATTATGAATAATTACTTCGGTAAATATTTTTTTTACCATGGTCAAAAGGTAAATCCGGTAAATATGAGTAAATAAATAATATTAAAATAATATAACATTACTCTAACACATGTTATAACCCTATTGGATTATATTTTTCTGACCATGGGAATTTTAGGGTCGATTTTGGGACCACTTGGAGCCACTTGAGAGTGATAATGACACTTTATATTATTTAATTTAAAGTAAAGGAAAAAATGACATAAACATATATCTTTTAGTAAAAAAAATTTTACAAGGTGTTATATAAGTTATATTTTTGACTATAAATATTCATTAGAAATCTAAAACGATTTCATACATAATGGTATTTTATTTAAAATTTTTAGACATTGAATAATTAAATTTATTTATGACATAATGATGATGGTGTGTTTTCCGTATTAATGAAAGAATCAAATAAATGGTATTATAAATGTTAAAAATTATAATTTGAATATTTTGTTGCTATAAATGAATTTTATATATTACTATGGAATGTTAGGATTGATTAAATAAATTTGTTTTGAATTAATAAAGTTTTTAGGAATTTAACAAAAATCAATTATTAAATAGTGTCAAAATTGACATAAAGGAATTTTTAATATAAATATTATATTATTAATTTATATAATATTCCTAAAAATCTAAGGATTGTCCAAAAGGCTTATATAATTATAGATGTATCATTAATGAACCACTTGGGGTTCTATTGGAGGTATATAGTATGTTTATTAACTGTAACGCCCCGACCCCAGAAGCCCATAGTCGGTGCATTATTAAGTATCGTTGGCATGATCATAAAAGATCATGTCTCGAAAGACCGATTATTTTAGTAGCCATGGAGTTACTGGATACATTCATAAGGTTTACATTACATCATAAAATGGAAAACTACCACAAAATTGTCTCCAAAGACCATGCTGAGATACCATAGACTATCTCTTGTGGTTAGTCATAATATACTTTTTTGCATCCTGGGAAAATAAAACATAGAAAGGGGTGAGCTCAGATGCCCATTAAATATATTATTATAGCGGAAACATTCATAAATAAGCATAAATATTTAAGGCTATGTATAAGACTAGAACAAAAGAATTTTAAACTTGAACTTATGTATAATATGGAAAAGATAAAATCAAATAATGGAATTTACTTATTCACATGGATATTCTACTAGTCGAATGATCACATTCAAAATAATTAACCACTTTCATAATGATGGAATGTATAATGCCATAATATCATATCATCACAGTCAACGCCTTGTGCCAAGACTGCAAATAATATTTTTTCAAGACCTTGTGCCAAGACACTAGTTTATTTCATGAGGCCTACTGATGCATCGAGGAGCTATAGCGGGCTCCACGTGTCACTTACTAAGTCCAATTCATTCCTCATCTTAAAAGTTTGAAACATAACATAAACATTCGTATTAAAACTAGTATACGAAATGTCAATACTTTATCCACAAACCATGAATAGAACATCCACAGTCAAACATAACTCATTCAATACAATATGGATGATTGTATTGTAATAGATTAACCTCAATCGAGAATAATTAAGGATATTGACATAGATGAAAGTAATCATCAAAACTATTTGAAAGAGATATCCCCCTTTTCTTAAAAACATTTAAAAGTCCCACTATTTGTCAAGAAGCCATTTAAAAATATATTTTTTTTGAATCAAAGTGTCCCATACAACCTTGAAACTTTTAAAAGTAATATAAATTTTAAAACTTTAATTTCCATATAAATAAATCAATAAAACCATTTTAAAAACATGGACATTAATGTGAATGATTTAGAATAATAAATCATTAAAACATTTAAAATGATATTTTAGTTAGAGTTCTTAACCAAAAGAGAGAAAATTGATTACAAATAATTGAGGTAATCAAAACATTATAATATCATGAGAATAAAGGAATTCATGATATACTATGTCAAAGTACATTATATACACCATATAAAAGTGAATTGGTGTATAAAAACAAAGAAGTCTCAAAGGAATGTAAATTGAGATGAAATCTATTATAAAGACCGTATCCTTAGGTTAAGGATTAAAAAAGACATAATTTAGTGTGAAAAATATAAATAAACTCAATATGATTGGATATTAAGGGTAAATCAATTAGAGGACATTCACACATATTCTTATAAAAATAACACTAATGAATTGGATATTTAACTCAACAAATGGAGATTGAGATAAAATTACTCTTATCAAGTTCATATCGATGAATTGAGAATTTTTCAATGGATTGATTATGTGTATCAAGTATATCCACAGAAAGGGGAGTGGAAATTATGACATAAGCAAATTAATAGTGATTCCAAACAGAATCTTGGAGTAAAATAATCAATGAAGTATGCGTAAAGCCGAATGAGTGGAAATTGAAATTTCAAATTCCCTTATCAATTTATTAATTTACGAAACATACAACCATGAAAGAAGGATAATAAAATGATGATGTAAATATCCATAAATAATAATTTATTACACAAGTAATATAGTCATGGGTAGTACACACACCACTTGCAATAAATAAGTGGCGAAGAATGGAAATCTCACAGAATTAAAAGTGAGATAAGAAACCCCTTACTTTGTACCATTTCCTTGGTCGAGGGTAGGTTAACCTCTTCAAAAGTGGTTCAATAATTTTTATTTAATTATACAAGAATTATATACATTAATATGATATCATATATGATCTTTTAACATTTATTTGTTAATAATATCTTAGTATTATCGTCATTTCGGGTGTTAACTTACTCGTTTTATGTTATATGTTTTGTTTAATAAGTTGTGTTTGTTATGGAAAGGTTGTATCTTACTCATATCCATAATGATATAAAGTCCTTAAACATTATTTTTAATCTTTAAATGAGAATTATACTTGATTGGATATGATGGGGAATGAATCTCATCATGTTCGTGGAGATGGTAGTCCGTATGTACGCATGAGCGACAATATCATTCTTTTGATATTAAAATAATATATAATTGGATGGTATATCATATATAAATAATAATTATCATGTTTTATTTATAATTTTAATCAATTACACATCATTATCATACCCATCCAAATAATAATTTTTTGAATAACAATTACACCACGACGTGGAGACGGTAAGTCCTACGTACGCACGTATGGTGACATATCATTCAAAGGATACATAGAATACTTTATATGGTTGTACCATATTTATAATAACATAAATTGTATAGAATATACTAGATTTAGTATTTTAAAAATGAAATAACAAAGAAAGAAGAAGTGGAAGAAGAAACGAACTTGAAAGTGGGTGGTGAAATCATTACCTCTTCTTTGGGTTCTTCCTTTTGATTTGACAAAAAGTGATACTTAAGTCAGCTTTCTGACCAAATAAATCCCCCTAGGATGAAGTGAGGGATGTTTATAGGATATTTGGTCAGGGTTTGTCCGACAAAAAATGAATTTAAGGTGTCAATTAGTGATTAGAGTGAATGCCCTTTTATAAGAGGGGTGAGGGGCACCTATAGAAAGGCTAGAAATATTATTTTATAATAAATTAATATTACGTTTCTAATGGATCCACAGTGAATTATTTAAAGGTTAATATGGGGATAGTTCGAAAAACACTCAACCAATAGGTTTTATATAGGTTTGGGTCACTATATTAACTTTATAATTTTGATTTAACTCTTAGATAAATAGTTTGACGTTTACCATGTCTCTTTGTATTTTTATATTATATAGTTAATAAACTTCCTATATACTTCTAAGAGAACCTCAAGTGGTTCATTAATGATACACCTATCATTATATAATTCCATTGGCCAAACCTTAGATTTTTATGAATAGAATATGAATTAATAATATAATATTTGTTTTAGAAACTCTTTTATGTCAATTTTGACACTATTTGGTATTTTGTTTTTTATAAATTCATAGAAGCATTATTACTTCGAAATAAATTCATCTAAATAACCCTAATATGTTATGTTAACCTATGAAATTAGTTTAATTCATAAAAAGTTTCACATTACGTTTATTTTGATATTTATAATACCAATTATTTTAATATTTCATTAATTAGGTAATTACTACAACACCATTGTGTCATAAATAAATTAAATTATTTAATGTCTAAAAGTTATAAATAAAATATCATTATTTATGAAATATTTTTATATTTCTAATTAATATTTATAATCAAATTTATCTTATGTGTAACCTTATATTAAAAATGTTTTAGTTATTCAACTTTTATTTTATCTCCTTGAACTCTTCTTTGAATTAAATAATAATAAATGTCCTAATCTAATCCAAGTAGACAAAAGAGGTTTATATTTTATTCCTAAGGTTTTTTATGGTAGAATTATACTTATCAAATAGAATTAGGACTTGTTTTAGGGTAATAATAATACCATTTTTACCCTTAATTACCCTATTTAATTTTAACTGTGGTAAATAAAAATAAAAAGTTACTATTCACCAAAAAATATTTTTATCTTATTAAACCACATTTTACTACTTTATATTAACCATGTCTCTCGGATTTTCTAAATTCCACTAACAGAAGTAGTAAAATTAAGTTTTATGTGAATTTTCAAATTCTCCTAGGAGATGGGTAAAAGACGGTGAAAGTTCAACAAAATTTTTATATATATAAAATTATTATAAACTGACTCCATTGAATTACATTGAACTTATATAGGTATTATGTATCTATTTTGACCTAAAATAAATTTAAATAAAATAAATAATTATTTAAATAAAAAATTAGTTTTAAACTATAACTCAGTGTTTTCACTATTCATCAAATATTGAAAGTTTTTGGAAAAATACCAAACATCCACCCTTGGCTAATTTTGATATTCCTATTCCAAAAATGAAGTCCATTTTAAAAGACAAATTTTATAAAATTTCCAAAATTTGGTATTACTATTCATAATGGCTTGTTTGATTGGTTGTGGTGTGCTAGAACTCGAAGTTGCATACAACACACGCTACTGTATTATTCAAAGATAAGCGTATCGTGGAAAGTTGGGGTGTTACATTATCCCCTCCTTCAAATAATTGTATCATCTCAATTTTTAAAAATGGTATTGGGAATATAATGGAAAGTCCCACATCGAAAAAAGAGTCAATAAAACTATCACTTTAAAATAAAGAAAGAGAAGTACAAAGGTCACCCAAGATAACCCATATGAGGATTCCAAGTAGGAAAACAAGGATATGGATGATAAACTAAGTGTCATGTTCTGATGGAGAGGGATAGAAAACATGATCAGGAGAAAGTTAACAACAAGAAAACCACAAACTTGTGATGGGACAAATAGTCATTAGTTTCCTATTAGGAAAATTAAATGGGTGACATTTTTTTGCTTTAAGTTACATTTCTTAAAGATGAGGAATTTATTTATGAGATTGACTAATAACTTAAAGAGATATACTTAATTTTTAAGTAGAGTTTCATTCTTTAATAAATTTCTACCACTAACTCATTTTTTTTAAATGATGAGTATTCAAGAAGACTTGGTCGCACTGGAAGAGATAGAATAAAAATCTAGAGAATCACATGATCCATAAAGGATAAACTGTATATTTACCATGTATTTAGAGATTAATCAAAACCAAAATGGTTAGTACAAGATCCGATGATCCCCCAAAATTATATTCAATTAGAGAAAGAAACACTAATCTTAATTTCTAAAATTAAACCAACAATACTCCAAAGTTAAATAAATACCATTCAATAAAAAATTGTCCGTAAAATCCTTCAATATAATCCATACTAATATTGAAACCCAAAACATATAAAAATTATTTATGTAGTCTTCCAAGTTAAATTTTATCTCCAAATGACATTGACTACTCTTAAAGTCACATACTTAAAAGTAGTTAACCTTATCACATATTCTCTATTATAGGTTAATTATTTATATAAATAACCCAAATCACTATAAATCCACAATAAAAACATAGATAAAAATCCACCATTAATCCTATATTGAAATACCATAGTATTCTATTTTCTTTGGGCATATAGAGTTCCCGACAAAGAGAATGTCTTCCAAAATAACATTTATCACTTAATCACCAAATCATTTTCTTATACTAAGGGTGTTTATTTGATAAGACATAAGATCCCAAATCAACTTATTATTGATAAATAAAATCATTTAACTAAAAATAATTAGTCACACTAACCAGGGACTTCACGTAGTCTAGTGGTAGGTGATAAATCCCAATCGAATTCTTGTTGTGGGTTTGATTCCCACAGCATTGTCTGATATGATGGGTTGTCACACGGTCTGTGTGTTGTCCTTTTTCAAAAACTATATTTTATAACATTACCAAAATGAGATAAATTCATCAAAACCATAACATAAATTAACCACAAATGTTATCTCATACCTTAAATATTTGTCCCAAAAATATAATAACTTGTAATTACCTCAACCCCAATGATAATATAAAACCAAATGGTTATTTATAACTATATCCACAAGAGAAAATATAAGTCTTCCTCAAATATCATTTTCACATGACAAACTACAGGGTTAAAAATACAAGAGAAAATTATTCCAAAGTAATCCCATCAACAAAGAGTACTAGAACTTTTAAAAATATATCCAACAATTTATTTCCACATAGCTTCTTCTTTGACCAAGAAAATATCCTATAGAATAGGGCACTCACTCGGGTAATGGAAAGGTCCCCTATATTTACAAAAAATGACTGTAAATGGATTCTTAGGACCATTTTTATTTTCTTCCATAGTACTCTTCATTTTTCCTCAAAAATTATTCACTTTATGTCCTTATTTCCCACACATAAAGCATTTCTTTGTTCCATTGAGACACTTTCCTGGGTGCCTCTTCCACATTTCTTGCATGATGGAAATTGAGGATTATTTTCTCCATGGTATCCACTATTGGAGATCTTATCATTCATCACCTTTCTCTTCTTTGTTGAGTCCAAGAGTTGGTTAATATATATGTTATTGATAATATTTTTGGAAAACTGATTTGGCATGAACATGATATCTTTTACACCTATCAACATTCCATTTTTTTTCTCATTTCCACCATCGTTCCAACCATGTACAACATTATCAAAGTTACTATGACTTCCTTGGAATCCATCCATTGATTAAAACTAGAAAGCATTGTGTGAGTAACAGTAGTCATAAAGTCATTTAAAGAATATCATGACACCATATTCTCAATTTGAAACACCTTAGGATTAACCAAGGTCATTTATTCTCATTTTATATTAAAATACATCAAATCATATTTTAAGGAAAATGTAAATTATCCTAAGAATATCCCTCGGGAGTGTTGTAACCAAGAGTGCAGTAAGGCTCGTTGTCATGCACCAGCTCTCATTTGAGTCTAGCTTAAAGCGGTGTTTTCAGGTTTTACCCCTAGGTACATATGTGTCTGAGCCACCTCTACCTGCTCATATCCAGACAGGGATGTATTGCTTGGAAAACTCACAAAATCTCTACAATACCGAAATTCTAGGAAGTTCTTCTATACTAATCCTCAAAATCAATCTTAGTTCTATATGCTCTAATCCGAGTTTATACAAATATAGTTTCCATTGTTTTTACTAAACTTCCTCTCATACCAACTGTAATGCCCCAACCCCAGAAGCCCAGATTCAGTGCATTATTACATATCATTGGCATGATCATAAAAGATCAAGTCTCGAAAACAGATTAGTTTAGTAGCCTTTTAAGTACTAGATACATTCATAAGATTTACATTACATCATAAAATGGAAAACTACAACAAAATTGTCTCCATAGACAACACTGAGATCCCATAGACTATCCTTGGTGGTCATTTATAATATAATTATTTGCATCCTGGGAAAATAAAACATAGAAAGGGGTGACCTCAGATTCTCATTAAAGATAACATTATAGCAGAAACTTTCATAAATATGCATAAAAATTTAAGGCTATATATAAGACTAGAACAAAAGCATTTTAAACTTGAACATCAGCACAATATGGAAAAGATAAAATCAAATAATTTCATTTAATTATTCACATGGATATTCTACTAGTCGAATGATCATATGCAATATCAGTAACCACTTTCATAATGATGGAATGCATAATGCCAAAATATCATAACAACATAGTCAAAGCCTTGTCCCAAGACTACAAATAAGATTTTGTCAAGGCCTTGTTCCAAGAAACTAGTTTGTCTCATGAGACCTACCGATGCATCGAGGAGCTATTGCGGGATCCACCCGTCACTTACTAAGTCCAATGCAATCCTCATATGATAATTTGAAACATAACATAAACATTCGTATTAAAACTAGCATACAAAATGTCAATACATTATCCACAAACCATGAATAGCACATCCACAGTCAAACATAACTCATTCGATACAATATGGATGATTCTATTGTAATAGATTAACCTCAATCAAGAATAATAAAGGATATTGACATAGATGAAAATAATCATCAAAACTATTTGAGAGAGATATCCCCCATTTCTTGAAAACATTTAAAAGTCGCACTATTTGTCAAGAAGCTATTTAAAAATAGATTTTTTTGAATCAAAGTGTCCCATACCACTTTGAAACTTTTAAAAGGAATTTTAATTTTAAAACATTAATGTCTATATAAATAAATCATTAAAACTATTTTAAAAACATGGACATTAATGTGAAAGATTTAGAATAATAAATCTTTAAAACATTTAAAATGATATTTTATTTAGAGTTCCTAACCAAAATAGAGACACTTGATTACAAATAATTGAGGTAATAAAAACATTATAATATCATTAGAATAAAGTAATTCTTGATATACTATGTCATAGTACATTATATACATCATATAAAAGTGAATTGGTGTATAACAACAAAGAAGTCTCGATGGAATGTAAATTGAGATGAAATCTATTATAAAGACTGTATCCTTAGGTTAAGGATAAAACAAAGACATAATTATGTGTGAAAAATAAAAATACACTCAATATGATTTGATATTCAGGGTAAATCATTCAGAGGACATTCACACATATTCTTGTAAAAACAACACCAATGAATTGGAAATTTAACTCAACAAATGGAGATTGAGTAAAAATTACACTTATCAAGTTCATATCGATGACTTGAGAAGTTATCAATGGATTGATTATGTGTATAAAAAGTATATCCACAGAATGGGGAGTGTAAATGATGACATAATCAAATGAATTGTGATTCCACAAATAATCTTGGAGTAAAATAATCAATGAAGTATGCTAAAGCCGAATGGGTGGAAATTGAAATTTCAAATTCCCTTATCAATTTGGTAACTTACAAAACATACACCCATGAAAAAAGGATCATACAATGATGATGAAAATATACATAAATTAAAATATATTACACAATGAATACAATCATGGAAATTACACACACCACATGCAATAAATAAGTGGAGAATAATAGAAATATCACGGAATTAAAAGTGAGATAAGAAACTCCTTACTTTGTACATTTTCCTTGGTTGAGGGTAGGTTTACCTCCTTTATAGTGGTTAAATACATGTTATTGAATTATATAAGAATTATATACATTAATATTATATCATATAGGATCTTTTAACATTGATTTGTTAATAATATCTTAGTATTATCATCATTTTGGGTGTTAACTTACTTGTTTTCTTCTATATGTTTTCTAACATAAGTTGTGTTTTTATGTATAGGTTGTGTATTATTAATATCCAGAATGATATCAAGTCCTTAAACATTATTTTCAATCTTCAAATGATAATTACACTTGAATGGATATGATGGGAAATGAATCTCATCGCGTTCATGGAGACGGTAGTCCGTACGTACGCACAAGCGACAATATCATTCTTTTGATATTAAAATAATATATAATTGGATGTTATATCATAAATAATGAATCATTATCATGTTTTATTTATTATTTACATAAATTACACATCATTATCCTACACATCCAAATAATAATCTTTCGAATAACAATTACACCACGACGTGGAGATGGTAAGTCGTACGTACGCACGTACGGTGTCATGTCATTAAAAGTATGGATAGAATACAGAATATGGTTGTACCATATTTATAATAACATCACAGAGTATATAAGATACTGGATTTATTATTTTATAATGGAAATAACAAATAAAGAAGAAGTGTAAGAAGAAAGGAACTTGAATGAGGGTGGTGAAATCATTACCTCTTCTTCGGGTTCTTTTTTTTTATTTGATCAAAAGGGCTCCTTAAGTTGGATTTCTGACAAAAGTAGGGCATCTAGGATGAAGTGAGGGAAGTTTAGAAGATATTTGGTCAGGTTTGGGCTGATCCAAAAGGCTTTTAAGGTTTCAATTAGTGACTATAGGGAGTTCCCTTTTATAAGAGGGGTGAGGGGCACCTTAGGAAAAGCTATAAATATTATTTTATAATAAGTTCATATTCAGTTTGTAATGGCTCCCATGTCGATTATTTAAAGGTTAAGATGGGGATAGGTCGAAAAACACTCAACCAATATGTTTTAGATAGGTTTGGGTCACTATATTAACTTTATCTTTTTGATTTAATTCTTAGTTATATAATTTGACATTTACCATGTCTCTTTGTATTATAATATTATATAGTTAATAAACGTACTATATACTTCCAAGAGAACCCCAAGTGGTTCATTAATGATAAAACTATCATTATATAAGTCCTTTTTCTGAGCCATAGTTTTTTAGGAATAGAATACGAATTAATAATATAATATTTCTTTTAAAAATCATTTATGTCAATTTTGACACTATTTGGTATTTGGTTTTTGCTAAATTCATAACAACATTATTACATCGAACAAAATTCACCTAGCCAACACTAATATGTTATATTAACCTATAAAATTAGTTTAAGTCATAAAAAGTCTTAAATTACATTTATGTTGATATTTATAATAACAATTATTTTAATATTTCATTAATTAGGTAATTACTGCATAATCATTGTGTCATAAATAAATTAAATTATTTAATGTCTAAATATTATAAATAAAATATAGTTATGTAGTAAATCTTTTTATATTTCAAATGAATATTTATAATAGAATTTATCTTATTCATAACCCTATATTAAATTTTTTTTAGTTATTTAACTTTGATTTTTCTCTTTTAACTCTTCTTTAAATTAAATAATAATAAATGTCCTATTCTAATCCAAGTGGACCAATGAGGTTCATATTTCATTCCTAAGGTTTTTGTTTGTTTAATTATACTAATCCAATATAATTAGGACATGTTTTAGGTTAATAATAATATCATTTTTACCCTTAATTACCCTATTTACTTTTAACCTTGGTAAATAAAAGTAAAAAGTTACTATTAACCAAAAATTATTTTTATCTTATTGAACCATATTTTACTCCTTGATATTAACTGTGTCTCTCATATTTTCAAAATTCTACTCATAAAAGCAGTAAAATTATGTTTTATATAAATTTTCAAATTCTCTTAGGAGATGGGTAAAAGACGGTGACAACTCAATAAACTTTTTATATATCTAAAATTATTATAAACTGACTCCAATGAATTACATTGAACTTATATAGGTATTATGTATCTATTTTTACATAAAGCAAATATAAATAAAATAAATAATTATTTAAATAAAAATTTGGTTTTAAACTATAACTCAGTGTTTTTCACTATTCATCAAAAATTGAAAGTTTTCAGAAAAATACCAAAATTTCACCCTAGCTAATTTCGATATTCCGAATCCAAAAATGAAGTCCATTTTAAAAGATAAAATTTAAAAAATTTCAAAAAGTGGGTATTACTATTCATAATGGCTAGTTTGATTGGTTATGGTGTGTTAGAACTCGAAGTTATGTACAACACATGCTACAGTATTATTCAAAGAGAAGCATACTATGGAATCTTGGTGTGTTACATTAACCATATAATATAAAAATACAAAGAGACATGGTAAATTCCAAACTATTTAACTAAGAGTTAAATCTAAAATTTATGGTTAATATAGTGACCGAAACATGTCTCAAACCTATTAGTTGAGTGGTTTTCGAACCATCCAAACCATAGCCTTTAAATAATCCATTTTGGAACCATTAGAAACCGAAAATGATTTTATTATAAAATAATATTTCTAGCTTTTCCAAAGGTGCCCTTCACCACTCTTATAAAAGGGAACTCTCCCTTTTATCTTATTCACACCTTCAAAGCCATTTGGCTCGGCCAACCTCTACCCAAATACCCACTCAACTATCCTCCCTTCATCCTAGGGGCCCTCCTTTAGTCATTAATCTAACCTAAGGATCCCTTTTGATCAAATCAAAAGAAAGAACCTGAAGAAGGGGTAAATATTTCATCACCTCTTTTAAGTTTCTTTCTTATTCCACTTCCTTTTTCTTTGTTGTTTCCATTCTAAAATAATAATTCTAGTATATTCTATATACTAGGACGTTATTATAAAAATGGTACAACCAAATTAATTATTATATCCATCCTTTGAATGACATGTCACCACACGTGCATACGTATGGCTTACTGTCTCCATGTCGTGGTGTAATTGTTATTCAATACATTATTATTTGGATGGGTATAAAAATGATGCATAATTGATGTAAATAATAAATATAACATGATAATGATTCTGTATATATGGTATATCATCCCATTATATATTATTTTAAAATCAAAATAATGATATTGTCGCTCGTGCGTACGTACGGATTACCATCTCCACGAACGCAATGAGATTCATTCCCCATCATATCCATTCGAGACTAATTGTCATTTGATGATTAAATTTAATATTTAAAGAATTCATATCATTCTGTATATGAATAATATACATCCCATCCATAACAAATATAACTCACAAAACATATAATATAAAGGAAAACTAATCTGTTAACACCCGAAACAACAATAATACTAAGATATTATTAACAAAGCAATGTTAAAATATCATATATGATATCATATTAATGTATATGATTCTTGTAAAATTTAATAAAAATTATTTCACCATTATACAGGAGGTCAACCTACTCTCTACCAAGGAAAAGTACAAGGTAAGGGTTAATTCTACAATCTATTCATTATCCAAGGTTGTTTATACATAATTATCTACTGGGACCTCTTTATCATCCACATACATGATTCTTAAAAATGTATTTCAAAACATTTTTAATATTTACTAGACAATGGGTTAATGTCATTTATACCCTTATGTGTTTTGAAATGAATCTTTCCATCATTTTCTAAACAAGGTCATTTTTATCCTTTTCGACAAAATTAAGGTAAGAATGTCTTTTTCTTAACTTATACGATGGGTGCGGCTATATTCCGCAATTATAAAATCATTGAAGCTTCCCTAACAAGCTTATAGGGATATTTTCAAAGTAAATGTTTTATTTTATAATTGTGTGACATTTAAATGAATTCAAAAAGAGATATTTCTCTCAAATAGTTTTTATTTCATCTATATCAACATTATTTGTTGGATTTTAAGATTATTTGAAGTTGATTTATTATGATACAAAACATCCATATAGTATTGAGGGATTTGTGATATGTTAGACTATGGAAGTGTTATTTTTATACCATTCATGGTTTATGGTTAAATTGTTGACATTTTATATGCTAGTTTTAATACGAATGTTTATGTTATGTTTAAACCTGTTCATATGAGGAATGCATTGGACTTAGTAAGTGATGGGTGGAGCCCGCTATAGCTCCTCGATGCATTGGTAGGTCTCATGACACAAACTAGTGTCTGGGAACAAGGCCTTGACAAAATATTATTTTTTAGTCTTTGGGAAAGGCCTTGACTATGTGGTTATGATATGCTGGCATTATGCTTTCCATCATTATGAAAGTGGTTATTGATATTGCATGTGATTATTCGACTAGTAGAATATCCATGTGAATAAGTAAATGGCATTATTTCATTTTATTTTTTCCATATTATACTGAAGTTAAAGTTTAAAAGGATTTTGT
The DNA here is from genome assembly GCA_963277665.1 of Viscum album. Lineage (NCBI taxonomy): Eukaryota > Viridiplantae > Streptophyta > Magnoliopsida > Santalales > Viscaceae > Viscum > Viscum album. Next base: position 1,880,517,851 of record OY728138.1, on the reverse strand, counting down.
TTTAGTTATACATTACCTTAAATGTTTATGTTTATTTATGAAAGTTTCCTCTATATTGTTATCCTTAATGAGCATATGAGCTCACCCCTTTCTATGTTTTTTTTCACAGGATGTGAAGAATTATTTTATGACTGACCTGTAGGGATAGTCTGAGGGGATATGAGTGTGTGATATGGAGACTATGTTGTTGTAGATTTTCACTTTATGATGTAATGTAAGACTGATTAATGTATCTAATGTTCCCAAGGCTACTAAACTAATTGGTCTTTCGAGACTTGATCTTCTGTGATCATACCAATGTTATGTAATAATGCACTGACTCTGGGTAACTAGGGTCAGGGCGTTACAACCATAGACATCACAAAACCCAAAGATTATATCATCACATGATTTCCTTATAACAAGTGGATAACATCCTCTACCTTTTATTAAAAACACCCAAGGTTCGACTATCAGGAACAACCACCACCTCCAAGCGATGTTTTCCTTTCTCTTGGACCTGGAAAAAGAAGGCCTAAAAATTTCAAATAGAAGGAGTAATATGTGAGAAAAATTATCCCAGTATGATCCCTATAATAATTCCATAAGCATATCATATCAAATAAACCAAATAGTTGAAATTTTAAATAAAACATGTCATGGTAATCTTTTCATATCTCAAAATAAATCGTGGCTTTATAATCATTACAATGGAAAGTATAAAGCAGGTAAAATTTGGTTTTTCCAACAAAATAGGGAATAATAATTAATATTATCATAACATATATGATTAAATATTTTCATAAGCACTGCCATGTAAAAATCTATTTCAATCATTGCACCATGGTCATAATTCTTGGGGTTTACTAGTACAAGGACAAGGACCTCCACATATCTCAGTGAAATATGGATCTAAGTGTTCATGCTTCACTAGATCTCTAGAGTAGGGGGTAAATTAGTCCACCCCAATGAATTAACTCCCTTAAATAATCAAATTTTAGTAATATTTTCATCATTGTTGCATGTCCAGGTAGATCTAATAAATTTCTAGTGTGCTTCTCATATACCAATCACATAACACCCCCGAATGCCATGTGATTTAAAGATATCATCATAGTGAAAATCATTCATATCAAATTAGTTTCATCAATAATCAGTATAATACCCACATTTTATGTTTCTATTATGCCATTTCATTTCAAAAAAAATATGGTTTTCATAAAAACTCAGTCCTCTCAAAAAAATCATTTCATTTCAAATACATAAAACATTTAATGAATTCATTTCATAAGAATTATCAAATTCATTCTTAAAAAAATCATTTTTATTTGAAATCCTTTTCCAGAAATAAATTTGTTAGACAAAAAGATAATTCTAAATAGGTTTAACACACACCATTCCATTTTGAAATCATTTATCAATGATCAAAATTTATGCTTAAGAAAACAATTATAAATCAATTTCACATCAAATATGGAATAATGTATTCAGTTTATAGGAATTTAATTATGAAACTACCTACCTAAATCACAATATCACCAAAACCCCAATGTGGGATCTATAACTGGTGAGAAATAGGAACTCGTAATGATTCCCAAAAAAATGTTTCCATCAAACTGATCTCCCAACAAGGAAGTAAATGAAATGAACCAATGGAACTGAATCTCATAAAAATTATAGAATCCCAAAACCCACTCGTCCAAGAAAACACTCAATATGAAATTTGAGATGAATGAAGGATAGTTAATGGCTTAATAGATGTAAAACAACATATATGATTCATTAAAAACCCTATAAAGATTACAAGTCGATTTATTAACCCCCCTCCCCCCAAGAGATCAAACAGTCATTCAACCATTTAAACTTTTCAATTCCTCATCACCAAACCTTGGTGATTCCCACCATAGAATGGTTGAGTTTCCCAAAATCCCCACCATAGAGACTGACTATGAAATAGTGATGAAATTCTGTGCATTTTGACCCACCATAGCCTCCACCTGGCCTGTGGTGAGGCCTATTGGTTGTGGTGTAGAAGGCTTCCACCATTAGGCCATTCCAAGGACCACATCTTATACTAGGTGTGCCTCTATAGCAATTTTCGGTAGGGGAACAATAGAAAATGACTACCTAAACCAAAGTCATGGTACTACCCTTTTTCACCAAAATAAACAAAAATAATTCTTTTAAAATACTATTCTCCTCCAATGCTTCTGAAATCAAAAATAACCAACTTAGGGCTCAAAAGAAAAAAAGGTAAACTAAATAACATACCTAATATAAAATTTTTATATGTTACAATCCTAGCCACCATAAATTCTTAATACCCCTAGAAAGACTCATCAAAAATACTGGGCTACAAATAGATTATGTAACTACTCTCTTATAAAATCCTTATGCTCCCATGTCTCGTGAGAATCTAATCTGTGTTTCCCCAGAACCAGAAGATACATTATAAACTTCCCACAAATAACATTCACCTAAGAATCAAAAATCTGAATTTTCTACTCAATCACTGTCATATGAAGTTCCACATCTACATTTTCCCAATTCAAAACATGATACTGGTCCAAAAGATATTTCTTGAGATTTGATACATGAAACACAGCATAAATCATAGTAACATGTGGTGGAAAGTCCAAATGGTATTCTGTATTTAAAATCCACTCAATAACCTCAAATGGATCCACATACCTCAATGCTAACGTCCATTTCATTCTATGAAGTATATGGAGCATTCTAAGTGAGACTCTCAAGAACACATTATCACCAAAAAAGAACTCCATAAGTTGTTTATAACAATATACATAAAATTTATACTAGCTCTGATCCATCCCCAACCTCTGAAGAATCAACTCAATCTTTTCAATAATCTTCTAGACCAAGAGAGTTCCCATTAGGGAAGCATCACAAAATTCTGTCTAACAATTTGAAGATTTACATGACCAGACATAGAAGGCCTGAAAAGGTTCCATTTTAATATATTACTGGTAGATATTTATGTATGAAAACTCAACCAGCACCAAATGGAAATCCCACACTTAACTAAAGTTAAAGAACAAGAATGATTAATTTCTTTAATAATATATATATATTTCTATCTTACTATCTTTCTGAGGATGGTTTGTTTTTCTCAACTTGACATTAGATCCAATCAAATCACTGAGGCCTCTCTAAAAATAATAATTGAATTGGGGTCCCAATCAAAAAACATTGGGTGGAACTTTTTTTTACCTATATATGTACTATAAATACAGACACCCTAAATCATAGATTAAGTGGTATAATGAATAGGGATAAAGTGAGAATATTTTTTCAGTAGGTAAATCTCTACCCAAATATAACTCTTTACACAAGTATTAAATGGATACAAAACCATTAAATCCATCAATAAAACTTCTCACTTAAAAATATGAATGGTAAGGGACTGAAGAAATCAGGAAGGATTCTGATTGCCAGCATTAATCTGCTAGAAGGTGTGATGATGGGAGACAAAATCAGTGATGTCTTATTCTATACAAGGCCACCAAAACAGATAAAACATATCATAAAACCTCTTATTTATTATTAGATAAACCAAAAAATGGTAAGTATGGAAATATCCCATCATATCCTTCCTTGTGGGTAATAGAGAAACAGAACATTTCGTTGAGAGAAGAATTCCATTTTGAGATAGATATCATTTAGTGATGGTCTCCCCACTATATAATGAAAGTATGATAACTCATAAATCAACATCAAGATGATACGCCATTAAGATAAACTCAAGAGGATAGAATGTCACCTAAACACATCCAAAATAAACATTATCTTATCCTATAAAATTAAAAAATTCAAGCAAGAAAATAGATCTATGAGATACAACACCTCCAAATATTACTTCATAACCAGGGATGATAGATTTATTCTTAGATAATCAGCAACGATATGCAAATTTCCAATGGTGTTGGTAATGATAAAGTCAAAATATTAAAGTTACTCCACCAATCACCACTATCATAGATTGAAATATTTTTATGAGAATATATAAATCAAGATCGTGTGATCAAAGTAAATGGTAAAACATTCTTTAAAATGGTAGTCCCTCCAACACTTAAGAGTGTCCATCACATCTGAGAGGTTGATATCATGTGCATGATAGTTCTTCTCATGAGGAGGAATTTGAACAGAACTATAGGCCACCACAAGATCACACAACATTATAAAACAAACCAAACCTAGAATTGAAGCATTAAAAAACCATGTATCCCTAGCCAACCACATGAAGAGTTATTAGTGGATATAAAGTTAAATCGTACTTAATCTCATCAATGTAAGTATAACATCTTGAATACTAATAGAACATCACACCCTTCCAAGTAAGAGTGCTCAATAAAGGAACCAGAATATACATATCCTTTAAGAACCGGCGATAATACCCTACCAAACCTAAGAATATCCAAATATCAAATTCATTACACTATTCCTTCCATGAAATGATATATTTCATTTTTTTGGATCAACTGAAATACCAGATTTTAGGACCACATTGCACAAGGACTTCAACTCATGAATCTAGAATTAGAACTTTAAAATCTTGGCCTAAAGTCAGTAATTCCTAAAGATATCTAAAACTACTGTAAAATAAAGTACATTAACCTCCTAGGTTTTATAATAAACCAATATTTCTTCCACAAATACCACTAAAAATATTCAAGATACTAGTAAAATGTCATGTTCATCAGTTCCATGAACACAAAAGGATCGTGTTTCAAGAAAAATTGAATAAATAGACACTCGTAGTGTCCATAACTATGATTGAATGTGTTATTTGGAATATTATAAAACTTGAAACTGATTAGGTAGCTTTTACATTGAACATCAATCTTGTGGAACTACTTCAACTCTTTCAGTTGATCCAAGAAGTCATCAATGTGTGGGTACATATAATTATTATTGGTCGTAACTCGATATATGTTTCAATAATCAATACACAAGATAAGGGTTACATTGGAATTGTAACAACCCAATATTTTGTGATATATTTCATGTAACGACCCAAAGTTTCATTAATGGAAAATCCCTCTTGATCCAGTTAAATGTTTCTTTATGAAAAATGTTTTTTTTTATAAGATGTCAACTTCTTTAGTTTTATGTTAAGATTTGTGACCGTTACATTTATAGCCGTTGAACAGTGATCATCTGGGTAGTTTAAATATAAGGCTTTAACGAAACCATTTTTTACTCAGACAAAGGAAGCGACGGCCTCATCCAGTAGAATTGCCCCTTACGAAGCCCATTTGTCGGAGCTCGGAAAGGAGGTGGCGTCTTTGGGCTTTGCCCTTGACCAAGCCCAAGCTGAGCTTCATCAAGTCAAGCTCGAACGTGATCGTCTACGGGAAAAATGGAAGTTGATAGAGATCACCACTCGAGCGATGTTATCCGAGAAACCACAAGAGTCTGTCACCATCGCACACCTTACCCTTAGATCTTATGCGGCTATTTTAAGGGGTTATGTAACAAATAAGTAGCACCATGTTCATGTACATTATTTTTGTATATAATAATGAATATAATTTCTAGTCATTTTTGATACATTGTAATTAATTTTTAAAGTACAAACGGTGTTTTTAGTTATTATTTAATTAAGAATTATATTTTATTAAATTAAAGGATTTTTGAATTAAATAATATTTTAATAAAATATTATTATTAATATAAAATTAATTTTTATTAAATATAAATGATCTTATAATTTTATGAATGCAATTAAAATTTTTATTAAGGTTTGAAAGCCATTTCTGTCAAAACCCGTGAAATTTTTATAAATGTCAGTTTTTATTTTAAAAGTGAAAATTCACATATTTAGAAAATTATTTAGATAAAATAAATATTATTTTTGTAATCAGGATTTCGAAATTATCCAACGGTGAATTTTTCATAATTTTCTGAGACAGTCAAATTTTTGGGTAAAAATTAAATACCATTTAAATATATAATGTGTTTTATGACATCATAATGACCCAATAGTGATGTAATAAAATACCACAATCCCTATGTTCGGCCAATATGTGTTTTATCATTAAAATAATGAGGTTTTGGGTTTGTTTGAATCACTTTTCAAAGCATTAATGGAGCCCTCAAGACTTATTCAACACTTTGCCTTTTTAAATTAATTTCCATGGGAGTGTGACTCACCTCCACATAAGAAACCCTAATTTTTTAATAAGTTCGGACCTTGGCCTTGTAAAATATTGTTTTCCTCTTTCCTTTTCCAGAAACCATGGGCTAATACCATGGGATGGTTTGTGGTTTGGATTATTTTAATATAAGGGGTCCCAAACCTAAATAATAAAGAATTCTCTCACCTTTCCTATATAAACCCACCCAAGCTCCCACTTCCTCCTCACTCAAAGCCCTTGAAGTTCGTCCAACCTCTGCCCTACTCTCTCTAGAATCCTCTCAAGGTGCCCCAAGCTCCCAATAAGCCTCTCACAAGCCTCTCTCTAGCCTTTGGAAGCACACTTCCAAGTAAGGGTTTTTCTTCCTTTCTCATTTTTGTCAATTTTCTTTAAGTTGTATTGCCCTTTTAATTTCATTTATGAATGTTGGGGTATGGTTTCGCACCTCTCCCATACATCCCTATTATTGTTTTAATGATGGGAGACCCCTTTCTCTCTCATTAAATGCCTCCCATATACACCTGTTACTATGCCGAAATTTCGAAAGGAACCGTTTTCTCCTCTTTTATATTCAAGCAATACTTTTGTATCATGAATCTAAATTCCTTTTCAATTGTTGGGACATGTATCTATATGACCTTATTACTGTCCATTACATGTAAATATGATGAGGAACCCCTTTCTCTCTCATCAGCCTTTTTATGAATTCTTATGTCACGCCGTTACGCTGCCGAAATCACACAGATTTTCTAAGCCAATATCATTGTGTAGTGAATACCATGCCCATTTCTCCATCAAGGGTATTCACCTTTATGCACATTTACTTATTGATTTTAATGTTTCATGTATGAATTCCACATTCCTTTATCATGGAATAAATGATTATGTTTTATGAATCCATGTTTTATGATCCATGTGGCACACTTATGCATGAAATGAAATGTTTAAGAAGGGTGCGCCCTGATAGCGCTTCAATGCATTGGGTAAAGTATAGTATCATGATACGTCATGTGCAATGAGTGTTGACTCATGCTAATTCAAGTGCAACGAGGGTTTACTCGTTCTTCAAGTGCCATGAGGGTTTACTCATGCTCCATGTGCAATGAGCCTTGGCTCATGCTAATTCAATGATAAGTGTTGTTGCCACATTTCCATGTCATGATCATCATGCTTTATCATGCCTTTATGTTCATGTTTCCATTATGCTCTATTGATATTCCTATTGCCTAACATGTATTTCACTCCTCATGTTATTCATTTTTTACTCCCTTACTGGGCTTTATAGCTCACCCTTTTCTTATGCATGTCCTCAGGTTATCCCATGCAATGCTAAGTACGAAGGAATGTAGTGGTCATGTAAAGGAAGTTTTCAATAAGGATGTTGTATTTCAAGTTTAAAGTTTTTATGTAATGATCCTAAGCCCCAAAGACACTAAACCTCTCGATCTTCTTTGTTGTATCAAGAGAAGTTTTATGTAATAAAGCATGTTTAAGTTGTAATAAAAAGCAGGGTTGTCATAGTTGGTATCAAAGGATAGGTTTAGTTATTTTTGGGATTAGGAAACCCTAGTAAAGCCTTAGATACAAGACTAAGCATAATAAAAACATCCCTAAGTTTTGGTAAATACTAAGTAAGTGTTTTATCAAACAAATACATCCCTGTCTGGATACGAGCAGGTAGAGGCGGCTCTGGCACAGATGTATCCTAGGGGTAAAACCCGAAAACACCGCTTTGAGCTAGACTCGAACGGGAACTGGTGCACGACAACGGGCCTTGCTGCACTCTTGGTTACGACACTCCCGGGGGATATGTTTTGATAAATTCACAATCTTAGTATGAACCCTTATTAAGGGAAAAATGCCCCTAAGAATATATGTTAGAAGGAAGATCATGAAAAGCCTGGATTGAATCCTATAGACTCGTGAGTTAAAGAGATTAAAGTTTATTTATAAGTCATCAACTTTTGTCTTTGGATTACCCTTTATGTGTTACCCCTAACTTTCCTTTTATTCCAGCCAATGGCCGGTAATAGGAGAACTCGGGCTAACAACCGTTGTGAAGATCAGTGTGATGATTGTACTAATGAGATGCCCAATCCGATGGGAGCGGGAATCGCGAACTTTGTCACGCTTCTCTCTCAGCTAACTCAAGTTTTGAATAGAAACACTGGTCAAGAGGAACGTTCAACCCCCCCCCCCTAAGAAAGAACAAGTCGCTATTGAAAGCTTCATGAGACAAAGGCCTCCTACTTTTAGTGGATCATCTGATCCCACGATCGCTGAACAATGGATCAACTCCATTGAGAAGATATTTTCCATCCTCCAATGCTCTGAAAAAGAGAAGGTTCTCCTGGCGGCTTATCGTATGGAGGGTGAAGCTGATAAATGGTGGACATTGATCAAAAATACGAAGCCTGAGGAGGAGATTGAGGCTTTGGAATGGAAGGTATTCCGGAAGATGTTTTTCGATAAATATTTTCCACGCACCCTCCGTCTTAAGATGGAAAGGGACTTCCTTTCCCTCAAGCAGAAAGATGAAGAATCTGTGGGAGCGTACGAGGCAAACTTCACAAGGCTTGCACGATACGCTTCTGGCTTTGTCGTTACCCCCCGAATGCAAAGTTGACCGCTTCTTTGCTGGGCTGAAGCCTAGCTTGCGGAAAGCATTAGCGATCCGTGACTTTGACAGCTATGAGGAGATTGTCTGATGTGCCCTTAAGGTTAAAATGGAGATCGGAGAATCACAGGGGTATCATGGGGACAAGAAGCGGAAGGTGGACTTCAATGCTGGTGGTCCGATGGATAAATCCAACGGCGCTAAGAAATTCCAGCACCCCACTTGCCAAAAGTGTGGAAAGAAGCACCCTGGGAATTGCCTTAGGGGGACAAGAAAATGCTTCAAGTGTGGAAGAGAAGGGCACCTAGCTATTAACTGTCAGCAAGAAGGACCCGCGGCTGCGACGGAGGGGAAGAACGCTCCGTTCGAACCTCAAAGCGTTGTTCAATGCTTCAAATGCAAAGAACCGGGTCATTTTGCGAATCAGTGCCCTAATCCAAGGGTTATCGGAGGCAATCAACAACCTCCAAGACAGCAAGGAAGAGCTTTTGCCATCACTTCTGCCGAAGTGAACCCCGACAACGAAGTGGTGACAGGTACGCTAGTTATTCATTCAAGAATAGCGAACGTACTTTTTGATTCAGGTTCTACGCATTCTTTTATATCTCAAAAGTTTAGTAGAATAATCCCTGCACCACCACAAATCATGGAAGTAAAGATGTCGGTGAGTACGGAAAATGGGGCAATCATTGCATCCCATGAGTATAATTCCTCCCCTGTTATAATCTGTGGATTGAATTTCCCGGAGAACCTCGTCATACTCCCTTTGGTGGAATTTGATGCAATTCTTGGCATGGATTGGCTTTCCTTATATAGAGCCAACATAAATTGTCGGGAGAGGGAAATCACACTCCATATGGAGAATCGACCCCCGATTCTTTACAAGTGTCAGGAGGAAGATGAATCTCCTTTAGCTCCATCATCTCAAGCATGGATATTACTGCCTTATGAGCACGCATATCTGGCTCAGATGATTAAGTCCAAGGAAGAAACCACCCTTGAAGAAATGCCTATTGTGAGGGAATTCGCTGAAGTATTTCCCGAGGAACTTCCTGGTCTTCCTCCAAGAAGAGATGTTGAGTTCTCAATTGAACTTATACCTGGGGCGCTACCAATATCCAAGACTCCATATAGAATGGCTGTGGTTGAGCTTGAAGAACTGAAGAAACAACTACAGGAGAATCTGGATAAAGGGTTTATACGCCCAAGTGCATCACCATGGGGTGCACCAGTCCTCTTCGTCAAGAAGAAGGATGGGTCAATGCGGCTTTGCATCGATTATCGCGAACTTAACAAAATCACGATAAAGAACAAATATCCTCTCCCAAGAATCGATGACTTGTTTGATCAGCTGCGTGGAGCACAATACTTCTCCAAGGTCGACTTGCGGTCGGGATATTATCAAGTAAGGGTGAAGAAGGAAGATATCCCCAAGACTGCTTTTCGTACAAGATACGGGCACTATGAATTCATAGTAATGCCTTTTGGACTCACCAATGCTCCAGCAATATTCATGGACTTGATGAATAGAGTCTTTAGAGATTACCTAGATAAATTTGTGGTAGTCTTTATAGATGATATTCTGATATACTCCAAAACCAAGGAGGACCATGAGGAGCATTTAAGAACTGTACTGGAGACTTTGTGCAAGGAGAAGCTCTATGCCAAGTACAACAAGTGTGAGTTCTGGTTGAAGGAGGTCTCATTCTTGGGCCATATCATCACAAGCAATGGGATATCTGTGGACCCCTCCAAAACAGATGCAATTGAGGGATGGCCGAGGCCAACATCGGTAACTGATATCCGTAGCTTCTTGGGGTTAGCTGGATATTATCGACGATTTGTGAGAAACTTATCACGATTGTCCAACCCTCTTACCAAGCTAACTCGAAAAGGAGTAAAGTTTGCTTGGAGTGATGAATGCGAAGAAAGCTTCAAGGAGTTGAAAAGGAGGCTTATCACTGCACCTGTGCTCACTTTACCCACAAGTGGGGAAATTTTTGTGGTATTCAGTGATGCTTCGAAGAAGGGATTAGGATGTGTGCTGATGCAGAATGATAAAGTGATATCCTATGCCTCAAGACAGTTGAAAATCCATGAGAGAAACTATCCAACGCATGATCTGGAGTTGGCGGCAGTGATCTTTGCCTTGAAAATCTGGCGGCATTATCTCTATGGAGAGAAATGTGAGATATATACTGACCACAAGAGTCTTAAATATATATTCACACAGAAAGAGCTTAATATGCGCCAGAGAAGATGGATAGAGCTCATAAAGGATTATGACTGTTCAATACATTACCACCCTGGGAAGGCGAACAAGGTGGCGGATGCCCTAAGTAGAAAGGATCCAGCAATTCTATCAATGATGAGAATTGAGAAGGATCCAATCTTCTTAGACTTGATGAAGATGGACGTGGGAATCATAAAGAAGGGAACATCATCAATCCTTTCACAAATGATTGCTCAACCATCTCTTTTGGAAAGGTTAAAGGATGCTCAAAAGGATGATGCGAGAATCCAAGAAAAAGTGGAAGCTATCAAAAAGGTAAAATCCTCAGAGTTTAATGTTAATGAAGAAGGAATTGTGCGGTTTGGGAAAAGACTATGTGTCCCATCAAGTTCGGAGCTGAAGAAGGAACTTTTGGATGATGCACATAGTTCAAATTTCTCTATTCACCCAGGGAGCACAAAGATGTATCGAGATCTCCGAGAAAACTTTTGGTGGGATAATATGAAGAAGGAGATCGCCGAATATACATCAAAGTGCCTGGTGTGTCAGCAAGTGAAGGCAGAGAGGCAGAAGTCTAAGGGGATGATGCAACCATTGCCCATACCAGAATGGAAATGGGAGAACATCACCATGGACTTCGTCACTGGACTTCCAAGGACATCCAAAAGCAACAATGCAATATGGGTTATTGTGGATCGTCTTACAAAGACTGCACACTTCATTGCTATTCGAGAGGATTTCTCTTTGGATCAACTGGCACGGATATATATCAGGGAAGTGGTACGGTTGCATGGAGTACCACTATCTATTGTGTCTGACCGAGATCCAAGATTTACCTCTAAGTTTTGGAAGAGTCTTCAACATGCTCTGAATACTGAACTGAACTTTAGTACGACCTATCATCCTCAAACTGATGGCCAATCCGAGCGGACTATCCAAACACTTGAGGATATGTTGAGAGCGTGCTCAATGGACTTTAAAGGAGGATGGGATCAACATCTTCCTCTAGTTGAGTTCTCTTATAATAATAGTTTCCACTCGAGCATCCAAATGGCACCATATGAAGCCCTATATGGGAAAAGGTGCAGAACACCGGCATGTTGGGATGAGGTCGGTGAACGTAAGCTGCTTGGACCAGAAATGGTCGAAGAAATGGTGGAGAAGGTGAAAACCATTCAGCAGCATATCAAGGCAGCCCAAAGTCGACAGAAGAGTTATGCAGATAATCGTCGATGAGACCTTGAGTTTAAAGTCGGAGACATGGTGTTTTTACGCATATCTCCGTGGAAGAAGGTCATGAGGTTTGGAAAGAAAGGGATGTTAAGTCCAAGGAACATAGGCCCATTCGAGATTCTTGATCGTGTTGGGGCTGTGGCCTATCGACTGGCACTTCCACCTACTATGGCCAAGGTGCATGATGTCTTCCATGTATCCCTCTTAAGGAAGTACATACCAGACCCTTCACATGTACTCTCTTCTGAGGTGGTACAATTAGAAGACGATCTTTCTTATGAGGAGCTACCTGTGAAGATCTTAGATCGTAGAGAAAAAGTTCTACGAAATAAGACAATGTCCCTCGTCAAGGTGTTGTGGAGAAACCACAAGTTTGAAGAAGCAACTTGGGAGTCGGAGGATATGATGAAGCTAAGTTACCTACATTTGTTTTAGTGTGGGAAAAGGAAAATTTCGAGGGCGAAATTTCTTAAGGGGGGAATGTTGTAACGACCCAAAGTTTCATTAATGGAAAATCCCTCTTGATCCAGTTAAATGTTTCTTTATGAAAAATGTTTTTTTTATAAGATGTCAACTTCTTTAGTTTTATGTTAAGATTTGTGACCGTTACTTTTATAGCCGTTGAACAGTGATCATCTGGGTAGTTTAAATATAAGGCTTTAACGAAACCATTTTTTACTCAGACAAAGGAAGCGATGGCCTCATCCAGTAGAATTGCCCCTTACAAAGCCCATTTGTCGGAGCTCGGAAAGGAGGTGGCGTCTTTGGGCTTTGCCCTTGACCAAGCCCAAGCTGAGCTTCATCAAGTCAAGCTCGAACGTGATCGTCTACGGGAAAAATGGAAGTTGATAGAGATCACCACTCGAGCGATGTTATCCGAGCAACCACAAGAGTCTGTCACCATCGCACACCTTACCCTTAGATCTTATGCGGCTATTTTAAGGGGTTATGTAACAAATAAGTAGCACCATGTTCATGTACATTATTTTTGTATATAATAATGAATATAATTTCTAGTCATTTTTGATACATTGTAATTAATTTTTAAAGTACAAACGGTGTTTTTAGTTATTATTTAATTAAGAATTATATTTTATTAAATTAAAGGATTTTTGAATTAAATAATATTTTAATAAAATATTATTATTAATATTAAATTAATTTTTATTAAATATAAATGATCTTATAATTTTATGAATGCAATTAAAATTTTTATTAAGGTTTGAAAGCCATTTCTGTCAAAACCCGTGAAATTTTTATAAATGTCAGTTTTTATTTTAAAAGTGAAAATTCACATATTTAGAAAATTATTTAGATAAAATAAATATTATTTTTGGAATCAGGACGTCGAAATTATCCAACGGTGAATTTTTCATAATTTTCTGAGACAGTCAAATTTTTGGGTAAAAATTAAATACCATTTAAATATATAATGTGTTTTATGACATCATAATGACCCAATAGTGATGTAATAAAATACCAAAATCCCTATGTTCGGCCAATATGTGTTTTATCATTAAAATAATGAGGTTTTGGGTTTGTTTGAATCACTTTTCAAAGCATTAATGGAGCCCTCAAGACTTATTCAACACTTTGCCTTTTTAAATTAATTTCCATGGGAGTGTGACTCACCTCCACATAAGCAACCCTAATTTTTTAATAAGTTCGGACCTTGGCCTTGTAAAATATTGTTTTCCTCTTTCCTTTTCCAGAAACCATGGGCTAATACCATGGGATGGTTTGTGGTTTGGATTATTTTAATATAAGGGGTCCCAAACCTAAATAATAAAGAATTCTCTCACCTTTCCTATATAAACCCACCCAAGCTCCCACTTCCTCCTCACTCAAAGCCCTTGAAGTTCGTCCAACCTCTGCCCTACTCTCTCTAGAATCCTCTCAAGGTGCCCCAAGCTCCCAAGAAGCCTCTCACAAGCCTCTCTCTAGCCTTTGGAAGCACACTTCCAAGTAAGGGTTTTTCTTCCTTTCTCATTTTTGTCAATTTTCTTTAAGTTGTATTGCCCTTTTAATTTCATTTATGAATGTTGGGGTATTGTTTCGCACCTCTCCCATACATCCCTATTATTGTTTTAATGATGGGAGACCCCTTTCTCTCTCATTAAATGCATCCCATATACACCCGTTACTATGCCGAAATTCCGAAAGGAACCGTTTTCTCCTCTTTTATATTCAAGCAATACTTTTGTATCATGAATCTAAATTCCTTTTCAATTGTTGGGACATGTATCTATATGACCTCATTACTGTCCATTACATGTAAATATGATGAGGAACCCCTTTCTCTCTCATCAGCCTTTTTATGAATTCTTATGTCACGCCGTTACGCTGCCGAAATCACACAGATTTTCTAAGCCAATATCATTGTGTAGTGAATACCATGCCCATTTCTCCATCAAGGGTATTCACCTTTATGCACATTTACTTATTGATTGTAATGTTTCATGTATGAATTCCACATTCCTTTATCATGGAATAAATGATTATGTTTTATGAATCCATGTTTTATGATCCATGTGGCACACTTATGCATGAAATGAAATGTTTAAGAAGGGTGCGCCCTGATAGCGCTTCAATGCATTGGGTAAAGTATAGTATCATGATACGTCATGTGCAATGAGTGTTGACTCATGCTAATTCAAGTGCAACGAGGGTTTACTCGTGCTTCAAGTGCAATGAGGGTTTACTCATGCTCCATGTGCAATGAGCCTTGGCTCATGCTAATTCAATGATAAGTGTTGTTGCCACATTTCCATGTCATGATCATCATGCTTTATCATGCCTTTATGTTCATGTTTCCATTATGCTCTATTGATATGCCTATTGCCTAACATGTATTTCACTCCTCATGTTATTCATTGTTTACTCCCTTACTGGGATTTATAGCTCACCCTTTTCTTATGCATGTCCTCAGGTTATCCCATGCAATGCTAAGTACGAAGGAATGTAGTGGTCATGTAAAGGAAGTTTTCAATAAGGATGTTGTATTTCAAGTTTAAAGTTTTTATGTAATGATCCTAAGCCCCAAAGACACTAAACCTCTCGATCTTCTTTGTTGTATCAAGAGAAGTTTTATGTAATAAAGCATGTTTAAGTTGTAATAAAAAGCAGGGTTGTCATATTTCACTTTAAAATAAACTTTAATTTCTTAATATCTTTCTTATCATGAAATATAAAGTTTTAACCGAACTGTGATATACAATATAAATATTATTACTTTAAATGGGACTATTATAACTAAAACATTAAAATTAGTGGAATGAATAAAAATAACCACATAATTAAAACATATATAAATGTTTTATATAAATCAAATTCATTGATTAATTTATAATAAATAAGTACTCAATTTTTATTAAATTCATTTTAGGCTTCCATAATACATTTTCTTTAACAATTATTTTTATTACATTTTTAACATGGATATTATAAAAAATTTCCACCAATATTACAAATTGTATTTTTTAAAATGGATATAATTTTTTTACCATATAAAATTTATCTTAAGGTAAAGCTTTTATATTTTTCTACGATATATTATTTTTGGATTAATAATGAAAATAAATATTTTTCATATACTATCACTTTTAGGACATAATTGTGATGTTTGTATAACTTAATAAATTTTAAAACATTTTTATTGACCAAATATATGTTTGATTAGTTAAATAGTTTATTTTAAAATGTTTTTCTGAATTTTTTAATGCTTGAATTTTTTGAACATAAGTTATTTTCCATTAAAATTAAAAACTATTTTTGGTTCTTTTTATTTAATGATGGGGTTGGAATGTTCCACTCGGTATTGAATTTATCAAAAAGTCTAAAAACGTTACCTATTTTATTAAATAACCAAAAAATTATATAAGCCAAATTTTTACATAATTTCAATTTAAATTTATTTTTCCCCTTAAATCAGGTATTTTACAAAAAAATTGTTTTTCTTGCATTTTATCTTCTAATATTAAAATTAATTTATACCACATATATCAAATGAATATGATAAAATGGTTTAAAATTTTGAAATAAAAATGCCCAAAAAATTGAATTCCCCTTTTAATTTTTTATATAATTAAGTTATCGTTGTAAAATTGTTATGTTTTTACAGTTTTGGCTAAAAAGATTTTGAAGTGGTTTAACAAGGATATAAGGCTTAAAATGTATCCAAGACTTTTCTAAAAGTGATTAATTGAGTTAATTAAAAAAATACCAAATGTTATATTATATATTTTGGTTTCATAATGCCACATTACATGATTATTATATATATATTGTTTAATATTTGATGTAATTCCATGTGTGTATATTCCCTCATTTATAAAAGGGAGTTTTTTCTTATACTTTATTCAAAAATATTGACCCTTATATATTGGAAATTATATTCCTTAATACCATAATTTATTCCTTAAAAACATATTATATCTTCTCATCTTTCCAAAATATCATCCTTTTAAGGCTTAAGGTGTAAGATAAACGATGTTTCTCAAATAAGAGGTATAACTCTTAACTGGTTATTTTCAAATTTTCTTTCTTCTTATAGCTTCTATAAATATATGGTATCCATTGTATAACAATTAATTTATTATCTTAAATATAATTATTTGGTATTATTATAATGTAACAGCTATATTCCACCTTCTTTCCATCCAATGGGAAAAAACATCCCTTGTGTGTGTGTTTGAACTACCACCTCCACAAAGCGATGAATTTCATTTTTCATCACTAATACACTTTTTTAGTTTTAATTATTGACTTATATATTATATATGATATTTATGATATTATTAACACTATTTAAATTTTAATTATTATTTAATTTTATTTCAATCTGTTGATCAAAAAGTTGAAACATCACTCAGGTGTACTCAGGAACAGCCGTCTCTACGAAGTGATGTAATTCATTTTTCATCACTAAATTATATTAATAGTTTTAAAAGTTTATATTATTTTAAAAGATTATACTCATGGAAATATTATTATTATTTTGATGATTTCACCATGAAAAAATTACATGTATCAGGATTTATGAATCGAAACATTAATGAAAAATGAAATGGCTATCACAAAGAATGGTTATTTAAACAAAGAATTATTAATATAAATGTAATAATAAGATAAAAATAAATCATATATGGTATTATATGTACGAATATGTTTCTTTAGAAGATTTATAATAAATATATATTTACTATACAGTTGGTTTAAATGAGTATGAAATAATATGAGACTTAAGGTGAGGGATATATGTTTCAATGTATTTTTAATTATTATTGGTTATGCTTGAATTTCCATTGAGATAAATTGTAGGATACTTCTATGATATGACCAATTCATTTTCTTATCCTCTAGATATTTTTTGAATTTTTAATTTTTAGTAACATTTTCATCTTTTTGGTACTCAAAATGGTTTAAAAAAATTTTTTAAGAAAATTCAACCTTAATTTTCATCTTGTGATCAAGAATATTCCTCTTCTAAATCTAGGTTCTCAAAAATGTTTTAAATTATTTTTTACTAATATATATTACCTTTTAAATTTTTTTACCACTATTTGGTTTTCTATAAAAAGTTTTAAAAATAATGTTCTTATTTTTTTCTAAACTAGGTACTTTTTACCAATGGTGTGAAGAGAATCATTATTTTTAATGATTTTGGAATGAAAATAATTTACAAGAATCATTACCACTCAATTATTTAATTATTAATTTAGTAGTTTCCATGGTTATTTTTGGAGAAAGTTTTTTCTTTAATATATTATATTTTTTTATTTTTTAAATAATTGAATTCAAAAATAAAAACGGTATCTTCCTTATGAATTATTCCAGGGATATTTTAAAGGTGTTGTTCCTTTTTAATAAAATTCTTTAATGTTACATATGTTTTAATAGGTATATGATCCAATGACACAATCCTTATTATTTATTTATATGGTTTATTACTATGATGATGATATGTTTACGAACCCCATTTATTTTTCCCTTGTTATGCCATGATGATTTGATTAATGTTTTATAATCTTGTTCCATACATATGAATAGATTACAATTTTGTGATGGGGATGACCAAAATTATATATCCTTCAAATGAATTAGATGATTTGATATTGATATCTCATGAGATTGTGTTGATAATCATGGACATGATTTCGAATATATTTGTTCACATTTTTTTGTGTGACTATGATTGCTTCCATTTATGCTCATAATATTATTTTTGGACATGATTGTGAATAGATTTGTTCACATTTTGATGTGTGGGTATGATTTATTATATCTATTCTCATGATATTGTTCATAGTCAAGATTTTGAATATATTGGTTCACAATATTATGATTTCATATTCTTCTGATTCAACACTCATTTGTTATGACTCTTGAATGATGATTACTACGTTTACACCCTTATAAATCATGTATCTATATAAGACTAGATTTTTGATTTTATCATCTAATATTTTATAGGTTTTAAGAATTTATATTAATAATACTCACTTGATTGTTTTATCATACCTTTTTTATCATCTTATGATCTTATGATTGTTATATTCTATGTTTACCCATACTCTGCATCTCATCTCAGTCATTTATTATCATTTCCTTCCTTGGGTTTTGATGGAGGGTTCTAGGTATAACATGTATAAAATGGTGATAATATAAAGATATGTATGGTAGATTCTAAATATATTTTTATAAATAAGTTGATTACGTATCTATTCTAAAAATAGAAAAAACCATTAAGGTCCTTTAGCATGTATAGTTGTGATATATATTGAAAATTCATCTCTATTGATGTAATATTTATGATTTTATGCTTCATTAACTATAGGTATTTTTGAAGGAAAAAAAGCACTTGTGTATCTCAAGGCTACATACAAGGTTAAATGAATCCTTTGTGCATTAATTCATCAAATTGATTCTTAAATTCATTTATTTCAGCTGGTTCAATAAAGTATGAGAGAATAGTTATGTGGTGGGTAGCTAGAAACAAGTCAATAGAAAACATTACCTTCCTCATTGGTGGTATACAAGAAAAGTATGATAGAAATGCTTCCAAAAATATAACAAATATTAGAGGAAGTTCACTATATGAATATTCATGCTCTAGTTCAATAGAACGAAAATATATCATCCTACCCAACACTGGAATTGGAGGTTCAGCCCAGCCTGGCTGCAAGTACCACTCTCCTTGAGAAATGTGGAACTACCCATTGGGGTAGTAATGGACAGACACTGATGATAATAGTAAATCAAATATTAATGAGTAACTAACCATCCCATTATGATAATTATTTCAAGAAAATTCATTTAAAACCCAAAAAGTCTCAAACAAGCATGATCTCTAATAAATAAAAGATACAATATGGGAATTAGAGACCCTATTCTCTCTTTATCTTAAGTGGTGTTGTAATTTCCAACACATAAGGCATTATATATATTAAAATATTCAATGGATTAATAGTCTAGGTTGATAAAAAATAATGAGATTGAATGGTATAAAATAAATTAGTCAGTAAGTATGAATAAATTGTAATGGTACCTCTCACTGTCACAGTACCTACATTAGTTCTCACTAGAAACTCATCCACTACATGAAGTTGTTTCATTACTAATTTTTATATTTTGAACCCCATTATTACTAAATCAAAGAACTATGTAAATTATCCAATTAATACTAATGAGCCTGTTCCACTATGAAGGGTAGTAAAAATGTAAAATCTTCTGTAAGTAGATTGAATATCCATGTGACCTAAAATTTTTTGGCACCTTCATGAAATCATGCATCGTCTGCCCAACATTTCAATATAGAAAACAAGACAGTGGGCCTTTATTAAACACTATAAATGTTATATAGGAACTCTTCTACTGAGGAACACATATACTATTTTCACCATGAGACATATTCAGATTCCTCTTCCACTTAAAAGAACTTTTAAAGCTGCCACTTATAAAAGGAGGAACTCCACTCAACCATAACATTCCATCTAGGTAAATTTTTTCATTAGATCTCTATCTAGAAAAAAGACATAATTGTTAATCTTAAACATAAATACCTGAGATTAGATATATAATCAAAGTCCAATCTCAATACTTTGGGACTTAAAATTCCCATTCAACAATATCACAAGTGTAAAGAATTTAATTTTAGAAAAATGAATTGTATGATGCCTCATTGTCCAGCCTATATAGTTAATGTTAAGAAACTCTATGCACTTAGACAATACCATCAAATTTGGATAGTATTTATCTATAAATAAAGTTGTGAATTCGTTCCACTCCAATCCCCAATTATTTTTTTCTAGAACATTGGAATCCCACCATATTATGCTTTTTCCTTCATGTTTGAATATTACACCTTTCACCTTAATGGAATATTACATCTCTAATAACTCAAAGTGTCATTAAATATTCAAAAACCAATACTCTTCCTCTAGAGGATTATATGTTCCCAATAAACATGGTATTTTTAAAAAAATAAACTCATAGTCATGATCTATGCTATCGATAGATCGATTTTCCACCCATATACCCTAAATGAGGATCAGTGTGTCTCCTTATCCCAAATCAAGGACCACACTCACTACTACCTCTATGATGTTCTATTCAACTGTAGGGTTCTCTTGTTGTGGTTCATCAACACCTCTCTCCTATATCCTGATCGAATATCTTCTTAGGGGAATGGTACTATACAATAGAAACAAGAAATAGGGAAACATCATTCCAGAGATACAATAACATCCACACTATCTATCAGAACTCAAATTGTTAAAACAAATTTCATATTAAATATTAGGAAAATTATAGATTCAAATCAATTAATTCCTTGAATACAATTTTCCTAACCACCCTTGGTAACTTAAGTATTTTTATAATGAAAGATCACCAGGTACTCACTTGTAACCTCCCCTTACATCCCAAAAATCTTATATCCTACCTACCATTATATCCCAAACTACATATCACCATTTAAGTGAGATTAAATTTTAATTTGATATGAATTTTTCAAAAACTGACTTGGATAACCTGCTAAACTAGAACCTAGATCAACTCTATAATGGGCTAAAGGGCGTTCCCAATCCTTATAGGCCGGTGACTAGTGAATTTGAATAAAAAATGATTACTATAATAACCAAATGAAACAAATTATTTGATAAGAAACCATTATCAGTTGGTATGTAAAAAATAGTCATCAAGAGTAATGTACTATAAAATAGACTAGAAACCATAGAAATCACAAAATCCAAATACAACATCGTTGAAAGATCTCCATGTAATAATTGGGTCACATACTCCACATATCAGATAAAAATCCCAAGTTCCTAATATCAATAACACCCACCGCTTTCTATTAGTGTTTCCTATTTTCTTGGACCTAGAAAAAGAAAGCCTACAAATTCCCAAATAAAGAAGTAGGGTGTGAGAAACACTATCCCAGTTGGAACCCACCAAGAATTCCATGAGCAGTTCACGATAAATAAACAAAATTTATTCAGTTTTAACTAAAACATGGAATGAAAATATTTTCACCGATCATAATAAATCATGTTTTTTAAATCATTACAAGGGAAAGTATAAAGTAGGTTCGAGTAGTCATTTTTATTAAAATATGAAAGATTAATCATCTGAATTCTAACAAGATTTATTAAATCATTTCATAAACACTATCATGTAAAATTATATTTCAATCATAGAAATATTCCTTTAATCCCAATGTTCCATTATTTCGTGGATCAAGGATCCCCACACACATTTGTGAAATATAGCTCTAGGTGTACATACATCCCTTGATTTTAGGCATATGGGGAAAAGGAGTCCACACCAATGAATTAACACCTTTAATTAATAAAATATTATTAATGATTTCATCATAATTCAATAACAAGTTAGAGTTAATACATGCCTAGTTTTCTTATCCTTGACTATCCACCAAAATAATAAAGCTCCTGTGTGCTTTAAATAACTCATCATGTGTAAAATCATTCACCTCAAATCAGATTCGTCAATCATCATTCAAATAGCCCCATTTAAAGTTTCTAACATTATTTTTTATTTAAAACTCAATATCAAACGGTTTCCATAAAACTCATTCCTTTTAAAAAAATTATTTTTTTCTAATTAATAATACATTTCATCCATCCAATTATAAGAAATCATCAAATATATTCTTTTAACCAATCATTTTGATTCAAAAAAAAATTCATGGAATCAATGTTTTATTTTAAAATCCATGCACAAAGAGGTTCAATACACACCATTACATGTTGAAATCATTTATCAAGGATATGAATTAATTATCTATAAAAAAAATTAAATTTCATTTCAAATCAAGCAAGAACTAATGGATTTAACTATTGAGAATTGTTTTATGAAACCACCTACATCAATCACTATTGGTGTTCCCTTTTCAAAATAAAAAGTGATTAAATGAGAAGGATAAGAATCTCCTGTGGTTATTGGGAATGCCTAATGTAGGTCCCCTATGACCATTAGGCATGCCTCACCTAGGTTCTCTTCAGATAATATTCTTGACCCACTCAATCCCCCATGGATGGTACATCCTTCCTTGAACATCTCACATGTGTGCACCGCCTTCCTTTCCCAGTCTACACGAGCTAGCCTTCAGTTTTTTCATATAAATAGTCCTTCATGGACACCATATAGCATATGATTTTTCCACTTATAGAAGAAAGAGTAAGAATACACAAGATATTTCACTCTAGACACCAATACCTCTCCTTAGTACCCTATAGCACCCTATGACTTAAGAAAATAAACTTAAGTAGTAGTAAGTGGTGATCCAAAGTCATCCCCAAAGAGACAAATTGATCAATGTCCCTCACATGGGAAACCAATCTCTCAGGGGTCCCCTCACTAAGGTGATCAACCATCCGTGGTACCCCAACTTTTTGTCCCATCAACCAATGCATCCCACCTGAGAGACCCATTGTCCATTGAATCCCACCTTAGTGACCCATCACCCAGGTATCCCACATTGGTGACCCATCACCTATGTATATTCAACTTAGATACCCATTTCTTAGTGTATCCCACCTTATAAACCCATCACCCTATAAATCCCACCTTAGTAACCCATCACATAGGTTTTTCTACCACAGAAACTCATCACATAGGGATTCTTATTGCTAAAATTTTATCCTCTTTTACCTAAGTACCATATTTTAAAATATTGACATTGAGGCCTCCCTGTGGAAATTGGATTTATATGGTTAGGTTATGGGGAAAAACAATATCCCCCCCCCCTTCAATCATAAATTCCCTTGGTAATGTATTTCTCACACATAAACACCATAATTAATGGGGTTCTCAAGATGATTTCAATGATGTATCCCCATGGAAATGAGGACACGAATCCTAGAAGATTTGGTTAGAATCTTATTATTTTAGGTAGTTACACCTAAATCCTACCTTCCACCACAAACATGAACCGAATCGAAAGTATTTATGCCTTTTGTTTTATAATCATCGCATGTGTATGACAAAACCTAGGGTTTAGAAACAGAAAAGAAGGTGAGAATGGGAATCCCTGATAGATTAATCCCCATGTATTTCTTTCTATATATCCCTCCATATACCATAACTTATCCACCAATGGATAAGGGGAAAACTTCTACAGAGAATACCTCAAATAGTAAGCCCCTAGTCTTTCTTATAGGATGTTATATCACCACTTACCTATATACTCTTTTTCTTATAAATTAGTGGATAAGAAAGTAAATCCAATAATGGGATTCCTCTTTGGTTATAAGTCTCATATAATTGTTAATTCAGGCAATGTGATTGATCTCATATTGTATCTTGTTTCTCACACCGAGCATGACTCAGCTGGGCTTAGGGGTCTATAATGATTATGTCACTAATATGATAAACCAAATGACCCACCATGGGCCTTGTCCTTGGGTGTAACCCTCGACTCAACATATGGGTCTCCTTCATATGTATAAGTCCAAACCTTATATTGAACAACATAGAATATGATTCCTACCACGATGAAATATGTAGGATGCCTCTTGGAGGTTCAAAACCAACAAAATCATCCTCCTATTAATATTTTTGGTTCATATTCCATTTCAAGTCAACCAGAATGGGATTCCCATGAATAAATCCCACACCAACCAATGGTTTTAACCTTTCATTTAGTATTCATTACTGAGTGATTCTAAATTACATGTAATGGTCCTTTTCATGTGACTTAAAAGGCTATTATGTCCCTTGTTGAGTTGCAAAAAACTATTTTGGTTATTATTCTTTTCACAAGGATATATAGGAGGCAATATAATGGGTCTGACCTCGACATCAAACCTATCACTACCTTCCTTGGTATATATAAAATTCGAAGTATCTAGTTCTGTACCTCTAAAACATAATTTCTTAAAACAAGGATTTACCAAGTAAAAATGAAACAATATAATGTACCTCCAATACATCAATATGGCTCTACTAAAGAAAAATCTATGATACATACAGATGGTCCACATCAATACATGTTAATAACTGATTTTTTATAGGAGGATATAATTTCCCCCTAATGGGATCTAGGAAGGATTCATTAATAAATATTAAATAATTAAGAGAGTCCTGAAGTATGAAATAACCACACTAAAAATGGTGTAGTGATCCCTACCTCTTATCCTCTCAACCAACTCATTTTCAATGATTTCACTGGTAACATGCTAGTGATCGACTACCTTTGGAAAATAGGTTTCCATTGACTCAAAAGGGGGGATGGTGTGGAAACCCATTGGAAATAGAAATATTGAACCCATTGGGAAAAATATAACCAAGAATATGGTCATATTCAAAATAACATCACCAATGCTTGTTTCACCCTTCAATTTCAAATGCATCAGAAACTTAAAAAATTTAAACCTGGAATGAAAGTTATAATCATGAAAATGGTCAGTTTAAAAATAACATCACCACTGTCAACTTCACCCTTTGATGCTAAATGAATAAAAAATTACTTATGGTGATTCATACATTATGCTTATAATCATTAATATAGTAAGTTTAAAAATAATATGACCACGGTCATTTGTACCCTTTAATTCCATACATTTAGAAAGTAAAGAAATGGTGAACCCAGTTTGAATTAGTTCATTGTCAAACAAATAGAGTCAACCACATGTCATGATATTTAATCATACATGTTCTAAAAATCAAAAATGGTCCCAACATGGATCCTTTAAATTATTCATCCCTGCATGTGTTTGATTACTTGTCATGTTTCTTTGATAGCTTTTCTTTTTTTTCTAACAAGTGAACATACTCTATGACTCTCTTCAATCCAAATGTAATACTACCAATCATGATGAACTTACGGATCTATTTTAATATGGTTTGGTTCCTCATTAAACTATATGATATCACCACCTAGTCAAGACCTTCAATTCCAGGTGTTAGATTCACTGATCAAAGACTACCACCTTAAATGGTATTATCCAATCATTAGAGGTTACTTTAGAGTCCCTCTAAGATATAAAGACTCACCAATATTCAAACCAATAATGTGTGGTTATGAGGAAGAAAATGTCACCCATTTTCATTTAAAACCATTTCAGGAGACTCTACCAATAATTCCATAGAAATTACCTCCATAATAATAGATAGGTGGACAAGAAGGACGATAGTGGACATTCCATAGTACATAATTCACCTTGAAGGGATCCTTTTAACAATCACCATTACTAGAATCATTTATAATGAATCCATCATCCCACTGAAGAATACACCCCGAAGCTCTTGACACATGCCACCTAGACCAAAGAACCTAGGATATCCCTTCATGTTTGAAAATCCATAAAAAATTGAGAGAGTCCCCATGTAGATGCTTGCACCAAATTATCCTTCTAATATACTATGGTGGATACCTATGAGAAGACAAAAATTTATGATCACACCAAAAAATATTATAATAACATTCTAAAAACATCCAAAGAATCTTTTTGGCATATCCCAATAATAAATAGGGGGATGACACACATTTCATCCCCCATATATAAAACTCACTAGTATATTTTGATGGGATGTAGATTAAATTAGTATTAAAATATCCCAAATCCAAGTAAAAAATGGGTGTACATTATTGTTCTAGATATGGAATACTTTTATCACCTCTTGGAAGTTGTAGATGCGGAAGCATACATCCCTATCCATATTTTAGAAGAATCTACATATATTGTATGAATTATAAGTCAAGGTTAAGTACCCATTCACACCTCCAACACTAGAGTATCTCATCAACACACTTTACGGGTTACTCTGGAGTCGATACACATTCATTCTTCCATCTAGGAGGTTCATTGGAACACTCTCATGACAAATTGACAACATGAGTGGGAACACATTCCCATTCCAACTTGAGATTATCATCCCATTATAAAATCCACTTTAGGGAAGGAACACATTATTTCCAAGAATATTGACACTTTTTAGTATATTATAAAAATATAATAGGATTCACTGAGTTTGGATCCCTTACGTGAAATTATCTGTTCATAGTATAAAACTCCAATAAACTGATGGAGAAAATCTATGAAAAAGTATCACCAAGGGAAACCTAGAGTCTAGAAGCATGTTCACATATCGTGTCCTCTTAACGATGGTGATCTTGGAATGATCAAATATTTATCAATAGTGTCTTAATATCATGTCAAATAATTTTACAAATAAAATAATCATCATTTTTAGTTGATAAGTTCCCCCCCATAATTTTTATAATAGAAGTTCTAGAGGTCCTCCACAGAGTATTTTCCCAAAAGTCTTCCTTTTTGTCATAATAATATATATCATGATAACTCTTCTTGTGATGATTATAGTGTAATACATCATTTTAATTAGAATATTAAATGGAAATAAGTACCTCACCATTCCATTTTCCACCATGAAGGTCCGACCCATGGAATATACTACAGGTCTCCTCTATATGGTTGGGCGTTGATCCATAATAATAGTTCTCCTAATGATGGTATTCCCTATGAAGATACTCCCTACTATGATATTTCATTACAAAATTAAGGCCCTAACCTATCTAACCCAGCTATTCTAAATCCCTCATTTCATGATTCACTTGATAAGATGAGGCCAACCATGCTATATAATACCCTAAGATTTTATAATATAATGTTTTTACAAACCATTAACTTATTTGATAGATTATGATACATGCACCACCAAGTCTAAATGAATTGTAATATAGTGTATTATTATGAACTGGTCATTAAATTATGAGTTTGAATAGGAAAAACCACATTTTAAAATTATGTTCAATGGTTTTGGATAAAGAAAATATATATTTAATAAAGTCTTCATATGCTTCCAAAAACATTCCTCAAAAATAATTTTTATGTATTTTTCTGGGAAAATAATATAATTAATTTCTTCCACTTTTCAAAAATTGATTTCCAAAAATTAGCTTAATTTTGGAATTCAATATTTAAAAATAATATTAGAGTTAATTCATTAGAATTTTCTGGAAGGATTAATTTTTTTTTGAATAGATAAAATACGGATTTTTTTTAAATTATCTTTTCATTTATAGAATTTAAAAAGTTCCATTTGTTTTTAAAATTGATTTCAAAAGTACAATTACTTCATTTATATCCAATTATGGTCCTAGAAATTAATTTTATGTGGATTTTGGTATAAAAAAATTTTATATTTATGAAATAACTTTTTTCTTATAAAAATTTTCATCATGTTTTGGGAGTTTATTTTAAATGAAATTTATATAGATTTTAGAGATTAAAATTGATAAAATTGTTTCCATATTTTTAATAAACATGTCCAAATTTTTTATTTACCCTGATTTCATTTTGGTTTTGATTAATTGTAAAAATTGAAAAAAAAATCATCGTGATAAAGGATAGAATGGGTTTACCAGGGGTAAAACCAATAAGGGTAAATTTTCTAATTTAAGTTTTATAAATCATATTATTTGGCCATATTTAAATATAATAATATACCAAATTATAATATCTATCCTTTTAGAATCATTTTCATTAAGAAATTAATTATAATATTTTAATCTTTTAAGAAATCCAATGTGTGTCCTCACCTACACTTATAAAAGGATACACCTGATTTCTTTTATTTACACCACTTTAAGACTTTAATGTTGACAAAGACGTACCCAATTATCTTCTAAACATCCCTATACACAAACTAGTTTTTTTCTTCTTAAAATTCCATTAATAATTTCCTTGATAGAAGATCTAAAGGAGGCCTACTGACGAAGTCATGAATATATTACCCAACCTCTTTCAATTTACTTCTTTTTATACCACCTATAAATAAATGTTATTAATCATAAAAAAATAAATACAGTTTAATAAAATTTTATTATTATTATTGAACCACTAATATCCACCCATTATTCCATTAAATGTGAAATGAAAGTATCACTCATGTGTATGTTTAGACTACCACCTATGTATAGAGACACAATTCATTTTCCATCACAATATTTCATGGATGGTCATTATAATGGGTTTAAATTTTAAATATAATGTTGATGATATAATTATTATTTCATAATTATAATATCATATCTACCTTATCACCTTCCAATCCATTGAAAATTCATAATGTCTCTCATGTGTACGTACCGACTACTACCTCTATGTAGTGATGTGATTTTTTTTCATTTAAAGTTTACATGGATTGTAATAATGATATAATTATAAATATATATTATATATATTATATAATAATTATTCTATAAAGGTTAATTTTTATTTACATTTCTTTTTTTTCATCCATAAAAAAGTGAAAATAGTGCCCATGCTTCTGTATGTCATGCCATCTCTATGAATGGTGTAAATCACTTTTATGTCTCAATCATTTTTGGATGAATATATATATAAGGAATATATATGATACTTATATTATGATTAAAAATTTCTATAGGATTGAATAATTATCAAATTACAGGTAACATAACTACTAAATCGAAATTCTTAGGAAAAAAGAAATAGTTCATGCATAGAAAAGATGATTTCAAAAAGTAATTATTAATAAAAGGGTGTTAAAATGTCATGAGTAGATCGTATATTATTTTATAAATATGTAAATTAATTTGGTATAATGTTATAATAAAATTAAATTTATGATATAAGAGGTTTAATTTCTTTCTAAGAAATTCGAAATGGAGTTAAGGGAGTTATGTTACAGTAACATTGTTTATCAAGACTGTTTATGATGAACATTATGATGATGAAATTTTAAAAACTACATCTCAATAATCCAATGAATTTTCATATACTATGGTTATTTTTAGATAATAAATTTGTTTATTTCATTTTACTCTATTTAAGAACTCAAGGTACAAAAAGTGTTTTTTAAGGAAAATATACTTTTTCACTCTTCGGTTGAAAATACTATTTCTTCCATGTCCATGTTTTCGAGAAATTTTTTCATGAATTTTTTTACTATTCTTATATTTTGTTTAAAGTTATGTTTACCCATTTTTTAATGTTCCAATAAAATTTTAAAGGTATTTTTCATCTATGATAACATCCATTGATTTTACTTATGTTTTTTAAGG
This sequence comes from Viscum album, assembly GCA_963277665.1. NCBI lineage: Eukaryota > Viridiplantae > Streptophyta > Magnoliopsida > Santalales > Viscaceae > Viscum > Viscum album. The sequence continues at coordinate 1,880,488,062 of OY728138.1, read as the reverse complement.
TTATGATCCAATGATACAATCCACTCTAATTATTTAGTTTTCTTATGATGAATATGATATAAGTATGATTCTATTAAACATGTTTCATTCCTATATATTAATTAATTTATGATGAAACCTTTATGAAATTGATTTCTTTTCAATGGGAAATGAAGTTTTAAAATTATTAAATTTATATGAAACCATTTTCGATTGCATAAGTTATGAAATGATGAGTGTTTTTTGATTTTGTGTCCTATGTATGTATTATTTTTATTATCTGATGGGTGGTACCATAATTATATAGCTCTCTACTGCATTGGGTAAATAATAATATCTCATTAAACAGTAATCACTAGAAGGGGGAGTGAATCCTGATCAGTAATAGAATCTATCTATTATGACAGTCGTGGGAGTAAACCTTGACTAAAGATATAATGAAATGGGGAGTGAAATGATAGTATTTGTAATGATCCTTTACTAAGGAAATAATTTTACATGCTTATTTGTATGCCATAAATTTATTTCTTAGGCCAATATTATTCTCTCATGAATCATGTTGTTTGATTCCCTTGATATTTAGGTCTTATAAACATCCAAGATTTATTCCATGACTCAATATTATGATATATGATATGCATGGTATAGTTTTCAAGTGTTATTCAATTAATATTATAACCTTATTCCCATGTTATACTTTAAGTGATAATTGATATCGCCCTTGTTTACCCTTACATAGAATTATATCTCACCCTCTCAAGTGTTACCTTTCCCCATGTTATGAAGAATTTTTTTAAGTATAATATGTCTTATAAAGGTGATATTTGAGAATAACTAATTAGGATATGATTCAGATCACTTTTGAATAAGTTTTTATGTATTTATTTTCCCAAATAATCTAAACCTCTATGGTTCTTTCATGGATTGTAATGTTATGTAATGAATATTTATCTAATAATATGTAATATTTATGTATGAAAATATGGTTCTATATAGTTATTATCAAATAACGTTTTAGTTTACATTGGAAACTAGGACGAGAAAACTTTACTGATAACCCTTAGGATAATCTTATATATAAGGGATTTCCCCAATTTATGGTAAATAAAAGAGTTTGGTTTTCAAAAAAGAAACATCATTTTCTAGATACTAAAAGTAGAGGTGATTTTGGAACAAATGCATCTAGGGTTAGTAACCTAGAAAAGAGATAGTTGAGTATATCTTGTCCATCATTCTGGTTCATAGTGATTGTTACCTTATTGTGCTCCTAGTTTTATAGTTACGAGGTATATGTTTGGATAAATCATATTTTATTTATGAACTATTATGAAGGATTTGAATAGATGATTATCATGAATGACCTATGTTAAATAAATAGTGTACGCCTTATTCAATCATTTCCACATGAAATTATGTAATAGAGGGATTTTTTATAAATTGGTGCATTCCATTTTATCCTTCCTTTATACCAAAAAATTATATTGTAGTTTTGAAATCCATTGTATGCTATAAATATCGTATATTCACACTAAAAATTCTAATTTAATGGTTTTATTTTCAATATATACACATTGCATATGAACACTAACTATAAATATTATATATACACTATATAACCAACTTTTTGTTCCTTTTAGAAGTTCTCTCTAACTACCAACATCACATTGGGACACCTCTCACTCTAAAAAATGGATTAAAATCCTTTAAATAGCCTTTTAATATCTTCTAGAGTTCCCTAAAACTCAGAATGACCCATATTCCTATGAATGATAGCAAAAAAACATGAATAGTTATCTTATTTTATGTATCATGTTACCTAGTTTTTTAGTCCATTTTTTTGGGTTTCTTTTTTGTATTCCATGGTATGTGAAACCTGATTTTGAATCACTTATTTCTTTCCCTAGTTTAATTTCCTCTCAATAATTTTTGGGTTTCTATAACATCTCTTTATTCCTGCTCATTTTTTTATGTTTTTTCCATTTTTATCTTCTCTATCGGTATTTCATTTCTCTTTTGATAACCCCATTAAATGGACATTAAAAATTTACATTATATACTTTTTAGTGCATTTACAATAGTTACATATTATCTACATATTACGTGTGTTTCTATTACTTGAATTTTCATTTCCAACATTGATCTCTTATAATTCTTATAAAACCTTACAATTATTATTGTACCTTCTTTCACTATTTATTTCACTTTTTTATGTAGAATGATTTCTTTTTCCTAATATCTTTTACATTAATAATTTTAAATTTCTTGATTAGGTTTTAATCCTTTATATACTATAAGTACTTTAATTTCTATTATGGCATGCATTTCTCATATTCTCAGGTATAAAATTCTCTTAGTATGAAGTCATAAGCCTTATTCCATTTTTTTTAAAATGAAATTTTGAAACACAATGATCTACTGCTAATAGGTATGTTCCATTTTCTCCTTCCTTTATGAAAAAAAATTATATTTCTATTTTTAAATCCATTGGATTATGTAAACATTGTATATACACAAGGAAATTCCTATATAAGGATTATATTTTTCTATATACACACTCTGGACAACCCTAGTTCCTATTAATTTTAGCAACATAGCCTGAATAACTTTTAATTTTATATATTAGGTTACCATGATTTTTAGTCCATTATTTTGGGTTTCTTTTTTTTATTCCATGATACATGAAACCCGAGTTTAAATTCCATATTTCACTCCCCAGTTTAATTTACTCTCAATATTTAGTGGGTTTTTGTAACATCTCTTTATTGATTCTCATGTTTTGACGTTTTCATGTTCATTCCTTTCATTATACATTGTTTAGATCTAACTGTCTCCATAATGAAATTTTGAATGACCCTATATTTCTCACTAAATTTAATCACATCACATGAATGAAGTGGTTTATGATTTATGGGTTTTCTGTTATAAGAATTTACATTAATTAATTTCAAGTCCTTATTCCGGTTTCCCACTTCATGGATACCTATTGGTAACTATTCCCATAAGACCTATCCTAAACCCTCTCTATTTTTAAAGGTTTTTATTACAGGTAGTGACGTTAATATATTTCAGGTTCTTATTTTCCAGAGTGATTTTACATTTTTTTATCATACAGTTATAACAATTTCAATTTCTTCACTATTATTTTATTTATTATAATTCCTTCTATGATAATTAGTTGTTTTTTATTAATTGTGAAATATTTATTGATTACTTTAAAAAAATTAATAAAAATTTGAATGATTCTATTTTTATCACTCAATTTAATCGCATCACATGAATGAAGTGCTTTATAATTTATGGGTTTTTTATTATAGGTAGTGACATTAATTAATTTTAGGGGCTTATTTAGGTTTCCCCCTTCATGTAGACTAACTGGTAACCAATCCCTTGCGACCAGGACCAAATCATCGCAATGTCAAGGGGTTTATATTATAGGCGGTGATGTAAATTTATTTCAGGTGTTCTTCATTCATCTTAATCTCATTATATGTGATGTTATAATACTTCAATAATAATTTTAATTTTTTATTTTTTCATTATTAATTTTAAAAAGTTATCTTTTCATTGGTAATTGTTTAATTTATAATTATTTATTCAATGTTTTGAATTTTCTACAAATCATTATTCATGGATTAGGATATCTACAACACAACTCATGATATTTTGGTACTACTTAATTTTAGGCTTTTGATTTATAAGATGATTGAAACTTTATTTTTAGTACCTGTCCAAAATAATTTTTCCATTAACTATTTCTAACCTATTGTTGGGGTCTTTGTTTGGTGACCTTTTATTTTCATGTAAACATTTATAGTCTTTAAAAATTCCATTTTCTATTTTCATATATTATTCATTTCCCCTTTAAAGTGGTTCATCATATCAAAAACTCTTTTAGGTGTATGCATTTTATTAATACTATTATAAAAACACTTGTATGCATGCACCCTTGGTAATTCATTATGCCTTAAGCCAAAATTAAACTTTTCAAACCAAAATGTGACATATATAGATTATGATACACATTTTGGAAGAATATAAAGTGGTATATGTCACAAACCAACCTGGGTTGACCCTGAATCAGTCACTCGAGTCGGTCTGCAACATGGCATGAAGGGCATTACATTCCCCACGGACTGGAAACCAGTGTTGGGCATCAAAATTTAATCATTGGGAATGATTTTTCCTATAAAAAAAGACAGATATCTAGATAAAAACTGATGACAAAAACTAAAACTAGTAGTATAACAAAAGTAAAACCGAACATGCCTCCATGTGACCTTTCAGGCCATCTCCCAACCAAAGGTCGACCTTGCTCCAATAATAAGAAACTTAGCCAAGAAAACCTGAGCAAAGAAACATACAACTGAAATGATAAAGACAAACATGAGCATTAAAGATTCCCAGTAGGGTTGCCAAGATAAATCACAAAATCTAATGTCTCCTTTCGCAAAACAATCCATTAACACAAGTTTTAAATACAATTATAAAAGTAGGTTTTTCACATTTGAAAATAAGTAACACATTTTTCCCATTCAAAAACCCAACACACACTACATACCATTTTCCAAAACCATTTTTCATTTTATAAATAAAATCCAAAATAGAATATACCAATTCTATGCTATTGTAAAACAAGTAAGAGTGAAAACTAAAAATAAACTAGTGCACGAAAAGTAAATTGGCAATGAAAATAATCCAGTAACCATTGGTGATCCTAAACACCCTAGAAGACCCCTATACGTACTCAATTTTGGAACCACCTTCAGGAATATGGTGAAGCTCCTAAGTCTATAACCAATTGGCCGCCCTATAACTGACCAATCTAGGGGCAAACCCGCCTGGCCAAATAAAAAATATAAGGGGTAACAACCCATCGAATCGGGGTTGATCAGCAACTGTCTCTTTATCATCTAAAAGACACCTAAGAACCTATGGTGGTTATAATAATATTGTGTAGGTAAAAAGGCCCTCACACGTGTGACTCATCTCACCGCACTTTCCTTCCCCAAACACAGATGCTTCTTATATGTACACCCATAAAGGGTTACACTAGACAGGAGCACCTCATATACACATTCAGTAGTTTCAATTTAACAAAGTGCCTACCGGGCCGTCATACCATGACAAACATTAAAACCATTTGAAACCTTTTCTCAAAGTACTAAAGTTGACAAATGGGCATATAGAAATAAAAATTCCATCATTTCAGAGAGTCCACACAAACATTATGTTAAAGTTGAAAGTGCCAAATGGGTCGCCGCGTTACTTAAACAAGTAAATCACTTCTTTGGAAACACAAGTGTTTCCAAATAGATCGTTCGATTTATATAGCTAAAAACATTACCCAAAATATCACACAAAACCCACTTTTTCATTTCAAATTTCAATCGTTCATAAGCTCAAAGGCTTCATTTCAAGCCATTTCAGAAACCACACAAGGAACCCAAAGCCATTTAGAAACCAACAATCAATTTCTCAAAATTACCATTCACTTTTAATCCAATCCCAAACACACGCCAAAAAAATTCTTCAATCATACTTCACACCATTGATATGATTTGATAAACCATGTAAAAATTTTATAAAATAATTCAAAAAAGGGTATCACAAGGCTTTACACGCTAAACCCCCACTCAAAATTCCCTTTTTGAATTAAACGCACACCAACACCATACCAAAACACAACACGCACCACTTTCATAGTTGAATAAACAAATTGCACAATTCATGAATAGTAATTAAACAATGCAAGATGGGGTTTTATTAGAAATGCATATTTTTTACAAACATGATACAAATATTAGAATCAAACTAAATTCCTTTTAAAAATAATTTATCACCAAATTAATTAGTCACAAAAAACTCTAAATTAATTACGCATGTAAAATAATTTATTAAATAAACACAATTCTGAGAAAAAGAATTAATTTAACACACACGATAAATTAATTAAACAAGAAAATTGGTTCATTGAATATATTTATATACAGAATAACTTGTACACAATTCAAGAATTATTTAAAAACTATTTTAATCTATTTTAACTAACACAAAAACATTGCAACAAACTAAGTACTATACTTACGGAGGTGAAAAAGATATTTCCAAAATTATTTAAAACACGCATGTGTCATGAGCTGTGCAGGAAAAGGAAAATTTCAGAAACCACCTACCTCAAAGTTGTGCGACTGCGACGTCGCTTCAGTGAAGGGAATAAAAACCTTCTATGGACCGACCACGTACCTAAGACCACTATCCAAACGCGCCAATCAACACATTAAATTTTGGGGTTTGGCCAACTTAAATAAAAATTTCATAAATAGGAATAGTACTACAACATGTGAGGTCAGGTTCGCCATAGGACCACTGGATAGCGGGGTTTGGGTTCGCTGGAAACCAAGCGAGTAGGGGGGTTCGGGTCTCAGTAAACCACGCAAGAAGGGGGTTCAGGCCACCAAAAATATGGTACAAGAGGGGGGTCAGCAAGCCGGAGTGGCTAGGACAAGGTAGAGGTCCGGAGGCAGGGGCGTAGCGAGGACCTGTGGTCGAAGGCAGGTCTGGCGTGAGGCTGGGTGGCGAGTCTGCTCAAAGGGGATGATGGTAGAGGACCGGGGGGTGTGGGGTCTACCGGAGCCGGTGCAGGTGGCTCGGGGTGGTGGGTAGCGCTGCAGGTCGGGGCGGCTAGAGCTGGTGAGGGGGTAAGGTGAAGGTGACATGGAGGTGGGAGGAGTTCGTCTGGTCTTAGACAGGGGGCGCGCCGCGTGGACAGCGAATAAGGAGGGGGCCTAATGTGTTGTGAGGGTAAGGGGAGAAAGGGGGAGGGCACCTGGTAGATTAGGGTTTGATATTTTTTTTCTTTTATTTTATTATATTAATAACAATAATAATAATAATAATAATTCAACAATAATAATAATACCATCAATATAGTAATAAAAATTTTAATTATAATTTTTTCTTAAAAACAACAACAACTACAACAACAACAATAATAATAATAATAATAATAATAATAATAATATCCTCAAGAATTGTAATACTCTTATTAATAATATTATTAATATTATTAATAATAACAAAAATAACAACGTAATATTATTATTATTATCATAGAACATTATTTTTAAATTATAATGAGTTCATTTATCTTATTCTGAAAACCAGGTCCCCGCGCGCACATCGCACAACTTAATAAACTGTGTGCAAGTTTTACGCCTCAACCCATACCACTTGGGCATCCGTACAAACACCTGGGGAGATAGTGTGGCTACCTCCCACTATGTGGTGACTGTGCACAGGTCTGAAACCTATGGAAAACAATAAACGTCACCAATTTTGAAACGAGACCGATCTTGAACCTTGGAGAGAGAACTTGGGGCCAAGAATTAATTAAATAAAAATGAATTAAATGTCGGGGTGTGACAGTATATGAAATCTAATGAAAGTAAAAATAATCCAATAGAGTGAATAAATTTTGATCTCTAATGTTATGTCTTAATTCTTCACCAGGTTAACTAACCTGTAAGAAATATTTATTAATTTATAAAAAAATGAATTTTATTTCTTTAATTCATTCCAACAATTGTAGAAACCAAACCTTTTTTGGAATATGATAGTAGTTGAGTTTTATTATAAATCTTTCTTATAAAGAATATATGGATGATGTCTCATATTTACATTCATGGAATCTTGAAGTCACCAATAATTAGAGCTATTCTTATAATATGATGAGTTTTTAAATAGTCAAATACGTTCTAAAAACAAATATTTAGTTACTTTTTTGTAGGTAACCTTACTATAATATGAAATTTATTGTTTTGCGTATAGAAAAAAAATTGATTTGGTTGTACATGTTCAATCAATGTTGAGGGGGGGGGGGTTGGAAATTTAATGTATAAATAGTGTTTCAATTTTCAATCACCATATATAGTGTTTTATTTTTATTTTTTTTTAATTTGAAATATTTGAATAATATTTTTTTGAATCAACAACCTTTCAAAACACATTAATGTATATTATATTTTATTACACAAAAATATGTTTACAATATTTTAAAATTAATGAAAATTACAAAAATTTGGGACATATAAATCTCTGTTTATTATCTATCAGATTATTTTATAATATATGTTAAATGGTCTCTAGGTATTATAATCTACAATATAAATATGTCAATATTTTTATCATAATCTGTTTTTATTATCAAATTGAAATTTTAATGTGATGATATATGTATAAAATAGATAAAAATTACATTTAATATATATGTGTTATATTTTAACTGTAGCCAATAGCATCACAAAGTTTCTGTATATAGAAAAATTGAATACATAAATAAGTTTATATATAGTATGCATATAGAATATCATTGTATATATAAAAATAAGAACATATATGAACCTATTTCGAAATTAATTAATTTATATAGATTTATTGTAATGAATATAAAAAATAAGTACATTTCGGTAATTACTTATTTCATTACAGATATTTTATATGCACTTATTTTCCATTTGCACTTATTTCTATATACGGTTATTTCTCTATTAATTTCCCTGGAAATTCATATAGGTAATCAACATAGAAAATATGTTCATTCAAGTACGCATATAGAAAATATGTACAAATATGAACATATTTATTTATGTACATATTTCTGTATACAGTTCAATAGAAATGCATATAGAAAATAAGTTCTTTTCTGTATTCACTTAAATGTGTTTTCATATTATATATAAACTAATTATCTATATAGACTCATATTTTTATTTATTTTCCAGTATATATATTTAGATATGTACTTATTTTTTTAGTATGCATTACCAGTTTGTACTTATATAGAAAATAAGTGAGACATGACCACTATGTAAAATGATTTTCCACTCTACAGTACCAGTCTGCTCTTATATAGAAAATAATTACATTAATATAATTGTATTCATGTATTCACTTATTTTATAGGAATTAATATTGGAAAAAATCAATATATGTGTATGCGAATTTATACTGGACAATTTTTTAAAAATTTACATAGAATTAGAAGAGTAAAAAATATAGAGGATAACAGGTTTGAGAGGAAAATAATATTTATATATATATATATATCATATGTATTTTGTTTATATAATATTAGTGTATTATTTTCAATCTTATGATATATTTTCTGTATATTAAATAGATCACAGGATGTACTTATAGAGAAGAAATCCAACTCAATTAGTTTGAAATAATACAAAATACGTATATAGTTATGTTAATATACCAACACTACATCATAAATAAATCAAACAATATATCTTGAGTTTAAGAAATATCAATTCAGGAATAAAATATGTTTAAAAAAGTTAACATAATTCAAGGTAATTAATTAGGATGTATTAATACTTGAGTCTGTATATTAACAAATTATAATGTATAATTAATGAAATCATAAAAAACACATCTTTTATTAATATAAAATGATGTTTTTTAAACTATTTTTATAACATAAACTATACATAGAATGAAAAAATCATATATATTTGTAATAACTAATGAAGTGTTATTTATTCTTTTAGATAATAATTTGTTTCACCTCTTACAAATGATTAAATTTTCATTAGAAAAAAACAAAATTAAAACCATGTTTGTTAAGAAAAAAATTCCAATCTCTTAATAAAATTATAATCATGAGGGAAAACCCCAATTATTTTTGTATATTTATTATGATATATTGTTGGTCTCTTATTAATAGTAAATCATAATTATTAATTGATTCAATATCATAATTGATCCAAATAATTTATGTTCACATACAATAACTGATGTTATCATAATAAATATATATGATTATTATACATTGAGGTTTTTTATACTATTAGTATAATAAAGTTTATTAGTACATAATTAAACCCCATTTCACATAATTAGTACCATTATTTTTGGGGCCTGACTATAAATTTCATTATCTTATAGCTTATTCCTTCTGATGAAACCTCCAGACAATTTGTTTCAAGTACTATAACAATGTCATCTTCATACTCAATGGTATGAACTATTTAATTTCTTTTTTATTTCAATTTTAAATGGAAAACACAACTTTTTCTTATACATACCTTCCTGTTTTATATGCATACCTTAAAGTTTTATTTAGTTCCCCTCTCTACTGTGCAATATTATATGATTACTAGTGTTTTGTAAAGGTGTTCATATCATATGATTACTGGTGTTTTTTAAACAATTTAAAATGATATGAAGTATTTTCTGAATTTACTAAACACAAGAAAATAAAAAAAATTACTTGTAAACTATTTTTGGAGGATATCACCCAACACCCTTATGTGTATAATATGCATAATATAAAGGATGTTGCAGACTAATATGATCCTTCCTCCAGACATGAGACATGGAAATGTAAAATGACCTATAATCATGTGTAATTATTTTAAAGCTTTGCTGGATTGGAAAACCAATTTACTATTAGTGAAACTACTCCTTTAGAAATAAATTCAAGGTTTTCAATCTATAAAATACAGAAACTTGTCTATTACCAACTATGAAAACATGATATGTGATCTATTTCTAAAAATTATCTAGGATCTCAATTTGTGTTTACCATGGGATTACACCATAGATGAGTATTTGTTTTACTATGGGCATTGATTAATCTTTCATTTTATTTTATTTTCATCACATACCCTCCTTGGATCAAGTTTCTTATGGCTATATAGCTTCTTCATGTGATTCAAAGTGTCTCTTGTGAGTGCAATATGTTGGGAGTTATTTCTGAATAATAAGTTGTTGAGTATGAATGTATTACCTTAAATAAATCCATATTTCTAGATATTTCATTCATAATTTACTATGATATGTTAAGGATATAATATTATGGATTGCCTTAGTATTATCGTGGTTAGGGATATTTATGATCTATTCCAAATACATCATAGACTTCTCTTTCACTATAAGTGATTCCATGGACAACCTTTAATGATGATGTGTGGTTTATAGAACTAGAAAAAATTAGAGTTACCATGTACTCTTTCATTCTCTTTTTCATCTTGTTTTGTTCATTTGATTTTGAAAGCCTTATAAAGATAATTGTACATCAATCTGAGACTACCATAGACTGCACATGATGTAAAATTATATAAAAGGCATCATTTTATTTATCCCTATCTAGGATATAATTTTATAGCTTGAACATGTATCATAAGCATTAATTTAAACATGATCTATGCATACATTATGCATTCAATTTTTTCAAAGTAATTACACATGTATGCATACAATATGAATAATTATTTAGAGTTTAATAGTATACACAGTTATGAATATATTTACTGTATGAAATAAATGGTGATCATGTTTTTATAGTAGGAAATTCCATTATGAATTTTATAACTATTTTAATTCTAGATTTTTTTTCAATTCCACTTATTTCATAATTTTCTACATATTGGATTCCATTTATACAATACATTTTTCTATATTAATTTGAATATACCCTGAGATTGTGTGTGTTTTTTGAACAACTATATCAATTATTTAAATCAATGTATTTGATGAATCAATTAAAAATAGAAATTCGTAGAAAAATTAAAAAATAGTTATTCCATATTTATTCCATTTGACAATATTGATCCCTCACATCTAAAAATAGTAACCCCTCATATACAATTTAAATTTGATTATCTATAAATTACTGATGGTGTTTTATTTGGATATTTCTAATGATTCCATTTCTTATTAGTACATCTATTGGTATATTTTCCTTCTAGTTTTTTTAATTACAGTTGTGAACACCCTTATTTTAATTTTTTAATTATTTATAACATTTTAATTTTATTTAAAGAGACATTTAGAGCATGAATTCGATATAAAAATATTTTATATAGGTGAGGAATTCAACACTAAATTCAGCAGACACTATTAAACTATAGATAAACATAAAAAGTATATCAATACAAGATAAATATGCTAAGAAAAAAATAATTACTATGTTCAATTGTTTATTTTTGATTATTTTTTTAATGTATCAATTATTATTTACTCTTTATTTATCTTCTATATCTCACCTATCTAAAGGTCTCATTTACTCCAACTTATGATTGTGTTAATTAAGATTATGCTATGAAAATACATGGGTTGGGAACTGGTTCTTATATATTCAAAGTGTTTGGAAGATCATAAATATCACACGAGGATTTCACTGAAGAACCTAAGGAAAGAGAAGCTATATAAAAACAAGTATTCATTTTGGATATGAAAAGTATCATTTAAGGTTATATAATCTCAACAAATGGTATATTTATGTATCTATTAAAGATATAAGTAATTAAACATTATCCCAGACCAGTCATGGTTTCTAAGATCCATAATTTTCGTTGTTTGGATGGATATTATCAATGATTTGTGGAAACTTTCTTAGGGATTCGCAATCCACTAACTATGTTAACTAATAAGGGACTAAAGTTCCTTTGGATAATTAATATGAGGAACATTTTAAAGAACTAAAGATAAGGTTATCCAATGAACCTATTCTTAATCTACCCTATAGTAGAGATTGGTTTTTTATTTATATTGATGCATTAAATAAGGGATTGATATGAATCCTCATGAAAAATTATATGGTGATAGCTTATGCCTTACAAAAATGGCTTGGCAAAAAATTACCCCACACGTGATTTGGAGTCATATGTAGTAATTTTTTCATTATCTATATATAAAAATTATACTTATAGAGAAATGTGTGATATATATACTGATCATAAAATTATGTAGTATATTCACCTGGGAAAAGATAAATATGAACAAGAGAATTAGGTTGGAGTTTATTAAATTTTATGACTACTCAATACTTTACCACCTGGGTGAAGTTAATTAGGTGGTCAATGCTTTATTCAAAAGGATCGTGCTTACTTATCTATGATGAGGATCAAAAAAGATATAATATTTCTATATTTTATAAAGATAGATCTAAAAATATAAATGGAATGTGGGACATCTTATCCTTCTCAAATAAATCATCAAAATTCTATCCAAATAAATATTAAAGATGCAGAAAAGAAATATTTAGAACTAAAAAAATGTATGAAATATTCTTTAATTCAACCTTGATTGTGATGGAATTATAAGGTTCTTGAACCATGTATATTCCCCATAAATACCAGACATGAAAACTATATTTTGGATGAAGCTCATAGATCAAAATTCTCTATTAAAACAAGAAGTATGAATATACAAAAAGATCTAAAAGAGAATTTCTCATGGAACAACCTGATGAGAGATATTACAGATTATGTATCTCGGTGCTAAGTATGTATCAAGTTTGGGATAAGGTACAAAATTATAGTGGTATTTTGTAACCATTACCCATATTGGAATGTAAATGGGAGAACATCACCAGGAATTTTATCATCAGACTCCCCAAAATATCTAAGATCTCTAAATTTTTTTGTTTGTAGTTGATCACCAAAAAAAGTAAAAAAATCATTAATATTAGATAATATTTATATCATGATAATCCCTTCATAATATACATTAAGACAGTGGTATGGTTTCCTGTAGAACCATATTCTAATATATTCAATTGGGATTTGAGATTTACCTCACAGTTATGGTGAATGATTTAGCAATCTCTTATTTCAAATTTGTGTTTTTGTACTTATTATAATCCTTATATATATGGTTTGTCTGATAGAATCATTTAAATATGAGGGGATATGCTATGGTCTGGTTTTATAGATTTCAAATGTGGTTGGGATCAACACCTTCCTCTGGTTAATTTTTCTTACAATATTAGCTTTCACTCTATCATTCATATGATTTCATTTAAATCCCTCTATAGAAATAAGTGTTGAACTCTAATGTGCTGAGATGAAGTTAGAGAAAGAAATTTAGTAGGACCTGAGCTAGAAAATTAAATGGTAGAGAAAGTCAGATCTATTCAGCAACACATCAAGAAAGTGCATCGTTGATTGAAAATTATGTTGATAATCATCTATGAAATATATAATTAAAATATAGTGAGAATGAATTCTTGTAAAAAAATATTTGAAGAGTTTTATGAGCCTCCAAAATAAGGTAATGATATTCCCAAAGTATATTTTCATTTTTGGGATCCTTGATCTAGTAGGGATGGTGTTTCTAGTGAACATATTTAATGCATATGATGTGTTCCATGTATCTATCACGATTAATTACATGGTTTATCTTTCACATGTACTAAACATAGAGGTTGTACCACTAGAGAATGATCATTCCTATTAATAAAAACTTGTATAAATCATTGATAGTAGAGATGAACAAATATGGAACAAGAAAACTCACCCAATTAAACTTATCTATAGGAATCAAAAATTAAAATAAGCTACATAGGAACCATAGGATGTGATAAAAAATATATATTCTCGTTTTTTGGTTTCAAACTAATGCAATTTAGATTATGAAATTCATTTTAAGGGGTTAGAGTGTGACACCACAAAATTCTATGATATATTTTTAATATATTTAATTTCATTGGTAGCTTTTAATACATTAACCCCCAAGGTTAAAGGAACAATAATTTGAGTAAAATTTTTATATGCTTTGAAAAATTATTTTTCCCTCAAAAATGATTTTTCTTTAATTTTGTGAGAATATAATATAATTATTTTTTCCCTAATTTTAAAAATTTTATTTGAAAAAATGAACTTTATTTTTCAAATCAATATGTAAAAAATTTCTTATATTTTATTTTTTATGATTTTCTAGAAAGATTAATTTTTCAATGAATTGAAAAAAATATTGATTTGTATTGAAACTACCTTTTCATTTAAAGAATTTAAATATAATTTTTTTTATTAAAATGGTTTTAAATGTAAAATAATCTCATTTATATTATTAATAATCCATTTTTGGTCATTAAAATTAAATTTATGTGGAATTTGGTATAAAAACATTGTATATTTTAGAAAATATTTTTTTTGAAAACCATTTTTAATCGCATTTTTCGAGTTTATTTTAAAAGTAATTTCTACCAATTTTAGAGATTAAATTACTCAAAATTGACTAAATATTTATAATAATAATTTAAAATTTTGGTAATAAGTCCACGATCATTTTTTCAAGATGACTAGTAAAAACTATAAAAATTTATCAGTGTGGTAAAGGTTAAAATGAGATTTCTGAGTGTATTAAACCAAAAGATAAGTGGGATTTTTCTGATTAAACTTGTTTAAATCCTATGGAATGGAAATATATCAACCCCATACTATCCCACCATCAAATATATATACTTTTGGAATATTTATTCTTGAAAATCACATTATAATATTTTAATATTTTAAAAAATTCCAATTGTGCCCTCTCCCCAACTTATAAAATAACACCACTCCTTTCTCTCATTTACACAACTATGACCCTTATAGATCAAAAAAACCCTACTAAATTATTCTATAAACTTATATATTTATGAAATATGTTTTAATTTATTCTAAAAATACCATTCAAAGGTTCCTTAAGAGAGGATCTAAATGAGGCTTACTGAAGAATAGGTAATTTTCTTATTTGATATATTTTAATTAATATATTTTTATACCTCCTATAAATCTATAGTATTCATTATAAAATAATAATTTAAGTATCATAAATTTAATTAAATTGTATTATGATTACGTAACCACCAATATCCACCCTTTATTCCATAAAATGGGAAATGAAATTATCCCTTGTGTGTATGTGTGGACCACCGCCCACTCGTTGTGATACAATTCATATTCCATAACCATATTTCATAGATTGATACTTTGATGGGTTAAAAGTTCATATATGATATTTATGAAATAATTATTATTTTATAATTTTAATATCAAATCTATCTTCTTACCTTCAAATCCAATAGAAAATAATTCTATCACTTATTCATACGTATGGACTACAACCTCTATGAACCAATGTGATGTGTTTTTCATTTCCACTTTACATAGATGGTTATAAGTATATATTAAATGAATATATATGATATATATGATATAATTTTTGAGCCTAATGTTTAATTTATTTACTTTCTATCATTAATTTTTAAAATCGTAACACACTCTTAAAAATATGTTTTACTAACATTATTCTTCCTAATTTTTTACAATGCTTTTTTATAGAAAACAATTTATTCTACCAAACAAAGAAATATTTATAAAATTATAATTTAAAATTCAAATATTATTGTGATACAACATGTTGAATAAATTATGATTTATTGAACTGACTAAATTCTATTCCATCAGACTAACCAAATTACAATCCATCGGATTGAACTAAGTTCAGTCTGTCGGTTTGAAAAAATATAGTATATTGGTATGATTAAGTCTAATATATTGGAGAGAAAAAATATAGTCTATTAGTATAAATTATTTTATTCTAATAGTTTGGTTGGGTTTATTCTATCATTATGAATGAGTTTAGTTAATCAGTGTGACTGATTTTAGTCTATTGGACTTACATATTTTTATTCCATCAGAATAAAAAAAGTTTATAATCAGAGTCAAAAATATTTCTACAGATCAGAATAATTTTTAGAACATTGTAATAATGATACTGAAATGAAATTTAATGGAGATGTATTTGTTGAGATTTGAAGTGAATATCATATGATCTTGTTGCAACCAACTCTGATAATCTTTGAAATATAACCATTGGAGTTTTACCTATAAATAGAGGTCCATTTGAGGATCTAGGATCTGATGCTTTTGGGAACATAACTAGTTTTATTTTTTTTGTAATCTCACAATATGATTTAATTTTTAATAATTCATAGAGTTTTTTTTCTAAGTATTAAATTTGAGTATTGTAACATCCTTAGAATTTTTATGGACATAAATTCATTGTACGATTGAGTTTAAGATCAAGTGCTTCCATAGATAAAAATATTACTTCATCCAATTAGGCTGATCGAGGGATTCCGGGGATAGGAAGACATATGGGATTATGATCTTTGTGATTGAGGGATTTATGCTAAATAAAGATAGATATAATAGCTTTTTTAAAACTATTGATACTATAATTTAATTTTATTGTCTTCTTTTATTCTGAATTTTAAATTGTACATATTCCTTTTTTAATGTTTTTGTACTTTTATTGAATAACATTATAAGGTTTTATTTTACTTATTTCTACAAGTTATTTTAATTCCACTATTCAAATACTGACCCAACCTTTTCTTACATTATTATTACACTATTTCAAGATAAAAAAATTAGTATTACAAATAGATGATCCAAAGGATTAGTTTCTTGGGAAAACTAGGACCATACATAGAAATTACATCATCAAGCATAAACAATTATTTAATTTCTTCTCCTCTAGATTCTTATTGGCACTTGACCTATACTTAGTATATGTAGCCACCTAAGGATATTGATCAAAAGTGGTGAGATAAAATCTCAGTAAGAGTATAGATAAGAACAATATAGCATGGGGTGAGTATAATCATAACATGGGAAAAAGATCATGAACATGAGAGGGAGCATAAATAAAAGAGTAGAAGCATGGTGATTCATAAAAATGAAACATCATGTCTTAGTGGTTAACTAGCACACATAATTGTGAACAAAGCTAGAATATTTTCCACTTAATTTCACATTTACTCAAAAGATTCATCACTTTACCCAATGCATTGTAGTGCTGTATAATTCTGGGTGCACACATCACATTCAAACATTCATATTGCGCTATATAATTCTGGGTGCACCCATCACATCATAATATTATCATTATCATGCATGCCACATAGAACATATAACAATAATGAACACAAATAACCCATGTAAAGGAATGGTTTTCATCTCATAATAACACATTCAGAAACTTTGGGTTCCCAAAACAAAGAGGGAATAACATACCTGATACAAGAACCATCAACCTTGAATGAGAAGTAAAAGGTGAGTTTTTAAAATAATATTTCTTTTGGGAAAACAAATTTTGACATAAAAAATAGTGGTAAACATTTATATCCCATTAAAGGAAATAAAATTATGAAAAAATGATTTTTTAGGAGTAACCATATCAAAAATTGAGTTAAAAAGGGAGAACCTGAAAGATGAAATTTGGGATCGAGGATTTCCCCTTGCCTTGTATCCGAACACTTCCTTCTCCTTAATTTCCTGTATAATTATATTATATTAATTAATTAGAAATTAAATAACTATTTATACATGAATAGAGTTTATTTTGGTTTCATTATTTCATTTTATGGGCCTTTTTAGGAGTTATAGGGTTTAAAAACTTTTTTCGGGAATGTTCGTTTTTATGGTCTTCTTGAGTGGTTAACTCGTATTCTTAAATTAAAGTTCAGGTAGAACATGGGTAAACATAAAAAACTGATATAAAATGTTATTAATGAAATTTCAGAATTTAAAATTATCTTATAATGAATTATATTATATACCATGTGGATGAATCATTAGATAAAAATTAAATGATGATTGTTTGGGTAAATTTGGGCGGTTTTTCGATCACAAAGAACTTGATTTAATTTATCACTTAGTAATATGTACATAAGTTAGTTAAAGAACTTTTAATAGGATATAATACATATAAAATATTCAGTTTCAACCATAAAAATGGGTTCATGACCAGATCTGAAGGTAGAAATGGAAGAAGAAGAAATGTCGTTCATGAAGGTGATAAATTAACACCTCATGAACAACGTTCTCTTTAATAAAATCAAAATAAGAGGAGAAATGGGTTGGATGACATAATATACCAATAGTATAATAATATTTCAGTATATGTATGTTATTGGAGTTACCATACCATTTGGACAATTATATATGGGGGGATAATAAGAAAAGAACTTGAAATTGAAAGGGAATTAATGGTGAAGAGGGAGAGAAATTACCTCTAGAATTCTCCACTTGAGATTCTCCTTAAGGGGCCTAATATTGGTCTTTGGATGAGACCAGAAGCTCTTGGATATTGGGGGAGGGGATATGGAATATGTTAGGGCAGATTTTAGACAAGGCTTCAAGCTTGATAGATGTGAGGAAATAAGGGTGTGATGGGTTGTATTTATAGTGGAGGGGAGAGGGGTTTCCTTAATATAAAATTCAGTAGTTTATTAATTTCCCCTAAGACAAGGTCTACTGAGTCCTAAATGACAAAAAACAGTATAGAGGGCATGTGAGTTTGATATTTGGGTTCTTACATCACCTGTGATGTTAGGAATAGTGAGTTTAAATTATAATCTATTTATACGGTAAATTAATGTATTTTACAATTCACCAAAAATTCAAGTATTTCAGAAAAATCCCAAAACTTTAACCCAAACATTTTTCGACGTCTAGAATCCAAAAATAAAGTCCATTTTTTAAAAATAATTTTCTAAATATGATTAATTTAATATTCAATTAAAATCATAATTTATTATTAATAAACCAATTTTAAAACATTCATTTACTTATTCTAAAATATAGGTACAGTATACTTTCAGTTGAATATTATTTTTATAATATCATTGGTAATGTTACTATTCATTAGGGTATATTACTATTCATAATGTATGTTACTATTAATAATGGTAGGTTACTATTCACCAAAAATTATTCTTGTTTTATTAGACTCCAAAAATCATCTTGAACACAAATATGTGTGTAAGATTTTCAAAATTCCCAATACAGAAGTAGAAAACTTATGTTTAAAGGTCACTTACCACTTATTAGTTCATTATGTTGTGTTTTCATGTGATTTTATGACATATTTCTAAGAAGGTAATTTCCATTGAAAAACTTTGGGTCGTTACATTCTTCCCCCCTTATGAAATTTCACCCTCAAAATTTCAATTTACACAAAGAGGTGAAGGTAATTCTCCTTAATTTCCTCTTTTGGTTCCCAATTAGCTTCTTCAAACTTCTGGTTCCTCCACAACACTTTGACAAGGGGGGTTGTCTTCTTGTTTAGAACCTTATCTCTCCAGTCCAAAATCTCTACTGGCTGCTCCTCATAGGAGAGATCATCTTCCAGCTATACCACCTCTAAGTTTAGTACATGTGAGGGGTCCGGTGTGTATTTCTTCAAGAGTGATACATGAAACACATCATGAACTTGAGCCATATTCGGTGGAAGGGAAAGCCGATTGTCCACGACTCCTATGTGTTCAAGGATCTCAAATGGGCCAATGTACCTTGGGATTAGATTTCCTTTCTTTCTAAACCGCATGACTCTCTTCCATGGTGATATTTGAAGGAAGACTTTATCTCCCACATTGAACTCCAAGTCCCTTTGACAGTTATAAGCATAAATCTTTTGCCGACTCTGAGCAGCTTTGATATGTTTCTGGATGAATTGAACCTTCTCTGTCATCTCTTGCACAAGATCGGGTCAAAGTAGCTTTATTTCTCCAACTTCATTCCAACAGGTTGGAGTTCTACATCGCTTTCCATATAGAGCATCACATAGATCCATCTGAATACTCGAGTGGAAGCTATTTTTGTATGAGAACTCAACTAATGGGAGATGTCGATACCATCCACCTTTGAATTCTAGAGAGCAGGTGCTTGGCATATCTTGAAGCATCCGAATAGTCCTTTCATACTGTCCATCAGTTTGGGGGTGATAGGTCGTGCTGAAATTTAATTTAGTACTCAAAGAATGTTAGAGGCTCATCTAGAATTTAGATATGAACCTTGGATCATGGTCAGAGACAATTGAGAGTGCAACACTTTGCAGTCTCACCACTTCCTTCACATATATCTTTTAAATTTGTTCAAGCGATAGATCTTCTTAAATAGAGATAAAATGGGAAGGTTTGGTGAGTTGGTCAACCATAACCAATATCACATTATTTCCCTTTGACTTCTTCAGGAGACTCGTGACATAGTCCATAGTAACATTTTCCCATTTCCACATGGTTATTGTTAATGGCTTCATCATCCCTTTGGACTTTTGTCGCTCTACTTTAACCTGTTGACATACCAAGCACCTTGATATATATTCTGAAATCTCCTTCTTCATGTTATCCCACCAGAAGTGTTCTCGGAGATCACAGTATATCTTTGTACTCCCAGGATGGATAGAGAAATTTGAGCTATGTGCATTGTCTAATAGCTCCTTCTTTATCCTGGGTGATAAAGGCACACAAAGCCATGTTCCAAACTCAATCACACCATCATCGTTGGTATGGAACTCTTGCAGCTTCCCTTTCTTTACTACATTCACCATCTTTTTTATATCCACATCATCCCTTTGTGCTTCCTTAATATTATCTTGGATGGATGGTTGTGCACTCATTTGGGCAAGGTAGGATGTATCCCCTTCCATTATGATTTCCAAATCTATCCTTTGCATATCTAATAAGATAGGGTCTTTCACAATTCGTAGCAAGGATAGTGTGGCGGGTTCCTTTCTACTTAGAGCATCAGCTACTTTGTTCTCCTTTCCATGATAGTAGTGAATAGAGAAATCGTAATCCTTGATTATCTCTAACCATCTCCTTTGATGCATGTTGAGATCCTTTTGTGTGAATATATAATTTAGGATCTTGTGGTCAGTGTATATGTCACACTTCTCACCAAAAAGGTAGTGCCGCCAGATTTTCAAGGCAAAAATAACGGCTGCAAGCTCCAGATCATGCGTCGGGTAGTTCTGCTCATGGATCTCCAACTGTTGTGAGGTATACGCTATCACATTTTAATTTTTCATGAGTACTCTACCCAATCCTTTCTTTGAAGCATCACTGTATATCACAAAACATTCACCACTTTTCGGTAGTGTGAGTACAGGTGCAGTGACCATCCTTCTCTTTAACTCCTTGAATCTTCCCTCGCATTCTTCCATCCATACATACTTTACCCCTTTCCTTGTTAACATAGTTAGAGGGCTTGAAAATAGTGAGAAGTTTCTCACAAAATTTCATTAGTACCCAGCTAATCCAAGAAAACTACAAATTTCTGTGACACTAGAGGGTATGGGTCATTCCTCAATTGTCTTTTTATTTTAAGGATCCATAGATATTCCCTCACTTGTGATCACATGTCCCAAAAACATGACTAACTTCATCCGAAAGTCACACTTGCTGAACTTGGCGTACAACTTCTCTTTTCTCAATGTCGCCAACACAAGTCTTAGATGTTCTTCATGTTCCTACTTTGTCTTGGAGTAGATGAGAATATCATCAATAAACACTACTAAAAATTTGTCAAGGTAATGTATAAATACTCTATTCATCAAATCCATGAAGATTACAGGGGCATTAGTTAGTTTAAAGGGCATCACCAGAAATTCATAGTGCCCATACCTTTTACGGAAGGCAGTCTTCTAGATATCTTCTTTCTTCACCTTTAACTGATGATATCCAGAATTAAGATCCACCTTTGAGAAGTATTGAGCTCCTATTAACTGATCAAACAAGTTATCAATCCTTAAAAGAGGATTATTTTTAATTATGGTGATCTTGTTGAGTTCTCGATAATCGATACACAACCGCATTGTTCCATCCTTCTTCTTCACAAAGAGAACTGGCGCACCCCAAGGTGATGCACTAGGTCATTTAAACCCTTTGTCTAGATGCTCTTGCATCTACTTCTTTAACTCCTCCAGTTCGACAGGATCCATCCTATAAGGACACTTTGAGATAAGAGTAGCTTCGGGTATGAGTTCAATTGATAACTCTACCTCACGATCTAGGGGAATTCTGGGTAACTATTTGGGAAATGCCTCACTGTATTCCCTCATGATGGGAATTTTCGTAGGGTTGGTACCTTCATTTGACTCAACCATTTGGGAGAGGTATGCTTCTTCATATGGAATCAACATCCACACAGATGAATGATTTTTCAAAGGAGATTCATGATCTTCCTTGCATTTGTAGAGGATCATGGGATGGTTTAGAATATGAAAAGATATTTAATTTTCTCGATAGTGGATATGTGCTCTATATAATGAGAGCACATACATTCTTGTTATAACGTCAAATTCCACCAAGGGAAGTATTATGAGATTTTTTGTAAGAATCTTCCCACATAGGCCAACAGGAGAAGAGTCAAACACTTGGGTTGGAATGATTTAACCACTTGGTTTTTTTACAGATATCTCTACTTCAAGGTTTCGAGGCTTCAATTCTATATTTCTAACAAACTTATAAGATATAAAGGAATGTGTAGAACCAGAATCAAACAATAATTTTGTAATTCTTGAGTGAATATAAAGAGTACCTTATATAACTTAATTATCTAGCTCCACTTCCGCAACAGTGATGGCATAACCCTCCCCTTGTTCCTTTGGATTGGGTGGCAGCTGACACTGATTACCCTCGAGAACTCTAGGTTTAGTGCACTGGCTTACATATTTCCCTAGATACCTACAGTTGTAGCATTGAACCATGGGTGGTTCTCTCTTTTATTCCACTACATTATCCTTCCTTTTCATGTCTTTTCAAATCTCTTGATCATGATGTCCATCTTTCCCGTACCTGAAGAATTTCCCCATCCCTTTATTGTAGTTCCCATTGTGCAACTTCCCACATTTTTTTCATGTCCCCTAGCTCCCTACAGTTGTAGCATTGAACCATGGGTGGTTCTCTCCTTTATTTCACTACATTATCCTTCCTTTTCATGTATTTTCGACACTCTTGAGAATGATTTACAGCTTTCCCACACCTAAATCATTTCCCCATCCCTTTAAGGTAGTTCCCATGGTGTAAATTCCCACATTTTTGGCATGTGGTTCATTGAGTTTTCTTCCCACATTTATCATTAGATCCACCAACTTGAAAGTACATCTTTAGTTTCTTATCACCATATCCATGGGACCATTCTCCAAACTCCATCTCTACTTTGAGATCACACCAAAAAACTTATTATAACTCACAAAGTCTCGAATTGCAATATCCTTTCGAATATGTGGTTTTATTCCACTAAAGAATCTATCAATTTTGTTATCATTGTTGATAACAAAACTCAAAGCAAACCTTTCAAGCCTTGTGAAATTATCTTTATAGGTTGTGACATATTCTCCTTATTTTTTATTGAGATCTATGAATTCCTTCTCCATATTTTTGTAAAGAGT
Organism: Viscum album; assembly: GCA_963277665.1. Taxonomy (NCBI): domain Eukaryota; kingdom Viridiplantae; phylum Streptophyta; class Magnoliopsida; order Santalales; family Viscaceae; genus Viscum; species Viscum album. Next base: position 1,880,464,065 of record OY728138.1, on the reverse strand, counting down.
TTTTGGTAAATACTTATTAAGAAACATGATATTAAAGTCTTCCCATTCCATCTCTTCAATTTCCCCCCTTAGTTTGGTTCTCTTAATCAAATCCCAACATTGATCGATTTATCCATCTAGACGATAAACAACTAGATTCACCTTCTCTGTCTCAGAACAGTGAAGCACAAAAAAGATATCCTCCATGGATTTGACCCACTGTTCTGAAACTAGATGATCGTAAGATCCACTAAACGTTGGTGTTCATTGTCACATAAAACATTTGATAGCCAGTTTCTCTCTCTTTGGTGAAGGAGGATGTTACCCATTATTATGTTTATTGTTCATAACCTGAGATAATTGGTTAAGCATCTCCATGAGGTTATGAACCCTACTTTCCAAATAATTGGGGATGTAGTTTGGGAAATAATTGCATTGGCCCTCACATGAGTTGTTGTCCTGGTTTCTCCTAGTTTCCAACATTTTCTAAAATATAAAAGGTTAGAAAAAAACCTAAGTCAACAAGTCATGAATACATAACTTATTCATTTGCACAATTTATACTAAAAGAATACCATATAGGATCCATATGTAGCGATTCTTGTGTGCATATTTTCACTTAGTCTCATGCTAGAGGTTTTCTCTAGGGTTCACTAATCCTAATTCCCAAATTAACTAAACCATGCCTCTGATACCAACTATAGTGACCCAACCATTTATTACATTAAAATTACATTATTTTAAGATAAATCACATAATAGAATTAAAAAAATAGGATTAAAAGGTTTAGTGTCTTGGGAAAACTCGTACCATACAAAGAAATTACATCATCAAGCATAAACATTTACTTAATTTCCTCTTCTATAGATTCTAATTGGAACTTGACCGATCCTTAGTACATGTAGACACCAGAGGATATACATAAAAAGTGGTGAGATAAAATCCAAGTAAGAGGATGTATAAGTACAATATAGCATGGGGTGAGCATAATCATAACATGGGAAAAATATCATGAACATGAGAGGAAGCGTAAATAAAAGAATAGAAGTGTGGCAATGCATAAAAATGAAACATCATGTATTAGTGGTTAACTACCACACATAATTCTGAAAAAAATATAGATTCTTTTACACATAATTTTACATTTACTCAGGAGATTCATCATTTTACACAATATATTGGAGGTCTGTATAATTTCGGGCAGACCCGTCATATTCAAACATTCATATTGCACTATATAATTCTGGGCACACCCATAACATCATAATTTTATCATTATCATGAATGCCACATAGAAAACACATCAATAATGAACATAACTAACCAATTTAAAGGAATGGGTTTCATCTCATAAGAACACGTTCATAAACATTGGGTTCCCAAAAAAAGAGGGAATAACATACTTGATACAATAACCATCAACCTTGAATGAGAAGTAAAAGGTGAGTACTTAAAAGAAGAGTTCTTTTGGAAAACATTTTGTTTGAAATAAACAATAGTGTTAAACATATATATCCAAAAAAAGGAAATAAAATTATGAAAAAATTATTTTTTAGGAGTAACCATATAAAAAATGGAGTGAAAAAGGGATAACCCAAAAGATGAATTTTGGGTTCGATAATTTCACCTTACCTTGTATCTGAACACTTTCTTCTATTTAATGTCTTGTATAATGACATTATATTCATTAATTAGAAATTAAAGAACCTTTTATACATTAATAGGGTTCATTTTGGTTTCATTGTGTCATTTTATGGACCTTTTAACGAGTTATAAGGTTTAAAAACATTGTTCAGTAATGTTCATTTTTATTTTCTTCTTGAATGGTTAACTCATATTCTTAAATGAAAGTTTCTATAGAACATCTTTAAACATCAAGAACAGATATTAAATGTTATTAATGACATTATAGAATTTAAAATTATCTTATAATAAATTATATTATATACCATGTGGATGAATCATTAGATAAAAATTAAATGATGATTATTTGGGTTAATTTGGGCTGTTTTTCGATCACAAAGAACTTGTTTTAATTTATCACTTAGTAATATATAAATAAGTTAGTTCTAGAACTTTAAATAGTAAACAATACATATAAAATATTCAGGATCAACCATGAAAATGGTTTCATGACCAGATCTGAAGGTAGAAATGTAAGAAGAAGACATCTCATTCTTAAAGGTGATAAATTAACACCTCACGAACAACATTCTCTTTAATAAAATAAAACGAAGAGGAGAAAGGGGGTTGGATGATATAATATCTCATTAGTATCATAAATTTACAGTATATGTATTTTAATAGAGTTACCATACCATTTGTAAAAATATAGGTGGGGAGAGAATAAGAAAAGAACTTGAAATTGAAAGGGAATTAAAGGAAAAGAGCGAGAGAAATTACCTCTTGAATCCTCCTCTTGAGATCCTTCTTAAGGGGCCTAGGATTGGTATTTTGATGAGACCATCAGCTCATGGATATGGGGGAGGGGATGGGAAAGATGTTTGGGTATAATTTAGACAAGGATTAAATCTTGATATGTGTGAGTAAATAAGGGTGAGAAAGGTGGTATTTATAGTGGTGGGGAGAGGGGTTTCCTTAATATAAAATTCATTAGTTTATTAATTTATCCTAAGATAAGGAATAGTGAGTCTTAAATGACAAATAATAGTAAAGAGGGCATGTGAGTTCGAGATTTGGGTTCTTACATCACTTGTGATGTCAGGAATAGTGAATTTAAATTATAATGTACTTATACTGTAAATTAATGTATTTTACTATTCACCAAAATTTAAAGTATTTCAGAAAAATCTCAAATATTTACCTCAACCATTTTTTCGACGTGTAGAATCTAAAAATTAAGTTAATTTTTAATAACTAATTTTCTAATTATGATTAATTTTATATTTAATTAAAATCATAATTTATTACTAAAAACCCAGTTTTGAAACATTCATTTACTTATTCTAAAATATAGGTACATCTTACATTCACTTGAATATTATTTTTATAATATCATAGGTAAGGTTATTATTAATTAGGGTATATAACTATTCATAAGGGTGTGTTACTATTAATATGGGTAAGTTTCTCTTCACCAAAAAATTATTTTTATTTTATTAGACTCCAAAAATCATCTTGAACACAACTGTGTATGTTAGATTTTCAAAATTCCCAATACATAAGTAACAAACTTATGTTTAAAGGTCACTTAGCACTTATTAGTTCATTATGTTGTGTTTTCAGGTGATTTCATAACATATTTATAAGAAGATAATTTCCATTAAAAAAACTTTGGGTCATTGCAATGCATTTACAAAGAAATTTTGTTTTATAAAACTTTTCTCTATTACGATTAATCAGACATTCTCAAAATCTGTAACAAGTAACTCTGATAAACGGACATAGTCTCAATCTGATATACTTATTATAGTGGTTTGTGTTTTAATAAATTAATTTTTTTTAACTATAATTCTCTCACACCCTCTTGTATCCATTATAAACTCTTATGATCCAATTATTATTCTTCTATAAATTTTTATTTTTTTTACCTTTCCTTCATTCCATCTATTTAAAAGAGAAAACATTGTTTACATATACGTACGACTTACCATCTCCATGAATGATATAATTAATTTTTCTACCTCTATATTTTATGGATGAATCTAAATATATATATATTTATGATATGTATATCATTATTAAAATTTTATATATGATGGAACCATGATCAAAGTAGAAGTACTGGAACTACCAAAGCAAAATTATGATAAAAAATGAAACAGTTATCACCTGAAAATTTTGATTTTAGAACGAAACTATTAATAAATGGGTGATAAAATGTTATAATTGAATCATATATGAAATTATAGTTATGAAAGTGACTCTTTTATAGATTTTTAATGAATTTAAATTTTTTATACAGGAGATCAAAGAACATTCAAAGCAATTTGAAATCGATGTGAGGAATTTATGTTACAATATACTTGTTTATCAAGATTATTCATCACCAAGTTTCGGATTAATAAATTTTATGACCTATCACTCAATAATACACTGAATTTTCTTATTTTAATGTTTTTTTTGGAGAATACATGTTTTCCTTTCATTTTCTTCTCTTTAATAACCCAAGATACGGAAAAAATGTTTTTAAGGAAAATGACTTTTTTTCACTCTTTGGTGAAAAAATACTATATATCCATGTTTCATAAAATGTTTTTAGTAATAATTTTACTATTATCCCATTATTTTTAAAGTCATTTTCACCCATGTTTTAATTTTTAAAAAATGGATTAAAATAAATCTTTATATCTTTTTTTAAAGGAAGTAATTTTGAATTTTTACTAAAAATGTGAAAGTAATCTTTATTTTGACAAACACAGCATGAATATAATTTCATGTCATCATGACCCCTCATTTCATTGGAGATTAATTTACAAGTTTCCAAGTTTATTTTCAAATAAGGTATTTTCCTTAATATTTGTGAATTTTTAATATTTTAAATAAGTTATTTCAAAGTGAAAATGGAATATTCATCAAGAAGTGTTTAAGTGGACTTTCATAGTTAATTCCCATCAATGATAACATCCTTTGATATTACTTATTATTTACTAGGGTTATAATCCAATGATACCATCAAATTTAATTATTTTTATATATTATGATGATGATGATTTAAGGATGACTCTATGAAACTCATTCCTTTCCCATAGGTTAATTAAGTTTTGATAAAATCTTTATGAACCCCATTTATTTTTTATGGGTTATTCTATAATAAATGATGAAATTTGAATGAAACTTGTTTCATCTGCGCAATTTATGCTATAATGAATGTATTATGATCTTGTAGAACATAAATGTATGATTTTAATTATGTGATGGGTGGTCCTAGAAATATATATTCCTCCAATGCATTGGGTAATGATGGATATCTCATGAGATAATAAGGACTACAATATGGAGTGAACTCAATTTAGTAAGGGATTTATTCCACTATGAAATTCATGGTAATGAACCTTGAATAAGGCTATGATAGAATGAGGAGTGAACCTAATCCACTATGATACTATTGGTAATAATCCTTAACTAATGAATCTATTTTAAATTATTATGTGTATACCAAAAACTTATGTCTTATGCCAATGTTATACTCTCATGGCTCATGTTATTTGATTCTTTTATGATTCATGTCTCATGAACTACCAATATTTATTCCATGACATAATATTATGACATAAGATATATATTGTATGGTTTTCAAATTTTATGTTCAGGTTTTTATACCCTTATGATCATGTTATGTTAATGTGATCATTTATATCTCCATTTTTTATCCTTATTTAACATCAGAGCTCACCCTTTTTATGTTTACTTTCCCATAGTTATGAATAATTAATTCAATTATGATATGTCTAATAAGGGTGATAGTTATGAATAAATAAGAGGGTGATGATGTGGATCTCTTATGAATAAGTTATTTATGTATCCAAGTTTACAAATACACTAAACCTGTCTGATTATAAAGTGGATCATAATGTAAAGTAGTGAATATTATTCTAATAAGATATAATATATTTATATATATATGAAAAGTTTGAAACTATAAAAACTCGATTCCTTTTCTTTGACAAGTGGAATTCTTGATCATCCAGAAGATAGCCCAAGAAAATGATCATTTTCTAAACCACTCTTGGACTAATTATCTTCAACTATAATATAGAATATTCTTATAAATATTTATTTATAAAAAAATAAGTCACGGAATGACCACTTTTTTAGATAAATTAAAGGAATCTCTCATGAAATATGAATAGAATGCAATAATTTTGAGGAAATAGCTATACAAAGATAATATAATGGTCATGTTCTGGACCATGGATACACCTCAATATAGAACTCTAAAAACACTAATAGAGGAATGTATACATTATATTTGTATAAATATTTGGATGAATCTTTATCATTTAAAATTGAAATTCTTACTATATTAAGGATATGTTAATAATATCAAAGAAATAGGATAATTTCACAGACAAATTGAATCAGCCTCTCTTTTAGATGTATGATGCCTGAAATTGGGAGATAAGTGTGAAAATATTCAATGTGAATGCCTTAATTTTCTATATATATATCAGTTAATATTTAAATATTCATCTAATGTACATATCAATGGATGGGTGGTAATGGGGCATTTCATTTTACCTCACATTCAAACAAACAACACCCAAATAAAGTGACATCTTGTAATGTAAATTCATTGTGTTGAATCTTAAAATTGAACTCTACCCCCAATAGATGGTATGTTAAACTAGGATTATCCATTACCAAATATTATAAACATTATACCTAATAAGTGAGATCTATCAAAATATTTTTATATAACCCATCTGAGAATATTTAGCATGCTTCTTGTTTGAGAATAACCAGCCCTAAAGTGGTGAAATTTTATTTGGTAACAAGTATCTCACATTAAGATCATGCATTTCACTTAGATCAGGATCGAATTAAGATTCAAAAGATTAAGTGGTAAAAATAAATTGCCACAGTAGTAGCAGTTCAAGAGCATCCCTATACCAAAGGTTTGGGGGAATTTTAAGCACCACCATCCCCCTCAAGGTCTCCAAATCTCTGATGGGTCCAGAATTTGGTAGCAAGGGAACAAGTTCATAACCAACCCATGTTTATGGGATAATTTTTACCTCAACAACCTTTCCCTCCATATAATTTTGTCTTTACTCAATTGAGAGGGGAAACACAGGATAAATATCTATAGTTTGTTTTATCTCAAGACCCATATTTTTTCTAGGGTACATGTACAATAAGGATTTCTGAAGACTCTCTCTTGGATACCCTTCAAAGATTAGTTATGGGAGAATAATTTAGAGAAAAAATGGATCCCCATAATGGTTGAAATCCAAAGTGATGTTTCAAGAGGTTATTTTCCCTTCAAGATTTTGAATTATCACTCAATCATCACTTTAAGGGTGATAAATCCATTTATCATTCAGATGTCAATGTGATTAAACTATGGGTTGGTAAATTTAATTAGCATTGGCCCTATAGATGGGTCATGTGAAGGATCTACTAAATAAGGTGTGAATACCAAGAATAAAAGTTATTCTAAAAATTGGGAATCCCCCCCCCCAAATGTTCAGCTTCCACCTATATGAAGGGATTCAAACAAAGAAAATAATAAAGGTTTGTCAATATCCCACCTCATACCTAAATCAGTTGAAACCCATATGATTGGTGAAATATTCACTAACTATGAGTCAAAAATTATAGTGTTTATGTGACTAAAATTGAGTTGTTTAGGGTACATATCCCTACTAGATATTTTCTATATGAAGAACCTCATATTACTCTTTTAATAAAATTCCCTTAACAAGAAGATCATGTCATACAAAAAAAATATCCAAGTTATCCTCTCAATGTGGGATCTAGATAAACTATTTTGTTAGATCTAATGGAAGAAGTAATTTAGTAATTACCTTCATTAGGAAAGTATATAAGACCAAATTAGGTGAACTACCTCAAGATAGCCTATACTAGACATCAACCACAAATGGGGGAAGGCCTTCCATGTCATATTCCACCCATCACCGCCCCTATTAAAGGACCATTACAACTAGTTGTTCCATCATAACTTATTTAAAACATTGAGTCACCAATATCATAGCTTGAAGATATGGAATTTCATCATACACCAATACAACCAAAAAGAAATCATCACCCTAAGTGGGTGTACGTAACTCTTCCTTTACCAAAATTTGGGAATACTACTTTACCAACATTCATTGGAATATGGGACCTAGAGTAACACTTGATGCATTTCATTTCTTAGTGTAGACTCATGATTGGAACCCTTGAACAAAAGGAAGTATCTAAACTCATATTCCCTTTATAGATGCTATAGGGACAAGATTTTTTCTAGTACACTAGCCTTTCAGTCAAATCAATCACAAGAGTGGAATATCCCCATTGGAAATTCCTTTATCAATTTAGTTATATGCTATAAAATTCAAGAATCATTAATCTCTCAAATTTCATACAATGAAATAATGAGATAATATTGAGATTCATCACTAGGTGGAAGGTTTTGACCTACTCCTTCAATCTTTAGCTCCCCTAGGAAGAGTTTTTGGGTATCTATAGAGAGAAATTTCATGATGACGTTCAAATTCCACTCATTATATAAAATTATGCAAGATAATTCCATAAAATTTCCATAGCATTATAAATATTGGAAGACTCTATTTAGAGATCCAAAACAAATTCTTAACCAACATTGTAAGCCTAATAAAAAAGAACTATAAAAGTATAAAATGTAACTATTACATGTAATCCAGCCTTGATACAAGTTCCAGTATTCTGGCATATGCATTACCATATGAAAACACCTCTTAAATGAAAAAAAACAATAAGAACATCCCAACTAGAATGGTATAATAGAGAATAAGTTTCCACCATAAGAGGATCAGAAGAAATAATTTTATTCCATAAGATATGAGAAAGTCCTGGGTTACTTCACTATAGCCAAAAAGAATGATTTATTTTAGATATCAGATACTGGAAGGCCTAATTTTGTTGGTCATTGTGATCACCCAAATAATTTACCATTTCATCAAACATTGGCCCACACCATTATGTAATTATTTATTTTTAAATACACTCTCCAAAAAAGGTTTATTTGGGATATGTGAAATTGGTAAATCCACCAGTACATGTGGTATGTGTATTTACCACTCAATAAAAAGAATATATATACAAGGAAGTTGGTCATAATAAAATGTTCTTATATGAAAACAATAATATGAGTTATAAGGCCCTCTTCTTTTGAGGTTGTTAGCCCAAAGAAGAATTTTGCGGAAGTCGTGAAGGCTATCACAAGGCCATATTTCTCCGATTTTTATTCACCTCCCCCTAGGTGGGTTATAAAGAAGGTAAAACTACTCAGGTGTCGTCAAATCTGGAAGTCATTAATTTGATAGTTAATCTTTTTTGATACTCGATCATCACACTTTTTTTTGTTCACAAAGGTGAGAATCAGTGTAAATTCAATGACTTGAAGAAAAATATTATATAAGTTTGGGGTTTTTAGGAATAGATAATGACTGTGATGAGAAGGGCATATTACCATTTAGTCTTCCCTTTAGATTAATCTAAGAGAATAGTGTGGAGAAAGGGTAAAATTTCACTAAAACTTGGCTTCTTGAACATATAGTAATGTGATCAGAATTTTGATTCCATGAATGTTCAAAATATACATTCCCATATATGTATTCGAATTTTTTGGTTAAAATGGCTTTATTGGCACCCAGGGATCATATGGGATATTTCTTTAGCTGTAGGAAATCACATTCGAATGGATCAGAAGATAGATAGCTCGAGGTTTGATCATTATGCCAGAATTCTTATAGAAGTAGAAATTTCATGAAACCTTGTTGAAGAGATGACCCTCATAATAAGGTATGAAAGTTTGAAACTAGACATTTTATCTGAAAGGAAACCAAAAAAATCATGGGTTTCATTGTAACACCCCGACCTCTCTAGGCTGGAGTTGGTGCATTACTTGTGATATTGGCATGGTTACAAGGAATGAAAAATCCAGAAGGAACGATCAGTTTAGTAGTCATGAAGAAACTAGATACATAGATGTGACACAAATTACATTGAAAAAAGTTACAAAATACAATACATAATGAAAACTAAAAATTGCATCCACAAGAACTCAATAAATGATATCCTCTTTGTCACCTGTTGAAAGTAAACAATGAAAGGGCTGAGCTCAAATGATTTGTAAGGGTTAAAATAGTGGAAGCATGAATACAATAATAATTGAATCATAGTAAATCAAACATAATCAATATGGCCTGGTGAATAAATGAAAAACTAATTCCATTAATAAACTGATAATGAAACTACATCCATAGATTTTTTCATAGTGAAAACCTCATGGATAATAATAATAACAGATAATGAATAAAGAGAATAATTATTAATTGTATTTCATGTATCTGGAACATTAAACCATAATACCGTAAAAATGGTTTAGTTCAATGGGTAGAAACCAGTCTGCTTTTTTGGAAACAAACTCGAAGGGTTTGTCGCAAACTGATTTTTCTCAACAGACATACCAATGCATCGAGGGGATATAGCGGGACCCACTTGCCAATTCATGTCCAAATAATTCTTTATACATTGATTCAAAAAAATATAAATATTCCTTTTCAATATCGGTATATAGTAGAGTACAGATTCATCAATATTTCCTTAACTAAAATAACATTCCAAATAAACATTGTATGTAAAATGGTATACAGTTTAGAAAACAAACATATCCATGATATGAGATTATGTATATTTAATATAAATATAATTTAAAATTAAAATTGATCTCAAATGGTCAGTAGGTACACAATATAAGTATTATTAGGTGCACTATAAAAAGTTAGTCACAACCAAATAGAAATTGAGACAAAGTGTCTTACCATAATGTAATCAGTCGAATCATATGACCAGAACGTAATGAACATAAAATGAATAATTTAATAAAATTAATAGAAATAAAATCATGTTATTTTATATCAAATGGAAGTACACTTATACCACATATATGAAATAAGTTGTGAACAATGAAAATCTCACAGAAATGAAAGTGAGATGAGAAACCCCTTACAAACATTTCGGCATGGGGACGAGTGTTATTGCGAGGGATTAATTAGAGTTAAATGGGTATTCCATTATTTATATGTCACAAGAGTAGTATGGGGGGGGTTAAAAAACATACCCCGTCATTAAGAATTAAAATAAAAAAGGGCACAAAATAGAGGAGATTCTTGAACAAAAGTGAGAGACAAGATCCCTTACCCTATGCTTGAAGGTGTTCTTGATTGTTCTTAACAACCTGAATAATCAAATTTAGATTCATTAATTATTAATTCCATAACCTAATAAGCATTTAATTGATATTTTATAACCTTGTTAAGTTCATTAATTTCTTTTTTAATTTGTTTAAGAGTTTCAATTTTACTGTTTTGGAAGAATTTTCTTCCTTGGTTTTCATGATTTGTTTCCTTTCTTTCATGAATGGAAGTTCATTTAAAATTTGGATAAATATCTAGAGTTGTTAATATATATTATTAGTCACATTAAAGATATATTAATGATCTTATAATGATTATAGGTTATATACTTTAGGATGAATCATTATTTAAATGTTTTGGATAAACGCTTGGATTTAGCTTGGCAGTTTTGTATACAATGAACTCGTTTTTTATTATTATTCCATATTATGAGTGTGTAATGATTACAGAACATTAATGAGATAAAATAAATATATTATTATTTGTTTAAACCATTAAAATGGTTTCGTGACCATTAATGAAGGAGAAAGTGAAGAACAAAACTCCATCATCCACAAAGGTTATAAATTGGAACCCCATGGATGTTGATTTCGCTTATAAAAATAAAAGGGGGGAGTAAGAATATTGATAATTTTTATTACATACACATGATATAATTCCAGTATATATATGATACTGGATTTTATCATGGTCATTTTTACATATTATGTGAGAAGAGAAAATGAAAATATATGATCTTGAAAATAAAAGAAGAGTTGAGAGATCCCTTATGAAAGTTCGGCAGCCTAATGGCGTCGCTTAAAATTTCATAAAATCAAATGTTGAGAACAAAAGGGTATCTCATAATATTTAAATAAAAAGGATAGTAATAATAATAAATAAAATCAAACCCCAACATTTGAGAAAGGAATTTCAAATAGCTAAAATAAAAGAAGTGTCGTCTTAAAGAAGAGAATGAAGAATTCCCTTACCTTGTAGAGTAACTCCTAGTTCTTGAAGGATGGGACCTTGGGGGATTAAATACACCTTGGGAGGACTCCTAGAGAGGTGAAACCACTATATCTTTGAGGATATGTTATTTGGAATGAATGAAAATGAATTTATGAGTGGGTATTTATAGAAAAAAGAGATGTATTTTTTAAAAATTTCAATGGGACACCTCATTAGTGATTTTTTCCAAACCATAGGCTTTCCCATGGTATATGCCCATGGTTTTAGCCACTTGGGACACCTAATGTCATAAGTTACAGTACACAAGTCATCCATAATTTTATATTCAATTATTATATCATTACGATGTCATTAAGCTACCGAAAACTCAAAACTGTATTTTTACAATTCATGAAAAATTCATGTATTTTTTAAAAATACAAAATATTTACCTAACCATTTTTTGACGAGTATAATTAAAAAATAAACTCCAATTTTTGAAAATAATTTTCTATGTTTTTTTAATTTAATTTGGAAATAAAATCATAGTTAATTCAAAAAATAACAATTTTAGAGGTATAATTAGTTTTAGATCACATTGAGAAATTAATTAAGATCTCATTATATTACTACCTTAAGAAAATAAAATATTATCTTTAGTTACTATTTATAAGGGCCATATTACTATTAGTTTTACTATTCATAAGGGTATGTTACTATTCTTTAAAAAATCAAGTTGGTTCTATCAGACTCCAAATGACTTACTGGTCACAACTCTAGATTATTGTTTTTCGAAATTCAAAACATAGAAGTGGAAAATTTATGTTTAATGGATATCTTATAAGTTTATGCTATAATTTTTTGATTCAAAAAAGACATAGTGCTTCATAAAATATAGGCTATGAATAGAATGTATTTAATAGAATCATAGCATAAAATGTTTGGGTTGTTATATTATTCCCTCCTTCAGAAATTTCATCCTCAAAATTTTATGTATAAAGTCCACAAAAAAGATGTGGGTGGTTGTTCTTCATGAAATCCTCTATTTCCCATGTTGCTTTCTCTATATTCTAGTTTCTCCAAAGAACCTTTACTAGATGAGTTTTTTTATTTCTCAATAACTTCTCCCTTATGTCAAGAATCTTGATAGGATTTTCACCGTATGAAAAATCAGCTTCCAGTTCTATTTCATCTTATGTGAGTACATGTGTTGGGTCTGACATGTACTTCTTTAACAATGATACGTGGAACACATCATGAACTCTGGAGAGATTGGGCAGCATCGCTAAACGGTAATCTATAGCTCCGATTATTTCCAGAATTTCAAATGGTCTGATGTACCTGGGGCTCAGTTTCCCTGTCTTACCGAACCTCAAGACACACTTCCAAGGAGATACATTCAGAAATACATTATCTACCACTTGGAATTCAAAGTCCTTTATCCGGTTTTCAACATAATTCTTCTGCCTACTTTGGGATACTTTAATATGGGCTTGTATTTTCTTCACCTTTTTCGTGGTCTCTCTAATAAGTTTTGGACCTATAAGTTTCCTCTCACCAACTTCTTCCCAATAAGTTGGAGTTCAACATCTCTTTCCATATAATGCTTCATATGGGGCCATTTCAATTCTACAACAGATCCTATTGATGTATGAAAATTCCACCAAAGGAAAGTATTGATCCCATATACCTTTCAAGTCAAGAGAACATAACCTCAGAATATCATCTAGAGTTTGAATAGTCCTTTCAGATTCTCCGCCGGTTTGGGGGTGATATGTGGTACTCATATGAAGCTCAGTATTCAAAGCTTTCAGGAGACTTTTCCAGAATTTTGACATGAACCTGGGATCTCGATCAGAGAAAATTGATAGAGGTGCCCCATGAAGTCTCACAACTTCATTAATATAATGTCTTTTCAGGTGCTCAGTGGTAAATCCTCTCTTATTAGATGGAAATTTTCTGATTTAGTGAGATGATCAACAATTACCCAAATTGCATCATTCCTTCTAGGTGTCCTCGGTAGTCCGGTGAAAAAATCCATCGCAATGTTATCCCACTTCCATATAGGAATAGGTAGAGTTTGCATCACTCCTTTGTGATGTTGTCTCTCCGCCTTCACTTGTTGAAAAACTAGACACCTTGACACATAGTCACCAATTTCTCGCGTCATATTATCCCACCAAAAATATTCCTTCAGATCTCTATACATTTTGGTGCTACCTGGGTGTATAGAGAAATTTGAGCTATGGGAATCATCTAATAGTTTATTTTTTAGAATAGGTACTAATGGAACACATAAACTCTTCCCAAATTTCATAATTCTTTCTTCATACACGAATTCAACCAGTCTCCCATCCTTGACAGCATTAATTTTCTTGTGCAGATTATCATCATCAGATTGATAACTTTTTATCTTCTCTAGTAAAGATGGTTTAGCAATAATTTGAAAGGGGAGTGATGTTTCCCCTTCTTTAACAATTCCCATATCTATCTTCAGTAGATCCATGAGAATAATATCTCTTTTGATCCTCATTTGAGTCAGAAGGCCATGATATTTCCTTCTTAAGGCATATTCCACCTTATTCTCCTTTGCTGGGTGGTAGTGTATTGAAAATTCGTAATATTTGACTAACTTCAGCCATCTTCTTTTCCACATGTTGAGTTATTTTTGTGTGAAAATATATTTCAAACTCTTGTGGTCCATAATAATCTCACATCTCTCTCCGTAGAGATAATTCCTCCATATTTTCATAGCAAATATTACAGCTACTAACTCAAGATCATGAGTTGGATAATTTTTCTCATGATTCTTCAACTGTCTTGATGCATAAGAAATAACTTTATCGTTTTGCATAAGGATACAACCCAATACATGCTTTGATGCATCGCTGTATATTACAAATCCATCACTTCCATATGGAAGAGTTAAAATTGGATCATTGAACAATCCTCTTTTCAATTCATCGAAGAATTCTATACATTGTTTTGTCCTCATAAACTTAACTCCTTTACGTGTGAGCTTGGTTTTTGGGTTAGCCAGTTGGGTAAAATTCTTAACGAAACACCGATAATAACATGCTAAGACAATAAAACTGTGTACCTTAGCTATGTTTTTTGGCATGGGAAAATCTTGGATTGCCTTTTTCTTCATAGGATCAACTAGGATTCCATCCTTAGAGACATTATGGCCCATAAAAGAAATTGATTGAAGCCAGAATTCACACTTGCTAAACTTCCCATATAATTTATTTCTTTTAAGAGTTCTCAGAATAACCCGTAAGTGATTCTCATGGTCTTCGTAGCTTTTTGAGTATATGAGGGTATCATCGATGAATAAGACAACAAAGTTATCAAGATATTCTTTGAAAACACTATTCATTAAATCCATGAAAATATAGGGTGCATTTGTCAGTCCAAAAGGCATCACTGTAAACTCGTAATTCCCATACATGGTCTGAAATGTTGTCTTAGGAATATATTCCTTCCTCACACACAACTGATGATATCTAGATCAAAGGTAAATATTTTAAAATTATTGAGCTCCATGAATTTGGCCAAATAAAACATCAATCCAGGGCAGAGGATACTTATTCTCTATTGTAATAGAATTGATTTCCCTATAATCAATGAAAATCTTCATGGATCCATCTTTCTTCTTGACAAATAGGACAGGGGATCCCCATGGAGAAACACCAGGTCAAATTAATCCATTTTCACTCAAATCATCTAGTTGTTTGTTTAGCTCTATTAATTTCACAATGGCCATTTTATAGGGAGTCTTTGATTTAGGTCTCGCATCATGAATAAAATCAATAGAGAACTCAACTTCCCGCTCTGGATGGTGTCCAGGTAAATCCTTCGGAAAATACATCAATGTACTCTTTCACTATGTGCACATATTCAATTTGGAGATTTCTTTCCTTTCCCATAGATATAGGTTTATCTTCTTCTCCAAGTATAGAATTCAGTAGGGCTACTGGGGGTGGTTCTAGATAAGAATCAGGTGGTGAAGTTTCTTCCATAAAGGCAAGGGATTATACACCATTTTCAAAAATTCTTACTTCCTTCTTCTTAAAATAAATCTTCGCATAATAATTTGACATCCAATCCATACTGAGAATTATATCAAATTCAGTCATTGGTATAATGATAAGGTTAGAAACAAGAGTAGATTTTGGGGTCTGGAGGGGGACTAGTCGACATGCCTTGGTTGCAATGATACATCCCCTAAAAATTTTGATTGACAACTCCCTTATTAAATCAAATTGAACATATCTAATTTTCTTGGAAAACTGGGAAGATATAAATGAATGCAATGATCCAGAATCAAATAAAGTGTTGGCTAAGTTTGAGGAAACAATTAAAGTACATGCCACTATGTCATTAGGAACTTCAACCTCTGCGGTTGTAATCGCATAGGCTCTTCCTTGCTCTCTTGGCCTTTTCTGAGTCAAGTTTCCTTGATGCTTAGGACACTCATTTTCATAGTGTCCCATCTCACTCTAATTGTAGCATTTAATATCATTGAATTGTTTTTTCCCCTTGCATTCATCAGATCGATGATGCTTTTCTCCATAGTTATAGCAGACTCCCATGCCTTTCAAGCATTTCCCAAGATGATTATTTCCTCAGTTATCACATAATTGGAATAGATTTGTTCCCTTTCTCTTCTTTAGTGTTTCTCCTTTTCCTTTTTTATCATAGTACCACTTATTATCTTGGTTTACTTTAAATAGATTTGATCTAGAAAATTCTCTCTCTATTTTGATGGAACTTGATACAATTTTATCCTATGATGAAAATTATTGAGAATCCAGTGCCCTTCGAAGACTTGGATTAAGACCTTCAAAGAAATGATCAATCTTGTCTGTCGATTCACGTACATAGTCCACAGCATACCAGTCCATCCTTGTGAGAGTAGCCGCATACTCTGCAACACTATCTTCTTCCCTTTGTTTTAAGCTAAGGAATTTCCTCTTCATTTCAGTTTGTTGCTCATGAGGGAAATATTTTTCAAAGAATATTTCCTTAAAATTCCTCCATTACATATCTTCTATTTCTTCTTCCTTCGAGGTATTCTGAATCAAGGACCACCATTGATTAGCATCTCCCTGGAGGCAATATACTGTCAGTACTACCTTTTCATTTTCATGCCATCTAATGCCATGAATATCTTTTCAAGGGACTTGATCCATTGCTCAGCAACCACTGGGTTAGTAGTCTCACTAAAAGATGGGGGCTTATGCCGCATAAAACGATCCAACACAGGTTTGGAATGGTTATTCATTACAACCTAAGTAATTTGTTCTAAGCATATCCCCCGGGAGTGTCATAACCAAGAGTGCATCAAGGCCCATTTTTGTGTACCAGGATACCTCGGGTTAGGCCCGAAACTCCTTTTCGGAGTTTTCACTCCTAGGTACATGTGTGCCAGAGCCACCTCTACCCACTCGTATCCAGACAGGGTTGTATTTGCTAGAAATATTCACATAATCTATTCCTTACCAAAATACTAGGACATTCTTTTAGATTTATTCTCAAATAATACATTAGGTATTTGTTCCCTACTATATATTTCCTACACAAGTTTCCAAGTTTCCTAATAAACTTCCTTTGATACCAACAGTAACACGCCAACCCCTCTATGCTGGAGCCGATGCATTACTTGTGATATTGAAATGGTTAGAAGGAATGAAAAATCCCAAAGGAACGATCAGTTTAGTAGTCTTGAAGAAACTAGATACATATATGTAACACAAATTACATTGAAAAAAGTTGGAAAATACAATACAAAACGAAAACAAATAATTTCATCCACAAGAGCTCAATAAATGATCTCCTCTTTGTCAACTGTTGAAAGTAAAAAATTAAAGGGGTGAGCTCAAATTCTCATTAAGGGATAAAAATAGCAGAAACATGAATAAAATAATATGTGAATCATAGTAAATCTGACATAATCAATATGGCCTGGTGAATAAATGAAAAACTAATGTCATTAATAAACTGAGAATGAAAATGCATCCATAGATTTTATCATAGTGAAAACCTCATGGATAATAATAATAACTGATAATGAATAAAGAGAATGATTATTAATTTTAATTCATGTATCTGGCACATGAAATCATAATACCGTAAAATGGTTTAGTTTTATGGGTAGAAACTCGTTTGTTTTTTCGGAAACAAACTTGAAGGGTTTGTCGCCAACTGATTTGTCTCATGAGACCTACCGATGCATCGAGGGGATATAACAGGCCCCACCCACCACTTCATGTCCAAAGAATTATTTATACATTGATTAAATATAGGAGCAATATTCCTTTTTAATATCCGTGTAGAGTATATTATATGGATTCATCAATATTTCCTTAACAAAAATAACTTTCCAAATAAACAATGTATGTAAAATGGTATAATGTTTAGAAAAAAATATATATCCATGATATGAGATTATGGGTATTTAATATAAATATAATTTCAAATAAAAATGGATAACAAATGGGCAGTAGGTACACCACATAAGGATTATTAGGTGCACCATACAAAGTTAGTCACAACCAAATAGTAGTTGAGACAAAGTCTCTTACCACAATGTAACCAGTCGAATCATATGACCAGAACATAATAAACATCAAATTAATCATTGAATAACATGAATATAAAAAGAATAATGTTATTTTAAATCAAATTTAATTACACTTATACTACATATATGAAATAAGTTGTGAACAATGAAAATCTCACAGAAATGAAAGTGAGATGATAAACCCCTTACAAACATTTCGGCATGGTGACGAGTGTTATTGCGAGGGATTAATGAGCGGTAAAGGGGTATTAAATTATTTATATATCACAAGGGAAGTATGGGGGAGGTTCGAAAACATACCCCATCATTAGGAATTAAAACAAAAAGGGAACAACATAGGGGAGATTCTAGAACAATAGTGGCAGAGAGGATCCCTTACCTTATGCTCAAAGGAGTTCTTGATTGTTCTTAACAGCCTGAATAGTCAAATTTAGATTCATTAATTAATAATTCCAGAACATAATGAACATGTAATTGATATGTTTTAACCTTATTAAGTTCATTAATATCCTTTTTAATGGGTTTAAGAGGTTCAATTTTATTGTTTTGGAATCATTTTCTTCCTTGTTTTTCATGATTCGTTTACTTGCTTTCATGAATGGAAGTTAATTTGAAATGTGGATAAATATCCAGATTTGTTAATATATATTATTAGTGAAATTAAATAGATATAAATTATCTTATAATTATTATAGGTTATATACTTTAGGATGAATCATTAGTTAAACATTTTTGATAAACGCTTGGATTTAGCTTGGCAGTTTTGTATACAATGAATTCGTTTTGTATTATTATTCCATATTATGATTGTGTATTGATTTCAGAACATTAATGAGACGAAATACATATATTCCTATTTGGTTCAACCATTAAAATGGTTTCATTTCCATTAATGAAGGAGAAAGGGAAGAAAAAAACTCTGTTGTCCACAAAGTTTATAAATTGGAACCTTATGGACGTTGATTTGGCTTATAAAAATAAAAAGGGGGGAGTAAGAATATTGATGATGGTTATTCCATTAATATGATATAATTAAATTATATGTATGATAATGGAGTTTATCATGGTCATTTGGATAGAGGAGGTGAGAAGAGAAAAAGAAAAGAGATGATCTTGAAAATAAAAGAAGAGTTGAGAGATCCCTTATGAAAATTCGGCAGCCTAACGGCGTCGCTTAAAATTTCATAAAATCAAATCTTGAGAAAAAAATGGCATCTTCTCATATTTAAATCAAAATTAAAGTAAGAAGAATAAGTAAAATCAAAACCCAACATATGAGAAAGGAATTTCAAATAGCTAACTTAAAAGAAGTGTCGTATTAAAGAAGAGAATGAAGGATTCCCTTACCTTGTAGAGTAACTCTAAGATCTTGAAGGATGTGACCTTGTAGGCTTGAAGACGCCCTGGGAAGACTGATATAGAGGTTAAACCACCAGATCTTAGAGGATGAGGTATTTTTAATGAATGAAAACGAATGGATGAGTGGATATTTATAGAAAAAGAGAGGTAATTTTTTAATAATTTCAAAGGGACACCTCATTAGTGGTTTTTGCCAAACCATGGGCTTTCCCATGGTATATTCCCATGGTTTTACCCACTTGGGACACCTCATGCCATAAGTTACTATAAAAAAGTAGACCATACTTTTATATCTAATTATTACATCATTATGATGTCATTAAACTACTGAAAACTCAAAACTTTATTTTTACTATTCATGAAAAATTCATGTATTTTAGAAAAATCCAAAAATTTACCCTAACCATTTTTCAAAGTGTAGAATTCAAAAATTAACTCTATTTTTTGAAATTAATTTTCTAAGTATTTTTAATTTATTTTTTAAATAAAATCATAGTTAATTCAAAAAATAACAATTTTAAAGGTATAATTAGTTCTATATCACATTTAAAAATTAACTAAGATCTCATTATCTTATTACCTTAAGAAAATAAAATATTATCATTAGTTACTATTTATAAGGGTCATATTACTATTCATTTTAGTATTCATAAGGGTATGTTACTATTCATCAAAAAATCAAGTTGGTTCTATTAGACTCCAAATGACTTACTGGTCACAACTCTAGATGACCGTTTTTTGAAATTCAAAACATTGAAGTGGAAAATTTATGTTTAATGGATAGCTTATAAGTTTATCCTATAATTTTTTGATCCAAAAAACACATAGTGCTTCATGAAATATAGGCTATGAATAGACTATATTTATTAAAAACATACCAAAAAATGTTTGGGGTGTTACATGCATGTTCTTTGGTTATCTAATTGTTGAATGTAACAGACACAAGGAGTGAAGCTTCTACAATGTTAGATGGCATGATGATGCCTTATGTAGATGGAATAAGATAATGGGATAGTTTCCTTTAGATATTCAGGTCATTGATAAGGCTGACACTTCGAAGAACTTGGAGGGACTGGTCATGCCCACAGATACTGAACACACATCGAAGGAGGGAATTGACTCTGGACAAACCTCTAATATGTAAGTCATATAGAAGCAGAAAATTGACACTAACAATAGAATCTTGAAGGAAACCTCTACTCATGAGTCTCCTAAAAATGATGTGAAGGCCTCTAATAGAATAGAAGGGAACTCTTTGGAGGTTATCCCACTAGAGAAGCCGGTGGAACCCCCCCCCCCCCTCGTGCAAGGGAATTGTTCCTATTGATATACTGAACAATGGACCCCATTTGACAGGATATGAATCCCATGTCTAGCACAATGGAAATAACACTTTGGGATATTATTTCATTACTCGGGTTGGGCCATCGGTACCACATCCTCATGATTCCTCATGTTCAACTAACCTAGAGGGGAATTTCCTGTAGACACTCCCTACTGAAGTTGTCTGAAGGAAACCCAATGTGAGGAGTGGCCCTAATCACATAAAATCTATGAATAAATTCACACCCTCGAGTGGTACCTTTTAGTCAAAAGATGATGAGGATCCCCAGCCTCCTGATCCAGTTACGAACACCCCAAGGACTGAGGTGGGCACCCCCACTGATGGACCAGCTGAGCAGGTTGGAATCAATGTTGAAATTGGAGTATCCACTTCTAGAAATATTATAAGAATGGTAAAAAAAATAAAGGTAAAGTCCATAAGGATGAAAAAAATAAGGAAGGGCCCCTGACAAGGATCGATGTCCTTTTTCAATAAAGAACCTTTTTTGTAATTGTCAGGGGCCTAGGAACTCCCTAATGTATCAAACCCTTAGACCTTATATTTTGGCCATAAAACCATTTCTTATTGGTATTTCAGAACCAAAATTTCTCTTAGGGAAATAGATATATTTCAAATGGGAATCTATTTGTTATAGTTTTGTCTCTAAAAACCAGCATAATATCAATATGAATCATCTCTGGGTTTTTAAACAAGATGGCATTCAGACTCTACCGATTATCAAGAGGCCCCAATGGATCTCAGTATCCTATGACCAGTAGGGATTCACCTTTGATGTCTCTTTTTTATGCCTCCTATTCTACATTAGATTAAGGGAACTTGGGGGATGATCTTGAGGAATTCTCTAGAAATTACGTTGAGAAATGTTTGATAATGGGAGATTTATCACGGTACTCAAACCTGAGGAAAATACTGGATTGAACAACAACAGAGTAGCTTCAATGGATTTATCTTATTTCATTGACCAATGTCATCTCGTTGAAATTCTAATTATGTGTTGATTTCATCTGAGTAGGTATACTCTGAATGGAAGGTAATTAATCAATCGTAACATGTGTTTTGTTTATCTTAATGATGGGGATGTTTTTTTAGACATATCTAGGAACACTCTTCCCAAAAAAGAATTCAGATCATAATCCCATATTCATTGATATCTCCACTCACACTGTTATGTCTAATACTATTCCTTTTAGGTTTAATAATGGGTGGATTTTCACCCCTGGATGTGGGGAGTTGACTGTGGAGACTTAGAGTATGGTTCATTATAGAATCCCATTACATGTTATTACTAGAAAATTAAATAATGTTTACAGAAATATTACTGAGTGGAGAAAGATTTCTTTTCTTATACATGTTCTTGAAATTAAAGCTTCTAAAGAAAATTTTCAATGTAACCAAATTAAAAATTAGTATCAAAGTATCCCCAAGAGAGAGTAAATACAATACCTTTCAAGGATAGATGATCTTTTAAATTTTATGGAAAGGGTGGACCAAAATATCTTATAAAGGAAGTGGCTGAAGGATGGGAATAAGAACTCTAAACTCATTAAAAAGTTGTAAAAGGAAGGGAAGATAAGTAAAGGTTTGAAGACCATCAAAATTTTTGCATCTCTTCACACCTATGAAAGTGGTATTTCTAATGTGGTGGTGGATTTTTTTTACTGGGATTTATTCTGATTATGGTATTCACAATAACCATAAAATGATTGATAAAATATCACCCTATATTGAGGCCTTTAAAAACCTCTCTCTCAAGATATATCCCACTAGGGAGTAAATCAAGGAATCGCTCTTCTCTTTAAACATGAATAGTTTGGACAAACCTAATGGTTTTTCCAATAAATTTTTCATGTTTTATTGGGATATAATTTAGGATAATTTGATCAAGGTAGTTAGAGATTTATTTTCTCAGGATAATGTGCCTTATGGGATTAAATCAAATTTTATTTATTAATTGCAAAGAAAGATAATTTTGTTGACATAAAGGGAATCAGGCCAATGGCATTTAGGAATTCTATTTCTGAGGTTATTAGAAAACTTTTGATGAATAGATTGGTTAGATTTGTGAAGAAGTATATTTCCCCAAATAAGTTTGGTTTTGTACCTAGAAGAAACATTCATAATTTTCTCTTCACTGTATTGAAATGAATTAATCTAATTAAATATAAGTCCAATTATGGGAACGTGCACTTAAAATTGATATTTCCAAATACATTGATACTCTAAAGTGGATTTTTATTTTTAGTGTTCTCAGAAGCTATGGATTTTCTATTGAATTTATTAATTTAATTTGTGGTATTATCACTTCTTCAAGGTTATTTATTTTAATCAATGGATCCCCCATATGATTTATTCTACGTTCTTGTAGAGATAGCTTCATCCTATCACTGTTATTATATGATGATGAAGTTTACCTTTTTGGGAAATCCTCATGGAAAACCATTTCTACAATTAAAGAAGTTTTCTCACACTATGAGGCAGTAGCTGGTCAGACCATAAGCAAGAGAAAATCTTTTATTGTGTTTGGTTATGAGATTATATTGGTAAGAAAAATAGGGTCATCGGGTCTCTTGGAGTAAAGAAGGGGAACATTCCTTTTTTTATCTTTGTGTTCTTTTGTTTTAAGAGAAGGTCCCAAGATAGTATTTGGATGAAATTTTTTCTAGAATTACTAGTAAATTGGCTATATGGAAAGGGAAATACATGTCTCATTTAGGGAGGTTAAGCCTAATTAATTCAGTTATCACATCAAAGTGTGTGTACTCATTCTCACTTTATAAATGTCCAAGAAGTATTCTCCATGATATCTAATGTATGATGATAATTTTTATTTAGATAGGATCAATTCATGAAAGGAAACAAATTATTGTGGCTTGGGAAGAGTGTATTAAACCTACTAACATGGGTGGCCTCAACACCAAGGATATAAAGATGTTTAATGACGGTATCATTAATAAATTCATGTAGAATCTATTAACTTTGTATTATCTATCCATGGGGCTTTTGTTTTGAAGATTCAAGAAGAAAAATTAGAATGGATACTCCCGCTATCTTAATTAATTTGTTTGGATTTCAATCAGACACTCATTTTCTAATCTAATGCAAAATTCCAAATGGATTGTAGGATGAGAGTATTGTCTCAACTGTTGGGTTGTTCCTTGGCTAGAAAATACCCTCACAATAATAAATGTACCTCCTAACCTACTTGGTATATTTATTTGTATTTTTTTAAACTACACTGAAAACCTCAATGACATTATCACTGAACAAGATGGCCTAAAAAATTAAAATTACCTCTTTATGGATACTTGAACTTTGATATAGAATCCATTTAGTAATGGCATTTTTAATTCCATTGATTTTTATCTCTTACAATGTGATGGATCCATCCAAACACCATCATGGTTAATAAAATTTTGGATAGAGTTTATTCAACCCTCTAGGTTCTAGCTATTGTAGAGAATCTAGGGGATCAACATGACAATGCATGATCAATTGATGAAAGCTTTTCAGTTCAAATTATCAGCATGTCATATCTTCCTGAGGAGTGATGAAAATGTGCAGCACATATTTTTTGTCTTCTCTTTTGAAAATAATTTATGTTGATACATCGGTGATCTATTCAATATCAATATTTTTATTCATTGTCACATTTATGAACTAATGTCACACATCAATACTTGTGGAAAAAGTGCACAGATTCGAAACCTCTTGATGGTTTCTATTGTAGTAGTATTCATCTCCATCTGGGCAGTTCAAAATGTCTCACTATTTGACAATGCCTCATATATTTTCATGCAGATGCACTTGAAATCTAGAGAGATATATTTTTTACTTAGGTTATGTAGGTTGGTGAAATGCATAACATCCTATAAGACCTTATAACACTCAGGTTGTTGGGAATTTCATGCAGGATAAAGAAAAATCTCATGCTCAAGAGCATTAAATAGATTCTTCTTATCTCACCATGGATAAAATCCAGTGTTGGTGTAGCATTAATTGGGATTTTGAGACTCTTGGGGGGTAGATGAGTCTTCTTCACTCACTGTGGCTTTTTCAAGGTCTACTTACATTACTTAATTGGACTTGGAATATCATGTGAAGCAAAATTATGGGCCATTATTTATGTTGTTAATTTTTTTCTTTCATGGATGGAGCTTGATCTGTATTGAATCAGACTTCCAACCATATATCGATGATCTCAAATTAAGAACCATGAATACTCAATGGTGAGACCTAATGCATTGGATATAATTCATTGACTAGATAAAGAACATCAATTAAATAGTTTCACAAGCCTACAGTGAAGCAAATCATGTATTGGATGCCCTATCAAAGAGATATATCATGGAAATGAGTACAATGTGGTCCTTTAGGATTCCTCAATACTGTGTATCATCATTTGATGTATATATGAGAGGTGTGGTTCACTGTCACCTTTCTGACCCCTCTTGAAATGCTTCACTTTTTCCTTTATTTTCCTTTAATAAATTTTTTGAGACTGTTCATCCATACTCTACTCTTTCTTGGTAACTAGTCATATCTCTAGTTTCCACTATTATGGTGAAACAATATTTTTTGGCACAACAGACTTACTTGAGTTGGTCTTCTAGAATAAAATTTAATCAAAAAGGAAGCAGTAAATTATAAGAAGATAAATCTATACCAATTCTCAAGATGATCCTAACTATAGTGACCTTATCCTTTTACACATATTATTACATGATTTTAAGTATAATCAACCATCACTTACAACCAAGGATTATAAATTCTAGTGCCTTTGTAATATTCGGTACATAATTAAACATCATGAAACAAAAATAAAAATATTTTTAATTTAATAGTAATAATTAGATCATAACTTCTTTTGAGCCCCTATATCTACTTAGGATACCCTGTGGAATACATGAAAAAAATGGATGAGCTAAAAATCCCAATAAGGGAATAATATTAGGAATAAAACAAAGCACATGGGTTAGATGAAATTACATGATGATATAAGGGCGTGGAAAATGAAATAACATAAAGAATAATAACATGTATATCATGGGAAAATATAATCAAAACATCATAGGAATTTAGAAACAATATATAACATGACATAAACATAAGTCAAGGCTTTATACCAAGACATGGAGGACAAAGTCCCATAAAAGAATTGGGTTCACTCCTTGCCCCTAAATGACATCTCATTAGACTAAACATTACCCAATTCACTAGAGAAATTTCTATGATCCCCCATCATAATATGTTCACGAATATGTGTGCCATGTCAAAAATTACACATAAGGAATCAAACATCATAATAAGGGTTACCCATGGAGATAATTAGGTATCATAATCATTTCAAAAGGAAATACATAACGGAATATCACAATGGAGTCTAGGAAAAAAAAGTTATAATTCATACATGGAAATTAATAAAAGAAAATAGTTATATATAATGATAAATTATTACAAACTAAAGTGAATACTTTTAAAATTAGTGTTTATGAAACTTTAGAAATAAAACATTTTCTTTTTGTTTGAAGAAAATATTAAAGATTATCTAAAATGGATAAGGAATAATTGTTTGTATAAAACCAGAAATGAACCGAAATATTTTTTTATGAACAAATGATTTTTCTTAGAAAAACTAATGGTGGATTAAATCAGATTATGGAGATCAATTGAAAATGGGAAAGAAATAGGGATGTTCCCTTGAATTGAATTTTCTTATCAGGAATATTTAATAATGGTACCATTTTAAAACATGTATTTCTCCATCAAATAAGGAAGATATGATATAGATACTTTATTTTGAAACATATACACATAATTTATAATAATTAAATAAAAAAATAAGAATTACATTGGTTTAAAGAGAGATAAAGTGTAACCTAAAGGAAAATTGAGGTTCAAAAATAATCCCTTACCTTATGTCAAAAAGTGTTCTACAATTGATCTCAGTGTCCTAGATAATCAAACTAAATAAATTAATCAATTAATTGAGAACATTTTATTGATTTATTTTATTTATTATTTTTGTTCATTTATAGCGCTTTTGATGAGTAATAAGATCCAATTTCATCATTTTCGAGCATTTGTTTCCTTGGTTTTCATGATCAGTTACATGCATAATGTATAGAAAATCATGTAAAATGAGAATATTTGTCCAGAATTAAAATTATATGTTATTAAATAACAAATATAATATTAAAATTTTAATAATTTATTTGGAAATTTGGGTTGATTATGAATCATTAGATAGGATGTTAGTGATAATCATTTAGATTATTTTGGCGTTTTCTCGATCATCACATGCTATTTTTGTTTTATTAAATAATATTATGTATATAAAATGGTTCAAGAACATTAAATTGGATGTAATACATATATTATAATCTTTTTTAACCATAAAAATGGTTTTATGAGGAGTCTTTAAGTAGGAAATGGAAATTTAAACTTCGTCATCATTGAATGTGATAAATTAAGACATCATGGATGGTGTTTTCTTTTTTAGTAAAAACGGAGAGGCAAAAGAAATTATGATGAATTATTCCATTATAATAATAACATTATATTATATATAAGTTAATGTATTTATCATACCATTTGTATGATTTTAGTTAAGGATAGAATAATAAAATAGATGAACTTGAAAAGAAATTAAAAGAAAAAAAAAAGAGGATTTTACCTCTTGAATCCTTGTTCTTAAGAACCTCCTTAGGTAGATTGTTTTTTGTATTTTGTTGAGACCAAAGGATCCTAGATGTGTGGTAGGGGCTTATAAATAGTATTGGGAATAATTTTGGACCAGGAACAAATATTGAGATACGTGAGGATAAGAGGTGGGAAGGTGGTATTTATAGGGGAAGAGATGGTGTTTTCTCATTGTTTTATTCATTAGTTTATTATTTTTCTCTGGAAAAGAAATATTGAGAATTATTAATACTAAATATAGTAATTTGTGAATTTTATTCAGAACCAATGGTCACTTACATCATCCATGACTCAATCATGGATCGAAATTTAATTTATTTACTTATACTGTAAATTACTGTATTTCACAATTCACTAAAAATTTAAATATTTTAGAAAAATACCAAAAAGTAACCCTAAAAATTTTTTAGTATGTAGAATTAAAAAATGTACACCATTTTATGAAAATAGTTTTCTAAAAATTATAAAATTTAATTTTTAATTAAAAACTTCATTTATTTGGAAAATATCGATTTTAAAATTATAACTGATTTTATAATGATTTAGACCATCATTAAAGCAGGTTAAAGTTTAAAATTTATAATCATACTAACTACAGTATATATGGAAAGTAGGGTCAAACCCACAGAGAAGGCAATTTTGACCACTAATCTTCTAAAATTTTTAAAATACCCCACTATTTTCAGTAGTGGGATAAAATTTTTATTTTATTTTTTTACTTTTTTAATATTCATTATTAATAAGTGAAGTGATAGAACACTATAGATCTTGTATCTAAACTAAGTTTAAGCGGGAAATAGTTGAAAACAAAGGGAAACAGAGATATAAAAACACTGATAAATGAATAATCTAGTAAAACGATCAGGGAAAATTTTCAATTCTACTAGTTTTAAAAGCATTCCTTCTCATGATAGTGATTAAAAATAATACCACTGAAAAGAATTGATTCATTTCCCTCTATATGAGATAAATCACTCAAGCT
Organism: Viscum album; assembly: GCA_963277665.1. Classification (NCBI taxonomy): domain Eukaryota; kingdom Viridiplantae; phylum Streptophyta; class Magnoliopsida; order Santalales; family Viscaceae; genus Viscum; species Viscum album. Next base: position 1,880,435,320 of record OY728138.1, on the reverse strand, counting down.
GACAAGTTTTGGAGTTCTCCATTCCTAGATTATTCAACTTGAAAAAATTCTGGTTTTGAAAAAAAGATAGAATGAACTCGCCATAAGTTCTTCAGTTTTAATTTCAATTCAAGTAATTAAGTAAGTCAATCCCCAATCCATCTCACTGAATGATTGTGAAGTTCCAAATTAAGTGATAATGGTATGATGCAATTGAATGCAATTAGAACTAATCTCACCGATCAATACCGATCACATTTGAATTGATAGAGAAGGAAGAAGAATGATTAATTAGTAGACTCGATTTTAACCTCAAAAAGAGAGGATTTATCCCAAAATTATCTCTATTACCTAAACAAATATCATTAAATTACTAAAAAAATAAAATTGAAAGAAAAAAAATGAAGAGATATCCCTCTCTTCGTTTGAATTCCTACTGCTCCTGGCCCTTCTATCTCCAAGGTATGATTATCCGAGAAGTGCTCCAAGTATTTCTTCCAGGTTCTCGCTTTTCTCCCCAGTGAATGATCAAATGAATCCCCCCAAATCTATGTTGCAACTCTATTTTTGTGTCCTCTTCCATCTGTTGCTTGTCACCATTCACTTCCACTGACTCCAAAACATCCTTCACTTAAGCACCACACACATGAATTTTTTCACGACTGATACGTCACGCTAGTTTATCTCATATAACTAACTCGGAGTGAGTAAGTTGTGTGAATCTAGATGTATACCCATCTCTTGAATGAATCTGCAAAGTTAGAACAGAAAAATAAATAAATATTTCAACGTTAAAAGTTTAATTTTATAAACAAATGTTAAATGTAGAATTAAATAATTATTAGTTATTATTTAAATTATTGTTGTTAATTAATCTTCTGAGTTATATGTTATTATTTATTAATTTATATTATTATGAAGTTCATTAATTAATAATTAGATTAAATTAAAAGTTTTGTATTTATTAAATGAATAAACTAATAATATTAGTATTTAGTTTTTTTAAGATTTATGTTCTGAATATTATTACTTTAAGTTTATCAAAATAAAAGGTTTTATTTTAATTATTACAATTTTTAAAATTTTTATATTGTTATTATATTTTATAATTATTTTATTCAAAAAGAAGTTAATTTATAATTATTATGTCATTAAAGTACTAAATTTATCTATATTAGCTTTATTAATAAGTTTAGAATTCATATTTTAGTCTTTATATATTTTATTTAATTAGTTTTACATTGTTATTATTTATCTATTATTATTATTAATTATCAATTTATTAAGATTAAAGTTTTTTTTTATTATTTTAATTATTTACTTTTAAATCTATTTAAAGCCTACCCCTCCCCCAATTTCGGTGCACCGGGGGGTGGATTTCCCTTGTAAACCATAGCGGCCCAGGGTCCTCCTCATGCATCTCGAAGCTCTATCTCGGCTTGTAGCTCCCTTGCGGATTGGTTGGAACTCCCTCAGATTGGCCTCAACACCTGTGTTGCGGTCCATCGCTCATTCTATTAAGAACAAGTTCTTCCCAGTAGTGTAGTTTTCAGCTGGCCCTATTTTGGATAAAGGCACAACTCTCCTCATGCGGCTCGGCCTCATTTACTCTAGAATCATGTAACATAGTGATTTACCTCGCTTTTTGGATGGCAGAAAAATAGAAAAAATTTCCCTCCACAATGGCATGAGTCCTCTTTGTTGTAAACGGTGTGAAATCTTCTTCATCTATAATGCATGGAATAGAATCAGGTTTAGTTAACAACATCTCTCGTTCCAGCGGTGGACTCTCCTAGTAGCTTCAATCATCTTCATCTCAGCAGCAACCATCTTCAGACAATATCAAATGATCTCCCTGGTTCAGTTGTGCACAAATCAAAGAACTTCAACCGTGATGTGGTTCGACCAGATCTCAACGTTTGACGGAGGCTTGGGTGTTGAGGGTCTTTGACACACTGATTGGTTTGTGAAATAGTATAAGCTTCATGAGAAGATCTGGTTTGAGTGAATGTTGCTCTTTTTTTAAACTGCCAGTGAATAGGAGAGAAATGGTGATGCGATTATTGGGGCACAGTGAAGAAAACGGTATCCAAATTAAATTGTGAAATAGTGGAGCAGTGGAAGGGTTGGCATGGCGCCCTAAGGGTAATGGTGGCTGGAGTTACGGTGAGACCATGTTAGGAGGTGACGGTGCATGATGATACGGTGGGATAGTGAAACTGAATTCATGGTGATATTGTGAAAGGGATTCAGTGGAAAAGGTTACGGTGATACTATAAACCTGCAAAATAAATAGAGTAAAATAAATTGGAACTTAAATAAAAACTGAACAAAATACTAAATTAAAACTAATTATTAATTAAAATAAATGAAAATTTAAGTATATCATACACTTTAATAATCTTATAAAAGCATTTAAAAACATAAATTATAATATTTTTAACTCTAATTTAAAAAAAATATTGTTAATAAACAAAAACTAAATTAAAAAGAAATTAAATTTTTAATAGTTAATATAAAATTTAAACATTTAAATAACAAAGTAAAATTATTATAGCTATAAAAAACTAAATTAATAAAAATAGACAATTAATTATCATATTTTTGAATAATTGAATTTCATTAAGACTTTAAATTATAAAGATTGAGTAAATTTAGTTTCTTTCAAACTTAAATTAGTAATTAATGAATTATTAAAAGACATATATTAATTAGGTTGTGTTAATTAATTTTTAATACATGAAATGTTAGATTAAGAATAAATAATTTATGTTCCAAAGCAAACTAATTAACTAAATAATAAATGTTAAATCATTAAATGTGGAGACCAAAATACCAAACTAAATAAAAAGTTATTTAACAATAAAATATAGGTAAGATATAAATAAATTACTATAAGGCTTAAAATACACAATTAATTATAAAAATTGATTAAATAACAAATTTAATAAAAATAATACAAAAGTTCCATTATTTATTAAAAAGTATTAAAATAAATAAATAAATTGATAAAAATTAATTAAAAAGATGTGGAAAAATGTGTGTCTTTTAGGCCACATCAAATTCCCCAACACTTAGTCATTGTTTGTCCCCAAACAATCCCATGTTTAATTATCATTGAGAAATAGAAAATTGTTTTTATTAAATTGCTCAAAAGGTAACATGTCCAGAACATTCAACAGAGGACTTCAAGACTATCATTTGACTTAGAAAATGAATTGTTCAAATTTAGTATTTCCCAGAACAAATATTCAAAGGGTAATCTTGAAATCTATGAATTATTTAGCAATGAGGATTTCATGCCTCATTTGTGAGACTGCTTAGTGACTCATTTTAGTCCAGGATCAGGTTCAAATTCCAAGAGTGAAAATAGGTAAAATTTATGTGGAATTAAGAACTTAACCAGAGGAACTTTATACTTTGACTCATCACATATGCTCCAAAAAATAAAAATGAAAATTTGTGAATCACCTTAATGATACAACCTAAATGGCTCCCATATAAACTAGTTAAACCTTTCTTCATTCGGTGTTCATCATTCCCCTCACCTTAATGAACTCATTTTTAACCCTGGACATTTTATTTTATTTTTTCCAAACCATGTATAATGTGCTTAGCACTATGAAAATGCACTTACTCAAGGTTTACATAGGGGTTATAGTCAAAAAAACACACCAAGCATCTAGGGTCTTAGAGATTCATCGTGGGATCCCAAATACCCAAATTACTCCAGTTTCAAAAGATTTATATAAAAATCATTAAAATTTTCTCATTAAGGAAATATATTTTTATAATTAAAAAAATTAATCCCCTATAATCAAAATCAAACTTCCAATTCTATGGGATATGATCATAATTCCACTAACAGTTCACACATATCACTCTCAAAAATAGATGCTAAACAAAATTTCAATTAATTCACTAAACCAGATCACTCAACAATCATCCACACTCATTATTTTCATATTCAAATTAGTTATTAACTACCAAAGAAATATTGTCCATAGGAAAGACCAATTTGAGTACAGTTTAAAGCCTAAATTTATGACATAATTTAAAAAAAATTAACCATTTTATTACAAAAAGTTTTAAGTTGCAGTGGGAATTGACGATCTTACAATTAAGCATAGTTTAGCACAGTTAATAATTTATCCCCTCCCACACACTTAAAACCCAACTTTTTCCCCAATGTTGAATTCAAAATGTCGAAAATAAAAATTAAACAATTAAAGTTTAAAATAGATTTTTAATTTAGAAGATGTATGACATGTATAAAGGTTCTCATTGAAGTTTAAAAAGAATTGTATGCCATAAAAATTAAATTATAAAAGGTTATAAAACAAGTACATGAATTAAAATTTTTGTCCAGTGAAACATTTTCAATACATCTCAAAAGTAACAAGTGACTTGAGGGTGCATAGTGTATAGGGTGTAAGGATGTTAACAAATTAGTTCAATAATGTGTTCAACAAAGCAGAAAAAATGAATTCTAAAACACCCCGGTCTAAGAAGATTCAATACAAAACTTTTTCAGCCAGCAAGTACCTCCCCATAACTTAGTTTCAAGAAGTGAGAAGATTTTAATAATAAATAAATTTAGTTTTCATCAGAGAAGTACATGCAGAATTTTTATTTACACGGTGACATACAGCAGAATTTCATTCCAAAATGAGCAGAATTTTAAACATTTGCAGAATTTTTTAATCAAATATCAAGACATGTAACATAATTTTATACAATTCAAGAATAATATTCAAAGGTAGCAACATATATAACATAATTTTCATGCAATACAAGCAGTAGGATTTATAAATCATAAAGGAGCAGAATAATGAAATAAAAATTGACATAAAGATACTACCCTGTCTAGATTTTCCATTAGTCCTTTAGCATGGGAATTCCACTCCATAAATGAAATCACAAAAGCTTCATGATAACTATGAAACAGAATAAAGAGACCAAGATAAAGCAGTAACAAGGACTTCCCAAAAACAAAGCACAAAAGTATCACATTATTCAAGGGTAAAAATGAAACAATGAAAATACTAAAGAACCATGGGTTTCCTCCCATGCTGCACTATGTTTTAAAGTATTCATCTAGAATTTATTTAAAATTAGTTTTCAAGCACAATGAAGGTATCCAAGCCCTTTGGTCGTCACTCAAAATACAGTTTCACTCTCTGTCGATTAACAAAAATGGGTTTATTTTCTTCACCTATAATTTCAAAAGCACCATTCTTTAGCACTCTCACTAAAGTAAAGGGTCCAGACCATTTGGACTTTAGCTTTCTGGGAAAGAGTATAAGTCTAGAGTTAAAGAGGGGAACCATCTTTCCATGTTTGAATTCTTTAGTTTGAATAATAGAATCATGAAATATTTTTTTCCTCTCTTTATAAATCCTTGAATTATCAAAACTCTCTCTCCAAATCTCATCTAACTCATTCATCTCAAGTAATCTCCTCTCACTAGCACTTTTAACATCAATATTCAGAGCCTTAACTGCCCAATAAGACTTATGTTGCAACTACACTGGTAGATGACAGCATTTTCCAAACAACACCCTAAAAGAAGACATACCTATTGTGGTCTTGAAGTCAGTTCTATATGCCCATAAAGCTTCATCCAATTTAAGAGACCAGTCTTTAATAGAGGTTGAAACAGTTTTATCAAGTATCTATTTTAGTTCCCTATTTGATATTTCCACATGTCCACTGGATAGTGGATGATAAGGAGTACCATTTTTATGAACACAACCATATTTATCCATCAAAGTTTTAAATTAATAGTTCTTAAAATGTGTTCCATTATCAGTTATAAAAGCTTTGGGAACTCCAAATCTTGTAAATATATTATTTTTGACCAATATTATTACAGAATTGGCCTGATTTTTGGGTCGTGCCACTGCCTCAACCCATTTGAAAACATAGTATGCAGCAACAAGTATGTACTTATTCCCATGAGATAATGGAAATAGACCCATGAAGTCTAAACTCCAGCCATCAAAAATTTCAACTTCTAGAATTCCTTTTTGGGGTAGCTCCTTCTTCCTTCCAATGTTACCAAACCTCTGGCACCTACCACAACTAACTACAAAGATCCTAGAATCCTTAAAGGGAGTAATACAATAGAAACTATATTGTAAGACTTTCTGAGCAGTTCTTTCACCACCATGGTGACCTACCCAAGGTAAAGTGTGAAAACTCTCTAACGCAGGCAACATCTATTCCTTAGACACACACCTTCTAAGAATACCATCATCACATCTACTAAACAATAGAGGATCGTCCCAAAGATAATATATAAGCTCAGAAATCAATTTCTATCTTTGGTTATTGGACAGATTTTTGAAAAAGACACCTACTTCCAGGGAGTGGGAAAAATATTCATACCATCAAAATTTCCTGATAGAAAAAGTGAGAAGATTTTCATCAGGAAAGGAAGATTTAATCTCCCTAGGATCATCAAATTCAGATTGAGTAAGAGGAAGCCTAGAATGTTGGTCAGAAACTAAATTTTCAGATCCCTGTTTATCCTTAATCTCTAAATCAAACTCTTGAAGCAATAGAATCCATATAATCAGCCTGGTTTTAGTTTACTTCTTAGATAGAAAGTACTTTAAAACAGAATGATCAGTGAAAACAATGACTTTTTATCGTAACAAATACTGTCTAAACTTCTCTAGAGCAAACACAATATCTAATAGCTCTTTTTTAGTAGTGGTGTAATTATTTTGGGCATCATCTAGCAGTGTACTAGCATAATAAACCACATGTAACTTCCTATATCTTCTCAGTCCAAGGACAAAACCTACAAACAAGGTTGGTGTTAACATAAACACCTTCAAATTCACTCAAAAATCTCATAAGTTTAGAAACAGAGGACCCTTCTATAGCAGAAACTGAATAGTTGTCTAGTTCTGAAAATTTTTGCAGATTTAGTGTTTGAGAAATATTTTCAACTTCTAAATCAGATTTAATATTATTTTCAGCTTCTAAATTATTTTCTTCACCAGAAGATTCATTTTTAGATTCTTCATAGTTTCCAATTGACTTCTCATCCTCTAAGGAATCTATCATTGAACAGTTTTTAGAAAAATTTGGTCATTTAACATTTTTAAACACATTGAACTCTTCTTGTTGTTCACCAACTTTAATGATAAGTTGACCCTTAGAAACATCGATAACAGTACCACTTGTAGCCAAGAAGGTCCTACCCAAGATGATGGGAAACTCTTGATCACACTCTATGTGCAAGAATAAAAAGTATGTATGCAAAAACATCTTCCCAACCCCAGCTATCAAGTCATATATCCTACCCACAGGATGAGTGAAAGATCTATCAGCCAGCTATAGTATTATTGTGGTGGGTTGAAGGTCACCCAACCTCAACTATTGAAACATTGAGTATGTAAGTAGATTAATACTAGCACCTATATCACACAAACATTTCAGCTGATAAGAGTTTCCTGGTGTTCAAGGTATGAAAAAACTACCTGGGTCTTTCAGTTTAGGTGTGATTTTCTTTTGAAGCGCAACATTGCACTCTTCAGTGAGGCTATAAGTAGAAAAATTCTTCCAGGTTATTTTTGTTAGAAACAATTTTTTTAATATATTATAGATAATATGGGATTTGAATTCAGGTTTTGATGAAAGGAATGTTTACTTTATGTTTGGAAAGAAGACAAAGGAACTGAAGAAGTTCAGCCTTGGTGTTACTTTGTGGTTTCAGATTCTCAGGGAAAGGGATGGGTGGGGAAAAATGTTTAAGGATAGTGGGTATATCACTCACCTCTTCCTCAAACTTTTATTTTCCTTTATTCTTTTGATTCTTAGATGAAGTTTCAGCTTGAGTTTCAAATGATAAATTCATATTTAGATCATATTCCTGAATTTTCTGTGAATTTCCAACATGAGTGCAAAGCATATTTTTATTTCCAGATTGAAGAAGATTTTCATTTTGGGCATTTTCAAGGTCTTTTTTAGCAACATTTTGAGTATTCATCCCAATTATAAGTACTACCTCCATGGAATTATCTGTAGGATTAAGCACAGTGGTACTTGGAAGTCTGCCATTTTTTCTAGATGAAAGATCTCTAGCAATTTGTCCAAGTTGTGTTTCCATGTTTTTCATTCTCACATATGCTTTTATTTTATCCAACTCATATTAATTTTGATGTTTGGTTAGCTGATTTATGTATATTTCCTCTTGTGAGTTTATTTTTTTCAATATTAGATTAAGTTTAGAAGACATTTGATTATCATTATTTCCTTGCGCATTTGATGACTCACCCCTTTGTTGATTTTAAAAGTTTGGCCCTGGTTAGATAGAGTAAATAGGGGAAGTGGATTGTTTAATTAAACCTTGATCTTTCCAGGACAGATTTAGATGGTTTCTATAGCCTTGGTTATAATTGTTTGAAAATGGATCATGTTTAGGAGGCATTCTAGGACCATAATTAACAAAGTTTTATTTTTCTTGTTGTTAGGCTAGAATATCGAAGTTTGGACAAAAGTTATCAGTATGCCCAAACATTCCACACTAGACACATTTTTCTCTTAATGATTCGTTGGAGTTTTGACATCCATGTTTGTTAATAGTTTTTTTAGTTCTGGTCATTAAAGATTGAATTTGGTTGGTGATTTTAGCCAGTTGAGCTTGAGTTTCATTCTTTGAACCAGGGTTTGAATTAAAATTTCTATTGACTCTTTTTATTCTTGAATTTTTATATTTTGAATTCAAAAAAATATTCTTAAAAAAAATTCTAAGTTCATCATCTGTTTTATCATTGTAATTACCCCCAGCTGCTTGGTCAACTAGATTCTATCCAGAGGATGATAGTCCTTCATAGAATGTATCCATGAGAAGGTGTGATGGGAGTTGATGATGGGGGCACTACCTAAGTAGATCCCTGAATCTTTCCCAGGCTTCAATAAAAGCTTCTCCATCCTCTTGATATAAACTAGTGATTTTTTTCTAGGTTATCCTTTAATTCCTTGGGGATAGAACATCATAATGAAATAATTGTACACATGATCCCATTTTTCGAAAATATTCTCATCTAGACTCTGAAACCAATTTCTAGCATTCCCTTTAAGGAATAATGGAAAGACTCTCATTCTTAGATCATTTTATGTTATTCCTAGAAGAGTTAACTATAGCGCAGTATTATAAAAGTCTCTATTGAAGGACAGAGAGTCCTCATTAGAGAGTCCATTAAAAGTAAGAAACATAGAGATGTGTGATTGTTTCAATTTATAGTATCTGGCCCTAGGACATAATCTAATGGACGATGGGTTACTTGAAACTTGAGGAATTTGAAACTCCCTCATCCTAAGACTTTCATTTTCATCTAAGAGTTCTGGATGATTTTGGAAGTTGTTATTAGGAACTCTATTGTCTAAGTTTTTTATTTCAATTTTGTTCTTCATTGTTATAGAAGTAAGGTGTTTGTCTATTTCTAAGTTCAGTGGCTCTAGACTAAAAAAAGAGTGTATTTTTCTCATACAAAGTATATTAACAATTCAAGTATCATAATAATAGAACTAAATAGGAACTATATTGTTAGAGAAAATATTATCAATTCAGTATAAAATTAAGTAGATTTTTCAAAATAGTTTTCAATTTTTTTATCAACTTTTTTGAGTTTTTTTTTATAAAACATTTTTTTAATGTTTTTTTAGAGTAAATGGATCTTTCATTCCCCGGAAACAGTATCAAAAACTATACCTAGAATTTCATTGAATCCAGTAAAAGTTTAAGATTTATAATCCTACTAACTATAGTATATGTGGCAAGTAGGTTCGAACCCACAGAGAAGGCAATTTTGACCACTGATCTTCTAAAATTTTTAAAAGACACCACTATTGTCAGCAGTGGGGTAAAATTTCTATTTTCTTTTATTACTCTTTTTTATATTATTTATTAAGCATTGAAGTGAAAGAACACTATAGATATTGTATCTAAACTAAGTTTAAGTGAGAAATAGTTGAAAACAAAGGGAAACAGAGATATTAAAAAACTGATAAACGAACAATCTAGTAAAACGCCCGGGGGAAAATTTCAATTCTACTTGTTTTAAAAAAATTCCTTCTCATGATAGTGATTACAAATAATACCAATGAAAATAATAGATTCATTTCCCTCACCAGGAGATAAATCACTCAAGCCAGTAAGTCTTGGAGTTCATCACTCCTAGATTAATCAACTTGAGAAAAGTCTGGTTTTGAAAAAAAGACAGAACGAACACGCCATAAGTTGTGTAGTTTTAATTTCAATTCAAGTAACTAAGAAATTCAATCCACAATCAGTCCCACATAATGATTATAAATTTCCAGATTAAGTGCTAATGGTATGATGTAATTGAATGCAATCATAACTGATATCACTGATCAATGTCGATCACATTTGAATTGATAGATAGAAGGAAGAAGAAAGATTAACCAGTAGACCCAATTTTAACCCCGAACTAGAGTCTTTAGCCCCTAATTATTTCTATTATGTAAACTAATATCGTTCAATTACTACGAAAGAAAATTGAAAGAAAAATAGGAAGATATCTCCCTCTCCTCGCTTGAATTTCTACTGCTCCTGGACCTTCGACCTATAAGGTATGATTCTCCGAGAAGTGCTCCAAGTATCACCTCTAGGTTATCGCTTTTCTCCCCAGTGAATGATAAAATTAATCCCCCAAAATCTATGTTGAAACTCTGTTTTTGTGTCCTCCATCATCTTCTGCATGTCACTGCTTGCTTCCACTGACAGCAAAAATTCCTTCACTTAAGCACGACACACATGTGGTTTTTCAAGACTGACACATCACGCTAGTTTTTCTCAGATAACTAACTCAGAGTGAGTTAGTTGTGTGAATATGGATGTATACCCATCTCTTGAATGAACTTGCAAAGTTAGAATAGAAAAATAAATAAATATTACCATGTTAAAAGTTTACTTTTATAAACAAATGTTAAATGTAAAATTAAATAATTATTAGTTATTATTTTAATTTTAATTTTTAATTATTCTTTTGAGTTATATATGTTATTATTTATTAATTTATTTAATTATAAAGTTGATTAATTAATAATTTTATTAAATTAAATTTTTAGTGTTTATTAAATCATTAAATTAATAATATTAGTATTTATTTTAAAAGATTTAAGTTATGAATATTATTACTCTAAGTTTATCATAATAAATAGTTATATTTTAATTATTAAAATTTATAAAATTTGAATATTTTTAATATATTTTATAATTATTTTACTCAAAAAAAAGTTAATTTTTAATTATTATATCATAAAAGTATTAAATTTGTCTATATTAGCTTTATTAATAAGTTTAGCATTAATATTTTTGTTTTCATATATTTTATTTAATTAGTTTTATATTGTTATTATTTATCTATTATTATTATTAATTATCTATTTATTATGTTTTAAGTTTTTATTATTATTATTTTAATTATTTATTTTTAAATCTAATTAAAGCCTTCTCGTCCCCCAATTTTGGCGCACAGGGGGGAGGATTTCCTCCATAAACTATGGCGGCCCTGGGTTCTCATCAAGCAGCTCGGAGCTCCATCTCAGCTCATAGCTCCCTTGTATCTTGGTTGCAACTCCCTCAGATTGGCCTCAGTGGCTGTGTTGCGTTCCCTCACTCATTCGACGAAGAACAAGCTCTTCCCAGTAGTGCAGTTTTTAGGCGGCCCTGCTTCGGATGAAGGTGCAGCTCTCCTTATGCGGCTGAGCCTCCTCTACTCTAGCATCGTTTATGAGAGATATTTACCTCACTTTTTTATGGCAGCGAAATAGAAAAAACATCCCTCTACAATGCAATGAGTCCACTTTGTTGTAAATGGTGTGCAACCCTCTTCATCCGCAACGCATGGAATGGAATAAGGTTTGGTTCACAACATCTCTCATTCCAGTGGTGGACTCTCCTTACAGGTTCAATCATCTTCAGCTCAGAGGCAACTATCTTCAGACAACAACAGATGATCTCCCTGGTTCAGCTATGCATGACTCAAAGAACTTCAACTGTGATGTAGTTCGACCAGATCTCAATGTTTGACGTAGGCTTGGGTGTTGAGGGTCTTCAACACACCGATTGTTTTTCCAAATAGTAGTACCTTAACGAGAAGATCTGGTTCAAGTGAATGTTAATCTTTTTTTTTTTGAAATAGGTGATGAATAGGTGAGAAGTGGTGATACGGTTATTGAGGTACCGTGAAGAAAATGGTAGCCGAATTAAACTGTGAGATAGTGGAGCGAAGGAAGGGTTGGTGTGGCACTGTAAGGGAAATGGTGGCTGGAGTTACGGTGAGACCATGTCAGGAGGTTGCGGTTTTTGAAGATAAGGTAGGATAGTGAAACTGAATTCATGGTGAAACTGTGAAAGGGATATGATGGAAAAGGTTATGGAGATACCGTAAACCTACAAAATAAGCAGTGTAAAATAAATTGGAACTTAAATAAAAACTGAAAAAAAAAATACTAAATTAAAACTAATTATTAATGAAAATAAATGAAAATTTAAGTACATCATAAACTTTAATAATATTATAAAAGAATTTATAAAATTAAATTATAATATTATTAACTTTAATATATAAAAATATATTATTACTAAACAAACACTAAATTAAAAAACAATTAAATTATTAATAGTTAAATTAAAATTTAAAAATTGAAATAAAAAAGTTAAATTATTACTGCTATAACAAACTAAATAAATTAAAATGGATAATTAATTATCATATTTTGTATTAATTGAATTTTAATAAGACTTTAAATTATAAATTTTGAATAAATTTAGTTTTTTTTAGAACTTAAATTAGGAATTAATGAATTATTAAAAGACATCTATTAATTAGGTTATATTAATTAATTTTTAATACATGAAATGTTAGATTAATACTAAATAATTTATGTGAAAAATAAATCTAATTAATTAAATATTAAATATTAAATCATTAAATATGCAGACAAAAATACCAAACTAAATAAAATGTTATTTAACTATAAAATATAAGTAAGATATAAATAAATTACTTTAAGGCTTAAAATACACAATTAATTATAAAAAATTGATTAAATTACAAATTTAATAAAAAGAATATAAAAGTTACAATATTTATTAAAATGTTTTAAAATAAATAAATAAATTGATAAAATTTAATTAAAAAGATGTGGTGAAACGTGTGTTTTTTAGGCCACATCATATAACACTTTGAAAAATTATTCAAGGACTCATAAAATTATCTTATAATACTAAGATAATAAAATATTAATTTATGAATACATTTAAAGAAATAAATTTCCTTTTAAATGATTTTATTAAATATTAAATTGAAAATAAAAAATTTATGTTTTATAAAAATATCAACACTTAAATAATAATTTATAAAACATTTATTAAATTATAATATGATATTATCACATCATATTTTCATTTCTAAGATACTTAAATTTTATTTATACTTTCATGGATGAGGATACTATTATATTAACTGGTTTACTATTCATAAGGGCCATATAACGATTCCAAAGGTAAGATTACTATTTTATCAGTATAGGTTAATTAACTTCTAGAAATACATCTAATTTAATTAATTATTTACTATAAAGATTGTATTGTGTTATCTAATTGGTTTTATAGGGTCTATAATATATGAAAAAATTATAAAAATGGAGTTTCCAATGGTAAAATTTTGGTTCGTTTCATTCTTCCCCGCTTATGAAATTTCACCCTCAAAATTTCATTTAATATTATAAGTTGAAATATTTAAGGGTACTTCTCCTTTATAACTTTATCTGGTTCCCAAGTTTCCTCTTCTTATTTATGGTTCTACTGTAGTACATTGACCAGTTGATTATTCTTGTTGAATAGAACTTTATCTCTATGATCCAAGATCTCCACTGGCTACTCCTCGTAAGAGATATCATTTTCCAATTGTACCACCTTTAGTACATGTGAAGGATCTAGTATGTACTTTCGTAAGATGAATACATGGAATACATTATGTACTTGAGACATGGTAGGTAGAAGTGTTACTTTATAGTCTAAGACTTCAACATGATCAAGGATCTCAAAGGGGCCTATGTACCTAGGATTCATATTTCCCTTATTCCCAAATCTCAACATACTTTTCCATGGAGATATGTAGAGGAATACCATATCTCCAACCTTAAACTTCTAGTCTTATCAACAATTATCTGCATAACTCTTCTATCAACATTGGGCTTTCCAGATATGCTGATAAATGGTTTTCACCTTTTCTATAATTTCAACAACCATTTCATGTCCAAAAAGCTTATGTTCACCAACTTCATCCCATAATGTCAGTGTTCTACATATTTTCCCATTAAGGTCTTCATATGGAGCCATTTGGATGCCTGAGTGGAAACTATTGTCATAGGAGAACTCGAAAAAAAGTAAATGTTGATATCTCCCTCCCTTGAAATTCATATAACACAATCTTAGCATTTCTTCTCGTTTCTGAATAGTCCACTCAGATTGGCCATCTTTTTTAGGATGATCAGCCATATTGAAGTTCAGCTTAGTGATTAGAGCATGTTAAAGACATCTCCATGACTTAGAGGTGAATCTTAGATCTCAATCAGTTACAGGTAATAGTGGTACTCCATGTAGTCTTACCACTTATTTGATATATATCCATTTAAGTTGATCCAGGTATAAGTCCTCTTAAATTAAGATAAACTGAGTTGTATTTTTAAGACGATCCACATGAACCCATATAGAATTTCTTCCTCTAGATGTATTCGGACTTCAAGTAAAAAATTTCATGGTGATGTTTCCCCGTTTCCTTATTGGTATGGTTTCATCATCCCCTTAACCTTTTTTTACCTTACCTTGTTGACACATTAGACACTTTGATGTATATTAAGTGGTCTCCATCTTCATATAGTCTGATCAATAGTTCTCTCAGAGATCCCGGTACATCTTTGATCCACTGGGTGAATAGATAAGGTTGAGTTATGTGAATCATTCATAATATCTTTCTTTACCAATTAATTGGATGGTACACATAGTGGTTATCATAATATAAGGACTCCTTACTCATCGATTTTGAATTATGAGGATTTACCATTAATATTTTCTTCCACTTCTTTCTGAATTTCCACTTCATTTCATTAATCCCCCATTATTTTATACATGAGGGATGGTTGAGAAATCATTTGGGAAGGGATTGATGATGTTCCTTACTTAACAATTCACATTCCCATCCTTTGAAGGTCTATGAAGATTGGATCCTTCTCAATTATCATCATTGATAAGGATTTCATATCCTTTTTATTTAGATAATCCACCGCCTTATTTTCTTTACTAGGATGGTAGTGGATTGAACTATCAGAATCCTTGATGATTAATAACCATCTTCGCTAGAGAATATTAATCTCATTCTTTGTAAATATATATTTGAGGCTCTTATGATCAATATATATTTCAGAATTCACCCCATAGAGATAATTCTGCCATATTTTCATTGTGAAGATCACAGCCGCCAAATCCAGATCATCTATGGGACCATTTTTCTTCGGAACTTTCAACTGTCTTGAGGTGTGGGAAATAATTTATAGTTTTGCATCAGTACACATCATGATCCATTATTTTAGGATTCATTGTATAACACAAATAGTTCCCCAATTTTCAGAAGTGTGATTATCGGTGCAGTGATAAGCCTCTTCTTCAAAACTTTAAAGCAATCTTCAAATTCACTTGTCTAAAAAAACTTTACTCCCATCCGATCCATCTTGGTTAGTAGATTTGAAAATCATGAGATCTTATTCAAAAATCATCAGTAATACCCATCTAGACCAAGGCAACTATGTATCTCCATTAAAAATGTTTTCCGGAGTCACTCTTTGACTGCCTCTATCTTGGAAGGGTCCACACATATCCCTTTGTTGGTGATTCCATGCCCCAAGAATGATACTTCTTCCATACAAAACTCACATTTACTATAATTTTCATAAATTTTCTCCATTTTAAAAGTTGTTAGAATATTATAAAAATGATCCTCATGTTCCTCCTTTCTCTTAGAGTATATCATAATATCATTGATAAATACCACCAAAAATTTATCGAGGTAATCTCTAAAAAATCTATTCATTAAATCCATGAATATCAGTGGAGAAGTTTTGAGTCTAAAAAGTAGAACTATGAACTCATATTATCCATAATTAATTTTAAATTCAGTCTTGGAAAGATCTTCCTTATTCACCTTTAGTTGGTGATATCCCGATCGAAGATCCGCATTAAAGATATAATTGGATCCACATGCCTAATAAAACAATATATATATATATATGGAAAAGGATACTTGTTCTTTATCATGATTTTATTGATCTTAGGATAATCGATGCAGATACGCATTGATCCATCCTTCTTATTGAAAAAGAGGATGGGTGCACCCCATAGAGAAGCACTTAGGTGTATAAAACCCTTTCTAGATTCTCCTGTAACTGCTTAATTACATCTTCCAGCTCAACGGTGTCCATTCTATAATGTGTATTGTTATAGGTAGATATCCAAGAATAACTTCAATTGAGAATTTAATATCTTAGTCTAGAGGATGACCAAGAAATTATTTAGGGAATACATCAGTGTAATCCTTCATGATGGTCATGTCTTTGAGTATGATTCTATCCTTTATCTCAATAATTTTAGCTATATAAGCTTTCTCATAAGGAAAAATTATCCAAAATTGAGATGATGATTCTGAAAGAGATTTATTTTTCTCCTTACATAGGTATAGAATTAGAGGATGCTTCTGGTTGTGAAGAGTTATCTACCTCCTAGTCAATTGTTGTTGTATTTGTATAAAGATAACAAATTAATGCCCAAAATAACATCAAAATATACCAAAGGATGTAAGAAAAGATTTTATGGGAGGTTCAGTACACAAAAATTAACCAGGGAGGATTTATATACTTTGGATGCAATAATTTCACCAATTCATGTTCTTACAGAAAAATCATCTTCCATATTTTCAGGTGGTGATTTTATAGTTATAATAAAATTTCAAGATATGAAATAATGTGTAGAACCATAATTAAATAGTACATTTTATACTCTTGAATGAATAACCATTATACTTGTCAGCATGTAATTTTCAGGTTTCACCTCAGTAGAAGTGATAGCATATTCCATTAATTTCTGCCTTATAGGTTGTTTTTGTTGATTTCATCCAACAACCCTAGGCTTAGGTCAACGGTTCACAAAATTACCATGTTCCTTGTAGTTGAAACGCTGCACTATAAGCTGAGTGTTTATCTAAAACATCCTTTCTTCTTCCATATTAGTGGAATTATTCATATCCCTTTAGATGTTATTATCCATATGCCCCTCTCTTAAATATTTGAAGCATCTCTTGGTCCCACTTAAAAAGTTTCCAAGATTATTCTTCTGACACTTTTGACATGTTGGATGTTGGTTCATCTTCCCATCATAGGATTTATCAGTTAATCCACCCATGTTAGACTCCATTTTCCACTTTTTTTTACTAGTCCTATGAGAACACTGAGAGTCTATAATATTCATTTCAACCTTAAGGAAACAATTTAAAATCTATTCAAAACTCTCAAAGTATCAAATTTATAACACTTTTCATAGAATTGGATTTAGTATGAAAAATAATTTATCCAACTTGCTTTTGGTGTTCATGAAAAAATTGAAGGAATATCTTGAAAGCCCTGTAGAGTTTTCCTCACATGCCATGATAGACTTATCTTCATTTTTCTTTAGTCCAAGGAATTATATTCTCATATTAAGGTGAAGGGTTTAGGGAAAATATTTTCTTGAAATCTTCCCATTCCATGGAATTAAAGACATATAATATATTATCAATGGAGTTAATACATTTTTCTGTGATGAGGGGATCAGAAGATCCACTAAAAATGGGAGACCTCTATCACATGAAGGATTTGACAACAACATTATTTTCTTAGGAGAAGGAGGGAGTTCCACAAGATTCAAGTTATTATTCATAACTTGATAAAAATGGGTAAGTACTGTAAGGATTTTTTGAGCACATATTCCCATCATATTTGGCATATCATTTGGTAAACCATCACATTACCTAACACATTGATTGTTGGTCGGGATTATTCTATTTCCAGACATTAACTATGAAAAATAAAGTACAATTAGGGGTCTTGAAATTATTTAATGAGCATATAAAAATAAAACATTGAACATAGAATGATAAACATGTAAATTAAAATAATATCAAATCTTGCGACACCCTATGTTTCAATCTAGGTTATCCATGCTGATAGAATTATCCGTTGGGTTCTTACTAAGGTTCTCTAGTCCTAATCTCCAAAAATAACAATACATTTATCTGATACCAACTATATATTCCCTATCCTTTTACATATATTATTACATGATTTTAAGCATAATTTACCAACAAATAAAAATAACCAAGGATAATAAATTCTAGTCTTTGGATGATTATGTACATAATTAAACATAATGAAACCAAAATAAAAAAAATATTTTATTTAATCATCATAATGGTCTCTTAAATCCCTTTGAGCCCTTATTTCTGTATTGGATAACCTAGGGAATACAAGAAAAAAAGGGATGGTTTATAAATCCCAGTAAGGGAATAAGCATAGGAATAAAACAAACCACATGGGTTACAAGGAATAAAATGTTGTCATTAATCATTGAACATGAATAAACATAAGGAAGAATAAAATGTATAACATGGGAAAATATAATAATAACATCATATGAATATTGTAACAATATATAAAATGAAATAAATATGAGTCAAGGCTAGTTGTTAAGGCATGATTGACAAAGTCCCGAAAATGAATGTGGTTCAATCAATGTCTCAACATGACATCTCATGAGACTAAACATTACCCAATGTATTGGAATGATATCCAGGAGCACCCACAATAAAATGCTCATGAATATGTGTGACACATGAATAATCATACATAAGGAAAAAAATCATAAGGGTTACCCATGTAAATAATTGGGTATGATAATCATGTCAAAAGGCATAAAAAATGGAACAACATAATTGTGTCCATGAACGAAAGTTCTCAAATCTAAAATGGACATTAATAAAGTAATATAGGTGTATATCCTGATAGTTTATGTCAAAATAAATTTAATACATGTAAAATTAGTGTTTATTATACTTTATAAATAAACCACTTTAGTGCGGTATAAGGAAAATATTAAAGATTCTTTAAAAAATATATGGCATTATTTTTTGTATAAAACCAAAAATGAACCAAGATTGTTTCTCGTGATTATAGGAGTGATTTTAGAATTAAAATGGTGTTTTAAATCACATTATAGGGATCACTTGAAAATGGGTAAGAAATTTGTAACGCCCCGACCCCAATTACCCAGAGTCGGTGAATTATTACATAACATTGGCATGATCACAGAAGATCAATTATCGAAAGACTGATTAGTTTATTAGCCTTGGAATCACTAGATACATTCATAAAGTTTACATTACATCATAAAGTAAAAAACTACAACAACATCTTGTCTCCATAGACAACACTCATATCCCCTCATACTATCCATGCAGGTCATTCATAAAATACTTCTTCACATCCTAGGAAAAATAAAACATAGAAAGGGGTGATCTCAGATGCCCAATAAGGATAACAATATAGCAGAAACATTCATAAATAGGCATAAACATTTAAGGCAATGTATAACTAAAACAAAAGCCTTTTAAACTTGAACTTCAGCATAATATAGAAGAAATAATTTGAAATAATGTCATTTACTTATTCACATAGATATTCTAGAAGTCTAATAATCACATGCAATATTAATAACCACTTTGGTAATGATGGAATGCATAATGCAAGACTGTCATAACCACATAGTCAAGGCCTTGTGCCAATACTAAAAATAAGATTTTGTCAAGGCCTTGTTCCAAGACACTAGTTTGTCTCATGAGACCTACCGATGCATCGAGGATCTACAGCAGGCTACACCCGTCACTTATTAAGTCCAATGCATTCCTCATATGAACAGGTTTAAACATAACATAAAAATTCGTATTAAAACTAGCATACGAAATGTCAATACCTTCTCCATAAACCATAAATGGTATAAAAATAACAAAACCACAGTAAAACATATCACAAAACCTTCAATACAATATGGAAGTTTTTTATCATAATAAATCAACTTCAAATAAGCTTAAAATTCATCAAAGGATGTTGACATAGATGAAATCAAAACTATTTGAGAGAAATATCTTTTTTTTAATCATTTAAAAGTCACATAACTATAAAAGAAAACGTTTACTTTGAAAATATTCTTATAAGATTCTAAGGGAAGAATCGATGATTTTAAAATGGTGGAAAATAGTCGCACCCTCCGTATAAGTTAAAAAAATACATTCTTACCTTAATTTTGTCAAAAAGGTTAAAAAGGACCTTGTTTGGAAAACGACGGAAATATTACTTTATAAACATCTTATAAAAATTCAACAAGGGTATAAATAACTTTAACCCATAGTCTATAAAATAGTAATAATGATTTGAAATACATTTTTAAGAAACATGGATGTGGATGATAAAGTGGTCCCAGTAGACAATTACTTATAAACAACCTAGGATAATGAAGAGATTGTGAAATAAACCCTTACCTTGTACTTTTCCTTGGTCGATAGTAGGTTAAACTCATGTATAATGGTAAAATAATTGTTATTAAATTATAAAATAATCATATACATTAATATGATATCATATATGATCTTTTAATATTGCTTTGTTAATAATATCTTAGTATTATCGTCGTTTCGGGTGTTAACTTACTCATTTTCTTTTATGTGTTTTGTTACATAATCCATATTTGTTATGGATAGGTTGTATATTAGTAATATCCAGAATGACATCAAGTCCTTAAACATTATTTTTAATCATCAAATGATAATTAGTCTTGAATGGATACGATGGGGAATGAATCTCATCGCGTTCGTGGAGACGGTAGTCCGTACGTATACACGAGCGACAATATCATTCTTTTGATATTAAAATCATATATAATTGGATGTTATATCATATATACAAAATCATTATAACGTTATATTTATTATTTGATTCAATTACACATCATTATCATACCCATCCAAATAATAATGTTTTGAATAACAATTACACCACGACGTGGAGACGGTAAGTCGAACGTACGCACGTATGGTGACATGTCATTCAAAGGATGGATAGAATAATGAATATGGTTGTACCATATTTATAATAACATCAAATTATATATAATATACTGGATTTATTATTTTAGAATGTAAATAACAAAGAAAGAAGAAGTGGAAGAAGAAAGTAACTTGAAAGAGGGTGGTGAAAACATAACCTCTTCTTCGGGTTCTTCCTTTTGATTTGATCAAAAGGGCTCCTTAGGATGAATTCTGATAAAAATAAGGCCTCTAGGTTTAATTAAGAGAAGTTTGTAGAATATTTGATCAGGGGTTGACTGAGCCAAAAGGCATTGAATGTATGAATGTGAGAGAAGGTGGACTTCCATTTTATAAGAGGGGTGAGGGGCACCTTAGGAAAAACTTAAAATATTATTTTATAATAAATTCATATTTGGTTTATAATGGCTCAAAAGTGACTTATTTTGAGGCTAAGGTGGGTATGGGTCTAAATTTTTTTAAAAACTATATTTTAGATAGGTTTGGGTCACTATATTAACCTTATCATTTATATTTAACTCTTAGTTAAATAGTTTGACATTTACCATGTCTCTTTGACTTTTTATATTATATGGTTAATAAACATACTATAACAGTACAAGAGAACCCCAAGTGGTTAATTATTAATATATATAACCTTATCTAAGTCATGTATCCGAACATTATATTTTTAGGAATAGAATATCAATTAATAATATAATATTTGTTTTAAAAACTCTTTTATATCAATTTTGACGCTATTTGGTATTTTGTTTTTTCTAAATTTATAAATAATTATTACTTCGAACCAAATTCATATAACCAACCCTAATATGTTATATTAACCTATAAAATTATTGTAATTCATAAAAAGTTTCAAATTAAATTTATTTTGAAATTTATAATATTAATTATTTTAATATTTCATTAATTACGTAATTACTCCATCACCATTGTGTCATAAATAAATTAAATTATTTAAGGTCTAAAAATTATAAATAAAATACCTTTATGTAGGAAATATTTTTATCTTTCTAATGAATATTTATAATCTAATTTTTCTTATGTATAACCCAATATTAAAAAATATTTTAATTATTTAACTTTGATTTTATCTCTTTTAACTCTTCTTTGAATTAAATAATAATAAATGTCCTAATCTAATCCAAGTGGACAAAAGAAGTTCATATTTTATTCCTAATGTTTTTTTTGGTCGAATTATACTTATCTAATAGAATTAAGAAATGTGTTAGGGTAATAATAATATCATTTTTACCCTTAATTGCCCTATATACTTTTAACCGTGGTAAATAAAAGTAAAAAGTTGATATTCACCAAAAAAATATTTTTATGTTATTGAACCACATTTTACTCCTTGATATTAAATGTGTCTCTCGGATTTTTAAAATTCCACTCACAGAAGCAGTAAATGTAAGTTTTATGTGAATTTGCAAATTCTCCTAGGAGATGGGTAAAAGACGGTGAAAAGTTCAATAAAATTTTTATATATCTAAAATTATTATAAACTGACTCCAAAAGATTACAATGAACTTATATAGGTATTATTTATCTATTTTGACCTAAAATAAATAAAATAAAAAATTATTTAAATAAAAAATTTGGATTTAAACTATAACTCAGTGTTTTTCACTATTCATCAAAATTTGAATGTTTTTAGAAAATTACCAAAAATTCACCCTAGGATAATTTCAATATTCCGAGTCTAAAAATGAAGTCCATTTTGAAATATAAAATTTATAAAATTTCAAAAATTGGGTATTACTATTCATAATGGCTAGTTTTATTGGTTGTGGTGTGTGTTAGAACTCGAAGTTGCGTACAATGCAAGCTATTGAATTATTCAAAGGGAAGTGTACCATGGAAGCTTGGGGTGTTATATTCTCCCCTCCAAATAATTTCGTCCTCAAAATTTCTAGAATATTAATGCATAAAAAGACTCGGGTGGTTTTTCATCATAAGTTCATTAGGTTCCCATGTTGCCTCTTCCATCTTATGGTTTCTCCATAGAACTTTTACTAGACGAGTCGTCCGGTTTCTCAGCACTTGATCTCTAGTATCAAGAATCCTGATGGGATCTTCGCAATAAGATAGATCGGGTTCCAGTTCTACTTCCACATAAGTGATTACATGCATTGGGTCAGGCATGTATTTTCTCAATAGTGATACGTGGAACACATCATGAACTTTGGAGAGATTTGGCGGCATTGCCAAATGATAAGCTACAGCCCCAATTCGTTCTAGAATTTCGAAAGGTCCAATGTACCTGGGACTCAATTTACCATTCTTACCAAAATGTATAACTCCCTTCCATGGAGATAATTTCAAGAAAACATGATCTCCTACCTAAAATTCCAAATCCTTCCATCTGTTTGAGGGTGGCAGGTAGTGCTCAAACGAAGTTCAGTATCCAAGGCCTTCTGAAGACTCTTCCAGAATCATGAAGTAAAACAGGTATCAAGATCAGAAACAATCATTAGGGGCACTCCATGAAGTCTCATAACTTCATTAATATATAGTCTTGATAGACGTTCAAGTGGTAGATCTTCTCTTATATCAAGAAATTGTGCTGACTTTGTAAGATGATCAACAATGACCCATATTGCATCGTTCCTTCTAGGAGTCTTTGGTAGCCCCATGGAAAAGTCCATCGTGATATTATCCCATTTCCACTCAGGTATGGGAAGAGGTTTCATGACTCCTCCAAGCAGTTGCCTTCCATATTTCACTTGTTGACAAACCATACATCTTGACACAAAATCATCAATCTACCTCTTAATGTTGTCCCACCAAAAATGTTCCTTTAAATCTATATACATTTTGGTTCTCCCAGGGTGTATAGAGAAATTGGAACTATGAGTATCATCCAAAAATTCCCTTTTTAGATTAGGAATATCGGGAAAACAAAGTCTCTTCCCAAATTTCAAAATTCCATCTTCATACACAAAGTCATTCAATCTCACATCATTCACAGCTTTAATCTTCTTTTGAAATTATTCGTCATCAGTCTGAGAACTATTTATCCTTTCTAGTAAAGATGTTTTGGAAACCATTTGAAAAATTAACAATGTTTCACCTTCCATGGTTATTCCCATATCCAACTTTACCAGATCCATGAAAATTGGATCCCTTTCAAGTCTCATTTTGTTCAAAACTCCATGATCATTTCTGCTCAAAGCATCTGCCACCTAATTTTCCTTCCCTGAGTGGTAGTGTATCATGCAATCATAATACTTGGGTAGTTCAAGCCATCAACTTTGCCTCATGTTGAGTTCTTTCTGTGAGAAAATATACTTCAAACTCTTATGATCGGTGTATATCTCACATTTTTCACCATAGAGATAATGTCTCTATATCTTCAAAGCAAATATTACAGCAACTAACTCAAGATCTTGAGTAGGATAGTTTTGCTCATGAATTTTCAGCTGTTGTGATGCATAGGCAATAACCCTATCATTCTTCAAAATGATACAACCAAGTACTTTCTTTGAAGCGTCACTTTAAATAACAAACCCATCATTCCTCGATGGTAGAGTCAATATAGGAGCATTGACTAATCTTCTCTTCAGTTCTTCAAAATATTCTTCACACACTTTTTTTCAAATAAATTTAACCCATTTACGTGTGAGCTTTGTTAATGGGTTAGCCAATCAGGCAGAGTTGTGGACGAAACACTGATAATAACCTGCTAAATCAAAAAAACTGTGTACCTTGGTTATACTCGTTGGTGCTGGCCATTCTTGGATTTCTCTTGTCTTAGAAGGATCAAGTAAGATTCCATCCTTAGTGACAATATCGCTAAGAAAAGAAATATCCTGAAGCTAGAATTCACACTTGCTAAACTTCCCATATGATTCATGTCTTCTAAGAGTCTTCTGGATAATGCGCATGTGATTTTTATGATCTTCGTAGATTTTGGAGTATACCAATATATCATCAATAAATACCACTACAAAATCCTTCAGATATTCCTTGAAAAATCTGTTCATTAGGTCCATGAATACATAGGATGCATTAGTCAATTCAAAAGGTATTACTGTAAACTCGTAATCCCCATACCTGGTTCGAAATGCTGTCTTCGGAATGTCTTCATTGTTTAAACACAACTGATGGTATCCAGATCGAAGTTCAATCTTTGAAAAGTATTGAGCTCCATGCAGTTGGTCAAATAAATCATCAATTCAAGGTAAGGTATTACTTTTATTTATTGTTATAGCATTGATTTCCCTGTAGTCGATACATAACCTCGTAGATCCATCTTTCTTCTTAACAAAAAGGAAAGGGGCTCCCCATGGAGAAACAAAAGGGAGAATAAATACCTTATTACTCAATTCCTCTACTTGTCTATTTAGTTCAACTAATTCCACAAAGGCCATTCTATAAGAGGAATTTGATATAGGCCTTGAACCAGGAATCAAATCAATGGAAAACTCAACTTCTCGTTCTAGAGGATGTCCAGGTAAATATTCCAGAAACACATCTTTATATTCTATCACAATAGGTTCATCCTATATTTGAAAATTCGTTTCCTCACCCATAGTTATTTCATTCTCTTCCTCCCTGATAATTGAATTTAGTTGAGCTACTGGGGGTGGATCTAGATAAGAATCAAGTGGTGATGATTCTGCTCTAAAGATAAGGTGTTCTTTATCATCATCATCAAAAATTGAAACCTTCTTCTTATTAAAATAAATTTTTGCATCGTGGTCTGAAATCCAATCCATACGAAGGATTATATCAAATTCAATCATGGGTATGATGATGAGATCAGCAGATAAAGAACATTTATGTACTCTAATGGGGACTGATTCACAAAACTTTTTTGCAATGATACTTCCCTTAGGAGTTTTGACTGACAAATCCCTTGTTAAATAAAATATGAAATATCTAATTTTCATAGAAAACTAGGAAGATATGAAACAATGATATGATCTAGAATCAAATAAATCATTTTCTAAACTTTTGGAAACCATTAAATTACATGCCACCATGTCTTTCGGAGCTTCTACCTCAGCAGTAGTGATAGCATAAGCATGGCCTTGATCCCTTGGAATTTTTTTAGTTAAGTTCCCCTGACCCTTAGGACATTCTTTTGCATAATGTCCCATCTCCCTACAGTTGTTGCATTGAATATCGGTAGCTTCTTTCTTTCCCTTGCAATCACGATCTTGGTGGCGTTTTTCACCACACTTGTAACAGACTCCCATTATTTTCAAGAAACTACCGGGGTGTTTCTTCCCACATTTACTTTAGGGTGGATATTAAAATTTTTGCTTCTTCCCCTTATTTCCATTCCCATAGAGATCAGCAGATCTCTTCTTCTCTTGCTTTTCTTTAAAGTCATAAGGCTTAGAGAATTCTTTTTCTGTCTTGATAGCACATGAGACAATATCTTCATACGACGAGAAGGATTGTGAGACTAATGCTCGACGGAGAAATGGTTTTAAACCATCAAAGAAATTATCAATCTTACATCTTGGGTTACTTATATAATCTGCCACATACCTCGCTAACGTTGTAAAGTTAGCCTCATACATTATGACATTCTCATCCTCCTTTTGACTCAGACTCAGAAATTGTCTATCCATATTTGCTCGATGGTCACGAGGAAAATATTTTTCTAAGAAAATTTCTTTGAACTCCCCCCATTCCATATGTGATACTTCATCATATTCATTCATGTTTTGAATCAATGACCACCATTGATTAGCATCTCCAGTGAGGTGGTAAAATTCCATGATAACTTTTTCCCTTTCACTACTCCATAAGGCATGGAATATTTTCTATAAGGAATTAATCAATTTATTAGCTACTAGTGGATTTGTACCCCCATTTAATTATGGTATTTGTTGACTCATGAAGCGATCTAACATCGATCCTCCATGCTACGGATCAGGGTGCTCCATATGGGTAAGGTTATTATTCATAAACTGAGTGAGTTGTCTTAGGATGGTGATAATCTGGACAACACCAGTAGTATCACCAGATACATTATAATTATCTTGAGCTGGAGGGAAATCCCTACTTGGAGTGCATGCATTGATATAGTTTCCATTCCTTCCACTAGGTGCAATTTCTAAACAATGACATAAACTAGATCTGTTTATGAATCGAAATACATAATTCCAAACTTGTAAAACACTTAACATAAATTCAACAGTTTATGGATATAATCCATAATCATAAAAAAATCTTTTAGGAAGTATATACTCATAAACCCTTCATAATGGTTTGTAAATAAAATGATAATTATCCTAAGCATATCCCCCGGGAGTGTCGTAACCAAGAGTTCAGCAAGGCCCATTGTCGTGCACCATTTCCCGTTCGAGTCTAGCACAAAGAGGTGTTTTTGGGTGTTACCCCTAGATACATCTGTGTTAGATCGGCCTCTACCTGCTCATATCCAGACAGGGATGTATTTTTTGGAAAACTCACAAAATCTCTACAATACCAAAATTCTAGAAATTTCTTCTATACTAATCCTCAAAATCCATCTTAGGTCTATGTGCTCTAATCAGTGTTTATCTAAATCTAGCTCCCAAGGTTTGTACTAAAATTCCTCTGATACCAACTGTAACACCCCGACCCCAGTTACCCAGATTCGGTGCATAATTACATAACATTGGCATGATCAAAAAATAACAAGTCTCGAAAGACTGATTAGTTTAGTAGCCTTAGAATCACTAGATACATTCTTAAAGTTTACATTACAATATAAAGTGAAAAACTACAACAAAATCTTTTCTCCATAGACCACAGTCATATCCCCTCATACTATCCCTGCAGGTCATTCATAAAATAGTTCTTCACATCCTGGTAAAAATAAAACATGGAAAGGGGTGAGCTCAGATGCCCAGTAAGGATAACAATATAGTGGAAACATTCATAAATATGCATAAACATTTAAGGCAATGTATAACTAAAAAAAGCCTTTTAAACTTTAACTTCATCATAATATGGAAAAAATAAATTAAAATAATTCCATTTACTTATTCACATGGATATTCTACTAGTCAAATAATCACATGCAATATCAATAACCACTTTCATAATGATGCAATTCATAATTCCAGACTATCATAACCACATTGTCAAGGCCTTGTACCAAGACTACAAATAAGATTTTGTCAAGACCTTGTTCCAAGACACTAGTTTGTCTCATGAGACCTACCGATGCATCGAGGAGCTATAGCAGGATCCACCCGTCACTTATTAATTCCAATGCATTCCTCATATGAATAGGTTTAAACATAACATAAACATTCATATTAGAACTAGCATACAAAATGTCAATACTTTCTCCATAAACCATGAATGGTATAAAAATAACACATCCACAGTTAAACATATCACAAAAACATCAATACAATATATAAGTTTTGTATCATAATAAATCAACTTCAAATAAGCTTAAAATTCATCAAAGGATATTGACATAGATGAAATCAAAACTATTTGAGTGAAATATATTTTTTTT
Source organism: Viscum album (assembly GCA_963277665.1). Lineage (NCBI taxonomy): Eukaryota > Viridiplantae > Streptophyta > Magnoliopsida > Santalales > Viscaceae > Viscum > Viscum album. The sequence goes on along the minus strand of OY728138.1, from coordinate 1,880,406,640 downwards.
AAATCATTTAAAAGTCACATAATTATAAAATAAAACATTTACTTTGAAAATATTCTTATAATCTTGTAAGGTAAGCTTCAACGATTTTATAATGGTGGAAAATATCTGCACCCGCTATATAAGTTAAAAAAAATACATTCTTACCTTAATTTTGTCGAAAAGGTTAAAAAGGACCTTATTTGAAAACGATGGAAAGATTCCTTTATAAAAATTTTATATAAAGTCAACATGGGTATAAATGACATTATCCCATAGTATATAAAATATAAAGAATTATTTGAAATAAATTTTTAAGAAACATGGATGTGGATGATAAAGAGGTCCTAGTAAATAATTAATTATAAACAACCTCAGATAATGAAGAGATTGTGAAATAAACCCTTACCTTGTACTTTTCCTGGGTCGAGGGTAGGTTAACCTCTTGTATAATGGTGAAATAATTGTTATTAAATTATACAAGAATCATATACATTAATATGATATCATATATGATCTTTTAACATTACTTTGTTAATAATATCTTAGTATTATCATCGTTTCGGGTGTTAACTTACTCCTTTTCTTTTATATGTTTTGTTACATAACCCTTGTTTTTTATGGATAGATTTTATATTATTCATGTCCAGAATGATATCAAGTCCTTAAACATTATTTTTAATCATCAAATGAGAATTATTCTTGAATGGATATGATGGGTAATGAATCTCATCGCGTTCGTGGAGACGGTAGTCCGTACGTACGCACGAGCGACAATATCATTCTTCTTATATTAAAATCGAATATAATTGGATGTTATATTATATATACATAATCATTATAATGTTATATTTATTATTTACTTCAATTACACATCATTATCATACCCATCCAAATAATAATATTTTGAATAACAATTACACCACGACCTGGAGACGGTAAGTCGTACGTACGCGCGTATGGTGACATGTCATTCAAAGGATGGATAGAATACTAAATATGGTTGTACCATATTTATAAAAAAGTCACATTATATATAAGATATTGGAGTTATTATTTTAGAATTTAAATAACAAAGAAATAAGAAGTGGAAGAAGAAAGGAACTTGAAAGAGGGTGGTGAAAACATTACCTCTTCTTCGGGTTCTTCCTTTTTATTTGATCAAAAGGGCTCCTTAAGTTGGATTTCTGATCAAACTAAGGCCTATAGGTTGAATTTAGGTAAGTTTATAGAAAATTTGTTCATGGGTTGGCCGAGGAAAAAGGCTTTTAATGTATGAATGTGAGAGTAGGGGGAGTTCCCTTTTATAAGAGGGGTGAGGGGCACCTTAGGAAAAACTTAAAATATTATTTTATAATAAATTCATATTCGGTTTATAATAGCTCCAAAGTGACTTATTTAGATAATAATATGGTTATGGGTCTAAATCCTTTCAAACAATAGATTTTATACAAGTTTGGGTCACTATATTAACCTTATCATTTAAATTTTACTCTTAGTTAAATAGTTTGACATTTACCATGTCTCTTTGTATTTTTATATTATATGGTTAATAAACATACTATAACAATACAAGAGAACCCAAATTGGTTCATTATTAATATATATAACCTTATCTAAGTAATTTGGCCGAACCTTAACGAATAGAATAACAATTAATAATATAATATTTGTTTTAAAAAATCTTTTATGTCAATTTTGACCCTATTTGGTATTTTGTTTTTTCTAAATTTATAACAGCATTATTACTTCAAACACAATTCATCTAACCAACCCTAATATGTTATATTAAACTATAAAATTATTGGAATTCATAAAAAGTCTCAAATTACATTTATTTTGACATTTATAATATCAATTATTTTAATATTTCATTAATTAGGTAATTACTGCATCACCATTGTGTCATAAATAAATTAAATTATTTAATGTCTAAAATTTATAAATAAAATACTATCATGTAGGAAATTTTTTTATATTTCTAATGAATATTTATAATCTAATTTATCTTATTTATAACCCTATATTAAAAAATGTTTAATTTATTTAACTTTGATTTTATCTCTTTTAACTCATCTTTGAATTAAAAAATAATAAATGTCCTAATCTAATCCAAGTGGACCAATAAGGCTCATATTTTATTCCTAAGGTTGTTTTGGGTCTAATTATACATATCCAATAGAATTAGGACATGTGTTAGGGTAATAATAATATCATTTTTACCCTTAATTACCCTATTTACTTTTAACCGTGGTAAATAAAAGTAAAAAGTTACTATTCACCAAAAATTATTTTTATCTTATTGAACCACATTTTACTCCTCTATATTAACTGTGTCTCTGGTATTTTTGAAATTCCACTCACAGAAGCTGTAAAATTATGTTTTATGTGAATTTGCAAATTCTCCTTGGAGATGGGTAAAAGACGCTGAAAAGTTCAATAAAATTTTTATATATATAAAATTATTATAAATTGACTCTGAGGGATTACATTGAACTTATATAGGTATTATGTATCTATTTTGACCTAAAATAAATAAAATAAATAATTGTGTAAATCAAAAAAAATTCATTTTAAACTATAACTCAGTGTTTTTTTCACTATTCATCAAAAATTGAACGTTTTCAAAAAACTACCAAAAATTCACCCTAAGATAATTTTTATATTCCTAATCTAAAAAAGAAGTCCATTTTGAAAGATAAAATTTATAAAATTTTAAAAAGTGGGTATTACTATTCATAACATCTAGTTTGATTGGTTGTGGTGCGTGTTAGAACTCAAAGTTGCATACAATGAAAGCTATTGAATTATTCAAAGGGAAGCGTACCATGGAAGCTTGGGGTGTTACAAAATCGGTAAGTTCCCTTAAATCGTGGTTTCTTATCGGGAATAATTAAAAAGGAATCCTTTTTAAAACAGGTATTTCCCCACAAAATAAGGATGATATAATCTAGATAAATGATTTTAAAAAATATAAAAAAATAGTGGAATTAAATAAAAATAAATAATAATTACTTTGGGTTAAATATAGAGATTGAGTAACTGAAACGAAAAATTGAGGTTCGGAAAGAATCCATTTCCTTATGTTTGAAAGTGTTATACACTTGATCTTAATGTCCTGGCTAATAAAATTAAATCCATTAATTAATTAATTCATTACAATTTATACATGTATTATGTTTATTATAATTTTATTAAGTTTATTTATGGCCCTTTCAATGAGTTATAAGATACAATTTCATTGTTTGAGAGTGTTCATTTCCTTGGTTGTCATGATCGGTTACCTGTATATATGTATGGAAAATCAAGAAAAATGAGAATATTTTTATACAATTGAAATTATATTTTATTAATGAAAATAAAAAAATATTAAATGGTTATATATATTTTTTGATAATTTGAGTTTAGGATGAATCATTAGATAAGATGTTAGTGGTAATCATTTAGATTATTTTGGTGGTTTTCGATCATCACAAACTATTTTTGTTTTATTAATTAATATCAAGTATATAAAATGGTTATATAAAATTAAATAGAATTTAATACACATATTATAATCTTTTTTAACCATAAAAATTGTCTATTATTAGTCTTTAAGTATGGAAGGTAAATTTGAAAACTTTTTTGCCCTTGAATTTGATTAATTAACATATCACCAACAATGTTTTCTTCTTTAGTACAAAAGGAGAGGGAAAATAAATGATGTTGGTTTCTTCCATTAGAATAATAAAATTAAATTATATGTAAGTTACAAGATTTATCATTCCATTTATATGACGAGAGTTGAGGATATAATAAAAAAAGAAAATAACTAGAAAAGAAATTAAAAGAAAAGATAGATGATTTTTTCTCTAGAATCCTTCTTCTTAAGAACCTCCTTAAAAATATTGGTTTTAGTATTTTGTTGAGACCAAAGGATCCTAGACATGGGGGAGGATCATGGAAATAGTATTTGGTAGAATTTTGGAAATCCTCAAAGCTTTAGATGTGTGAGTATAAGAGGTGGTGAGGGGTGGTATTTATTAGGGAGGAGAGGGGTGTTTTCTAATTATTTTATTCATAAGTTTATTATTTTACTCAAGACAAGAAATAGGGAGGATTATTTTGACTAAATATCATAATTATTCCATGTTATTTATAACCAATGGTCACTTAAAAACATCCATGACTCAATAATAACACAAAAAATCATTTATTTACTTATACTATAAATTACTGCATTTCACTATTCACTAAAAATTCGACTATTTTAGATAAATACCTAAAATTAACCTTAACCATTTTTCAACATGTATAATTTATAAATGGACTCCATTTTATGAAAAATAATATAAATATGAGATATATAATTTTTAATTAAAATCACCATTTATTTGGAAAATACCAATTTAAATATGATAAAATATTTTATAAAACTTAGAAAATATAATAAACATCTCATAAAATTATCTTATAATCATCATATTACAAAATATTAATTTATGAATACATTTAATGAAAATAAATTTTATTTTAAATCATTATATTATTTATAAAATTAAAAATAAACATTTATGTTTTATAAAAATATCAACACTTAAATAATAATTTCTAAAACGTTTATTAACTTATAATATGATATGATTATATCATTATTTCATTTATAAGATACTTAAATTTTATTGATACATTCATGGATGAGGTTACTATTCTATTCATTTGTTTACTAGTTATAGGGGTCACATTACTATTTCAAAGGTCATGTTACGATTTCATCGGTATAGATTCCTTAACTTCTAGAAATAACTCTTATTTAGATAATTATTTATTTATAAAGTTTGTTTTGTGTTATCTAAGTGACTTTTTGTGGTTTATAATAGATTACATAATTATAAAAGATAATTTCTATTGATAAAATTTTGGGATTTTACACTAACCCTCTCTAATTTCATGCATATAGTCCTGAGAGGATGATCACTACACCATAAAATAGAACCTCTATTGAAGAAAGAACTAATATTCAGTTTATTAATGTTATTCATTTACTATAACCCTGCTCTATTGATTATTGTTCTTATAAACCTATGTTCCCCATACATAATCAGGGAGTTAGAGGTAGAGCCCACATAATATGAGGGAATAAGGGAAACACAATCATTCCCTACCCTAATATCTTTGCTACATTCTATCTAGATCTATATATGTGGCTAAGACATATAGGAAAGCACTATATAAATCCTATCATGATCATGGAGGCACCCCACCATCATTCAAGATTCATCCAATTCCAATTATTTTTTATGTTTGTCTTAGAATTTTACAACTATATAGTAATACTAAATAAGTGGGTTTACTAGGTCTATGTAATATATCATTGATAAGTATGCATTTAAATACTAGTCAAAATCATTTTTCATCTACCTCAAAAACATCATCTCCCAAGGAACGTGCTAAGGAGTTGCCTCAATCCCGTTATGGGAACCACAAACCTCCAGCTAAAAAATATAACATCTTGAAGTAGTTGAAATCATTGTGGAAAATTTCTCAATCCTAGAAGCCCATAATTTATCAAAGGAGCATTGAGAATGACTTGTGGATGCCATGTTGAATCCTCAATAGTTTTAATCTGAGTTTGTTTCCAATAAATTGTATCATAAAAAGATATATCCCATTAAATTTATTGTAATCATCTCTATCATAGAGAAGGATAGGGAAACTGTTATATTGGGGAACCTCAAACCCTTGTATATATTTGTAAAAATGGATAGCATTTACATCTATTAAGCTTTAATTAACAATTGCTCGGGAATCAACCATGTTCAATTATGGATGCTTCATCAGTTGGGTTTTATAAAAGAAGATTTATATCCCTATACTTTAACACATTAGGGTTATCAAAAGATTGATAAAAACCTCTTGGAGAAATCTAGCTCAAAGACCAATTTGGAAACCTCATTTATTATTCTAAATTCATGGTTTTTTATAGGATACAACTTTCAATGTCTTTTTAGGTAGACTGTGGTTTCATCAGCATGTTTTCATTCACTCGCCAAACCATAAGTGTTTCAAATACCATTTTGATCAAAAAAAAGGAAAATTGGTAAATGATAGGGGAATATTAGAATCATATGAGTTTCAATACAATTACATAGATCGATACTAGAGAGAAGTAAAACAACCCATAATTGATGATGTCACTTGGGTTAATAATCCCACAGTGTTTGGAAATATCCATGGCAGCCCCATTTAAATATCTAGACAATGAATATTTAAATAACATCAATTAAATCAAAGGAAAAAGTCTAAATTTGGGTATTTATTCATCAACACTCATGATATTATTCAAAACAACCAAACTCAATAACATGGGTGAAGTGTCAGGTATCCTAAAAAAGTGAAATTCTTTCTATGAAAATGCCCCCACTTTGTCCCTAGAGTCTCAAAAGACCCATGTTCCATTGGCTAAATTAGAACAGATTCCTAAATCCCTAATATTTATTGATAACTCTCTTACTTTATCTTCAAATGGTTGGGATGTTCATGCCTAATCTTCACCTAATGAAATTAAGGGGTGGGATAAATAGAGTCAACTCAGGATCTCACTAATGATGTCACTATAATAGTAACGCCCTTACAATCTAGGGAAGACTCCTCAACATCTATGGAGAGAAGAAATTACATCTCTCTATCCTCTCTTAGCTTCAAATATTCCCCTTAATCCCCAATTTCTCCTAATATTTATGCAGAGAGAGAAGAATAATAGGATCTCACAGATGCCCCTCCAGCATTTGAGGACGGTGTCTCCCCCACTATTAATAAGCCCTGGAAAATGAATTTGGGCTCATAGAAAGATATATGACCCACATTGTTTAGGGAAACCATGAATTATGATGAAAAATATGTATATACCTCTTTTAAAAAGTCTAATAAATATGTATTCACATGTAAATATACATAAATATTGGGCCTCAACCTCGATGTAGCCACCGACCACTTAGGATAGGAAAAGGATCCCCACTGTATAAATCAGGTAGGTAGAATAATACACACAAATCACACTCATAAGTTTGAATTATAAGCTCATAATATTATCAAAGATAACATCATTTTTGAGGTTCAATAACTAAAGTGTATTTCCAATATCATCCTAACAAAAAAGAATAATGTTCTGATCAGACCTTGCATTGACTTCTAATATTTCAACCAGCAATCTCCAAAAGATGATTTCACAATCCTAATTATGTAAATTCTAATCAATGTAACAACTGGATATCAAGACCTTTAATTTATGGATGTGAATTAAATATACAGCCAAATATGGATGACTCTTGAAGATAAAGAATTAATTGATTTAAGATAATCACAATGAATATATTATAATTAAGTAATTTGTTTCAGTTTAAATAATAATAGTGCCACATATCACTGTGACATGCACCATATTTTAAAACCCTTCTTAGGGAGGACCATTTAATATTACATTGACAATCTAGTGAAAAAATCTAAACAGCATTTTAATCATATTTCCAAAAATAAAATTGTGTTCAACAAGTAATGGTAGCATACCTTGAAGATGAACCCCTTGAAATGTACTTTTATGGTTTCCTTAAGAAATTTTCTCAGCTTCATGGTATGTCATCATGAAACTGAGGTTAATTCTGAGAAAACCAATACTATCCTTAACATGTCACCACCTCAAAACCCCAAAGAGTTGAGAGGAATTTTGGGATTCATTTTGTACATCAGATTCTTCATAACAACCCTTTTAGGTAAGTGTCTAACTCTCACAAAATTAATGAACAAGTGAGACACCTACTGATGGACTAAATATTATTAGGAACCTTTTGAAAGTCTGAAGTAATACCTTATTATCCCATCGATATTGATTCAATATATTGAAGTAAAACCACTCATTTTTTATGTGAAATCCTTGAAACAATCACCAAGTTCCTTTATTTTATAGAATAATGGACTAGATAATTATAATAGTCTCTATTAACTCAGTAGAACAATGTTTAGTACTGAGACTCAATATTAAGATATCGAGAATAAAGTTTTTGTGTTAATTTTCCTAATATAGAAATTGAGAAACTACCTACAACACCATAAGGCCACCTAATCTCTTATAATGAACCACTCAAATATATAATTAAACATACATTGTTGAATGGATTATTGGCATGGTGGGTGTTCATATTATAGTAGTTTAACATTCTATTTATACCAAAATAAATAAACAAACAAATACACATTGTTAGATTTTTTGGAAACACATCCTTAAAAGGAAAACGCACCATTGAACTCTGAGTTACCTGATGAACAAGGGTTTTCAGTTCAAGACTTCCCCCAGACATGGGAGAGGTTCTATGATCGTGGTACTAAAATACAAGTAGGTAAAATAATGAAAGACCCTAAACTTAATAACGTTGGTTTAAGAATCATCATCACCTCTCTAGCCATGGTATTTTATACCTATTCCATCTTGTTCTCATAAGGTAGAACCAATAATGAGATAGAATGTTAGGGACTCATTTTAGGCTTGGAGTTTTCACCGTAAATACCAATAACCCACCTACAAGTTAAATGTGACTTAAACTTGGAAATCAAGTAGATTGAGTGTGAGCATTCTATCAAAAATAAAGAAATTATTCCCTTACTTGACTATATGCAAGGGTTGTAGGTAGAACTTCTATTATATAAAACACTAACCTATATCTATTGTTCATATAATTCCTAGGTATATGCATTATTTAACACAGAAACAACCCTAGAAAATCCAAGATGGGAAAAATAATCATTAGTATTTGACATCATAGGGTGGTGTCACCATTTATCGGTACTAATTTGAAAGAGATCAATTAGATTAATTCCACCCATGAAAAATATGATTTTTTGAATTGATGTATATCCCACCTATTATACTATCTCTTTAATGGGATTTTTCCATTGGATTGAGAAAGAAAATAGAAAATGTAATGATAGGAAGAAAAATTTACACATTTGGATTTTATAAATTCAATGAAAATCCTCAATAAGTGATTCTTTGATAGAGTTCTCAAATTAATTTGAAGAGGGTAAACTCTAACTATCGTATATAAAGTTCATTCAAGTGAATGTGGTGCTCATTGGTTAGGGACCAACCATTACCATCATATTAGGAGGCTTGGTTATTTTTGGTTGACAATGGTGTAGGATTGTAAATTGGTCATTAAGAGAATCTTTTCTTTTCAGATACATTCAAACTTCATTCCTCAACTACTAGAATTTTTACACCCCACCAAATATTCATATTCATTTTTCATCTAGGGGATAAATATCATGGGGCCATATCCCCAAGAAACAGTAATATAGTTCAAGTAAATCCATACATACAGTAACCTCTTCTCCAAGTGGGATAAGTTTATACCACTTAAAGATGTTGGAGTAAATAAAATCATTAGTTTTTTTATGATAAATAGTATTATCATATTTTTTGTCCCTAATAAAATATTGATAGATAACAAGACCAACTTCAACTCCTTTGAGCTAAAAATGTTGTATTTGCAGTATGGTATTTAGTCTAACCACTCATCCCACTACCATACAGTGGAAAATAGATAGATATATTCATTCACCAAAACCCTATCAAATATACTCCAGAAGATGGTAGATTGATATAATAAGTATTATACTAACAAAACTCTACATGCTTTGTGGGTTTATCATAGAATATCTAATATGGAAACAAAAGCGACCTCATATTCTCTTGTATACATGGAAAAACCAGTTCTACCCATTATGGTCTAATTACCTTTACTATTAATTACCATTCTGAGCAGTTATATAGATGAACAATATCATAAGTGATTTAATGGGTTGGAATGGATCTATGTGAAAAAAATTTATACTCTACACAACTTGGAGGTTCACAAAAACTTGGTAGATTAAGTTTTCAACAAAAAGGTTCACCTATGTTTATTCCTCCAAGGAAAATTGGTATTTTATCTTTATGTATCAATGATACCTTGGAATAAACCTCCCAAAAATGAACCAAAATGGTAAGGAACTTATGTTATACACAAGGTATACACTAATAGATCCTATTCCTTGATCATAATGAATAGGGTACAAAACACCCCTACCAATGTCGGGTTTCATAATTATTACTTTTCATAATATATATCACAAATCTTATTTCCTCGCAACATGATATTAAACTCAATGGCTGGCATCCTAGCCATACAATGTTAAATGGTACGGTATTATAGTCTTGGATTCATGAATTTAAAATACACAATGAGAATATTAGTCATATAAAATTAAAATATATGACAATATAGTATAAGATTCATGATGTTAAGCTTCTAATTTCATATCTTATTCATGTGATATAAAACTACAGGACAATTCCCTTAGCATATTATGTTAAACTGCATAGTTATGGTCCTTGTTTCATATCATTGAACTATGAAGTGGAATTTCATACCATAAAATAGTAAAATTTATTAGGATAGATCACAATCATCTAGTCATGGAAATATCAAGTATAAATGATTCCATTATGATTTTTAAACATCTTCATTTCATAAACTACACTTCCTTCCTTGGGAAACTCGGATCACTACAAACCTTCCTTGTTTATCAGTGATAAGAGAATCCAAATCCAAAAAATACTTCTATTTTGACTATAAAAACTATTCCCCTGACTTGGATATTTATATGAACCCCTTACATAGCCTATTAACTAGATAAATCTATATCCTAAGAGAAAATTTCCTAATCTCCATACACTCTGATATCAATTCAATAGAATTCCCCTTTCAAATATAGTCTATGGTCATTCCTTTCATACCATTCCCATGAAACTACTTCATATCTAAGAGCTCCATGTCATGATTTATAATATCTACCCAATTTTCTAGATAGATGTTTGATAATTATTGTCCTATAATCCCTAATTTGAAACATTACTCCAATTACATTAGTCTAAGAACCGTGACCTTAAACTTTGTCTAAACATATGTGAGATTGGTTCAAAACGAAATCATCCTTCTCTGAATATATTTTCCATACATAGTGAATTAATTATTAAGGGGCATGAATTATTCTTGAATATTCGTGTTCTCTATAAACGCACTTTATATTTGAGATGTTTTATTCAACATTAACTATTTCCTTGAGTCAATATATTCCTGTTAGAATCCCTCAAACTTATTTGATCAGAAGTAATGGTTATCTCTTTTATAGAAAAATTGGTAATAGGGATTGAATGATCTAAAGATACCATACTGAGATTTGATAGTGAATAAAATATCTTTACCTTGGGCCTATGAAGTAACCATAAGAGGGTGCTTTCATCCTATAATAAAGGTCTACCAGAACCCTATGTGTTACCCCTTGATTGAGTATGGTAATGACCAACCTACTCTAACCAATATTCTTTGAATAAGCATGGAACTAGATATCCTCTATTACTAATGGCTATTCTACTCACATTGGTCACTATTTTTAATTTACCCATACATTCATAAGTCATGATTTACCAATTCAATAATCCAACTATTCAAGTAGATTCAACATCCTTGGTGTTAGACACTAGTGTATTGTACCCACTTTTTGGATAGGATCCATTGGTCAAATCTCTATAAAATTAAACTCAAGAAACAATTATTCAAATATATATAACCTTAAAGTTGATCTAACATTGGTCAAGGATATATGACCTTAACTATAAAAATCATTAGTCAAATATACACAAAATTAAACTTAATATATATTGGTCTGACTAAAATGACCTCAAACTACCTAAGGATTGATACATATAACTCAACAGAATGAAAAAACCTCAAATGGAATTCTAGAAAATAATCAAGTCTTTACTCACGAAATAGGAATTTTTCATGGTTTAGTAAAAAACGAGCACTTGAAATTAATAAACAGCACAAATTGTTTTAAGACCAAACATGCAAAGGGAGCCCAATGAAAAATATAAGTATTTACTTATAAGTATTATGTATATTTGACTTAGAAAATTGTTATATAAATTATAGAAAAGACACAAAGCTTGTGGATCCCACCACATAAAAATAGTCAAGTTATGCTCTCTAGGTCCCCTAAACTAATAAAAATTTAGAGAAACATTTTATTCCTAACATATTGGTTAAAATAATTCCATAAAATCTTACAAAAGTATGATATGATTTTATCTATTATAATGGACTAATTCTAATGTTATAGTGATAGAACATTATCCATATACCCTCCATGATCCATTCCCAAATGAATATTATTTTTACTCAAGTATTCAAGAAATATATTCAATTTCATTATTTGGACTTTAGTGGTGAAATGATCTAGGATGTATTGATATTAATTTTAAAATAATTTTACGTTATTTTGAACGATAAATCAAATTGTAATATGAATATGGTAAATTAGGTATCATTTATTAATCAAAAGAATGAGAGGAATATCCACATGTTGGAGTCTCTCTATGTTGTAAGTACTTTATTGCAGGAGATACTCTGTAGATGCTTAAATATCACAATAATATTGATGGGGTCCCTATAATAATGCATCAAAATTCAACTATCCATGGATGATTGATTTCTTCAAAGGCTGGAAGGCTCTCCACCTCAGCAATTTTCTTCTTAATCTCAACCCTTTTGTCCTTAGTGAGTCTTTGATTCTCTATTAGATAAACCATATCACTATAATGATCCTATTGGATATTTCTATTTAGGAATCCTCTTCATCAATAAGCAGAATTTTCCCTAATTCCATAGCTATATAATGTGATGCTTATTAATGTTTTTTAGCCCAAAGTTTAACAGATTTTTCCATAGTTCTACTTGATGAAGGCATCCCTCAGTTACTCATCCTTAATCCTAAACCCAAATAATGTTCTTTACAATGGCATAGAGGTTTCTATAATAGAACCACCCACTAACTAAGAGTAATAAGTACCATCGAAGTTGATGCATATGTGAAAGAAGCTCGTTCCTAGGGGTATTGGAGATCATCTTCCATAGTGGGGACCTCTATTAGTAATAGTAATAGTATAAAAAGAATGTAAGAAATATATTACATATCAGTAATTATGAATTTCGGTAGAATTATAGACACTCAACCTTAATGATAATTGTATTAAATTTTGTAGTTTTTGTCAGCCTAATAGACAAAACTACCTCAGCACGTCCTATATAAAGTTCCCCTTTGTCGACGGTGAGAGTGGCATCAACCAATGATGTAACCCCATATGAAAGAACCAGTGGGGAACATTAATCTTCCATTGTAACCTAGTCACCTATCAAAAATTAATTTCCCTCTATGTTAGTAATCCCCTAGACAAGTTAAATAGAAACCTATCATAGGGATGATCCACCTATATGATATATAGGGTCGGCCTCTGGCCTCTCTAACTCCCAATTAGCCTCTCCATGATTTTTTGGTTGGATGGGGGTATCAAAGGCTATAAAGTTTCCATACATAGTTTTCAAGGGCTCTTTGAACCTAAGATACACTAACAATGTCCCCTATGTTGACGTCCTTATTTATGATTGTTTCGTGGGTTTTCCTCCTCGAAACGCCCAACGGCTCTGTATCCAATGATGGACGGACCTGCTTTCCAAAGGCAAGCGTTTGTCGGATGGTCTGACCAGTGACGCTTAAGAACTCACATTGGTCGAGAGGATGGGAAGTCGGGCTCATCGCACCCTTTTTGGTGGAATTATTGCCTATTCCGGGACTCTCTTATAGATTTAAGAAGTATTCATATGTTTGCGAATCTTTGGTTTATACCCAAACATAGTATCCACGAATTTAACCCTAGTGGGAAATGGTCAGCTGAACGTAGGGGTTCAGAATCATTTATGCCTAAGGTTTACCATCCCTCATTGGATTAATGACCCCAACGAGTCTGGAATCATTGAGACGGTACTAGGAGCATCTCGGTGAACAGATGTGAAGATAGTCGGATCGACCGGTTATTGGGCTTGAACCTCAGGGAGGCTTCCTATGTACCCTTCCTAGGGGACAGGGATCAAATTCCGCATAGTTTTAATGGAGAGCGTCAGAGAACCGATGTGAAGGTGGACCTGGGGTTTTGTTGGTGATTGGGCTTAAACCTCATGGAGGCTTCCTATGTATCCTTGTGGTAGGGAATCAAAGTCCTCGTAGTTCTCATCAGCTTGGGACTTACACTCTGACGCAGCCCGGAATGATGGATTGGGGATTACACTCTGAGGAGGCCCATAGGGTGTATTAGGTCTTACACTCTGAGGAGGCCCATGAAGGAGTCACGGGGGATCATGCCGGATTGGAGGGATTCTATCTGGCTCAGGGAACATGAACTCTGATGGTTTTGGTGCCCTTCGCGTATGGAAGTGTTACGCGGCTAGAGGGGTCATCCGTGAACCAGGGTTGTGCGCGGACTAAGAGGTCATCCACGAACCAGGAGGGTCCGCGGACTGATTGGCATCCCACGAACAAAGGTGGTTCGTGGTCTGGAAAGCATCCTATGAACCAGGGTGGTTCGCGGCTTTGGGTTCGGCCTGCATACCAGGAGGGTAAGCGGAGGTTTCCACACGAGCAGCGGCAGGCAAGGGCGGCGCCGATCGGGGGTTCGTCGGTTGAGGCTTCGCCTGCGTAGGAGGGTACTATGCGGTGCGACAGATCAGAAAAGAGGTATATACACCCTAGTCTACGGGGAGTGCATCCGCGGAGGGTCCATGGTTCGCGGTATTCTCTTTTTATGTTATTTTGAGTTCGCGGTTCACCAGATTATTATGCGTTTTCGGTTCATTATTATTTCGTTCCCAGGTTTATACCTGCTCTGGTTCACGAACTGGAACTTTGTTGTTTGAAAAATCCGATGCCTTCCTTCGAAATCCTTCCACCCGAGTCTGATCGCTTTTCTCTTCTTCCACCTTTGAATCATCTGAATCAGAATTTTCGAATTCCTCTTCCAATCCTTCTCGATCTCCTTTTATAGAGTGGGGAAAGATGTGTATCTACGGTCACGTGGCACCTTTTTTGGAGGCCCATGACTGAATACCCGGTTTACAGTTGAGTTGGTCAATCCATAATTCACAGAGGGTATTGAACGCTTCTCCCCCCCCCCCCTCCGCCCGCGAACCGAACTCAGGGAGTGCTTTGCGGCCGCGGAGGGTTCCGCCTCCATTCTGCGAATGACAACAGATGTGTCTTGAACCAGTCGACGTGGTCCGCGGTTGGGGCGGTTAATGACGGTGAGCCGGATCGGCGCCCATCCTACCTCGTGACCGCGAAGGATCACCACCTCCATTTCGCGAACAACGATGTTTCGCGGAGGGGGGTTCTTCTCGTGGCCTGACCACGTCGCGTTCTCATGGGACCGGTCCGTGGAACGGTCCAGCTTGTGTCCCTTGTTTGAATTTTCTCCATTCTTTTCCCCAATTATTTTGGGGGATTTGGGTAGAATCTCCTTTGAGGATTTTTTTTCAGGACCCTAAAAATGCCCCCCATCAGAAAGGGGTCTGATCGGAACGAAGAGGAGGCCATTCCAATGCAAAGTGGTCCTGAAACTGAGATGGTTTGCGGTAGGGCAGTGGAACCAGTAGGGGACCATTCCTATAAATACGGGGGGCCCTTCATTTGTCCTTTACCAAATTACTCATGAAATCAAAGCTCCCTCTACTCTGCGAGCTGGTTCCTTTGCGAAGTACTTCGTCCGCGAACCGGCTACAACTTCCGTGAACCATTCCACCTTTGCGGTCGCCTTCACCCACGAAAACATTCCCCAATCATGAACCATTACTCTTAATTAATTAAAAATTAAGTCATGATGGACTGTGGAGGAACTTGCTTCACGGTTTTGGTGCTCTGCGGTTTTGATTCTCTACGGTTTCGATGCTCCGTGGACTAAAATCCCTTGAACATTTAAAGTTTCAAAGTCTTCCGAACTTAACCACTTAAAAATCGGGATTGAAATTCCGCTGAGCAACTTGGCTTGCGGTTTCCTGGCCAACGCTCCACGGGCCAGGGTTTCACGGACTGATTTCGCGTTAACGGGATGATGTCATCTGGAACCATCCTCCTAGGACTCCTTGTGGACTTTGCTTATCAAGGCTCCTTAACTGATCATCAACTATATGCCATATATCTGGTATTTTTGTCTAGGTTTTTTTATTTTGGACTAACCGATTGTTGGCTCTTGTTGTGTAGGGAGAAAACATGGTTCCCCCTCGTTCTCCATCGAGGCCTGCTGCAGAGATTCTCCCAATTACTTCCGGGAGACATTTATCTATGATTCACAAAGCGGAGAACATCCAAGAGGACCCTAGTCAGTCCATCATTCCTGATGATGGTGACTCGAAAGATTTTCTCCCTCTTAAACTCCTAGATTATCCACTATCAAATTGAATTCCTCTTCATGGATTCGGTCTTCAAGACGATGTCCATATTCCCCCCGCTTTCTCAGGTCTTCCTTCTCCATTCTTGGAAACATCATCCAAGTGTATTCAGGCGACCCTTATCCAATCGGGGGAGATGGTATCTGACTCTGACAAGAAAGACGCCTTCATTTTTACGGGCTCTTTTTGGACCCAAAGTGATTAACACGCCTAAAACTTTTCTTGGGAATCTATCTTCAAGAGTTACCCTTCTATTATCAACCTCTCTCGAGTAGATCCTGATGCGGGGTGGATTCTTAGGTGGGATCTTCGATCTGGCGGACTCTTCTCAAATGACTGGGACTGGGCTTTCTGGGTCCATCATCACTGTCGGGAGTTTCCTAAATCACTAGAAGCAGTCAATTTATACTCCCTAGTGTGGGCCTCCCAATTTTCCATTTACCCACCATCCTTGGTCCTTCCATACCCACTCAGTCGCTGGTGTTCAAGCACCAATACTTTCCACATTTCCCATGGTGAAGTTGGTATCAGTATGTGGGATATCCATCAATTGGGAGGACTCCCGATTTTCGGTGAATTGTATGAAGAATTTCTGCCTACTCTTGACAGATGGGATGACGTCGAACAGGTTCCTTTATTGGAAAGGGATTTATTGGTAATGGCGGAGCAGTCACTGGGTCAAGCGTTGCGTGACCGCTCTCTTATTCCCTATAGTACCCAGATAGGGTTATTCTTGAACACCACTGGCCCTATGACGAAGATCAAGCACCCCAAGAATCATCCTTCTCAGCAGTCACGAACATCCCTAGGTTCCTACTGGGCGGTTTTGGAGGCAGGCGACAACCTCTCGTGGGGTTACGAGGTGCGCCTCGATGTGCCGCTTATGCTCCGGCTGGCAGGCTTGTTTGATATGTTCCTGAGCGGGTTGCTATTCCCTTCCCGGGATAGTAATCCTGGCATCAGGGCTTGCACCTTGATGATGGAAATTGAGCTGGCAGAGGGTCGCCTGGTGAATTTAGTCGTTCCCATACTGGCCCGTATTTATAAACTGTTGAGTCATATGCAGAAGGGTGGGTCACCCTTCCATCTGAGTGGGCCATTTCAATTTTTTTATGGCTGGGTAGCGGATCATTTTCGCTGTTATGAGTATCATCACAACACGGTCATCCCGCTTCCTACTTTTCGGCCTACCCTGCTTGATATAGCTATAGTTCGCCTGAAATCCCTCATCCCTGGTGAAGTCCTCGAAATTCTGAGTAACTTTTCCTAGTTTTCTTTCACTCCCTACCCCACCCCTTCTGGCGTCTTAGTTGACAACCATCGGGGGATCCTGGAGGAGCTCTCTTACATGATCTCTCTACGGGTCGTATTTCTGTCCGCACGGATCGGCGGGGTTTCTCTATGCGAGCTATATATCCCGTATCGTTTTTCTCGCCAGTTTGGGTGCATGCAAGTCCAAGTTTCCCTTCTCCCTCCTCAGACTCGAGGGCTACACCCGGCCACACTTCGTCAATGGTGGCTGATGCTGATACGGGAGGGATCTGACGCGAGCATTCCCCTGCCTGTCATGGAGGTGGCTGTCGGCCTTTCCGTGAAATATGCAAAGGCGTGGGAAAAATACTATCCTGATGGGATCCTATGGAAGGTCGTCTGGAAGGTTCCCAAATCTGGAGGATCTGCGGTTGTTGCATCCATGGCTTCTTCCTCATCAGCTCTGAGGGAGGATCGACTGATGGCTCACCGATCAAAGCAGCTCAGGGGATTTTCCTCTCCCAGTCCTGCGGTGGCCGAAGTTCAGGTGGGTTCATCCTTCTTGGATGTGGATGAGGATGACCTTGTGATTCCGGGTCTCAGTGAGACAATCTTGTAAGTTTTTACAGTTGAAACCGGGCTTAGCAACTTGCTCCCCAATCTTGAACCGGGGTTAGAGGCTTCATACTTTCCAGTTTCGAAACCAACTTCTAGCGAGCACATGCATGCACTGGTTGCAATGCTAGATTTCATTCATGTGCTATCTGACGAGGACACCAATGTTCCTCGTGCCATTTCGGACCACCGGGCGGTGCGTAGGTGGGCCGGGCCTCGTATTTTTGAGATCTTTGCCGAAACTCCTCTTGCTGAGATGGAAACTAAGACTGAAGCTCTTCGACAGCTCTTCCTGGGCTTGGGGTCGGGTGGCTTCGACTATTGGTAGTTCCATTCTCTTGCTTTCCAAGTTGTCATAGCTCATGAGGAAGCTGCCACTAGTGAACGCAAACTCACTCACTTCGATGCTGATCATTGCGGGACCCGAGCCCTGGAGGAAGCCATGATACACCTCCATCAGCTGATGGCACAGGAGGTGACCTCTCGAGATCAGGCGGCCGCCCTATCCTCTGAGTTGCATGATTGTGAAGAATGGGCAGCGATGCTGAGGAATCAATTTTCACCTATGACCAGTCGTCTCGAAGCCACTAGAAAAGGAATTAATGATCTCCAAACAACAGTGGATCGTACTCATCCGGTGGATGAGGTTGAAGCTAGGGAGAAGGCCATGTTGGAATGGTCTTGCAACGACCTCTGCCGCACGGTTGCCGATCTGGTGGAGAGAGCGAGTCAGGCTCCTTTACGACTATTGTAATGCCCCGACCCCAGTTATCCTGAGTCAGTGCATTATTACATAACATTGTCATGATCACAAGAAAGATCAAATATCGAAAGACCGATTAGTTTTGTAGCCTTGGAATAACTAGATACATTAATAAAGTTTAACATTACATCATAAAAATGAAAACTACAACAACATAGTCTCCATAGTCCACACTCTTATCCCCTCAAACTATCCCTACAGGTCATTCATAAATTATTTCTTCACATCTTGGGAAAAATAAAACATAGAAAAGGGGTGAGCTCAAATCCCCAATAAGGATAACAATATAGCGGAAACATTCATAAATAATAATAAACATTGAAGGCAATGTATAACTAAAACAAAAGCCTTTTAAACTTGAACTTTGACATAGTATGGAAAAAATAAAATGAAATAATTCCATTTACTTATTCACATGGATATTCTACTAATCGAATAATCACATGCAATATCAATAACCACTTTCATAATGATGGAATGCATAATTCCAGACTATCATAAAGTCATATCCAAGGCCTCGTGCCAAGACTACAAATAATATTTTGTCAAGGCCTTGTGCCAAGACACTAGTGTGTCTCATGAGACCTACCGATTCATCGAGGAGCTATAGTGGGCTCCACCCGTCACATATTAAGTCCAATTCATTCCTCGTATGAACAGGTTTAAACATAACATAAACATTCGTATTAAAACTATAATATGAAATGTCAATACATTCTTCATAAACTATGAATGGTATAAAAATAACACATCTAGAGTCAAACATATCTCAAAACCATCATTAAAATATGGAAGTATTTTATCATAATAAATCAACTTCAAATAAACATAAAATCCATCAAAGGATGTTCACATAAATGAAATCAAAACTCTTTTTAAAGAAATATCTATTTCTATTTTGAAATCATTTAAGAGTCATATATTTATAAAATAAAACATTTTCTTTGAAAATATTATTATAAGATTGTAAGGGAAGCTTCAACGATTTTATAACGGCGGAAAATAGCCGCACCCACCGTATAAGTTAAAAAAACATTCTTACCTTAATTCTGTTGAAAAGGTTAAAAAGCACCTTGTTTGGAAAACGACGAAAAGATTCCTTTATAAACCTCTTATTAAAAGTCAAACAAGGGTATAAATGACTTTAACACATATTTTTTAAATATTAAAAATTTTTTGAAATACATTTTTAAGAAACATGGATGTGGACGATAAAGAGATCCCAGTAGATTATTACGTATAAACAACCTCGGATAATGAAGAGATTGCGAAATAAACCCTTACCTTTTACTTTTCCTTGGTTTGGGGTAGGTTAACCTCCTGTATAATGGTGAAATAATTGTTATTAAATTATACAAGAATCATATACATTAATATGATATCATATATGATATTTTAACATTTCTTTGTTAATAATATCTTAGAATTATCATTGTTTCGGGTGTTAACTTACTCGTTTTATTTTATATGTTTTGTTACCTAAGCCATGTTTGTCATGGATAGGTTATATTTTATTCATATCCATAATGATATCTAGTCCTTAAACATTATTTTTAAATCATCAAATGATAATTATACTTGAATGGATACGATGGAGAATGAATCTCATCACGTTCGTGGAGACGGTAGTCCGTAAGTACGTATGAGCGACAATATCATTCTTTTGATATTAAAATAATATATAATTCGATGGTATATAATATATACAGAATCATTATCATGTTATATTTATTATTTACATGAATTGAAAATCATTATTATTCCCATCCAAATAATAATATATTGAATGACAATTACACCACGACATGGAGACGGTAAGCCGTACGTACGCACGTATGGTGACATGTCATTCAAAGGATGGATATAATACTGAATATGGTTGTACCATATTTATAATAATATTAAAGTATATAGGATATACTGTATTAATTATTTTATAATGGGAATAACAATGAAAGAATAAGTGGAAGAAGAAAGGAACTTGAAAAAGGGTGGTGAAATCATTACCTCTTCTTCGGGTTCTTCCTTTTGATTTGATCAAAAGGGCTCCTTAAGTTGTTTTTATGATCAAACTAAGGCCTCTAGGTTGTATTGAGGGAAGTTGAGGGAGTATTGGGGAAGATTTTGGCTGAACCAAAAGGCTTTGAAGGTGTTAATTAATGAGAAGGAGGAGTGCCCTTTTATAAGAGAGGTGAGGGGCACCTTTGGAAAATCTAGAAATATTATTTTATAATAAATTTATATTCGGTTTATAATGGCTCCAAAGTATATTATTTAAAGTTTAAGTTGGGGTTGGGTCCAAAACTACTCAACCAATAGAATTTAGATAGGTTTGGGTTATTATATTAACCTTATTTTTAAGTTTTAACTCTTAGTTAATTAGTTTGACGCTTACCATGTCACTTTGTATTTTTATATTATATAGTTAATAAACATACTATATATATCCAAGAGACCCCCAAGTTGTCCATTAATGATACAAATATCATGATATAAGTCTCTTGGCCGAACCTTAGTTTTTTAGGAATTTAATATCAATTAATAATATAATATTTGTTTTAAAAACTCTTTTATGTCAATTTTGACACTATTCAATAGTTGATTTTTGTAAAAATCATAACAGAATGATTACTTAGAAAAATGTCAATTAAATCAATCCTAATATGTCATAATATCCTATAAAATTAGTTTAATTCAATAAAAGTCTAAAATTATATTTATTTGGGTATTTATAATATCAATTATATTAATTTTTGACTATTATGGTAATTATTGCATCAACATTGTGTCATAAATAAATTAAATTATTTATTGTCTAAAAATTATAAATAAAATATCATTATGTAAGAAATAGTTTTATATTTCTAATGAATATTTATCGTCGAAAATACAACATATATAACCCTATGTAAAAAAAATTCTAAAAGATATATGCTTATGTCATTTTTGTATTTATTTTAACATAATTATAATAAAGTGTATCTATCACCTACAAGTGGCTCCATGGGGTCCCAAAATCGACCCAAATATGCCCATGGTCGGACATGTATCCACCAATAAGGTTAGGACACGTTTTAGGGTAATTTAGTATTATTATAATATTATTTTTTAACCCTTATTTACCGGATTTACCCTTAACCATGGTAAATAAAATATTTACCGAAGTAATTTTTCAGAATGTCTAAAAATAAAAGTGACCTATTTACACAATTTGGAGATCCTGATTCCAAATATGGAATCCATTTTTCCAAATTCAAAACACATAAGTGGCTGAAATTAATTTAAAATTAATTCCCGCTATCAAAACAAAAAGCGTGTTTTTGAGATATAATAACTATCAAAAGATTGATACTTGTTTGTGTCTGTTTTAATTGTGAAATTATGTCCAATGACCAAAATTTTATTAAATGGTAAAAATATATTATAAATATAATTTAAAACAACTCAAATTCATAATTTATCACTATTAATTATTTTGATTAAAAAAGTTGTTTTTAATTAAAATTTAGTAATTTTCACTATTCATCAAAATATTAAAGTTATCCGAAAAGTACCAAAATTTCACCTTAGGCTAAATTCAATACTCCGAATACAAAAATGAAGTCCATTTTGAGAGATAAAATTTATAAAATTTCAAAAAGTAGGTATTACTATTCATAACGGCTAGTTTGATTGGTTGTGGTGTGTTAGAACTCGATGTTGCGTACAACACACGCTATCGCATTATTCAAAGAGAAGTGTACCATAGAAGCTTGGGGTATTAAATTCTCCCCTCCATCAAATAATTTCATCCTCGAAATTTCTAGAATACTACTGCATTAAAAGACTCGGGTGGTTTTTCATCATAAGCTACAGCCCCAATTCATTCTAGAATTTCGAAAGGTCTGATGTACCTGGGACTCAAGTTACCTTTCTTACCAAAACGTATGACTCCCTTCCATGGAGATACCTTCAGGAAAACATGATCACCAACTTGAAATTTCAAATCCTTCTTTCGATTATCGGCATAGCTCTTCCGCCTACTTTGAGCTGCTTTGATGTGATTTTGGATTACCTTCACATTTTCCATTGTTTCCTCCACCAGTTCTGGACCTAAAAGTTTTCTTTCACCAACGTCATCCCAACAGGTTGGTGTGAGACATCTCTTTCCGTATAACGCTTCATATGGTGCCATCTGAATACTCGAATGGAAGCTACTGTTATAGGAAAATTCTACCAGAGGTAAATATTGATCCCACATACCCTAAAAGTCAAGTGAGCAGGATCTCAACATGTCTTCTAAGGTTTTAATAGTTCATTCTGATTGCCCAGCTATTTGAGGGTGGTAGGCAGTGCTCAAATGAAGTTAAGTATCCAAGGATTTCTGAAGACTTTTCCAGAATCTTGAAGTAAAACGGGGATCATGATCAGAAACAATCAATAGGGGTACTCCATGAAGTCTCACAACTTCATCAACATATAGTCTTGCTAGACGTTCTAGTGGTAGATATTCTCTTAAAGCAAGAAAATGTTATGACTTGGTAAGACGATCAACAATAACCCATATTGCATCGTTCCTTCTAGGAGTCTTTGGTAGCCCCATGACAAAGTCCATTGTAATATTGTCCCATTTCCACTCTAGTATGGGAAGATGTTGCATGACTCCTCCAGGATGTTGCCTTCTAGATTTCACTTGTTGACAAACCATATATCTAGACACAAAATTAGAAATCTCCCTCTTCATGTTGTCCCACCAAAAATGTTACTTCAAATATCTATACATTTTGGTGCTCCTAGGGTGTATAGAGAAATTGGAACTATGTGCATCATCCAAAAATTCCCTTTTTAGATCAGGTATATCGGGAACACAAAGTCTCTTCCCGGATTTCAAAATTCTATCTTCATACACAAAGTCTCTCAATATCCCATCATTCACAGCCTTAATATTCTTTTTAAATTCTTCATCGTCGGTCTGAGAACTCTTAATCCTTTCTAGTAATGATGGTTTGGAAACCATTTGAAAAAGAATTGATGTTTCACCTTCCATGGTTATTCCCATTTCTATCTTCACTAGAGCCATGAAAATTGGATCCCTTTCAATTCTCATATTGTTCAAAACTCCATGATATTTTATTCTCAAAGCATCTGACACCTTGTTTGCTTTCCCCGGGTGGTAGTGTATCGTACAATCATAATCCTTGAGTAATTAAATCCATCTCCTTTGCCTCATGTTGAGTTCTTTTTGTGTGAAAATATACGTCAAACTCTTGTGATTAGTATAAATCTCACATTTTTCACCATAGAGGTTGTCCCTTCATATCTTCAAAGCAAAGATCACAGTTGCTAACTCGAGATCATGAGTAGGATAGTTTTGTTCATGAATTTTCAACTATCGTGATGCATAGGCAATAACCCTATTATTCTTCATAAGAACACAACCAAGTCCTTTTTTTCGATGCATCACTATAAATAACAAACCCATCACTCCCCGATGGTAGAGTCAATATAGGAGCATTGACTAATCTTCTCTTCAGTTCTTAGAAACATTCTTCACACTCTTTTGTCCAAACAAATTTAACCCCTTTATGTGTGAGCTTTGTTAATGGGTTATCCAATTGGGGAAAATTCTGTACGAAACGTCGATAATAACCTGTTAAACCAATAAAACTACGTACCTCAGTTATACTTGTTGGTGTAGGCCATTATTGGATTGCCTTGATCTTATAAGGACCAACAAAAATTCCATCCTTAGAGACAATATGTCCAAGAAAAGAAATCTCATGAATCCAGAATTCACACTTTCTAAACTTCCCATATAATTCATGTCTTCTTAGATTCTTCAGGATAATGTGCAAGTGATTTTCATGATCCTCATAGATTTTGGAGTATACCAAGATATCATCAATAAATATCACCACAAATTTATCAAGATATTCCTTGAAAACTCTATTCATCAGATCCATGAATACAGAGGGTGCATTAGTCAATCCAAAAGGCATTACTGTAAACTCGTAATGCCCGTACCTGGTTTGAAATGCTGTCTTCGGAATGTCTTCCTTCTTTACACACAAATGATGGTATCCAGATCGACGGTCAATATTTGAAAAGTATTGAGCTCCTTGCAGTTGGTCAAATAAATCATCAATGCGAGGTAGGGGATACTTTTTCTTTATTGTTATAGCATTGATCTCCCTGTAGTCGATACATAACCTCATAGATCCATCTTTCTTTTTAACAAAAAGAACATGGGCTCCCCATGGAGAAACACTAGGGAGAATAAATCCCTTATTACTCAATTCCTCTAGTTGTTTCTTTAGTTCAACTAATTCTACAATGGCCATTAGATAAGGGGTCTTCGATATATGCCTTGATCCAGGAATTAAATCAATGGAAAACTCGACTTATCGTTCTGGAGGATGTCCAGGTAAATCTTCCGGATACACATCTACATATTCTTTCACAATAGGTACATCCTCTATTTGAACATTCCTTTCCTCACCCATAGTCATTTCATTCTCTTCCTCCCCAATAATTGAATTTAGTTGAGCTACTGGGGGTAGATCTAGATAAGAATTAGGTGGTGACGATTCTGCTCTAAAGATAAGGTGTTCCTTATCATCATCATCAAGAATCATAACCTCTTTCTTCTTACAATAAATCTTCGCATCATAGTCCGAAATCCAGTCCATACTGAGGATTTTATCAAACTCAATCATAGGTATGACGATGAGATCAGTGGATAAAGAAAATTTATGTGCTCTAATGGGGACTGATTCACAAAAATTTGTTGTAATGATACTTCCCTTAGGAGTTTTAACTGACAAATCCCTTGTTAAATCAAATTGGAAATATCTAATTTTCTTAGAAAACTGGGAAGATATGAAACAATGCGATGATCCGGAATCAAATAATACATTTGCTAAACTTGAGGAAACCATTAAATTACCTGCCACCATGTCTTTCGGAGCTTCTACCTCAGCAGTAGTGATAGAATAGGCTTGGACTTGATCCCTTGGCCTTTTCTGAGGTAATTTCCTCTGATGCTTAGGAAATTCATTTTTATAATGTCCCATCTCCCTGCAATTGTAGCACTGAACATTGGTAGCTTCATTCTTCCCCTTGCAATCACGAGCTTGGTGGCCTTTTTCACCACACTTGTAACAGACTCATGTTCCCTTCAAGCAAGTACCGGGGTGTTTCTTCCCACATTTATCACAGGATGGATATTCAACCTTTCCCTTCTTCCCCTTATTTCCATTCCCAGATTGATCAGCAGATCTCTTCTTCTCTTGCTTTGCTTCAAAGTCCTAAGACTTAGAGAATTCCTTTTCTGTCTTGATAGCACATGAGACAATGTCTTCGTACGATGAGAAGTATTGTGAGACTAATGCTCGATGGAGAAATGGTTTTAACCCATCAAAGAAACGATCAATATTACTTCTTGGGTTATGTATATAATCTCCAGCATACCTTGCTAACCTTGTAAAGTTAGCCTCATACTTTGTGACATTCTCATCCTCTTTTTGTCTCAGAATCAGAAATTGCCTTTCCATATCTGCTCGATGGTCGCGAGGAAAGTATTTTTCTAAAAACAGATCTTTGAACTCCATCCATTCCATATTTGATACTTCATCATCTTCCTTCGTTTTTTGAATCAATGACCACCATTGATCAGCATCTCCAGTGAGGCGGTAAACTTCCATGATAACTATTTCCCTTTCACTACTCCCCAAAGCCTAAAATATTTTCTCTAGGGAATTTATCCATTGCTCAGCTACTAAGGGATTTGTACTCCCATTGAACGTTGGTGGTTGTTGCCTCATTAAGTGATCTAACATTGATCCTCCATGCTGCGGATCAGGGTGCTCCATACGAGTAAGGTTATTATTCATAACATGAGTGAGTTGTCCTAGTATAGTGATTAGCTGATCGGCACCAGTTGCATCACCAACTCCACTATAATTATCTTGAGTAGGAGGGAAATCCCTACATGGAGTGCGTGCATTGATACAGTTTCCATTTCTTCCACTAGGCGCAATTTCTAAACAATGTCATAAACTAGATCAGTTTATGAACCAAAATACATAATTCCATACTTATAAAACACTTAACATAAATTGAAATATTTATGGATATAATCCATAATCATAAAAATGTTTTCTTTGGGGAATTATATACTCATAAACCCTTCATAATTATTTGTAAAGGAAATGAGATTTATCCTAAGCATATCCCCCGGGAGTGTCGTAACCAAGAGTGCAGCAAGGCCCGTTGTCATGCACCAGTTTTCGTTCGAGTCTAGCACAAAGCGGTGTTTTCGGGTTTTACCCCTAGGTACATCTGTGCCAGAGCCGCCTCTACCTGCTCGTATCCAGACAGGGATGTATTTCTCAGAAAACTCACAAAATCTCTACAATACCAAAATTCTAGGAAGTTCTTCTATACTAATCCTCAAAGTCTATCTTAAATCTATGTGCTCTAATCAAAGTTTATCTAAATCTAGCTTCCAAGGTTTGTACTAAACTTCCTCTGATACCAACTGTAACGCCCCGACCCCAGTTATCCAGAGTCGATGCATTATTACATAACATTGCCATGATCATAAGAAAGATCAAATCTCGAAAGGTCGATTAGTTTAGTAGCCTTGGAATAACTAGATACATTAATAAAGTTTAATATTACATCATAAAAATGAAAACTACAACAACATAGTCTCCATAGTCCACACTCTTATCCCCTCATACTATCCCTGCAGGTCATTCATAAATTATTTCTTCACATCCTGGAAAAAATAAAACATAGAAAAGTGGTGAGCTCAAATTCCCAGTAAGGATAACAATATAGCGGAAACATTCATAAATAAGAATAAACATTGAAGGCAATGTATAACTAAAACAAAAGCCTTTTAAACTTGAACTTCAACATAGTATGGAAAAAATAAAATGA
This sequence comes from Viscum album, assembly GCA_963277665.1. Lineage (NCBI taxonomy): Eukaryota > Viridiplantae > Streptophyta > Magnoliopsida > Santalales > Viscaceae > Viscum > Viscum album. Next base: position 1,880,378,761 of record OY728138.1, on the reverse strand, counting down.
AATAATTCCATTTACTTATTCACATGGATATTCTACTAATCGAATGATCACATGCAATATCAATAACAACTTTCATAATGATGGAATGCATAATGCCAGACTATCATAACCACATATCCAAGGCCTCGTGCTAAGACTACAAATAAGATTTTGTCAAGTCATTGTGCCAAGAAACTAGTGTGTCTCATGAGACCTACCGATGCATTGAGGAGCTATTGCGAGCTCCACCCATCACATATTAAGTCCAATGCATTCCTCATATGAATAGGTTTAAACATAACATAAACATTCGTATTAAAACTAGCATACGAAATGTCAAAACTTTCTTCATAAACTATGAATGGTATAAAAATAAAACATCCACAGTAAAACATATACCAAAACCATCAGTACAATATGGAAGTATTTTATCATAATAAATCAACTTCAAATAAACATAAAATCCATCAGACGATGTTCACATAGATGAAATCAAAACTCTTTTTAAAGAAATATCTATTTCTATTTTGAAATCATTTAAGAGTCATATATTTATAAAATAAAACATTTTCTTTGAAAATATTCTTATAAGCTTGTAAGGGAAGCTTCAACGATTTTATAACGGCAGAAAATAGTCGCACCCTCCGTATAAGTTAAAAAAAACATTCTTACCTAAAATCTGTTGAAAAGGTTAAAAAGCACCTTCTTTGGAAAATGATGGAAAGATTCCTTTATCAACCTCTTATAAAAAGTAAAACAAGGGTATAAATGACTTTAACCCATATTTTTGTAAATAGTAAAAATGTTTTGAAATACATTTTTAAGAAACATGGATGTGGATGATAAAGAGATCCCAGTCGATTATTACGTATAAACAACCTCGGATAATGAAGAGATTGTGAAAAAAACCCTTGTCTTGTACTTTTACTTTGTTGGGGGTAGGTTAAACTCTTGTATAATGGTGAAATAATTGTTATTAAATTATAAAAGAATCATATACATTAATATTATATCATATATTATCTTTTAACATTTCTTTGCTAATAATATCTTAGAATTATAGTTGTTTCGGGTGTTAACTTACTCGTTTTCTGTTATATGTTTTGTTACGTAAGCCATGTTTGTCATGGATAGGTTGTGTATTATTCATATCTAGAATTATATGAAGTCCGTAAACATTATTTTTAAATCATAAAATGATAATTATACTTGAATGGATACGATGGACAATGAATCTCATCGCGTTCGTGGAGACGGTAGTCCGTACGTACGCACGAGCGACAATATCATTCTTTTGATATTAAAATAATATATAATTGGATGGTATATCATATATACAGAATCATTATCATGTTATATTTATTATTTACATGAATTAAAAATCATTATTATACCCATCCAAATAATAATATATTGAATAACAATTACACCACGACGTGGAGACGGTAAGCCGTACGTATGCACGTATGATGACATGTCATTCAAAGGATGGATATAATACTGAATATGGTTGTACCATATTTATAATAATATTAAAATATATATGAGATACTGGATTCATTATTTTAGAATGTGAATAACAAAGAAAGAAGAAGTGGAAGAAGAAAGGAACTTGAAAAAGGGTGGTGAAATCATTACCTCTTCTTCGGGTTCTTCCTATTGATTTGATCAAAAGGGATCCTTAGGTTGGCTTTCTGATCAAACTAAGGCCTCTAGGTTGTATTTAGGGAAGTTGAGGGATTATTTGGGTAGAGTTTGGCCGAACCAAAAGGCCTTTATGGTGTGAATTAATGAGAAGTAGGGGTGCCCTTTTATAAGAGGGGTGAGGGGAACCTTTGGAAAAGCTAGAAATATTATTTTATAATAAATTCATATTCAGTTACTAATGGCTCCAAAGTGTATTATTTAAAGGTTAATGTGGGGATGGTTCTAAAACCACTCAACCAATAGAATATAGATAGGTTTGGGTTATTATATTAACCTTATCTTTAAGTTTTAACTCTTAGTTAATTAGTTTGACACTTACCATGTCACTTTGAATTTTTATATTATATAGTTAATAAACTTACTATATACATCGAATGGACCCCCAAGTGGTCCATTAATGATACAAATATCATTATATAATTCTCTTGGACAAACCTTATATTTTTAAAAGATTAATATCAATTAATAATATAATATTTGTTTTAAAAACTCTTTTATGTCAATTTTGACACTATTCAATAGTTGATTTTTGTAAAACTCATAACAGAATGATTACTTAGAACAAAGTCAATTAAATCAATCCTAATATGTCATATTATCCTAGAAAGTTATTTTAATTCATTAAAAGTCTCAAATTATATTTATTTGGGTATTTATAATATCAATTATTTTAATTTTTCACTATTATGGTAATTACTGCATCATCATTGTGTCATAAATAAATTAAATTATTTAATGTCTAAAAATTACAAATAAAATCTCATTATGTAGGAACTATTTTTTATATTTCTAATGAATATTTATAGTCTAAAATCCAACATATATAACCCTATGTAAAAAAAAATTTTCTAAAACATATATGTTTATGTCATTTTTGTATTTATTTTAACTTAATTAAAATAAAGTGTCCCTATCACCTACAAGTGGCTCCATGGGGTACCCAAATCTACCCAAAGATGCCCATGGTCTGACATGTATCCACAAATAATTTTAGGACACATTTTAGGGTAATTTAGTATTATTATAATATTATTTTTTAACCCTTATTTACCGGATTTACCCTTAACCATGGTAAATAAAATATTTACCGAAGTAATTATTCAAAATGTCTAAAAATAAAAGTTACCTATTTACAAAATTTGGAAATCCAGATTCCAAATATGGAATCCATTTTTCCAAATTCAAAACACAGAAGTGGCAGAAATTAATTTAAAATTAATTCCCGTTGTCAAAATAAAAAGCGTGTTTTTAAGATATAATAAATATCAAAAGATTGATACTTGTTTCTGTCTGGTTTAATTGTGAAATTATGTACAATGACCAAAATTGTATTAAATGATAAAAATATATTCTAAATATACTTTAAATCCACTCAAATTCATAATTTATCACTATTAATTATTTTGATTAAAAAAGTTGTTTTTAATTAAAATTTAGTAATTTTCACTATTCATCAAAATATTAAAGTTATCCGAAAAGTACCAAAATTTCCCCTTAGGCTAAATTCGATACTCAGAATACAAAAATGAAGTCCATTTTGAGAGATAAAATTTATAAAATTTCAACAAGTATGTATTACTATTCATAACGGCTAGTTTGATTGGTTGTGGTGTGTTAGAACTCGATGTTGCGTACAACACACGCTATCGCATTATTCAAAGAGAAGTGTACCATAGAAGATTGGGGTGTTACAACTATCAAAGCCACTCTTATACCCTCTGTTTTACTTACCCCTCTCCCCTTTTTTGGTGAGGGAGAGACCCCAGCTTGTGGGCTTCCTCCCCTTTTTTTTGTTCGAATGAAACACCGTCTCTGTCAATCACTTATTGCCATGAAATGTGATTGTTATTTAGAACAAATTTTGTTTAAATAACAATTCACTGATTTAGAATTAATCATAACTCAGGAAAAAGAAACTCTAACTTTTTCCTAGACCATGGGGTCCAGCGAGCATAGTTTGACTATTGCTAGGATTTTATAAGTAAACCCCACAAACTTTTTGTCTTTTCTTTTTAATGCCCTGATTTTTCCTGGGCCCATTTAGCGTGGACCTAGAGGGTATGGACCGACTTTTTCTTAGGTCTCCCTTTTCGGGTTTTCAGCCTAACAGGCTTTGTGCCTCTTTTCTTGGGCAGTTTAAAGACCCGCCGTCAAGACTATCATTACTGATGTTTTAGGTCGAACATCTTTGACCAAACATGGTGGGGAAAGGGCCCCAATGGGGTTCAGCTGATTAAAAGATGTCTCAATACTCTTCAGATGCACGTGGGGGAAAACATGTTTAAATTTGAACGACATACAGGGCATGTCTCGAGGAATGGGAGTTGTGTCGGCGTATAGAGGTAGGAAGAGTGTTGTATAAGGAAAACTTTTCTTTGGTAGAAAGTCCAGGGGAAATCAATATGCAGAGCTGCTGAGGTAATGGTATGCGTAGTCATGCAAAGGTGTCCTTAAGTCAATGACTATCCATTTCTGATGGCCTGGGGACTTAATGGAATTCTGACTCATGGAAACCATGATGGGTGGCTTGGGAAATTATGAAAACCACCAGGGTGGCTCAGAAGGGGAGTGTGACATCTGAAAGGGTTTTGGGAACATCCGTACTAATCAGGAGAGTGGTCAGGAGACCACTTCCCTACGCATTTAATTAGCGTAGGGGGTGGTTGAGGCTTGGCATAGTTTAAATTCATGCAGCTGATACATCATTTAAAATGGAACTACTTCTCCTGGTTCTCATTAATCTTGTCAAATACGTTCCACCATATTCAGGCAGGGTTGTGAAAGAGGTTGGTAAACTGTAGCTCACAGGGTTTTTGAATCCTGGGATAGACATGGGGGCTCGGATGCCAAGAGGCGTACAAAGAGAAGCATTGCCTAAAGAAATCTTGCCTTTGGTAGATGGGCCAGGGGAGATCAATATGCAGAGCTGCTGAGGGAATGGTATGCATAGTCATGCGTAGGTGTCCTTAGGTAAATGATTTTATTCCGCCGATAGCCAAGCAACTTCAGGGAAGTTGAGATTTGGGACCACCAGGGGTGGCTAATGAGAGTTTGGATTTTTCTGAGTGTAGAGTATGGTTTATGATGAATGGTTTCCTGGATATGGGGAAAAAATATAGACTAAAATTCCTGAGAATGGGTGAAGTAATCCCTTCTCACACGGGTGTGAGAAGGTGGCTTGTGCCGGTCTGACCTGTGCACTGGAGGATAGATAAAAGCCTCCATTCCTTACTGAACCCGTTGCGGGTTTGACCGTGCAGTTTAGCATCAGGCGGCAAAGGTGAAGAGAATTATTAAAGGATGTTGTGCAGTTTAACATCATGCAGTGAGGACGAGGGGCATTTTCCTTTCCTTCTCCAATGTTGTGTAGTTTAATGTCGTGTAGCAAGGATGATTTACCGTGCAGTTTAACGTCGTCTGGTAAGGACGTAGTTAAAAAGGCCACTCTTGATTAGGATGTAACTGGGCCCGAGTATCCTGGCATTTCCAAGATGTGGAGGGGGTTTAATGGTGTAAATCATGATTACGGGGCTTCTTGGATCAGGAGAGATGATATGGGGGCTCTGAGGCCGGTAAGCGTATAGATCTAGGAAGAGTGTCGCCTGAGGAAGTATTGCCTTTGGTGGACGAGCCAAGGGCTATCATTATGCAGAGCTGCTTAGGGCATGGTATGCATAGTTGTACAAAGTTGTCCCCGGGTCGATGACTTTCCACTTCCGATGGCCATGAATGGTTATGAAGATCCGCAATTATCCGGTCCATGAAGTCTGTCATCGAGGAAGGAAATGTATGAAAATGTCAGGAAAACTCGGCCCCGGTTGTTGTTAAAGCTTAGAGATCCCCCTGTGCTGATTTATTTTGGGAGCGGTGGTGTACCTTTACTCTATGAAGTTTAACTTCGTGCGGAAAGGATGAGATACTCCAAGTTTAGCGGTCATAGAGCTCGGACCATTGGATGACTATTACTGCAGTCACTCAAAGGATAACTGGGTCAACATGTTTTGATATACTTGGAACAAGGTCGGGGATGAAGGTTGTAAACTGCAACTTTGAGTTTTTCCCAGATCAGGAGGTACGGCGTGGGGGCTCTGAGGCCGGTAAGCGTACGGAGCTAGGAAGAGTACCGCCCAAGGAAATCATGCCTTTGATGGACGAGCCAGGGGCTATCATTATGCAGAGCCGCTAAGGGCATGGTATGCATAGTCGTACAAAGGTGTCCCCGGGTCGATAACTTTCCACTTCTGATGGCCATGAATGATTATGAGAATCCGTGATTGCCCACAGTGCAGAGTTCGGCATGTGGGGATAATGGTGTCTGAGTATACCAGAAACATCTTCACTGCAATTTTCCATTGAGTCAAAGTAGTCTTGTCCTGCCTTGATGTTCGTTGATGAAGGTCGCTATGTGAACCACTAACGGACACATAGGCCAGCCAGGTAGGGATACCCTGGAAACACTTGGATTTGGAAAGGGGAATGAACTTGTAAACCACTTCTCCATAAACTTCTGGATCATGAGGTATGGTATAGGGGATCTGAGGCCGGTAAGTGTACGGAGCTAGGAAGAGCGGCGACTGTGGAAATCTTGCCTTTGGTAGATGAGCCCGGGGCTATCATTATGCAGAGCCACTGAGGGCATGGTATGCATAGTCATGAAAAGGTTTCCACAGGTCAACGACTTTACACTTCTGATGGACATGAGTGGTTATGAAGATCCATAATTATTCGGGTCGTGGAGTCTGATATATGTAAAGGATGCATCCAAATGTGCAAGGAGTATCTCCATCTCTCATTACCATGTGTCTTGGGTGGGTCGTGACGAAGTCCGTTCAGTTTAACGTCATGTGGTGAGGATGAATTCCGTGCAGTTTAACGTCATGTGGTGAGGACGATGTATACACACCGTGCAGGTCTGGTCCGTACACGGGGGGAAGGGGTCATTTAAACATTATTGTCTGTTCAGTTTAACGTTGTGCGGCAAAGATGCAAAAATACACCTCGTGTAGGTCTGGTCTGTACACGGGGGGAAAGGGAGCATTTTTAAATCTTTCTATCTGTGCAGTTTTATGTCGTGCAGGAAGGACGAGAAGTACACCCTGTGCCGGTCTGGTCCGTACACGGGGGAAAATGGAATTTTCATCTTTTACTCAGGGGGTTGGGCCAGGACTGGGAACCCTGGCATCACTACCTATCCTGTGAGGGCAGGAATCAAGCTTCACATAGTTCTCTGGAAGATGGTACACCTCGTGCGGGTCTGGTCCGCACACGGGGGGAGAGGGGCATTGTTAAAACTTCTTGTCTGTGCAGTTTAACGTCGTGCAGGGAGGACGAGAAGTACACCCCGTGCAGGTCTGGTCCATACCCGGGGGGAATAAGGCATTTTTAACTTTTATTTGGGAGTGGTTGGGTCAGGATAGGGGATCCTGGTGTCACTACGTATCCTGTGGGGGCAGGAATCAAGCCATACATAGTTCTCTAAAATCCGTGCAGTTTAACGTCATGTGGTGAGGACGAGGAATTCACCTCATGAAGGTCTAGTCCATACATGAGGGAAAGGGCATTTTTAACTTTTATTTAGGGGGATGGGCCAGGACAGGTAACCCTGGCGTCACTACGTATCCAGCGAGGGAAGGAATCAATTTGTACGTAGTTCTCTGAAATCCGTGCAGTTTAACATCATGCGATGAGGACGAAGTATGCACCCCATGCAGTTCTGGTCCATACACAGGGGCAAGGGAATTTTTAACTTTTATCTAGGGGGTTGGGCCACGATGAGGAACCCTGGAGTCACTACGTATCCCGTGAGGGCAAGAATAAAGTTGTACGTAGTTCTATGAAATCTATGCATTTTAACGTCATGCATTGATGACATGAATACACCTCGTGCAGGTCTGGTCCATACATAGGGGAAGAGGCATTTTTGTTTTTTGAGGTGGTTGGGCTAGGGTGTGGAATTATGGCGTCGATGAGTATCCTGTGAGGGAAGGAATCAATCCTCACGTAGTTCTCTGAAAGATGATACACCCCGTGCAGGTCTGGTTCGTACACAGGGGAAGAGGGAATTTTTAAATCATCTTGTTTGGACCGTTGGGTTCTTTTCAGTTTAACGTCATGCAGCTCGGACGAAGAGTACATCCCATGCAGGTCAGGTCCATACACGAGGGGAGGGGAATTCTTAACTCTTATTATCCATGTAGTTTAACGTCGTGCGGTGAGGATTAAATACTCTTAGTTTAAGGTAATAGAGTTTGGACCATTGGGTGCTTGGCAGTTTAACGTCATGCAGCTCGGACGAAGAGTACACCCCGTGCAGGTCTGGTCCTTACACGAGGGGAGGGGCATTCTTAACTCTTATTATCCATGCAGTTTAACGTCGTGCGGTGATGATGAAATACTCTTAGTTTAAGGCCATAGAGTTTGAACCATTGGGTGCTTGGCAGTTTAACATCTTGCCGCTTGGACGAACTCCATGCAGTTTAACATCGTGCGGTGAGGACATAGGTGACCCGACGTGAAAGGAAAAAGGGGGGTATGCGTAGTTTAACATCGTGTGCTGAGGACGACTTCCATGCAGTTTAACATTGTGCGGTAAAGACGTATTCCACTTTTAGTTTCTATGCAAAATACTTCTTTAGGAATATCTCATTTGTAGGAGCGGTTTTAAATTGTACATCCATAGTGATTAGGGTATACGCTCTGTTGGATTAGACCTTGTGTACAATGTATGGTCCCTCCCATTTGGGCTCCAACATTGGAGGATTTTTTCCGGGTATCATTGGGGTCCAGAGGACCAATACCAATTCTCCATCCAAGAAAGACCGGAGATGGACATTTTTGTTGAAGGCTCATGCGATCCGGTTCTGGTATACCTCCAGATGGTGAAAAGTGTGCAACCGCTTCTCGTTAAGCTGTTCTAACTCACCTATCCACTTTTATGACTGCTCATCATTGGATAATTGATCACAGATGGCAACATAGAGTGAGGGAAGTTGGAGTTCAATGGGCAGGACCGCCTCTGTGTCGTATACCAATGAGTACGGGGTGGCCCGAGTAGCGGTGCGTATTGTGGTTCGATAATCCCACAATGAATGGAGGAGTTTATCCGACCATGTCTTCTATTGTTTTCCACCATTTTCTGTAGAATGTTGGATAGGGTCTTATGGAAAGCCTCTATCTGTCCGTTGGTCGCTGCATGGTAGTAGGATGAGTGGTTAGCCTTGATACCATACTCGTGGTATAGTTTCTCCAATTCAGCAGAGCAGAATTTGGTGTCGTTGTTCATCAGTATCGTATGAGGGACACAAAATCTGGTGATGATATTGGTCTTCACAAAGATGACAATATTTCTTGCTCTGACTTCCTTGAGGGGTATGGCTTCTACCCATTTGGAAAAGAAGTCAGTTTTCGTGAGGATATACTTCAGTTGTTTGGCCTTGGAGGGAGGATATGGTCCCACGACGTCTATTCCCCAGACGAAAAATGGCCAAGAGTACTTGGCTTGATGGAGAAACTTTGGGGGTTGGTGTATGGAGTTGGCATGAATTTGGAATGAGTGGAATTTTGTGGTAAAATGCTCGCAGTCTTGTGCCACTGTGGGCTAGTAATACCCAAGCCTCCAAACCTAATGGAAAATCTTGGTCCCCGTTTTATGTGCTCCACACGCTCTTACATGTACTTTAGTCATTACGGTGGTGGTTTCCTCTCTGTCAATGCATATGAGGAGCACTCCATCGAGGCCTCGTTTGTAGAGTACCTCTTGCTGGCCCTCGTCGTCATATAGGACAAAGTCGATTTCCCTTATTCATATTTTATCTTGTTCAGCCCTGTCGAATTGAAGTTCTCCCCGTTGAAGGTAGCTTGCAATGGGGGTCATCCATCCGGTGGTAGGAGCATACGGATCGAGGACAGGACTAACTTTGTGGATTTATTCTATCTTGGTCTGAACAAAGGGAAATGCCATTCAATGGTGAGCAATACTGATAACCGTTTCATCCCATCCTGGGTCAGCTAGGGTTGTGGCCGCGTTGGCTAATGCATCAGCCTGGGCGTTCTGAGACCGAGTAATATAGGTTAATGTTGGTTCTGTGGAGAATTCCGCCATTAACCCTCGGACATGGTCAAATAGGGGGATCATCTCCTCCTTTTTAATATCATAGTCACCATTGACTTTCTTGATGACCATCTCCGAGTCACCTTTTACCATAAGGTGTTGTACTTGTGCCTGGAGTGTGAGTTCCAGGCCTGCAATGAGGGCTTGATATTCCGCTTCATTGTTCGTACACCCCTCTGATAGGAGGAAGGAATATGGCAGGACTGCCTTTTGGGGATAGGAGTATTATCCCCAAACCCACTTTGTTGAATCTGGGATCCTCCATCCTCCTCCCGGTTGGGCTTCGGGATGCACCGTCGAAGTATATTTCCCATTCTGGGAACTCCACTAGAACTGAGAAGACATCTTGATCAGGTAGCTCGGCATCCGGTGCAGTGGTCCCTTTCAAAGGGTGCTCTACCAGAAAGTTTGATAATGCCTGACCCTTGATGGATTTTTTGAGGCACAAACTGGATGTCAAACCATTGTAGGTTTACCTCCCATCGGGATAGGCGTCCGGTTAGCATCGAGTGGCTGAGGATGTACTTGATCGGGTTACTTCGTGAAATCAAATGGACCTCATGATGCTGCAGATAATGTCGCAAATTTTGAACTACGAAGACCAGGTCCAAACAGTTCTTCTCAATATTTGAGTATCGAGTCTCAGTATCAATAATTGTTCGGCTGAGGCAATAGAGACTGTTTTCACTGCCCGTGTCGTTATTTTGTGCGAGGAAGGCCCCCAGTGATCGCTCTAAGGCTGTCACATACAAGATGATATTTCTTCCTTCAACGGGGGCATTAGCACCGGTGGGCTTAAGAGGTACTTCTTTAAATTGTCGAACGCCTCTTGGAAGTCATTCGTCCATTGGTACGTGACCCCCTTCCTCGTTAACCTGGTGAAGGTCAAACATTTTCCCGCCAGGTTGGCTATGAAACACCTAATATAGGCTAGGTGTCCTTGGAATCCACTCAACTCAGTGAGATTTCATGGATGTGGTAGGCCAAGGATAGCATTTGTCTTCTCAGGGTCCACTTCGATGCCACAATTGCGTACGACGAAGCCAAGGAATTTACCTGAGGTAACCTCAAAGGCGCATTTCAATGGGTTCATATTCAAGCTATGTTGTTGGAGCTTGTTGAAGACAGTCTCAAGGTCCGACAGGTGATCTGATCACTGTCTGGACTTGACCACTAGGTCATCCACGTAACATTCAACGAATTTCCCCAGGAACGGTTTAAATATCTGATGCATGGCATGCTGATATGTGGCGCCAACGTTCTTGAGACCAAAGGGCATGACCCTGTAATAGATTACCCCTTGTGGGGCCCTGAAGGCAGTGGCTTCTTCATCTTCTCAGTCCATCCAGATTTGATTATATCCAGAATATCCTTCCATGAAGGATAGAGCCTCGTACCTAGCCATCGCATCGATTAATAATTCAGTGATTGGAACCGGGAAGCCATCTTTTGGGCAATGCCGATTGAGATCTCTGAAATCGATGCAGGCGCGGATTTGTCTATTCTTTTTCTTGACAGGGATGATGTTGGACAACCAAATGGGGTACTGGACCTCTCGAATTAAGCCTTATTTAATGAGCTTATCGACTTCAGCCTCTATTTTGGCGGCATGTGAGGGATGTGTCCTTCTGGCGACCTGTTTATAGCCCTGGTGGTCTTCTGAAAGGCCTAGGTGGTGCGTTGCCACTTCATGATCGAGTCCCGGCATTTCCATGTAATTCCAGGTGAAAAAATCCCTATGTTTCTTCAGAAAATACGTATATAACTCATGCTCCTCGGGGGACATGGCTGCACTAATGAGAGTAGGCCTCGGATCTTCCTCGGTACCCAAGTTTATTTCCCTGAGTTCGTCCACAGTGGTGGAGATACCTTCCTCAAATACGGGAGGTGCATCCCGGAGATCATCCTCCTCTTCTTCTCCCAAGTCCTCATCTTCTTGATCCGATGAGGAGAGAGCTTCCGGTCCGATCCTTCAGGAGTCCTGAGGTGAGGTGTCGTGGGCGTCCTTACTCGAGTATTCATCCCCAGATCGAGGGTTGGTGGATGTTCCCACATTGTCACACTCGGCCGTTATGGCTGAAGTTATGAGGACATCTGAGTGCGTGCCCGGACTTGAACTCCTACTCACAACATGGTTGATGGGCAGGACATAATCTCTGCCAAGCTGCCTGAGGGGGTCATCAAGAACCATCTCCAGGCCGTTTGGAGCGGGGATCCAGTCGATACCATCGACCAAAGGCTTCTTTTTGTTTTTCTCATAGAACTCAGCGTCAATGTAATGTGACTCGGAGAGCTTGAAAGATTCCTTGTTGGCGTGCAATGTTACACTTTGTCCATTGACGCAGTACTTGATACACTGGTGATAGGATGAAGGAACGACCATGTGCTTATAGAGCCACGGCCTTCCCAGTAGGGCATTGAATGTTGTGCTCTGCTGGACCACTAGGAATTCTTTGTAGGCTACAAGGTCACCAAAATGGGTCTGTAGCTTAATTTTTCCCATTGGTTTCTGCTCACTCTTGTCGTAACCCAATAGAGTTGTGGCCGAGGGAATTAGGTCTTCCTCATTGTAGCCCAACTTACAGAATGTCCGTATGGGAAGGAGGTTAACTCCAGATCCATTTTCTATAAAGACTTTCATGATCTCAATACCATTCAGTGTGTTGGACACATATAGTGGTCTGATGTGTCCTTTCATGATGGAATCTTCATCCTGATCGGTGAAAGAAATCACCGCATTGCATTCAGCCGGGTCAGTCTCCGTCCGGTAAATTTCGGCGGTAGCTACCTCGGCTTGAAACTCCCGGGGGCTGATCAAAGCTTCTATAAGCGCCTCCCTGAGGTCTGGTGATAGACTCAGGGCATCTAGGATGGACATCATGGCTGGTACAGATGCCAGCTGCTTAAGGATATCGTATTTCTGCTCCAACGACCGACGCTTCTCCATTGGCAGGGGAGTCTTAGAGGGTTCTTTAGGGGCTGGAGCATTTTACGAGGAAGGGTCGGTCGTGGGGTCAGATATCGATGGCGCTCCCGCGTTTTGAGGACTTGACTCAGCCGGTCTATTTGTGGGCACTAAGCGGGCAGACACTTGCTCCTCCTCTGGTGGGTATCGTAGAACAACAGGGCCAGAGTGGCTGCTTATGTATGTGGAGGGGAATTCTTTCTCCGGTTGAGCCCGTTGAAGGGCTCTCCCACGGTTTTTGCGATATTAACGGTTTGGGACAGGGTCCAACCGTAGGGTTGGTTTCGGTCATGGCTGTGCCTCCCCTAGTATCCCCTACCTCTGCAGTTCCTCCTCTCGGTTCCTCATGTAGGGAACTCCGGTTCATAACCATACCCTTCTTCAGGGAATGATTCCATAAGATGGATGACGTTAATAGAACCAAAGATTATCTCTTCATCCTCTGACATGTCAACTTGGTCGGTTGTCCTTATGGTTCCATTTGGAGGGTCAGTGCCTATGGCGCCAAATTTGAGGGCATGTTATCTTCCAAGGTCAGGACTAACTTTGGCCCCATTGCGGACTGCTCCTCTCGTGATTTTTTCTTTCTTCTACTCCACCCAGATAACCTTCTCATGGAGGATTTTGAAGTCGATGTTGTTGGCTATGCGGCTTCAAGGTCTATTGGAGGCAACACCGGCTGTTGTAGTTGAGCTCGCAGTACGCCATGTGTTCAGTTAATAGTCTTTTGAGTCATCTAGTCATCGAATTTATGCCCCTGCTTTCTGGTGACTTTCTTCCAACCCTCCTCTTTGTCAGATTCGGTGGTAGAGATACATGCCACATGTGCTGGGGGTGGTCCTAGCTCGACCTGTATGGTGTCTACCATCCTCTGCAAGAGGTCTTTGAAGATGAAGCATTCTTGGATAATGTGTCCCAACATCCGATGGTAGGGTATGTAATCTATCCTACCATCGCGGCCGACCTATTCAGGTTTCCTCGGCTCCGGAAGGCAGAGGAAGTTGCATTTTATGGCGGCAATGAAGTAGTCGTGGACTTGAACGTCTCGGAACGAGTGTACTTTTAGTCTTTGTTCCTCAAACGGGTTCTGCTTCGGTCCTCGATGATCGTCCCGTTTAGGCAGAGGTGGTTGCTGGTATGCAGGGGGCCTTGACGATTTGGTGGAGGCCTGGGCGGTGGAGCGGGCACAGGGTCTGGCTTGAGTGTGACAGCGGACGCTTCAGCTCTAAGGGCTCTTTTCACAGAAGCTTGCGAGACTATTCAGGACTTCGAATTATTCCGCTGCAGGGAGTCCTCAATTCTCTGGGCAATGGCCGAGAGATGGCGGAATCCAGTGGTGCACTCCACTGGTTTGAGTGGTGTTCATAGCTCATCTCGAAGATTATCGATGCATATGGCTAGCATCTCATCTTGAGGCATTGTCTTATTCATAGAATAGGTCAGACCTTTCCATCTAGCGATGAAATCTGAGACCCTCTCATTCCCCCTCTGTTTGCAGTTCATGAGATCGATGACCGTTGTTTTAGGCAACGTTGAGCTGAAGTGGAATAGGAACTACTGTTGAAGGTCTTCCCAGCTCTTTATTGACTGGGCTGGTAGACTCGTGTACCAGACGAAGGTGGATCCTTGCAAGGTCTGTATGAAGCATCTGAGTTTCACTGCTTCTTGTTGCTCTGGAGTTCCCATCATAGGGTCGCAATAGGATGCGTAGTGCATCAAATGCTTCTCTAGATCACCTGATCCCTTGAAGATGGGGAATAAAGGGATCCCAAAATTGGGTGGAGGTGGTGTGTTTCTCACCCAATCCGGGTAGGGTTTCCGGTCTGGCTGTATTGGAGCGTGTCGACCTTCCATCGCTTCCAATCGAGTTGTTAGTGCCTCGATGGTGTTGGTGAGACCCTAGTTTACATCATGTTGGTCCCAGTCCTGGGAAGGCATAGCCCGAGGTATTGCCTGAGGATCCGGATTGGACGACACCAGGGGTGCGTGTGCTGTTTGTGGAACCTTCAGAGGGTTCAGGCGTACTCTCTCTGGTTTCTTCCTGAGTGTATGGAAGTCTTGGTATTCATCCGAATCTACATTTAGGTAGTTGGACGGGCCGGGCGCCTCGTTAGATGGGAGCCCTGACCGTGTTTCGTTTGTCGGGGAAAACCTTAGTATTTGAGGTGCACTTACTGGGAGTGAAGGATACGGTTCCTCCTGGGATGCACTTTCAATAAGGTGGTTCCTCTGGAGTAGCTCGGCATTAAGCCACCTCAATTCTTTCATCTCCTCTTCATGTCAAGAGAATATCTCTTCAAGCGTGAGTGGCTCGTCTTTGTTGAGAGAAGGAGGCGTGTTAAGGGTAACCAGTCCTTTGTTCTTATCTCTGTTGGAAGCTCGCTGGGTAAGTGGAGGGTGGTTAGCTGGAAGGACGGCCATATTTAGGGCGACCCTTTGGTTCTGTGTGTGCACACCTGGTGGTTCGTTGTGAGTCACATCCTGACCGGAACTATCATCTCCCGATCCATCCGGATTTGAATTTTCCCCGGTGTTACCCATGTGGTTAGTTTCTATGGCGTTGATGAATTAATATCGTGGGGTGGAGGGGATTTCATCTTCAAAATGGGAATAGGATCTCCCGCATCTTCTGATGGCCTTCCCTCTTGTGACCTGGGATTGCCTTCGGACTTCTTGATGAAGGGTGACGTGGAGAGTTCATTGATGTAAACTTATGGTGCGCCTTCCTCTCGGAGGGGATGATGATTCAAATGATGGTATATGAAGGGAACCTCCTCTTCTGACTGTCCTCCCTAGACGATAGAATACTAATTCTCATGGTGGAGGTTGTTGTTGAGGGGGAAATAATGCCCCCAGCCCTGAGGGCTGGGGTTGGCTCCGTTCCTTGGACATCAAGTCTCTTCCCGGTTTTATTGGTCTTATGGGGGAATTTGTTGTAAAAAATGCCCCCAACCTATAGGCTGGGGTTGACCCTAGATTGCGGCAGTCACTGCGGCTATCCCTACCTGTCTGGTCTTGCGTGGCCCCATTCGGGGGTGAACCGGATTTGGTGCCTAATTCACCTGTGGATCAATCCGTTCTGGGGAGGCAGGAAAAGATTGTTCATTGGCCTCTCTTAGGTGAGAGGCCTATTGTATTCTCTCGGTGGCCTGATTAAGGAGTTCTTTAATGTCTTGTTCCAGTCGGGCCTGACGCTTCCAGGACTTCCTCAAGGCCTAACTCTGTTGGGTGTGTTTCCTTTCCTGAACAGGGAGACCACTCGATTGTCGTCTTGATGTGACCACGTTGCAAGACACTATGCCGAACAGGTTTTTCTGGGTGGGGAATGGAGTGAATTGAAAAGCTCCATGTTCTCCCCATCCCCTGATATGGACTCCCATCGGAGCGTCACCGATGAGGCGGTGCAGCTGGTGCAGCGCACGGAGGCATTCTATCTCCATGTTTCCTTTACGCCTCTCCGGGTGTTGTTTTCGTGCTGAAGGAAGAGCTTCTAGGTCTATTTGACGCAAGAGGTCCCCTATTGTCTTGACGTGGTCTACATACCCTTCATAGGGCAGGAAGCTTTATTTCAGCCGGCGGAGGGTCGTCCATATATTATGGCGGATTCCATTCACGCATTCTTCCGATAACTCTCTGGGTATGTCGAAATAAGAGGTGGTCGTAGGCCAAAACATAACTGGTATATCATCCCTAGCTAGTCGTTTCATCAGGCACAGCATATCAGCATATTCCTCCGATAGTGACTCCTCTACCTGGTCGTCCCAACTGAGACGCTTGCTGCCAGTGTAGTCATAGGTAGTGGGACCAGTAGGTGCTGAATCATTATGTGGGAGATCCCGAGGTAGTTCAGAGGATGAACGCGGCCTTGGACCATCTCCTGATTTCATAAGGATGTCGTTGGCGACTAACTGGGAATCTAACATGCTTGATCTCGTCCTTCTGAGTGCCTCGGCATACGAGGGCCTTTTGGTGCTTGATTTGGAAGGATGAGGACCTTCCTGTCGATATAATATGTCATCGCGGGGAGGACCTCCGTAATGGCGGCCGTAATGGAAAAGACTACCATTACTACTCGATGCTTCACTGCATAGAATAATTTTTCAGTGCACACCCTGGGGAGGACCTCCAAGGCATGTCGCAGAAAGGGGAAGACCTTCTAGCTGCGTAGCGTCGTTATGGGGAGGACCTTCACAACAACTGCCATCATGGTGAGGATGACCATCATGGCTTGACGTTCGACTTGCATCCTGGGGAGGACCTTCAGGACACACCGCGATAAGGGGAGGACCTTCTTGTTGCTTGGGTCCAATGTGGGGAGGACCTTCGCAATGCCAATCGTGGTAGAGAGGACTACCATCACAACTAAGGTAATGGTGAGGACTACCATTACTGCTGCCGTAGGGAGAATATCTGTGGGATACATCCTGGGGAGGGCCACCAGAATGTACCGCAATGAGGGGAGGGCCTTCTCGTTGCTTGACATCTCTACGGGGAGGACCTCCATTATCAGGGTGGCAAGGACTACCCTTGTGATCTCATGCCTGGCTGCGTGGAGTTCCATTGCAGCGTAACCCCGGGGGAGGACCTTCAGGGCAGGCGACGACAAGGGGAAGACCTTCTTGTCGTGATGAGACATCACTGTGGGGAGGGACTCCATAGTTTCGACTATGATAGAAAGTACTACTATCATAATCTGTGATCCCACTACATGGAAAGTGATTGCAGTGTATACCCCGGGGAGGACCTTCAGGGTGGACCGCAAAAAGTGGAGGACCTTCTTGCTGCTCTATCTTCTGGTCACGTGGAGGGTTTCCGTGACTCACATCAAAAGAGGACCTCTCGTGATCGATCATTATATTCCCGCGGGGGAGACCCCCACGGGTGCTCTGGGGAGGACCTTCAGAGCTGCTGGTAGAGACATTGCGGGGAGGACCTCCGCAACTGCTACTACCACTCCCATAATATGGTAATGGGTGGGCAGAGTTCTGAACCTTTGATGTATTCTTAGTGGTGTTGGGAACCCTAGCTTCCAGCAGAGCGGATTCATGAACTCCCTCTTTATTTTCCGGCTACCTTCGGCGCGTTTAGGGCGCTCTCTTGCGGGCAGCGGGGACCGTCTGCTGTTGACAATGGCCTTCACCTTTGGGTCCCGGTCTAATTGGGTTCTGTGATGCTTTCAGGATACGCCAACAAACATATTGACTTTTAGCAGGGATATAAGCCTGCTCTGGAGCATCCACCGTGATGGACGGGTGTCCCCTAGTTGGAAAGAGTGAAGCTGCTCGATCCTGTTTCCCTTGCATCGCGGAATATGTCCGGAGAACCTCCTGGGTAGAAGTAGGGATGCAGATCTTCTCTGAGGCGGCTATCTCGTCTCTTGGATGAGTTGCCTCAATTGGGGAGACGGGCTCACAGGCCCGAGTCCTTGATGTTTCCAATGATGCAATTACATTCTGACAAGTCTGAAAGATATGATCTAGGATCGATACCTACTCCTCCATCATTTCCAGGATATGTAGAGAGACATCTTTAGCTGGAACGGGTATAAAGGCCCATTCCGGTATCGGAGTAGGAATATCCTGCTTCGGTCCTCCGGTGGTCAGTGGGTACTGACAATTCTTTTGTGTCGGGGCAGGTGAAAGAATATGCCCCTGTACCATGATACACTAGTTTATCTCTCCGTTTTCCACCACATCGGGATGGCGGACTTTACTTGCATCCGCAGGGAAATGGCTCTGTATATATTGGTTTCCCACCGTATCGAGTCGGTGACCTTTGCTGGCAGGGAGACATGCCTGCCTATGATATGCCACCACATCTGGGTGGTGAGATTTTTTGATTTCCACCATATCAGGATGGCGGGCGTCAGAAGCAACTGCTAGGAACTTGTCATATAGGCGTCGGGTCGCCACCATGTCAGGTTGGTGGGATTCATGACCCTGGGCAGGGAGAGGTGTCTGCCTAGTAAGTGCCATCATGTGTGAGCGATGGGCTTGATGGAGCTCAGCGGGGATGCGTGATGGCTTGTATGATGACTCCATGTCTGGATGGTGGGCTCGAGAGGAGCGAATAGGTGTAGGTTCATGTTCGTGGTACGTCTCCGTGGCTGGGAAGTGGAGCTCCTCTTCAGGGACCAGGGTGATGACCGGTCCCTGATTGTACGTCTTCTGCCCTCATCGAGCGGTCTGAGGGACCGGAGCTCGGAGAGTGTGGGCCTAAATCCTCGGGGAGATATCCTCCTCGGCGCGAGGATGTTGAGTCGCGAATTGACTGTGATGACGACTTCCGACGGGGGCCTTGGAGCGGAACCCTCGTACGGTGGGGATGAAGTCCTCAATGTCGACCTCATCCGCCTCCCTAAGATAAGGGAGGTACACATTGTCCTGTTCTGGGGATAAACTCACGAAACGGTTGGAGACAGTGACCGGGGCTGTCCGGATCTACCTTTGCGGCCGCTGCTGGGCAGGCGACCGGCGAGTCCTGGCGGATTGGAGGGCGTGCATGGCCGCCTCCACCGTTGGGAGAGTACCATTTATGTGGTACTCTCAGATCAGCATGTATGAGATCCAGCGTTGAAGATGTTGGGTGGGTGAAGGGGTCCTTTGTATGTTAGGATGTCCGGTCATTGCGTTGTTGGAATCACGCGCTTTTGAGTTCCTTTGCGATGCCATTGGATCGAAGGGAGTTCTGAAGGTAGTACCTGCAAAACATTTTAGCAAATACAAACAGCAAACCTGTCAAAGCAGCATCTCGTGATCCCATTCGTAGTCAATGACCTTTCTTAGCTCTCTTTATGAGTAAAAGGGGGAACATGGTGGGATTAAGTTAAATCAGTTGTGCTTGGTTAAAGATTCACGTCGGGTTCACCATTTTTTCGTGGGTTTTCCGCATTGAAACACCCAACAGATCTATATCCGATGATGGACGGACCTTCTTTCCAAAGGTAGGATTTCGCCGAATGGTCTAACCAACGACTCTTAAGAACTCACATTGGTCGAGAGGATGGGAAGTCGGGCTCATCAAACCCTTTTGGGGGGAATTATTGCATGTTCCGGGACTCTCTTATGGATTTAAGACGTATTCATATGTTCGCAAATCTTTGGTTTATACCCAAACATAGTATCCATGGATTTAACCCTAGTGGGAAATGGTCTATTGAACGTAGGAGTTCGGAATCATTTATGCCCGTGTTTTACCATCCCTCATTAGATTAATGACCCCAAAAAGTCTGGACTCATTGAGATAGTGCTAGGAGCAGCTCGGTGAACCGATGTGAAGATAGTCGGATCGACTGGTTATTGGGATTGAACCTCAGGGAGGCTTCCTACATACCCTTCCTAGGGGACAGGGATCAAAGTCCACATAGTTCTAATTAAGAGCGTCGGATAACTGACATGAAGGTGGACCCGGGGGTCTACTGCTGATCGGGCTTGAACCTCATGGAGGCTTCCTACGTATCCCTGTGGTAGGGAATCAAAGTCCTCGTAGTTCGCATCAGCTTTGGACTTACACTCTGAGGTGGACCAAAATGATAGATTGGGGCTTACACTCTGAGGAGGACCATAGGGTGGATTGGGGCTTACACTCTGAGGAGGACCATGAAGGAGTCGCGGGGGATCGGGCCAAATTGGATGGATTCTATCTGGCTCGGGGAACAGGAACTCCGAAGGATTTGGTGCCCTTCACATAGGGAATTGCTACGTGGCTGGAGGGGCCATCCACGAAACAGGGTGGTCCATGGACTAAGAGGTCATCCATGAACTAGGAGGGTCCACGTACTAATTGGAATCCCGCGAACCAAGGTGGTTCGAGTTCTGGCAAACATCTCGTGAACCAGGGTGGTTTGCGGCTTCAGGTTCGGCCCGCGTACCAGGAGGGTACGCGAAGGGTTCCACGCGAGCAGCGGCGGCCAAGGGTGGCACCGATCGGGGGTTCGTCGGTCGAGGCTTCGCCCACATAGGAGGGTACTACGCGGTGTGTCAGATCATAAAAGAGGCATAAACACCCTGGTCTGTGGGGAGTGAATCTATGGAGGGGCCATAGTTCGCAGTCTTCTCTTTTTATGTTATTTTGAGTTCGTGATTCACCAAATTATTATGCATTTTTGGTTCCTTATAAGTTCATTCCCAGGTTTATACCTGCTCTGGTTCGCAAACTGGAACTTCGCTGTTTGCGAAATCCGAAGCCTTCCTTCGAAATCCTTCCACCCGAGTCTGATCGCTCTTCTCTTCTTCCTCCTTCGAATCATCTGAATCCGAATTTTCGAATCCCTCTTCCAATCCTTCCCGTTCTCCTTTTATAGAGTGGGGAAAGAGATGTATTTGCGATCGCATGACACCTTTTGTGGAGGCCCATGACTGAATACCCGGTTTACAGCTAACTTGGTTAATCTGTAATTCGCGGTGGGTATTGAACACTTCTCCCCCCCCCCCTCGCGAACTTAACTCAGGGAGTGCTTCGCGGCCGCGGAGGGTTCCGCCTTCATTCCGCGAATGACAGCGGATGCGGCTTGAACCAGTCGACACGGTCCGTGGTTGGGGTGGTTCATGATGGTGAACCGGATCGGCACCCATCCTGCCTCGTGACCGCGGAGGATCTTCGCCTCCATTTCACAAACGAAGATGGTTCTTAGAGGGGGGGTTCTTCGAGGGGTCCTGGCCACGTCGTGTTCTCATGGGACCGGTCCGCAGACCGGTCCGTCTTGTGTCCCTTCTTTGAATTTTCTCCATTATTTTCCCCAATTTTTTTGGGGGATTTTGGTAGAATCTCCTTTGAGGATTTTTTTCAGGACCCTACAATGATAAAGGTGTTTATTTCTCAAATTTAGGGTCTTTAGCTACTATTGTATCCTCCTTGGCTATCATGGTTATTCCAAAAATAGGAATTTGATATTTAACTTGTACACCTATACTGGCATCCTCAGGTTTTTCCCGAGATGTACATGAAGGGTAGGATCCTATAGTTAAAAAATATCTAGTTTTATTTATTGGATATGCATAATCACCATCTTGTGTATTGAACAAAGAGAGACCAAAAGCTTACCACTCTCTTTGGAAAAAATATGGTTGACTTGTAATTTTATCCAATGATGGATTTTAATGTGATATGATAGAATTCAATCTCCTACCATAGATTGAACAACCACTAATAGGGGGAATGGAATAAATTTTTTCATTCTCTACTTTCCACATAGTCATTTCTTCAAGAGGCAGTTTCCCCTCCTCAATGTCTTCATTAAGGTCCTTCCCAAAGGAGGCCTTAATAAAATACTTAAGGGATCTAACCACTACTATCATCAACCCAGTTTTATCTTCCATCTCTTATTACTAATAAGACATGGAGTTGGGTGATGAGAGCCTCTTGGATGAAACTTTTTATCATATAAATAAGTGAAATTACATCCTCGAGTTCAATGAGTGAGTCTCACTCTTTATTCATGGATTGGTTGAGTATTATATTTTTAATTCCCTAATCCTTAATAGAATGCACTATCCGATTAATGGGAACCATTGAATCGGTGTATAGAATTAGCATTTCTAACTTCTAAATGTTTTTCCATACCTCTACAGTGTTGGTTTCATAATAAAAGTCTAAGGGATAATTTATATTTCTAATCTATTGTATATGATTGATGCTTTTTGAAAGAGCCCATAATTTTGGAATAATTTCCAACGAAGTAATAGCATTCCATAAATTTAGAAACCATTGATGTATAGCTTCTAATTCATCCTCCAACTTACCTTTTTTCTAAAAGAAGCTTTGGTCTCCTTTTAATTAATCCTCTTTTCAAGATTTTCAACCATGGTTGAGTCCCCTTGTTGTCAATATTTGATAGATTATATTACAGTTACCCCTTGATGAATAGTTTTATCTCTCAATGGTATGGAATCTTAGTGTGTAGTATTCTTTTAAGACTTGGGAACCTCATTCTTATCATGCCTCTTAGATGATTTCTTGGTTAATTTTCCCTATGACTATAGTAAAGTTAATGCTGACTCAAGTAAAAATCTTGGATAGTATCCCCCATTATTATAATGGAATCCAAGTATGAGTATAATCAGATAATAGCCTCATAAATGCATCCTTATGAGGAATAATGATCATAATTCACATCCTCACTAGGTCCATATTCACCCATAGTTATTGTGATACAATAGTATTTTCCTCTATTCAAACATTTATTTGATGTGATACCATCTTATATTCAATGAATCATAATTGGATTTAAAATAGATAAGTTGAATAAGACTTAAAAATGATGTCATAGTCTATCTAATCCACAATTACACTACCTCTCAGTGACATCATGTTGGATTGCAACTAATATAAGGTCTTTACAACTTTAGTGATTATGCCAATATAAGGTGCTCCATATGGAAAGAATTTTAATTACCCATGAATTCTTAACATCTAAAGGGTGACTTCACTAGTTAGTGACAATGGACTAATGCTAGAAACAACCTATATAAATTGTTTAAACATTCATCATGGGATCCCCATGATACTAAGAATGTTATAATCATTGAAGTGTGACACCATTTAGCCCCAAAAAAAATTAATGGACTTGAGACAAGAAAGGGGGACTTCCCGTTATGAAAATGTAGAAATCATTGGTGGTTCTTCTCCAATACCAGTGTATCCAAACCCATTGAATCCCACATTTCTAGTTTTACATATATGAAAAAAGTACTTATCCAAAAACTATTATTAGAGTCCCATACTATGAGAAGATACTCGCTAAGGCACGTGGTCAAGAACCCTACCAAATGAGTCTCTACTAGGATTAGAGGGATGATTTCAACCCCCCATTTATCATACTCTCCTAGCTCATGCTAGGGAAAATATTTCCCAAGTACTCCTCTTTTTTGATGTATGGACATAATTTTTGGTGAATTAATATAGGTTTTTATTCTCATGGAGCAAAGAATGATTTCATCCATGTCTCAAAACTTATATCGACCCGGGGACTATGTTACTTCTCTATCACATTTTGGGATATTCTCATCAAATCCCTAAATAAATAAGAAACTCTTTGGATATACCGACATGCATCTAAAGGGGGGAAATAATAATACATGCCCCTAAGGATTGGATACATTGAAATCATTTTTATTATCTACAATCTAATTATCACTTCACCATGAGTGATATGGAATGTTTTGTTTTTAGGAATCCAGTGATTCATAATCTCTAGGATCAACCCACACAACCAGTGGATGGTTCCTTTCAGGATGTTTTTCCATTTGATGATATTTTCACTCAACCCATGTTATTGTATTTATCAAACCATGATCCTAGGAGAAAGGTATATGGGTGAAAGATATCCATTTTGGCCCAAAGTTCTTACCTATATAATTGTATAATGTATGAATTTGGGTATTCTTGATGCTGTTTTTTAAGGATATTAGATAAAACTGATTAAAATTGTTATTACTGGACAGCACACCCTTGTTTGAAGTCAATATATATAAACGTAATATGAGTAGAAGCTTCAGTATTTTAGAAATCAATGGAAGAGTTGTTCATTATAAACTGTAAAGGGTTTCAATAAATATTTCAGCACAATAAATCCTGAAATCATAATAGGTCACCACCCCCCCATGAGGATGATCTATGTTTGAAATAAATAACATGAAATTTTAACAAATTAATAATTTATTCCCAAGGAACTTATCTCATATGCCCTCCCTAGTGTGTCCCTAATAAGGACTCCTCACTAGGATTTCTCCACTTATACCCCTTCTAGGGTGGCCCTACTAAGGTCCCCTCACTAGGGTGTCCATGCAAAGGCCCAATTCATAGGGTGTCTCTACTAAAGAGAAGATCACCATCACTAAACATAAAGCAGTGAAAATGAAGAAATAAAGGGAGGAAGAGAATAATTCCCTTAGTTTATGGGAGGACCACCCCTATTTATAAGTTGGTCACCAAAATCAACCCTATCAGCATGGATCACTCAGTATGGCCAGCACAGCCTAACAAGATAATCTAGTACGGATCACCCCAAACACTTCACTAAATAGGATACGGATTCCTTTTTCCAAATATCATGATAAGTAAAGGAGTGACCTCATATCTAGCCATTTTCAATCTAATAAGATCCTATTTTGAGCAGGGGTTAGGAATCCCCTTTAAAAATAAAAATGGTTGGACATAGAAGGTCTGAGATCCTCTTTGGTAGCTAGGTCTACCTTACCTAGGTCCCCTCTGATAGCTTGGAATATCACACCCATGTTCTCTTCATCTAATCACCATGAAACCCTTAGGTCCCCATGGATCACCTAGCCTACCTCAGCTAAATCAAATCCAAGAACTACATTCCTCAGTCGGTCTACTCTTCCCATCATCCTAGTTTTTCCTATAAATAATCCCCCCTCATCACCAAATAGTGAAATATTTGTTCACTTCTACAAGATACAAAAATACTCATCGAGACAATTTAATCAGTCCACTAACACCTATCATATGTGGCCTATTTCACCTTATGACTTTTTTTAACTCTTTCTCAGTTGGGGATAGCATCACTGCAGTGAAATGCATTTCATTCTCTATATACTATATTTATAAAGGTAGGTATCCTTTTACACTATGGTTGGGGATTTTGTCTCCTTGTTCAAAGCGGGATTATGGGATTATGGTTCCTCCTTCCATGGATTCCTTTATGGAGCTCATCACCTAATTTTGTCATCCCTCATATATTTGAGACATGTTAATGAAACTCATTACTAGTTCCATCTCTAGGTGAAAACTAGTTAATCATGATGCTTCTATCTCAATAATAAGGAAACCTTCAGTCTGAGTAAATGGTAATGTTAAGAACATTGGGTATGTATGGATGTTGGGTAGGTTGGGCACCTAAAAATTATTCCTCTTTTGGAGGGCCTCACATGTGTGAGGAAACTTAGGTGTGGAACCTATGGAATCCCATGTTGATCATGATGTAGTTGGCACTAGGGGAATAAGTATTCTAAATATTATTACCTTGGGCATCCTATGTTCATTTTATTGGTTAGGGATTATAGATATAATCATAACTTTAACATATTATGGAGATCGCCACGATTTTAACATCTTGTGGGGACAGGTTGGGTGTACGTTTAACGTCTTATGGGGGCAGGTTGGGAGTAGTTTTAGCATCTTTCAGGGATAGGTTAGGTGTAGGTTTAACATGTAGTGAAGACGTGTAGGGTTTAGGTTTAACATCATGTGGGGATAGGTTGGGCACTGGTTTAAGATCTTGTGGCGATATGATGGGTGTAGGATTGATGTCTTGTAGATATAGGTTGGTTATTTGAGTGTGTCCAGAGAGGGAAGAATTCACACAAGGATGTTCTCAGGATTCAACCTCAAAAAGGTGTCCTATCTACCCTATTTAATATATAGGTATCCAAAACCACATATTTTTATGTCATAATTTAATGTCTTGTGAGAGGATCAGTCCATGAATTTAAACATCATGCGGTAAGGACACTCTTTCTATATAAGGATCCCTACAAAAGGATGGTGTGGGGATTACATTTAGAAGATACCTGGGATCTATTTTGATAATTAATGATGTAGTTGGGGATTATAAATGGAATCTAGTTAGGAACTCTTATGAGTAGTGATGGTGAGGTTGGGGCTTACACATGGATGTTTCCCAAGTTATTATAAGAGTAGTGATGATGAGTTTG
The DNA here is from genome assembly GCA_963277665.1 of Viscum album. NCBI lineage: Eukaryota > Viridiplantae > Streptophyta > Magnoliopsida > Santalales > Viscaceae > Viscum > Viscum album. Next base: position 1,880,352,327 of record OY728138.1, on the reverse strand, counting down.
GGGCTTATGCGTGGAAGATTATCAGACATTATTAAGAGAAATGACTATTTGGTTGGGACTTATGCATGGAATATTCCTGGGTGCCTCTAAGATCAGTGATGGTATGAATGGGGATTATGTTTTTGGATCTTCCTGGGTGATGCTATGAGCAGTGATGGTGTTTTGGAGTTATGTGTAGAAGTTTATTGGGTGCCACTAGGAGCGGAAATGGTGTGGTTGGGTATTACCCACAGAATCTTCTCATCCTTGCTTCCCCATATTTGGTCAATAGAGATTCCCATGTTCCTAAAATAGGGAAAGGTAAAAATTTAACATCATTAGAAATCATGAGGTGTGTGAGGATTTTGCATTGAGTTCTCTATCCTTTCTTCCTCATGTTGAGTCACATGGGCATCTTGAATAGATTATGGGTTGGAGGAATATGATTGAGGCTTACACATAAGGAGGGTGCACATGGGGGCTTCTTGGAAGTAATAGGGATACATGTGGGGTTTTCAATCAAGGGATTCCCATTTTTCTTCCTCACATTAGACCATGAGGGAATCTCATCCTATTAATGGGTTAACAGATTTGATTGGGGCTTACACTTGTGATGGAGGCCTACGGTGGCTATTTAGTGTTCATATCATGATCATTACATGAGGTATATTAAGATTGAAACATAAGTTATATCATTATTTTCATAGGATGCGTCCTATTCTCATTGTATAGGGTATACCATAGTTTATGTTCATGCAGTGAATACTATGGGGGTCATATCTTGATCTTGGAATGAGGCATTTCATGCTTGATGCATAAGGCATCTCGTGTGTATCCCAAGAATAATTCTATTCTTTTCATATTGGGTATACTACAGTTTAATGTCATGTAGTGAGAAAACCATGGTGGAAGATGACTAAAAATGGATGGAATGGGACTTACATAATATCATCCATTTCTAGTTTAACCTCGCATAGGATTCAGGTGATGTATTTTCAAGAGTTTCTTTAGTAATTTTTTCACCTAAGGTATTTCATAATCCAAGAGGAGAATTTAAACTTATGACATGACAGAGGGAGCAAGAGGTTCATATTGAATCAAGGTATTTCAAGGAGTGTATAGAAGTATCTCAACTCATGTTATCAAGTGGGGTGCACATTGGGGATGTATAGGATGAAACCAAAAATGTCCTCAACCCAGCCCAAAAAAATTTCCTTTGAAGGTTCCGGACTTGGGGGTTGCACAAATCATGAAACCATGTGTTGTGTGAGTGAGGTATATGGGAATCAAATCCTATTGTTCCTCCTCAAAATTAGAGGTTTATTCCAAATTTATAGTCATTTTTTGTGTTTTTTCAATGTTTTGATGTCTCATGAAAATTTAGGGGTTGCGTGAAAATGCATTTTTTGGGGGGATAGCTAACATATGTGTGGAGCTACTGTGTTTGATGTCTCATTTATCACATAACTCAATTTCAAGACCGTGAAGGATTTTCATGCACTTTAGGAAATTTCCATGTAATTTCATGTTTTTCTCAAGAATCACCTTGGCTTGCCTTTTAAGAATTGTAACTTCGAATGGACATAAATTTTCATATGTAAGTTCGTTCAGGCTCAACTTCTAGTCAAAAAAAATCTTGTGTAATGGTCTATGATCCTAGAAGAAGCTTTTTAGAATTTGTTCCATCATTGGTCTCATTTTTTTAAATTCAAACTAACTTATCAAAATTAACTTAAGTATTAGTAATTGGTTCTCCAAATTCTTCACATGGGTGACCAACCACATAGGGTCCTTCACCTGAGCAACCAACCGCTTTGAGGACCCTTTCCTAGGCGATCAACAACCCAAAGTACCCCCACCATGGTGATCCATTTCCCATGGAATCCTCGATTTGTGACCCATAATATATGATATCCCACCTTAGTAACCCATTACACATTGTTTCCCACCTTAGAGACTCATCACATTTGCTACCCACTATAGTAACACATTGTTTGGGAATGCCAACCATAGTAAACCATCACCTGGGGAAGCTATCCTTAGTGATCCATTTCCCAGTGCGACTTCTAAGAGAACCATTTCTATAGGATTCATCATCCCTAAAATGATTTCCTCCTTTACTCAAGTCCCCTATTTGATAATGTTTTAATCAAGGCCTCCACTATGGCCACCATATTTATATGATCGGGGTATGGGAACACTTCAATGTATCCCCCCCCCCAATCTTGAATTCCATTGGAAAAGGATATCCCCCACTTAACCAACCTAATTTATGGGGTTCTCAAGAATTTTTCAATCATTTATCCCCTTGGTAATAAGGAATCCAATCTTAGAGGTAGTGGCAGGGGTCTTCCTATTTATGGTAGCAACGCGTACCTCATGTCTACATCCTAAAACATTAAGTTAGTTGGCATCATATGTATGTTTTGTTTTATAAAAAATGGATTCTTAATACCAAACATAGAGTTTATAAATATATAGGAATGTGATAATGGGAATCCATTTTAGAGTAATCCATTAGTCTTTCTTTCTATATATCTATAAGGACCTGTCCTTAAACATTAAATAATCATGGGTTTTAGTAAAAAATTTAATTTATTTTACATTGAGGATCTTTTTAGGTTTAGAGATTTTGAAGTTTAGGAAATAATTCATACATATCAAACCATAAGAATACAAAGTGGATAATACTAAAACTATATCCATTTTTCATAATACATAAGTTTTTAATAATAAATATGACATATATTCATTAAAAGTATTCAAAACATCCATATCGGATTCCCATTTTCTCTTACCCATCCTTAAACCCTATGAAAACATTTTAAAACATTGGATGAGCATAAAAATCTTTTTAAGGGTCATAAAATAAGGAGAGGATCCATTATCACATGAATACTTACAAAAATATTAAATCGCTTTCACAAAGACATACTTCTCCCACATAAGGTATCATATACTTATATCATGAAAATAAGATATTTCCATAAAACCTAGAAACCATAAACAAAACCATAAACTTATCTTGGGGTATTACTTAATTAATATTGTAACCCTCACGGATACCTTATGATTTGAAACCCTCATGACTACCTAACAATGTAACTCTCACAGCTACCTTATAGTGTAACCATTATAGTTACATTTGGAGTAACCATATGACCGACCTCCAATATAAACATACCCAATGTATTGGAGGGAGATATACGTCACACCATTCATCACAAAAAATTCCCAAGAACTAGAACATAATCATAAAAGAAAACTAATTTCAATAAAACATCCCTTTTGAATAGAAGTTTAAAAGAGGATTTTAGAGTAAAAGTCCCTTACAAATATCATATAATTGATATAAAAATTAATAGAATGAAAGTAATATGTGTGCACACTAGAAATAAAAATAATAAAACATAATATATATAAAATTAATTACACAGATTATCTATGTACCATAAAATCAATGAAGTAGAAGGTTTACCCAATGAATGAAAATTGTGTTAAGAATTTTCTTACCCCGAGTTCATCTTACTTAAAACTTCTTTAAACCTTATTTATAATGGTTAAAAGTGTGTTATTGATATTTTAAAAAAACATATTCATCTTTATAACACCTTGTATTATAAATTTATAACATAATTCCACCTGTTTATTAATAATATTTAGTTATTTCTATTGTTTTGGGTGCATGTTTTACATGATTTTCATTGTCGGTTCATAATGAATTTTCTTGTAAAATGGAAGAGAAAATATATAAGTGTAGTGGAATGGTATTAATATGTTTCCATAATATTAAATTATACCATAAATAATTTTTCTTTCATAAATGATAATGAATCATTAGATTAAACATTAATGATATTTGTTTAGATCATTTTGCCGGTTCTTCAATAATCACGAACTAGTTTCATTATATAATTTGATATTATGTATATATATTAATTACAGAACATAAAAGAGGATATATAATAAAATTTACCATATTTTTCAACCATTAAAATGGTTTTATATCTAGTTTTAAAGTACGTAATGGAAATTAAAAGCACGTCGCCTATGATGTCGGTAAATCAACACATCATGGACGATGTTTTTATTTTTTATAATAATAAAGAGAAGAGAAGAATTATGAGGATTAATTTTTCCATAAACATGATAAAATTAAATTATATATAAGATAATTTACTTTTATTTACTCTTAAAAAAGTTAAAGTGAAGAAATTATAAGAAAATAAAAAAATTGAAAATAAAATAAAGGAAAATAAAAATGGATTTTTACTTCTTGATCTCTTCTCCTTAAGATCCTCCTTAAGGCCTTTGGTTTTGGTATTTTGGGGAGAGAAGTAAGACTTGGGCATGGGGTAAGAGAATTGGGAATAGAATTGGGAAGAGTATTGGGTACAATTTAGACAATTATAAAATCTTGAGAGGTGTGAGATGAAGAGGGGTTGAGGATGGTATTTATAGTGGAGGAGAGGGGGGTTTCACATTATTTTATTATTTTTCTCAAGCAAAGAATTTTTGTAGGTTCTTGTGACTAAAAATAGTAAAGATAGAATTTGAATTATAACCAAGGGTTCTTACATCATCCATGATGTTAGGAATAGTGTATTTAACATATAATGTATATATACGGTAAATTACTGTATTTCACTATTCGCCAAAAATTCAAGAATTTCAGAAAAATCTCCAAACATCACCCTAACTATTTTTCGACATGTAGAATTTAAACCTGAACTCCATTTTATGAAAATAAATTTCTATATCTGATTAATTTAATTTTTAAATAAAAAATTATTTGTTTGAAAAATATCAATTTTAAAACTATAACTGATTTTAGAACACCATTAAAATTTAATCAAGGTGTCATATAATTATATTATAACCATAAGACAATAAAATCATAATTTATTATTACATTTTATGAAAATACATTTCCAAATATATTATTAAGTTAATCATAAAATTGTAATTATATATTTACGACATACAAAAATACCAACACTTATACTATGATCATATTGTCACTTATAAGATACCTAAATTTTATTTATACATTCATTTGTGAGGTTACTATTCATTAGTCATTATTACTATTCGTTAGAGTAAAGTTACTATTTACCAAAAATTAAGTCAATCCTATCAGAATCTAAATATCTCACTGATCGCAAATGTGTATGTCTATTTTTTTTAAATTCAATTCATAGAAGGGGAAAAATTATGTTTAGCAGCTAGGTTATAACTATCTCCTTAAAATAAAATATTGTTTCGCAGAGACTCAATATTGCATTAATTTCATTCTATATTAAATTTATTTGTAAATCCTTGTGGTATTAGATTCTCCCAACCTTCTAGAAATTTCATCCTCGCAATTTTTATTCACTTATTAAACAAATGGGGATACTTTTCCACCGTAGAATTTTCATACTCCCATGTTGCTTCTTCAAACATGTGGTTTATCTAAGAAAACCTTTCCTAGTGAATTACCTAATTCGTAAATATATGCTCTCTATGATTGAGAATCTGAGGAGGTTTCTCTTAATAATAAAGGTTATATTCTAGCTGAACTTCTTCTGGGCTCAAAACATGAGATGAATTTGGTAAATACTCTCCCAACAACAAAATATGAAAAATATTGTGTACCTAAGATAAATTAAGAGAAAAAGTTACTTGGTAGGTGACTGTTTCAACTTTCTCTAGGATTTTATAAGATCAAATGAACTACGGACTTAACATTCCTTTCTTAAAAAAACATATAACACTTTTTCATGGTGAGATTTTAAGAAAGACATGATCTCCTACCTCGAAAGAATATTATTTACTCTTATTATCTATATAACTTTTATGTCGTCTTTGAACTGCCCTCATGTGTTACTGGATCATATTCAATTTCTCAACCACTTCCTCTACTATTTCTAGTCCCATCAACACCATTTCCCCAACATCATCCCAAAAATATGGAGTTTTCCACCGCTTCCCATATAATGCCTCAAAAGGTTCCATCTCTATACTAGAATGAAAACTGTTATTATAAGAAAACTCGATAAAAGAAATATCATGATCCCAAATTCCATGATATTCAATTGAATATGATCGAATCATATCCTCAAAATTTCTAATTATTCTCTCAGTCTATCCATCAGATTTAGGGTAAAAATCAGTGATGAAATTTAATTTTTTACCAATCGACTTCTGATGGACTTTCCAAAAGTTATAAGTGAACCTGTGATCACGGTCATATACAATGGAAAGAGGAACTCCATTTAATGTGATAATATCATGGAGTAATATTCAAGAAATATTATCCATATACATAGTTTCTTTAATTGGAAGTAAATGTGCAGATTTAGTTAGACGATCATGAATAACCTAAATCAAATTGTTACCTCGAGATGTCTTCGGTAGTCTCCCCATGAATTACAAGGATATATTTTCCCATTTTAATTTTGGTAGTGGAAAAGGTTGAAGAATACACTTTGTTAGTTGTCGCTCTTCTTTAACTTATTGACATGTCAAGCACTTTAGGGTAAAATCTACAATATCTCTTTTGATTTCATCCCACCAGTAAAACTCCTGAAGTTCTCTGTACATATTTGTGCTACCAGGATGGACTAGAAACAAAGAAATTTTGCACAAAAATTCCTTATTCATCTGGGAAACTCAAGGCACACATAATCTCTTTCCAAGTCATAAAACACAATATTTATCAACATTAAATTCTGGAAACATACCTTTTTCACCAATTCCATATTTCTATATAACTCATAGTCTTTCTTCTACAATTTCTTAATTCTGTCAGAGAGAGGTGATTGAACTATCACATAAAACGACATAATGGAATTTATTACACCAACAAATTACAATTAAAAATTCATCAAATGATTAATCAAGGGTCCATGTTCCAAATGTAACATGGTTAATGATGCATGATGTTTTTAAATCAAGGCATCGACCTCTTTCTTTTATTTTCCAGGATGATAATTGATCGTGTATTCATAATGATTTGTCAATTAAAGCCTTATTCTATACCTCATGTTTAATTCCTTTTGATTGAATATATACTGAAGAATTTTATGATCATTATATATTTCACATTTGGCTTCGTATAAATGATGCCTCCAAATTTTCAAAGCAAAAAACCACAACTGCTAATTCCAAATCAAGTGTTGGATAATTTAGATCATGTGTTTTTTTTTTGAAGCATAAGAAATTAATTGATCATTCTGCATCAGAACACAACCAAGTACCTTAAATGAAGCATTACTATAAATAAAAAACTCTCCATTTATGGAATCCAGAGCCAAAACTGGAGTATTCACCAATCTCTTCTTCAGTTCTGGAAAAAAACATCACATTCTTCTATCCAAATAAATTTAAACCATTTTCATGTAAACTTAGTTATCGGTCTAGATAACAAGGAAAATATTTTAACAAACTATTTTTAAAAACCAACTAATCAAAGAAAACTAATAATCTTTTAAGCCTTTTTAGGTATTTCCCATTCATCAATCATTTTTTTTGAAGGGTAAACTTTTATTCCATCCTTATTTACAATGTGCCAAATACAAGAAATTGGTTACAAAAAAAATCACATTAGCTAAACTTTCCATATAACTTCTTTTATTTTAGAGTTTTCAATACAATCCTTAAATTTTTTTCATGATCCTCATAACCTTTTGAAAAGACCAAAATATCATTAATAAAAACAATAAAAAAACTTATCCAAATATTCATGTAATATTCTATTCATAAGATCCATGAATATAGTAAGGGAATTTGTTAAACCAAAGGGCATAAAAACTCATAATTCCCATATCTAGTATGAAATATTGTTTTTTAATTTCATCATCCTTCACCTTAAGCTAATGGTACCCAGATCTAAATTCAATCTTGGAGAAATACTGAGATCCCTAGAGCTCATCAAACAAGTCATTGATATGAGGTAAAGAATACTTATTCTTAACAAAAAATTTATTCAAATATCTATAATCAATGAAAAGTCTCATCAAACAATATTTCTTTTTAATGAACAAAATAGGAGAACCCCGTGGTGAAGTGTTTGGATGAATAAATCCTTTATCATGAAATTATTGCAATTTATTTTTTAATTCAATAAGTTTCACTTGATCCATTGGATAAGGGAGTTTTGAAATTGGATTATCATTAGGAACCAAGTAAATGGTATATTCAACTTCCTAATCAGGTATAACACTGGGAGACTCATTATGAAAAAAATATAGGTATTCATTTTCCACTAGCACATCATTATTCTGAATAATTCCCTAGTTTTCAACAATATGAGCAAGATAACTTTCATTTCCATATTTTAATAGTTTTTCATCTTACTAATATGTTATCAATTTTTTGGGTTCATTATTTTTTATAGACTAGAACTCGTTGTAAAAAACAACTTCTTTAGCTCTAAAATCAATTTTTATCACGAACAAAATAAATCCAATATATATCCAAAATAACATAAAATTTGTTAAGGGAAAAACAACAAGGTTTTCATGTAATTTATTCTCAAAGATAACAATAGGAAGATTCATATAATGCATTTTTGCTATAATATTTAACCCTTGTGTTCTAACCATAAGTTATGGTCTCATTTCTTATAGTGAAATTTAAAATTTAAAAAAACAATGTCTAAAATAAAGGAATGTATATAACCCATATCAAAAAAGACATTATCAAAATCTGAGTAAACAACTAAAGTATCTGATACCACTTCATTGGATATCCTGACATCTACTAACATATTCACAAAGTATAACATGACACCTTTCTACTTATAACCTAGCCACTTTCCATCATAAAGATCCTTCTTTGGGTAGGTATTTTTATAATGACTCGTCTCACCACATTTAAAACACTATATATTTTTATTATCCGAATTAATCTTAGGATCATTTTCGTTACAAGCTCCGGCCATATTTCCAAAATTACCACATCAAAAATACTTCCCAGTTTTGGTAATGAATTCCCTAGGGTTTTTTTTACGACACTTTTCACAAACTGGAAACTAGATTTCTTACCTTTGTATTTATTTGATTGATTCTTTCCCATTGCTTTTCATCTGAAACTCTTATTATTTTTGTTTTCAAATTACAAAAGACCATTAAAAAATTATATTTCTACCCGATCATAAAATCATAAAAGATTCTCATAACTTTTGAATTCTTTGGAGGGAAATTCCCTTTGATGTCTTGGCTTTAATCCAAAGTAAAAATGATTGATTTTTCTATTAAGATCCAGAATAAGATTTGGATCATACCTTAAAAATCAGGTGAATTTTTCTTTATACACAGCCACTGAATCCTCCTCCTTTTGTTTCAATTAAATTAATTTATTTTTTATTCTAAGTTGAAACACCTTAGGAGAATATTTTTCAACAAAAATATTCTTAAATTCATCCCCTTCCAAGGCATCAATCACTTCTCTATCCCTGGTATTCTTGACCATTTACCACAACTAATCAGCTTCGCCTTCAAAATGATAAATGTAAAGATTAGACTTTTTATTTTCTGAAGACTCCATGACATTGAATATCTTTTCAAGGGATTTAATCCATCCTTCATCTTCCACTATGTCCAAATATACACTAAAAGCAGGAGGGTGTTGCCTCATAAAATGTTTCACTATCATCATGTAATACCCCAAGAATTTATAAGATAGATTTTGTTAATTTATTTGATGTCTTGTATTGTACGCTACACCAAGATTAGCTTTCACTATACGCAACACTGTATTAGCTTCCAGTATACGCAACACTGTTCTTGGCTCATGTTACACACAATTTCAAGTTTCTTTGGTAGAAATTATTCTACGCAACATTTATTATAGATTTTGTTCAATGTATAAATGAACTAAATTTGGATTATGTTATAGGTATAACCAAAGTAATATTCCACTATATGCAACACTTATTTGGGGTGTGTCACACGCAAGAGTGACCTTCCTTGATAGCTTGCATAGTATGTTGTACTCAGTTTCACTGAATAACGATGTATTATTATATTATTTTTTAAATGGGATATAAACTAGCCATTATGAATAGTATTAACAACATTTTTAATTTTATATAACATTATCATTCATCTTATACATGATATGAGAACAAAATCAATTTTTTGGATAAAAGAAGTATTTTTCAAAAAATGCAGTTTTTCCACCTTTTGATGGCGCACCCATTTTAAAACTAGTTTTTGACATGTTTATATGTTTAATTTGATTAATTACACTTCTTATTTGGAATCAGGATATAAAAATTTACTTTGTATAAATTTTTGATATTTTTCTGATAACTTTCATATTTTGATGAATAGTAAAAATACGCTAAATTTTAATTAAAAACAAATTTTTTCATCATGAAAATTTATATGGATAAAATATAATATTGAATGGTTTTAAAGAATAAATATAATATATTTTTACCATTTAATATAATTTATGTCATTATCATTAATTTTACATTGATTTCATAGGTAAAAACATTTCAATCTTTTGCAATGCTTTAGCTTTTAAAACCTGTTTTCTCAACAACATGATTAATTTTAAATTAATTACTGCAAATTCTGTGTCTTGAATTTGTAAAAATAGATTCCATATTTGGAATTAGTATGTCCAAATTATTTTAATAAGCTACTTCTATTTTTGGGCATTATGAATAGTAACTACGATAAATTTATTTACCACAATTAAAGGTAAATCTGGTAATTAAAGGTAAAAATAAAATTATAAAAATACCCTAACACTTGTCTTAATATAATTGGATTATTATATTTCACCCAAAAAAATACTTGGGTCGAAATGGTATCTATTGGAACCCACTTGGATGAGATTAAGATATTTTATTTATTTTATTTAAAGAAAAGTGAAATTTGTATCACTCAAACTTTAATAATTAAATTATTTTTAATAAAAGGTTATAAAAAATATAAATTCGATTGTAAATACTCATTTTAAATCTAAATATTTTTTTATCATGGTAATTTATTTGTAATTTTTAAGAAATATATAATTACTTTAATAGCTTATACATTAATGATGCTGAAATAATTTATTTAGTTAAAGATAGTTAATATAGTTTTTATTAAAATAATTGTAACGCCCTGACCCCAGTTACCCAGATTCAGTGCATTATTTTAATACATTGGCATGATTACAAGGAATCAAGTCCGAAAGGACTGATTAGTATAGCAGTCTTGGAAAATATATTACATACATGAATGTTACATTCCACTTCATAACATACAAAACAACATAAATAATCTTTATGAACGCCATTATTCCCTTAGATTAACCCTACATATCAATCACATTACACTTCTTGGAATCCTGGGAAAAATAAAACATATAAAGGGGTGAGCTCAAATGCTCAGTAAGGGTAAGCAATACAGCTGAAACTTTCAAAAATAAGCATAAAAATTTAAGGCAATGTATAAAACTAAAATAAAAGCCTTTTAAACTTGAACTTCAACATAATATGGAAGAAATAAAATGAAATAATTCCATTTACTTATTCACATGGATATTCTACTAATCAAATAATCACATGCAATATCACTAACCACTTTCATAATGATGGAATGCATAATTCCAGACTATCATAACCACATAGCCAAGGCCTCATGCCAAGACTAAAAATAAGATTTTGTCAAGGCCTTGTTCCAAGACACTAGTTTGTCTCATGAGACCTACCGATGCATCGAGGAGCTATAGCGGGCTCCACCCGTCACGTACTAAGTCCAATGCATTCCCATATGAAAATCTTTAAACATAACATAAACATTCGTATTAAAACTAGCATACGAAATGTCAATACTTTCTCTATAAACCATGAATGGTATAAAAATAACACATCCATAGTTAAACATATCACAAAACCTTCAATACAATACAAAAGATATGTATCATAATAAATCAACTTCAAATAATCTTAAAATCCATCAAAAGATGTTGACATAGATGAAATCAAAATAATTTGAGAGAAATATCTATTTTCTTGAAATTATTGAAAAGTCACACATTTATAAAGGAAGTAATTTAAAATATATTTTTGAATCAAAGTGTCCCATACCAATTTGAAACTTTTGAAAAGAAATATCATTTCAAAACATTCATGTCCATATAAATAAATCCTTAAAATCATTTTGAAAACATGGACATTAATTGAAAAGATTTAGAAAGATAAATCTTTAAAACATTTGAAATTTTGATCTTGATAAAGGGTACCTTTAAAAATCCTTAAAATCTTCATTTTGAAATCATTTTTATGAAAAATGGACACAGATGATAAAAATTTCCCAGTAAAAACTTACACATAAACAATCTCGGATAATGATGAGATTGAGGAATTAACCCTTACCAAATTGGTAACTTACGAAACATACAACCCATGAAAGAGGAATCATACAATGAATATGTAAATAAACATAAATTAAAGTGTATTACACAAAGAATACAATTATGGTCATTACATACACCACACAAAAGTTAATAGTGGCAATATGGCATGAATCTCACGGGAATAAGGAGTGAGATGAAAACCCCTTACCTTGCACTTTCCTTTAGTCGATGGTACGTTTAACCTCCTGTACGAAGATCATAGTATGTTATTAAATTATACCAGAACCATATTAATATTTATTATATCATACCTGATTCATTTATGACTTTATATTTCCCATTTAATAATAATTTCCATGTTAAGTTAACATTTTGGGTAATAATCACTTTCTTTATCGTACGTGTTTTAACTTGTGACTCTTGGTTGTATCACTTAGATCATGATTTAAATACTTCCAGAATATAAAACATGATAAATATATCATATATATTTAGAATATAAATATTTATAATAGACATATATATGAAATGGAAAACACCGTTTATGGAGACGGTAGTCCCTACGTACGCATAAACTTTGTTTCTGTTTTCATATAGTATTGAACGGAAGTAAATGAATAAGATATATGTAAGTACATAAATCCTTATATATTTATATATATATATTCAGTAGCATTATTATCTCATATATTAAATACTTATTAGTAATATATATTTTTATAATCATCGATGAATGGTGAACTTGGAAATGAATCTCATCGCGTCGTGGAGACGGTAATCCGTACGTACGCACGAGCGAAAATATCATTCTTTTGATATTAAAATAATATATAATTGGATGGTATATCATATATATAGAATCATTATTATGTTATATATATTATTTACAATAATTACAAATCATTATTATACCCTTCCAAATAATAATATATTGAATAACAATTACACCACGACGTGGAGACGGTAAGTCGTACGTACGTACGTATGGTGACATGTCATTCAAAGGATGGATAGAATACTGAATATGGTTGTACCATATTTATAATAATATTATATTATATAGGAGATACTGGATTCATTATTTTATAATGTTAATAACAAAGAAAGAATAAGTGGAAGAAGAAAGGGACTTGAAAAAGGGTGGTGAAATCATTACCTCTTCTTCGGGTTCTTCCTTTTGATTTGATCAAAAGGGCTCCTTAAGTTGGCTTTCTGGATAACATAATGCCTCTAGGATGTATTGAGGGAAGTTGTTAGAGTATTTGGATATAGTTTGGCGAACCAAAAGGCTTTTATGGTGTGAATTAATGATAAGGAGGAGTGCCCTTTTATAAGAGGGGTGAGGGGCACCTTTGGAAAAGCTAGAAATATTATTTTATAATAAATTCATATTCAGTTTCTAATGGATCCAAAGTTGATTATTTAAAGTTTAAGGTGGGGATGGGTCTAAAATCACTCAACCAATAGAATTTAGATAGGTTTTGGTTGCTATATTAACCTTATCTTTAAGTATTAACTCTTAGTTAATTAGTTTCACTTTTACAATGTCTCTTTGTATTTTTATATTATATGGTTAATAAATTTACTATATAAATCCAAGATACCCCCAATTGGTCCATTAATGATACAACTATCATGATATAAGTCTCTTGGCCGAACCTTAGATTTTTAGGAATTTAATGTCAATTAATAATATAATATTTGTTTTAAAAACTCTTTTATGTCAATTTTGACATTATTCAATAATTGATTTTTGTAAAAATTATAACAGAATAATTACTTAGAAATAAGTTACTTAAGTAAATACTAACATGTCATATTAACCTATAAAATAAGTTTAATTCATAAAAAGTCTCAAATTATATTTATTTGGGTATTTATAATATCAATTATTTTAATTTCTTCACTATTATGGTAATTACTGCATCATCATTGTGTCATAAATAAATTAAATTATTCAATGTCTAAAAATTATAAATAAACTATACTTATGTAGGAAAGCATTTTATCTTTCTAATGAATATTTACAATCGAATTTATCTTATGTATAACCCTATATTTAAAATGTTTTAGTAAATAAACTTTGATTTTAACTCTTTTAACTCTTCTTTGAATTGAATAATAATAAATGTCCTAATCTGATCCAAGTGGACCTAAATGATAATATTTTATTCCTAAGGTTGTTTTTGGTCGAGATAAACTTATCCAGTAGAATTAGTACATGTGTTAGGATAATATTAATATCATTTTTACCCTTAATTACCCTATTTACTTTTAACCGTGGTAAATAAAAGTAAAAAGTTACTATTCACCAAAAATTATTTTCATCTCATTGAACCACATTTATTCCTTGATATTAACCGTGTCTCTCGGATTTTCGAAATTACAATCACATAAGTGGTAAAATTAAGTTTTATGAAAAATTCAGTTTTTTAACTACCACTTAGTAGTTTCACTATTCATCAAAAATTGAAGTATTTCAGAACAATGCCAAAATTTCGTCCTAAGATATAATTGATATTCCGAATTCAAAAATGATGTCTATTTTACAAAATTCCAAACATATAAGCTGCATTAATTAATTTTATAATTAATTCCCGTTGTCACAACAAATAGCGTGTTTTTAAGAAACAATATATATCAAAAGATTGACAATCGTTTATGTCCAATTTCAAAGTAAAATTAATTCTAATGAACACCATTGGATAAAATGGTAAAAATATATTCCAATTATAATTTAAAACCACTCAAATTCATAATTTATCACTATTAATTATTTTTATTTAAAAAGTTGTTTTTAATTAAAATTTAGTAACTTTCACTATTCATCAAAATATTAAAGTTATCCTAAAAGTACCAAAATTTCACCTTATGCTAAATTCGATACTCCAAAATCCAAAAATGAAGTCCATTTTGAGAGATAAAATTTCTAAAATTTTAAAAAGTAGGTATTACTATTCATAATGGCTACTTTGATTGTTCGTGGTGTGTGTTAGAACTCGAAGTTGCGTACAACACACGCTAATGTATTATTCAAAGAGAAGCGTACCGTGGAAGCTCGGGGTGTTACATTCTCCCCTACTTCAATAAATTGCGTCCTCGCAATTTGATATTGTTCTTTGAAAATAATGGTTGAAAATAGAAAATATCTTTGTGGAAAAACCCACATCGGAAATTTGGTTAATAAAATTTAGTCTTAACAAGATGAAAAGATAAATAAAAGGGTCACCACAAAATTATGATCTCGATTAGGATTACATTGGTGGAAATTATAGACATATAATTGGAAGAAGAGAATAAATATTTATAGGTATTGATTGAGGTCATCAATCATAAACAAGTTTAAAATTGAGGTCCTTAAATTCATCAATCTATGATGATTTAAAATACCATCGGTTCAACAAAACATAAGGTATTAGGATAACACATTTTTGATATTTCAAAATATCTTAGTTGAAATCCCACATCGAAAAATGAATTAATGAGGCCTCTATTTAAAATAAAGAGTGGAAAGTATGAAGATTACCGAAAATAACACATACTAGGGTTCCATGTAGGAAAATATGGATATGGAAGAGAAATCTAACCATCAATTATCTGATGGAGAGTGGTATAGAACATGGCTATGAAAAGGCCAACATTCCCAAAGCCATAAATTAGTGATAATCTAAGGTACCATCTAGGACAACATTTTTGTTCTAAGTTCATTTTCTTAATTTTGAGGAATTTATTTATGAGATCGGCTAAGATCATAAGGAGATATACTTACTTTATAATTAGAGTTTATCAATAAATAAATTTCTACCACAAACTCATCTTTCACCCCAAAACATAATATAACTCAAAAATACTCTATTTATCCTAATCGTATAGGGTTCCAAATATAATGAATTTATAACTCACATATCAGACCCTTTATGTAAAGAAACTACATTATACCATCTAGGAACTTAATGTAGCACAATGGTAGGCGATAAATCCAAATTGCACTATGGTTGTGGGTTCGATTCATGTATCTTTGTCCGACACGACGGGTCGTCACACGGTCTGCGTGTTGTCCTTTTATAAAAATCCAAAAAAATAACCTTTCAAACTTAATCCATTCCAACCATTAGACTTATCCAAAATACTATTATCCAAACTCACAGTCCGAAATTTACAAGGAAGTTAAACATAATGAGGATCCTTTTTGCCAGGTAATAACATGTGAACGCCTTCCACATATATTCTTTTATAACACTACAACATCCTGAATTACCATAAAACCTTATTGATTACATTCATGATCCCTTATTCCTTAAATAATAATGGATATACTCCTTCAATCCAAAAATGTTTTAAACTCCAACAATGATGGAATATACAAATCATTAATCAGTTTCAAGGTAGTCAAGAATATCCAATATAATTTATCCAAATCAATCATGTATTATTCCAAAAACACTACCTCGGTATCAAAACTATATTATGGTTTATCATTCTCTCAACCATATATTTTCCAAAAATTAATCATGCTATTGAGTCACTTTTCTTTGTTCCACACAATCTGAAGTCCTTAATGAAATAGTACTATAGTACAATCCTTATATACTCCATAATTATTATAACAAGTACATTGTTGATACAACCCTCAAATGACATAATCAACATAAGAACTCTAATCATTCCTCTTCATCTGTGGTAGTATCATAACTTGATTATTATCCAATAGCATCATTTGCAGCATAGTCTGATTACTGGGACATAGGTTCGCGTAGTGTCCAAACTCCTTGCAAATGAAGCATTGTACATTTGAAACCATTTTCTTACCCTTGCAGTCACGTACTTTGTTCCCTTTTTCTCCACACTTATAACAAACTCTCATTCCATTCAGGCAAGTTCTAGGGTGTTTCTTCCCATAGTTATAACATATGGGGAAATTCTTATTTTCCCTCTTCCCTTTATCCATCTTTCTCTCTTCCATCCTTTTCATCTCTTGATTCCCTTCAAAGCCATAGGACTCAGTAAACTCTTTAGTTATCTTATCCACACATGATACTATTTCTTCATATGATGATAATATGTGGGAGACTATTTCCATTCAAAATTATGGCTTAATACCAGGAAAGATATGATCCTTCTTTCTCTTTGGATCATTCGTATTACTGGAGTTCAAATTCCTTCTACTGGGTGCCATTTCTATACAATAGCATAAACTAGGTCAGTTTAAGAATTGCAATGAATAATTCCAAATGCAAATTGAACAGTTTATGGATATAATCCATAATCATAAAAAATGTTTTCTTTGAGTAAGTATATACTCATGAGCCCTTCAGAATGGATTGTAAAGAAAATGATAATTATCCTAAGCATATCCCTCGGGAGTGTCGTAACCAAGAGTGCAGCAAGGCCCGTTTTCGTGCACCAGTTCCCGTTCGAGTCTAGCTCAAAGAGGTGTTTTCAGGTTTTACCCCTAGGTACATCTATACCAGAGCCGTCTCTACCTACTTGTATCTAGACAGGGATGTATTGCTCGGAAAACTCACAAAATCTCTACACTACCAAAATTCTAGGAAGTTCTTCTATACTAATCCTCAAAGTCTTTTTTAGGGCTATGTGCTCTAATCAGAGTTTATCTAAATCTAGTTTCCAAGGTTATTGCTAAACTTCCTCTGATACCAAATATAATGCCCCGACCCCAGTTACCCAGAGTCGGTGCATTATTTTAATACATTGGCATGATTACAAGGAATCAAGTCCCAAAGGACCGATTAGTTTAGTAGTCTTGGAAAATAGATTACATACATGAATGTTACATTACACTTCTTAACATACAAAACAACATAAATAATCTTTATGAACTCCATTATTCCCTTGGCTTAACCCTACATATCAATCACATTACACTTCTTGGAATCCAGGGAAAAATAAAACATAGAAAGGGGTGAGCTCAAATGCTCAGTAAGGGTAAGCAATACAGTGGAAACTTTCAAAAATAAGCATAAACATTTAAGGCAATGTATAAAACTAAAACAAAAGCCTTTTAAACTTTAACTTCAGAATAATATGGAAGAAATAAAATGAAATAATTCCATTTACATATTAACATGGATATTTAACTAATCGAATAATCACACGCTATATCACTAACCACTTTCATAATGATGGAATGCATAATGCCAGACTATCATAACCACATAGCCAAGGCCTCGTGCCAAGACTAAAAATAAGATTTTGTCAAGGCCTTATTCTAAGACACTGGTTTGTCTCATGAGACCTACCGATGCATCAAGGAGCTATATCGGGCCCCACCCGTCACTTACTAAGTCCAATGCATTCCCATATGAAAAGCTTTAAACATAACATAAACATTTGTATTAAAACTAGCATACGAAATGTCAATACTTTATCCATAAACCATGAATGGTATAAAAATAACACATCCACAGTTAAACATATCACAAAACCTTCAATACAATACAAAAGTTTTGTATCATAATAAATCAACTTCAAATAAGCTTAATATCCATCAAAGGATGTTGACATAGATGAAATCAAAACTATTTGAGAGAAATATCTCTTTTCTCGAAATCATTGAAAAGTCACACATTTATAAAGGAATTAATTTAAAAGATATTTTTGAATCAAAGTGTCCCATACCACTTTGAAACTTTTGAAAAGAAATATCATTTCAAAACATTCATGTCCATATAAATAAATCCTTAAAATCATTTTGAAAACATGGACATTAATTGAAAAGATTTAGAAAGATAAATCTTTAAAACATTTGAAATTTTGATCTTGAAAAAGGATGCATTTCAAAATCCTTAAAATCTTCATTTTGAAATCATTTTTATGAAAAATGGACATGGATGATAAAATTTTCCCAGTAAATACTTACACATAAACAATCTCAGATAATGATGAGATTGAGGAATTAACCCTTACCAATTTGGTAACATATGAAACATACAACCCATGAAAGAGGCATCATACAATGAATATATAAATACACATAAAATAAAGTGTATTACACAAATAATACAATTATGGGCAGTACATACACCACACAAAAGGTAATAGTGGAAATATGGCATGAATCTCATGGGAATAAGGAGTGAGATGAAAACCCCTTACCTTGCACTTTCCTTTAGTCGAGGGTACGTTTAACCTCATGTACGAAGATCGTAGTATGTTATTAAATTATAACAGAACCATATTAATATTTATGATATCATACCTGATTCATTTATTACTTTATATTACCCATTTAATAATAATTTCCATGTTAAGTTAACATTTTGGGTAATAATCACTTTCTTTATCGTACGTGTTTTAGCTTGTAACTTTTGGTTGTATCACTTAGATCATGATTTAAATACTTCCAGAATATAAAAAATGATAAATATATCATATATATTTAGAATATAAATATTTATAATAGACATATATTTGAAATGTAAAACGCCGTTTATGGAGACGGTAGTCCGTACGTACGCATAAACGTTGTTTCTGTTTTCATATAGTATTGAACGGAAGTAAATGAATAAGATATATGTAAGTACATAATTCATTATATATATATATATATCTCCAGCAGCATTATTATGTCATATATTACATACTTATTAGTAATATATATTTTTATAATCGTCGATGAATGGTGAACTTGGAAATGAATCTCATCGCGTCGTGGAGACGGTAATCCATAAGTACGCACGAGTGAAAATATCATTCTTTTGATATTAAAATAATATATAATTGGATGTTATATCATATATACATAATCATTACCATGTTATATTTATTATTTACAAGAATTACAAATCATTATTATACCCATCCAAATAACAATATATTGAATAACAATTACACCACGACATGGAGACGATAAGTCGTACGTACGCACGTATGGTGACATGTCATTCAAAGGATGGATAGAATACTGAATATGGTTGTACCATATTTATAATAATATTACAGTATATAGGAGATACTGGATTCATTATTTTATAATGGTAATAACAAAGAAAGAATAAGTGGAAGAAGAAAAGAACTTGAAAAAGGGTGGTGAAATCATTACCTCTTCTTCGGGTTCTTCCTTTTGATTTGATCAAAAGGGATTCTTAAGTTGGCTTTCTGACTAAAGTAATGCCTCTAGGATGTAGTGATGTAATTTTATAGAGTATTTGGTCAGAGTTTGGCCGAACCAAAAGGCTTTTAGGGTGTTAATTAATGAGAAGGAGGAGTTCCCTTTTATAAGAGGGGTGAAGGGCACCTTTGGAAAAGCTAGAAATATTATTTTATAATAAATTTATATTCCGTTTATAATGGCTCCAAAGTGAATTATTTAAAGGTTAAGGTGGGGATGGGTCAAAAAACACTCTACCGATAGAATTTAGACAGGTTTTGGTTACTATATTAACCTTATCATTAAGTATTAACTCTTAGTTAATTAGTTTCACTTTTACAATGCCTCTTTGTATTTTTATATTATATGGTTAATAAACGTACTATATACATCCAAGAGACCCCAAAGTGGTACATTAATGATACACTTATCATGATATAAGTCTCTTTGCCTAACCTTAGATTTTTAAGAATTTAATATCAATTAATAATATAATATTTGTTTTAAAAACTCTTTTATGTCAATTTTGACACTATTCAATAATTGATTTTTGTAAAACTCATAACATAATTATTACTTCGAAAAAAGTTAATTAAGTCAATAATAACATGTCATATTAACCTAGAAAATTATTGTAATTCATAAAAAGTCTCAAATTATATTTATTTGGGTATTTATAATATCAATTATTTTAATTTTTTCACTATTATGGTAATTACTGCATCATCATTGTGTCATAAATAAACTAAATTATTTAATGTCTAAAAATTATAAATAAAATATAATTATGTAGGAAATAATTTTATCTTTCTAATTAATATTTAAAATCTAATTTATCTTATGTATAACCCTATATTAAAAATGTTTTAGTAAATTAACGTTGATTTTAACTCTTTTAACTCTTCTTTGAATTAAAAAATAATAAATGTACTAATCTAATCCAAGTGGACCTAAATGATAATATTTTATTTCTAAGGTTGTTTTTGGTCGAGATACACTTGTCCAATAGAATTAGGACATGTATTATGGTAATATTAATATCATTTTTACCCTTAATTACCCTATTTACTTTTAACTGTGGTAAATAAAAGTAAAAAGTTACTATTCACCAAAAATTATTTTCATCTCATTGAACCAAAATTTACTCCTTGATATTAACTGTGTCTCTGGGATTTTTGAAATTCCAATCACAGAAGCTGTAAAATTAAGTTTTATGAAAATTTCATATTTTTAACTACCACTTAGTAGTTTCACTATTCATCAAAAATTGAAGTTTTTCATAACAATGCCAAAATTTCACCCTAATCTATAATTGATATCCCGAATTCAAAAAATATGTCTATTTTAAAAAATTACAAAAATATTAGTTGCATTAATTAATTTTATAATTAATTCTTGTTGTCACAACAAATAGCGTGTTTTTAAGAAACAATTTATATCAAAAGATTGACAATTGTTTATGCCCAATTTCAAAGTGAAATTAATTCTAATGAACACCATTGGATAAAATGGTAAAAATATATTCTAATTATACTTTAAAACCACTCAGATTCATAATTTATCACTATTAATTATTTTGATTAAAAAAAGTTGTTATTAATTAAAATTTAGTAATTTTCACTATTCATCAAAATATTAAAGTTATCCTAAAAGTACCAAAATTTCACCTTAGGCTAAATTTGATACTCCGAATCCAAAAATGAAATCCATTTTGAGAGATAAAATTTCAAAAAATTTAAACAGTAGGTATTACTATTCATAACGGCTACTTTGATTGGTCGTGGTGTGTGTTAGAACTCAAAGTTGCATACAACACACGCTACTGTATTATTCAAAGAGAAGCGTACCGTGGAAGCTCGGGGTGTTACATTCTCCCCTCCTTCAATGAATTACGTCCTCGCAATTTGATATTGTTCTTTGAAAATAATGGTTGAAAATCGAAAATGTCTTTGTGGAAAAACTCACATCGGAAATTTGGTTAATAAAATTTAGTCTTAACAAGATGAAAAGAGAAATGAAAGGGCCACCACAAAATTATGATCTCGATTAGGAAGAAATTTGTGGAAATTATAGACATATAATTGGAGGAAGAACGTAAATATTTATAGGCATTGATTGAGGTCATCAATCAGAAACAAATTTAAAATTGAGGTCCTTAAATTCATCAATCTATGATGATTTAAAATACCATCGGTTCAACAAAACATAAGGTATTAGGATAACACATTTTTGACGTTTCAAAATATCTTAGTTGAAATCCCACATCTAAAAATGAATTAATGAGGCCTCTATTTAAAATAAAGAGTGGAAAGTATGAAGATTACCGAAAATAACACATACTAGGGTTCCTTGTAGGAAAATATGGATATGGAAGAGAAATCTAACCATCAATTATCTGATGGAGAGTTGTAGAGAACATGGATATGAAAAGGAAAACATTACCAAATCCATAAATTAGTGATGATCTAAGGTACCATCTAGGACAACATTTTTGTTCTACGTTCCTTTTCTTAATGTTGAGGAATTTATTTTTGAGATTGGCTAAGATCATAAGGAGATACACTTACTTTATAATTAGAGTTTTATCCATTAATAAATTTCTACCAAAAACTCATCTTTCACCCCAAAACATAATATAACTCAAAAATACTCTATTTATCCTAATCGTATAGGGTTCCAAATATAATGAATTTATAACTCACATATCAGACCCTTTATGTAAAGAAACTACATTATACCATCCAGGAACTTCATGTAGCACAATGGTAGGCGATAAATCCAAATTGCACTATGGTTGTGGGTTCGATTCATGTAGCTTTGCCCGACATGACGGGTCGTCACACGGTCTGCGTGTTGTCCTTTTATAAAAATCCAAAAAAAATAACTTTTCAAACTTAATCCATTCCAACCATTAGACTTATCCAAAATACTATTATCCAAACTCACAGTCCGAAATTTACAAGGAAGTTAATCATAATGAGGATCCTTTTTTCCAGGTAATAACATGTGCACGCCTTCCTCATATATTCTTTTATAACACTACAACATCCTGAATTACCATAAAACCTTATTGATTACATTAATGATCCCTTATTCCTTAAATAATAATGGATATACTCCTTCAATCCAAAAATTTTGTAAATCCCAACAATGATGGAATATACAAATCATTAATCAGTTTCAAGGTATTCAAGAATATCCAATATAATTTATCCAAATCAATCATGTATTATTCCAAAATCACTACCTCGGTATCAGAACTATATTATGGTTTATCATTCTCTCAACCATATATTTTCCAAAAATTTATCCTGCTATTGAGTCACTTTTCTTTGTTCCACACAATCTCAAGTTCTTAATGAAATAGTACTACAGTACAATCCTTATATACTCCATAATTATTATAACAAGTACATTGTTGATACAACACTCCAATGACATAATCAACATAAGAACTCTAATCATTCTCTTTATCTGTGGTAGTATTATAACTTGATTATTATCCAATAGCATCATTTGCGGCATAGTCTGATGACTGGGACATAGGTTCGCGTAGTGTCTAAACTCCTTGAAAATGAAGCATTGTACATTTGAAACCATTTTCTTACCCTTGCAGTCACGTACTTTGTGCCCTTTTTCTCCACACTTATAACAAACTCCCATTCCTTTCAGACAAGTTCCAGGGTGTTTCTTCCCACAGTTATCACATATGGGGAAATTATTCTTTTCCCTCTTCCCTTTATCCATCTTTCTCTCTTCCATCCTTTTCTTCTCTTGCTTTCCTTCAAAGCCATAGGACTCAGTAAACTCTTTAGTTATCTTATCCACACATGATACTATTTCTTCATATGATGATAATATGTGGGAGACTATTTCCCTTCTAAATGATGTCTTAATGCCATGAAAGATACGATCATTCTTACTCTTTGGATCATACGTATTACTAGAGTTCACATTCTTTCTACTGGGTTCCATTTCTATACAATAGCATAACCTAGGTCAGTTTATGAATTGCAATGAATAATTCCTAATGCAAATTGAACAGTTTATGGATATAATCCATAATCATAAAAAATGTTTTCTTTGAGTAAATATATACTCATGAGCCCTTCATAATGGTTTGTAAAGAAAATGAGAATTATCCTAAGAATATCCCCCGGGAGTGTCGTAACCAAGAGTGCAGCAAGGCTCGTTGTCGTGCACCAGTTCCCGTTCGATTCTAGTTAAAATCGGTGTTTTTGGGTTTTACCCCTAGGTACATCTGTGCCAGAGCCGCCTCTACCTGCTCGTATCCATACAGGGATGTATTGCTTGGAAAACTCACAAAATCTCTACAATACCAAAATTATAGGAAGTTCTTCTATACTAATTCTCAAAGTCTATTTTAGGGCTATATACTCTAATCAGAGTTTATCTAAATCTAGTTTCCAAGGTTAGCACTATACTTCCTCTGATACAAACTGTGACACCCCGACCCGAGTTACCCAGAGTCGGTGCATTATTTTAATACATTGGCATGATTACAAGGAATCAAGTCCCAAAGGACCGATTAGTTTAGCAGTCTTGGAAAATAGATTACATACATGAATGTTGCATTACACTTCATAACATAAAAAACAACATAAATAATTTTTATGAACGCCATCATTCCCTTGTATTAACCCTGCATATCCATCACATTACACTTCTTGGAATCCTGGGAAAAATAAAACATAGAATGGGGTGAGCTCAAATTCTCAGTAAGGGTAAGCAATACAGCAGACTTTCAAAAATAAGCATAAACATTTAAGGCAATGTATAAAACTAAAAAAAAGCCTTTTAAACTTGAACTTCAGCATAATATAGCAGAAATAAAATGAAATAATTCCATTTACTTATTCACATGGATATTCTACTAATCGAATAATCACATGCAATATCACTAACCACTTTCATAATGATGGAATGCATAATGCCAGACTATCATAACCACATAGCTAAGGCCTCGTGCCAAGACTACAATTAATATTTTGTCAAGTCCTTATGACAAGAAACTAGTTTGTCTCATGAGACCTACCAATGCATCGAGGAGCTATAGCGGGCTCCACCCGTCAGTTACTAAGTCCAATGCATTCCCATATGAAAAGCTTTAAACATAACATAAACATTCGTATTAAAACTAGCATACGAAATGTCAATACTTTCTCCATAAACCATGAATGGTATAAAAATAACACATCCACAGTTAAACATATCACAAAACCTTCAATACAATACAAAAGTTTTGAATCATAATAAATCAACTTCAAATAAGCTTAAAATCCATCAAAGGATGTTGACATAGATGAAATCAAAACTATTTGAGAGAAATATCTCTTTTCTCGAAATCATTGAAAATTCACAAATTTATAAAGGAATTAATTTAAAAGATATTTTTGAATCAAAGTGTCCCATACCACTTTGAAACTTTTGAAAAGATATATCATTTCAAAACATTCATGTCCATATAAATAAATCCTTAAAATCATTTTGAAAACATGGACATTAATTGAAAAGATTTAGAAAGATAAATCTTTAAAACATTTGAAATTTTGATCTTGATAAAGGGTACCTTTCAAAATCCTTAAAATATTCATTTTGAAATCATTTTTATGAAAAATGTACATGGATGATAAAAATGTCCCAGTAAATACTTACACATAACCAATCTCGGATAATGATGAGATTGAGGAATTAACCCTTAGCAATTTGGTAACTTACGAAACATACAACCCATGAAAGAGGCATCATACAATGAATATGTAAATACACATAAATTAAATTGTATTACACAAATAATACAATTATGGGAAGTACATACACCACACAAAAGGTAATAGTGGCAATATGGCATGAATCTCACAGGAATAAGGAGTGAGATGAAAACCCCTTACCTTGCACTTTCCTTTAGTCGAGGGTACGTTTAACCTCCTGTACGAAGATCATAGTATATTATTAAATTATACCAGAACCATATTAATATTTATGATATCATACCTGATTAATTTATGACTTTAAATTACCCATTTAATAATAATTTCCATGTTAAGTTAACATTTTGGGTAATAATCACTTTCTTTATCATACGTGTTTTAACTTGTCACTCTTGGTTGTATCACTTAGATCATGATTTAAATACTTCCAGAATATAAAACATGATAAATATATCATATATATTTAGAATATAAATATTTATAATAGGCATATATATGAAATGGAAAACACCATTTATGGAGACAGTAGTCCGTACGTACGCATAAACGTTGTTTCGGTTTTCATATAATATTGAACGGAAGTAAATGAATAGGATATATGTAAGTACATAAATCCTTATATATATATATATCTATATATATATATATATATATCTAGTATCATTATTATGTCATATATTACATACTTATTAGTAATATATATTTTTATAATCGTCGATGAATGGTGAACTTGGAAATGAATCTCATCGCGTCGTGGAGACGGTAATCCGTACGTACGCACGAGTGAAAATATCATTCTTTTGATATTAAAATAATATATAATTGGATGGTATATAATATATACAGAATCATTATCATGTTATATTTATTATTTACATGAATTACAAATCATTATTATACCCATCCAAATAATAATATATTCAATAACAATTACACCACGACGTGGAGACGGTAAGTTGTACGTACGCACGTATGATAACATGTCATTCAAATGATGGATAGAATACTGAATATGGTTGTACCATATTTATAATAATATTACAGTATATAGGAGATACTGGATTCATTATTTTAGAATGGTAATAACAAAGAAACAATAAGTGGAAGAAGAAAGGAACTTGAAAAAGGGTGGTGAAATCATTACTTCTTCTTCGGGTTCTTCCTTTTGATTTAATAAAAATGGCTCCTTAGGTTGGCTTTATGACTAAAGGAAGGCCTCTAGGATGTAGTGAGGGAAGTTTATAGAGTATTTGGGTAGAGGCTGGCCGAACCAAAAGGCTTTGATGGTGTGAATTAATGATAAGGAGGAGTTCCCTTTTATAAGAGGGGTGAGGGGCACCTTTGGAAAAGCTAGAAATATTATTTTATAATAAATTCATATTCAGATTCTAATGGCTCCAAAGTGTCTTATTTATAGTTTAAGGTGGGGATGGGTCGAAAAAAACTCAACCAATATAATTTAGACAGGTTTTGGTTACTATATTAACCTTATCGTTAAGTATTAACTCTTATTTAATTAGTTTCACTTTTACAATGTCTCTTTATATTTTTATATTATATGTTTAATAAACTTACTATATACATCCAAGGGACCACCAAGTGGTCCATTAATGATACACCTATCATGATATAAGTCTCTTGTATGAACCTTATATTTTTAGGAATTTAATATCAATTAATAATATAATATTTGTTTTAAAAACTCTTTTATGTCAATTTTGACACTATTCAATAATTGATATTTGTAAAAATCATAACAGAATGATTACTTAGAAAAACATTAATTAATTAAATTCTAACATGTCATATTAACCTAGAAAATTAGTTTAATTCATAAAAAGTCTTAAATTATATTTATTTGGGTATTTATAATATCAGTTATTTTAATTTGTTCACTATTATGGTAATTACTGCATCATCATTTTGTCATAAATAAATTAAATTATTTAATGTCTAAAAATTATAAATAAAATATAATTATGTAGGAAACAATTTTATATTTCTAATGAATATTTACAATCGAATTTATCTTATGTATAACCCTATATTAAAAATGTTTTAGTAAATAAACTTTGATTTTAACTCTTTTAACTCTTCTTTGAATTAAATAATAATAAATGTCCTAATCTAATCCAAGTGGACCTAAATGATAATATTTTATTCCTAAGGTTGTTTTTGGTCGAGATACACTTGTCCAATAGAATTAGGACACGTGTTAGGGTAATATTAATATCATTTTTACCCTTAATTACCCTATTTACTTTTAACCGTGGTAAATAAAAGTAAAAAGTTACTATTCACCAAAAATTATTTTCATCTCATTGAACCACATTTTACTCCTTGATATTAATCGTGTCTCTCAGATTTTTGATATTCCAATCAAAGAAGCGGTAAAATTAAGTTTTATGAAAAATTCAGTTTTTTACTACCACTTAGTAGTTTCATTATTCATCAAAAATTGAAGCTTTTCATAACAATGCCAAAATTTCACCCTAAGCTACAATTGATATTCCGAATTCAAAAATGATTTATATTTTACAAAATTCCAAACATATAAGTTGCATTAATTAATTTTATAATTAATTCCTGCTGTCACAACAAATAGCGTGTTTTTAATAAACAATATATATCAAAAGATTGACAATTGTTTATGTCCAATTTCAAAGTGAAATTAATTCTAATGAACACCATTGGATAAAATGGTAAAAATATATTCTAATTATACTTTAAAACCACTAAAATTCATAATTTATCACTATTAATTATTTTGATTAAAAAGTTGTTTTTAATTAAAATTTAGTAATTTTCACTATTCATCAAAATATTAAAGTTATCCTAAAAGTACCAAAATTTCACCTTCGGCTAAATTCGATACTCCGAATCCAAAAATGAAGTCCATTTTGAGAGATAAAATTTCTACAATTTTAAAAAGTATGTATTACTATTCATAACAGCTACTTTGATTGGTCGTGGTGTGTGTTAGAACTCAAAGTTGTATACAACACATGCTACTGTATTATTTAAAGAGAAGTGTACCGTGGAAGCTCGGGGTGTTACAATAATAATACCCATAAAAAGTCCCAAACACTTAACCAAACACTATTGTTCGAGTATATCTAACCCATAATCATCCAAGGGTCTACGTTTTGACCACTTGGATCCTTACAAAATAGATTATGAACTTATATTATTTTATTTTAAATGATGTGAAAGTTGTCACCTTCATAATTTAATAAATATAACATTTTAAATGTTAGGTTTTTTAGAATATAAATTTGACTAAAATTATTATTATTAAATATATTATATTTATATTCATCATAGTATTTTTTTTTAATTTTCATCCAACAAATAAGTATATTAAATAATTATACAAAAATGTTGTAGTAATTATTCTATTAAGAGAAATATCAAATAAATGGTTTTAAAAATATTAAAATAAATATTATATGAACTTAACAATATGATCCATGACTTTTCTCGATTAATATGACAAGTTATTAATCTATTAAATATTTTTGTTCGAATCTATCTTCTTTGTGGATTTTATTTAAATTCAAATAATGGATAGTTTCAAAATTGACACTATTGATATTTTATAAAAATAACATATTATTAAATTGTTTAAAAATCACAAAAATATTTAAAAATTACAAATTTAAAATTATATGGTCTATAATGTCATAAAGTATCCAATTATATACAATTCCTAGCACATAATTAAGTATTTATGACCATTTAAAATTTAGAATATTATTACCACAAAAAAATTAAATAGATTAATTAAGGATAAATCAAAATGATAAGTTTTAAAATAAAATAAAAAACATGTATAAATTTTATTGGTTGATGATATTACAACACTTCCTCTTCTCAGATTCAAAGTTGAGTCATTTTGTATGTTTTTATGTGGGGTTTGTTTTTATTGTAAATTAATATTTTGGAGGTTTCCAAAAATGCATCTCTCCCTCTTATAAAAGGGCACCTCCTCCCTCTCCTATTAACTCCATTTTGAGCCTTAAAACTTAGCCATACCCTATAACTTTCCCTTCTCCACTTCCCTAGAATCATAATATCGGTCTTGTTCTTCTTCAAAGACCAACTTTAGTGCCCTATGTGGAGGTTTAGATGAGGCATGTCGAAGAAGAGGTAATATCCTTTACCAATTCTTTCAAACTTCTTTCTTCTTCCACTTCCTCTATATGAGTTGTTTCATTATTAAGTAATAAATCCAATATCACTTGTATTCTGATATATTATTATGAATATTAAACAACCATATTCCATCTTCTATCCATCTGATTAAAAATAAAATCACCACGCGTGCGTATATACGGCATACCGTCTCCATGCCATGGTGTAATCTGTTTTTCATCATCGACGTACTTGGATGGGTATAATGATGGAATAAATAACTATATATGATTATTGTAAAATGATATTGATTTAGAAATATTATACACCATACACTTCAATACAATTCCACAATCATGGGAATGATATCGTTGCTCGTGCGTACGTATGGCCCACTATCTCCACGATGTGATGTGATTTGTTCACATGATCTTCATTAAAGAATGATAATATAAATGAATTGAATGAATAAATATGATATATATTATACTAAATCATTCTGTAAATGATATAACTATAACCTAAAAATATTAATAATAATTCATTTGACAAAACATGCATAAGAACATAAAGCAGTTAACACCCAAATAACGAGTAACAATGAAATGTTACTAATAAAAAGATAAGAATATGACCATATATGAAATCATAAAAATTACTATGATTCTGGAATAAGTCAATGACATTATTTAATTCATTATAGAGGAGGTTCGGATATGTATAAATCATATCATATCTATGGTAATGGATAATTATTCCAATCTCATTCTTAACCGAGATCGTTTATTTGTAAGTATTTACTGGGGTTATATTTATCATCCATGTCTATGTTTTATAAAAGTGTTTTCATAAAAAAAAATTCTATTATTCCATGTATTCCCTTTGTTTACTTTTACCACATGTTATGAAAGGAATCTATCTTTTGTTTACCATACAAGGTACTTTTTTACTTTTCCAGCAAAAGTATGAGGAGAATGTTTTTTTGACATATATAGAATGAACATATTTTTATGATTTCATAATTAATTATTTTTATTAATCATCGTCTACAATATTTCATGATTATTTTCAACAACAAAAAATTAAAAAAAATTGCACAGTATTTTGAGAAATTAAAGTGATTTTAAAGAAGAAAGGATATTTTCCTCAAGAATTCATTTCTACTGTTTTATCAAAACTATTTTCCATCTATGATGACATTATTTAATATGGTTATGATTCTAGTATACTGTCTCTATTATTTACATGGTTTGATTTTGTTTATTATGAAATGATAACCATTGTTTTTTATGGATTATGTTATGATGGGATGATGTTAAGGAAACCCATTTTATTTGTTGGGATATGATTGTTGTACCTCTAGAACCCCTCGTGGTTTAATTTTCATGATCACAATCACTCTCTTATTTATCTAATATTGTTTTAAGTGTTTTTGGATGATAGGCATAAATTCAGGGTACCAAGGAATTGGGCCAAGCAAGATGAAGCCAAGAAAGGAGCCAAGTGCACTGTTTTCATGTTCACCGGCCAACCGGTGGCTCAGCACCGGCCAGCCGGTAGTTCCTGGGCAGAGAGTCTCCTCACTGTCTAGAGCACCGGCCAACCGGTGGATCAGCACCGGCCAGCCGGTGGCACCCAGACAGAAGGCTGAGCCACTACCTCAGCACCGGCCAACCGGTGGCCTCAGCACCGGCCAGCCGGTGGCTCCCAGCCAGCACAGTGCTTGCTACTGCCTCAGCACCGGCCAACCGGTGGCCTCAGCACCGGCTAGCCGGTGGAGCCTGAGCCCGAGCCCTCCTCCATTTTGCACACACCAGCCAACCGGTGGATCTGTACCGGTCATCCGGTGGAGCCAGTCAAACTAGTCGTTGGGCTTTTGACCAGCCTGTCCACTTGGCCTCCAACGGCTCCGAAGACCTCTCCAACGGCTCCGAAGACTCCCTAAGGCCATTTGTGGGTTCCCCCTCTATAAATAAAGGACTAGGAAGCCCCGGAAACTTAACTAAGCAATACGAAAGCCAACGGACACATTTTACATCATTTGGCGAACCTCCGGCGGATTCCTCCAAGGGAACCCCAATTGCTCCAACCAACTTCCACATCCAAGGAGAACCACCAAAGAAGCTTGGGAGCGCCCTTCATCAGCTCCATCAATCCATTGGCACCCAAGGCTTCTCCCATTACGGTTTTTCTTGTTTATCATTTTTGAGCTTCAATTTGGGTTTGTGCCTACAAACCCCCCATTTCTCTCATCCTCTCTTCTTTGGGTTCTCACACCACCTTCAAGGTGTGAGGAGGTTAGTCAAGCCTTCCCTTTAAAAGGCTTGAGACAAAGGTGAGCTAGCCTTCACCTGTAAGAAGGCTAGTGGGTTCTTGCTCAACCAATTAAAAGCAAGTGGGTTCTTGCATAACCATTTAAAAGCAAGCTGTAATAGGTTCTAGACTACCTGAAAAGTCTAGTGGGTTTCTTGCTAAAACCATTAAAAAGCAAGCGGTAGTATATCTCTCAACGGTTGAGTTGGGAGCAGAGACGTAGGCCGGGTTTTAGGCCGAACTCAGTTATCAATTCTTGTGTCTTGCCTCTTTATTTCCTCTGCATTTTTACTTTGATTTTAAATTGTTAATTATTTTTTAAAATGCAATTCACCCCCCCTCTTGCCATCACTCCTTTCTTTCTCCTCCCAACAATTGGTATCAGAGGAAAATTTGAGTAATAACCTAACCGGTTTCAAATTTAAGATCCATTGTGATGGCATCAACCTCTTTCGCCCCCGAAGGATGTTCTCTGGGTCGTGCTCCATTTTTTGATGGAACCGACTATAATTATTGGAAAACCCGCATGACCACTTTTCTTAGAAGCATTGGATATCCTATTTATAAAATTTTCATGCATGGTTACACTCTCTCCTCTCCCGATGAATCCAAATGGACCCAAGACGATATTAAAAATTTCGAGCTTGATGGCAAAGCCATGAACGCTCTACATTGCAGCCTTGATCGTAATGAGTTCAATCGAGTTTCCACATGCACCTCCTCACATGAAATCTGGAAACTTTTGGAAGTTACCCATGAGGGGACCAACAAAGTGAAGGATACTCGATTGGACATGTACCGTCAAGATTTTGAGTCTTTTTCCATGCATCCATCCGAATCTATTACTGAAATGTTTACACGTTTTACTGATGTTTCCAATGGGAGAAAGTCCCTTGGTGATGATGTTTCTACAGAAACGATGGTTAAGAAGATCCTATGGATCCTTCCAAGCACATGGGCACCGAAAGTCACGGCAATCCAAGAAGCAAAGGACATCAAAAAAATGCCGGTAGAAGAGCTCATCAGATCCCTAATGACCTATGAGATCACCATGAGGAGGCAAGCTGAAAAGGAAGGCAAATCGATCAAAACTCCAAAGAACATCGCCTTCAAAGTTCAACAAGAAGAAAGCTCCTCCTCCTCCTCATCTTCCTCTTCAAGCGGCGATTCCGAAATGGAGAACCTTTCCCGCAAGATGCACAAATTCATGAAGAAGCACAAGAAGAAGAAATCCCGCAAGGCTCGAAAGGAAAAACCCAACGAAAAATCCGAGCCCAAGGTAACATGTTACGGGTGTGGCGAGAAAGGCCATTACAATC
The DNA here is from genome assembly GCA_963277665.1 of Viscum album. Classification (NCBI taxonomy): domain Eukaryota; kingdom Viridiplantae; phylum Streptophyta; class Magnoliopsida; order Santalales; family Viscaceae; genus Viscum; species Viscum album. The sequence continues at coordinate 1,880,318,398 of OY728138.1, read as the reverse complement.
CCGATTGACCACTCAAAAAGAAAAAGGCCAAGCAAAAGGAAAAGAAGAAGGCTTTCAAAGCCACATGGAGTGATAGCTCCACATCCTCCTCCTCCTCCTCCTCGAGCGACAACGGTAACAAATGCCTAATGGCATTCCATGAGGTAACCTCTTCCGACTCCTCATCCGCTAGTTCTTCCAATTCTTTAAATCATTTATCCTACGAGGATCTCCAACATGCTAGAGATCAATTGGAGGAAGGTTTTCACGAACTTTCTTCCAAATTTTTTGCTTTAAAAAATAATTTCAAAAAACTCTCTTCCGAAAAAGAAAAACTTCTCAAAGAGAAGGAAGAGTTTTCCCTCAAAGTTCAAAACCTTCCCGATGTTGATTCCATGGAATCAACTATCAAAGATTTAAGGGAATCCTTAGCTAAGTTCACCCAAGGTGAACAAAATTTGACCAAACTCCTCGGTTCCCAACGCGTAGCTAGAACCACCGAAGGGCTTGGCTATTCCAAGCAAGCTTCCTCTTCCCATGCTCCAACTATTTTTGTAAGGGGGAGCTCTCAATTTAAATTCTGTAATTATTTCAAAAAACCCGGGCACTTAATTTATGAGTGCAATTACAAAAATGCCCGGTATGGTAGGCCCAAAACCATTTTCCTTAACGATGAATTTTATAGGAGAAGACCCGCCACTAGACAAGTGTGGATTGAAAAATCCCTTCTAGCGAGTGTCTCCGGGCCAAAATTTGTTTCGGTTTCAAAAACTTCTCCTCGGTGATTTGTTGTTTTTATTTAGGGGGAGTTAGGTTTGTTTAAGCCTTTTTTTCATTTAATACTTTCAATTCAAACTTTCAATTTCAACACTTGGTATCGAAACTTTCATTTCAAAATATTCAATTCAAATTTTTCATTTAAAACTTTCAATTCAAACTGTTATTAAAATCTTTTCATTCAAAACTTTCAATTCAAATTTCAGAAATTTCAATTGGTTTAAAAAACTCTATCTTATTTTTCAACAGTTTCCCTCAATCAAGTTTTATGCCCCGTGCTATTTTGATAATCACAAAGGGGGGGAAATTCTTGGTTGATTGGGGGAAAAATCTTTTAAAGCATGCCTCTCATTTCAATATTTTACATTGTTTGTTTTGGTGATTGGGATCATCAAAATAGGGGGAGATTGTTGTACCTCTCGAACCCCTCGTGGTTTAATTTTCATGATCACAATCACTCTCTTATTTATCTAATATTGTTTTAAGTGTTTTTGGATGATAGGCATAAATTCAGGGTACCAAGGAATTGGGCCAAGCAAGCTGAAGCCAAGAAAGGAGCCAAGTGCACTGTTTTCATGTTCACCGGCCAACCGGTGGCTCAGCACCGGCCAGCCAGTAGTTCCTGGGCAGAGAGTCTCCTCACTGTCCAGAGAACCGGCCAACCGGTGGATTAGCACCGGCCAGCCGGTGGCACCCAGATAGAAGGCTGAGCCACTGCCTCAGCACCGGCCAACCGGTGGCCTCAGCACCGGCCAGCCGGTGGCTCCCAGCCAGCACAATGCTTGCTACTGCCTCAGCACCGGCCAACTGGTGGCCTCAGCACCGGCCAGCCGGTGGAGCCTGAGCCCGAGACCTCCTCCATTTTGCACACACCGGCCAACCGGTGGATCTGTACCGGTCAGCCGGTGGAGCCAGTCAAACTAGCTGTTGGGCTTTTGACCAGCCTGTCCACTTGGCCTCCAACGGCTCCGAAGACCTCTCCAACGGCTCCGAAGACTCCCTAAGGCCATTTCTGGGTTCCCCCTCTATAAATAAAGGACTAGGAAGCCCCGGAAACTTAACCAAGCAATACGGAAGCCAACGGACACATTTTACATCATTTGGCGAACCTCCGGCGGATTCCTCCAAGGGAACCCCAATTGCTCCAACCAACTTCCACATCCAAGGAGCACCACCAAAGAAGCTTGGGAGCGCCCTTCATCAGCTCCATCAATCCATTGGCGCCCAAGGCTTCTCCTATTACGGTTTTTCTTGTTTATCATTTTTGAGCTTAAATTTGGGTTTGTGCCTACAAACCCCCCATTTCTCTCATCCTCTCTTCTTTGGGTTCTCACACCACCTTCAAGGTGTGAAGAGGTTAGTCAAGCCTTCCCTTTAAAAGGCTTGAGACAAAGGTGAGCTAGCCTTCACCTGTAAGAAGGCTATTGGGTTCTTGCTCAACCAATTAAAAGCAAGTGGGTTCTTGCATAACCATTTAAAAGAAAGCTGTAAAAGGTTCTAGACTACCTGAAAAGTCTAGTGGGTTTCTTGCTAAAACCATTAAAAAGCAAGCGGTAGTAAATCTCTCAACGGTTGAGTTGGGAGCGGAGACGTAGGACGGGTTTTAGGCCAAACTCAGTTATCAATTCTTGTGTCTTGCCTCTTTATTTCCGCTACATTTTTACTTTGATTTTAAATTGTTAATTATTTTTTAAAAGGCAATTCACCCCCCTCTTGCCATCACTCCTTTCTTTCTCCGCCCAACAATGATGAATTATTTAAGTTTATTTTGTGGAACATGTAAGAATGATTTCATTATGAGATGGGTGGGACCTATATATCCATCCAATTCATTGGTAAATATTTATATCTCATGAGATAGACATGGATGTAATGGAAAGTAAATTTGGTTACGTAATACAGGGCTAGAATAGAAATTAAACCCGGTTCAGTAATGGACTTCGTCCACTGTGATGGTCTTGATAGAAATGCCTCAGATACTATGGAAATCATAATATGTGCCTATTAGTTTTCCACAATTACATGTTTTATTCCAATTCTATTATTTCATGGTTAATTTTCTTTTATTATCCATGCCTTACATACTACCAAGATTTATGTCATTGCTCAATATTTTGATGTTTAAATTTTATGTTCATGTTTTTACATTCAAATGTTTATGGTTTGTTTTATGTTCTCTGTGTTTACCCTTACTGAGAATTTCAGCTCATCCTTTCTATGTTTTCTTTTCCCTAGGATATAAAGAAAGGTTTTAGGAAGTAAAACAAAAGGGTAAGATCTTTATAGGATATGTTGAATATCTTTCACTATGATTAGAAGATTTTGTTCCAAGTTTCCAAAGAAACTAAACTAATACGGTCTTTAGGCATCTGTTCCTGTTTTGCATTAAGTACTATGACAAAGTAATGTAACGTCCATGTATGTCAATATTGGGTCTCTACACATCATGTTACTTTATGGTAGATCTATTTTTTCTCTTACATGGACTAAATTTCCACTTATAGCCTTCTTTAATTGAACTATTACTATCAAAAACTATTTTGTTCCAATTCCCACCATTCCCAATTGTGGATTTAGAAAGATATCATCCTCTTGGTGCCTTCCAACTTCAGATTCCCTGATCCTTCTACAGAAAACCATTCTAAATAGACATATCTTAAATGAAGAAACATTGTAATATTCAAGTGCTATATCATTTCAACATAAACATAAGGTAAAAATAATTTATGGTATTCTATTGACGTTATCCTAACCCTCAAGGTTATCTAAACTATTATATGATACCAACTATAGGGATATGGCATTAAACATTACATAATCTTGAGTTTTAGTCGGTAATTTACTTTATTTTACATTAAACATCTTTTTAGATTTTGAGATTTCGAAAATTGGGACATAATTCATATATATCAACCCATAATCATACAATGTGGATACTACTAAAACAATATCCATTTTTTCATAATACAAAATTTTTTAATAATAATCATGTAATGTATTCATCAAAAGTATTCAAAACATTCATCTTGGCTTCTTGTTTTCTCTTAAAAATACTTTAACCCTGTAAAAAAAATTTTAAAACTTGGAATAAGCATAAAAAATCTCAATAAGGGTCATAAAATAAATAGATAAATTGTTAGCACATGAATACTTATAAAATTATGAAATCATTTTAACAAAGACATACTTCTCACCCATACGGTAACATGTACTTAATTCATGAAAACATGATATTTTTATAAAACAAAAAAAAACATAAATAAAACTGTAAAGGGATCTTGGGGAATTACATACTTAATATTGTAACCCTCACATCAACCTTATTATTTGTAACCCTCACTACTACCTTATAATGTAACCCCCGCGACTATCTTATGGTGTAACCATCATAGTTAACCTTGGAGTAACCATAGGGCGGACCACCAACTTAGACATACCCAATGAATTAGAGGGAGATATAGGTCCCACACTTCATTATATAAAATTCCAAAGAACCAGAATATATTCATAAAAGAATAATATTTTTAATAAAGCGCCCCTTTTGAATATAAGTTTAAAAGATGATTTTAGAAGAAAAGTCCCTTAAAAATGTCATATAATTGATGTAATAATTAATATAATGAAATGAATTTGTTTACACTATATAAATAAAAACAATAAAACATAATATAAACAAAATTAATTACACAAATAATCTTATTACCACAAAATCAATGAATTAGAAGGTTAACCCAAAGAATGGAAATTGGGTTAAAAATTCCCTTACCTCAAGTTCATATTACTTTAAATGTTATTAAAACAGATTTATAATTGTTAAAAGAGTGTTATTAATATTTTACCAAAAAATATTCATGTTTATAACACCTTATATGAATATTTTATAACATCATTCCACACATTTATTGATAATATTTTGTAATTTCTATTGTTTTAGGTGCATGTTTTACAAGGTTTCCATGTTTAGTTCGTAATGGATTTTCTTGTCTAATGGAAGTGAAACTCTAGAAGTGGAATGAAATGGTATTAATATGCATCCATAATATTAAATGATACTATAAATTATTCTGTTTTCATAAATTATGAATAATAATTAGATTAAACATTAATTATATCTGTTTAGATCATTTTGGTGGTTCTTCAATAATAATGAACTAGTTTTGTTATATAATTAGATATTATGTATATATGTTAATTCCATAACATAAAAGTGGATATATTATAAACTTTTAAATCTTTTGAACCATTAAAATGGTTTATAACCATATTTTAAGAAAGTAATGGAAATTGAAAACTTATTGTCCATGATGTTGGTAAATCAATATATCACGAACGGTGGCTTTATTTTTTAGAATAAGAGGGATAGGAGAAGAAGTATGATGATCAATTTTACCATAAACATGATAAACATATTTTATATATGAGATAAAGGATTTTTCATGCCACTTGAATAATGGTAGGTGAAGATAGTATAATAAAATAAAAAGAATTGAAAAGAAAATAAAAGAAAATGAAAGAGGATTTTTATCTCTTAATCTCTTCTCCTTGAGATCCTCCTTAAGGATTTTGGTTTTAATCTTTTGGTTAGACCAGATGGTATTGGATGTGGGGATAATATTATGAAATATTATTGGGTATAATTTATAAAATGATCAAATCTTGAGAGGTGTGAAGTGAAGAGGGGTTGAGGGGTGGTATTTGTAGTGGAGGGGGGGTTTCTCATTATTTTAATCATTATTTTATTATTTTTTTCAAGAAAATCAATAGAGTTGGTTCCTGTGAATAAAAATCATAAAGAGATAATTTTAGTTTGAACTAATGTTTATTACATCATCCATGATGTTAGTAATAGTGTATTTAATATATAATGTATATATTTGGTAAGTTACGAAATTTCACTATTCACCAAAAATTCATGTATTTCAAAAAAATCCCCAAACATCACCCCAGCCATTTTTTGATGTATAAAATTCAAAAATGAACTCCATTTTTTGAAAATAGTTTTCTATATATGTTTCATTTTAATTTTAAAATAAAATCATAATTTATTCGAAAAATGGAAATTTTAAAACTATAACTGGTTTTATAAAACTTTGAAAATTTAATCAATGACTCATATAATTATATTATAAACATAATAAAACAAAATTATAATTTATGAATAAATTTTATGAAAATAAATTTTAATTTAAATTATTAAATTAATCATAAAATTGTAATTAAATATTTATGACTTACAAAAATACCAAGACTTATACTATGATCATATTGTCACTTATAAGATGTCTAAATTTTATTTATACATTCATTAATGAAGTTACTATTCATGTTTTCATATTAGTATTCATAAGGGTCGAGTTACTATTCATAAGGGAAAAGTTACTATTCATACGGGTTAAGTTACTATTCACCCAAAAATAAGTTGATCCTATCAAACTCTAAATATCTTACTAATTGGAACCATGTATGTTCATCTTTAGAAATAAAAATCATATAAGAAGAAAAATGAGGTTTAATAGCTATGTTATAACTATAATCTTTAAAAAAAATATTGTTTTACTCAGACTCAATGTTGCATGCATTTCATTATATATTAAATTTATTTGTAAATCCTTGGGGAATTTTAATATCCCTACAAATCCCCTCCCTTGTCCACCAGAAGACAAGGGAGAAAATTCTGACATGGTGTACCACCAAGAGTAAGCCTCTAATATTTCTTAAGGGATGTCATATCCCCCCATATTTTGTACACATTTTAACATCCATCAGTGGATGAGGAAGGAAATTCGATCATGGGATTCCTCTTGAGGTATACGTCACATCCAATTATGCATTCATGCAATGTGACTGATATTCTGCTATATATTGTTTCTCACATTGGGAATGACTCATGTGGGATTAAGGGTATGTGATGATCAAGTTACTATCATGATAAAAATGCCTCATCATGGGCCTCCTCCTTAGGTGAAATCTCTGACTCCAACTATGGGCCTCCTTCTTAGGTTTGATACCCAAAATCTTATTTAACTATGTGGGATTGGAATCTTGTCTTGATGAGATATTTTTTATTCTTTCCCAAGGTTTAAACCCAATATCATCACCATTCTATTAATCTCATGGGGTCATATTCCATTCGAGGTTAACCGAAAAGTGACTCCCATGTGAAAGTCACACACCAAATATTTCTAGGAACATTTTGTCTATACATCCTTTCTAAATTACATTTATCAACATGGAATAGTCTATGTCACATGATCTTAAAATGTATTATGTGTCTCATTAAGTGGAATCTAACTACATGGGTTCTAATTCCTTTCAAATGGATTCTTAGGAAGCCTAATCATTGGACTGATGCTGATACAAAACTAGTCACTTCATTTCTAGATGTCAGAAAAAATATAGAATTATCATATGTGTGTCTTTAAACCATAATTTCTTAAAATAAGGCATTACCAAGTAATAAAAAATTAAGATGGAAAATCTCTAATAGATACATATTACTCTGTTTATGGATGACATCTGATACATATATATGGTTTACATCCATATATATTAATAACCGATTGATAATAAAAGAGATTAGTCAGTCCCCCTATTGATATTTGGGACGGATTCATAAATACTTATTAAATGTATAAGATAGTTATAGATTAATAAATAATCCCCCTCAAAAGTGTGTGTTGATACTAACCTCCCATCCTCTCCACCAACTCATTTTCTAAAATGACCTTGGTAATGACCCAGTCACCTCCTGCCATTGGAAAGCAGATCCTCAATGACTTAAAATGAGTTCCAGTGAAAAAAACCCATCATATATAATCAATATATTAATAAACACCCAATGAGGGATCTGAAACTAGTGAGAAAGAGGAAGCCACAATGATTCTTTCACAATTATTCCCTTGAATTGATCTCCTAGTAATGAAAAACAATAACTGATACAAAGGAACTAAATCTCCTCATAAAAAAAGATGGAATGTCCAAAACCACTCCTCCAAGAACATTTTCAATCTTAAATATAAGCGAAAGGAATGATAGTTTCTAGTTTAATTGAGGGAAAATGACTTCAATGATGCATTAAAACCCTCTATAATGATTTTAAGCAGCTAGAGTAACCACCCTATGAGATCGAGTGTTCAGTTAATGATTTCAAATTTTTAAATCACCACACACTGGGCTTTCTCTCTATAAAGAGTTTTATTTTCTTAGAACTCCTAGCATGGGGACCATCCACACACTGGTGATGAAATTCATGGCATTTTAGACCACCATAGCCTCCACAAGGGATGTGGTGAAGCTTACTGGTTGTAGTGTATTGGGAGACCAACACCAGGCCATGCCTAAGACTATACAATATACTGGGCTTGGTTCTCTTTCTTTTTTAGGATGGAGGATCAAAGACACCCCATGTCCTACACTATAGTCTTGTTTCTTCGTGTATTTCCACCAAAAAGGCCAACCCCCTATTAAACCACCATGAACCTCTAATGCTTTGAAAACCAAAAAAACTTTAAGGCTCAAAAGAAAAAGGGTTAAACCAAAGATCATACCTGAAATAAAAAGTAAAGATGTTACTATAATAGACCAAGACCTACACTCTCTGATCCGACACTGAAATCATGAACTTTAAATTTCTAGCTTTGAAGTAGATACTTTTGCCTAATTTTTTTCCCTATAAAACTTAGAACATCAAATGTAAAAATTGGACCACTTACAACCTCAAGAACCTTTTTGATTTAGAGTTTTATAGAATTAATAAAAACTCATACATAAAAAATTTACATGACTTTAAATTATCATTTTCCCCACTTTACCCAAATTTTATTTGTTACATTAATACATCATCATCATCCATATGGAAAATCTTTAAGACATAACTCGTTCATCATCATTATTTAAAACATGGTGAAAAAGAAACATAATATGGGTGATCTGAAATGATTTGTAAGTGTAAACATAATGATTAGTAATTAAATTTCATCAATGTGCATAAAAATTTAATAAGTCTATGAAGACATAATTAGATTACAAGAGTGAATTAGAAAATAACTCATACCAATTAATACCATGTTCATAAATTATGAAAACATGGGGATGAAAAGATTCATCAGAATCAATAATCATGATCCATGTGAAGTTAATATTGATCATTATAAACATCATAAACCCATAAAATTTAATTAAAACCCTTTTTGGTAACTTGGAGAAATTTTAAAACCCTTTTAATTGGAAAAACCATATGACTAACTTCCAATATAATCATTAGCAAATTCTTTGGAGATCTATAATGGGGATGAAACCATTGTATAAGATATATCTGGATAACCCTTTTTTCAAAATCCATAATGGGGATTAACCCTTCATATAAGTTGTTTCAAGCTCACCTATGAGCTATAATGGGGATGAACCCTTCTTGTGAGTAGTATCGGGCTCACCGGTTTCATATAATTATTAATTACCATATCATGAATAAAAAAATTTCATCGTAAAATTCATAAAAACATGATAAACCCATATAAAATAAATGGGTTTCATATCAATCTCTTTTAAGCATAATCAACCCCTGGAAAAGAAATGGGTTTTCTAACAATCTCTTTAAAACAATCTTAATCCATCTAGATAAAAAATGAGGATGGTAACACTAAAAAATTATACCCATTTGATAATAGGTAAAAAAAGGGTTTGTGATGTTTATAAATGGAAATATCATTAAAATATCATTAAATCCTTTTTTTATGAAAATACCCTTTCCATTTTAAAAATCACTTTCTAAAACATAAAACATTTTGAAAAACTTTTTCTTTGAAAATAAACATTAAAACTTATAAATGAATCCTTAGATATAATTTAAAAAACTTTTTAAAACATAAAACATTTTTACAATACTATTCATTAAAAATGAGCTTAAAATATCATTTAAAAAATTGAAAATATTTCTGGAAAACATTTATTGAAAGAATACAAATTTCTGACCGAAGAGAAAAATGAGGTCATATTTTCTTAAAAACACTTTCTTAAAAAAATTAAGTAAAAAATAGTGCAGAAAAATTATTCAATTACTTGTAAGTATCATAAATAACTAGATTATATTTAAAGTCATAAGAATTATAATTTTTTAACATCATAGAATTAATTATACACAATCCCAATAAATGATGAGATTGTAATAAAAGACTTTTACCACATTTGAAACTTTTAAATCGTAATCCCCATAAAGAAATAACACTAAATGAAATATATAATATCCAAAAAAATAAGGATATTAATGATATAAAATTTCAAAGTACATTATATACATCATAAAATAAGATTGTTGTATAACATAACCAACATCTCAAATAAGGCAAATTGTGACAAAAATCACTTTCCGCTTGGTAACTTTGAAACTGTAATACCCATGAAAGAGAGACCATGAAAAGGGTATTTAAATCCACATAAATTTAATTATAAGAATCATAAAATATAGTAATAGTAAGTATATATACCACATAATAAAAATAAGTGGTTAACATGTCATGTATCTCATAGAAATAAAAGTTAGATAAGAAAAACCCTAACCTCACACTTCATTTTGGTCGAATGTGCTTTAACCTCTTGTATATAAATTTTTAACATGTTATTAACTTATTAAAGAAAAATATTAATATTTTTAATATCATTTATTGTTTTATTATTATGTTTTATTACCTGTTTAATAACAATTCCACGTTAAAATTATTTTTCAGGTAATAACCGCTTTGTTTTTTATATATGTTTTGACTTGAAATTTTTTTTCCAATTACATCAATATTTATTTCATAATATCTAGAATTTAAAACATGATATAAATATAATATATATTCATTATATATTTATTTATATTAATATATTAAATTTTCTTAAAGGAAATGAAATACATCGTTCATGGAGATGGTAGGCCTTATGTGTGCATGAACGTTGTTTCCCTTTTCATGTCGTATTGAAAGAAGAAGAAGTTATATATATATATATATATATATATATATATATATATTGTCACAAAAGTATCATTTTTATTTAATATATATCACTTATTTTTATTAAACCCATCCTTAATACATTTCATGTAAATAGTGAATGGATTGCATTGCTTCGTGAGGTGGTAGTCTGTCGTACACACAAACGATGATATTGTATTCCCAAAAAACGTAAAATGGGAATTTATGGGTTATATAATAATTATATAATCATAATAACATCATAAATACCATAAATATAATATATAAATATTATTTTCATCATTATACCTAACCTTTAAAAATGGTAATTTGAAGAAAAAAAATGACATCAATTTGCGATGATGTAGTCCCCTGTACACACAAACAATGATTTTGTAACACAATTGATGGAAGTGTGTGTGTTTTTAGGTAGTAAAATTAAAATAAAAACAACTCATTATATGTAATAACTGAGTTCATTATATAATAAAATATATAAAAAATGAAGGAGGTTGAGAAGGAAATAAAATAAAAACTCTTTTAAAAGAATATTGCCTCTTCTCTAAGTATCCTCTTTAGGTTTGCACTAAAACCTTGAAAAATTTTCTATATATCCCAAAATAAGGAATCTAGGATGTATGGAGTAATGTTTATAAGTTATTTAGGTAGGTTTTGGATGTTAAAAAAGGCTTGATATGTGTGAATAAGTGGAGAGAGTGAGTTCCTTTTTATAGTTGAGGAGGAGTTGCATTCTTGTAAATACTCAAATACATTCACTATTGGGATGTCAATATTACCTCAAGTGGATACTAGATTTATATTTTATGGGTTTTATGGATTATATAGTCTATCCACACCTCCAACACACATTATAACATGTGTTTTAAAATATTTCATTCCTTGGCTTCCAAGTTTCCAAATTTTTATCGTTTTTGTTTTTCATTATGGAAACTAGTTTTCTAACCTAAGTAAATCAACCTTGAATTATATATTAGAGTTATCATATATAGATAATTTAATTCCAATTATTATAAAAATTAAATTAAAATATATAAAACGAAAATATTTTGTTTTTTAAAAATTAATTTTTAACACAATCATATGTAACGCACGAAAACATCGTTATAACCTTAACTATGCTAACATAGTTTTTTGTTATTTATGGCTCAATATATTAATTATAAAAGAAAATTTGTTCCATGAATGGACCAAAAATTATATTTATTAATATCTAAAAATCACTTGATAGGGGATAGGATTTTTATAAATTTTAAATTAATTAAAAATATCATTTATTATAAAATATAATTAATGTCAATTTTGACATTATTCATTTAATTTGAATTTAAAAATACCATGAAAATAATGAAATTCCAATATATTAAGTTTAAATATGTGTATCATGATATATGAATCTACAAAAAAACAGAACAAAATAATTCATTCTATTTACTTCACTTTAAATTTTTTTTCAGTGTCATTTATTTTATTTAATTGTTAACTGATTAATCCATGCATTGGTGTTTCTTAAGTATTTAATGTAATTATATATCCTCTAAAAATTAAATATAGATAATTATGATAAAAATATATCATTTATATTCCAAAATAATATTTATAACCGAACAAATATTGTTTTTCACTATCCCCAAAGATTTATATAAATTAAAAGGAATAATGGTGCATGTTTTGTTTTTTCTTTATTTAACATATTATATGGGTCACTTTTACGGAAAAGTGTCCCAAATAATCAAAAATATAGATACTAAGGTCATAACGGTCTAAATATGTCCATCCAAAATGTGTTGTTCAAGTTTTTTGTCATTTATACACATTATATTCTAAGTTAAACCACTAAGTAAACTCATTTTACATTAATCGTTATAAATTATTTTAATTTGTTTCACTATTAAATTTGGGGTAAAATTAACATGACCTTATTATATTATATAAATAATTTTTATTCAAAAAATTTATCCCATTTTTTTAAATTAAAATCACATAAGTGGAAAATTTTAATTTAAAATTAATCCCACAGGCGTGATAAGAAAGTTAGTTTTTAAAGTTAAAATGCTTAAACGTTTACTAAGTTTTTATATCTAAATTTAGTATAAAAAATGTTCAAATAAACTAAATTTTATTAATTGATATAAAATTTAACTAATTTTACTTTAAAACAAATTAAAAAAATAATTTTACTTTGTAATTAATTTAGGTGAAAAAACTGTTTTCAATTAAAATTCGGTATTTTTCACTATTCTTCAAAAATTCAAACTTTTAAAAAAAATATAAAAAATATACCCTAGTTTGGTTTTTTTATTTTAATTTAAAAAATTAAGATTATTTTTTCAAATAAAAATTTTAAAAACATCAAAAATTTGTTTCAAAATAAATGTGACATAAAAAGGTGACAGCTTTGTTTAAAAAAACAATTTTAAAGCATAAAATTGGATTTATTTTTATCTATTATTTAGAAAAAATATATTTTTAATGTTCAAAAATATATTTAATATATTAAATATAAATTTAATTAATATGATCAAACAAGAGTAACTTTATTATTTTATTATTATAAAACACACTTGTGCGCATTTAAATTGCTTTTTAGAAAACGATTTGCTTTTATTTTCAAAAGGGTTTTATTTTCATTTCTAATTAATTGGTCACAAAAGAATTAATTATACACACATGTGTCAAAAATATTTTTATAATTCATTTAATCCATTCGATACCCTTCATTTCAACGTCTATGGGATAATAATCATGTTAAATAATAATATTAAAATTAAATTTTTTTAGTAAAAATCAGTCTTGTGTGTAACCCAAACTATTGAAGAAAATCGTTCTTTCTTGTATCATAATATAAACTTATTTTTCATGTAACATAATATAAACTTGGTGTTTCATGTCCTTTATACTATCAAATATAGTTTTCTTATTTTAAAATCTCATGGTGTTACTCCCCCCTTAAAAAAACTATGTCCTCACAATTTGAACTTTATCTTGGTAATCAGAGGTTGGAAATTTTAAAATAATTTTGTTTTCAACCCAAATCATAAAAAGGGTTACTAAAACATATTCTTGATAAAATTGAAAGGTAATTATTAGGGTCATAGATAACTAGGTCTCTATATAGGAGAGCATTTGTGGAAAGTAAAGATATGGGCATGGAAAAAAGACTTAATGCCGAAATAAGGATATAGAGTGACTGAGATCATCAATAACTATAAATTCAATTATCAATACAAAGTTAACAATAAAAAAACCATAAACCAAATATGCATGAAAAATTCATTGATATCATTAGATATTTTGGTAATAGGATAATATTTTGTTCTTAGGATCCTTTTCCAAGAGATTATGAATTATCTTACCATTTTGACTAAAAGAATATAGAAATATACTTACTTAATAAGTATAATTTCACCCTTTAATAAATTTCCACCACAATATCATATTTTCCTATAAACTATATGTATTTAGGATGAATTTTTCATTATTAAATCACTCAAATCAAAATTTAAAGACAACATAACCATAAAAGAAATAACAAGATATTCCTCGAATCTTTAAACATTACCCAAAACCAAAACTGTTATCACATGGTAATATAATTACAAATACAAATAAACCTTAATATGATACACTAGTCTTAAAATTCAATAGTAATACCGTAATTTCCAAAAAAATCATTCCATAAATAACTATACTTAAAATTCTTCAATCCATTCCTAAATAAGTTTGAATCCCAAAGATTAAATTTATTTAATCACATATTATTCCAAGATAATTCAACTCATATTCATAAAATAAAATCCCATGTGTCTCTAAAAGAAACTTATTATTTACTTGTAAAAATGTCTTGCTAACTAGGACATCATGTTAGTCATTGATAGGTGTGAAAACCTTATCTTTCTTCATTCATGGGTTCAATACCCACCTCCTTTCCCAATGGGATGGGTTGTCACCCAGTATATGAGATGTCCTTTTTAAAAACATGAAAAATAATTCCTCCATAAATAAACTTAATGTTGATCTTAGGTGTTACAAATACAACAAACTAATAAAATTCCTCCCAAAATTTCATTAATAACCTCAAAATTTTTACCACTTAAAATCCTAAATTGTGTGTCTATGACATTAAACTTATGATCAACCTTAATATTATATACCAACGATAATATCCATAACTCTTAAATTAACCTCACATGAAAACATCCTAATTTCCAAATTTATTTAAACCAACCATTGATACCAACTATAACATACCAGAACCCGTACTCACAGATCTTGTACTAAAATCATGAACTCTACATTTATATCTTTGAAGTTGATAATTATAAGCTAATTTTTTTCTTATAAACCTTACAGCATAAAAATAAAAAAAATGGATCACTTAAAACCTTGAGGACCTTTTAGGTTTAGAGTTTTAGAGAAGTTGTAAAAACTCTTACTTAAACAATTTTCATGACTTTAAATGAGAATATCTCCCACTTAACATATCTTTCCTTTCTCACAATAATAAATCATAATCATCCATATGAAATCCCTTCTATAAATAAATCATTCAACATAATTTCTTTAAATCATGGGGAAAAGGAAACATAATAAGGGTGAGCACAAATTTTCAGTAAGGGTAAACATAATCATTAGTAATTGAATTTCATCAATGAGTATAAGAATTTCATAAGAGTAGGATGACATAATCAAAGTGAATGATAAAATCATAAAATAACTATTACCAATCAATTCTTGGATCTTCAATTATAAAAACATGTAAATGACAATAGCTAAATAAATCAATAATCATGAGACATGTGATATCAATATCGATCATGAGAAACATTATTATACCATAAAAAGAAATTAAACCCATTTTTAGTAACTTGGAGCATCATATTCATAAAACCCTTTCAAATCCCTTTTAATTAGAATAACCATACAGCCAACTTCCAATATAAACATTACCTAATGCATTGTATATCTATTATAGGTATCAACCCTTTCTATAAGATATATCATGATCACCCATTTTTCATATCCTATAATGGGGATCATCCCTTTTTATAATTTATATTGAGCTCACTCATGAGCTATAATGGGGCACAACCCTTCATATAAGCTATATCAGGCTCACCAGTTTTATATAATTCTCAAGTAACATATCAGGAATAAAAATTATTCATAATAAAATTCATGAAAATATGATAAACCCAAGGGAAAATGGGTTTCATATTAATCTCTTTTAAATATGATAGACCCATGGAAAAGAAACAAGTTTTATAATAACCTCTTTAAAACAATCTTAATCCATCTAGAGAAAGAATTTGGATGGTATCACTAAAAAAATATTCACATTAGATCACAGGTAAAAAAATGGTTTTCAATATTGATTAATAGAAATTACATTAAAATATCATTAAATATATTTTTAGTAAAATACCCTTTTCATTTTGAAAATCACTTTTTAAAACATAAAACATTTTGAAAACATTTTTCTTTGAAAATAACCTTGAAATTTTATAAATATCATTGTAAATAATTGGAATCACTTTTCAGAACACAAAAAAAAATTTAAAATCATTTCCCTTTAAAATGAGGTTTAAATTTTATTTAAATACACATTGAAAACATTTTTAGAAAACATTGTTTTGAAAGAACATAAATTTCCAATCAAAGAGAGAAATGAAGTTGGATTTTATTTAAAACAAATTATCAAATATTTTAAGCAAAAAATAGTGGGGAAAGGTAAAATTACTTATAAGTTTCATGAATAATTATACAATAGTATAATTCATGAAAATTATAATATTTCAATATCAGAGACCTAATCACACAGAATCTAGATAAATGATGTTATTGTAACAAAATAATCTTACCAATTTTGTAAATTTGAATCATAATACCCATAAAGGAATATAATTAAATAAAATTGATAAAATCATAAAAAATAATAATATTAATGATATAACATGTCAAATTTTGTATATACACCTTATAAAAGAAGATGTTTGTATAACATAACAAACATCTCAAAGAAAGAAAATTGTGACCAAAATCTCTTACTGATTGGTAAATTTGAAACTGTATACCCCATAAAAGAGATATAATCAAATAGGTACATAAAATCCATTAAATTAAATTATAAGAATCGTAAAATAAATTCATTTTTATTATATACACCACACAACAAAAATAAGTGGTGAATATGGCATGTATCTCATATAAATTAAAGTGAGATGAGAAAAACCCTTACCTCATGCTTAATTTCAGTAAAACATGCTTTAACACCCTTTATTGTGGTTTTAAACAATTTATTAACTTATTAAACAACCATATTAATATTTTTAATATTCTATAATATTTTCTTATGATCTTTTATGACATTTTTATTGAAAATTTCTTGTTAAAGTTACATATCGAGTAATAACTACTTTATTTTTTCTATATGGTTTCACATGCTATTTTTGGTATTCTTACATAAATAATTGTTTCATAATATCAAGAATTTAAAACATGATATAAATATCATATATATTCAATATATATTTATTTATAATAATCCTTAATTTTAGTTATAGGAAATGAAATACACCATTCATGGAGACGGTAGGTCATGCGTATTCATAAATGTTGTTTCCATTTTCATGCTATATTGAAATAAAGATAAATAAATGATATATATATCATTTTATTTTCCTTTTTATGTAATATATATCAAATATTTTTGTTAAAATCATCCTTAATACATTCCAAATAAATCGTGAATGAATTGCGTTGCTTCGCGAGGGGGAAATCCTCCATACACATTAACGACATTATAATATTCACAGAAAATAGAAATCATGGATTAATGTGTTATATAATAATTAAAAAATAATATTTTCATCATAAATATAATATATAAACAAAAAAATTAATATTAATCCCAACTTTGAATGGTGGTAATGGAATAATAAACGACCTCGGTTCGCGAGGAGGTAGTCTATCGTACACATGAATGATGGTTTCGTAACCCATTTGATGGAATTGTGTGTAGTTTTAGGGTTTAAAATTAACATACAAAATATTATTTTATTTTATTTTTTTCATTATATAATCATAATATAAAAATAATTTAATTAGGGTGAGAAATAGATAAAATAAAAACTCTTTTAGAAGAACATCACCCTTCTTTGGGTATCCTCATTAGGATTACACTAAAACATTGAAAGGATTTCTTTGTTACCAAAATAAATATTCTTGTATGAGGTTATAGAAGTTTATAACTGATTTTTGATGGGTTTTGATGATCCAAAAGGCTTGAGATGTGTGAATAAGTGGAGAGAGTGAGTTCCCTTTTATAGTTGAGGATGAGAGGCATTCTTGTAAATACTCAAAAGTATTCACTATTATTAGGTAAATCTTACCTCACGTGTCAGAAATATTTATAATTAATTGTTTTTAGGGATGATATTTTTTATACACACCTCACAAACACATTATAATGCATATATTAAATATTTCCTTTATTAACCTCTAAGTTTCCGAAATTTTACCATTTTAGTTTTTCATTATGCAAACAAATTTTCTAACCTAAGTAATTCATCATTTTATAATAAATTAAAGTTATACTTATTATATAATTTAAAACCAATAATTATTAAAATTAAATTAAAATTTATCATATTAAACTATTATGTTTGTTGATAATTAATTTTTTACACAAGCGCATGTAACGCGCAAAAACAGTATTTAACCATAACTTCGATAATATAGTTTTTTTACAATTTAGGAGTTAATATATTTATTATAAAAGATAAATTTGTCTATGAATGGACCATAACTGATATTTATTAATATTTAAAAATCACTTTACATAAGATAGTATTTTTAGTAATTTTAAATTAATTAATAAAATATCATTTATTATAAATTAGCATTAATTTCAATTTTGAAATTAATTATTTAATTTTAATTTAAAAATATCAAGAGAATAATAGAATTAAAATATATAAAGTTTAAAATTTTATATCACGATATATTAATCAAAAATAATAATGGAACATAATACTTCACGCTATTTACTTCTCTTTTAATGTTTTTAGTTTCATTTATTTCATTTTATTATAAAATAAATAATCCATACATTGGTGTTTCTTAAGAATTTCATGTAGTTATATCATCTCTAAAAATTAAAGATAAATTTTTATGATAAATATTAATAATTTATCTTACAAATAAATATTTATAACTGAACCTATATAATTTTTTTCATATTCTAAAATCTGTATAGAAATTAAATGAAAGAAATGTACATTTTTTACCTTTTTCTTTATTTAACTTATAATATGGGTCACTTTAATGGAAACGTTTCCCAAAAACTAATAAATTTTTATAATAGCATCATGAGGGTATATATATTTACTTACTATAGTTTTTTTACAAGATTTAGATCATTTCACACCTTATATTCTAAGATTAACCACTTAGTAAACTCGTTTTTACCTTAATCGTTGTAATTAATTTTATTTTTTTTCATTGATATATTTGGAAAAAAAATTAAAATAAACAGATTATATAATATAAATTATTTTGATTAAAAATTTATAATCCATTTTTCCAAATTAAAATCATTGAAATGTAAATTTTTAATTTAAAATTAATCTCGTAGACGTAATGAAAAATCAGATTTTTAAAGTAAAAATGTTTAAAATTTTACTATGTTTTTATATAGAAATTTAAGATGAAAAAGGTTATAATGACTTAAATTGGATTAATTTATATAAAATTAAACTTATTTTACTTTAAAAATAATTAAAAATATAATTTAACTTTGAAAATAATTTAGGTTAAATGACAGTTTTCAATTAAAATTTAGTATTTTTCATTATTCCTCAAAAATTATAAATTTTCAGAAAAATATAAAAAATAAACCCTAAGATAATTTTGGTATTGATATTTCAAAAGTAAGTTTAATTATTCAAATAAAAATTATAAAATTAGAAAAAAAAAATTAAATAAGTGCGCCACAAAAAGGAGACAAAACTACTTTTTAGAAGAAGAAAAATTATTTGTAAGAATAAAATTAGCTTTATTTTTATCAATTGTCAATAAAATACATAGTAGGAATATTGAAAATTATATTTAATATATTACATAAAAATTTCATTAATAAAATCGAAAAACAATTATTTTTTTATTTTATTGGTGTAAAACACACTAGTGCGCATTTAAATAGCTTTTCAGAAAAATATTTCATTTTATTTTCAAAATGATTTTATATTCATATACAATTAAATATTCACCAAATAATTAATTTTATATACATATGTAAAAATTATTTTCATAATTTATTTAATCCTTTCTGTACCCTCCATTTTAACAGCTGGGTGATAAGTATCATGTTGAAAAATAATATTAATAGTATGTTATTATTCTACAAAACTCAGTCTAACATGTAGTGAAAGATATTGAAAAACTCATTGTTTCATGTATCATAAGATAAAATGATTGTTGCATGTAATTCAAGATAAAATCAGTATTTATTTCTTTTATGCTATCAAATATTATTATTTTTCATTTAAAATCTAGGGGTGTTACAGTTAGAACATTAATCACTAATTAAGTCATATAGAAAAAATGTATATTCCCTAATCATATAATCTCAAAAATATACTAATATTTACCATAAATAAACTTAATCACCTTAGAGCCAAAAATATATATATGATTCCAAAATATTACTCGACCTTTATTCTTCAAATAAAATTCCTTTTTATCCTAACATATTTCCATTTACCTCAAACATAAAAATTTCTCAATATTGTGAACTTTTTAAAAAATAAAATTTATCACTTAGTCACTAAATAACATTTTAATACCATGTTTATCTATATGATAAATCATATCTTCCCAAAATTTAATAAACCTTTTATATAATTAACCATAATTACATTAACATCAAAGTTCATATTAATCCTTAAATTTACTTATAATAATAAACTTAATTCCACTAACTAAAAAACTTATTCCTCAAATAACTTATTCACTATAGCACATACTAAACATAAGGGTTGTATTTCTATTAATATGTCCAAAAATACCCTTAATCCTCTTACAGTCCCATCACATAAAACCTCAATTGGGTTATCTATTCCTTTAAACTTATGATCACCCTTATACTTATTAACCCATAAAGGTATCCAATATTCTTAAAATATCCTCATCTAAAAAATCATATATTATAAATTTATCTTAACTTTCCATTGATATCAATTATAACTCCTTGTAACTTTACACCTAGATATAGTTCTAAAATTATAAAATTAACATATTGGATTTACTAGTAATAAAAGTGACGCAAATTTTAACTTCCAAAATTACAAATTCAAAAACAAAAAATGAGTCACTTTCATCCTCAAAAACACTTTTAGGTCTAGAGATTTAGAGACTTTTGAAAACTAATACATATAAAAACTCATTTATTTATGATAAAATTTTAGTTTTTTCCACTATACCAAAATTTTATTATTCCATAATAAGACCTTAATATTTCCCAAAAAAATAGGTTCTTATGATTACACTCATGTTTATAATCTTAAAATAAATTATTCATTTAAGAAGTCTCAACATTGACCTCTCTATAATTCTTACGCATCCTTAGGTCGTGTGAAAATCATTTAAAACATGGGATCAGAAAATAAAATCTTAGTAATGGATGTAAAAAAAATTAAACCTATCAATCCATTTGAAATTCCTCAAAACCTATAAGGATTTTTTTTCTTTTCATATATTATACTTTTATATTAAAATAATCACTTACATACTCTTGAAATAAATATTTTTTCCGATTTTTTTAATAAAACATTTAAAAAAAGCATAAAGTAAATATCATAATTCATGAGGGTTTCTTGAAAAATAAGAAATAGGTTCCTTAGAAACAGAACTTTTACCCACAAATAATATTCAGTTTTACTTTAAATTAAAGTTCATTTTCTTATCTTATAAAATTGAATGATTTCCATAAAAATAATCAACTACTAGAATATGAATTATATCCAAGGGTGAACATATAAATTATCACATGAAACAAAATTCATAATGATTGAATTCATATCTTTTAATATCATAATAAGACCTTAAACACCTTTTTTATAATACATCATAAACATACTTTTAGGGTCTCAATTTAAGATATCCTAAATAATTAAGTAGGAATCCAAAAAATACTCAAGTTATATTGTCTCATGATACATACTGATGCATTGAAGGGTTATCTATAATCAGTTCCAAACTATCACTTACTAATCATAATTAATTCAACATATTAAAAAACTAATAATAATACAATACATAATCAATACAAATATTCTTATTAAAAAACTATCATACGAAATGTTAATATTTTCCTTCATAAATAAATAAAAATACATGATCATAATTCATTTGAAGAAATAATTTGGATAGTATCCATAGATAATATCCTCATTAAAACATAATAATCGTCAAAGTATGTTGACATAGATGAAAATAGATTTAAAATGATATTCAAACCATTCATTGAAAATATGAGAAAAATATCATTTTCTATTGATAACATTTTAAATAAAAATGAATAGAATGTTTATGAAATTAAATTATTTTAAAATAACCATGGAAACATATAAAGTAATATTTTAATTAATAACAAGTCATTATTTGGATAAAATCTGTTTAGTCCATAAACGTTAAAAGAGAACAATCTTTTCCCAATTTTGTAAAAATTTGAAAGTAAGTCATACGGAAAAAATATGAAAAGATTCCATTCAAATATTTTTAACTAAAGTGAAAATTAGTTTAAAATCAAATTTAAAAATATTTTAAACATAAATAATAACATTATTGAAACATTTCATTAACATGGACATGGGGTAATGGATATTGAAAGAAAAACATTAAAACATTGTTTTAAAGGAAAAAACCACTACCACTTTAGTAACTTTCAAATCAAAAAGAAATTGAATAATGTTATTATTAATTATTTTAAACAACTTTAATTCATTAAATTATTAATAAATTAACTCCATATTAAACTATATATACTAAAAATAATAAAACATGGGGTAAAAATGGCCTAAGTCTGAAAGAAAGAAAATTGAGACATGAAATCCCTTATCTCGAGACGTAAACCATTTTATAAATTCTTAAACTCAAAATAATTAAATTTCATTATTTTTATACTTTCTTAAAAACAATTTTCATGTTCATTCACTTATCATTATTATTTTTATTTTATTTATTACTATGTCTTATTTAATTGTTAAATCTGTTAATTTTACATTAGACGTTTTGTGGATGTTCGATTCATAATTCCAAAAAAATTGGTATGTTGAATGTGTCCAATAGGGAAATGGTTACATCATATCAAGAATATTAATCATAAAATAATTATCATGTTTATACATTAAATATAATTTTATAATCTTCCATTAATGTATGACACAAAGAATGAACTCCATCCCTTCATGGTGTTGGTAGTTCACATGTCTGTACGAGCGACATTATCATTTTTAAAAAAATGGAAGGATAAGAAGTTAATTCATATATAATATTTAAATAATAGTAATTATGTCATTAATATGACATATATTCATTAAATATATCATAATAACCATCCTTGTGAGGTGGGGATTGAAAATGAAACACATCTCTTTGTGGAGGTGGTAGTCCAAATGTATGTACGAGTGCTATTTTCATTTCACATTGGACGGAAAAAAGAATAATAAGGGTTTTGAAATCATTATAGTAAAATTAAAATATTTATAAGGTATATATTTTATTATATTATCATGTTTGGTACAAAATTGAATGAGGTATAATAAGAAATGAACTAAAAGAACATGTTTAAGTGTTACACCTCTTCTTTAGAAATCCTTTATTGGATTACATCTTAATCATTCTTAAGATTAACAAAAGGGAATAAAAAAGGATCTATTAAGTGTATAAGGAATCTAAGAAGGTATTTTGGAATATATTTTTTTGATATAAATGTCTCAAGAGGTGTGTGGATGAGATAATAGGATATTCCCTTTTATAAGTGATGTGGGTGGAAATCTTTTAAATGCTAGGGGTATCCAAACCAGACTCAACTCGATCAACCCAACCCAACCAAACCCAAATGGGTTGGGTTAGGTTGGGTTGGGTTAAAAAACTATATGCATGGGTTGGATTGATTTGGGTTGAATCATGGTTAGGTTTGGTTGGGTCACGGGTTAGAAAGAAAATAATCCAACCCAGCCTAACCAACCCGACAGACTACCCCCTGTGTCGATCTTCCCTCCCACACAATTCACCTTGCCACCAATCACTCTTAATAATTTTATGTTAACTCCTCTCCCTCCCACCTCTTGACTCAATACCCTCTCCCCCATAACTATATTCTTCCTTACTAATTTCTTTCGCGGACTCCATGACTCCACCCACATGCTTGTGTTGTCACTACCATGTGTCGCCCCCAAGCCTATTGTTGACACTGCATCACCCTCAACCTCACTAGAATCTTACTCCTCCAATTCCTCTAACACACCTTCATGTACCCCCTCTAACTCTTTCACTACCTCCATCTCCCATGTGACTACAGCCCTAGATTCTCCAGTGCATGACACTACCCTGTCCTCATCACCCTATTAACCTCACCTTCAACCTCCTCGGACCTGAATGACTTCCTGTATGTGATCTGATAACACCACATACCAATGTTTTTATTGGTTTGACTCATTTTAGGGTACTTTTTTGTGATCCCTGGAGTGGTAAAGAAGATGTAGTGGCTGATATCGACTCACATGAGATAATAAATAAGAAACAGCCCAATTTTTGCTTGTAACCCAAGAAACCCAACCCAACCCAACTTGATCTAAAAAAGATTGGTTAGGGTCGAGTCTAAATTAAAAATCATATCCAAACCAACCTAACCATCCCCATTGTGATTGGTTCAGGTCTAAAAATTCCATCAACCTGACCCAACCTGGCCCGTGGACACCCTTAGTAAATACATGAAATATTAATATATAATAAGTGTATAACTTAGGTAAACCATATCTGAATTCCATTATTATTTATGATAAGTATAATATAGTTAAAATTAATCAAAAAGTAATTTTTTATAGTTTTAGATTCCATTTTATACCATATCGTTTTCTTTAATCACCTTCAAAATTCAATTTTGCCTTAACTAGGGTGATAAATTTCTCAATCATTGAGGGTCTGAAAGTAATTTAAAAAATTCCAAGTGGGACATATATTAAACATGCATGATATTATGTAAATTCTACCATAAAATTGAGTGTTTATCAGATTTTTATAATTTTCTAATGATTTTAAAAAATTAAACATTAAATACAAATTAATGTCATTTTCAGGACAGTTCACATTTATTGAACTTGAATAAATAAATATAATAATGTAATTATAATAAAAACTCTTAAATCATCACTTATAAATTATAGTCACACCTAAGTACATGAAAAATCATAATTCATCTGAAATATATTTTTTTCATGATTTCTAAATCATTTATTTAATTTTTCTACTACTTTCATGAGCATTGTGTTAGCATTGCATATGCTTTCAAGGAAATTATACTGTCATAAAAAATTGAAAATGAATTACATAAAAAATAATTTATTTATATAAAAAATATCCATTTATAACAATTCATAAATTCAATTTATATTTTTAAAAAAAATTATAAATATTAAAAGAAATACAATATCATTTTGTACTAATCCTTTACTTAAAATAATATAAAGTTCGTAATCAAAGGAAACTTTCACATAAAAATTTAAATTATAAAATAAGTTGATAAGGGTAAAAATTATATCATCAAATAAAAATTAAGATAATATTTTTTGACCTTATCACTTAGTTTTAACCATAATTTAAATGTTTTACCCTTTTATCATGGTGACAATATTTTTACCAAAGTTACTATTCATAATAATCAAAAATGAAATTTAACTTATTAAAAAATTTAAATGTTATGATTCCATATTGGAAATCCTTTTTTTGAGATTCCATTCGTATAAGAGTTAGAAATCAATTTTAATATAAGTGTGCAAAATGAAAAGAAAACAGTTTTTAAAAAAATATGTTCTTAGGAATGAAAATGAACTTATAAAAAAATATAATATAATGTTGATTAATACGGTATTAATTATATTATTTCAATAAAATGGATATTATTTTACTTTAAAACTAAATACAAAAATATATTGTGTAATGATTCAACCCACCAGGGTCCACCTGGCCAGCAAGAGGTCGGGCCGCCACAATCCCAAGCCTGACTCCAATGGACTTGGCTTTGGTAAAAAGTTCCAAGAAAGAATAATACAAAATGGGTGGATTTTTTTCAACTGTACCTATATGAATGCACCCAATCATCTTTATGAAATATTACAGAAGAATAATACAATATATTAACAGCTAGAGTGTAAACATCTATGCGATAACCTCTGTGCAAATACAATAGAGTATAACAGTAAACCAAAATAAAGGCGAACATACATGCCCAACTAGAAATGAAGTATCAAACTGATAATGACCAGAGAAATTAAAATTTGGAGGGCCCATCTCTTAATCTCCATATCCCCACCACCATATGCGATCAATAGTCCCAAGTATTCATAAGCTACACCAAAGTCACTTCCCATCCGTCTGTTATCTACATAATACATGAAATATGTAAGAAAATACCTTGTAGCGGTGAGTATAGACATACCTATTTAGACACATTGTGTGATTCTTAACTCTACTCGAAACCCTAGCTACTGTGAAAAATGATGTTCAAGGCATGTCTTCTTCTAAACTACATGGAATGTAAAATGGTTTTTCAAAAAAACTATAGAATCGTGACATTATTTTATATCATCACTTTTCACAACTTTCCATTCCTTCTTAACACCCAAAATTGAAGGGGAAATCCTCCATCCATTGATTTTATCCCTTCCGTAGCTGGAAATCAGATTCTGATCACCCACTCAAAGACTTTCACTCATGTCGTGCATGTTCCACAGCCCGTCACCACATGTGGATCCCAAATCCAAAAAATAACCCCCAATATCAATCATTATAAATCCAAATAAAACAATGGTTCCTTTATCATCCACACAACCACTATTAATCAGGGGGTTTGATTATGCTCAAACCGACCCCAATAGTTTTGAATCATGACCCCATGGTCTGACAATTAAGAATGAAAAGAACATGTGTGATAAATTCATAATAATGAAGTTGTGACCATTGTTTTACAAGATATATCATCCAATTATTATATTAATTAGATATCCAGGGTGAGATCATGTAAGAACAAGAATAAATTGAATTAAACAATTTAATTCATCTATGGAGCTCATGCAAAGAAAGTGAAATCGTATAATCAAAATAAAATAAATAATTTATGCTCAATATTTTTATATATATGGTGAAATCCACAATTAATAATACCTAGCTCAATTTGGATCAACCATTGGTGAAGAAAACACTCACCAATGAGGAATATTATCTTCTACATTATACACCTCTATATCCACCTCGATTTGATCTCTCTTTGTCTTATGATGTGATCAATCAATGAAGAAAGGTGCTTATTACCTTATATAATCTCATAGGGTTATGCAGATAATCTTGGATACTTTACATAATAATGTATTTATATAGGTTTTAGAATAGGAAATTTAAATAAAATATATATATTTATTTATTTATTTTAATTAAATGCACCACCAATGGTTTCCTCAACTAGATGTATAGCATCGACCAACCTTTGGTCATTCCTAGGGTAAACACAACATTTTGGATTCAACCATGCTCCCAAATTTATGATATGGGACTTTGTTTGTGATTTATTTCACATTTTTAGGAAATATACATGCATGTGTTATTAATATATTAAATATTTTTATAATATCAATTTTGGGCTCACCAAGCCTCAGAATCTCATGTCATATAAGCACCTAGCTTAAAACATACTCCTTAATATATTTCAATGACTTACAAGGAAAAAATAGAGTCACTAAATTCCCCTCTCCTTTAAGTATTTTTTCACATAAAATTAAAATATTACCAAAAATGTGGGAATATTGAGCCTGCATCAGGTTATCTCACTCCTAAGAAATCGTATGCACACTCATGTACTGTCACAACACATGAACTAGGGGAATGCTCCATCCTTAAAGGATCTTCTCTAGATGATCCATGATCTCCACTAGGTACTCTATGAAGGTGGTTCCATCCTTTATGTCCATCTAATCCCACTTAATCATGTTCATAGGATTGTGCATGTATCTCCTCAGTTGTGACACGTAAAATATGTCATGAACCTAGTCCAGTTGTGGCTACATGGATAAGTTATAAGAAACCTCTCCAACCCTCCACAACATCTTTAACATTCCAATGAACCTTAGGGGTAACTTGCATCCTTATCCAAAGCTCTTCAATCCATATCATGGGGATACCCTTATTAAAACATGGTCTCCATACTCAAACTCCATGCGACTATGATATCGATCTACAAAAGATTTTTGTCATATATGTTCTATACTCATCCACTAATGGACTACATGGACCTTCTATATCATTGCCTACACCATTTTTTTTCAAAAATATATGTCTCACTAATATGAATTGAGTATAAGGGTGGCATGTAGGATCTCCCATAAAGGTCCTTGAAAGGTATCATCTTGATAGTAGAGTTATAGGTGGTATTTTAAGTAAACTCTACTAATAGAAATTGATCCTCCTAACTCTAGTTGAATTCCAACACACAATACATCTATATATCCTCAAACACTCAGATAGTGTGCTTAGTCTGGCCATTCTTAGGGGGTTGAAATGTTTTACTCATTCTCAATTAGGTCCCAAAAGCCTTGTGTAAGCCTCCCAAAAACTATGATGAAAACAATACATCGTAGTCAATGACAATCATTAAGGGTACCCCATGGGGTCATAAAATATCTCACACATACATCTTCCTCAAACACTGCATAGAACTCTTCTCCCTGATAGAAATAAAGTTCACTAACTTAGAAAGTCAGTCAAATATCACCCAAATGGAATGATTGCCTTTTATTGTCCATAGAATCCCTGCCACAAAGACTATGTATATTTCATCCCATTTCCACTCTAGGGTCTCAAGTCACTATATCAAATCAGCTAAAACCTGGTGCTCAGCCTTCACCTACTAACTTGTGAGACACTAAGAGTTGAACTTAGTGACACTTCACCTCATGCCAAACCACAAAAACTATTATTGAAGGCCCTTGTAAATCTTTTCCACTCTGGTATATAAAATTAAAGGATTAGTATGAAACTCTCTCATCACCTCTTCTTAAATCATGACCAGAAACACTATTCATCCCTAGAAATGGATAAAGTGCTCACCTACTTCATAGAATCTATCTAATGCATCACCTAAAGATACCTGGTCATGAATTACCTCAAATAATATGTCTCCCAAATGAGCCTCTCTCTCATGTTGAAGAAGGGTAAGAGTTAACCCTATCGATTGAAGAAAATTTTCACGCCTCTTCTCTACTTGTGTCAGCTTTAAAGAAGCCAACTACTCATACGCCTCCTATACAATGTAAGAACAGGACTTCCTACTAAGAGAATATTCTACCAAATTTACCTACCCAATAGTATAGACTATCTCTAAATTATAGTCCTATAAGAACTATAACCAACACCTCTATCTCAATTTTAGATATCTCAACATGAAGATATAACTAGAACTCTAATGGTATGAGTATATAATATAGAACTATCCCAAAATATAGTGTCTCAAAAATTACAAAGAGAAGACTACTACTGACAACTCTAGCTCATGAGTATCATAGATCTACTCATGGGATCTCCACTTCCTTGATCCATATACAATCACTACCTATATCTACATCAACATGCATTAAATCATAGATGTAGAGTCATTATAGAACACTATATACTCCATGCCCTCCTCTAGTAGTCTCAAAATAGGGGCACTCGTTAACCTCGGCCTCTATTACTTGAAGGCTCTCTAACACTACTTGGTCTGTGTAAATGGGTTCACTTTTCATGCTAGGGTGGTCAAAGGGGATTATAATCTATAAAGTTCATACACAAACCTAATTTAGTACCCCACCAAGACAATAAATATTTGTACCTTATATATGCTCTTGGGTGGATCCCAGCAATGAACTACATCAATATTCACTAGGTCCATAGCTAATTCATGATCAGATATGAAATTCACATGAAATTTAATCTCATGGGTATAAATTCAGAACATTGAGAGATTATCATAAATATGGTTCTCACGGAGTAAGTCTAGGACCATATTTATATGATCTTCATGATCCTCCTCTTTCATCGAGTAAATGAGTATGGCAGAAATGAATATAACCACAAATCAGCACAAATACGGTTAAAATATCAGGCTCATAAAATTCAAAAAATACAGTGAGGGAATTCATCATAAAAACATCACCAACAACTGATAGTATCTATAGAGACATCAAAATACCATATTCAGAATATCAATCTCAAAAACTCTCAACTGGTGGTAGTCAGACCTAAGATCAATCTTTGAGAACCAACTCACACCTCTCAATTGTTCAAAGAGGTCTCCAATCCTCAGCAAGGAGTATTTTTTTCTATCATTACTAGTTTTAAGAAATAACAATCAATATAATGTCCCATGTTCCCATCCACCTTTTTAGGAAAAACCCAGTGTCACCCAGGGGGACACACTAGATCTGATAAAGACCTTCTCTCAAAAGTCCTCTAACTGCACCCACACCTCCCAGAGCATGATAGGTCTCATCTGATATTCCATTGAAGATACCAGTGTGATCCTAGGGTTAAATTCAATACCAAAGTCCATATACCACCTTATAGGTAGTCCCAAAACATCCTTGGGTAATATGTCCATAAATTCCTCCACTGTAGAAGGAATTAATATGCCTGAAGAGTCTTCTAAGACAAGGGATAAACTTTCCAACTGATGGGTGATGGGTTGTATCTTCCTACTCATAAAACCCATTCATTAAAACATGATATCCCACTCAACCACATTGGAGAATCTCGTCTCATCAATCTATAAGAATCTGACCTGTCAATGATGATAGTAAATCCAGGTTCAAACCAATTACAATCAATCCATATCCAAGATGAAATTATATGTTATCATCATGAATACCAAGAGTTACCATAAGAAACTATCTCTACTAATAGATAGCTTGGACTTCCAAATATTTGCAATAATGAAGAATTTCTCCCTATAGGAACCTCCATACATATTATTTGGGCTAAATTCTGAACTGGAATCCCCTTCTCTCACATTAGTAATAAGGAGATGAAATAATGACTCGCACTTATTTCTACTAGTAAAAAATTAGGAGTAGAATAAAAAATAGCATACCTGAGATAATCTCATGTAAAGCCTAATCATGACCCTTTATGTCCTACAACATCCCATGGCCCCAGCTGCCAGCTCACTGATCCAAATGTCTACTTCCTAGTGTTGGTTGTGATAGGAGCTCATAGTTTTATCCTTCACTAACTACTCCTTCCTATAGAGAGGCCCCAGCTCTTCTACTAGCACAACCTCTCTGAGGGCTCCCTAGAAATGTCTAAAAGACCCCTAATCGTAGAACTGCCTCTACCATAGTGGTATATCTACTGTATTCAGGTCCAACTAAGTATGATGGGTCATGAAATCATGATCCAAGTGACACCATCCATTGCAAGAAAAGAATCTCCCCTCTTTTGAATGACAGGATCCACAATGTGATCCCTGAGCGGCAAACCCATGTGTTTGTGTCCAAGAATGAGTATGCCTCCTCTGCCAAGACCTCATTTCCCAATTCTTTCTAGATTTTTCAGACAATCCTGTCACATGATTTCCACCATTGGCACTAATATCCTATTCTCTCTCTTCTAGGAAGATCTTAGTCACCAAATACTTCTATAGCACTCTAGAATAGGTTGGTAGACAAAAGGAGACTTCGTTATCCTGGATGTCTCTATAGATCCCCTACTCAAATATACTCTCCTAGATAAGTCCATCA
Organism: Viscum album; assembly: GCA_963277665.1. NCBI lineage: Eukaryota > Viridiplantae > Streptophyta > Magnoliopsida > Santalales > Viscaceae > Viscum > Viscum album. The sequence continues at coordinate 1,880,286,627 of OY728138.1, read as the reverse complement.
TGCACCATATCAACATAGTATATCATATGGTCATTGAACCTTATAGCATAATTATCTACATAAATATTTCACAACTGTATCTCAAGATGCTCTTGGATTCGAACTAAGTGTAAGAATGATGGGTAATACTCTTCAAAAAATAGAAAGTGGAATTCAAACCATGAGAGCATCATCTCATCATGGATCTATGTGACCAAACTCCGCCAACTCTCTGCTACTCAATGGAAAATACTGGATGATAGAAAAAACATCTAATCGGTTGGGGTCTAAACCACCTTGTATACTTGAATCACTGACCCAATCTAATCCTTTATTGCATGGGGATATGTCATGCTGCAAAACCTCATTAGTCTCTAGTGCTGGAACTCGTGAAGTGTACTAAGACAATGCGCATCATCACCTTGAACTGCTAGTACTAACTTCTACTCAATAGGAGGGGGTACTTATCCATAACCACAAAGAGGAAACACATCATGAGATGACCCATGAATTTAGGCCTCATTAATCATTGTATCATCATCATGATTCTGAATCAGTTACCTTGCTGGAAATCTTCATGGAGGCATCCTGAAACTAGTCAATATTTACTACAGTCAGATGAGCATATATATGGTGAGCTAACTCAAGAAGGATAGTCAAAGTATGAAAACATATATGATACATGTGCCATTGTTCTATGCAACCAATGTATTGATATGTTGATTCAATCAGCAGTTAGTGAGAGTCCTTATGTATAGATACATCGAATGTCCCACCAATATTAGCTTCCCTAGACTGAATTCCACACTCAAGACACTTTGATGTTGTTTCCCTAAGTCCCAACCAATTCCTCATAAGGGGAAAACTCCAAAAATTGTCCCAAGGAATGAACATATCTAATACCACTCTGTAATAACCTAAACCATCAGGGCACACCTAGATGGTGGAAGTTTAGGCCACCACAACCCTAGAACATCCTCCAATAGGCTAGGGGATAGTGACAAGTTCCAAGAAGGCATAATATAAAATGGGAGTCCTTTCCTTAGTGTACCTATATGTACTCACCCAACCATATATATGCAATAGTGTAGAGGAATAATATAAGATGGTAACAGCTAGAATGTAAACATGGATGCAATAACCTATAGGAAAATACAATAGAGTATGATAGTATAAACCAAAATGAAAAGGGTAAAAATACACACCCAAATATAAAAGAGGTCTTAACCTGAAAACAACTAGAATAATTGTAAACTGAGAGAGATCAGCTCCTGATCTCCAAATCTAGATCACCATATGTGGTTAATGCATCCAAGTATGCCTGAGCTCCACCAAAGTCACCTTTGATTTGTTTTTCATCTTCATAAGAAACGATATGTGTGGGAATATCCTATGTATGGGTAAGAATATACATACCCAGTAGGATGCCCCAAAAACCAAAATTGATTGATAGAGAGATACAAAAATATTTCATATAAACCCAAAGAAATTAGGAAATGAAATTCAATACATATATATACCCATAAAGAAACCTATAAGAGAGAGAAAGAGGATCTCCATCTCATGGCCCAGCCAAATTCATTGAGTAATCTTGCAAATCCAAAATTCTATCACTGATTCCCAGCATCTAACGCAACCTCGTAAGAAATTTTTGAAAAGATCCGGATTCTCACTGCTTTACACCATATCCAAGGGATCCACAACACCCATGGAGAACCTCTCATCCTTAGAGCTCGAAGATGGGGGGTGTAACACTCTATAGACAAAGGACTCATACCCAATGTTGGGGAGTATTTTCTCTATCCATATAAAGAGTATGGGGAAACTGCTCCCTCATGTGATAGGGGAGTACTAACCCGAGCATCTATTTAATGGTCCTTATATAATCATTTCCATATTCAAGCATTGACTAAATAAATTTCATTCTCACAACATCTCACATCATATAATTTAATCCACAATGAAGGCCAATACCAGGTTAAACATGTAAAACACTCAGGATAGGATACTCATAGGCCAAAATCTATATACAAATGAAGGTTATACAAGAAAAAGAAGTTGTATGAGGCAATTACATGGCGTGTAAGGGTTTCACACAGTTTGTGTCCCCACCTTGTTTTCTGTTCATGTTCTCCTCTAGACACAACTTGGAAACTGTATCACAATACATGATGTATACAGGTGGTACATGGGGTGTCTCAGCTACTTAAGGCTTTTCAGTGTGATCATAGTCACTCCCATATACTTCTGATCATATCTGTGTACCGGGATATGTACCTAGCCATTCCTAGGTACCAACCAATGCTCATGTACTCTCAGAGTACATTGTGTGTCCACCCACATAGGGTCCTAGCCATGTGCAAGCTACCACATGGCTTGTCAACTCATGGAGGTTCACACAACATGTGGTCCCATCCACATAGTGTGTGATCCTTAACACTTCCCAAAACCCTAGACATCATAGAAAAAGGAGGTACACGGCATGTGTTATTAGAAACTACATGATGTGTACTTAGGTTTTTCTTAGAGCCTCTAGAATCCTCATGGGTTTTACATATCTACACTTTTTATTGCTTTTTTCTCCTTTTCACCACTAAAACTGAATGTGAAAGCCTTGGACCATTGATTCTAGACCTTTGGTGGTTGAAAATTTGATTTTGATCGACCTATCAAAGAACTGCAATGTGTTTCGTGCATGTTTCACCGCCTGTTGTTGTTCATAAATCCTAGATCCATAAAATATCACCCAATATCCATCTTGATGAATCCAAAAAACACCATTCCATTTTTATTTCACACAACCACCTAGAATTTGGGGATTTGATCACACTGAAACCCACCTAGGAAATATCAAATCATGATCCCATGGTCTAATGATAAAGAACGCAAATAACGAGTATGGGAAAAGCATAAGAGAAAAGGTGTGACCATCATTATCTAATAAATATTTTCCAATGATCATATGAATGGGATATCTAGTGTGATATCATGGGAATATGAAAATAAATTTTATTAAAAAAATTATTCCGCCTATGAGGATTATGATAAGAATGTGTGATCACAGAATCAAAAGTAGATAAATAAAAAATTATTAATATTTTAATCAATATGGGAAAATCCAAAATTTATTATCTCTACCATGATTTGGATTTATCATTAGTTAAGAAATTTTTCTCCAATGATGAAGATGACCCATTGTGTTCACTGCCTCTCAATCTACCTCAATTTGATCTTACATCGTCCTCGAATGTGATCCGCCAATGAAGAAAAGTGTTTCTCCTCTAGTATAATCTAAATGTTTTATGCAATTAACCCTAAATAATTTTCATAAGAGGTTATTTATATATGTTTTATATTAGTTAATTTAAATAAAAGAAATAAATTCAATTATTTATTTTATTTAAATACACCACCAACAGCTGCCTCAATCGAATTTCTGGTGCTGACCAACCATAGGTTTGTTCAAGGGTAAGCACTACATTTCAAATTCTATCACAGTCTCAAATTTATAATATGAAACTCTATTCATGGATTCCACTTTTTCATGAAAACTACATGTATTTTATATTTATATACTTAATCTTTTTATACTATCAATTTTGGGATCACAATGCATCGGAATCTCAGGTTATCTCAACACCTGGTTCCAAAAATATTCCTTAATATATTTAAAATTATTAAAAATAAAAAAAAACTATCATTTCAATTGGAAATTTTAAATTAAAACATTTAAAGAAAAGAAATTACATTTTTTGAAAAATTGATATTTTTCACTATACAACCAAAAACCATCCTTTTTTAGAAAAAAAAACCCAAAATTATCTTAAGATTATATTGACGTTACTATTTACAAAATTATGCCCATTTTATAAATTAAAATTTCTAAAATTTGTATATATTAATCATAATATTCACAGACAAAATACAATAAAACCCATTTTTAAGAAAATAAATTTTTGAAGTTTAACATGAATTTATACTCATTCTTTATATAGTAATCACCATGAGATGAATATTAATTTATTTTATTAAATATATGATGAATAAATTTCATTGAAAAAGTCATATATAGTTATTAACTTAATTTATTTTGATAAAAATACTTTACTCATATAAAATCATTTCCTAAAAAATATCTCATTTAATATTATATGATTTTATTTAAAATTGAGTTATTATATCCTATTAATTATCTTGAAAAATTGTATTAACAAAAACGTTTCTATATATATTTTATAGAATGTTTATTCCTATCCCTACCCAAAAAACCAATCGCGAGATTATATCAGTCATTATTAAATAATAATATTTTTATTGTATAACATGGTTCATTTAAGATTAGTGTTGAGTGTGTTATATTATATCAAACATAGTATTACTTAAGGGAGGATTATATATTGAAATATTGGGGTGTTGAATTTTAAATTGTGTGGTTTTAATATCCATATCATGTTCTATCTTTAAATTTCCTTCGATTCAAAGGATATCATGTCCATAAGGTTATTTCCTAACTCAACTCCCTTATTTGATTTATAATGATTCTTCTTGAACTTATTTCATATAATATTGGTTTCTTCCGTCTCAATAGTTCACTTCATGGTTTCTTCTCTTAATCTCTGGGAGAAAACGGTCTTTTAATTCACATATTTTTCCTTTATATAATTTCACTACCAAATGGTATATCATTATTTATAATAATTATCATTCACTTTAATGATGGTCTCCTCTCCTTGTAAATATTTTCCTTTATAACCAATGTACTATTTTATAATTAAAAAACAAATAATTTTTTATCTTATTTGTCCTATATATTTTTCTTCTCCTCATATAAAAAGGAAGCTATGTTATTCATTTTATGATATTGATTTTCAATAAAAATATTTCAAAACACATAAAAAGGGTTTTTTTAACTTTTCAAATAAAATTTTTTATCTTCCAAAAATCATTTCTATTTATTACCTTTATGAAATTTCATGGAGCTATTATTGAATTTTATATTCCAAAAAAGTAAAATATTTCCAAATATTTCAGTATAAAATTTTTAAAAAACTTTTTCAAAAGAACCCATAACCTAGTCTATTCATAATAATATGAAAGAAAATTATAAAATATCATTTTAATTTTTATTCCATTTGAAAAAATATTTATTCCACGTTTTTAATTTTATATAAAAATTTATCCCCACATTTTCATGATTTATAAAAGAAATTATTTTTCTCCATGTTTTATAAAATAATTCTTTTAAAAGTATTTAAAAAGATTGAGGATATTTTTTATCTTTGAAGCCCTTTTTCTATAAATCCTAAAAAAATTAAAATTTATTATCATTTGGTATATATAATTCTTGATCAAGTATATTCATCAAATTATACCATCCACCTTATTTATTCATATGTATTATGAAATGTTCTTTTTTATCTATGATTTGATCCATCACTACCTTTGTCTTGTCTAACCATCCACTGTGAATAGGAATAAATTTTATACCAATGCCTTTCATTTGTAAACACTATATATTTCCTTCATTTTATTAAAGGGTGTTTAAATATATTCCATACATTTATTTATTAGGGAAATTATAAACATAATTGTATACCCTTTATCTATATGGTGTAAATGTCATATGCTTTATTAATATATTAAAGGGTATTTATATAGAATTTTATAAATATGTATGGATACCTATTTATTTTATAATATTTTATCATGCTACAATTATTTATAGGATTATAAATTATTTCTTTATGTGAATCCATTTAAAAGTGATATTAAACCCATTTTCATTTCATGATTTATTTATGATGTGATAAATGGAACCCATTTTCTTTCTATGGGTTCTTTATGATATGTTGAATAAAACCCATTTTATTTCAATGGGTTGTTTATAATATGATGAATTATCGATATATTATGGTACATGTAAGTATGGATGAATAATGGTAGGGGTCTTATATTTACCTCCAATGAATTGGTTAAAATTTTATATATCATAAGGGAAGTATTAACCAGTACATTTTATTTTCTCATAAGTTTGGTCACTAAGGATGTGGTTTATGAAATTAATGTTCCCTATAGTAATTTATGTTCCTTGTTTAAGATATTTTTTACATTCTTGTCTTATTATTTAATGATTTATATAATCTATGTAAGGTTTTTATACTATTTTTTGTGTTGTAGTTTTATACTTAGTTTTTTTCTTATGTTATTCTTTCATAAATCGTGTTTATTGACTCATGTTTTCAAGAACTTTTTATTCATATCTGATGTTATTTCATGGATTATACCATGTTTTATGACCTAATTTTTACTGTGTATGATTTTCTTATATATCTTCATTATACCAATATGGTCATATTATTCTCACTTATGGTAATAGATTATTATCACTTATGATTACCCTTACTATGAATTTGATCTCAACATTTATTATATTACCATATCCTCAGGTTATCAATAAAATTAATACATATGATATGCCTAGAATATTATATTGTGTGTAATATTTATGGTAGATTTTTAATACTTGTTATGTATTAAGAAATTTCTTATATATTGGCGAAATTTTCCATTTGATATAAAGATAGTGGGTTATAATAGTAAAATATTTTTCATAAATCTTTAAAACTTGAAACCTACAAAAGTTAAATGGAATTGAAATGATACATTATGTGTGAATGATGTTGAAATTAATGATGTGTATCAAATCTAATATTTATATTATGTTGTTTTTAGCACTCGATCTAGGATTACGGGTCTTGGGTACCTTGGTTTGTATCAAATGAGTGTTTAAATAACTTTTTTTATTAGGATTTTATTTGTTAAAGATAAATTAAAAGTTTTAAAAGTCATTAAGGATTGATAGGTTAAATTTTATTATAGTTTAAATTGTATATATAATCTTTTAGGTTGGTTATACTAATAATTTTATATTTATTTTAGGGATTTAGATGAGATAACTTTAGTGAAAACAATAGGGTTATGTTTAAATACAGAAAACATTCTGATGTATTTCTAAATTAGAGATTATGTGGTTATAATTGAAATTACATTCTTGTCTAGATATTGGAAATTGGATGTGGTGATTGTACAGATGCACCTAGTAGTAATCACCTTGAAAAATGTAGGTTTAGTATCAAGTCAATATTTACTCTAGTGTATAATTAGTGGGATTAAGACTGAACATCTTGCTAAAAAAATCCTTGGGTATATGATTTAGATAATCAAATTCTCTTTATAATCCATTATGAAGGATTTATTATTTTAAGGAATTAGGTTAAGGAATATGATAGAACTCAATATAAATAAAACTAGATTGAAATGAGGGTAATTTAGGATCAACTAAAAGATAATGTAACAGTAGAAAATTTTGAGATTGAATTTATTATCTGATTATCTTATAATAATTCTCTTATAGTGTTAATTTTTTATCACGAGTGATAAACTAATTTGGGTTTTAGAAATCATTGAAGCCTAAAGGAACCAAATTAACAATGGATTCCATGGAAAATATAGAGATTGTCTTGATTACATACCTAATAGGATGATAAATGGAGTGAGAAATCATATGATTATTTTAAACCATCTATCAAGAATTATTATGAAAATTTTAAAATTATAATAGTTTCCAAACACTCTAAATAAGAGAAAGATAGATCCTCATGGAAGTTCAAGTGATGAAGATGATAAAGTAAAGTATGTTAAATTTATTTCATATCAAGAATTTGGGAATAAAAACCAAGGAAAATGTATCCCTCGGGGTGTAGCTTAGTTGGTATCTTCTCCTGTGGGTCTCGGTGAGGTCTTGAGTTCGAGTCTCATCGAGTTCATCCCTGTATTTCTTGTTGCATGATTGTATTTGTACTATATCCCCTTCCTCAAATAAAATGAGGCTTCAGCCTCAACTTTTAAAAAAAACAAGGAAAATGTATTAAATGAATTAGAAGATTTTTTATCTATGGTAAAATAGATCATAGAGAAACTAATTTCTAAGTAAAATTATATAGCTCAGTGGAAAAGTTGAAAGGAAAAAAGATTTTATTCTAAAGTACTAGTGATAATTAACTATCTTATATGTGTTAAACCTATGCATTTTCTAATTCAATGCCACAATAAAAGGGATGATAGGGATGATATTCACTTAAAACTTCCAAGAAAATGGAAGCCCTATGAAAACGCAACTATGAAAGTGGGTTCTGAGAATTATGTGGATTGAGGAACACCAATTATCTACTTAATAATTGTGAGTAATGTATATGTGTCTTATTAAATAAACTCCTTTATACCTAGAGGGTTTTGAAATAAAAAATAATAATTACCCTGATGAATATATATTGAATTATTAATAAAAACCTTCTTGTGGTATGATTATCGTATCATAATTTTAAGATTGTAGGAAACTGTATTATGATGTGACTTTGAAAAAGGATTGGTTCTATACCTAGTGGGAAATTATTTTATAGAATAATCAAGTAAAATTTCTTATCATCATATGATATTCTATCAATCATAGGATGTTTATTAACACCCTTTAGAGGAAAATTATATAATTTGGGTCTTTATACCACATTATGGGAAACTCTTAAATCAAATGGTTATGGGTAAAAGTAAAAATTAAGACAAGAATGTTCTAATAAAAAAGATATGTTTACCAAGTTTGTAAGGTTTATAACTCTCTTAAAATTATAATCTAATTAATTTACATCATTTAGATTTTATTATTATTTTTTGGGATGTGATAATTAAACTGGAAAGGAAAAACATATTTAATGGGAGAGAATGTAATTTCTTGGATTTTTAATAAGGATATTATTTTTATAAACTACATGTTTGAAATTATAATTTTTTTAATTTAAATTATTTGAAATTGATTAGGAAATAAGTAATTTGATATTTTAATTAAAATAAAAAACACTTTATTTATTCTTAATAGGAATGTTAAATAAAATCATATAAAATATTGTGTTATAAATGATGTATTATTACTCACCATGGAGGAATACATTCATTAAAAGTGTATAAATCAATAAGGGATAGTAGATTAAAAATTATAAAATATTCATAGCAAGAAATCCCCTTTATCATGTTCAATAATAAAGATCACAAATGAATAAGAAAAACCTATAATGAGGAATAACATCGTGAAATGAGAAATATTTATGTAAAATATTTAATATAAAATAAGAACTATGCATTGTCAAGTGATAGTGGAGAAAATGAATGATTTACTAAGTCTATATATAAAGGAATGAAATATGAACATTTTATATATGGTCATTTGAAATATGTTTATTAAGAATATGGTCATTGGATATACATCCAAAAGATAAATTTATGTCATTTATTGTTTAGTTGTAAATTTAAAAAAATATAACTCATAATGAAATAAAAACATTGATATTAAAATATTATTTGTTTGTGTGTGTTACATATAATTACTAATATTATTATTATTAGTTGATATTATTTATATATAAAATTAAAATAAATATTTAAATATCAATGGGCTAGTAAAATTAAATTTTAGAATATAAATAAATATTTTCAATGGTATTTGTTAAAGCGTATTTAGCATTAAAGTGATGCTTTTTTCAAAGAACAATTTTATTAAATATTTTATATTTTTTTATTAAAAAATTTAACTAATCACTTTTAAAATATTATTATATTATCATTATTTAAATAAGAAATTTATATGAGAAAATATTATGAACATATAATGTTTAAAAATGGGATTTTTCAATAAAATATGTTTTTCCTTATATTCTGTATTTTTGTTCTAAAGAAAAATCTTTAATTTTTTTAATTTTAATTAGATAAAATGAAAATTGTTTTTTATCTTATAATATTAAAATTATCTTATTGTAAACTTTTAAATTTCTCTCAAAAAAATTTATTTTTTGGTGAATAGTGTGAAACACTGTTTTTAAAAATTCCATGACTTTTATAACATTATTATTATATAAGAATGAATTGGAGATTTATGAAACCCATTTCTATACAAAAAATATATTTTATAAGTGAAATTATAAATTTAAAAAAATAGTTTACAAACCTATATTTTATATATTATAATTTAAGTTATTTTTTCTCTAAAATGTTTTTTAATACACTATAAAATTATTATTATAAAATTAATTTTATCATTTTAGAAAATGAATATAATACATTTTATTTAAAAATATAAATTAGTGGGTCTCTATTATTCAATAAGTACCACTATATTTTTATCCATAAAGGTTATATTACATAGGTAAAAAACTAGTTACTTGGATAAAATCTAAAATATTTAAAGTAATAAATCTAAGGGTAAAGGGCTTGAAAGAAAATTCAAAATATGTTTATGAATATGTTTTGGAAATATTATCAACATTATCTCACCCTCCACTCCATTATTTAACATTTTTTGAGCCACTTTATGTGTTAAACATGTTCTCTCTTTATATTAAGTTGACATGTTTAAAAAAATGTCATTCTAAGAGCTTATATAAGGATCTTATCACCACCCCTTTAATAGCACTCAAAATAATTGGATTATTCTTGAAACAATTCGCTTATTACTTCTCCTATAATCCTATTTTACTCCCTTAATCTTCTAATCATACAAAATTGGATAAATATATTCATTTCTAGTAATTACTTTAAGAGAAATTTCAAAAATATTAAAGTACTTCTCACTCAATAATCTTTTTCCTTTTCTATATTTTTTTACTTTGAAAATATATTACCCATTATTAAATTATTGCATCAGAATTACAAAAAAAATTAATTTTTTATTTTTGTGGGTTATACATTATCTATTGTTTCCCCTCTACCACTAAGAAAAGTGAAAGGGCTAATCATATATATGTGCGGACTGTCGCCTCCACGACGCAATATTTTTTATTTTACTTAACCACCTTACATTGATGGTAAAAATGGTTAATTTAATAAATACATATTATATTTTTAATATATTTCATATTGTAAAATGATAAACCATATTACTCAATTTACTTGTTCTATGGAAAATGAACTCATTATACATGCTTACATGAAAATTATCTCCTCTATGGAATGTTGTATTTTTTCTATAATAAATGCCTTTCATGGATAGTTATAAGATTTTAATTAAGGAAAAAATATGATTTTTATAAAAAATTTAAGGTTCCGGTAAATTAAACTAGAAGACCTATGAATTACAAGTGTGGCAAATTATCGTTGTAAATTTATCCATCTAAAATAAGCATACCAAGAAGATAAAAGTTTTCATAAAAGGTAATAAGTTTATATCCATTACATATTATTATACTTATCTTAAATTATGATATATCATTATAATAAAACCTAAATAGTATAATTATTTCCTTAGAAAAATGATATTATAAAAAAATAAACTCATAATCATCCATTAAACTATAGTATGTTCATGTTTGAATCTATTTAACCACCAAATTTAATAATTATACAAAAAAGTATCATGGATGAATATGCGAACTTAACTACTGATGATATATAATATAAATAAGTAAATAATTATTTTATTTTTCTAATGTTAACATTAATATTAATCTCATATTTTAATATGCAATGTTTGTTCGTTTAAAAACATCAAAAGATTCTCATCGTAGAATTCATATTTAAGAATATTAACCAAAGATATCAAATAATGAAGTTATAACATTGTAAATATTTATATATCATAAATTATAGTATCTTTTAAGATCTATAAATGATTAAATTTTGGATAATAACAATTATCAACACCGCTATTAGGTACCTATTTCAAAATGATCAAGACTACTCATGCCAAATATTGAAAATAAATAATAACTAAGTAATATAAATGTAGAGAATAATTATAAATTAATATAAAAATAATTTTATCTTTATAAATAAATTTTTAAAAACTCATTAAGGGAGTTATTTTTTTTTCAAAAATGAGGTTATAGTGCATTATTATATGAAGGAATACAAGATATGGGGTTCTTATTGCAAATTAAATTTCTTAGGACATATTTCATATTTTGAACCATGATATATTTGAGAGGGTGTGATTAATACATAATGGATTTATTTTATTACATTCATTTAATTTATGGGGTTTGAATATCCATATGATTTTCTTTATTTAAATGGATTTAAATTTAAAGGATAACAAGGTCATAATGTTATTTGTTAACTCAACTCTCTTTATTGAGTTACAATGTCTCCTCTTGAACTTTGTAACCACTACATTTTCTTCTTCCACCTTAAAAGCTTACTTTATGGTACTTAATATCAAATCAAGTGGAAAATTACCTTTTAACTCGAATATTTTACCTTGATAAACTTTCTCACACAAAATGTTTATCATTTTTTAGAATAATTATCATCCCTTTTAATTAATTTTGAAAAGTATGTTTTATTTCTCATTTCATGATGTGGGTTTTAAAAAAATTCAAAAACATTTAAAATGTTTTCTATCCTTTCAAAAAAAATCTTATCTTCCACCACGTATTTCTTTTCATAACCATTAATTAATTTCAAATGAATTTTATTAAAGTTTATTTTTCAAAAAAAAAGTAAATATTTTGTAAATAGTTTCCTTAAAAGTTTTGAAAATAAATTTTTAAAGGACCAATAACTTCATCTTTTTATGAAAATTTTTAAAAAATATATAAAATAAAAAAAATTCCATTTGAACAGATCCTTCCATCACATATTTCATTTTATATGAATCTTTCACCCCAAATGTTTTTGATTTATAAAATAAATTATATTTCTTCTATATTTATAAAATATTTATTTTAAAATTATTTCAAAATATCAAGGATATTTTCTTTTTTCCAAAATGATTTTTCTAAAACTACTAAAACTAGTTTTTTATATAAGTTATTTTCCTCTGATATATCTTATTCTTGATAAAATATATTCATAAAATTACACCATCCGTATTCATTCTCTAGGTGGATTATGTAATGTTCTTTTCTATGAAGGATATAATCCATCACTACCTTTGTCTTACCTAACCATCCATTGTAAATAGGCATCACTTTTATTCCAATTCCTTTTCTTTATTAGCACTTTATATTTAATTACATTTATTGTAGGGTGTTCTTCTAGATTCCATACATCGATTCATTCAAGAAATTATTGACTTAACCACATACCATTTATCAATAAGGTGTAAATACCATATGCATTATTATATTCATTAAAGGGTATTTACCTTGAAAATTATTGAATATATTTGGAAACCCATTTATTTTTCATCGGTTTATCATGTAATTATTATTAATGGAAGTATTAATGATTTCATTATGTGGATACATTTTAAATAGATATGAAACCCATTTTATTTGAATATGTTATTTAGGATGTAATGAATGATACCAATTTTATTTTCATGGGTTTTTTATGATGTGTTTAATGAAACCCATTTTCTTTCCATGGATTATTTATAATATGATGACATAATGAATTTTTATGGAACACATAAGTATAGATGAATTATTTTTTGGATCTTATATCACCCTTCAATCCATTTTTAAAAAGTTTTTATCTCATGAGAGAAGTATTCGCAAGTAATTTTTCTTTTCTCATAATTATGGGAACTTGTGGTGTGGTTCATGAAAGTAATATTTCATGTCATAATATATGTGTCACATTTAAAATATGTTCTACGTTATTATATTATGATATCATGGTGTGTCCTGTGAATGTAATGTTCCTTATACTAGTGTTTTTATTGCAGTTTAGTACTTAAACCAATGCTTATGTTAGATTTGACATTATATGTTTATTGACTTGTGTTTCTAAACTCTTTTGATTCATATTTGATATTATTCCATGCCAGACACCACACTTTATGATCTATGTTTTTTGGAATATGAATATCTTATGTATCTTTATTACACTCATTTTCTCATCTTATAATCATTAATTATTATCACTTATGTTTACCCTTACTTAGTGTTTGATCACACCCTTTCTTATGTTTTCTTTTCCCTGGGTTATTAATAAGATTAATACATAATATGTGTCAAGAATAGTATATTGTGTAGAGGATTTATGAGATATGTTGAATATTTTTTATCGATTAATTAATTTCTTATATAGAAGGAAAAATATTTATTTGATACAAAATATATGGGTTATATAAGTTAAAAAAATAATTATGTAAAAATCTATACCTAAAATGGTATATAGAATAAAATGTTTCATTATGTGTGTAATATTTTATAATTAAGGATTTTTATAAAAATAGTGTGTAAAGTATGTTGTTCTAACCACCATATCTAGGAGTGTTGTTCTAGGGAACCTCCATTGTTATCAAAGGAGGTTTTAGATAATTTTGGAGGTGATTATGTTATCAATAGAAGATAATTTAAGATTTTTAATGGTCATTAAGAATTGATAAGAAAATTTTGATCATAGTTTTAAAGGTATAGATAAAACTTTAAGTTTGTAATACTATCTATTTTATACTAATTTTGGGGATTAGGATGAGAGAACATCAGTGAAAACCCTAAGGATAATTTTAAATATAATAAAACAACATGAAGTTTCAGTAGCGTATAAATTGTGTGGTTATCCAAGAAATTATAACCCAATGTAGATACTAGATAGTTATTAGATGTGGAATAGATTCACCAAGGGGCAATCTCTGTGGAGACCCAAGCTTGACATACATGGAAATTACATTAATTTTATGGAATACTTAATACATGACACAAAAAATGCCCAAAGACCATATTAGTTTAGTGTCTTTGGAAACTCAGAACATAAACTTCTAATCATGGTGAAATATATTCAAAATCTCCCATACAGATCTTACTCTTTTGTTTTCCTACCTAAAACATTTCTGTATATCCTAGGGAAAATAAAACATAAAAAGGGTGAGCTCAAATTATCAATAAGGGTAAACAGTAGAAATATCAATCATATATAACATTTGAAAATATTATCCTTTATATGAGAGATCATAACATCATGTCATGGGATAAATCATAGAAGTATAATGTAATCCCAATAATCAGAACATAAGACATGAAACTTTGTGGCATACACATAGAAGCATAGAAAATCATTTCATATTAGTAAAGGATCATTTCCAAGACCATCATAACAGACAAAATCCATTACTGAACCGAGTTCACTCCTCATTCCAGTCTTGTATCACTGAACTGGATTAACTTGTCATTCTATCCATGTCTGTCACATGAGATATAAATCATTAAACAATTTATTGGAGGGAGATATATGTCCCACCCATCTCATAATGAAACCATTCTTATGTTCTTCACATAAAAACATAAATCACACATCATAGCATAACCCATGTAATAAAATTGGATTCTTAAACATCATGTCCTCATAACATAATCCATATAAGACAAATGGACTTCATAAAAAAAAGTCCATCATAACATAATAAAATAAAAGTATTAATAGGGATAAAAACATAACCCTATATCATATTAGATAGAAAAAAATTTTGATAAAACACTTAAACTTAGTTCTTGAGGAAAATATCCTTTCTTCTTCAAAAACATTTTATTTTCTCAATATGTTGTGAAATTTTAAAAATATATATATTAATTGAAAATAAACTTGAAAATTTATAAAGTAATATTCATGGAAATAATCCTATATGAAAGCATAAAAACTCATTCATGTCGTATAAGTTAAAAAACTTTCTCCTTGTACTTTTTCCATAAAGGTCAAAAAGTACCTCGTACGGTAAACAAAAGAAATATTTTGTCCATACTAAGTGGTAAAAGTCAAAAAAGGGTAAAAAATGACTTTAAACGTACATGGAAGAATAGTAAACCTTTTATGAAAATTTTTTTAGAAGACATGGATATGGATGATAAATATAACCACAGTAAACACTTAGAATAAACAATTTCGGATAAAAATGAGATTAGAAAAGTTATCCCTTACCTTAGGTTTGAAATGATTTGTACGTATATGAACATCATGTATAATGATTTAAATAACATCATTAACTTATTTTATAATCATAGTCATTTTTATGATATCCTATATGGTCATATTCTTATCTTTTTAATAGTAATATTTCATTGTTTCTCGTTATTCGGGCGTTAACTACTTTATGTTCTTAGGCATGTTTTGTCAAATAAATTATTATTCATATTTTTAGGTTATAGTTATATCATTTAAAAAATGGTATTAGTATAATATATATCATATTTATTCATTCAATTCATTTATATAATCGTTCTTCAATGAAGATCATGTAGAACGAATCACCTCACATCGTGGAGACGGTAGGTCGTACGTATGCACAAGCAACGATATCATTCCCATGATTTTGGAATTGTATTTAAGTGTATTTTGTATAATATTTTAGAATAAATATCATTTTACAATAATCAGATAAATTTATTTCTTCCATCATTATACCCATCCATGAATGCTAGTGATGAAAATAGATTACACCATGACGTGGAGATAGTAGGGTGTACGTACGCACGCGTGGTGATTTCATTTTACATAGGATGGATTGAAGATGGAATATGTTTTTTTGATATTCATAATAATATATTAGTATAAAAGTGATACTGGAGTTATTACTTAATAATAAAACAACTCATATAGAGAAAGTATAAGAAGAAATAAGTTTGAAATAATCGGTAAAGGATATTACCTCATCTTTGACGTACCTATTCTGAACCTCCTCTTAGGGCACTAAAGTTAGTCTTTGAAGAATTCTAGGACCACTGGTATGTTTATAGGGAAGTGTTAAAGGTAAATGGATAGGTTTTTTCCAAGTCTGAAGGCTCAAAATTAAGTTTAGAGGAGAGGGAGGAGGCTCTATTTTATAAGAGAGGAGAGGGGAACTTTTGGAAACCTCAAAAATATTAATTTATAATAAACTCAAACCCCACTTAATGATGAGAAAGTGTTTTTTTCAACAACACTCTATTTTATTAATGGGATATTATTGAGCAAGTATTTTTTTCAACAACACTCTATTTAATTAAGATGAGATTGTTGAGAACAATAATCTATCACTTTATGATGATTTTGATGCTCACAAATACCCTTATTTTTTATTCTAAGGATTTTACTTTGAGTATATTTCAGGAAATTAATATTATTTATATCTGTATTTTGTAATAATATTAAATCATTTAATTCATGTGTAATATTTTACAAAGTGTTCAGAAATTGTTTTAGTGTGTTCTGGAAACACTGTTCGTGCTCTACGTGTTCTGAAATCACTTTCGCGTGTTCTGGAAACACTGCTCATACCATATGTTGAGGAGCATAACATAAGGATGGAATCCATCATTTAATTTATGACATATTAGAAAATAATGGTTAATAAACCATGCGTTATAGAAAAAATCATGGAAGAAGAACCCAACATTTGGAAGGAACCTTACGTTCGGGATATCAGAAAATTATTGAAGAAGAACCCTACATTAGTATGGAACATTATGTTTGTTTCTTAAAAGTATGGTTCATAAACCTTACTTTTGAAAAAAAAAACCTAACAATTATAAGCTGATTAAAATATTTATCATCAAAATTAATTTTAAAATGAACCTTACGGATCATGTATCTTATGTTTTTCTAAAAAGGAAAGTATGGATATTGTACCGTACGTTTGAGAGTTGAAGAGAAAAGTATGGTTTATCAACCATACATTTTAAACCTTATGTTATCAACCTTATATTGTAAACCTTATGTGCGGAGAAATAATTTTATGCAGTTCAACCCTACATTTTCTGTCGGAGATTTAAATTATGACTTTATTGGGGAACGGTCTTTATGCGTATTATTAGGCTAATTTCAAGCCAAATTCAAAGCCCAATTTTGAAGCATGCCCTTGCCTAATTCAAAGCCATTTATTTGTGATTAAAAGGATCGATTTAAGAGTATCATTTCATGCCGAATAATCTAGGTATTTACAACCACTCTATTATTCAAACATTTGAATATCACGATTCTAAAGGTGACTTTTGTGGATTTAAATTTTTGAGGTAAACACTCATCATTGTTCTATATATATCTGTGATATTTGTTATTACAAAAAGAAGGGAAAATCATTAAGAAAATATATAACAAACTCTGAAGTTCATCATGACTATAGTTTTATAGATCCATTCAATATTTACAGATTTGCTGCTATCAAGATCTATCAAACTCTGTTTTTATGAAGAAGAAGAAACATGCTGAAGATTTATTATTTCTACATTGAAGATCATTCATGAATCCATTGATGTTAGATTTGCTAAATTTATTTCTATATCTATTAAAACTGGATCGACTTAGAACTTCCCTTATCTGAAGATTATATTTTCTAAATATGATGATCTATCTATTGTTAGTTGAATTCTGTTGCAATTATGAAGATCAACTAGAAAGTATTTCAAGAAAAATGCTCTTTTTATTTTGAGAAATATGATTCTCTTACTAAGTTGTGTATTCAGTTTTTTTCATAAACCAGAAGGATCTGTTTTTAGACATAACTTGTAACGGTGTCAATTACCAGAACTCAGTTTTGGATGGTCTATTGATAAATGGACTAGAGAGTGAAAATGACTAATCTCATATAGTATAGTGTTGGTGGAGTGGACTATGGGCCTTTTGTTCCCTGAACCACTATACATCCTTGCATCATTTAACTGTTTATTTTTTGCTGCATAAACAATCTAGTAAAGATAAAAGGACAGACTCAATCATCATCTTCAGTCGTGAAGAATTTATAAAAGTCACAATTCACCCCCCCCCTCTTTTGCATATTTGGAATAACTCGATCCAACAATTGGTATCAGAGGATGAGCTTTTTTCAAACCTACAACAAGCTGAAAGTTTTGGGATTATACAGAGCACAATTGCTGATACATGGGAGGGTATGTCAATGGTTCGAGCTCCCTACTTCAATGGTGAAAATTATGGATGCTGGAAATAAACAATGATCATTTACTTAAGGAACCTTGGATACAAATACTATACAAAAATTATAACTCCCTATTTGATTCCAGAGAAACATAAAACATGGAGAGCTGATATAGAAGAAAGTTATGACATAAACTTGAAATCAATGAATGCTATCATCTGTGGTCTTGGACTAGATGAATTCAACAGAGTATCTCAGTGCCCGACTGCTTGTGAAATATGGTAGACAATTACAGTTGCTTATGAAGGAACTGACAATGTCACACAGATGAGGTATGCCACAACTAAATTAAAATTTGACACATTCATAATGTTTGAAGGAGAAAGTATCACCCAGATGAATATAAGGCTTACATAAATTGTTAATAACATCACTACCTTGGTAGATCCTATCAAACAAGAAGATCAAGACCTGAAAGTACTAAGAGTACTACCACCTAGATGGAATGTGATATCAACAGCTATTAGACAATCAGCACTAGTAAAAGATCTTATAATGAGAGAGTTAATTAGAACTCTTATGATGAGTGAAACTATGATTCAAGATAAAGCAAATGAGAATAAAGTCTTGATCAAGAGAGAAAATACAGTTTTACATTAACATCCCAAAAGAAGTGCATAAATATAAATAAAGAAATCAGAATGAAATTAGAGATTTCTGATTCATCTAATTCAGATGTGGAACTAGCTCAGCTAGCTAGAAAGTTCAGTAAATTCTATAGAAAGAAGGATAGATTTAGAAAATACTTTAAAAAGGATGAAAAAGAACCAAGGTAAGTCAGATGCTATGAATGCAAGAATATGGATCAAATTAGACCTGGTTGTCCTCAATTAAAAGAAGAAAAGAAAAATAAATTCTTCAAAAACAATGATTATGAGTAGAAAGACAAAATAGAAATCAAATATACTTGGAGTATTTATGAAGACTCCCACAACTCATTAAAGTCTGACTTAGAAAAATAAGAATCAAATCTAAAATCAAATATGTACTTTATGGTAGAATCTAATGAGGTACAATCATATTACTCATCTAATTCTGATTATATTTTTAATTGTTCAAATAATAAACTTGCTGCCTACTGCAACATGCTGGAATAAAAATATGATTCCTTATTTAAGAAACATAAATCACTAAAAAATATTCACACTACTATTTTATGAGAAATAGATACTCTACTAAAACAACATCAAGAGATAATTGAAAAATAAAACTCATCAAACATAAATTGTACATATAATAAAACTAAAATAAAAACACTGCAAACAGAATTAGAAGCATACAAAAGTGAAACTCTTGTTTTTAAAAAAGGATAAAATACACTAAATGAAATTCTAGGAAATAATGTGATTAAAAAGGAAAGATATTGAATAGGCAGTAAAGGTGAGAAATCCAAACTATATAATAACTATTTTTTCAAGCAAAAAAGGTAAAATTTGCAACTACTATGGAACAAAAGGTAATATATCTATAAACAGTTATTTAAGAAAACCAAAAATAAGTGGGATTAAGAAATCATTTATTGCAATCAGTTTATATGATTCTATTGATTATCGAAAAACAAAGCATGTCTGGATTCCTAGGTCTTTGTTGGCTAACATTGTTGGACCAAACAAAAATATGGGTACCAAAAGAAACCTTTTTTTAAATGCCATTGCAGGAAGAAGGTCATGAAAGTTGAACTAAAATATGGTATATGGAAAATGGATTCTCTAGAAATATGAGTGGGAATTCATCTAATTTTAAAACATTAACTCAAAAGGATGGAGGATTATTCACATTTGGTGACAATGCCAAAGGTAAAATTATTGGCATTGGAATTATTGGAGATCTAGAAGTTGTCTCAATTAATAAAGTACTCTATGTACAAGGATTGAAACACAACATGATAATTATATCTCAACTCTATGATAATGGTTATTTTGTTGATTTTTCTAACACCTGTTTTTCTATTTTTAAAGATAAATTGATTAAATTTAGAGCACCCAGAATTGATAATGTTTATACTCTGGATTTAAATTCCTTATGTAAACAAAAAATAAACTGCTTAACTGCTAAGATAAGTGAATTTTGGATCTCGCATAGAATACTTGGACATTGCAATGTATATAATTTATGTAAGTTATCTAAGAAACAATTAGTTTTTGATTTTCCTAGTCTCAAATTGGAAAGTGATAGATTTTGTGATGCATTTCAACTTGGCAAGCAGCATAGATCATCCTTCAAATCTGTTAACAAAATTTCAACATCTAAACCTCTAGAACTTATCTATATGGATTTTTTTGTACCTTCAAGAATAGAAATCTTGGATGGTAAATTATATATATATAATTTAGTTGATGACTATTCTAGATTTACATGGATTTATTTTCTAAAATATAAAAATGAATCTTTTACTATATTTGAAAGTTTTTTCAAAGTTTTCCAAAATTAAAAAGGTTTTAAAATAATCTCATTAAGAAGTGATCATGGTGGAGAATTTGAGAATCTATGATTTAATTCCTTTTTCTCAAATATGGGTATTAAACACACCTTCTCTGCACCAAGAACATCTCAACAAAAGAGAATTATTGAAAGAAGAAATAGGACTATTCAAGAAATGGATAGAACTATGCTAAATGAATATAGTCTTCCTGTCTATTTCTAGGAAGAAGCTATAAGTATAGACTGCTATATGATGAATAGAGTTTTAATGAGACCAATTTTTAAAAAGACACCCTATTAACTCTGGAATAACAGAAAACCTAAAGTAAATTACTTTAAAGTTTTTAGATGAAATTTTTACACCTTAAACACCAAGGACAATCTTGGTATATTGATCCAAAATCTGATAAAGGTAGTTTCTTAGGATATTCTGCTACTTCCAAATCTTATAGAGTGTTTAATAAAAATTCAAGGATTGTTGAAGAATCGGTTCATGTGAAATTTGATGAATTTGATCCTTTTGAGAAAATGAAAGACCAAATTGATGAATATGAATATAATGATAACATGAGACTTGAGAATATAAAAGATTATTTTGAAAAAGATTTAAATGAAATTCAGTCCAGTTCAGAAGAACATTACATTGAAGAACCTAACAGTATACTAACTAGATAGTCCAAAACCCTAAAGAATCGCCCTTTAGAAACTGTTAGAGGAGACCTAGACACTGGAATAAAAACTATAAGAAATGTAGGATATCTTATTGAATTATCTTCCTTTCTATCCCAATTAAAACCTAATACATTAGAAGAAGCCTCAGTTGATGAAAGTTGGATGATAGCAATGCAAGAAGAACTAAACCGGTTCAAGAGAAATGAAGTTTCGAATTTAGTTGAATGACCTTAGGACAATCCTATTATAGGAACTAAATGGTTCTTTAGAAATAAACAAGATGATCAGGGAATAATAACTATAAATAAAGCAAGACTAGTAGCTAAAGGATATAATTAGGAAGAAGGTATAGATTATGATGAGACCTTTTCACCCATAACAAGATTAGAAGCTATTACTATCCTTTTATCCTATGCATCCCATATGAACTTCAAATTATTTTAGATGGATGTTAAGTCTGCCTTTTTAAATAGTTAATTATTAGAGGATTTTTATGTTGAGAAACCTCCTGGTTTTGAAAATTCACAAAAAATAGATTTGTTTTTAAACTTATTAATGCTCTTTATGGCCTTAAACAAGCACCTAGAGCTTGGTATTAAAGATTAAGTTATTTTCATTTGAAAAATAATTTTACTAGTAGGATGGAATATCCAACATTGTTTAAGAAAATTGTTAACTCTAGTATTTTATTGGTTCAAATTTATGTTGATGATGTAATTTTCTATTCAACAAACAAAAAACTTTGTCATGAGTTTTCAAATTTAATGCAAAAATAATTTGAAATGAGTATGATAGTAGAATTAAATTTCTTTTTAAGACTTAAAATTTATCAAAATGATTTTGGAAATGTTATAAATAAAAGAATATAAATTACTGATTTACTAAAGAAATGTGGACTTGAAAATAGAAAGACATATAAAACTCCTATATGTACTAATATAAAACATTATTTGGATGAAACTGGAAAATTAGTTGACAACAAGTTCTATAGAGGTATGATTGGTAGTTTATTATATCTTACTGCTAGAAGGACAGATATAATGCATTCAGTATGTCTTTGTGATAGATTTCAATTTGATCCAAAAGAATCTCACTTAAGTGCTATTAAATAAATTTTTAGATATTTAAAAGGAACTATTTTTCAATATCTTCTTTATCCAAAAACTTCTTATTTTAATTTAATTTCACATTCAGATGATGAATTTGGAGGTTGTAGATTATATAGAAAAAGTACCTTAGGGATTTTTCACTTTTTAGGAAAATCTTTAGTGTCATGGTCTAGTAAGAAACAACAGTTAATTTCCCTATCAAAAGATGAGGGAGAATATGTATCTGCAGGCAGTTGTTGTGCACAAGTTTTGTGGATGAAAAACACTCTTATAGACTTTGGACTAAATATTAATAACATACCTATTTTATGTGATAATTAAAGTGCTATAAATATTTCAAAAACCCTATTAATCATTCTCGAACAAAGCATATTGATATCAGACATCATTTTCGAAGAGATCATGTTCTTAAAAATGATATATTCTTAGAATTTATAAGTATTGAAATTCAATTAGCTAATATTTTTACTAAACCACTTCCCACTGAGAGGTTTGATTTTATTAAGGGGGGGCAAGGTTTATTTAATATTAAATGAAATTTTAATTTTAATTTTAATTTTTATGTGTTTTTTTATTTATTATTCTCTCCATTATTTTAAATAATTTAATTATTTGTTTTTAGACTAATTTACAATTTCATTTGTATTATTTTTTTGCGTACGTTTTGTTTTATTTAAATAATGTAATTATTATTATGTAAATAAATAACACAAGAATCAACGATGTCAGAAATAGTTTCAAATAAAAAAGCTTTTCATTTTCTCAAAACCTTTCAAAACACCAAAAACCCCTTACCGCCTTCGTCTACCTTTGGATAAATATTAGAAACTCTAAACCTTCAAGCCTTCATAACTTTGGAATAGAAATGGAAAAGACACAGAGAATCGATTAAGGAGAAGCTAGTAATGCCAAGCGTCAGCACATGACAGAAAGAAAGATTCTATAGAGAAAAGTAATTGACATGGAATGGTTGTATCAAAAGGATCACATGTTGCTTCAAGCCCTCGCTTTTCAAAATCTCAAGAAAAAATTCAGTGGTGAAAATACAGAGTTTATGTATGAGGTAGAGCTTTTTCACTTTTTTAAAACCATTCAGTTTAGTCTTGGAGATACAGAGGACACTATAGTTACGAAAATTGAAGATCGGGATTTTACAATTTCATTTGTAGAAATAGCTAGAATCTTAAACTACCCTCATGAGGGAGTTTATCATTTCGACATAAAGAATATTAGAGATGATGAACATAAGTCAGAGGAAATTATGTCATTTTTATTTGGATCTAAAATTTCAATAAAAATTTCTATGAAGGATCTATCACCTGATCAGAAGATTATTGCTAAGTTTGTGAAAACAGGTATTGCACCTAGGATGTCAGAGATGGAGAAGATTTTGTTTCCTAACATGTACATAATGTTTTTGATTATGAGTGAAATAAAGTTGAATTTTTCGAGATATATGGTATGATATCTCAACTACTACTATCAACCAAAGGCTAGAATGAACTTATATCCTTATGGAAGGTTCATATCAAAATTACTGTTTATGTCTGATATGGTGAGATTAGTAGTTTCTAGAGTAAAATGCCATGAAAGAAATATTTTCAATTCTGGAACTCTAAGGAAGATTGGATTCTTCTAGAGTACTATGAAAGGCCAGCTTATGCCTGTTGGAGATAAGGAATACTAGGACTCAGCTTAAGGGGAGAAACCTGTTAAGTTTAAGGAAGGAATGGTTGAATCAAGAGCAATTGGGACCTCAAGAAGGATAAGATTTGAAGTAGTTGATCAATCTGCAGATGAGGAAAGTCAAGAGAAACTTAAGAGGAAAACAAATCAAGGGGATCAAACTGGTGATGAGCCTGTTTAAGAAACTGCTACTACAACTAAATCTATTCTAAGCTACAGATTTATTAAAGAACCTCTAGTACAGAAAATTGAACAACCAACAGTTTCCCAGATTGAGGTGACTCCTCAAGTTGAATAAAAAATGTGTCTCAAACTGTTGAAAATCCTAGAGAATATGAAGTGACTAGACTTGATATTGTTCAAGAAGAATTATCTCAATAGTAACCTATTTTAAAGGGTCCAATTATGGAGAAACTCAATGAAGAAGATGCTCAAGAAGAGAAACATCCTACTGATGTGAATTTAGAAGAGAATCCTTATGAGATTAATAATGAAGTTCTTAATGAGGATTTTTTTATGGATGAGTTATGGAAGGACTTAAAGGAATAATCAGTTGAGAATCCAGTAAAATTAGAAGATTAAGAGAAATAGGATGTGGAATCTCTACCTTTAGGGTTGTTAAAACCAGTGGAAGCTCAGACTGAGAATCAAGAAAAAGGTGCCACTAATTCAATAAATGTGGAAGTTGAGTAGATGTATAGAAAGTTAACCAATTTTGAATTATAAAATTTTGTTTTAAGAAGAGAATTGGAAAAGGAAAATCGGATATTTTATAAATTGAAATCCAGTTCTGTTTCAAAACAAGAAGTTGAAGTTTTTAAGAAGGATATGTTGGATGAAGTTGAAAATTTGAAATCTCAGATGGTAATGAAGTCGGATTTGGTTAATTTTAAGCTTTTCATGGAGAAACAGTTTGTAACTATCAAGGATAGTCAACCAGGTACCTCAGATACTTCACCTGATCTGATAAGAAGATTTCAGGCCATTATAGAAGTAATGAGCAATATGAATGATAGATTGTAGGACTTATAGTGTAGTAGTGCTCCATTATCTGTTTAATTGGATAATAAAAAGCATATTATTGACCAGCTTACTTCTGATGAACCAGGGATTAGAGTTCCATACAACATATTCACAGAGAAGATAAATCAGTTTATAGAGAATGAAGAGAGGTTACATGAGTTTTTTAGAGTCAATTTGATTGAGGATATCCATCTGACTTAGGAAGGAAGAGATTTCATAGTCCATTAAGGCGATGGAATGATGAAAAGGTTGTGAATATATGTGTCAGAGCTCAAGGAGGTCATTCAAAGGCGTTGAAACCTATTTACAAAACCTTTTTATCTAAACCTTGAATCTCATTATCATTACTGTACATGTAATTATATTTTCAATAAAATATACTTGCATCTCATTTTCATATGTTTTGATTTGTTTTAAAATACTGTCAACATATTTTTTTAGGGAGAAATATGGATAAACACAACATTTCTTTATATAAATATTTTACTCAGAGGGAGAAAAGAAATTTCTTAAAGTTTTTTTTAGAATAAATTTTTGGATAAAACACAAAATTTTATTTTCTTTATTTATAAAGAAGGAGATATTATTTTACTTTATAAAGGGGGAGAAAATGAAAAAATTAAGAAATAATTTTTTTAAAATAAAATATTGTTTTTATCTTTCAAAAATTCTAAAATATATACAATTAATTTTGTAAGATAATTTACTTTGTTATTTTAGCGTTTTCTGGAAACACTGTTCATGCTCTACGTGTTCAGAAATCACTTTTTCATGTTCTGGAAACACTGTTTATGCCCTACATTGAGGAGCATGGAATAAGGATGGAATCTGTCATCTACTTTATGACATATCTGCAAAGTATGGTTAATCAACCATATGTTATAGAAAAAAGTATGGAAGAATAACCCTATATTTGGAAGGAACCTTACATTTGAGATATCAGAAAATTATTGAAGAAGAACACTACGTTAGTATGGAACGTTATGTTGGTTTTTTAAAAGCATGGTTCATCAACCTTAATTTTGAAAACAGCCTTACATTTAGAAGCTGATAAAAGTATGGATCATCAACCTTACTTTTATAATGAACCTTATGGATCATGTATCTTATGTTTTCCAAAAAATGAAAGTATGGATATTGTACCGTGCATTTGAGAGTTAAAGAGAAAAGTATGGTTTATCAACCTTACATTTTGAACCTTTTGTTATCAACCTTACATTGTGAACCTTATGTTCAAAGAAAAAATTCTATGTAGTTCAACCCTACATTTTTTGTTAGAGATTTAAATTACTTTTTTATTGAGCAATGGTCTTTATGCAGATTATTAGGCTGATTTCAAGCCAAAATCAAAGCCCGATTTTAAGGAACGTCTTTGATTGATTCAAATCCATTTATTTGTGATTAAAATGATCGATTTAAGATGATATTTTCATGATGAATATTCAGGGGAGTTATGACTACTCTTTTATTCAAACATTTTAATATAGCGATTCTAAAGGTGACTTTTGTGGATCTAAATTTTTAAGGAAAACGCTCTTCGTTATTCTATATATATCTGTGATATTTTGTATTACAAAAAGAGGAGTGAATAATCAATAAAATATATAACAAACTCTTGAGTTCTTCATGACTACATTTTTACAGAGTCATTCTAGATTTATAGATCTGCTGCTATCAAGATCTATCAAACTCTGTTTTTCTGAAGAAGAAGAAGAAACATGTTGAAGATTCATTGTTTTTACATCGAAGAGCATTCGTGAATCCATTGTTGTTGGAGTTTCTAAATTTATTTCTATATCTATTGAAATTGGATCGACTCATAACTACCCTTATCTAAATAACATCTTTTCTAAAGAAGACGATCTATCTACTATCAGTTGCGTACTATTGCAACTGTGAAGATTAACTGGAAATTACTTCAAGAAAAATAATCTTTTTCTTTTGAGTAATATGATTCTTGTACTAAGCTGTGTATTAAGTCTTATGTATGAACTAGAAGGCTCTATTTTTAGCCTTAACATGTAAGCGTGTCAACTGCCTACACTAAGTTGTGGACGGTCTATTGATAAGAGGACTAGATAGTGAAAATCACCAAGCTCGTGGAGTAGAGCTTTGGTGGAGTGGACTAGTGGACTTTTTTTCCCCAAACAAATATACATCCTTGCATCCTTTAACTGTTTATTTTCCACTATATAAACAATCTGATAAATATAATAGGACAGACTCGGTCATCATCTTCATTCGTGAAGAATGTGTAAAAGTCACAATTCATCCCCCCCCCCTCTTGTGCGTATTTGGTATAACCTGATCCAACATTAAAACCCTAAAAATGAATCAACTAAGAAGATAAGATGAGATAGGGTTGTAATCTCATAAACCAATAAAATTTAGACATGTTTTTATTTTATTTTAAACCTTATCATTTTGATTTATCCTTATTTAATCTATTTAATTTTATTTGTGGTAATAATATTCTAAATTTTAAATGGTTATAAATAATTATGTGTTGTGAATTTTCTATAATTGGATACTTTATGAAATTTTAGACCATATAATTTTCAATTTTTAATTTTTAAATATTTTTTTTTTAATTTTTAAATAATTTAATAATATGTTATTTTTATAAAATATCAATAGTGTCAATTTTGACACTTTTAATTTATTTGAATTTAAATAAAATCCACCCAGAAGATAGATTCAACCCAAAATATTTAATATATTAATAACATATAATATTCATATATAAAATTTTTTGATCACATTAATTAGTTCATATAATATTTATTTTAATATTTTTAATATCATTTATCTCATATTTCTCTTAATAAAATAATTACTACAACATTTTTGTATAATTTTTTAATATACTTATTTTTGTGTAAAAATTAAAAATAAAATACTATGATGAATATAAATATAATATATTTCATAATAATACATTTAGTCTAATTTATGTTCTAAAAACCAAAAATTTAAAGTGTTATATTTATTGAATTATGAAGGTGACAACATTGACATTATTTAAAATAAAATAATATAAGTGTCATAATCTTTGTTATAATGATCTAAATGGTAAAAACTTAAACCATTGGATGCTTATGGTTTGTATATACTTGAAAAATATGGTTTTGGTTAAGTGTTTGGGCCTTTTATGGGTATTATTATTTTAAATATAACTATATTATTGATTTTTCACTAAATAAATAATTTTTGCATCATTAATGTATAAGATATTAAGGTAATTATATATTTCTTGAAAATTGAAAAAAATAACCATGATAAATAAAAACATTTTAGATTTAAAATTAGTATTTATAATATAATTTATATTCTATATGACCTTATATTAAAAATAATTTCATTATTAAAGTTTGAGTGAAATATATTTCACTTTTCTTTAAATAAAAAAAATTAAATGTCTCAAACTCATCCAAGTGGGTTCAAATAGATATCATTTCAACCCAATTATGTTTTAGGGCAAAATATAATCATCCATTTATATTAAGAAAAGTGTTAGGGTAATTTTATAACATTATTTTTACCCTTCATTACCAGATTTACCTTTAACTGTGGTAAATAAAATTAATCATAGTTATTATTCATAGTGCCCAAAAAGAAAAGTAGCCTATTAACATACTTTGGACCAAATAATTCCAAATATAGATTCCGTTTTTCTAAATTCAAGACATAGAAGTTGTAGTAATTAATTTAAAATTAATCCCGTTGTTGAAATCAGAAAACGGGTTTTAAAAGTTAAAACATTGCAAAAGATTGAAATGTTTTACCTATGATTTCAGTGTAAAATTAATGGTAATGACATAAATTATATTAAATGGTAAAAATATATTCTATTTATACTTTATAAACATTAAATATTATAATTTAACTATATAAATTATCTTGATCAAAAAAGTTGTTTTTAAGTAAAATTTAGCGTATTTTTACTATTCATCAAAATATGAAAGTTATCAGAAAAATATCAAAAATTTATCCAACGTAAATTTTTATATCCTAATTCAAAATAAGAATATTAGTTTTTGAAATTGAACTTATAAACGTGTCAAAACTAGATTTAAAATTGGTGTGTCATCCGAAGGCGACAAAACTGTATTTTTTTGAAAAATACTTCTTTTATCCAAAAAATTGATTTTGTTCTCATATCATGTGTAATATGAATTCTAATGTTATATAAAATTCAAAATTTAGTTAATACTATTCATAACAGCTAGTTTATATAATATTTTAATAATATAACATTGTTTTGTGAAACTCGGTATTGCGTAGCACGCAAGCTATTGAGGAAGGTCATTATGGCGTGTAACGCAAGCCATGTCAGTGTTGCATGTAATGAAAGCTTCCTTTGGTGCTGCGTATAAAATAATACAAACTTAGTTCATTTATACATTGAAAAAAATCTATACTCAGTGCTGAATTATATCAAAAGAACTTGAAATTGTGTGCAACACAAACCAAGAATAGTGTTTCATATACTGCAAGCTAATACGGTGTTGCGTATAGCGCAAGCTAATCTTATTGTAGAATACGACACAAGAAATCAAAGAAATTAAAAATAATACATTTCGTAAAATCTCAGGGTGTTACAATCGCTATGAAAAATTTTGGTTGAGTATAAACTCAATCTTCACTCTGCTGCATGATGAGTGGTCCTAACACTACACCCCTGGATAAAAACTCTTGTGGGATATTCTTTGGTTTATCACATTATCTTTACAAGACATTATAAAGGATTTATTATATTAAGTAATTAGTTAATTTAATGTGAGAGAACCCAACCTAAATAATCCTAGATTAAACTAAGGATGATTTTGGGTGAAAGAAAATATAATGTAATAGTAATAAATTTTGAGGTTTAAATTATCATATAATTATATTTTAATAATTACCTTATGATTTTAATTATTAATCACTCATAATTAACTCTGTCTATATTTAGTAATCATCGAATATTGAAGAAACCAAATTAACAATGGATGCCATAGAAAATGACGATATTTTCCCAATCACAAACATAAAGTGATTAGAGATGGAGTGATAAATCTTATGATTATTCCAAACATTCTATAAATAATTGTGATTAATAATATAAACTTATTATATTTTCCAAACACACCAAAGATGATAAAGATAGAGTCTCATTGAATTTTATTTGATGAATATGACGAAGGAAAGAATGTTAAATATCATTCATTTCAGTAATGTGGGAAGAAGTACCATCAAAAATGTGTTAAAGGAACCTAATTTGTTTTATCTATGGTAAAGGCGGAAAAAGAGAAACTAATTTTAGATAATAATAAAAAGAAGACCTCAGGGGGAATAGTGAAAGAAAACCGAGTTCATTCTAAAGTACCAGTGGTAATTCACAATCTCAAATTTGGGAAACAAGAATGATATCCAAGTAAATGTAATAATCCAAGGGATAACATGGTTAATAGGCACTAGAAACTTCCAATTCAGGGAATGGTCTAAGAAATAACAACTACATAAGTATGCTCTGAGAATGATGTTGATTGAGGAACATTGATCACCCACTTAAGAACTGGGAATATTGTTTTTGTATCTTAGTCAACCCACTCATTTTTACATAAAATTTTTGTTAAGAACGTAAAATAGTCACCCCAATGAATAGATTTTTAATTATTGATAAAAATATATTGTGGTATTATTATTTTATCTTGGGTTTATGTTTATATAAAAGTGAATTTTTCAGATTATATTACTCTCCCCTTATATAAATTTTATGTAATTTTGGGAATATATTTTCTTTTTACCTAGAGGAAGAAATTATTTTTTGGAAAGATTAAGTAAAAAATCTTATCAACCTTTGATATTTTATCAATGAAAGTATTATTATTAACACCCTTTAGAAAAAGATAATATAATGTGGGTCAGAATACTGAATAATAATAGACTCTTGGCTCAAATGGTTGGGTGAAAATTCAATATTGGTATAAGATTATTATGAGGAAAAAGATATGTTTCCCAAGTTTGTAAGGTTGATGACCATCTATTAATTATACCCTGAGTAATTTATATCATTTAGATACCCTTGTATATTTATACTGGTATGTGATAATTAAAATTTCAATGAAATATTTTATTTAAGGGGAGAGGATGTGACACCCCAAGTTTTTAGGAAGCACGTTATTTTTATAAACTATATGATTATAATTATAAACTTTTTAGTTAAAATTATTTGAAATTGATTAGGAATTATTTCATAAAAGATATGAATTAAACTAAAAATACATTATCCATTCGGAATAAAGAAATTAATATAAAAGAACACTAAAAAGTATTTCACCACATGGATTATTAACTACCAGGGATTAATACATCCATTAAAATTACAAAAAATCTATAAGGGACAATAGATAGAAAAGAATAGAATCCTTATGACAAAGAAATACCCTGGATCATATTTAACCTTGATGATTTTTAATATCCAAACAAATCCAATAATGATTAAGATTTTCATGAAAGGAGAAAGCATTATGAAAATTCTATAACATGAAATAAGAACTATTCCTTATGAAGTGAGTGTGGAATGAACAAATTATTTAGTAATTATATAGATATATGAATAAAATTCAAAAACTATAAATATTTTCATTGTAAATATGGTCCATGATAATATATTTGTTAGATCTGAATCCAATAGTTAAATTTAAGTTATGTATTTTTTAGTTGTAAATTTAAAATAATATAACTGATAATGAAATAAACATATGAATTTAAAATGTTATAACTAAGTGTGTGTGTGTGTGTTGCATATAAGTATTAATATTATTATTATTAAAATATGATATGATGTATATATAAAATTAAAATAAATATTTTAGTATCAATGGACTAGTAAAATTAAATTTTAGAATGTAAATACTTAATTTGACTTATATTTGTTAAAGCGTATATAGTATAAAACTAATTTTTTTGAAAATAAAATTTTTTTAAGTATTTTTTATTTTATATAAATAAATTAAATTGAAAACCTTGAAAATATTATTATATTAACAATATTTAAATTATAAGTTGATATGAAATAATATTAAGAACACATAATGTTTAAAAAAAATTCAATAAAATTAGTTTATTATAATATTTTTTATTTTCATTATAAAGGTAAATATATAATTTTTAGAATTTGAATTAGATAAAATTAAAATAATTTTTAAAAATATAATGTAAAAATTATAATTGGGTGAAATTTTGGGATTTTTCTAAAACTTTTTATTTTTTCGTGAATTGGGCAAAATACTATTTTTCCAAATACCATGAATTTTATGATATTATTATTATATAAATATTACTCAAAGATTTATGAAACAATTTTTTAAACAAAATATTCATTTTATAGGTGTAATTTAAATTTAAAAATATTTTTTTAGTTTCCAAACCTATATTTGATATTTTAGAATTTAATATACTTTTTCCCAAAAATTTATTTTCAAAACACTCTACATTTTTTATTATAAAATTAATTTTTTCACTTTTATAATGTGAATATAGTAAAATTGATTTAATATTTTTAATTTTATGATCCATATTATTTAATAAGTATCGCTTTATTTTTAATCACAAAGGACAATCTTCTTAGGTAAACACTAGTTAACGCAGTAAAATATAAAATAGTAAAAGTAAAAAATATATGAGTAAAGGGATTAAAACAAATTATAAATATGTTTATAATTTATTTTTTGAGATATTATTGACCTAATATAATCCTCCAATCCATTATTTTTCATTTTTGGGGCCACCTTCCATGTTAAAAATGTAATGTATTTATATTAAGTTGAAATATTTACAAAAATTTCATTCTCACCACATATAAAAGGGGCATATCCACACCCCTTAAATAAAACTTAAAAATATGTTTTAACCTGATATAATAATCTTACTTCTTAATATTTCATAATATTTTATTACCTTAATCTTATAGTTACGTGATTTTTTCTAAAGTCCTCCATTTCTAAGATGTATATCATAAGAAATTTCAAAATCTCAAAGTACTTCTCATTATCTAATATTTTTCCTAATTTATCCTCTTAAATTAAACATATATTACCAATTATGACATGATAAAATAATTAGTACATATATACTAAAAAATTATATTTATGGGATATTCATTTTTTACCCTTTCCCCCTCTTCCCTTAAAAAACAAAAATAGAAATCCCACGTATGAGCAAACTACCTCATCTGAGAAAGCAGCATGTATCATTTTCCTTGACCACCTTGTACAGCTGATCCTAATGTTTAATTTAATAAATAATTATTATATTTATACAATATTTTATATTCTTAAAGGATAAAACTTATTAATCCTTTGTGGAAAAAAATCTTCATCCATGTGTATGTGCGAACTACCGCCTCTATAGGATGGTGAATTTCATATTTCATTACCACACTTCAAGGTTGGTTCTAATATTGGGATTAAGGGATAAATATGATTTTTAAAAATTTAATAGGGTTTTATAAGATCAAATTTTACAACCTATTAATGATATGATAAACAAATGATTGTTCAAAACTCAACCGTCTAAAAAACATACTAAGAAGAAGAAATATTTATTCACACTATGTAATAATTATGTATCCAATACCACTTACCATAATATATAAAATTATGATATATAATTCTAATAAAACCTAAATAATATCATTATTCCTTGTAAAAAGGATATTGTAGCTAAATCACCTCATAACCATCCATTAAACTAAGGTATGTTCATATTTGGATTGGTTTAACCACTTACTTTGAAAATTACTCTAAAATAGTATCATAAATGACTATAATAATTTAAATAATGATTATATATGATATAAATAAGTAAATAATGAATTTTTAAACTTCTGGATAATAAAAAACAACAACACCGAAGTTATAAAACTAGTTGAAAAATAATCAAAACTACTCACACCTGATATTAAAAATTGATAATAAATAACTAATTTAAATGTAGATAATAATTATAAAAGAAGGTTAAAAAATTATAGTTATGAATAAGGTTCTGAAATAAGTTATCAAGATAATTATGTATGCCATATAGGAGGTTATAGTACATTTGACTAAGAGTGAATACAAGGTAAGGTGTTCTTGAATGAAATAAAATTTCATGAGAAATATTTCATATTGTGCACCATTATATCTTTGAGATGGTGTTATTACTCCCTAATAGAATTATTTTACCATATTGAATAAATTTATGAGGTTTTAATATCCATATTTGTTTCTCTCTTTAAATGGATTTTGATTATAAGGATACTAAGGTTGTAAATTGTTTTGTTAACTTAACCACCTACAATGAGTTATTGCTTCTCCATGAAATTATTTCTTCCATGATTGGTTTCTTTCACATTAAGAGTTTATTTTACGGTACTTTATCTTCATCTATACTAAGAAAATATATTTTAATTAAAATAAATTACCATGATAAAATTTCACTCACAAAAGTTATATAATTGAGAATAATTCTCATCCTTATTAATGATGGTTTCCCCACCTCCTTATTTTTCTTTTAAGACAATGTTATCCTTTAAAATTGGAAACCCAATTATATATTATCTATCTTGACCTATATATTTTTACTACACTATTATAAAAAGTAATTTTTTAACTCTTTTTACAATTTGGGTTTTCAATAAATATATTTCAAAATATTTAAAAAAAATTATACTTTCAAATAAATTATTTAATCCTCAACCACATATTTAATTTGATAACCTTTATACCATTTCAGCAGCTTATTATAGAAGTTTATTTTTCAAAAAAAAAGTAAATTTTTTCTAAACCTTTCACTACACCATTTTTATAACTACTTTTTGATGGACCTATAACATCATATTTTTTTGATAATTTTAAAAATATTTTTCTAAAATATTCTATTTTTTGTTTTCTTCTATATGAATATGTATTTCAGTATAATTTTTTGTTTTATATGAAAATTTATCCATATATTTTCATGATTTCAAAAATAAATTACTTTTCTCTTATTTTTATAAAATATTTATTGTAAAATTATTTCAAAAAATCGCATATATTTCTTATTTCTAGAGTTATTTTTCTAAAACTCTTAAAAAATGTTTTTTTAGTTATTGTCCATTGATATATCTTATGATTGGTTATGGATATTCATAAAATTATACTATCCACCTTATTTCTCCAGATATATTTTGTTATGTTCTTTTCCATCAAAGATATGACTCATCACTACCTTCATCTTTCTTAATCATCCACCATGAAATATTAATAATTTTATTCCAATGAATTTGATTTGTGGACATTTTATGATTCCTTACTTTGGATGAAGGGTGTTCACCTAGATTCCATACTCTATTTTTTTGGGAAATTTTTGACTTAACGATATAACCTTTATTTATACCATGTAAATACTATATGATTTATTATCTTGATTGAAGAGTATTTACCTAGAATGTTACAAAATATCTTTGGATACCCATTTATTTTCCATGATTTTATCATGTTATGAGTAATGACATAATTATAAATGATTTCATTATCTAAATCCATTTTAAAGGGATATTAAACCCATTTTATTTCCTTGGTTTCTTTATTATTTGATTAACGAAGCCCATTTTATTTTTAGGGGTTCATTATTATGTGTTGAATGAAACCCATTTTATTTCCATGGGTTTATTATGATACGATGATTGATTAATTTGTTATGTCATATGTAATAATAGATGAATGATGGTAGGGGTCTTATGTCAGCCTCTAATGAATTTTTAAAAATTTTATATCTCATGAGAATAGTATTCATGAGTATATTTCATTTAATGGTAAGTGTGGAAACTCCTGGTGTGGACCATGATAATAATATTCCCTATACTAATATATGTACCATATTTGAAAGATTCCATGAATTCCTATCTTACATTCCCATAGAGTGGTGCATGAATATAATATTTCTTATACCATTGTTTCTTCCATAATTTTATACTTAGACTTATTCTTATGGTATGCTCTCATTGCTCATGTTTAACGATTCATGTTTCAAAACTCTTTTGATTCATGTTTGATATTATCCCATTATTTCACCATGTTTTATGATATAAGTTTTGTTGGGTGTGATTTTCTTAAGTATATTATGTATACCCATATTATCATATTATTCTCACTTATTATCATTCATTATTATCTCTTATGTTTCCCCTTACTGGGCGTTTGCGATCACCCTTTCTTATGTTTCTATTTCCCAAGGTCATGATGAAAATTAATATATAATATATGTCTAGAAGATTATATTTTGTGGGTTATTACTAGGATATACTGAAGATTTGTTATAGATTGTGTATTTTATTAAATAGTGGTTGAAATTCCTTTTGATGCAAAGAATGTGGTTTTTACTAGTTAAATATTTATCATAATTCCCTAAAACGTAAAACATAAAAACGTACTTAGATGTCAAATGTTAAATTTTGTGTGAAATTTCTTATAATTAAGGATGTGTATCAAATATATAGAGTAAATTATGTCGTTTGTATAACTTTATTTCTGTTTTTGTATATACAAGGCCTTGATTATCATATTATGGTAGCAGTAGTGGATGGCCACTGTTGGCGTATCCTAGCAATCAAAAAGGGACAAGCATATACTCTTTACCCTTAAACTATAGTCTCATAAACATGATTGAAGATATTATTAGAAGGAGGAACAAAATCCATCTCTCATTCCTGAGGATCATCATTTTGTTTCAGTAAAGAATGATAAGTGGGATCAGGCTCATATCACCATTCTTGATTAGAGATCATCAGCCCATTTCATCATCAACTTTAGAGAAGGCCCATATTTTTATCAAAATTATAAAATATCATTGGCATATTCTGATGAAAACATTGGATTCACCTAGTATAGATACCATGTGTTAAGTACATTGTGTAAAACACAACCCCAATTTCCAAATAGAGAAGATCTAAGTGGAATTATTGTTTGTGGAATCACAAAGTAAAAACGTAGACCCATTTCCTTTCCCTTCTCAATGCTAGCGTTCTTAAGGCCTTAAAGAATATTTCAATAGTGGACCAAGAATATAATAACTCTTCATCAAAAGTATGAAGTAGTTATATTTGTGTAGTTCCTCCATGTGATGTTTCTACTAGCATCTCTAGAGGTCCTCCCTATAGTTCCCACTATAAAGGTCCTCCTCATGGAAATATTAAGATCGATTATGTGAATTATTCTCAGAGTGAGAGATTTAAAAATACTCATCATAGGTAGAATATAAAATGGAAATAAGGTCCTCCCATTTCACACATATCAGGCACTCTCCACCTTGAAGGTCCTATCTGGGGCATATATTCCAAGAATCCACCCTATGTATGGACATTGATCCATAATGGTATTATTCCCCATAATGGAGTTCACTGTAAATTTCCTCCCCACAATTACATCTCATATTAGTAAGAGGGTATGACCCTTATCAAAGCTACTCATAGAAGGTCCTCGTATTAAGAGGTAGTCGATAAACTAGGGCCAGCTACTCCAAGAGCCTTATCTCTAAAAATTGATGCATGTTCTCATCCAAAATATGATCTGAGGTAATGGTCGTCATCTATACCATTTATAGATCATATGACCTTTAGTATTGTTGTGAATATTACAACCAATACTACTCCTCTTGATAGGAAAATTGGGAAATTGATTCTCTAGTTAGATCAAGTAGAGAAGTTTCTCATCAAAAAAAGAGTTTCATGATTATGTGTATGGAACTAGAAAAGGACAATATAACAGTTATATTCTAGACTATAGGCACTTACAAGTATTAAAATCTATACAATTTGATAGAGGAATTCATAAAATATCTTTATCTAAAAAATTGGATGACTCATCATCACTTAACGGTGAAACCTCTACCTTATGCGGAGTATGTAAACCACATTGAGGCAATAGGGGAGATCTTCTATCAAATTGACTTACTCTCCCTTTCATTTGTGTGACACCCAAAGATGGGAAGGTAGTGTAGTGATCTCCAATATGATTTCTTAATGCTCTGAGGAATTTTCATTAGTTTATATCCAATACTCCATCCAATGTACTTATAAGAGGATATTGTGAACATGAAGTATTTCATTTCACTCCACTCTACAGTCAACATATTTTCCTGTGAATAGTGTTATGAAACATCATTGATTCAGAACATATTCCATACGCAGGCCATGTAAAAACTACCTAGTCTATCCAGTAGGTTCCCATTATCTCTAAATATATGAAATAGAAAACTTTATAGGATAAATTCATTGTAAATATGTTATATTAATCCTCTAAAAAGGTCTATAAAGCTTCTCATATGAGAAAAAATAAATCCTAAAATGAATAGATACCCTCAATAGTGTATAGCCCACTATTAGAACATAAACAATATCCAAAGCATACTTGAAAAAAAATCTCACAATATAAAATTCACAACAGTTGTGACTACCATAGTAGTAACAAGAAAACAACCCTGACCTCTAGGTATGGGGATATATTTACCACCACAACCACCCTAAGGGTCATTAATTAATTGGAGAGTCCAATAATTCATGGTGATGGAACCAGGTCATCCCCATACTGTAAGGATATAGGAATTTATATTAACACCTCTTCCTCCCCCATAAAAATCAATTTCCTCTAGATTAGGAGAATCACTATCAGAATAACCTTCAAAATTTATTTCATTGCGTAAACTATATCTATCTTTATGGATATTCTTGAAATAGGTTTATAGATACTCACTTAGGATCACCCTTAAAAATTATGTTTTGAGGGAGTATTGGAAAGAGAAGGAAAAGATTTATATGTTCTGAAAGAAAAAATGGTCTATTAATAAAGGAAGGACCAAAGAGAATTTTTATCTTCCTATTTATAAATATTATGATCAAAATCCCATAATATAATCTAATGGAACTATATTTAGATAATATTAATAATGAGTTAGAGAAACCGATAATCCCAATCACATTACCTATAGAATTATGTGAGTTTTTTACATTATAATAAAGGATGGAAGAAACCATTTAGTAAACTAAGTCTAAGTCTTTTCCAACACTGACATCCCAGGAGAAGAGGACGTGAAAAGTGAAACCAACAATTGTGATGCTTAATACAACTTCAACGCTTTCTTTGTCACATAGACCCATTAAGTATCACATGATTCCACCTCCTTAATGTCAAAAAAAATAATATTATATTCATTAATAAGTGATAAAATATAAGACTTATCCATAATATGAAGATAGAAAGAATAAATTTATTCATTTTGAAATGAGTGGGTTCATGGGTACTTCATAATATATATGGAGAATAACCTACCAGATCTACCATATCCTATAAATCGTAATCATGTTAGTCTCAACGACCACCCTAATTATTATCCCTTACACCAAATTTTGGTCTATTCTATTCAAGAGTGATTTGTTTTTAAATACATCCACCAAAATATGGAAGATTATAGGAAATTAAAATTGTGAAACTCAAAAGCACAAGTGTATTTTGTTTACACCATCCCAATTTAAGAGAAATTAGAATAGAAATATATCACAAGAAAGTTCACATAGAATTTGTTTTATTGTATGACTAGAAATATGATCAACCATACGCATGTTATTCTTAGGGGATAATTGAATAAACT
Source organism: Viscum album (assembly GCA_963277665.1). NCBI lineage: Eukaryota > Viridiplantae > Streptophyta > Magnoliopsida > Santalales > Viscaceae > Viscum > Viscum album. The sequence goes on along the minus strand of OY728138.1, from coordinate 1,880,246,196 downwards.
AGTTGTAGCCCTAAATTCTCTGTGATGGTTAATATTACTTCTTCGGTACCATGGTCCTCCAAAGTTAAGGCTTAAAATAACTCTCCTAGTTGACATAAAAATAATAAGGAACAAGAATAAGAACTTGTTCCAGTGCTTAAGTTGGTTCAGACTCTTTAATATTCCATTACTTCATCATTATGATGATGGGTACCACCTCTCTAAATGATTTAATAGGAAATAACCCACCAAACAGAACCCTCATCAAATGAATAATCCCAATACATCTATGTCAATATGATTCACATCAAAGATCCCTTATCTAGTGAAAAAAGATGTATATAACCCTAATTTTACATCCCATAATCATAGAAAATGAGGAAGAGTTTGTCGAAGATGATGGGGTCAATGAAGATGCAGTTGAAATGGATATTGAAACTCAATTCCTATTCATGATGAAATTATATATGTTATAGATACCTAGATATAGGTACCCTGTCAAGATTAGTAGGAGAACCAATCTATTCTTGAATCATTTAGGGATCCTTCAACACTAATTGTACTATAAGGCCAATTGTAAAATCAATATATATCTGGTCAACATAAAAATTTTAAAAGGCCAACTCAACTAAACTCACATGTGGGAAACATAAATTTATGCTCCTTTCAGTGAAGGCAACCACCAGTATAGATAGAATTAAGTTATGAACCTTAGACCAAGTAATTTATTCATGCAGGGAAGTATAGGCCTCTAGATAAAAATTATGTTATCTTGAAATTGTTTTGAAGCACCTCAAACATTTACTCCAATATCCTATGATAAAAACACATATTTTAAACACTATCATTGAAAAAAAATTAGATAACACAATATAAACTTTCATATATTTAACATTATAAGTCAAAATAATCTCACACAATTTTGAGGACCATAAATGTTTAGTGCTTTTGGAGATTATGTAAACAAAAAACTTGTTTTACAACACATTGGAACATTCCTCCATAATAATACCCCTATATAATTCATTCTATAAATCCCATATGTTATACTCATATTAATAATTTGGGGATAGAAAATATAGTAAAGTGAAATATTATGCGATCAGTAAGGGAAATATAAGAGATAACAAATAATAATATTAATTGTGAATAAGATAATCATGTGGGTATGAGAGCATTACCAAGGTAACTAAACATAAAATAAATAGATCATAACCGAATAATGTGGAAAAAAATTCATAAATCATGGCTCTGATAATAACATAATAAAGAATAAAATATAACATGAGTGTGATGAAAAAAACATATGAATTTAGTATAAAATAAGTGTAGAAATCATAAAATAGTATATCATGAATCATTAACTAATTCATATAAAATAGTGGATCAGGAATCACTACCATATTCTAATAACATAGGGGAAAAGGTATCACTTCATGATTCCCATAACATAGTGGAAGAGTTATTAATTCCTCATTCCCATAACATAGTGTAGAAGGAATCACTTCCTAGTTCCTATAACATAGTGGATAAAGTATTACATCCTAATTCCCAAAACTTATTAAAGGAGGAATTTATTCTTGATTTCTATAAAATAGTGGATTAAGAATTATTCATTGATTCTCACAACATAGTAGAGTGGGAATTACATTCTATTTCCCATAACATATTAGAGCATGCATTACTTTCTATTTCTCAGAGTGGAGTATTCATTAATATTCGATCCCTATAATTATATCATGAGATATAAAAATTTACCTAATGAATTATAGGTCTATATAATTTTTGTCTCGGATTTCAAATAATTAAAATCATACAAATGTGTTCCAATATATTATTAAAAAATCCGTATTTAAACTATCTCAAAATTAACCCATGGAAAAGAGATGGGTTTCATGAAGACATTCGTATAACATTTCATAAATCATATAGAGAAATAAGTTGGGTGGTATCATAAAAACATATCCAATAATAACTTAAGTAACTTAAAATGATGTCTATATAGATAAAAATCACCCCTTTAAGATTATTGAATAATTCACTTTTAAAAACAAGAAGAAATATCCCTTTTTAATGCTTCAAAACTCCTTTAAAATGTTTTCTTTAAAATGAAATATTGTGATCTTGATAAAAAATAAAAAATACCATTTAAAACCAAAATGGAATTTTGGGAAAAATCTATAAAAGAAATATGTTTTCATAAACTACTTTGAGAATATGTAAAAACACTAAATATTTATTTATTAAAAATAAAAGCCTTCAATATTCCTTTTAAAATCAATAATTTATTATTAAAATAAAAATTTAAATTTTGAAAAATATATAAATATTTGATTTTATTTTCAAAATAATTAATAATTAAAATTAATTTGGAAACCCATTTTAAAATATGAAAAGAAAACTTCATAAAAAATAATTTTTATAAATGAATGTGTTCATATGAAAAATGTTAAAAATAAGTTTTTTTTATACATATGAAAAAAAAAATGTGGAAAAAATTAAAAGATTTATTTCAAATTTTGTAATGAAATTAATAATATTATATAATTACCTTAATAAATTATTTAATTGTAGATAAGGAAGTCCCTAAAATGAATATGAGGATACAGGAGGAAGATTCCCAACAAAAAAGAAGTGGGGGTGTCAATTTCTCTCACAGATATCACATCAAGTAAATTATTTAACCAAGGAAATGAAATTTATAGAGTAAATGTAAAACCCAAAAAATAAATATAGAATAAAATAGTTATACTCTTGGAGAAAAAATTTACACAATATTTTCCCATATGGAAGTTTATTTCTAAACATCTTGATTTGAAAATGAGATTGGAAAGAAACCCTTAAAACTTATATACCTTTCAAATTGAAAACCCATAAAAGGTTTAACATTATATGGTTTCTTTAATACCATTAATTTAAAGATAATTATATTAAAAAGGCATCCATGAGTATTATATACACCAAAAAATAGAATAATATGTCGATATGAATCATATCTCAATGAAGTGAAATTGAGATGAGGAAACCCTTAAATGTTTCATAACATTTGATCCAAAATCACTTTGAAAAAAAAACATGAAATGGACTTTAATTAAAAAATAATAAAGATATAAAAATTATATAATATTTAAAATATGTATTATATACACCAGATAAATAAAAATAGGTGCATATTACAAAACATTTCTCAAATAAGGAAATTTGAGATAAAACCCATATAACATTGGTATTTGTTCGATTGAAATCACAAGATAGATATAACATGAGATTGATGTGAAAATATATTTAATTTCATAAATTTTTTATAAATACATATATATATATATATAAGTATATAAACCACATAATATAAAACAAGTGGTGAATATTTCATATATCTCAAAGAAAGAAAAGTGAGATGAGAAAACCCTTACCTTAATTCTTGACTTCTAAGAAATTTATTTAACCTCCTGCATAATAAAAATGACTATATTAATAATTGATTTATTATATTTATTCATATCTATAACCCTTTTTACTCTTTGGTTATAAAAATTTATAATACATTCATTAGTAAGTTATCGCTTATTTTCATTTTTGAATGTTGTAATTTTGATTATTTCGAACATGTTTCATAAGGGAGACATAGTACCCTATTCATTGATACTAATTTCATCATTAAAAGATTACATAATTCTTTTAAATAATTTTTTTCAATTATGTGTTCATAATTAAGTTTATTTAATGGTAACTAAGGGCATGGCTCGAGAGAATGAGATCCATGATGAGGTTGTTTTGGTTAATCTATCGATATCAATGCATTAATTCATAATGATCATGAATTTTTATCTGATACATTTAGAAGAATATTCATTATATATATATATATGACTCTGTGATATCATATATATTAATCTAATATGTTTTCAATAATCCATGCAAGGTGGTGATGAAAAATAAAATCTGACATTCCATGGATGTCGTATTATGCACATATACACAAATGATGTTTTCATTATATATATAATGATAGAAAGTTGTAAAATGGTTTATATTTTTAAACTATTAAAAAGGTTTTAAATATCATATTTATTCATTAAATATAATTTTACAACTATCTATGTAATCTGGTGATGAAAAATAAAACATGACATTCATAGAACCCGTAGTTTGTGTGTATGCATGGATGAAATTTTCATTCTTCTAAGGATAATAGAGTAAAGTAGATGATGATTATTCCATAAAAATAATAAAGTTTTAGAAAAATAAATATAATGATGTTATTTTTTTTAATATGGTGTAATAAACTATGATGTTAAAGAGTAAGACTTAAATAAATATAAATTAAAAGGAGTGATTTGGGAATTTTTAACATACTCTTTGAAATAAATTTTCTATAAATTGGATAAAGGATTTTAGGGGTGTTCCTTTGAAGATATAAAAACCAATAATATTGGGTAGTTATTTGGGTATATTTTTCCAAACTAAGTTCCTTGTATTGTGTAGAGAAGTGATGTAGTGAAAGTCTCCTTGTATAAGTGAGGGAGTGGAATTTTGGTAATAATAGGTGCACTTTTCAAGGACAATTGTTCCAAAATATGGAAATAATGTAGTGGGGTATATTTTGGGTTAATTAAACCCTTAAATAAATGTTTGGATAAAAATTTTGAGGACTTATAAGATTTTTATAATTAGTTTTAACATTACCCTATTTTACTTTTACCATGGTGATTTTTTTACCCTCAGTAACGTAACTTTATGGATAAAAATAAAATTAATATTATTATATAATTTATGTATTATGATTTAAAATATTAAAAAATAATAATAATAAATTTTAAAATTTTATAAAAATTAATTCTGTAATAATAAGTTTTTAACGCATAAAAACAGTTTTTAGAGAAAAAAAAGATTAGATGGGTTGAAAAATGTCAATCATATGGTTCTAAATTAAAATTAATATTATAAATGTATAATATTACTTATTAAAAATTTATTTTATAAGTAAGAAGATTTAATATATTATTAATTCATGCTTATATCCTATTAGTGTTATAAATGTCACGGTATTTGAAAAAATGGTATTTTTTATTATTCACGTAAAAATCAATCTTCTATGAAAAAACTAAAAAATTAATCTTAAGATAATATTTACCTTATGAATTGAAAAATTCATTTCACTTTTTAAAATTAAAACTATAAAATTTATATATTTAAATTTTTAATGAAAACATAAAATATAACAAAAACATTTTTTATAGGAAATTACTTTTTAAATATCAAATGTTCTTTTTATTATTTTTTATCAATTAATAATTTAATGAGGGATAATATATTAGACTTATCAAAAATATATTTTATCATTATTAAACTACAATATATTTAGTATATTATAACAAAATTCGTAGTGCATAAAAAAAGTTTTATAAAAAAATTTAATCATAAAATAATATTATCTTTTATTTTGCTATATTGATTGAATATAATCAATGAATTTGTCTCAAAATTACTTTTATTTATTTTTCATATATTTCATAATTCAATTACATTTATTTATACCTTCCAATTCAATGGTTATATTAATAATGACCATATTTAAATTTTAAATTTTCATCTTCATAAAATGTATCACGGTTCATTTTTGGTTTGAAGTTTCATGTGAAGGAATATATTAAAAATGGTATTTTGTTAACATTAAATATGTACTAAAATCTCAAGGCATTGTATTCTACCCCCTTAAATAAACTGTGACATCACAATTTATTTTTTTTATAATAAATAAAAATGGACGATGGTATTTTTAATATATATAGTCTTTATATATAATTTCAAATGAAATATAAACCTTACTAACTTGGGTAAGACTATGAAACTCATATCATGCTTGGGTATAAAGACCCATATAATTTAATTTCTTGATAAGTAGTTCATAGTTAGCCTTAAACTAATAGATGATCATAGGTTGGTTTAGGATATGAAATGAGACATCCTTATTCAATAAATTGACATGGGATCTATGTATAGAGATATAATCAATTTCAAAAATAACATAAAATTACTTTAAATTAAGAATAATAATATTTCCATATTGAAAATTCACACAAACTTTTCATTTAGATACAATGATCATATAACTATAATTTTTATCTCATAATGTAATATAAAATCATTATGGTGATGATTTGATACTCTAAGAAAATCTCATAGATATACTATAGTGTCTAAAATAAAACTCCAACAAGACATCTATAACTTTGGAGTGGAGGATAAGTGTACCTTAATTATCATGATCTACTACGGTGATTTTCATAGTGTAAGCCCTTGTATGTTCCCTTGGTTTAGGAGGTTTCTAATGTTTACCATCCTTATTAACCTTTTATTGAGGGAATTGAATTGGACAATTCCCAATTTCCCCATATTTGAGAAATTGAACTATTAGTGGTATATTATGATGACTTTATTTACCTCTAAAATGTTAATTGAAATCATAATTTTTCCACAAAAATTATTTTCTCTATGCCCTCTTTTCTACACGTAAATCATCTTCTAATTCTATTAATACATTTCCCAGCTTTCTTCTTCCAACATTCTTGACACATTGGATAAAGAATCAATTTTTCTCTATGGTATTTATCCCAAAAACATCCAGGAAAATCCAACCTTATATTATTTGGTGATTATGAGAGTTTTTTAAGGTTTGGGTTGTTAATCATAACTTCTGATAATTTGGAGACCATAAAAACAAGATTTTCAACACACATTTCCAACCCATTTGGTTTCTTATTAGGATAATCATCATGTTTCCCATTTTATACCTTTTTAACATGATTTCCCCTTGATCCAACCATTACTTAAATAAATAAAATTTGAGTTATGAGAATACATAAATTGAATTTTTTGTGAAAAGAAACTATTAACTTTGAATAAGTAATTCATATATGATATGCATAATCGTACATATGAATCCATAGTTTTCAATCTAGGTAATCCATTATCACATTAATATTCAATTCTACAAGATGAATAGTTATATATTATATCATAAAATTCCATTAAAATCCATCATAATGGTTCGTAAAGTTCATGTAAATAAATCTGATTATATCCCTATAGAGTGTCAAACTTGGTCTCCAGTTATAACCACTTGTCATACATTGAGTAAAAATAAATTTAATACTCAAACAATATTTTTCAGGGTTATTACACATAGGTACATCTATTTTAGATCCTGTATCCACTAGCTTATATCTAGAGATGGATTTTATTGCTAAGAAATGTCACATTCTATACCTTACCAAAACAAATGGTTTTTTTCCAAAATTTAGGATTATCCTAAGGATTTTTATTAATTTTAATTTTTCCTAACCCCCAAAAATAACTAATCTAACCTCTAAAAATAACTAAACCCTAATTTTATACCAAATGAAGTTCTACAGACTCATACTCATGGAACTTGTGCTAAAAACACAGACTTTAAACATTATATTTGATAAAAAGTGAGATGACCCAAGATAACTTTTCATATAATTAATATTACATATCATAATAATCACACACAATCCTGGGGACTATAAAAGATTAGTTTCTTTGGAGATTAGATACATAAAAACTTATTTTACAACCCTTGTGAATATTCCTCCATAATCAAACCCCACTATACATCATTATAAATATATCTTATGTTATACTCATATTCATAACTTATATATTAAAAACAAAATAAAATGATGAGGTTAGATTCTTAGTGAATAGAAATATAAGAGATAACAAATGATTATCATAAGTGGGTAGAATATAATCATGTGGGTATGGGAACATAATCAAATTCCAATAACATAACTTCAAAATATCATACCCAAATAACATGTAAAATATTAAAAAAATCAAGGATCTGATCATAAAAAAATACATAATCTATCATAACATGTGTATGATGAAAAAAATATAAATTTGGAACAAATATAAGTAAAAAAATCATAAAATAGTGAAGCAATAATCAATAATTGTATCCCATAACATGGGGGCACATGAATTATTACCTAATTCTAGTAACATAGTGGAGAAGTTATCAATTCCTAATTCCCATAAAATAGTGGATTAGGAATTACTTATCAATTCCCATAACATAGTTGAGTAGGCATCACTTCATGATCCCCATAACATAATGAAGCAGGCATTACTTCCTGACTCCTATAACATAGTGTACAAATCATTACCTCGTGATTTCTATAACATAGTGGATCTTGATTCATTTATTGATTCCCATAACATAGTGGGGTAGTAATTACTTCTATATTTCCAAAACATAGAGGAGAAGGTATTACTTCCTCATTCCCATAGCGGAGGGAGAATCAATACTTGATTCCTATAATTATATCATGAGATATTAATCTTTACCTAATTCATTAGAGGGATATATAATTCTGATCTCATACTTTATATAATAAAAATCATATATATTTAATCCAAGTGAATATAAAAACATTCATATATAACATATCACTTAATTTACCTCTGTAAAAGAGACGGATTTTATGAAGACATTGAAATAACATTTCATAATCCATCCAAATAAAAAATGGTGTATTGTATCATAAGAACATATCCCAAGTTTCAAATAAGGAATGTAAAAGGATGTTTACATAGATAAATAACACCTTTTTATATTATTGTATAATTTACTTTGAAAAACCAGAATAAATATCCCTTTTTATAAAATTATTGAAAATAATTAAAAAAAATTATTTAAAATGAAATAATTTGATCATGGTAAAACATTTCAAAATTAAAAATTTAAAAAAATTGGTGTCGTAAAAAAATTATAAAAAATATGTTTTCAAAAACATTATTTGGTAACATATAAAAATTACTACATAATTATTTCTTAAAAACAAAAGCCTTTAAAATAAACTTAAAAATCATAAATTTATTTTAAAAATAAAACACCTTATTTTGAACATTAAAAAAATATTACATTTTACTTTGAAAAACATTAAGAATTAAATATAATTTTTAAAACCACTTAAAACATGAACAGTTAAAAAAATTAAGAATAATTGTCATAAAATAATGTGTTCACGTGAAAAACATTAAAAAGATGTTCTTTTCTCACATTGATAAAAACAACCCATGTGTAAGATGTTAAAATATTTATTTCAATGTGTTATAAAAATTTTAGAATAATATAAAATTACATTATTAAATTATTAAATCATAGAAAAGTACATACATAAAATGAATATGGGAATATAGGAGGAAGATTCTCAACAGAAAATGTGTGGTGGAGACGATTCCACTCACAAACATCAAATCTAGTAAATTATTTTCCTAGGGAAATGAAATTTATATAGGACATGTAAAAACAAAATAATAATAATAGGAGAAGGAAATGGATGGGGTCTTGGAGATTATTTTCACCCAATTTTTCCAATATGGAAGTTCATTTATAACAATCTTGATTTGAAAATTAGATTGGAAATAAACCCTTTACAATATTATTACCCTTCAAATCGAAAAACTATGAAAGGTAGAACATAAAATGGATTCTTTAATACCTTGAATAGAATTATAATTATAATAAAAATATATCCATAGGTATTATATACTCCACAAAATAAAATTAGTGGTGAATATGAATCATATCTCAAGGAAGCAAAATTGAGATGAGGAAACTCTTACGGCTTTCATAACATTTGATCGAAAACCACATTGAAATAGAAAACATGAAACGAAAATATAAATACCATGAATAAAGATAGAATTGTGATATAATATTTAAAAATTTATAATATAAAATGTAAAAAAAAATAGGTTCAAAATAAAAAACATGTCTTAAAGAATGAAATTTGAGATGAAACCCTTACAACATTAGTATCTCTTAGATCAAAAACCCATGAGAGATAGAATATGGAATGGATTTTAAAATACATTTAATTTAATAAAATTATTATAAAAACATCTGTATTTAATTATTTACACCAAAAAATATAAATAAATTAATAAATATGTCATATTTCTCAATAAAATAAAACTCATGAGAAAACCCTTAACTTAATTATTGGCTTCCATAAAAGTGCTTTAACCTCTTTTATAACAAACATAACTATCTTAATAACTCATTTCAGAACATTATTAAGAGATATAACCATTTTTGATATTTTTTATCATTAATAATTATAAAAACATTTATAAATATGAGGAAACTTTTATTTTTTGTCATAAATAATAGTAAAAACCAAAAAAAAACATCGCGACTAAGTTTAAAATAGGTTTGCCTGGGGTTGGGGTTAAACAATGAGATAAGGGTAAATTTGAAAATTCAACTTGTATAAATCCTACTATATGGAAATATTTAGACCTCATACTATGCCACCTTAAAATATATGTAATTTTGAAGCATTTTTCTTGATAATGACTTTATTATATTTTAATCTATTAATAAAGTCCACTTGTGTCCTCACCCTCGCTTATAAAAGGACACCCCTCCTTTCTCTAATTTACACTAATTTTATTTTTATATCTTGACCAAACCCTAACCAAATATATTATAAAATTATCTATCCATGAATTTTAGGTTATTGTCTTCTTATAAGACCATTCCAAGGGTCCTTAATAAAGGATCTAAAGGATGTCTACCAAAGGAGATGTAATCATCTTGTCTGACCTCATTCAATTTATTTCCTCTTTTACCTCCTTTAAATATGTGTTATTAATAATAAAATAAAAAATTCAGTATTCTTAATATACTAAAATGTTATTATTATTATTTAACCACCAATATCTACTCTTTATCCCCTCAAATGGGAAGTGAAAGTGTCACTCATGTGTATATGTGGATTACCTCCTCCACGTAGCAATACAATTCATTTTCCATCACCATATTTTCATTAATTATTATTATGATGGATTTAATTTTTATATATTATATCTATGAAATAATTATTATTTTTAATTATAATATTATATATTCCTCCTTAGCATATAATCGATTGAAAAATGACAACATTGTTTATGTGTACATGTGGACTACCACCTCCAGGAAGCAATGTGATTCGTTTTTTGTTGCCACTTTACATAGATGGTAATAAGAATAGATTTAAAAACTATACAAGATATATATGACATAACAATGATTATATAAAGTTAAATTATTATTTACCTTTCTTTCATTCCATCTTTTAAAAATTGAAAGTAGTGTTCATGCATACGCACGGTCTACCGTCTCCATGAATGGTGTATTTTATTTTTCTATATCTATATTTTATGGATGACTCTAAATATAATTATAATTAATATATATATATATATATATATATATCATATTTATATCATGATTGAAATTATATATATGATTTAACCGTGATCAAATTACAAGCACTAGAAATACTGTACCAAAATTCTAATGAAAAATGCAACTGCTAACACCTGGAAATTGTGATTTTAATAAAGAATTATTAATAAATTGGAGTTTAAATGTTATAGGGGATAATATATGATATTATAATTATTTAAATTATTATAATAAATTTAAAATTTTTATATATGATATTAAATCACTTTATAATAAATTCAATTGGTGGTAAGGTATTTATGTTACAATCTCATTGTTTATCGAGATTGTTTATGATTAAGTCTCCATTGATGAAATTACATGATCTACCTTTATATAAAATGATTAATTTATTATTATGTAGTTATTTCTTGAGATTACATGTCTTCTTTCATTTTCCACTATTTTATAACTCAAGATAATGAAATAATGTTTTTAAATAAAATCGACTTTATTTCTCTCTTCAGTCAAAAATCATTTTTCATCAATGTCTATATTTTCTAAAAAAATTATCAAGAATATTTTCACTACTCTACAATGATTTTTTAAATAAATTTTCACCCATGTGTGGATTTTTTTAAAATGGATTAAAATATAATCTTTTTTCATTTTCTGAATATGTTTCTTTTGACTCTATACCAAAAATGTAAAAGGAATCTTTATTTTTAAATATTTAGCATGAACATAATTTTATACTATTATGACCTATAAATTATTTGAATATTCCTTTATATTTTTCCAAGTTTTATCTTAAATAATAAATTCCCTTAATATTTTGGAAATTTTTATATTTTAAATAAATTATTTCAAATTAAAAATGGTATTTTCTTCAAAAAAATGTTCCAGTGATATTTTAAAGGAATTTTCAAAAATGATTACATACTTTGATGTTACCTATGATTTTTTTGGGGATATAATCCATGAGTATAATCCTTTTTCTTTCTCTTGATAGTTTATTATTATAATAATGAAATGATTAAATGTTTATGAAATCCTTTTTTTCCATGGGTTATGCGGTGACGAAATGATGACATGTTTATGAAAGTTATTTTTTTCTATGAGTTATACTATAATGAATATGTTATAATATTGTGAAAAATATATGTATGATTTTCATTAGGTAACAGGAGGTCCCAAAATTATGTATCCCTCTAATGCATTGGGAAAATATGGATATCTTATTAGATAATAAGGATTGTAGGGGGGAGTTAACTCGGTTCGGTAAGGGAATATGTCCACTATGATAGTATTGTGAGTAAACTTAGAATAAAGATATGATGGAATGGGGGGTGAACCCAACACACTATGACAGACTTGGCGGTGATCCTTCCTTGAGAAAATTATTTTTCATGCTTATGGGTATTCTATAAACTTATTATCATGTTTTTTTTCATGGAACATATTCTTTGATTCCTTTATGTTTCATGTATTATTAAATACCAATATTTATTCCATGACTCAAGATTATGATCTATGATATACATGGTATGGTTTTCAAATTTTATTCTCATGTTCCCATAACCTTATTCATATGTTATGCTAAATTAATCATTAATATCTTTCTTGTTTACCATTACTGATCATAAAATCTCACACTTTATTATGTTTTCTTTACTCAAGATATGAATAAAGGTTTTAAGTATGATATGTTTAAGAAGGGTACTATTTATGAATAACTTGGTTGGAGATAATTTATATCTCTTGTAAAAATGTTTTTCATGTATCCATGTTTCCAAATATACTAAACCTATATGATTTTGGCATGGATTGTAATGTTATGTATTGAATATTCATCTAATATGATGTGATATTTTTATATAAAAAGTATGTGCCACTACAGTTGGAATCAGATAAAGGTATAATTACCTCTCGAAACTAGGATGATAATAATTCAGTAAAAACCCATAGGATAATTCTATTTATAAGATAACATCCTAAGTAATGATAAATAAAGGAGTGTGGTTTTCCTATAAAGGATATCTTTATGGATACTTCAAGTGGACATGATTTTAGTACAGATGCATCTTGGGTTAATAACCCCAAAAAGGAGTTGTTTGAGTATATATTGGCCACTATTGTGGGGCATGGTGAGTGTTCCCTTATAATGCACCTATTTTGAAAATCCTTTGGTATATGCTTTGGATAATTAACATTTTCTTTACAAACCATTATAAAGTATTTGAATATATTATGACCATGAATTACCTAGGTTAAACCTAAGTTTCAAAGATTGAAAAAAAATGTTTCATGATTTAGATATCCTATGAATTATTTTTCATGATTAATAACTCTAATTAAGGATTCTTGATGTACATTATAAACATTTGGTTTTATAAAGGTATTGAAGATAGAGTCATAAAGTTGAAGTGGTAATAAGAAAGATCAAATATCGACGTATCTTGTTTTATCTTAGTTATATGAATTAATTTATATTAGGAAAGGTATTAAGGAATTATAATTCATATCCTCAACTATTAGATGTTTAATTGGTATCAAAAAATCCTAATGGTATGATGATCTCATCTCAATTCTATAATTCTTCTCCAATCTAAGTTCATGGGAATACACTTTAACTCTTTTTATTCACCTTATGGTTGAATTTGATGTTATCTTAGGAATGGACTGGATTTATCTACATAAAGACCACATTAATTTCTATGTAAGAGAATTCAATCTTTATATTTTTAATGACATATAATCGCCTTTTAGTATAATGATAAATATGAAATTTTGATGGAAATCACATCCATTATATGGGTATTGATTCCTATTCAAAAGGGGTATTTATCACAAATGGTTGGTGAGAAAGGTGTGATATATATATATATATATACTAATAATAAAATTTTGAAGTATATATTAACTCATAAATAACTAAATATTAACCATATAAAATGGATAAAGTTGATTAAATATTAGGACTACTTAATACATTACCACCCTAGGAAAGAGAAAACGATGTATAATGCATTCAGTCTAAAGGATAATTATAGATTATCTATTATAAGGATCAAAAAATATCTAGCATTTATATATTTAAAAAGGATATATTTTTCAATCTTGATGGAATGGGGGAAATATTATCTTTCTCAAATAAGTTTTCAGTCATCTATCCTAGTAAAGATTAAAGAGGAACAAAAGGAAGATGTATAACAAAAAAAGAAAGTGAGAAATGTTCTTAAGTTCAACCTTGAATTTGATGTAATGATAAGGTTTAATAACTATATGTTTTGAAACATAAAAATAAACTTGAAGAAGGACCTATTGAATAAACCTCATAGTTTATCTTTCTTAATTCATACTGTAAGTATGAATATTTATAGAGATCTGAAAATTATTTTTCATGGGACAACATGAAGAGAGATATTGAAAAATATGTATCTAAATGGTGGATATTTTATCAAGTTAAGGATGAGATATATAATTATAATGGGAGTTACAACCATTATCCATACCAAAATGAAAATGAGAAAACATAATTGTGGATTTCTTCATTAGAATCCCCAAAACATCTAAAGGCCATAATGCTATTTGGGATGTAGTTTATTACCTTATGAAGTCAGAACAATTAATTTCTATATAAGAATATGTCTATCTTGATCATATTTGTAAAACCCCAAGCTTCTACGGTACGCTTCTCTTTGAATAATGCAATAGCGTGTGTTGTACGGAACATCGAGTTTTAACACACCACAACCAATCAAACTAGCCGTTATGAGTAGTAATACCTAATTTTTGAAATTTTATAAATTTTATTTTTCAAAATGGACTTCATTTTTGGATTCGGAATATCGAAATTAGCCTAGGGTGAAGTTTTGGTATTTTTCTGAAAAACATCATTTTTTGATGAATAGTGAAACTACTAAGTGGTAGTTAAAAAACTGAATTTTTCATAAAACTTAATTTTACTGCTTCTGTGATTGGAATTTTGAAAATCCGAGAGACACGGTTAATATCAAGGAGTAAAATTTGGTTCATTTAGATGAAAAGAATTTTTGGTGAATAATAACTTTTTACTTTTATTTACCACGGTTTAAAGTAAATAGGGTAATTAAGGGTAAAAATGATATTATTATTACCCTAACACATGTACTAATTCTATTGGACAAGTTTATCTCGACCAAAAACAACCTTAGGAATAAAATATTATCATTTAGGTCCACTTTTATTAGATTAGTACATTTATTATTATCTAATTCAAAGAAGAGTTAAAAGAGTTAAAATCAAAGTTTATTTACTAAAAATATTTAATATAGAGTTATACATAAGATAAATTAGATTTTAAATATTCATTAGAAATATAAAAAGATTTAATACATAATTATAATTTATTTATAATTTTTAGACATGAAATAACTTAATTTATTTATGACACAATGATGATTCAGTAATTACCATAATAGTGAAAAATTAAAATAATTGATATTATAAATACACAAATAAATATAATTTGAGACCTTTTATGAATTAAACTAATTTTCTAGGTTAAAATAACATGTTATTATTTACTTAATTAAATTTTTTCAAAGTAATAATTCTGTTATGATTTTCAAAAAAATCAATTATTGAATAGTGTCAAAATTGACATAAAAGAGTTTTTAAAACAAATATTATATTATTAATTGATATTAAATTCCTAAAAATCTAAGGTTCTGCCAAGAGACTTATATCATGATATTTGTATCATTAATGGACCACTCGGGGTCACTTGGATGTATATAGTAAGTTTATTAAATATATAATATAAAAATACAAAGTGACATGGTAAGTGTCAAACTAATTAACTAAGAGTTAAAACTAAAAGATAAGGTTAATATAATGACCCAAACATGTATAAATTCTATTGGTTGAGTGGTTTTAGACCCATACCCACCTTAAACTTTAAATAATACACTTTTTATCCATTAGAAATCGAATATGAATTTATTATAAAATAATATTTCTAACTTTTCCAAAGGTGCCCCTCACCCCTCTTATAAAAGGGCACTCCCCCTTCTCATTAATTCACACCTTCAAAGCCTTTTGGTTTGGCCAACACCTGCCAAAATACTCTCTCAACTTCTATCACTACAACCTAGAGGCCTTATTTTGATCATAAAACCAACCTAAGGAGCCCTTTTGATCAAATCAAAAGGAAGAACCCGAAGAAGAGGTAATGTTTTCACCACCCTTTTTCAAATTAATTTCTTCTTAAACTTCTTCTTTATTTGTTATTCCCATTATAAAATAATTAATCCAGTATCTCCTATATACTGTAATATTATTATAAATATGGTACAACCATATTCAGTATTCTATCCATCCTTTGAATGACATGTCACCATATGTGCGTACGTACGGCTTACCGTCTCCACGTCGTGGTGTAATTGTTATTCAATATATTATTATTTGGATGGGTATAATAATGATTTTTAATTCATGTAAATAATAAATATAACATGATAATTATTCTTCATATATGATATACCATCCAATTATATATTATTTTAATATCAAAATAATGATATTGTCGCTCGTGCGTACGTACAGACTACCGTCTCCACGAACGCGATGAGATTCATTATCCATCGTATCCATTCAAGTATAATTATCATTTGATGACTAATAATATTATTTAAGGACTTGATATCATTATAGATATTAATAAGATACAACCTATCCATGACAAAAATGGCTTACGTAAAAAAACATATAACATAAAATGAGTAAGTTAACACCCGAAACAACGATAATACTATGATATTATTAACAAATCAATGTTAAAAGATCATATATGATATCATATTAATTTATATGATTATTGTATAATTTAATAACAATTATTTCACCATTATAAATGAGGTTAACCTACCCCCAACTAAGTAAAAGTACAAGGTAAGGGTTTATTTCGCAATCTCTTCATTATCCAAGGTTGTTTATACGTAATAATCTACTGGGATTTCTTTATCATCCACATCCATGTTTCTTAAAAATGTATTTCAATACATTTTTTATTATTTACTAGAATATGGGTTAAATTCATTTATACCCTTGTTGACTTTTATAAGTGGTTTATAAAAGAATCTTTCCGTCATTTTCGAAACAAGGTCCTTTTTAACCTTTTCGACAGAATTAAGGTAAGAAGGTTTTTTTAACTTATACGGTGGGTGCGGCTATTTTCCACCGTTATAAAATCTTCGAAGCTTATCTTACAAGCTTATAAGAATATTTTCAAAGAAAATGTTTTATTTTATAAATATATGACTCTTAAAGGATTTCAAAATAGAAAGAGATATTTCTCTAAAAAGAGTTTTGATTTCATCTACGTCAACATCCTTTGATGGATTCTACGCTTATTTGAAGTTGATTTATTATGATACAAAACTTCTATATTGTATTGAAGGCTTTGTGATATTTTTGACTGTGGATGTGTTATTTTTATACCATTCGTGGTTTATGGATGAAGTATTTACATTTCGTATGCTAGTTTTAATATGAATGTTTATGTTATGTTTAAATGTTTTTATATGGGAATGCATTGGACTTAATATGTGATGGGTGGAGCCCGCTATATCTCCTCGATGCATCGGTAGGTCTCATAAGACAAACTATTGTCTTGGCACAAGGCTTTGGAAAAATATTATTTGTATTCTTGGCATGAGGCCTTGGCTATGTGGTTATGATAGTCTGGCATTATGCATTCCATCATTATGAAAGTGGTTACTGATATTGCATGTGATTACTCGATTAGTATAATATCCATGTGAATAAGTAAATGGAATTATTTCATTTTATTTTTTTTCATACTATGTTGAAGTTCAAGTTTAAAAGGATTTTGTTTTAGTTATACATTACCTTAAATGTTTATTCTTATTTATAAAAGTTTCTTCTATATTGTTATCCTTACTGGGCATTTGAGCTCACCCCTTTTCTATGTTTTATTTTTCCCAGGATGTGAAGAAGTAAATTATGAATGACCTGTAGGGATAGTATGATGGGATAAGAGTGTGGAATATTGAGATTATGTTGTTGTAGTTTTCATTTTTATGATGTAATGTAAAACTTTATGAATATATCTAGTGTTTCTAAGGCTACTAAACTAATCGGTCTTTCGAGACTTGATCTTTCTTGTGATCATGTCAATGTTATTTAATAATGAACCGACTCTGGGTAACTGGGGTCGGGGCATTACTGTTGGTATCAGAGTAAGTTTAGTACAAACCTTGGAAGCTATATTTAGATAAACTATGATTAGAGCACATAGACCTAAGATGGACTTTGAGGATTAGTATAGAATAACTTCCTAGAATTTTGGTATTGTAGAGATTTTGTGAGTTTTTTGAGAAATAAATCCCTGTCTGGATACGAGCAGGTAGAGGCGGCTCTGGAACAGATGTACCTAGGGTTAAAACCCGAAAACACTGCTTTGAGCTAGACTCGAACGGGAACTGGTGCACGACAACGGGCCTTGCTGCACTCTTGGTTACGACACTCCTAGGGGATATGATTAGGATAACTCTCATTTTCTTTACAAATCAATATGAATGGTTTATGAGTATATACTTCCTCAAGGAAAACATTTTTATGATTATGGATTATATCCATAAATAGTTCAATTTATGTTAAGTGTTTTATAAGTATGGAATTATGTATTTTGATTCATAAACTGATCTAGTTTATGCCATTATTTAGAAATGGCGCCTAGTGGAAGAAATGGAAACTGTATCAATGCACGCACTCCATGTAGGGATTTACCTCCTTCTCAAGATAATTATAGTGGAGTTGGTGATGCAACTGGTGTCGATCAGCTAATCACCATACTAGGACAACTCACTCAGGTTATGAATAATAACCTTACCCGTATGGAGCACCCTGATCTGCAGCGTGGAGGACCAATGTTAGATCACTTCATAAGGAAACAACCACAAACGTTCAATGGGAGTACAAATCCCTTAGTAGCTGAGCAATGGATAAATTCCCTAGAGAAAATATTTCAGGCTTTGGGGAGTAGTGAAAGGTAAAAGGTTATCATGGCAGTTTACCGCCTCACTGGAGATGTTGGTCAATGGTGGTCATTGATTCAGAACACGAAGGAAGATAATGAAGTATCAAATATGGAATGGAGGGAGTTCAAAGATCTATTTTTAGAAAAATACTTTCCTCGCGACCATCGAGCAGATATGGAAAGGCAATTTCTGAGTCTGAGACAAATGGAGGATGAGAATGTCACAAAGTATGAGGCTAACTTTACAAGGTTAGCAAGGTATGTTGGAGATTATATATGTAACCCAATAAGTAAGATTTATTGTTTCTTTGATGGGTTAAAACCATTTCTCCGTCGAGCATTAGTCTCACAATCCTTCTCGTCGTATGAAGACATTGTATCGTGTGCTATCAAGACAGAGAAAGAATTCTCTAAGTCTTATGATTTTAAAGCAAAGAAAGAGGAGAAGAGATCTGCTGATCAATATGGGAATGGAAATAAGGGGAAGAAGGGAAAGGTTTAATATCCATCCTGTGTTTAATATGGGAAGAAACACCCTAGTACTTTCTTGAAGGGAATGGGTGTTTGTTACAAGTGTGGTGAAAAAGGCCACCAAGCTCGTGATTGCAAGGGGAAGAAGGAAGCTACCGATGTTCAATGCTACAATTGCAGGGAGATGGGACATTATGAAAATGAATGTCCTAAGGGTCAAGGGAACTTACCTCAGAAAAGGCCAAGGGATCAAGCCTAATCTTATGCCATCACTACTGTTGAGGTAGAAGCTCTGAAAGACATGGTGGCAGGTAATTTAATGGTTTCCTCAAGTTTAGAAAATGCATTATTTGATTCTGGATCATCACATTGTTTCATATCTTCCCAGTTTGCTAAGAAAATTAGATATTTCCAATTTTGTTTAACATGGGAGTTGTCAGTTAAAACTCCTAAGGGAAGTATCATTGCAACAAAGTTTTGTGAATCAGTACCCATTAGAGCACATAAATGTTCTTTATCCACTGATCTCATCGTCATACCTATGATTGAGTTTGATATAATCCTTGGTATGTATTGGATTTTGGACCATGATGTGAAGATTTATTGTAAGAAGAAGGAGGTTACGATTTTTTATGATGATAATAAGGAACACCTTATCTTTAGAGAAAAATCGTCACCCCCTAATTCTTATCTATATCCACCCCCAGTAGCTCAACTAAATTCAATTATTGGGGAGGAAGAGAATGAAATGACTGTGGGTGAGGAAAGGAATGTTCAAATAGAGGATGTACCTGTTGTGAAATAATATATAGATGTGTTTCCGAAAGATTTACCTGGACATCCTCCAGAATGAGAAGTTGAGTTTTCCATTGATTTAATTCCTAGATCAAGGCCTATATCGAAGACCCCTTATAGAATGGCCACTGTAGAATTAGTTGAACTAAAGAAACAACTAGAGGAATTGAGTAATAAGGGATTTATTCTCCCTAGTGTTTCTCCATGGGGATCCCCTGTTCTTTTTGTTAAAAAGAAAGATGGATCTATGAGGTTATGTATCGACTACAGGGAGATCAATGCTATTACAATAAAGAACAAGTATCCCCTACCTCATATTGATGATTTATTTGACCAACTGAATGGAACTCAATACTTTTCAAAGATTGACCTTCGATATGGATACCATCAGTTGTGTGTGAAGAAGGAAGACATTCTGAAAATAGCATTTCGAACCAGGTATGGGCATTACGAGTTTACAGTAATGCCTTTTGGATTGACTAATGCACCCTCTGTATTCATGGATCTAATGAATAGAGTTTTCAAGGAATATCTTGATGAATTTGGGGTGGTATTTATTAATGATATCTTGGTATACTCAAAAATCTATGAAGATCATGAAAATCACTTGTGCATTATCCTGAAGACTCTGAGAAGACATGAATTATATGGGAAGTTTAGCAAGTGTGAATTCTAGCTTCATGAGATTTCTTTTCTTGTCCATATTGTCTCTAAAGATGGAATCTATGTTGATCCTTCTAAGACCAAGGCAATCAAAGAATGGCTTGCACCGACGAGTATAACTGAGGTACGTAGTTTTATTGGTTTAGCAGGTTATTATCGACGTTTCGTCCAGAATTTTTCCCGGTTGGCTAACCCATTAACAAAGCTCACACGTAAAGGGGTTAAATTTGTTTGGACAAAAGAGTGTGAAGAATGTTTCGAAGAACTGAAGAGAAGATTAGTCAATGCTCCTATATTGACTCTACCATCAGGGAATGATGGGTTCGTTATTTATAGTGATGCATCAAAGAAAGGACTTGGTTGTGTCCTTATGCAGAATGATAGAGTTATTGCCTATGCATCACGATAGTTGAAAATTCATGAACAAAACTATCCTACTCATGATCTTGAGTTAGCAGTTGTGATCTTTGCTTTGAAGATATGGAGGCACTACCTCTATGGTGAAAAATGTGAGATTTATACTGATCACAAGAGTTTGAAGTATATTTTCTCACAAAAAGAACTCAACATGAGGCAAAGGAGATGGCTTGAATTACTCAAGGATTATGATTGCACGATACACTACCACCCGGGGAAAGCAAACAAGGTGGCAGATGCTTTGAGCAGAAAAGACCATGGTGTTTTGAACATGATGAGAATTGAAAGGGATCCAATTTTCATGAATCTAGTGAAGATGGACATGGGAATAACCAGGGAAGGTGAAACATCAATGCTTTTTCAAATGGTTTCCAAACCATCTTTACTAGAAAGGATTAAGAGTTCTCAGACCGATGATGAAGAATTTCAGAAGAAGATTAAAGCTGTGAATGATTGGAGATTGAGAGACTTTGTGTATGAAGATGGAATTTTGAAATTCGGGAAGAGACTTTGTGTTCCCGATTTACCTGATCTGAAAAGGGAATTGTTGGATGATGCTCATAGTTCCAATTTCTCTATACACTCTGGGAGCACCAAAATGTATAGAGACTTTAAGGAACATTTTTGGTGGGAAAACATGAAGAGGGAGATTGCTGATTTTGTGTCACGATGTATGGTTTTCCAACAAGTGAAATCTGGAAGGAAATAGCCTGGAGGAGTCATGAAACCTCTTCCCATACCGGAGTGGAAATGGGACAATATCACGATGGAATTTGTCATTGGACTACCAAAGACTCCTAGAAGGAATGATGCAATATGGGTTATTGTTGATCGTCTTACCAAGTCAGCACATTTTCTTGCAATAAGAGAAGATCTACCACTGGAACTTCTAGCAAGACTATATATTAATGAAGTTGTGATACTTCATGGAGTACCCCTATCGATTGTTTCGGATCGTGATCCCCGTTTTACTTCGAGATTCTGGAAAAGTCTTCAGAAATCCTTGGATACTGAACTTCATTTGAGCACTGCCTACCACCCTCAAACAGATGGACAATCAGAACGAACTATTCAAACCTTAGAAGACATGTTGAGATCATGCTCACTTGACTTTCAGGGTATATGGGATCAATATTTACCTCTGGTAGAATTTTCCTATAATAATAGCTTCCATTCGAGTATTCAGATGGCACCATATGAAGCGTTATACAGAAACAGATTTCGCACACCAACCTGTTGGGATGACATTGGTGAAAAAAAACTTGTAGGTCCAGAACTGGTGGAGGAAACGATGGAAAAGGTGAAGGTAATCCAAAACCATATCAAAGCAGCTCAAACTAGGCAGAAGAGCTATGCTGATAATCGAAGGAAGGATTTGGAATTTCAAGTCGGTGATCATGTTTTCCTGAAGGTATCTCCATGGAAGGGAGTCATAAGTTTTGGTAAGAAAGGTAAATTGAGTGCCAGGTGCATCGGACCTTTCGAAATTCTAGAACGAATTGGGGTTGTAGCTTACCGATTGGCAATGCCGCCAAGTCTCTCCAAAGTTCACGATGTGTTCCACGTATCTCTGTTGAGGAAATACATGCCTGACCCAACGCATGTACTCACCTATGAGGAATTAGAACTGGAACCCGATATCTCTTATTGCGAAGAGCCCGTCAAGATTCTTGATATGAGAGAACAAGTACTGAGAAACCGGACGACTCGTCTGGTAAAAGTCTTGTGGAGAAACCATAAGATGGAAGAGGCAACGTGGGAACCCGAGGAACTTATGATGAAGAACCACCCGAGTCTTTTCATGCGGTAGTATTATATAAATTTCAAGGAAGAAATTATTTGAAGGAGGGGAGAATGTAACACCCCAAGCTTCTACGGTTCGCTTCTCTTTGAATAATTCAATAGCGTGTGTTGTACAGAACATCGAGTTCTAACACACCACAACCAATCAAACTAGCCGTTATGAATAGTAATACCTACTTTTTGAAATTTTATAAATTTTATTTTTTTAAAATGGACTTCATTTTTGGATTCGGAATATCGAAATTAGCCTAGGGTGAATTTTTGGTATTTTTCTGAAAAACTTCATTTTTTGATGAATAGTGAAACTACTAAGTGGTAGTTAAAAAACTGTATTTTTCATAAAACTTAATTTTACCGCTTCTATGATTGGAATTTCGAAAATCCGAGAGACACGGTTAATATCAAGGAGTAAAATGTGGTTCATTGAGATGAAAATATTTTTTGGTGAATAGTAACTTTTTTACTTTTATTTACCATGGTTAAAAGTAAATAGGGTAATTAAGGGTAAAAATGATATTAATATTACCCTAACACATGTCCTAATTCTATTGGACAAGTGTATCTCCACCAAAAACAACCTTAGGAATAAAATATTATCATTTAGTTCCACTTGGATTTGATTAGGACATTTATTATTATTTAATTCAAAGAAGTGTTAAAAGAGTTAAAATCAATGTTTATTTACTAAAACATTTTTAATATAGGGTTATAAATAAGATAAATTCGATTGTAAATATTAATTAGAAATATAAAAAGATTTCATACATAATGATATTTTATTTATAATTTTTAGACATTAAATAATTTAATTTATTTATGACACAATGATGATTCAGTAATTACCATAATAGTAAACAATTAAAATAATAGATATTATAAGTACCCAAATAAATATAATTTGAGACTTTTTATGAATTACACTAATTTTATAGGTTAATATGACATGTTAGGATTGACTTAATTAACTTTGTTCGAAGTAATCATTCTGTTATGATTTTCACAAAAATCATTTATTGAATAGTGTCAAAATAGACATAAAAGAGTATTTAAAACAAATATTATATTATTAATTGATATTAAATTCCTAAAAATCTAAGGTTCGGCCAAGAGGCTTATATCATAATAGGTGTATCATTAATGGACCACTTGGGGGTCGTTTGGATGTATATAGTAAGTTTATTAACTATATAATATAAAAATACAAAGTGACATGGTAAGTGTCAAACTAATTAACTAAGAGTAAAAACTAAAACATAATGTTAATATAATGACCCAAACCTGTCTAAATTCTATTTTTTGAGTGGTTTTCGACCCATCCCCACTTTAACCTTTAAATAATACACTTTGGAGCCATTAGAAACCGAATATTAATTTATTATAAAATAATATTTCTAGCTTTTCCAAAGGTGCCCCTCACCCCTCTTATAAAAGGGCACTCCCCCTTCTCATTAATTCACACCTTCAAAGCCTTTTGGTTCGGCCAAACCCTTCCCAAATACTCTCTAAACTTCTCTCACTAAAACCTAGAGGCCTTAGTTTGATCAGAAAGCCAACCTAAGGAGCCCTTTTGATCAAATCAAAAGGAAGAACCCGAAGAAGAGGTAATGTTTTCACCACCCTTTTTCAAATTCATTTCTTCTTCAACTTCTTCTTTCTTTGTTATTCCCATTATAAAATAATGAATCCAGTATCTCCTATATACTTTAATATTATTATAAATATGGTACAACCATATTCAGTATTCTATCCATCCTTTGAATGACATGTCACCATACGTGCGTACGTACGGCTTACCGTCTCCACGTCGTGGTGTAATTGTTATTCAATATATTATTATTTGGATGGGTATAATAATGATTTTTAATTCATTTAAATAATAAATATAACATGATAATGATTCTTTATATATGATATACCATCCAATCATATATTATTTTAATATCAAAACAATGATATTGTCGCTCGTGCGTATGTACGGACTACCGTCTCCACGAACGCGATGAGATTCATTCTCCATCGTATCCATTCAAGTATAATTATCATTTTATGATTAATAATAGTATTTAAGGACTTTCTATCATTCTAGATATGAATAATATACAACCTATCCATGAAAAATATGGCTTTCGTAACAAAACATATAAAAGAAAATGAGTAAGTTAACACCCGAAACAACGATAATACTAAGATATTATTAACAAATCAATGTTAAAAGATCATATATGATATCATATTTATGTATATGATTATTTTATAATTTAATAACAATTATTTCATCATTATACAGGAGTTTAACCTACCCCCAACCAAGGAAAAGTACAAGGTAAGGGTTTATCTCGCAATCTCTTCATTATCTGTGGTTGTTTGTACGTAATAATCTACCAGGATTTCTTTATCATCCACATCCATGATTCTTAAAAATGTATTTCAATACATTTTTTACTATTTACTAGAATATGGGTTAAATTAATTTATACCCTTGTTGACTTTTATAAGTGGTTTATAAAGGAATCTTTCTGTCGTTTTCTAAACAAGGTCCTTTTTAACCTTTTCGACAGAATTAAGGTAAGCATTTTTTTTAACTTATACGGCGGGTGCAGCTATTTTCCGCCGTTATAAAATCGTCGAAGCTTCCCTTACAAGCTTATAATAATATTTTCAAATAAAATATTTTATTTTATAAATATATGACTCTTAAATGATTTCAAAATAGAAAGATATATTTCTCTAAAAAGAGTTTTGATTTCATCTATGTCAACATCCTTTGATGGATTTTACACTTATTTGAAGTTGATTTATTATGATAAAAAACTTCTATATTTTATTGAAGGTTTTGAGATATGTTTGACTGTGGATGTATTATTTTTATACCATTAATGGTTTATTGGTGAAGTATTTACATTTCGTATGCTAGTTTTAATACGAATTTTTATGTTATGTTTAAACCTTTTCATATGGGAATGCATTGGATTTAATATATGACGGGTGGAGCCCGGTATAGCTCCTCGATGCATCGGTAGGTCTCATGAGACAAACTAGTGTCTTGGCACAAGGCCTTGGAAAAATCTTATTTGTAGTCTTGGCACGAGGCCTTGGCTATGTGGTTATGATAGTCTGGCATTATGCATTCCATCATTATGAAAGTGGTTACTGATATTGCATGTGATTATTCGATTAGTAGAATATCCATGTGAATAAGTAAATGGAATTATTTCATTTTATTTTTTCCATACTATGTTGAAGTTCAAGTTTAAAAGGATTTTTTTCTATTTATACATTGCCTTAAATGTTTATTCTTATTTATGAAAGTTTCCTCTATATTGTTATCCTTACTGGGCATTTGATCTCACCCCTTTTCTATGTTTTATTTTTCCCAGGATGTGAAGAAGTAAATTATGAATGACCTGCAGGGATAGTATGAGGGGATAAGAGTGTGGAATATGGAGGTTTTGTTGTTGTAGTTTTCATTTTTATGATGTAATTTAAAACTTTATGAATATATCTAGTGTTTCCAAGGCTACTAAACTAATCGGTCTTTCGAGACTTGATCTTTCTTGTGATCATGCCAATGTTATGTAATATGGCACCGACTCTGTGTAACTGGGGTCGGGGCATTAAAATATTTCCAAGATATATATTAATGAAGTGGTAAAGATTCATTGATTACCACATTCTATTGTATCTGATTGAGATTTGAGGTTTACCTTAAAATTATGGTGAAGTCTTCAGTAAATGTTTGATTCAAAGTTGTGTTTTAGTATAACTTGTCATCCTAAGATAAATGGTAAGTCTAATAGAACCATTAAAACCTTGGGGGATATGTTAAGTTCATTTTCTATGAATTTCAAATTTGTTTAGGATTAAAACCTTCCTCTAGTTGATTTTTTATATAATGATGTCTTTCACTTGATCATTCATATGGATCCTTATGAATCCCTATATGGAAACAAGTGTAGAACTCCAATGTTTTGGGATGAAGCTTGAGAAAGAAATATATTATGACCTGATCTAGCTAATAAAATGTTAGAGTAATTAAAATCCATTTAATAACTCATTAAGGTAGCTCTGAGTCGATAAAAAATTCATACTGACAATTTTTAGTGAAATTTGAAATTAAAAGTTGTTAAAAATGTAATTATGTGAATTTATCCAGGGAAGAAGTTTATAACATTCAAAAATAAATAAAATTTGAGACCTATGTATATTGATCCCTTAAATATTCTTTATCTATAGAATAAATTGTATTTTCTATGAGGCACTGATCCTTTAATTTCTAGTTTAAATCATTATTTTTGACCTAATATGAAATCCTAGTGAGGCAGTAGATGAAATGAGGGTGTATAGGGATTATTCGGAGCTTGGAACCCTAGTACATAGAATAAATAACTGATAAACATGATTAGAAGAAACTATTCAACTCATTCTTTATAGTTTCCCTAACTTTGTGAGGCATTTCAATGGGTAGCAATGGGATGCACATTTTTCCCTAACCATGCAACCGAGGGTGAATTCCTGTGTGGGGGCTCTACAATTTTTTGCAGAGGTGAAAATCATGGTTTCACAAATCATGCACATGAACCATGTAGTTCCTCTCCTTAAATAGTGTATGTTACATAATTGGTTCATGGTTTGTCCAACCATGTAGAAAACCCATGTGGCCCAGTTAAAAAAGGTGAATTTTCCATTTTTCCCTCAAGGCGTTATTTGATTAAACCTCCATTTTTTATTGATTACAGTGGATAGAGGAACCTCTTTTCTCCCTTTTGAGATCATCCTCCTCTATACCTATGTTCTTGGATAAAACTCCCATACAGACCCTCGTTCTTCTTTTGATCATCTTGTTGGGTGCATGTTGGTGAGTTCTTTACTCATCTTGTGCGTTTATTCGTTTTTCTTCCTCTCAAGAAAGTCATTTTGGTGAAAGATAGTATGCCTTGTTTTCAGGGTTTTCATATATTTTACCATTTTATTCCAATATAGAAAAATCAAAGGATAATACTAGATGAGTGATCCTCTATAGAAATAATGTAGGTGATCTAGTATTGTTCCCTCAATTCTTGATTCATTTTATTATGTGTTTTGATATTGTATGACAGATTCTCCATGTGGTGCCTTAAAATATATAAACCATGTTTAGTTAAATATCTATGATATAATTAGCCTAGTATCCCTTGATATATAATGGAATAGGATCCCTTCAATTATTTCCATCCCTTTAGGTGTGCCAACGAATTTCCAATGTTATTATAAATGTATAATTAACCAAAGCATCTTTTATATGGTTTTGGAAAATCTCCTAAGTGATATAATTATCATTAATGGAATGGAATTATAGTGGTATGACCACTTCACCTATTTAAAATTAAAAAATGGTTACACCCTTCTTAAATAATAATGTCAATGAACTATGAATTATTTATTGGCTCATATTAAGTACTTTGATAACTTATCACTGTTATGATAAGTGGGAATAGTGGCCCATATTATTTATGTTATATGGTCATGGAATCCCTTTTCCTACTATTATACAAGGGCATGAAGTCCCATTTACTATTGTCATATATCTTTAGGGCATCCCATACACTATTGTGATATATGGACATGACGACCCTACTAAAATGATACGAGCATGGAGACCCTATTGTTGTGATATGGGAATGAAAACCCTTACTATTATATAAGATCATGGATACCCTTACTGTTGTATATGGTCATGATTTCCCTTTCTAGTATATATGGGCATGACGACCTTCACTAATATTATATGGGCATGGAGACCCTATTTCTATGATATACAAGCATGAAGACCCTTACTGTACTGATACAGGCATGGAGACCCTATAATAATGATATGAGCACGCTGACCCTATTGATATGATATACAGGCATGATGACCCACACTATTATGAATTTGGCATAGAAACCTTACAATTGTGATACTGGTAATGGTGTCCCTTGATACTCGTGAAACTCATGTTATATCCCATGGATGCCTAAGTGGTGTTTCGGGTCCTGGCTAGTATCGGTAGTTATGTATATGGTTGTAGATGTCACTATGTATACATTACATAAATGTATATACATATGGTTACTTCTATAGAGATTATCTAACTTAGGCTAAAGCAGGTAGTGGGAGCCTAGTGTCTTTTAGGAACCAGAGCTAACCCTTTAGAGCTTTTATTACTACTTTCCATTATTACCTACACACTTCAATATTATATGAACTAACAAGATTTTATAGATAATTTTAGTGGTGGACTACTAAGTTTATTTCACACCCTATCTAGGCCCCTGATGGTACCTATGAATATTATGTGGATGCAAGTAGGGATAGGTAAAATCACCCAGTGGTTGATAATTGATTTAATTATAACAAGGGAGAGGGGAAGCACAGGACAGAGTTATGGCTTGTGATACTATTGGATAAAGACATTTTAGTCTTTTTTTGATACATTTACTATATTGTATTCTTACTACCATTCCTACCTCTTTAAATTTTATAGATATATGATATTACATCATTTTTTATATTATTTTGGATATTGCTGATGTTGATTATTTATAATATTTGGATGCTTTACCTTATTCTTCAAGTTGATAGTATGCTTCTGATATTTATCTTTTTTATTTCACTATTGTGAAAATCTAAAAATTAGGTTATAGTATCCTCACTGTACCACCTTGTACCCTCTATTCTAGTTTAAATACTCTATCATATTAGGAGGTGCGCTTTAGTCCATGTGGAACACCGGCTCAGGGCACCTTTCAGTGGAATCTGGGTCGGGACATCACAAGGTGGTTTCACAGTAGGTTTTTTCTTTTCGTTTTTCTTATCATTTAGGAGGGTAGGATATTATGAATTTGTTAGATTTTGGTAATGATCTATTCCTCGAATTATCTAACCCATGCATAGGGAAATGACAAATTACGTAGGATGGGATAAATTTTTTTGTATGTTTCTTGTTACAGTTGATTTGATTCTACCATTGGGTGATGCACATGTTGTAAGAATCTGTTGTTATGATTGAGGGTTATATTTTATCCTTGTACTGATTTAGAAAGTAAACATTTAATCATGAATTATTTTAGGCACCATATTGGATTTATATTTTAGTCATTATGCCATTCCCTATTTACATACTATGTGCATTGCCTGCAGCAGGTTTTGGTGATTTATATCTATATACATGAATTGTGATAACATTTCATATAGGGACTTGATAAGTGAGTGGTTTATATTTAATGGAATCCATACTTCAATTTATAATGTATATGGTCCCTTATAAATTAGAAGTGGTGATCAATATTGTTCAAACTTGTAAAGATAAAGTCTATATAAATGATAATCAAATTAAATGAAATAGAAATATAAAATGAAGTGGTCACCATTAAATAAGGATACCAATTGTCATTTAAATGGTGTTTTACTCTATAATTTTCCACTAACACTCTGTATATCAGGACCTTGGACTCCATACACTGAGCTTTACCCATAATTGACCTTTGTAGTGGGTAGTAGGTAGTGTCTCTTGTGTTCTATATAATTGTTCATATCTCCCAGACTTGGCCCTAAGGGAAGAAAGAGGGGTGTGGTACTTACATAGAAAGGTGTGTACCATGATATATCATATATGAGGCATGGTTTTCGAATTTGTATAGCTATTCCACCATGACATCCCCTAGTTGTTTTCTAGGAGGGTGGTGATGACCATGCTCCAGAGGTGGTGGTCTCTAAGCCACCACAGATACCTTTGGCAGTGCCACCTATGGAGCCTTCTATTATCCCTAATGTGGGTGCTGATTTCTAGTTTTAATGGAAGTTTCTGTGAGTTATGTATACTATATAGAGATCTCCACAACCAACTTCTTCTATGATAGAGTTGATGTAGGAGTTTCAATTGCAGCATCCACTTACTTTTTTAGGGGATAGTGGCCCCCAAGTTGTAAGGTTATGGCTTGAGAAATTCGTATCTATCTTCAAAAATATTGATACACCTCTTAAGAGGAGATTGAATCTTACTACTTATATGATTCTTGGATCTTCCAAATGTTGGTGGAATATTCTAAACCAGGAAGTTCAGTAATAGGAAGTGATTTAGATGGATTTTCAATCAAGATTCTATGACTATTTTTTCCATTATACCCTGATTTTGGATCTTTCTAGAGAGTTTATAATCCTGTAGTATGGTTTTATGTCTGTTATGGACTAAGCAACTCATTTTATATATCTTCAACACTTTGCGCCCATCTATTTTATTGATGAGCAAGAAAAAGAGAGATGGTTTGAGTATGGGCCTAGGCATAATATCCATTATTAAGTGAATGTTTTCCGATTTAATATCATGTATGATATAGTTAACTAGTCTCTCATCACCAAGAGAAACCTAAGAGAGGCTAAAAGTATGAGTCGAGATGGTTCAGAACTGAGATAGGTTAGTGGTTTGACTAGTGGTTGGAAGAAACTATTTGAGACTGCACATGTGATCTATGGTAGCTAGGTGACACCTGTTGATATTTATGTGGTTTTTCAAAAGTGTGGGAAGCCTAGGCATAAATATCTGTAGTTTCCCAAATACCCCATTGAGTGCAAAGGCTATGCCAGGTTAGGTAATCTTCAATATTTTTATAGGACATTCCCATTTGTGCTGAGCGGGAGAGAATCCATATCAACTCCACATTCATGAGCAGGATTAGGAGAAACCACTAGGTACGTAGCTAGAGTACTACCAGATATACATCCATAGGAGTATGTTGTAGATCAAGAATCTAGGCTTTAGATAAAAAATTCTAGTATAACAGACCCGATCTGGGTAGTTATGTTGTAGCACAGGTTCATGGATTAGGACGGATTTATTCAGTGTATCCCATAATAGAGGGTTAGGGAACTAGGACATCCATTATTTAATGTACTATTCTAGTAGCCTCTACTATATTTTCTTACTTATTAAATATAGTTTCATCACACTCCTTTATCTCTTTTTCTTTTGTGGAAATCCTTGGGTTTCATATTGAGTACTCTTGTGGTGTGATGAAACTTGAAACCCCTTTGGGTTTGTGATCATAGAGTGTAAATTAGTGTAAAGGATTCCCCGATGATTTAGGTAGCCATCATTTCTTATAGGACCTCTTCATCCTTGATGTGAAAGGCTTTGATTTCATTATTGAGAGGGACTGGTTGGTTGTTTATCATATTTATATGGTTTTTTATCCCTACATTGTGTCATTCACATCACTAGAGGGTAGTACATATACTCACAAGGTTGATTGGGATATCTAGGAAGGTAGAGTGATACTAGAGAATCTTGTGATAGGTGGATTGACTAACCAAATTTCTAGCCTTTATATGGATGATTAGGGATTTAATCAGATTTAATTTTCTCCTGTATCCCATTAATTCAGGGATTCAATCCCTGATGTCTTTTCCAAACTACCTCCTGAGAGAGAGGTAGAATTTACTATCATGATACTTCTTGGAGCTATACTAGTATCCATTACTCCTTATAGGATGGATACTACTAAGTTGAAGGATCTCAAGAGGTAGCTATATCATTCAGAATTTAAGGGTTTTATCTAACCTAGTTCTTCACCTTGGGGTTCACTGGTCCTTTTCACTAAGAAGGAAGACATAACCCTCAAGATTTGCATGGATTACTAAAAGTTTAATCAGATTACTATGAAGAACCAATATCCCTTACCTAATATAGATGATCTCTTTGACTAACTCAGAGGAGAGAGGGTTTTCTTGGAGATCGATTTGATATTGGGTTATCATCGGGTGCATGTTAGACCTTCAGACATACCATGTATAGATTTTTGTAATTGGTACCATTTATATGAGTATATGGTTATTTCATTTGGTTACATGAACACACCTACCATTTTCATGGAATTGATGAATAGGTTTTTCTACCCTTATATGGATTCATTGGTGTTTGTCTTCATAGATTACAAATTGGTGTATTATCATACTCGAAGTGACCACACAAATCATCTTGAGATCATTATGAATGGATTGAGAGAGAACCAACTATATACTAAGCTCAGTAAGTTTCAATTTTGAATCAAAAATTTTTACTTCTTGGGTCATATTATCTTAGAGGTAGGAGTATTAGTTGACCAAGATAGGGTGAAATCTTTAGTTACCTAGGAGCTTCCTAAGAAATTCATTGACATACAGAGTTTATTGGGGTTATCTAGTTACTAAAATCATTTCATATAGGAAATATAATGTTGAGAATCACCTCTTATGGGCTTAACTAAGAAGGTTATGAAGTTTAAATGGTTAGAATCCTACGAGATTTCCTTTTGGGATCTAAAACGGAGATTGAATTCAACATCGATCACGATTCTTCTAGATTTGGTTAAAATATATACAATATATTATGATGCATCGGGTATTAGGATTGGAGCATTTTTTATATAGGAATATTGATTCATTATGTACGGGTAATGGAAACTGAGGTATCATGAGCGGAATTACCAGACACATGATCTTGAGTTAGCGGTTATTGTTCACAACTTGCGTTATTGGAGACATTACCTAATGGGAGATAATTTTTTGGTGTTTTAGACAAAAAAAATCCTTAGGTATATATTTACATGGTTTTAATTGAATATTAGTAAACAAAGGTGGGTTGAATACCTTCATTACTTTGATTTAGAGCTTGCCTAAATGCTCAAAAAGGAAAATATTTTTGCCAATGGTCGGAGTAGGAGGACTCAGACATAGGTAGTTTATGAGGCCAATAGCAAGTGGCATTGTGACTCTATTTTCTAAGGTGAAAACAAAGGATAAGGACCATCATGGATATTATGTACTTGTATAATTATCAATAACCTATTCACTTTTGTAGAGAGTGAAGATGAGTTAGTTTTCAAATTCTGAATGCTTGGTCCTATGGGAAAGTTTTTCTGGTGAGGAGCCGCCTCTGGATTGGTATATTGATAGTGATGATATCATGTGCATAAATGGTCATATATGGATCCCTACATACATTAGATAGTATATAATGTGAGATTCATATGCTTCTTAGTGGGTGGTACACCTAGGTATCTCCAAGATGGGTCATGATATGCACTTTCAGTATTAGTGTCTTGGGATGAAATGTTAGATAAGGGGTTTTATCACTAGGTGTTCCACATATTAATAGGTGAAGGTGGATCACCTGCATCCTGATGGCTTTCTAAAATCATTACCAATATCAGAATGGAAATGGGAATATGTTGCGATGTATTTTTTATTTAGCTTACTAAGGTTGCCTCGAGGTAGCGATGGAGTTTAGGTAGTCATTGATCGACCGAAAAAGGTATCCCACTAAACTCCAGTCTGAGATACTTTCTTAGTTTTTAAGTTGGAAATAATATACATCCATGAGATTATGGCTACATGGGGCCCCTCATACTATCATTTCAAATAGGTATTCTCATTTCACATAGAGGTTCTAGCAGGGGTTACAAAGAACTTTGGGTACATAGGTTCATATGAGCACAACCTTTCACCCCAAAACTGATGGCTAGTTAGATTGAACAATACAAGTGTTTAAGGAAATTCCCTAAGCATGCGTCCTTGATTTATGTGGTTCTTAGGAGAAGCATATCCTTCTTTCCAACTTTACCTATTATAATAGTTTTAGGTAAATGATTCAGATGGATCTGTGTGAGGCCTTATATTGTAGAGCATGTTATTCACCCCTGTGTTAGTTAGATGAGGGAGAGGTAGTGTTACTAGGTCTTCACCTCATACAGGAGACTTTTTAGTAGGTTAAACTTATCAAGAATTGAATGTCTACCACACAATCTAGATAGAAATCGTATGATTATTACTGTTGAAAAACTTTAGAGTTCGAGGTTTGGGATCGTATTTTCTTACGGGTTTCACCCAAACTTGAGAATATAGGGATACAAGGAAAAAAGGAATTTTTTGCCTCATTATGTTGGGTCATTTTAGATCTTGTAGCGAGTCGGGTCAATAGACTATTGGTTGCTTCTATCATATAGGCATTATTCCATGAATGACATCTTTCACGCTTCACATCTTTGTTGTTATCATGACAACCCATATCAAACTTTTGATCCAGAGGATGCTGAGTTAGATGTTTATTATTATTTAAGGTATAATACAATACACACCGTTGATCAGAGCACGAAGTCTCTCCAAGGCTGGTTTTCCCCTTTAGTATGGGTTCTATGGAAGCACAGCTGGGAACAGGATGAGACTTGGGAGCGGGAGGACAACACACATGCTTAGTGGCCATAGTTATTATCAAATGATATTATACCACCCTTGGAATGGAAAATCAATAATGATTTCCTTTAATGGGGGAATCCTATAAGAAACCATCTTTTCTATGAGTTATGTATCCTTTAATTTCCAATTTAAATATTTGGTTTTTCCTGATTTGAAATCCTAGAGAGACTATGGAGTAAATGGGGGATTATGGGGCTTGTTCAAATCTCATAACCCCAGTAGATTTAAGGAAACATTGGGCCACATGGTTAGAAGAAACTATAAAGAGCAATATTCATGGTTTCCTTAACCATGTGGGGTGCTCTAGTTGGAATAAGTAGGCCACATAGTTTTCACTAATTGTGTGACCTAGGGTGCATGCCCATGCAGGGGATTTTTAGCATAGGTGAAAAGAATGTTTTATGCACGATCTCACAAACTATGTGTATGAACCATATGGGTCCTCTCCTTAGATAGTTCCTTGTACACGTTTAGTGCACAGTTTTCCAACCATGCAGCCAAATCATGTGACCCAATTACAAAGGGTGAATTCACTATTTTCTCTTAATAAATTATTTTATTAAACCTCCTTCTTCTATTATTCATTATAGAAAACAGAGTCATCTATTTTCTTTATTTTGAGCACATACTCCTCTCTACATAGGTTCTTGGATAAAACTCACTTATAAACTTTGATTCAGCCTCTAATCATTTCATTGGATGTGCACCATTGAGCTCTCTATTCATATTTTGTCTTTTATTTTATTTTTCTTCCTCTCAATGTAGTTATTTTGGTGGAGTCTCTTATTTCCTATATTCAAGGCATTAATATATTTTGTCATTTTATTGTGATCCAGACCAAATTAATGGATGATACTAGAAGATTGATCATCTACAAGCATAAGGTAGTTGGTCTAGTATTTTTTCCTCAATTCTTGTTTCATTTTATTATGTGTCGTGATGTCGCTTGCCAGATTATTTGTGAGTTTCCTTAAAATATGTAAACAATGTTTAATTAAATATCCATTATAGAGTTAACCTAGAATTCATTAATACATAATAGAATATTCTCCCTTCAATTTCTTCCACCCCTTGATGTGTGTTGAGGAATTTACAATGTTATTATAAATTTCTAATTGACCAAAACAACTTTTACATACTTTTGGCATGTATTTTAAGTGATAGAATTTCCATGAATGGAATTAAAGATGAGTGGTATGACCATGTCACCTATTTAAAATTTAATACTGTTTATGTCTTTGTTAAATAATAATGTCAATGAACTATGATTTACCTATTGTCATGTATTAAATCCTTTGATTACTTATCACTGTTATGATAAGTGGGCATAGAGACCCCTATGTTTCATGTTATATGGGTATGGAATCTCTTTTTTCCTAATGTTATATAGGGGCATTGCATCCCATATACTATTGTTATATATAGGCATGGATTCCCATACATTTTTCATGATATATTTTCATGAGGACCCTACTGACATGATACAGGCATGGAGACCCTATTGTTATGATACAGAAATGATGACCCTTACTATTATATATGGGAATAATGACCCTTACTATTATATATAGGAATGATGACCTTTAATGTTTTATATGGTCATGATAACCCCTACTGATATGATACAGGCATGGAAACCCAATTTCTGTGATATAAGGGAATGATGACCCTTACTGTTGTGATACGGGCATGGAGACCCTATAATTATGATATGGGCATGGTGAACCTATTGATGTGATACGTGAACATGACAACCCTCACTATTATGATTTGGAAATGGCTACCCTACTATTGTGATATTGGGCATGGTGTCCCTTGATACTCTTGAGACTCATGTTACAGCCCAAAGATGCCTGAGTTATAGCTCAGGTCTAGGATAGTAGTATAAGACATATATATGGTTGTAGACATCACAATGTATATAGTCCATATATGTGTATACATATGGTTACTTATTCAGAGACTATCTAGCTTAGGCTAAAGTAGATAGTGTCATCCTAGTGTCCTTCAGGAACTAGAGCTGACCCTTTATAGATTGTATTACTAATTCCCATTATTACCTACACACTTCCATATTATATGCACTGACTGTATATTTTTATACATCATTGGTGGTGGAATACTAAGTTTATCTCGCACCATATCCAGGTCATCGATGGTATTCGGGTAGATTACATAGATGCAGGTAGGTATAAGGGAAAGAACATAGTGGTTAATACTTGATTTGATTATATCAAGTGAATTAGGAAACACAAGACTGGTCTATGGATCATGATTCAATTAGAGATAGAATTTTTGGTCTTTTGTCCTTTTGATACATGTACTGTATTTCATTCCTATTACTATGCATTCCTATTTTATTTTGATAGATATAGGACATTACATCATTTTTATATGATATTAGATATTTTTTATGTTAATTATTTATGACATTTGTATGCTTTACCTTCTGCTTCTAGTTCATAGTATGCTTCTTCTATTTATCTATTTATTTCACCAAAATGCTACTCTAATCATGAGGGTATGGTCTCCACAATGTACCACCTTATACCATTGATGCTAATTAGTATCCTATGGCATATGAGGAGGTTTTCTTGAGGCCATGTGGCCTGCTATCTGGGGACACCGTCTAGTGGAATCCATGTCAGTAAGTCACAAAAGAGTATAGATGGTATCTTATCTTTATCACTTCCAACAAACCTCTCTAAAGTTCATGACATGTTCCATGTATATCTCTTGAGGAAGTATATAATTGATCCTTTACATGTGCTAAACTCAGAGGTCATACTAATAGAGCATGATGATTCATATGAATAAAAACTAGTAGAAATCTTGAATCATAGAGATAAAGTGATACGAAACATGTCTACTCACATAGGTAAAGTTCTCTGGAGGAATCAGAAATTCGAAGTAGCTACATGGGACCCTGAGGATGTTATGAAATAGAGATATCCTCATTTTTTGTATTAGAGTGATGAAATTTTGTGGGTGAAATTAATTTTAATTGGGGTAGAATGTAACACCCTAATATTTTATTATATATATTTTTAAATAAATTTAATTTCTTTAATACCCTATGATACATGAAACCTTGAGTCTAAATGAACCATAATATAGTACACAATTATAATATAGATATTAAATTGGTTGTATTAATTATAATTATTTGATTTTAAAAAATATCTACATACATTTTAGATAAATCAAATATTTTTTTAGTAAAGTCTTTATATGCATCAAAATAATACTTTTCCATAAAAATGGTTTTTACCACTTTTTGTGAGAAACTAATATAATTAATTTTTTCCAGTTTTAGAAAATATATTTAAAAAAATTAACATAATTTTTGAAATTATCATATCAAAATTATCTTATAGTTAATTTTTTTAAATTTTCTGAAAAGATTAATTTTTCAATGAATAGTAAAAAATAGAGATTTCTATTGAAAATTGCCTCTTCATTTAAAGAATTTATGAAGTTCCATTTTGTATTAAAAAGGTTTCAAAATAAAAATTTGTTCATTTATATTATGAATAATCCAATTATGTTCATTTTAGTCTGCTTTATATGAATTTTGGTATATAAACTTTATATACTTCAGAAAAGATTATTTCCTTGAAAACTATTTTTCATGACATTTTGTGAGTTTAACTTAAAAGTAATTTCTTCCAATTAAATATATTGAATTTGATAAAATGGATTAAATAATTTAAATTTTATATTAAAATTTTTTAATGAGGCCACTTTAATTTTTGTTCATAAAAAATATTAAAAACAGTAGAAGTTTGTCATTGTGGTTAAGGTTAAAATAGGTTTACTGGGGGATTTAAACCCATGGATAAGGGTAAATTTTATAATTAAACTTTTCTAAATCTAATTATATGACCATATTTCAAAAATATCCTATCCCAAATTTGAATATATATACATTTTCAAAAAATTATCTTGATAATGACTTTAATATATTTTAATATTTTAATAAATTCTAAGTGTGTTTTCTCCACAACTTATAAAAGGTCACCCCTCTTTTCTATTCTTTACACCACTTTGAGCATTTTAACTCCAAAAAAAACTAACCAAATATCTTCTAAACTTCACTAGACACAAATTTTAGGATTTTTTATTCTTAAAATACAATTATAAGTGTCCTTAATAAATTATCTAATGGAGGCCTTTTGAAGGAGAGGAATCGTCTTACCTGACCTATTTAAATTTATTTCTTCTTCTAAATACTATAAATCTATGGTATTAATCATAAAACAATAACTTAAGTTTATTAAATATAATAAAATTTTATTATAATTATGTAACCACCAATATAAACTCTTTATCCCATCATATGAGAAGTGAAAGTATCTCTCATGAATATGTATGGACAACCACCTCCACATAGAGATACAATTCATTTTTCATCACCACATTTACATAGATGGTTATTATGAAATTTTTAATGTTTATATATTATATTTATGATATAATTATTCCTTTTGGATTATAATATTATATCTTCAATGTAGAGACCCAGTTTTTTCCTTGTAAGACTTTGGAATATTTCTATATATATTTCCAGAGCTAGACAATGAGACAACATGTGGTTCCAAGACCCGGTGTGCCCAGAATACATTTTATAATAATATTGAGTATAATTTATACTATTCATGAGGAGGAAATGAGATAACTCTTAAATAGTAGCTCGAATCAAAAATTTGAGGCCACAATTGTGTATGGAACATGGCGTTTACACTAGGCGGGGCATAACTTTTATCGGTGCAGGTATTCAGAATAAAAAGTTATCAAGGACGTAACTATAAATAAAATAACTAAATAAAATTATTTTATTTAGATTCTAATTTGAATAACTACTAAATAGGGACTCCGATTGGAAATCTGAGGCCACTGTTGAGTTTATAGTATGGTGTTTACCCTAAGCGTGACCTAAATTGAGAGGGCACAAGATGTTCGTATCCTGCGACCATTGGAAAATGTTTTATTAAAATCCTATAAATAGGTACTTATGACAGTTTTTTAGGGTTTGGATCATAAAACCCTCTCAATGATAGAACTTGATCCTATCCTTATGTTGTAAAATCAATGTCGGATCTTTGGCGGATTGAGACGATGCTACAAATCCGAGCACATCATAGTGAGAAAAACACAACAGATCCAAAAATCCATGTAGTATTTTTCTTTTGGATTTTTCATTCCCAAATGAAGTTTTTGATAGTCAAAATTGATTCATGATCATTTTCACTACCTTAAATGTCTTTTTCAATGCACATAATAACACATCCATCGACCGATCTATTTTTAGACCCCCTTTAATTGTGTGTTCTCCATCCATTCTTCATCGTTAACTTTTTGCCAAATCGAAACGACGATGAATCATGTAGAGAAGCATAGATATGTGTAGTTAATGATCCAAGTATTCTTAATCTATGAACATTTCTTATTTTATGTGCCATAGGAGGTGTGGTGGTTCATATAAATAACCACATACTCTTTGATACGTTGAAACATCAATGAATCTTTGAGCAGAGCATGTGTCTATATAGATCGGTATCTGAGGATCCCAGATCTAGTTTCATTTTCAGTTTTTGAGCAACATAGGAGGCCAAATGGTCTACAGAAGGGACCCCCAGTGCGCGGTGGTTTCAGGATTCTGGTGGTGGTGAAATGCGGTCAGGTGTAGCCACGACGTACAAGGGAGCTGGTGCGCCGGCAGATGCGGCTAAAGGTGGCGGAATGGGGCGCGTGATGTGTGGGATGGTTGACGAGCGAGAGATATGGGAAACCAGTATTGGAAGCCCTTGGTGTTCATGATGGAGCGATTGGAGGAGGCTGGATCATGGTAGAGGGTCGCTGGTCGGGCTAGGGCGGTGGGTCAGGCTGGGGCGTGCAAGCCGGGCTCGGTCGATGCAAGTCAGGTCTGGCCGAGGTGGGTTCAAACCTACATATCTCCTAAACGGGTAATCCATTTTACATTCCATCTACAAAATTTTGATACTAATTTTGATATGGACCATTTCAGGCTACTTTGGGAATTTTAAGATTCGGGCTCGTGGTTTGGTTGCATGAAACACCCAAATAATAATAATATATTATTATTATTAAAACTTTGAACCGCCATAATTTCTGCATGCCACATCCAATTGACATGTATTCAATGGAATTGTGATTTTTATGTTGAGGCAGACATTTTGATATCAATTTCAGTAATTTAAATTGAGATCGAGGCATGAGCCCCACAAAGCCTAGTTCGGGTGTGTTGCGGTGAAATGTGGATTTTTCACTGGGAGTCCATTTTAGCCAAATGAATGGTTGATCTTATGTGTTTTTCTATAAGGACCATAACATTGTGATATGTATGTTTCATTTCATGATTGATATGTGGGCCCCATGATACTTTATTCATGTATAATGTGGTGAAATGCAATTTGTTCACGAGGTGTCTGATTCAGGTGAATGAATAGTCAATCCTATGTGTTTTTCCACAATGATCTCAATGCTGTGATCCATTTAGTTATATAGGGAAATTTTAGGAGGCATGTTAGTAAAAATATATTTTTTCCTTCAGACCAATGATGAACATCATGTGCTCGTCAGCCTTTTGGCCAGTTATTCCATGTACTTTGGTAGTATTCTGGCATACCTAGGGGTATATGTACGCAGTTGCATACCTGAGTAGGGCTAGGTACACTTCCAGGTGGCGAGGTAGGGTCACACATCATGTGCGCTCCATACTTGTCGTGTACCTCTTAATAAATCATCTACCACTCATGTCTCCTTAATTTTCACTCGGATTTTGGCCCGCGAGTAACCTATCTGGAGTATTTTTATGCATTGAACATGATGGTGCCCTCTGTAGTGTATTTCGAGATACAACATGATATGTTCTAGATGTGATGCTTATTTAGGAAGCATCTGATGATGGAAATGATCAGGCATTGAAATATTAGATATTTCTGAGCTTACCCTCCAACTGGGTTGGGCAGCGGTGTTCCTCAATTCTTTCTAAGAGGTACCGTCCAGCAAGGATGGCTAGTGTAGTTCCTCAATGGATTTTGAGTGAAATCCTCCAGCTGAGCTGGGCATGGGTCCTCAAAGAAACTAGAGTGGAATTATCTAGTCGGTCTAAGCATGGGTCCTCATCCTATTCTGAATGGAACCCTCTATAAGAGAATGGTATGGGTCCTCGACAACACTAGAGTGGAACACTCTAGTCGAGCTGGTCATGGTCCACATCATAATCTGAGTGGAACCCTCTTACGGGTTAGGGCATGGGCCCTTAACCTTTTCTGAGTGGAACCCTTTTGCTAGGAAGGTAATGGGTCCTCAACCCGTTATGAGTGGAAACCTACTATCGGGTTGGGAATGGGTCCTCGACGACACTAGAGTGGCACCCTCCAGCCGGGTGGAGCATGGGTCCTCAACGACACTAGAGTGGCACCCTCCAGCAAGGCTAGTTATGGGTCCTCAACCATGATACATAATCTCTCAACTATGATTATCAATGATGGGACATAATTTTATGCAACTTTTGACTCACAAGAAAGAGGAGCTCTTTCCCCACCGAGATGCATCTTTATGACATGACCTAAAATCATGAAGGCGAGACAGAGCTGCCCAAAGTGGATAGTATCAAGGTTTTTTGATTGAGACCATTTGACTTGAGTTTACATAGAATATGTGTGGGTTGTTGGGAATTTTTTGTGGACACTTATGGAACTTTTAGAGACTCATTTCTTGAGTTGGTCTGGGAGATGGAGATCTCCTTACTCTCTCATTTGGGTTTCTTTTACTGAGAATATATATATCCTCTTTCAGTACCCAATCCTTGGGTTTTTCTTACTCTACTTCCAATAGAGATAAAGACACACAGGGTATGAAACAATCTTGTTGTTTCTATCTTCTCATGGTTGGATGAGTCCACTATCCTACTATAGGTAGAAAATACTCAATGATAAGTTAACATTCTCACTATTTTGATCTCCTTGTGTTTGGATGATTTTTATTTAACTCTATTATTGAATTGATTTGTACTATTTTATTGTACCTTGTTCTATCTAATATTTTTTCCTCTTCATTGTATCTCTTATTACTCCCCCTTTGAATTTTTGGGGCACCGTACTGAGTATTTTTATACTCTCCCCTCCATGGCCTTTTCCCATATGTGTCGTGCCTTATACAGACTACGGACAGGTTG
This sequence comes from Viscum album, assembly GCA_963277665.1. NCBI lineage: Eukaryota > Viridiplantae > Streptophyta > Magnoliopsida > Santalales > Viscaceae > Viscum > Viscum album. The sequence continues at coordinate 1,880,202,326 of OY728138.1, read as the reverse complement.
ATCGTTACTTCAGAGGAGCTTAGGGATATGAGTGTATGGACCGCGTACAGTGGTCGTAGATTTGGATCTAGGAGTGGGTCTCTCTCAGCTATTTTACTTTTTTAGTTATTTCCAGTTTGTTGTAATTTTCTAGTTGGGTGTATACTTTACCCCTTTTCCTTTCAGTGTACATGAATGTACTTGTATTGTTTAGAGGTACATACATGTTTGGTTTATTTATAGTAGTGTAGTATATTTTACTTATTTACCTCTTCAAATTTTCATTTATTTGGTTGTGTTCATGTTTATAGGTGCTTATAAAAAGGCCTCCCCAAGTTTATTATGCCTTCGGCACTTGTTGCCACCCCTGGCCTATGGATGCAGGCTTTGGGTAGTTGCATCTTGAGCCCCAGCATGGGTTAGGTCAGGATAAATAGGTATCATAAGTGATTCATTCCTTGTGACATTGTTCATATGTTCCCTAAAAAGTAATTGGTTAGTATTTAGGACAATAGTGTCAAGTGTATCAAGTGCATCTCTTGGGACAAGGAGTTCTGTGATGGTGAGGCGGCCGACAAAGCCATTCACTAGTACCCTGACTACCTACTTGTCAACTCGACACCCTGAGACATTCGTTTCTAGGATCAACGGTATATGTGTATTACAGGATTGAGTCTTTGACAATCCTTCTTGAGTCAACTCCCCATTTTTGTTGATATATGTGTGTGTGTGTGTGTGTGTGTTTGTGTGTGTGTTTGTTTATCTTACCGTGGTACTCCTTGATAATCTTCAGGATGACTCTGTGATGATAACCATATTGGATACCAACTCTATTTTGTGACAATGACCATGTGAGAGACGATTCATCTATTTAGGGTCCATCATATGGTCCCCCTTCCTCTAGGTGGGTAGGTAGCAGCACCCCCACCTGTTGAGTATTAGTTAGTCCCAACAGACCATGTTGAGGATGTGTGCAGTCTGAGAACACTCTATGATTTCAAGCATCATATACCACTGAGATTCTGTGGTGATCCATATCCTCATGTAGCAAAGGATTCACTAGAGTTAGTGGTCCTCCTCTTCTTGATTTTTCAGACACAGATGGATCAAAAGGTGGATTTGGAAACCATTCTTTTCCATAGAATAGTTGGGCATTGGTGGATCCTGGTTACCCAGATGCATGATGAGTTGAAACTCACATGGGATGACTTCCAACAACTATTCGATGAGGAGTACTACCCCTACTACTTACACTCCATTTAGACTCAGGAGCTTCTACAGCTTCAGTAAGGAGGTATGACAGTGGTAGAGTAATCAGATAGGTTCACAAACCTAACTCGGTACTCTCTAGACATAATTTGTGATAGTAAATTCTGAGCACGAAATTTTGAGAAGGGACTCTATAGGGATGTCTATTCCAACATATCACCCATGTGCATCCCCACCTATACCGGGGTGCTGGAGAAAGAACTAGTGATCGAGAGTTTTATATTAGTGGGGAACTGGTTAACTGGAACTATAAGTGGGAACAATATAGATGAGACGTCAGCCACAACTCATGGACATCAGTTGGAAGGGCCTCGACGTAGGAGGTTTCACCTTGATCAGACTTGGGAACTTGGTCAGGGAAAGCGTAGGGCACTAGGACATACCAAGGAGTTTCTGTGCAATGTTAATAATGGGTGTGGTCACATGGTATGAGACTGCCCAACAAGATGTGCTAAGCATCTCAAACAGACAGCATATGAAACACCACATCAGAGACCGCACTGTGATCAGGGATCCCCCAAGTGGGGACAAGGTGGTCCCTAGGGAGGTGATTCTAGCAGAGGGGCGGGTGGAGCCTTATGTGGTGGATGATGCTATGTGATCCTTCCACCACCACCACAAGGATACGCATGTCAGGCTTAGGAAGCTGGAAGTTGGGGATATGGGTAGCTTTGTGCTATGGATGTCTATGATCCTGTAGTTCCTGAGATGATAAGAGGTATTCCATTTGTATTTTATACTTTTTTAGTATAACTTGTTATATATTGTGTGAGGTACTCTTTCCTCATTGCTTCTTGCTTGAGGTTTTACCAGGGTGATGTGGGGTGTTGGTGTAACCCTTTTTCTGTGTTGTTTAATGTAGCTTTGAATTCATGATAAAGGGGCCATTCCCCCACTGATATGTGTTTTTTTGATGTGATATAAACCATGAGGATGAGTTAGTGCTGCCCAAAGTGGATAGTATCGAGTTGTGGTGTATGATTTCCTATGGCTTGTGCGTTCATGGTGGGGTTGTGAAGTGGAGTGTCATAATAGGTCCTCGCATTGCCAGTGGAGATTTTATACTTGACCTCCTTTTGCTTGGGATACCACTAGTGGGTGTGGTGGAGTGTCAAGTTTGGGGTTACTCTCCTTATAAGAGAGTCGAATATAGGGGGGGTATGCCACGTGTTTTTTTGTGTCTATCTTTTTACAGTTGGATAATTTTTCTCACCTACCTTGTTCATGGGTACCATTAGGTACTCAACATTATAATACAGGTCAAGGTGATTGAGACCCCATTAACAGAACTACATGACTCACTAATTGGTGTTGTAAGTAGTAGTCTTCACCCTAAGGATGTGGAGACACTACCTTTTGGGAGAATTCCTTTTGGTTTACTCAGACCACCAGAGTTTCAAGTGGTCTTCACCCAGGGAGACCTGAAGTTGAGACAGTGGTGCTGGTTGGATTTCATGTAGGATTATGACTTCGATATAGTATATACTCTAGGAAATGGTAATGATGTAGTAGATTCCCTTAGAAGGATGTCCCAGGCTCTCTTAATGTGGGAAGTTTCAAAGTATTTAGCTTCCCTATAGTTGACCCTGGTGGACTTGGAGGGTGTATTTTTTATTCGGTCTATGGGGTTGACTCTTTATCTTATTAATCATCTTAGAGTCCCACTTATGAGACACTTACTATGAAATCTTGTGTAATCAGATATCCATAGGCAATGCACCAGATGTATATTCTGAAGGAGGGAATCATGAGATCTTGTTTGAGAGGAAAATAGGGGTTTTAGTCGCGATATGGGAGGAGGTGATGAAAGAGTTCCAAAATTCTCCCTTTACTATACACCCCGGTGTGGGGAAGATGTATCGAGATATTCAATGGAATTTTTGGTATCCCAGCATGATACAAAGAACAGCTGAGTTTATCTCATGATGCCTTACATGTCAGCAGTTGAAGGCTGCATAGAAGGTTCTGGAGGGTTTGTTGCACCCTCTCAAGATCCTATGATGGAAATTGGATGGCATATCCATGGACTTCATCATAGGTCTTCCATGCATAGATAAGGTCCATGAAGCCATGTGGGTAATAGTAAACTGACTCATGAAGTCAATGCACTTCCTTTCTATTAGGGAGAAAAGTTCGGTGGATTGTTTGAAGAATTTGTTCATACGGGAGATCCATTACCATCACAGAGTACCCTCAATGACTATCTCTAATTGTGACATGGGGTTTATTTCATGATTGTAGAGAGGCCTGCAGGATGCATTCGGGACCCAGCTATGGATGAGTATAGCCTTTCACCCAAGACTGATGGGCAGACTAAGAGCACTATTCGAGTATTGGAGGATATGCTGAGGGATTGCATATTTGTTTTTGGAAAAGAAGTAAAGTAATCCCTGAGGTTCATGAGGCCATTAGAGATCGTACATAGGGTTGGTGGGGTTTCCTACCTATTTGCCCTACCCACATAGTTAGAAAATCTGCAATATTTTTTTCCATGTGTCGCAGCTGAGGAGATGCATTCATGATCCTATGCACATCATTATCAAGAGAGGAACTTAGTTGGATATATTATCCCTTTATTTCATAGGTTGTGGTAGCACGGAAACATGCAGGAGAGTCCCTAGGAGCTGGAGAGCCAAGAGCGTGCTTAGTATCCTAAGTTTTTTTCTTAGTTTTCTATTCAAGGATGAAAATGTTGAAGGAGGGAATGATGTAGAGACTCATTTTTTTCCTTTTAAGACTTTGGAAGATTTCTAAATATATATTTCCAGAGCTAGAAACTGATATGGTGTGTGGCTCTGAGGGACGGTGTGACCAAAATAAATTTTATAAAAATATTAAGTATACTTTATACTATGTACACTAAGGAAATTGGATAGCTCTCAAATGGTAGGTTGCATTAGAAATCCAAGGTGACTGTTGAGTCTAAAATGTGACGTTTACCCTATCCGGGACATAACTTTTGTTGATTAGGGTATTCTATAGATAAATTTATCAAGGAAGTAACCATAAATAAAATAATTAAACAAAATTATTATATTTGGACACTACATAGAATAACATCTGAATGGGGACTCGGATTGGAAATTTGAGACCATCATTGAGTTTGTAGCATAGTGTTTACCCTAATCACGACCTAAAGTGAGAGGGTATGGGATGTTCAGATCTCGCAACCATTAGCCAATGTTTTATTAAAATATTATAAATATGTGGCTATGAGGATTTTTTAGGGTTTGGATCATAAAATCCTCTAACTGGTGGAACTCTCTCCTCACCTTCCATTGGAAAATTGATGTCGGATCTTTGTTGGATTATGACAATGCTGAAAATCTGAGTAGATCAGAGTGTGGAAAATGTAATGAATCCAAAAATCCAAGAAAGGTTCTTATTTTGGATTCCACATTCCTGATTGAAGTTTTTTATTGTAAAAATTTATTCATGGTTTTTTTTCACTACCTTGAAATCCTTTGTCGATGGACATACTAACACGGCCATCAACTGATCTATTTTTTGAGCCCATTTAATTGCATGTTCTTCAACTATTCTTCATCGTTCTTTGTCATTAACTTTTTTCCACATTGAAACAATGATGAGCCATGGATATAAACATAGATTAATGTATCTCATGATCTAAGAATTCTAGATCTATGAATATTTCTAGTTTCAGGTACCATAGGAGGCATGGCAGTATGCGGAAACAACCGCCTACTTTTCGATACGTCAAAACATCGACGAATCTTCGAGCGGAGCATGTGTCTGTGTAGATCAGGACACAAGAATCCTAAATCTGGATTCATTTTCAATTTTAGAGAATCAGAGGAGACTCGGTGGTTCGTGGAAGGAACCACCATCATGCGGTGGTTGGCGGCGGTTAGCAGTAGCCAGCAGCGGTTCAAGGCGGCCGGGCAGAGCCACTGCGTGCAAGGGAGATGGTGGGCCATCGGATGTGGCCAGAGGCGGCGGTGCGGGGCGTGCAGCACATGGGACATCGGGTGAGTAGGTTCTAGATAGAAGTACTGGAAGTGGCCCCAGGTGGTTGCGGCAGAGCTGCTGGAGGTGGTTGGAGTATGATAGAGGGCTTTGGCCTGAGGTAACAGGTCGGGTCGAGGTGGGTTCAAACCTCCATATCTTCTAAATGGAGTGTCTATTTTACGTGCCATCTACTGTGACATGATCCTTATTTAAAGACAGGAATTTTGAGGCTATTTTGGTAATTTTAAGATTTTTCATCGTGGATCGGTTTCACAAAATTCCCAAATAATAATAATATATTATTATTGTTATTAAAACATTGACTTGTCGTAATTTCTGCATGCAATGTCCAATCAATGTGTCGTCAGTGGAATTGTGATTCTAATATTAAGGAGGATGTTTTAAGTTCAATTTCTTAAATTTAAATAGAGATCTATGTTTGGGACCCATGAAGTCCGGTTCGGGTGTGTTGTAGTGAAATGTGCCTTTTTCACCGAGAGTTTTTTTTAGCCAAATGAATATTCAATCCTATGTGTTTTTTCATGAATATTTCAATAGTGTGATCTATGTGTTTCATTTTGGTATCGAGACATGTTCACCATGAGGCACTATTTGTGCAAAATTTGGTGAAATTCAATTTCTTCACTGGGTGCCTGATTCAGTCAAATGAATAATCAATCCTATGAGTTTTTTCTGCAAGTATCGCAACAGTGTGATTCGTTTGGTTATTCGGGGATATTTGAGGAGGCATGTCAATAAAACTAAATTTTTTCCTTCAGAATAATGATGATAATCATGTGGTAATCGGGCTTTTTCCAATTATGTCGTGTACTCTGGGAGTACTCCAGCATGCTTAGGGGTACATGCACACAGTTTCATACTCGAGTATGGCTAGGTATACAACTAGGTGGCAAGGTGGGGTCACACATTATGTAAGCCCCATATGCATCGTGTACCTCTTAATCAATCTTATACCTCTCATGTATTCTTCTTTTGCACTCATATTTTTTCATGTGATTGTCCTATCCTAAGTTTTTTTCACATAGAACGTGATGGTGCCCTCTGTAGTGGTTTTCAAGATACGTCATGAGATGTTTCGGCTATGACGCTTATTCAGGTGATGTCCAATGATGGTAGTTATCAAGAACTAGCATATCATAGATTTCTGATCTTACCCTCTAGTTGAGCTGGGCATTGGTGTTCCTTAATGATTTCCAATAGGTACAATCTAGCAGGGATGGCTAGTGTAGTTCATCGATGCCTTTCGAGTGTCACCCTCCAGCTAAGATGGGCATGGGTCCTCGACGACAGAAGAGTGGAACCCTCCATCCTGTCTGGGCATGGTTCTACATCCTATTCCGACTAGCACCCTCCACACGAGCTGGGAATGAGTCCTCAAATATACTAGAGTGGTACCCTCTTGTCAGGATGGTCATGGGTCCACATCCTATTTTGAGTGTCACCCTCCTACTAGGTATGGAATTGGTCATCAACCTTTTCCAAGTGTCACCCTTCTGCTGGGAAGGGAATGGGTGCTCAAACTTTTCTGAGTGGCACCCTCCAGTCGGGCTGGGCATGGGTCCTAGATGACACTAGAGTGGAACCCTCCAGTCGGTATGGGAATGGGTCCTAGATGACACTAGAGTGGCACCCTCCAGCTGAGCTGGTCTTGGGTCCTTAACCATGAGACACGATCTATCAACTATATGGATCAGTGATGAGATGTATGTTGATGTAAATTTGGACTCACAAGAAAGATGGGTGCTTTCCCCCACCAAGACGCAACCAAAAACCATGAAGGAGAGATAGATCTGCCTAAATTGGATAGTATCAAGGTGTGTCGATTGATCCCCTTTGACTTGCATTGTCATGGAAGACGTTTGGGACACTGGGCATAATTAGTGGATACCTTTGGGAACTGTTAGAGACTCTTTTCTTATGCTGTTATGTGAGTTGGAGATCTACTTACTCTCACATTTGTGTTTCTTTGAATGAGAATATATATATATATATATATATCATGTTTCAGTTCCAACAACTTGGGTTTTGGTTACTCTTCTTTTAGGAGTCTCAAAGACACACAAGGTATGCCACATGATTTTCATGTCTCACTTCTCATGGTTGGATGAATCCACTCTCCTACTATAGGTAGTGAAGACTAGAAGAGAAGTTCACCTTCTCACTATTATGAGATCAATATTTTTGGATGAGTTTTCTTTCTCTCTCTTGTTGGGTTGATCTATACTCTTTTATCATACCTTGTTCTATCTAATATTTTTTCCTCTTCAGTGTATCTCTTACTACTCCCCCTTTGCCTTTTTGGGGCATCCAACTAAGTATCCATATACTCACCCCTGAAGGGGATTTTCCTATATGTGTCTTGCCTTATGAAGATGACAGATAGGTTGATCGTGACTTCAGAAGAGATTAGGGATACGGGTGATTAGACCGCATATGATGGTCATAGCTTGGGATCCAAGAGTGGGGCCATCTCAGCTATTTTACTTTTTCAGTTACTGCTATGTTTTCGCACTTTTTTGGTTGGGCATGTACTTTTTCACTTTTCCTTTTAGTTTACATGACTATACTTATACTTTTTATAGGTCCATGCATGTTTGGTTTTTTTATAGTAGTGTAGTATATTTTAATTATTTCCCTCTACACTTTTTCATTGACTTGATTTTTTGCATGTGTACAGGTACTTAGGTAAAGGTATCCCTAAATTTTTTGTGCCTTTGGTGCTTATCGCCACCCCCTGGCCTATGGAGGTGGGATTGGGGTAGTTTCATATCAATCCTCGGCATGGTTCAGGTTGAGAAATTCTTTCTTACCTTCTAATCCATTAGAAAATGATAGTATCGCTTGTGTGTACATGTGGACTACTACCTCCACGAAGTGATGTGATTCATTTTTCATTTCCAATTTACATGGAAGGTAATAAGGATAGATTTAATTAATATATTCGAAATTTTTGATATAATAATTATTCAAGAAAGTTTAATTACTATTTTACTTTCTTTTTTTTCTTCCATCAAAAAGTGAAATTATCATTTATGCATACATATGGCCTACCATGTCTATGAACGGTGTAATTAATTTTTCTATTTCTATCCATTATCGATGATTATAAATATAAATATAATGAATATATATTATATTTATATCCTGATTAATATTATGTAGATTATTTAATCACGATCATAGTGCAATGACCAGAACTATCATGAAATACGAAATAGCTAACACCCATAAATGATGATTTTCAAAAGGACTTACTAATAAATGGGTGTTGAAATGTTATAAGGAGATAATATATGGTATTATAAGTATATAAATGACTATTATATTGAATTATAATAAATTTAAATTTGTTATACTAGAGTTTAAATCACGTTATAATCAATTCAAACTTGAGGTAAGGGATTTATGTTACAATATCATTATTTATCGATATTGTTTATTATTATGTTTACGATAATAAAATTTCATGATATAGATCTCAATAAACTCAAGAATTTTATTTTAATTTTTTTATTTCTATATATTATTGGTTTTATTTTCATTATAATCTATTTATGGACCCAAGATACTAAAATAATATTTTTAAGGAAAATTGACTTTATTTCTCTATTCGGTCAAAAATAATTTTTCTTTCATGTCTATGTTTTATAAAAATGTTCTCAAGAATATTTTTACTACTCTAAAATGATTTTTTAAACTAATTTTCAAACATTTTTTAATTTTATAAAATTGATTAAAAATTAATCTTATTTTTATTTTCTGAATGATGTTCTTTTGACTATTTACCAAAAATGTGAAATGAGCCATTTTTTAACATATATAGTGTGAATGGATTTTATTATCATCATAAACTATACATGATTTGAAGATTCCTTTAAAATTTTCCAAGGTTATTTTAAAAGTAAATTTTTTTCATAATATTTGGTAAATTTTTATATTTTAAATAAGTAATTTCAAAGTGAAAAGATTATTTTCCTCAAGAAATATTCCAATAATATTCTAAAGGTATTTTCAAAAATGATAACATCCTTTAATATTACCTATGATTTAGTGGGGATATGATACATTAATACCATATATATTCTTTTTGTAGATCATTTTTTATTATGATGATGAAATGAATAAATGTTTATGAAAATCAATTCTTTTCCATGGGTTATGTTATGATGAAATGGTGAAATGTTTATGAAACATGTTTCCTTTACACATGTTATGATATGAGGAATGTTTTATGATCTTGTGGATCATATATGTATCATTTTCATTATGTTATGGGTAGACTAAAAATTTTATATCCCTCTAATTTATTCGGTAAATATGGACATCTCATGACAAAATAAGTACTGGAATGGGGTGTGAATCTAGTTCAATAAAGGACTATGTCCACTATGATAGTCTTTGAAGTGAACCTTTATTAAAGATACGATGGAATAAGGATTAAACTCCATCCACTATGAAATTATTGGTAGTGATCCTTGACTGAGGAAATTATTTTCCATGCTTATGTGTATGCCAAAAACTTATGTCAATATTATTCTTTCATGGATCAGGTTATTTGATTCCTTTATGATTCATATCATATAAACTAGAAATATTTATTCCATGACTCAATATTATGATATATGATATACAGGGTATAGTTTTAAAATGTTATTCTCATGTTATTATAACATTATGATCATGTTTTATTTAATTTACCATTGATATATACCTTGTTTACCATTATTGATCATCGTATCTCACCCTTTATTATGTTTTATTTCCCCAAGTTATGAAGATAGGTTTTAAGTATGATATGTCTAAGAATGGGGAATGTTATGAAGAACTTGGTGGGAGATGATGTAGATCATTCATGAACAAGTTTTTTATGTATCCATGTATCCAATGATACTAGACTTATACAATTTTGGCATGAATCACAATGTTATATATTGAATATTCATCTAATAAGATATCATATTTATGTATGAAAAGTATGGGTCACTATAGTAATTCTGATTGTTTCACACATGTTTCACAATGGTTAACTATTCCCATATTATAAAATATATTGAAATTATTTTTATTCAATGATTTATACATCCCCAACATCATTTTATGTGAACTATGGGAATAGTTTGAGATAATGGTATCCATGATGAGCTTAATTCGAGTAATCTATTGTTATCAATAGATTTATTCATAATTATGTTTTTTTTTCATTTCATACATTTAGAACCATAGAAATGATATATATGACCCCTTTATTTTATATATATTCATCAAATATGTTTTATAACTATCCATGTAATTTGATGACGAAAAACAAAATGTGTTTTTCCATGGAGGCGATAGTCCATACATACACACGGATGGCATTTTCATTTTCTATATAATGGGAGGAAGGTATGAAATGGTAAATATTTTAAAAATATTAAAAAAATTATAAATATAATTTTTATTTTTCAACACACTTTTAGAATTATCCATGTAAGACAGTAATGATATATAAAAAAATTCATTCGTGGAGGTGGTAGTCTGCACGTACGCATGGACGACATTTTAATTCTTCTATGGAGAAGAGAGGAATGTAGATAATGATTATTCAACAGAAAAAAATTAAGTATAATAAATTTACTGATAATTTTATATAAAAATGTTATAATATACTTTGAGGTGGAAGAAGAAGACCTAAAAAATAGAAATGAAAAGGAGTGATTTGGGAACTTTTACCCTAATCCTTCAAATAACTCATTTGAAAATTACATTTAGGATTTAAAGTGTAGTTATTTGATTATACCAAATTGATAGGATGTTTCTACAAGTGTGGGGGTATATTGTTTTAATATTTAGTCTAAATTAATGGTTTTTTAGTGTTTGGTAAAGTGGTGTGGTGAAACTCTCCCTCTATAAGTGAGTGGAGTGGTATTTGTGTCATAAAAGGTGCACTATTCAAGGAAAGTGGCTCTAAAATTGGAAAACAAATGGAGAGAGGAAGTGTTTGGGTTGATAAAAACCTTCAATTAACTTTTTTAGATAATTTTAGAGGATTCATAAGCTTTCTATCCATAGTTTTAAATTTTAGACTAATTTAATTTTACCATGGTAACTTTTTTTACCCTCAGTAACATTTTTTATAACTAAAAGTAAAATTATCCTTATGAGATAATTTGATAATAATTATTATAAATATGAAGAAAATTTCAAAATATTAAATTTTTAAAAGTGATAAAAATTAACTCTAAGATAATAAGTGTTTAACGCATGAAAACATTTTATATAAAAATTATTACTTATGCGGAAAAAAGTTAATCCTAGGTATCAAAATTAAACATAATATTTCAAATGTATAATTTTACTTATTAACTACACCTTTTATTTGGAAAATAAATAATTGATTTTAACTTCATTCTTTAATCCTAATGGTGTGATAAAATTCATCGTATTTGTAAAAATATTATTTTTCACTATTCGCCTAATAATTGTTCTTATTATTATTCCCATAAATTACTAATTAAATGAGTGTTAATATATTATTCATATAATATATATATATATATTCATTATTCATCCATAATATAATTAGTTTCTTAGAATAAAATTCATAGTTTATAAAAAGAATTTTTTTAGAAAAATAATCATTTTTAATCATAAAATGATCTACTTGGTTATTTTTCTATATTAATTGAATTTTATCAATTAATTAGTGTTAAAAATGAATTTTATTTATTTTTTACATAGATTTAATAATTTTTTTACATTTATTTATACCTTCCAATTCAATATCAAAATTTATAATGGCCACATGTAATATTTAAACTTTTATCTTAATAAAAATTTTCACAGTTTTTCTTGGTTTAGTGTGGTGTATAAAGGAATTTATTAAAAATAGTATTTAATTATAGAAAAATATATACTAAAATATCAGGTAATTATAAGATGGATTTTTCTCCATCCATACTTTCAATTCTCAATGCTCTCTATCTTTCAAAGGAACTTCGAGAATCACTTGTTGAGGCTCTCTTAAGCCCTCAAGAGTTTGAAGTGGAAGTCACCGCTGGTAAAGTATATCACATGGAGAATAACCCTATTGAGTTTCATGAAGTCATGTCCTTCATAGATAATGATAATAAGACTATCATATAGTGAAATATTAGACACTTATATATATATATATATAAAGCTAAATAACACTGATATTCATCAATCCCTCATTGATAATGGTTCAGGAATTAATCTCATTCCATTATGGACCCTCAAAATATTGGGATACTAAAAAATTTATTTTACTCCCTCTATCCTGACAATCCCAGGGTATAAAAAGAGTAAGAAAAATCATCTAGGTTGGATCAATATCAAGGCCCAATTTGGTGACCTTGTCTCTAATTCTGATTTTATGTTCACTCTTTAAGACATGGATTTCAATTCTCTATTATGATGACCATAGAATTATTCCTATGTGGTAGTCATTTCATCAAAGTACCAATGAATCAATTACTCTATTTGCCAACGAGCATGTACCCTAGTGGTACAGACTCCTACTTTTCATCCAAAAGACCCAGGATCAAATCTGGGTAGGGACTAATTTCCAGGGGGTACTGTAGAAGCATTGTAGCAGGGTTCACTGTAGTAGTATTGTAGCAGTGATGACTGTAGCGGCAGCGACACTGTAGCGGTGGAGGCACTGTAGCAGGACTGTAGCGGCGGCAGTACTGTAGCAGGTATTGTAACAGCCCAGGTACTGTAGTAGTACTATTCACTGAGGGGCCCTTTGGGCCAAACAAATATTCTTTCAAGCCTTGTTTTCAGTCCACTTGACTTTGGGACTTTGGGCTATGTAATGGGTCTCCCTCTACCCAGTCTAAAGAGGTCTTTGCTTTAAATAATAAAATGAGGCTTCGGCCCCAAACTTTTAAAAAAATTACTCTTTTAAAAGATTGGCTAAAGTGTTTCTTGTTGATGGTTCCCCTTTATATTCCCATGAATGATAATATATAGATGCGAGATTCTATCGGAGGGAGGGAAAATAATAAGAAATAGGTGATTTTACCTCAAGCATTGTCCCTGAAGTTCTAAAAATATACCTAGTCAACCAATTAAATGAACTCAATGAATATTATTTATTTTACATTAATCTAATCAAGGAAATATATCTATATCTATGGAGTTATTAAGTCATATAAACCCCATCAGACATGATGAAAATCTGATCACCTTTCTATCATACAATGGTCATGCTAAAGTTCCCCCAAAACAGCCACCTCTAATTGAGAAAAACAATTACATACCATCTATGTAGCTCAATGTTGTTCATTGGTGTCTATAAAAGAAGGTTGTACAAACTAATCTCTATCCTCAATCAACAAAACTAAGACTCTTCAACCAATTTTATATGAATTCCATGAGAAGAAATAACTCCTGAGGTTTTGGAACATTTTCCCTTATCCTCATGATATCTATCACATTTTCTAAATCCAATTATGTAGTAAAAAATGTGTGATCCTATTCATGATGATAATTTCTTATATGATAACCCTCCCACTTTTTCTCCAAGATCCAATTATATCCTTTCATCACCACCTTGATCAAAAAATACCTCCACATCACCAACAGGAATTGAAAATTCCCCTATGTCGTCTCCTAAATCTTAGGATGTCAGCACCTCTTCTTCCCCTGATGATAGTGGAGAAGATTAGAGAATATCCAAAATAAAATAGATAATAATTCCCATGAATTATTAGCATAAGATTCTAGAGATACCTCCTCATTATTTATATAATATAAAAAATTCCCCTACATCACCTTTGAGTCCCAAGAATGTCCCTTTCACCCACTTATACTAAAATTGAGGCAGAGGAATAAGAGGAAAAGGAAGAAGAAGATCTCAGATATTCCCCTACAATATTTGTGGAAGTTTTATTTATCACCAAATATGAACATATAAAGGTGAAGTTGGGCCTGAGGAAGACATGTGTTCAGCATTAATTAGTGATTCCATGTCACCCAAAGAACAAGAGACAAATATATTCTTATTTAAGTAAAATTATTATGCCTTTACAAGGAATTATATAGATATTATTATACTTAATTATAATTTTTAAACCCATTATTTGGTTTTATCTAAATATCATCATAAATATAATATGTTATCTAAGAGGATTCATCTTACCCAAGCTGCCAAGGTGGAAGTTGAAATTGAAAATCTCATGAAATCCAACTTCATTCAGGAAGTTATGTACCTGAAATGGATTTCCAACATCAACCCTATCAAGAATAAAAAAATATTAAACTATCTTTAGGTATCTTAATCATAATTTCTGAAGATATGATTTCATTATCCCAATCATAGTGCTTGTGATCGATGAAATAGCTATTTTCCAATCCCTCTCCTCTACGAATGAATACTCCGGTTATAACCAAATCTATATGGATCTCAAAGATGAGGATGTTCCTTCTTTAATGGAACCTCAATGGGTATATTTATATTGATTAGTTACCATCATATTTAATAACACTGGAACCACATATCAATATTATATACACCGTATTTTCAACACATTTCTTGGGAAGATCTTTGAATGTTACATGTATGATCTAGTGGTCAAATCTTAGCAGCACTGTGAGCATATTTTTGATCCTGAGGTATTTTTCAAAAAACATGTGGAATCAAATAAATAATATAAACCCCTTAAAAGTCATATTTTGGGTAGAATCTATTAATTTTATCAATGTCATATTATTCCATCATGGCATCGAGTTAGACCTAGATAATACCAAGGAAATACCTAACATGCCACCGCCTCAAAATCCCTAATAGTTTGGATAGATTCAAGGACACCTCACCTACATTAAATGATTAATAGTAAACCTTACAATAAATTACCTACCATTAACCAATATCATGAATAAGGGACTCATATATCGGTGGGATGGATATTTTCAAGAAGATTTTGAAAATTTCAATAAATACCTCTCAAACCCATCGATATTGATGTCACCAGTTGAAGAAAATCCACTCATTCTATACATAGAAGATTTAGAGTAATCTCATGGTTCATTTATATTATAAAAGAATGATTTCGGAAAAGAAAATGTTCTCTATTATCTTTAAAAAACTATGTTATATATATATAATTGATACTCTTACATCAATAAGAATTTCCTTTCATTTATCTTCATGGTTCAGAAGTTGAGACACTACCTACAACATCATGAGGTTCATTCAGTATCTTATATTGACTTGCTAAAATAAATCCTCAACCATTCAATGTTGGATGTATTTCTTTCATAGTGTGTGGTAATCCTATAATATTTTTATATCTAATTCATACCAAATAAATAATTCAAAGTGAAAGCAATGGTAAAATTCCTTTTAGTGCATCCCACATCAGAAATCATGATGCAATATATACAGTTTTTTGATGAATGTGTTTTATCCATTCATGAAAATCCTTAATTATGTTATATGTATTTTTATAGTGCTTCTATAAGACTATAATAAGAAATATGGAAAACACAAAACCCAATAGTTTCAACTTTGAAATTTTCCACATCTCTCTAACAAATAAAGTTTTACCCTATTCCTTTCTTTTGTCTGAAGGTTGTACCAATAATTAAGTAGAATACCAATATCTCATTATAGGAATAGAATTGTATTTTGAGATACTAGTTTCTTAACTAAATATCAAGGGTGATTTGTAGTTAGTAATCAAGAAAATTAATGGTGAATATTCCATTAAAAAGAGTAATTGGTTCCCCTCCTTCATTATTAATGAGGGTTTATAGAAGAATCCCCCTCTAAGACAAAACTATCTCGGGTCATATGTTTGAAAAATTACAATGTAGATGCATTAGATAATATATACATAACCCTATAATATCATGTTTGAGATGAGTTATTTATCAACATCACATATCATAGGGTTATTTCCTTATTCATCAGTAAATACATAGAAGATATTGATGATATTAATACCACTTTTGAGTAAGGTGGAATGATAGCCTCATTAAATGATACCATAATTACATGTATGTACCCCATATTAGACTATCTCTAAAGAATATTCCTTATTTCTGATCAAGTAAAGAAAGATCAAATTCAATAGTACATATTAAACTTTATCCTTTATGATGGTCCAAACACTCGGAAAGTCCTCTATAAATGTGTCTTTGATAAGATCCTCCTCACATTCATTAAAGGATGAGATACCCTCACTATCGTGTAATATTTCTACATAGGAACTATAGCTACTCACAGATTAGGAACCAAGATAACATATTAGATCAACAGGCTTTGATACTTTTGGTCATCGACAGCACAAGAATCTATGAAATTCACCAGAAAATGCCATGCTTTCCAAATACATTCCAATTCCAATCATCAACCCCAAGAGTTTTTTTACATCGCTAAATATTAGTACCCACTTTTCATCTAGAGAATAGATTTAATGATTCCATATCCCCTAGTAACAACTAGGAAGTTCAAGTATGTTCTTACTGCCACTTATTTATTCTCTAAGTGGGTTGAGGTTATATCCCTCAAAGAATTCAGAATAAAGGCTATCATCAACTTCATGAAATCAAAAATCATCATAAATTTTTTTATCCATAACATAATATTGATAGATAATCGAACCAAATTCTTCTATTCTGAGTTGAAAAGGTTTCATCAGCAATATGGAATTTAGTCTAACCACTCATCCTAATACTATAAAGTGAAAAATGGAAAAAAAATGATTTCAATAAGACTATATCTAACATACTATAGAAGTTTGTGGATAAAGATAAGAAGTCTTGTCATGAAAAACTTCTTAATTATTTTTTGGATTATCTTACCACAACACATATTGTTCTACAAGCGATTCCATATTCACTCATATACATTAAAAAGGTGGTCCTTCCCATAGAATTTTAGTTTCCTTCACTCTGTATTTCCATATATAGTTAGTTTATGGAAGATGATTAGTAATAGAAGAGAATGGATGGGTTGGAATGAATCGATGATAAAAAAAATTTCACATTGAACAATCTAGAAATCCATCAAAAATGTGTTTCAAAATTTCAATAATAAAGTTATCCTATGTCTATTCCTCTATGGAGATCTAGTATTTGTTCTCATTACTCTAATTATTTGAGGGAAGAAGCCTTTAATTCTCTAACCAAAGTGGGAAGTACCTTATATCATAGACAATCCACCATGATCACAGTGGATGGAGAACGCATCACACCAGCCACCAATGTTGGATTTATCAAGAAATATTTTGAAAAATTTCATATTAGTTCACATCATCCTGGTCACATGATGTTAAACTTTATGGAATTCTTCTTCATAGAAATAAATTAAACTATATAGTAAACATCCCAGCCACATGACATTAAGTTGTGTAGTACGAGACCAAGTTGTATGTCCTTAAACTACTTAATCCCATCATCATAGTCACATGATGAAAAATTATGAGACAAAATCCTTATAGTATGATATAAAAATACATGACACTTTAATCCTAGTTGCATAATGTTAAATTTCATGTCCTACTATCCAATCTTGAAAAACCTTAAACTTTCTATAGTGGCCAAACTTGTATGGATTTCTTCCCTTACACAAGAGCCAGATCCGTTTAAGAATACTCAATGTATAGCTCTCAAATTCTATCATACTACCCTAAGGTAAAATTACCCCTATATATACATAATAACTATTTGTGGATTTATTTTTATTCTTATAGTATGTGTAGTAATGATTGTATCTTCTACCTAGGTCCAGTAGTGAATTTGTGTAACGTCTCGGTTCTGGAAGCCACTGAGAGGTGCCCCGTACCCGGTTTGTCACATAGCCCCAAGCGTATTTCCCCAAATACCAGAGGCTATTGACTAGAAGCGAGGGTATTGGAGTGAGAGTGGGAAAACTATGCCCTCATTGGCATAGTAACACAGTGGAAGGAAGACAATTACACAATATCGGAAGCAGTAAATATACCAACAACAGTAATAGCTAAAAACTGGAATAACAAAAAAATTGAAGCACATATATAAATGATTCATGGTAAATGTGTTTAGGAAAGCATCCAAACAAATCATAATGCTGGAATACAAACAGTACTAAACCAAATTACAAAAGAAACAAATAAACAGCTCCTCACCATCGCAAGCCTAAGCTTGGTCTCATGCTCTCCAGCTCCTCGCCAAGTCAAGTACCTGAAGTAGAAGGGCGCTTTCCCTTATCTATACCTACAGTAATATAATATGTTTGGGCTCAAAAGCATGGCCCAAACAAGGTGTGAGACTAAATCCCAGTAGGTAACCACCCCAATATTTTTGCCTAATAGTCAGTGAATATATGGAAGGTAAAAGTACAGAAGTAGTAAACAAGAAAGTACTCACCAGAAAACAATTCCACATATCAATTGCAACTAATCAAGCACGGTACCCCTCCAGGAAGTGCACAAATCTTATCCCCTCTGGTTTAGTTATAATAATATATAAATACACTCTGAGTAATAACTCACATTCAATCCCCCTTATAGTCAAAATTAATTCAAGACTCTCTGAGGAAGCTCACATAGTCAATTCCTCTTATGGTCTAAGGTAAATCAAGGACTCTCTAAGGAAGATCACATGGTAAATTCCCCTTATAGCCCCAAGGTCAAAGACTCTTTGAGGAATATCACTCGGTCAATTCCTCTTATAGCCCCAAGTGGTTCAAAGACTCTCTGAGGAAGCTCATTGGTCAATTCCCCTTATAGTCTAAAGTGCTCAAAGACTCTCTGAGGAAGCTCACTCAGTCAATTCCCCTTATAGTCTACTACACCAGGTTCTCATGGCCTTGTGTAGGTCAACGAGCATGGAAAGGAAAAAATATACAAGGTAAACCTCAAGAACTACTTGGCTAAACAGTCTACAACATCTCAAGCATGTCAGAATACAAACACTCCTTCCTATAGCACTAGGCATGGAAAACAGGGAAGGCGGCCAAATAGGCTAATAATACCAACGATTGTAAACAGAACATGCATGGGAAACATGTCAAAAGAATAGAAATTAACCCTATTCATATCCAATTAACCTCTACACAAGCATACAAGCATGGTAGGCAATCAACAGGGTTAAAATGGTAAACACGCAATACCCCATCCAAGGGTATTGGTCAAAATTGCACATAATACTCCAAGACATTCAACGGAAAGGAAAAAACCACCTACCTCGGCATTGCGAGATCAATATACTCTGGCGTCGGCCCTTAGATCAACCTAAAATGAAGTATATATATGAAAACGTCTAAAACGTTCAACCCGTGATATCTCACAAGAGAGGAGAAAACAAAAGATGGTGCTCTAGGAGAAAAGAGAACTCACTGATGTGATTCCAACGCAACCTAAGGTTTATGATTCGGAGGACGGACACTCACTGTAACACCCGAGACTTTTATGTTATATAAATCATCAAAGGAATCTTTTTCTACACAACACTTTCTTGGCTTGCTTTACACGCAATCGCGACCTTCCTCGATAGCTTGTGTCGTACGCAATACCGAGTTTCACTAAACAACAATATGCTATTAAAACTAGCCGTTATGAATAGTAATAACCACTTTTTGAAATTTTATAAATTTTATTTTTCAAAATGGACTTCATTTTTGGACTCAGAATATCGAAATTAGCCTAGGGTGAAATTTTGGTATTTTTCTGAAAACTTTCAATTTTTGATGAATAGTGAAACCACTAAGTGGTAGGTTAAAAACTGAATTTTGCATAAAACTTAATTTTACCGCTTCTGTGAATAGAATTTCGAAAATCCGAGAGACATGGTTAATATCAAGGACTAAAATGTGGTTCAATGAGATGAAAATATTTTTTTTGGTGAATAGTAACTTTTTACTTTTTTTACCGCGGTTAATAGTAAATAGGGTAACTAAGGGTAAATATGATATTACTATTACCCTAACACATGTCCTAATTCTATTGGACAAGTGTAATTCGACCAAAAACAAACTTAGGAATAAAATATGACCATTTAGGCCCACTTGGATTAGATTAGGACATTTATTATTAATTTATTTAAAGAAGGGTTAAAATAGTTAAAATCAAAGTTTAATAAGTAAATCATTTTTAATATGGGGTTATACATAAGATAAATTCGATTGTAAATATTCATTAGAAAGCTAAAACGATTTCCTACATGACGGTATTTTATTTGTAATTTTTAGACATCAAATAATTTAATTTATTTATGACACAAAGATGATGCAGTAATTATCTTATTAATGAAATATTGACAAAATTGATAATATAAATACCAAAATGAATGTAATTTAAAACTTTTTATGAATTCCACTAATTTTCTAGGTTACTATGATATATTAGTGTTGATTTAATCAACTTGGTTCGAACATATAATTCTGTTATGACTTTCACAAAAATCATATATCAAATAGTGTCAAAATTGACACAAAATAGTTTTTAAATCAAATATTATATTATTAATTGTTATTTTATTCCTAAAAATCTAAGGTTCGGCCAAATGACTTAGATAAGGATATATGTATTAATAATATACAATTTGGGGTTCGTTTGGCATGTTATAGTAAGTTTATTAACCATATAGTGAAAGAAAACAAAAAGACACGGTAAAAGTTAAATTATTTAACTTAGAGTTAAATCTAATTGATAAGGTTAAAATAATACCCTAAACTTGTCTAAATCTTATTGTTTGATAGGATTTAGACCCATACCCACTTTAGCTTCGAAATAAGACCCTTTGGAACCATTATAAACCGATTTTGACTTTAATATAAAATAATATTTTGAGATATTCCTAAGGTGCCCCTCTCCTCCCTTATAAAAGGACACCTCCTCCCCCTCCTCCTCACACCAATTTGAGCATTCAAGCTCGGCCAACCCCTGCCAAAATCTCTTCTCCACTTCCCTAGAAACATCCTAGAGGTTCTGGTCTTCCTCAAAGACCAATTCTAGTTCCCTAAGAGGAGGTCTCAAAGAGGCACTTCAAAGAAGAGGTAATTACCGATTACCAATTCTTTCATCTTTATTTCTTCTTCCACTTCTTCTTCTTAGGTTGTTTCATTATGAAGTAATAACATCAGTATCACTAATATACTGATATGTTATTATAAGTATGAAACAACCCTATTTCACCATCTATCCATCCTACGGAAAAAGAAATCACCGCGCGTGCGTACGTACGGAATACCGTCTCCACGCCGTGGTGTAATCTATTTTCCACCACCACCTCACATGGATGGGTATAATGGTGTAAAGAATAACTATACATAGTTATTACAACATCATATTGATTCTGATATATTTTATAATCCACTCCAATTCAATTCAATATTTATAGAAATGATATCATCGCTCGTGCGTACGTACGGACTACCGTCTCCACGACGCGATGAGATTCATTCTCCATGTTAACCATTTAAAGAATGATTATAAAGTATATATAAGAAATAATAATGAAATATATGACATTATAAAGCTACTGGATTTATGTATATATATATATATATTTATGTCATATACTTACTTCCATTTCAAGACAATAAGGAAAGTAAAACAGCGTTCATGCGTACGTACGGACTACCGTCTCCATGAACGGTGTTTTTCATCTATCTATTATATACATATATATACTGAATATATATGATATATAAATCATATTTTATATTCTGGAAGTAAGTAAATCATGATATAAGTAATAGTGATGTCAAGAACAACAAGTCAAAACACCTAAGATAAATGAAACGATTTTACCCAAAACGCTTCTTTAACATGGAATTTACAAAAGAACGGGTAATATAATGTCATAAGTGAACCATATATGATATCATAACAATGAATATGATTCTGTAATAAGTCAATAACATGATTTAAATCATTATACAGGAGGTTTGGACACTTACAAAGCAAGTCGGACCTAAGGTAAGGGAAATATCACAATCTCATTTTTATCCGAGATTGTTTATTCGTAAGTATTTACTGGGGTGTATTTTATCATCCACATCCATGTTTACTCAATATGTAATATTATTTCCATCCACCTAAAATTTTTTAAATCCATTTTTACCCTTCGGTGAGTTTTTAGTAATACGTATGAAAGGAATCTTTTGTCGTTTTTCGTACGTGGTACTTTTTGACTTTTCCAACAAAAGTACGAAGAATGTTTTTTTTAACTTATACGGCACGAACGGATTTCTACTGTTTTATAAATCCTTATTTTCATGAAGCTTCCTCTAAAATATTTCATGACTATTTTCAATAAAATCTCTTTCTTTTAAAGTTTCATGATGTTTTGTGAAAAGAAATTGATTTTGAAGAAGAAAGGATATTTTCCTCAAGAATTCAATTCAAGTGTTTTATCAAAATTATTTTCCATCTAAGATAATAAAGAGTTCTGTTTCTATCCATATTTTTACATTTATTTGACTATGTTGTGATGAAATTATGTTTATGAATTCCTTTATCTTATATGAATTGATTTATGATGTCATGATGTTTCAAGAATCCCATTTTTGTTACATGTGTTATGCGATGATGTATGTTTTATGATTATGTGGCACACATAAGAAAGGATTCATTATAAGATGGGTGGGACCTATATCTCCCTCCAATGCATTGGGTAATGATTTTATATCTCATGAGATAGACATGGCTGGAACGGAAGGTTATTTCGGTTCAGTGATACAGGACTGAAACGAGGAGTGAACTCGGTTCAGAAAGGGACTTTGTCCACTAAGATAGTCTTGGCAATGAGTCATGACTAACAAGAAATGATTTTCCATGATTATGTGTGCATGCCACAAAGTTTCAAGTTTTATGTTATGATTATGGGGATCTCATTTTCACTTCTATGATTTATTCCATGTTAAGATATTATGATCTCTTTTGCAGGTTTTGATTTTCAAAAAGATATGATATGATTTTTATTTCCTTTATTTGCCCTTGCTGAGCATTTGAGCTCACCCTTTTATGTTTTCTTTTCCCCAGGTCAGGAAGATGGATATTCAGTAGAATATGCTAAAAGGGACCCTAGATATGATGAAATAAATGGGAGACACTGTAGAAGATTTATGAACCAGTTGTTTATGTTTCCCAGTTTCTAAAGACACTATACCTATACGGTCCTTTGTGGTTTTGTCATATGTTGTAATAAGTGTGCTTAAATTTTGAAGTAGTAACAATGTATGTAAAGTATGGGTCGTTATAGTTGGTATCAGAGGAAAGGTATAGTCAACCTTTGGAAACTAGGATGTGAAAGCCTTAGTAAGAACCCTAAGGATAAGTCTAAGCATAGAACACAATTTTAGTGTTTTAGAAATGGCCTTGAATAACCTAGGATAAGACCTTAAGCATGAAAATTTTATTCTTGAATTATGTGGTTTCCTATTATAATTAGTGTTGCTCACACTATTCTTCTTGGTTTTAGTCAATGGCTGGAACCCGAAGGAACCGTGTTAATGCGGAATGCGATGGGCAATGCAATGATTGTCCCCCTGAGCAACCAAACGATATGGGAGCTGGAATGCAAAATCTTGTAGCCATGCTCACACAACTTTCTCAAGCTATGAATCATGCAGGATTTCCAAACGAACAAAGGAGGGAGCAACATTCTGTTGAATCCTTCATGAGGCAGCGTCCACCTTCTTTCAGCGGGTCTACTGATCCATTAGTTGCTGAACAATGGATTAGTACTACTGAAAAGATATTTTCAGTTCTTCAATGTTCTGAGCATGATAAAGTCATCCTAGCAGTGTATCGTTTGGAAGGAGATGCTGATCAATGGTGGAATCTTGTTAAGAATACAAGGCAAAGGGATGAAATTGAGTCTATGGAATGGGACGAGTTCAAGAACTTATTTTTCAATAAGTACTTCCCTCGTATTCTCCGAACAAAGATGGAGAAAGAGTTCCTTGAACTGAAGCAAAGGGATGATGAATCTGTCGGTACCTATGAAGCAAATTTTACAGGACTTGCAAGGTACGCTTCTGGTATTATTATCCAACCTGAGAGTAAGATCGATCGATTCTTTAGTGGCTTAAAACCAAGTCTTCGAAGGGAATTAGCCATAAGGGACTTCAATAGCTACGAGGAAATCGTTCGATGTGCTCTCAAAGTCGAGATGGAGATTGGAGTAACCCATCAGTCACATGGGTTTGATAAGAAGAGGAAGATGGAATTCAAAGAAAAATCTAAAGAGCACACGGAAAAGAAGATGAACTTTCCCTTATGCTCAAAGTGTGGAAAGAAACATGGAGGGAGTTGTCTTAAAGGGACAAGTAAATGTTTTAAATGTGGAAAGGAAGGTCATCGGGCATTTGAATGCCGTGATAATGGGAAGAAGATGTCTAATGATGCAAACAAAGGAAGGGATACACAGAATGAACCTGCTACACTTCAATGTTTCAAGTGCAAGGAGATGGGGCATTATGTCAATCAATGCCCAAATCCAAGGGTTGATGATGATGGTCGACGTCAACAAACTCTTAAGGCTAAAGACAAAGGAAAGTCACATGCAATTTCTATCAGCGAGGTGGAGTACGATAACGATGTGGTGAAAGGTACACTTACCATCCACTCTAAAGTAGCAAATGTTTTATTTGATTCTGGATCCACCCACTCTTTTATTTCTGAAAAATTTTCTAAGGGTATCACCGTATTACCTCAACAATTAGATGTTGAGTTAGCTGTGACAACACCTAATGGCACATCAATCGCATCAGAAGTTTATAATTCTTCTCCGATCGAAGTTTGTGGGAAAGTGCTTCCTGCAAATCTTGTGATCCTTCCTTTAGTGGAATTTGATGTGATTCTTGGCATGGATTGGCTTTCTCTACATGGAGCTCATATCAATTGCCAAAGAAGGGAAGTCACATTTCATATTCCAGATCAATCTACGATCGTATACCAATGCAAGGATGAACATAACCTTCCAGTGGAAATTTCTTCCATCTTATGGGTATTGATTCCACTAAATGAAGGTTATTTATCTCAAATGGTTGGTGAGAAACTCACGATTAAGAATATGCCCATTGTACGGGAGTTTGATGATGTCTTTCCGGAGGAATTGCCGGGTCTTCCACCAAATCGTGAAGTTGAGTTTTCAATAGAACTCGTACCGGGTGCTTTGCCTATTTCAAAGACACCTTATAGAATGGCCCCAATTGAGTTGCAGGAATTGAAGAAGCAACTCCAAGAGAATCTTGATAAGGGATTCATACGCCCTAGTGCGTCACCTTGGGGAGCACCTGTTCTATTTGTTAAGAAGAAAGATGGATCAATGAGACTTTGCATTGATTATCGAGAACTTAACAAGATCACTATCAAGAACAAATATCCTCTCCCACGCATTGATGACTTATTTGACCAACTACGCGGAGCTCAATACTTTTCCAAGATTGATCTTCGTTCAGGGTATCATCAATTAAGGGTCAAAAGGGAGTATATACCAAAGGCGGCTTTCCGTACAAGGTATGGACACTATGAATTTATAGTGATGCCATTTGGTCTTACTAATGCCCCTGCTATCTTCATGGATCTAATGAATAGAGTCTTTAGAGACTATCTTGATCAATTTGTGGTAGTCTTTATAGATGATACTCTTGTCTATTCAAAGAGCAAGGAAGAGCATGAAGATCACTTGAGAATTATATTGAAGAACCTGAGAAAGGAGAAGCTTTATGCCAAATTTACCAAGTGTGAATTTTGGCTTCAAAAAGTTGCATTTTTGGGTCATATAATCTCAAAAGAGGGGATATCTGTGGATCCAGCAAAAACAGAGGTTATCAAAAGATGGTCAAGACCAACAACAGTAACTGAGATCCGAAGTTTTCTTGGTTTGGCTGGATATTATCGACGTTTTGTAAAAGATTTTTCACGATTATCTAATCCAATCACCAAGTTGACACGGAAGGGATTTAAGTTTGTCTGGACAGAGGAATGTGAAGAGAATTTCAAGGAGTTGAAAAGAAGGTTATCCAGTGCACCTGTGCTCACACTGCCTTGTAGTGGAGAAAGGTTTGTGATCTACAGTGATGCATCCAAGAAGGGATTGGGGTGTGTTCTTATGCAAAATGATATGGTGATAGCTTATGCCTCACGACAGTTGAAAATCCATGAGCAAAATTACCCAACACATGATTTGGAGTTGGCTGCGGTAATCTTTGCATTAAAGATTTGGAGGCATTACCTTTATGGTGAAAGGTGTGATATTTATACTGATCATAAAAGTTTAAAGTATATCTTCACACAAAAGGAGTTGAATATGCGTCAAAGAAGATGGTTGGAGCTAATTAAGGATTATGACTGCTCAATCCATTACCACCCTGGGAAAGCAAACAAGGTGGCAGATGCATTAAGTCGACAAGACCATGCTAGTTTATCCATGATGAGGATCACAAAAGATCCAATATTTATGGATTTACAAAGGATGGATCTTGGAATTATAATGGAAGGGGAAAAATCTTATCTTTCTCAAATGAATGTTCAACCATCTATACATGTGAAGATTAAAGAAGCACAGAAAGAAGATGTCGAGTTACAAAAGAAGGTGAGAAATGTTCCTGAATTCAACCTTGATTGTGATGGGATAATAAAGTTCAGGAATCGGGTTTGCGTTCCTCCCATCCCCGAATTAAAGAATGAGCTGCTGGATGAGGCTCATAGTTCATCATTTTCTATTCATCCTGGAAGCACGAAGATGTATAGGGACCTGAAAGAGTACTTCTGGTGGGATGGCATGAAAAGAGATGTTGCTGAATATGTCTCTCGATGCTTGGTTTGTCAACAAGTTAAAGCTGAGAGACAGAAGTCTAAGGGGATGTTACAACCATTACCCATACCCGAATGGAAATGGGAAAACATCACTATGGACTTTGTCACAGGACTTCCTAAAACATCCAAAGGCAATAATGCTATCTGGGTCATAGTTGATCGTCTTACAAAGTCTGCACACTTCATTGCTATTAGATAGGATTTCTCTCTAGATCAGCTTGCCAGGATATATGTAAAGGAAGTGGTAAGATTGCATGGAGTACCACTTTCTATTATATCTGATCGAGATACGAGATTTACCTCGAAGTTCTGGCGAAGTCTTCAGCATACTCTGGATACAGAGTTGAGTTTCAGCACTGCTTATCATCCCCAGACAGACGGTCAGTCTGAGAGAACAATTCAAACCCTAGAAGATATGTTGAGAGCTTGCTCTATGGATTTCAAAGGAGGTTGGGATCAACACCTACCTTTGGTAGAATTTTCTTATAATAATAGCTTTCACTCCAGTATTCAGATGGCTCCTTATGAAGCTCTCTATGGAAAGAAATGCAGGACTCCAACTTGCTGGGATGAAGTTGGGGAAAGAAAGCTATTAGGACCTGATCTCGTTGATGAAATGGCAGAAAAGGTTAGATCTATTCAACAACACATAAGAGCAGCTCAGAGTCGACAGAAAAGTTATGCCGACAACCGAAGAAAAGACCTAGAGTTTGAAGTGGGCGATAAAGTGTTCTTACGAATATCTCCCTGGAAGAGGGTTATGAGATTTGGAAAGAAGGGGAAGTTGAGCCCTAGATATATCGGTCCTTTTGAAATACTGGATCGTGTTGGGAAGGTAGCTTACCGATTGGCGCTTTCACCGAATCTCTCTCAAGTTCACGATGTGTTCCACGTATCTCTCCTGAGAAAGTACATACCAGATCCTTCACATGTACTCAGCTCAGAAGTTGTACCGCTGGAGCAAGATCTTTCTTATGAAGAACAGCCGATAGAGATACTGGATCGTAGCGAAAAAGTCCTACGAAACAAGACCACTCGCTTGGTGAAAGTTTTATGGAGAAACCACCAACTTGAAGAAGCTACATGGGAGCTTGAGGATATGATGAGGGAGAAGTATCCTCATTTGTTTGTTGCAAAGTGACGAATTTCGAGGGAGAAATTCTTTTTAAGGGGGGTAGAATGTAACACCCGAGACTTTTATGTTATATAAATCATCAAAGGAATCTTTTTCTACACAACACTTGCTTGGCTTGCTTTACACGCAATCGCGACCTTCCTCGATAGCTTGCGTCATACGCAATACCGAGTTTCACTAAACAACAATATGCTATTAAAACTAGCCGTTATGAATAGTAATAACCACTTTTTGAAATTTTATAAATTTTATTTTTCAAAATGGACTTCATTTTTGGACTCAGAATATCGAAATTAGCCTAGAGTGAAATTTTGGTATTTTTCTGAAAACTTTCAATTTTTGATGAATAGTGAAACCACTAAGTGGTAGGTTAAAAACTGAATTTTGCATAAAACTTAATTTTACCGCTTCTGTGAATAGAATTTCGAAAATCCGAGAGACACGGTTAATATCAAGGACTAAAATGTGGTTCAATGAGATGAAAATATTTTTTTTGTGAATAGTAACTTTTTACTTTTTTTACCGCGGTTAATAGTAAATAGGGTAACTAAGGGTAAATATGATATTACTATTACCCTAACACATGTCCTAATTCTATTGGACAAGTGTAATTCGACCAAAAACAAACTTAGGAATAAAATATGACCATTTAGGCCCACTTGGATTAGATTAGGACATTTATTATTAATTTATTTAAAGAAGGGTTAAAATAGTTAAAATCAAAGTTTAATAAGTAAATCATTTTTAATATGGGGTTATACATAAGATAAATTCGATTGTAAATATTCATTAGAAATCTAAAAAGATTTCCTACATGGCGGTATTTTATTTGTAATTTTTAGACATCAAATAATTTAATTTATTTATGACACAAAGATGATGCAGTAATTATCTTATTAATGAAATATTGACAAAATTGATAATATAAATACCAAAATGAATGTAATTTAAGACTTTTTATGAATTCCACTAATTTTCTAGGTTACTATGATATATTAGTGTTGATGTAATCAACTTGGTTAGAACATATAATTCTGTTATGACTTTCACAAAAATCATATATCAAATAGTGTCAAAATTGACACAAAATAGTTTTTAAATCAAATATTATATTATTAATTGTTATTTTATTCCTAAAAATCTAAGGTTCGGCCAAATGACTTAGATAAGGATATATTTATTAATAATATACAATTTGGGGTTCTTTTGGCATGTTATAGTAAGTTTATTAACCATATAGTGAAAGAAAACAAAAAGACACGGTAAAAGTTAAATTATTTAACTTAGAGTTAAATCTAATTGATAAGGTTAAAATAATACCCTAAACTTGTCTAAATCTTATTGGTTGATAGGATTTCGACCCATCCCCACTTTAGCTTCGAAATAAGACCCTTTGGAACCATTATAAACCGATTTTGACTTTAATATAAAATAATATTTTGAGATATTCCTAAGGTGCCCCTCTCCTCCCTTATAAAAGGACACCTCCTCCCCCTCCTCCTCACACCAATTTGAGCATTCAAGATCGGCCAAACCCTGCCAAAATCTCTTCTCCACTTCCCTAGAAACATCCTAGAGGTTCTGGTCTTCCTCAAAGACCAATTCTAGTGCCCTAAGAGGAGGTCTCAAAGAGGCACTTCAAAGAAGAGGTAATTACCGATTACCAATTCTTTCATCTTTATTTCTTCTTCCACTTCTTCTTCTTAGGTTGTTTCATTATGAAGTAATAACATCAGTATCACTCATATACTGATATGTTATTATAAGTATGAAACAACCCTATTTCACTATCTATCCATCCTACGGAAAAAGAAATCACCGCGCGTGCGTACGTACGGAATACCGTCTCCACGCCGTGGTGTAATCTATTTTCCACCACCACCTCACATGGATGGGTATAATGGTGTAAAGAATAAATATACATAGTTATTACAACATCATATTGATTCTGATATATTGTATAATCCACTCCAATTCAATTCAATATTTATAGAAATTATATCATCGCTCGTGCGTTCGTACGGACTACCGTCTCCACGACGCGATGAGATTCATTCTCCATGTTAACCATTTAAAGAATGATTATAAAGTATATATAAGAAATAATAATGAAATATATGACATTATAAAGCTACTGGATTTATGTATATATATATATATATTTATGTCATATACTTACTTCCATTTCAAGACAATAAGGAAAGTAAAACAGCGTTCATGCGTACGTACGGACTACCGTCTCCATGAACGGTGTTTTTCATCTATCTATTATATACATATATATACTGAATATATATGATATGTAAATCATATTTTATATTCTAGAAGTAAGTAAATCATGATATAAGTAATAGTGATGTCAAGAACAACAAGTCAAAACACCTAAGATAAATGAAACGATTTTACCCAAAACGCTTCTTTAACATGGAATTTACAAAAGAACGGGTAATATAATGTCATAAGTGAACCATATATGATATCATAACAATGAATATGATTCTGTAATAAGTCAATAACATGATTTAAATCATTATACAGGAGGTTTGGACACTTACAAAGCAAGTCGGACCTAAGGTAAGGGAAATATCACAATCTCATTTTTATCCGAGATTGTTTATTCGTAAGTATTTACTGGGGTGTATTTTATCATCCACATCCATGTTTACTCAATATGTAATATTATTTCCATCCACCTAAAATTGTTTAAATCCATTTTTACCCTTCAGTGAGTTTTTAGTAATACGTATGAAAGGAATCTTTTGTCGTTTTTCATACGAGGTACTTTTTGACTTTTCCGACAAAAGTACGAAGAATGTTTTTTTTAACTTATACGGCACGAACGGATTTCTACTGTTTTATAAATCCTTATTTTCATGAAGCTTCCTCTAAAATATTTCATGACTATTTTCAATAAAATCTCTTTCTTTTAAAGTTTCATGATGTTTTGTGAAAAGAAATTGATTTTGAAGAAGAAAGGATATTTTCCTCAAGAATTCAATTCAAGTGTTTTATCAAAATTATTTTCCATCTAAGATAATAAAGAGTTCTGTTTCTATCCATATTTTTACATTTATTTGACTATTTTGTGATGAAATTATGTTTATGAATTCCTTTATCTTATATGAATTGATTTATGATGTCATGATGTTTCAAGAATCCCATTTTTGTTACATGTGTTATGCGATGATGTATGTTTTATGATTATGTGGCACACATAAGAAAGGATTCATTATAAGATGGGTGGGACCTATATCTCCCTCCAATGCATTGGGTAATGATTTTATATCTCATGAGATAGACATGGCTGGAACGGAAGGTTATTTCGGTTCAGTGATACAGGACTGAAACGAGGAGTGAACTCGGTTCAGAAAGGGACTTTGTCCACTAAGATAGTCTTGGCAATGAGTCATGACTAACAAGAAATGATTTTCCATGATTATGTGTGCATGCCACAAAGTTTCAAGTTTTATGTTATGATTATGTGGATCTCATTTTCACTTCTATGATTTATTCCATGTTAAGATATTATGATCTCTTTTGCAGGTTTTGATTTTCAAAAAGATATGATATGATTTTTATTTCCTTTATTTGCCCTTGCTGAGCATTTGAGCTCACCCTTTTATGTTTTCTTTTCCCCAGGTCAGGAAGATGGATATTCAGTAGAATATGCAAAAAGGGACCCTAGATATGATGAAATAAATGGGAGACACTGTAGAAGATTTATGAACCAGTTGTTTATGTTTCCCAGTTTCTAAAGACACTATACCTATACGGTCCTTTGTGGTTTTGTCATATGTTGTAATAAGTGTGCTTAAATTTTGAAGTAGTAACAATGTATGTAAAGTATGGGTCGTTATAGTTGGTATCAGAGGAAAGGTATAGTCAACCTTTGGAAACTAGGATGTGAAAGCCTTAGTAAGAACCCTAAGGATAAGTCTAAGCATAGAACACAATTTTAGTGTTTTAGAAATGGCCTTGAATAACCTAGGATAAGACCTTAAGCATGAAAATTTTATTCTTGAATTATGTGGTTTCCTATTATAATTAGTGTTGCTCACACTATTCTTCTTGGTTTTAGTCAATGGCTGGAACCCGAAGGAACCGTGTTAATGCGGAATGTGATGGGCAATGCAATGATTGTCCCCCTGAGCAACCAAATGATATGGGAGCTGGAATGCAAAATCTTGTAGCCATGCTCACACAACTTTCTCAAGCTATGAATCATGCAGGATTTCCAAACGAACAAAGGAGGGAGCAACATTCTGTTGAATCCTTCATGAGGCAGCGTCCACCTTCTTTCAGCGGGTCTACTGATCCATTAGTTGCTGAACAAT
This sequence comes from Viscum album, assembly GCA_963277665.1. Lineage (NCBI taxonomy): Eukaryota > Viridiplantae > Streptophyta > Magnoliopsida > Santalales > Viscaceae > Viscum > Viscum album. Next base: position 1,880,169,858 of record OY728138.1, on the reverse strand, counting down.
GGATTAGTACTACTGAAAAGATATTTTCAGTTCTTCAATGTTCTGAGCATGATAAAGTCATCCTAGCAGTGTATCGTTTGGAAGGAGATGCTGATCAATGGTGGAATCTTGTTAAGAATACAAGGCAAAGGGATGAAATTGAGTCTATGGAATGGGACGAGTTCAAGAACTTATTTTTCAATAAGTACTTCCCTCGTATTCTCCGAACAAAGATGGAGAAAGAGTTCCTTGAACTGAAGCAAAGGGATGATGAATCTGTTGGTACCTATGAAGCAAATTTTACAAGACTTGCAAGGTACGCTTCTGGTATTATTATCCAACATGAGAGTAAGATCGATCGATTCTTTAGTGGCTTAAAACCAAGTCTTCTAAGGGCATTAGCCATAAGGGACTTCAATAGCTACGAGGAAATCGTTCGATGTGCTCTCAAAGTCGAGATGGAGATTGGAGTAACCCATCAGTCACATGGGTTTGATAAGAAGAGGAAGATGGAATTCAAAGAAAAATCTAAAGAGCACACGGAAAAGAAGATGAACTTTCCCTTATGCTCAAAGTGTGGAAAGAAACATGGAGGGAGTTGTCTTAAAGGGACAAGTAAATGTTTTAAATGTGGAAAGGAAGGTCATCGGGCATTTGAATGCCGTGATAATGGGAAGAAGATGTCTAATGATGCAAACAAAGGAAGGGATACACAGAATGAACCTGCTACACTTCAATGTTTCAAGTGCAAGGAGATGGGGCATTATGCCAATCAATGCCCAAATCCAAGGGTTGATGATGATGGTCGACGTCAACAAACTCTTAAGGCTAAAGACAAAGGAAAGTCACATGAAATTTCTATCAGCGAGGTGGAGTACGATAACGATGTGTTGAAAGGTACACTTACCATCCACTCTAAAGTAGCAAATGTTTTATTTGATTCTGGATCCACCCACTCTTTTATTTCTGAAAAATTTTCTAAGGGTATCATCGTATTACCTCAAGAATTAGATGTTGAGTTAGCTGTGACAACACCTAATGGCACATCAATCGCATCAGAAGTTTATAATTCTTCTCCGATCGAAGTTTGTGGGAAAGTGCTTCCTGCAAATCATGTGATCCTTCCTTTAGTGGAATTTGATGTGATTCTTGGCATGGATTGGCTTTCTCTACATGGAGCTCATATCAATTTCCAAAGAAGGGAAGTCACATTTCATATTCCAGATCAATCTACGATCGTATACCAATGCAAGGATGAACATAACCTTCCAGTGGAAATTTCTTCCATCTTATGGGTATTGATTCCACTAAATGAAGGTTATTTATCTCAAATGGTTGGTGAGAAACTCACGATTAAGAATATGCCCATTGTACGGGAGTTTGATGATGTCTTTCCGGAGGAATTGCCGGGTCTTCCACCAAATCGTGAAGTTGAGTTTTCAATAGAACTCGTACCGGGTGCTTTGCCTATTTCAAAGACACCTTATAGAATGGCCCCAATTGAGTTGCAGGAATTGAAGAAGCAACTCCAAGAGAATCTTGATAAGGGATTCATACGCCCTAGTGCGTCACCTTGGGGAGCACCTGTTCTATTTGTTAAGAAGAAAGATGGATCAATGAGACTTTGCATTGATTATCGAGAACTTAACAAGATCACTATCAAGAACAAATATCCTCTCCCACGCATTGATGACTTATTTGACCAACTACGCGGAGCTCAATACTTTTCCAAGATTGATCTTCGTTCAGGGTATCATCAATTAAGGGTCAAAAGGGAGGATATACCAAAGACGGCTTTCCGTACAAGGTATGGACACTATGAATTTATAGTGATGCCATTTGGTCTTACTAATGCCCCTGCTATCTTCATGGATCTAATGAATAGAGTCTTTAGAGACTATCTTGATCAATTTGTGGTAGTCTTTATAGATGATATTCTTGTCTATTCAAAGAGCAAGGAAGAGCATGAAGATCACTTGAGAATTATATTGAAGACCCTGAGAAAGGAGAAGCTTTATGCCAAATTTACCAAGTGTGAATTTTGGCTTCAAAAAGTTGCATTTTTTGGTCATATAATCTCAAAAGAGGGGATATCTGTGGATCCAGCAAAAACAGAGGTTATCGAAAGATGGTCAAGACCAACAACAGTAACTGAGATCCGAAGTTTTCTTGGTTTGGCTGGATATTATCGACGTTTTGTAAAAGATTTTTCACGATTATCTAATCCAATCACCAAGTTGACTCGGAAGGGAGTTAAGTTTGTCTGGACAGAGGAATGTGAAGAGAATTTCAAGGAGTTGAAAAGAAGGTTATCCAGTGCACCTGTGCTCACACTGCCTTGTAGTGGAGAAAGGTTTGTGATCTACAGTGATGCATCCAAGAAGGGATTGGGGTGTGTTCTTATGCAAAATGATATGGTGATAGCTTATGCCTCACGACAGTTGAAAATCCATGAGCAAAATTACCCAACACATGATTTGGAGTTGGCTGCGGTAATCTTTGCATTAAAGATTTGGAGGCATTACCTTTATGGTGAAAGGTGTGATATTTATACAGATCATAAAAGTTTAAAGTATATTTTCACACAAAAGGAGTTGAATATGCGTCAAAGAAGATGGTTGGAGCTAATTAAGGATTATGACTGCTCAATCCATTACCACCCTGGGAAAGCAAACAAGGTGGCAGATGCATTAAGTCGACAAGACCATGCTAGTTTATCCATGATGAGGATCACAAAAGATCCAATATTTATGGATTTACAAAGGATGGATCTTGGAATTATAATGGAAGGGAAAAAATCTTATCTTTCTCAAATGAATGTTTAACCATCTATACATGTGAAGATTAAAGAAGCACAGAAAGAAGATGTCGAGTTACAAAAGAAGGTGAGAAATGTTCCTGAATTCAACCTTGATTGTGATGGGATAATAAAGTTCAGGAATCGGGTTTGCGTTCCTCCCATCCCCGAATTAAAGAATGAGCTGCTGGATGAGGCTCATAGTTCATCATTTTCTATTCATCCTGGAAGCACGAAGATGTATAGGGACCTGAAAGAGTACTTCTGGTGGGATGGCATGAAAAGAGATGTTGCTGAATATGTCTCTCGATGCTTGGTTTGTCAACAAGTTAAAGCTGAGAGACAGAAGTCTAAGGGGATGTTACAACCATTACCCATACCCGAATGGAAATGGGAAAACATCACTATGGACTTTGTCACAGGACTTCCTAAAACATCCAAAGGAAATAATGCTATCTGGGTCATAGTTGATCGTCTTACAAAGTCTGCACACTTCATTGCTATTATAGAGGATTTCTCTCTAGATCAGCTTGCCAGGATATATGTAAAGGAAGTGGTAAGATTGCATGGAGTACCACTTTCTATTATATCTGATCGAGATCCGAGATTTACCTCGAAGTTCTGGCGAAGTCTTCAGCATACTCTGGATACAGAGTTGAGTTTCAGCACTGCTTATCATCCCCAGACAGACGGTCAGTCTGAGAGAACAATTCAAACCCTAGAAGATATGTTGAGAGCTTGCTCTATGGATTTCAAAGGAGGTTGGGATCAACACCTACCTTTGGTAGAATTTTCTTATAATAATAGCTTTCACTCCAGTATTCAGATGGCTCCTTATGAAGCTCTCTATGGAAAGAAATGCAGGACTCCAACTTGCTGGGATGAAGTTGGGGAAAGAAAGCTATTAGGACCTGATCTCGTTGATGAAATGGCAGAAAAGGTTAGATCTATTCAACAACACATAAGAGCAGCTCAGAGTCGACAGAAAAGTTATGCCGACAACCGAAGAAAAGACCTAGAGTTTGAAGTGGGCGATAAAGTGTTCTTACGAATATCTCCCTGGAAGAGGGTTATGAGATTTGGAAAGAAGGGGAAGTTGAGCCCTAGATATATCGGTCCTTTTGAAATACTGGATCGTGTTGGGAAGGTAGCTTACCGATTGGCGCTTCCACCGAATCTCTCTCAAGTTCACGATGTGTTCCACGTATCTCTCCTGAGAAAGTACATACCAGATCCTTCACATGTACTCAGCTCAGAAGTTGTACCGCTGGAGCAAGATCTTTCTTATGAAGAACAGCCGATAGAGATACTGGATCGTAGCGAAAAAGTCCTACGAAACAAGACCACTCGCTTGGTGAAAGTTTTATGGAGAAACCACCAACTTGAAGAAGCTACATGGGAGCTTGAGGATATGATGAGGGAGAAGTATCCTCATTTGTTTGTTGCAAAGTGACGAATTTCGAGGGCGAAATTCTTTTTAAGGGGGGTAGAATGTAACACCCGAGACTTTTATGTTATATAAATCATCAAAGGAATCTTTTTCTACACAACACTTGCTTGGCTTGCTTTACACGCAATCGCGACCTTCCTCGATAGCTTGCGTCGTACGCAATACCGAGTTTCACTAAACAACAATATGCTATTAAAACTAGCCGTTATGAATAGTAATAACCACTTTTTGAAATTTTATAAATTTTATTTTTCAAAATGGACTTCATTTTTGGACTCAGAATATCGAAATTAGCCTAGGGTGAAATTTTGGTATTTTTCTGAAAACTTTCAATTTTTGATGAATAGTGAAACCACTAAGTGGTAGGTTAAAAACTGAATTTTGCATAAAACTTAATTTTACCGCTTCTGTGAATAGAATTTCGAAAATCCGAGAGACACGGTTAATATCAAGGACTAAAATGTGGTTCAATGAGATGAAAATATTTTTTTTGGTGAATAGTAACTTTTTACTTTTTTTACCGCGGTTAATAGTAAATAGGGTAACTAAGGGTAAATATGATATTACTATTACCCTAACACATGTCCTAATTCTATTGGACAAGTGTAATTCGACCAAAAACAAACTTAGGAATAAAATATGACCATTTAGGCCCACTTGGATTAGATTAGGACATTTATTATTAATTTATTTAAAGAAGGGTTAAAATAGTTAAAATCAAAGTTTAATAAGTAAATCATTTTTAATATGGGGTTATACATAAGATAAATTCGATTGTAAATATTCATTAGAAATCTAAAAAGATTTCCTACATGACGGTATTTTATTTGTAATTTTTAGACATCAAATAATTTAATTTATTTATGACACAAAGATGATGCAGTAATTATCTTATTAATGAAATATTGACAAAATTGATAATATAAATACCAAAATGAATGTAATTTAAGACTTTTTATGAATTCCACTAATTTTCTAGGTTACTATGATATATTAGTGTTGATTTAATCAACTTGGTTCGAACATATAATTCTGTTATGACTTTCACAAAAATCATATATCAAATAGTGTCAAAATTGACACAAAATAGTTTTTAAATCAAATATTATATTATTAATTGTTATTTTATTCCTAAAAATCTAAGGTTCGGCCAAATGACTTATATAAGGATATATGTATTAATAATATACAATTTTGGGTTCGTTTGGCATGTTATAGTAAGTTTATTAACCATATAGTGAAAGAAAACAAAAAGACACGGTAAAAGTTAAATTATTTAACTTAGAGTTAAATATAATTGATAAGGTTAAAATAATACCCTAAACTTGTCTAAATCTTATTGGTTGATAGGATTTAGACCCATCCCCACTTTAGCTTCGAAATAAGACCCTTTGGAACCATTATAAACCGATTTTGACTTTAATATAAAATAATATTTTGAGATATTCCTAAGGTGCCCCTCTCCTCCCTTATAAAAGGACACCTCCTCCCCCTCCTCCTCACACCAATTTGAGCATTCAAGCTCGGCCAACCCCTGCCAAAATCTCTTCTCCACTTCCCTAGAAACATCCTAGAGGTTCTGGTCTTCCTCAAAGACAAATTCTAGTGCCCTAAGAGGAGGTCTCAAAGAGGCACTTCAAAGAAGAGGTAATTACCGATTACCAATTCTTTCATCTTTATTTCTTCTTCCACTTCTTCTTCTTAGGTTGTTTCATTATGAAGTAATAACATCAGTATCACTCATATACTGATATGTTATTATAAGTATGAAACAACCCTATTTCACCATCTATCCATCCTACGGAAAAAGAAATCACCGCGCGTGCGTACGTACGGAATACCGTCTCCACGCCGTGGTGTAATCTATTTTCCACCACCACCTCACATGGATGGGTATAATGGTGTAAAGAATAACTATACATAGTTATTACAACATCATATTGATTCTGATATATTTTATAATCCACTCCAATTCAATTCAATATTTATAGAAATGATATCATTGCTCGTGCGTACGTACGGACTACCGTCTCCACGATGCGATGAGATTCATTCTCCATGTTAACCATTTAAAGAATGATTATAAAGTATATATAAGAAATAATAATGAAATATATGACATTATAAATCTACTGGATTTATGTATATATATATATATTTATGTCATATACTTACTTCCATTTCAAGACAATAAGGAAAGTAAAACAGCGTTCATGCGTACGTACGGACTACCGTCTCCATGAACGGTGTTTTTCATCTATCTATTATATACATATATATACTGAATATATATGATATATAAATCATATTTTATATTCTGGAAGTAAGTAAATCATGATATAAGTAATAGTGATGTCAAGAACAACAAGTCAAAACACCTAAGATAAATGAAACGATTTTACCCAAAACGCTTCTTTAACATGGAATTTACAAAAGAACGGGTAATATAATGTCATAAGTGAACCATATATGATATCATAACAATGAATATGATTCTGTAATAAGTCAATAACATGATTTAAATCATTATACAGGAGGTTTGGACACTTACAAAGCAAGTCGGACCTAAGGTAAGGGAAATATCACAATCTCATTTTTATCCGAGATTGTTTATTCGTAAGTATTTACTGGGGTGTATTTTATCATCCAAATCCATGTTTACTCAATATGTAATATTATTTACATCCACCTAAAATTGTTTAAATCCATTTTTACCCTTCGGTGAGTTTTTAGTAATACGTATGAAAGGAATCTTTTGTCGTTTTTCGTACGAGGTACTTTTTGACTTTTCCGACAAAAGTACGAAGAATGTTTTTTTTAACTTATACGGCACGAACGGATTTCTACTGTTTTATAAATCCTTATTTTCATGAAACTTCCTCTAAAATATTTCATGACTATTTTCAATAAAATCTCTTTCTTTTAAAGTTTCATGATGTTTTGTGAAAAGAAATTGATTTTGAAGAAGAAAGGATATTTTCCTCAAGAATTCAATTCAAGTGTTTTATCAAAATTATTTTCCATCTAAGATAATAAAGAGTTCTGTTTCTATCCATATTTTTACATTTATTTGACTATGTTGTGATGAAATTATGTTTATGAATTCCTTTATCTTATATGAATTGATTTATGATGTCATGATGTTTCAAGAATCCCATTTTTGTTACATGTGTTATGCGATGATGTATGTTTTATGATTATGTGGCACACATAAGAAAGGATTCATTATAAGATGGGTGGGACCTATATCTCCCTCCAATGCATTGGGTAATGATTTTATATCTCATGAGATAGACATGGCTGGAACGGAAGGTTATTTCGGTTCAGTGATACAGGACTGAAACGAGGAGTGAACTCGGTTCAGAAAGGGACTTTGTCCACTAAGATAGTCTTGGCAATGAGTCATGACTAACAAGAAATGATTTTCCATGATTATGTGTGCATGCCACAAAGTTTCAAGTTTTATGTTATGATTATGGGGATCTCATTTTCACTTCTATGATTTATTCCATGTTAAGATATTATGATCTCTTTTGCAGGTTTTGATTTTCAAAAAGATATGATATGATTTTTATTTCCTTTATTTGCCCTTGCTGAGCATTTGAGCTCACCCTTTTATGTTTTCTTTTCCCCAGGATATAAAGAAAGGTTTTAGGTAAAAAAAGGGATGACCTTTATGGGAGATATTGAAGAACTTTCACCACGATTAGAAGATTACGTTCCGAGTTTCCAAAGACACTAAACTATTACGATCCTTTAGTGTGTGTTTTTGTTATGTACTAAGTATTCCGCAAATTTAATGTAATGTCCATGTACGATAAGCTTCGGGTCTCTACACTCACACGGGGGTTCATTGAAGATCTGAATCTATACAGAGCTCTTTGTCAAACAGGACCTAGAAGGAGAGTGTTTTGGTGATTAGACGCGACCTCGGTGCATTTAATGAAAAAAAAAGTACACGACGTGTAATTTTGAAGTACACGGTGTGTACTCTCTATTTTTGTACTCCATTTTAGGAGGCCTCCAGGTCACCCCCACATGGTCATGTGTGTGGCCACTACACGGCCAGCACACGGCTACCTGTAGTAACCTAGTACACGGTGTGTACTAATAAAGTACATGGTGTATACTTTGAAAATTTCTAGAAATTCCTCTTTTTCTCAAAAATGACTAGAAAAGGAAAACATACCTGAAAATAAGGTTCAGGTTCTTACAGACTTCCCCCCTTAAAGAAATTTGTCCCTGAATTTCCCTAGTGCAGCGTAGAAGAAGAAACCCTGAATAGATCTGGCCACTGTGCTTGTACATTAGCCTCCCTCTCCCAAGTGTCGTCATGTACTCTCCCATGCTTTCATATCACTCGTACCATAGGAACAGACCGGTAACGGAGAACTTTTGTACTTCAATCAAAAATCTGGATAGGATTCTCCTCAAACGATGCATCCACTTCGAGCTCAACCTCCTCGGGTTGAAAGACATGAGGCGGGTCTGAAAAGTAATGTTGGACCTAGGAAATGTGAAAAACGTCGTACATAGCCCGGTACCTCTGGGGTAACTGCAACTAATTGGAAACTGGCCCAAATCTCTCCACAACCTCAAATGGACCGACGTACCTTGGTGAAAGCTTACCATGTCTCCTAATCCTCCTATGTCCCAACCTCAGTGTAACACATAGGAAAACCTGATTCCCAACCTCGAACTCCAGAGGTTGTCTCCACTGATCAGTAAAAGACTTTTATAGATACTATGCAATATCCATCCTCTTCCGAATCAACTCTATCTACTCTATAGTATCCTGAACAAAACGAGGTCCCAGCAAAGCTGCCTCTCCTACCTCTAGCCAACATAAGGGTGATCAGCATGGCCTACTGTACAAGGCCTCATAAAGTTCCATTTGAATAGTTTCTTGAAAACTATTATTTTATGAAAAATCCACAAGAGGTATTTGCTTCTCCCACGAACCTATAAAATCCAAGATGCATGCTCAGAGCATGTCCTCAAGAACCTGAATCATATGCTTGGATTGGCCATCTATCTGGGGGTGGTAAGCTGTACTCAAAAGTACTTGTGTACCAAAAGCCTTCTGAATCCCCTTCTAGACCCAAGAAGTAAAACGGGAATCCCTGTCTGAAATAATGGAGTGTGGAATTCCTTATAGACCTACAATCTCACGGATGTACAACTTTCCCAGCTCATCAACACTGAAGGTCTCCTTGATCGGTAAGAAGTGGGAAGCATTTGTGAGTATGTCAATGAAAACCCAGACTACATCATTCCCTCGAGGAGACCTCGGAAACCCTATTACGAAACCCATCGTGACGTCGTTCCACTTCCACTCGAGAATGGGTAATTGTTGTAAAAGCCCTATTGGCCGCTGATGCTCCGCCTTCACCTGTTGATAGGTGGAACACCCCATGACGAAACCAGAAACATCCCTCTTCATACCTGAACACCAATACTGGCAGTGTAGATCACGATACATCTTGGTGACACTAGGATGAACTACCCAAACTGAGGAATAAAAATCCCGCATCAGCTCCTCGCATATATCTTCTGGCACCCATACGCGCCCCTAAAAACGCAAGATCTCATCCCCACCTACTGTCCATCTAGGAATAGTTTTCTCTCCTGACACACTCTCTCATAGGACTAGGCCTTCTGAATCTGATAGTTGCCTCATTCTCACTCAATCAAGAAGAGTAAAGGTAAAAGCTACAAAAGAAAGAAATGTCTGCCCCTGACTGTCGTTCACTTACAAATGCATCTTAGAGAACAGATCCATAAGCTGCCACTCACTGTTGGCCTCCTGAACTGCATGTATCTGAGACCTCCTTCTCAATGCATCAGCCACTGTATTGTCTTTCCCAGGTGTATAGGCAAGCTAAAAGTTAAAGGATTGTAGGTACTCAACCCACCTTTTCTTTCTCAAATTCATATCACACTGAGCGAAGATGTACTTGAGACTCTTATGGTCAGTGAAAACCACAAAATTATCTCCCAGAAGATAATGTATCCAATAGCGTAAGGCATGAACAATTTCCGCCAACTTGATATTGTGCATTGGGTAACTCCTCTCATGTGGCCTCAACTGTCGAGACCTGTATGCAACGAATCCATCCTCTTGCATAAGCACAGCTCCCAATCTGATACCTGATGCATCACAGTAAACAGTATAGCTCTTTCCCGACTCTGGAAAGACTAGTATCGATGTAGAAGTCAACCTCCCTTTTATCTCCTGAAAGGCTGACTCACAAGAATCTGACCATAGGAACTTTTCACCCTTCTTAGTCAGACCCATAATCAGTGCTTCTAAGCATGAAAAGTTATGTATGATACGTTTGTAGTATCCAGCTAGCCCTAGAAAACTCTTCACCTCAAAGACGTTCTTCGGCTGCTCCTAGGAAACTATTGCTCTCACTTTCTCGGGGTCTACTGATACTCCTATCTCTGAGATAACATGACCCAAAAATTGAATCTGATCCATCCAAAAGTGGCATTTTGAGAGCTTGTAATATAACTGATGCTCTCTCAGTGTACTCAAAATGATCTCAAGATGAGTATCATGGTCATTTCGAATGTGAGAGTACACCAAGATATCGTCCACAAAAGCCACCATGAATAAATCCAAGTATAGATGGATCACTCGGTTCATCAGTTCCATGAAAACTACAGGTGCATTCATGAGACCTAACGGCATAACCATATACTCGTATAGACTATACCTACTCCGAAAGGTTGTAAGAGGAATATATAATGGTCTAGCACGCAACTGATGGTAACTGGACCTCAAGTAAATCTTCAAGAACACTTAGGATCCTCAAAGTTGATCAAAGAGATCATCAATACTAGTAAATGGGTATAGATTCTTGACCATCAACTGTTTCAGCTTCCAATAATCCACACAAAGCATGAGGGTACCGTCCACCTTCATTGCGAACAAGACAGGCGAACCCCAAGGAGAAGTACTAGTTTGGATGAAACTCTTTGCCTGCAACTCCTCCAACTGCTTCTTAAGCTCTTGAAACTATGGTGTAGCTATCCTATAAGGATTAATGGATGCAGGTACCGCCCCTGGCACAAGCTCAATAGAAAATTCTACCTCATGATCCGAAGGCAAACCTGAAAAGTCCTCTGGAAAGACATCTCTGAAACAGTCCACCACTGGAGGAAAATCTAATTGTGAAGTCCCATGGTCATCCCGATATAGAATAGAAATTTGGGTTGTAACTCCTCCCAACCCAGGATGATCGGGCCCTGCTCTGCTCGCCTGGACATCCCTTTCACCCTTATGAAGAAAAGATTCACCTTCTGGTGATGTGAAACTCACTCTACGATGATAACAGTCAACGACTACCTGGAATGGAACTAACCATTCCATTCTGATAATTAAATCATAGAATTTTATCTCTAGTACATAGAGGTCCCATAAACAATGACACCCACCAACCTGTAGATGGAACTCCCTGCACTGACATACACTAGTCGTTCTAGTCCCTAACGGAATGTCTAGCGTCAAGATATCATTAGAGAAAAAGATGTAGAGACCAAGGATATCCATAATAGAAATAGATATAAAGATATGGGAATACCCTATATAGAAAACATCATAAGCTAAAACTAAGGCTACCATGATCGTACCTCGAACTGTAGAGGTTCTGGGATCCTGCTCCTGCTAGGTCAGCCCCACTGCAAAAGTCTGACCAGTACCATGGCCCTGTGACCTTGCCTGAACACTCTGAGCTAATCCACCCTAAAGTCGCTAAAATATCAGTGACTGACCACCATGTCCACGACCTCCACCTCAACCTTAACGAATGGAAGAACTATAGTTCCCTGACTGGTGAGAAACTGGTGGTATTACTCTTGAACGCAGATTCATAGAAGAACCCATGTCACCAGCTTCTGGTGAGAAGATATGAAAGAAGCGCTGAAGGTGACCCATCTTGTTGCAAGATCAGCACTCAACTAGGTCTCTCGAGAAATGTGGCCTCGTATGCCCGCTCTTCTCACACTGGTAGCACACCACCTGAATACCAGAAGATGCATCCTGCCTACTCTTATCTCCTTGAGCAGTCTCCCTGCAGCGCTTCCTGCTATCAGTAGTAAGAATACTAACTCTGGATGTCGAACCGTCCTTGCTCATAGCTCCAGAATCCCTCAGATTATGCTCTATGATCAGCGCCTAGTTGATGATATAAGATATCGAAGTCAACCTGAATATGTTCACCTAAGATCAGATTTCGTTCCTCAGACCATCCTCAAAATTCCATGCAAGGAACAACTCATCACCTCCTATAATAGGTGTGAAACGGTGCAGCTCTATGAAGCGATAGGAATACTCCATAAAAGTAAGGGTACCCTACTCCATACTCATGAACTCTTGGGCTCGATCGGCCCTCAAGGTCTTTAGATAGAATTAATCATAGAATATGTGCCGAAATTCATCCCAATCCATATTTTTATAGTGTCCCTCCTATGAGATCACATCCCACCACCTCTTGGCGGAGTTTCGAAGCATGTAGGTAGCTATATTCACCCTCTTCTCTGGAGGTATCTCCAAACGCTCGAAAATCATCAGCATGTCTTGTAGCCATGACTCTACAGCCTGGGGTCCTCTATCCCCTGAGAAAGTGGGAGGATGCTACTGCTGAAGGACCTACGTCAATTCTTCCATCGATGGGGCAGGAGGCGGTGCTCCCTGAAAGGTCTGCATCATCCTCAAAAAACCCTCTTTGAACTATGAATCAGCGCCTATGTCGGGTATAAAAACTGGTGCCAAGACTGGCATGACAGGAGGATCTGCAGGTAGTCCCTGGTCAGCTATGTCCGGTGTCTGATAACCGCCTGGAAACTGGCATACAACCATAGGATGTCTCAGTGGCGTGACTCTGCAAGGTCAAGAACACACCTTAAAACAAGTTTATCAAGGACTGAATACTAGAAGTGTAAGAAGAGAACAAGAGAAATAAATCACTCATGTTTTACAAAACATGACTACACGGCGTGTAAAATTCCTACACGGTGTGTTCCCTAAAGTCATTTACATGGGCGTGTACTCCTGCCTAAACTGGTCATGTAACACCCCAAACACACGGCGTATTGTCTTAATACACGGCATGTACTTGAATCCTCCTTCCCTTCCCAAGTTCATCTACATGGTTAAGCCACACAGTTCTCCTAAGACAAGACTACACGGAGTATTCACAGTAGACATAGTGTGTACCATACAAGCTTCACCTAGACCGCGTTGTTAGTGACACGTTCTGACACACGGCTCATACTACACAGCATGTTCAAGGAGGAAACGGCATGTACGTGAAAGGATAACACTGACCAGTGTTGTTAGTGACATGGTCGGGTACCTGGGTCAGACTACACAGCATGTTCAATCCTAACACAATGCGTATAGATTAAGGTTTATCCATCTGTGTGGTTAGTTACATGGGTAGAAACAGGGTCAACACTACACGGCGTGTTCAACTGGTACATAGCATGTTCCCACTATAGGACCCCGGGACACCCTGAGAGGGGAGGGGTGAATCAGGGTGGCAACTTTTTCTTCTTTTAGTTGTGGATCTTGTTCCCACGTTGGTAGGAACTACTTAAACCTGTATGATGGATATGAACAACAATTAAACATTCACATGCAGAGAGATGACACAGCTATTTTTACTTGGTTCACCACTAAGGGCTACGTCCAAGGAGCATACGCTGACAGGTTGTCGGTCGTACCTAAATCCACTATGCTTCACTAGCTGCGGATTACAAATGTTCGGGTACAGACACTCTGTCCCAGGCTCACTGCCTTTACAATTGTTTAGGGATAGCTCACTGCGTCCCTCGGGTCACTCCCGTTGACTCCCCCTGGCTCACTGTCGTTGGTGAAGTCTCACTCAGTTTATAGACGTGAAGGTCTCTTCAATAGGTGTGAATTGAAGTTCTTCGTCTCCTGTTCAGCATGAGACTTTTCTTGCATCAGGGTTCAGAGTTTATGCTCTTTATAGTTCAATCTTTCTTCTTTAGTGCAATTACTGAATGCACTAGATCCCCTTGTCTTTGTTTGCCTGAATCACAATCACTTATGTGATTGCTCAATAAATTATGTTCAGCTTACTCGAAATTCATCAGAATCAATTCACCATGTATGCATGAGATCATGCATGTATCATTTAGATTTCTTCTTCAATCTCTCTTTACACCAAAAGTATTAGGCAATCTATAGCTCTTGTGCAGCTTCAGAAAGGCGGGCGCGCTTCAAAAATATTTGGCTCTCCTTTTCAAGCCCGGCGCGCAAGTCTCCATCTGGTCCGCAAGTCTTAGGCGCGCAAGTATAACCTGGAGCGCAAGTGTCTCCAAAGAACCTGCGCGACTCTGCCTTCTTGAACTTCAAACCTGTGCGACTCACTTCCTTCCTTGCCCAAATCACCAGGGGCGCTCAACCATTAGTCAGCGCGCAACCTCTACTTGTGCGACCCAACTACCACTTGCGCGGTTCAACCACCTGCGCGACGCGAGCTCGAACAATATCAAAGTCTTGAGATCCGTTAGAAATGAGAAGGGGTGGTCCAGTATTTATAGGCAAACTAGACCCCCTGCACGGTGGCGCGCAAGTCCCTCGACGGCGCGCAAGTCTTGTCTCCAGTAACCTCTATCGCGCAACTCACTTGCGCGACCCAACCAATACTTGCGCGACCTACTTTCCTTAGCCAAATTTTGATGTTTTGATTCTCAAAAACATATGGCGCGCAAGTCTTTTATCCTCAAAGAGCACGGCGCGCAAGTACCTTTGCCAAAAACACTTTACTTTATTGGCCGATTTTCAGGCCCAAAAATTTGGCAAACACTGGAAAACGGCGCCACCTTATATCTGCTCTTTTTGCACCGCCTCCAGATCATCCATTCCTATATCGAAGTTCTTGAATCAAACATAGATCGTTGACCACAACTCTTGAACTCGACATGTCACTATTGAATCTCCTTTATCAAAAAATTTGTATGTCATATGTTTGCTTTGTCAACAAGCATGATCACCTTGATAGCACTTCTTCTTGGTGATCTGTATCCTTCAGCAACTCTTTTGCTTTTATCACAAACTCCACTATTGTGATATGTATTCTTTGAAGGATACAGCTTTAGTACCATCATCTTCTATGACAGTGTGATGTACATGGCCATTTCATAAGTCAACTCATTGGCACATTGCCTCCTTCATCAATCATCATGATCAACTTCATGCAAACCATGTGATTCAATACGTCAAGAAGTCTCTAGCATGGTTCTCACGCAATCATGAGTAATTACATGGTCTTCATCAAAACCCATTGTTCTCATGCAATAATGAGGAATTGCATGGTCTTCATCAAAGCCCATGGTTCTTATGAAATAAGGAGGAATTGCATGGTCTTCATCCAAAAACACCATCCTGCTTTAATCATCCTTGGATGGATTACTCCTCACATTCTTCATTGTTGTAAACAATGTATCATCTTTGACACATGTTCTTTGAACTTACGATCAGCACAACAATCGTCTGAATCACTACTCCTCTACTTCATCGGAGTACTTCATGATCTCTTTCATTTTGATATTCCATTGACAACTATTGAAAAAAAAAATACAAACCTATACACAAAGTGGTTCCAACAATCTCCCCCTTTGTATTTTGTTGTCAATACCTTATACATCTTCTGAAATGAATCTATCAATGTCAAAATGAGAATCTTCTCAGCAAATCAACGTTTCTTTTCATTTCACTTTCTCTCCCCCTTATTGACAAGAAATACAAAGCATATGGTAGGGAGGGCATCAATCCTCACTTAGGCAATGTTTCATTAATCATTTCACTCTAAGTCTACTTGAGCAAAGCTCGATGTAGAAAACAAGAGAATTTGATTAAGTCAACAAGGCTGTCCATAATCCACAAATCTTGATACCAACATGAGATGATAACTCATGTATCTTGTATTCAAGGGTTTAACACTTTAATTCCAGGTAGAAGAAGATCAACTATGATAGAGAAAAACCAACCTGAAACTCCTTCACTCACATCAGCAAATAAATCAAAAACATTCAAGTGCAATCGGCAGGATAAGTGAACTTGGGGCACTTCCATTCTCTTTATGTCACTGATCAATTCAGTTACTCCCCCTTTGTAAAATAATCTTTGATCTGAGTAACTAATGGATAGTGATTGAGAAATAACATACCTTCTCCATTGACGTGTTCTTCAAGAAATTCACGGAGTAACTGCTTTTGAGTCCAGCTGGAGTTGATATTGATTGAAACAGTGATTATGGAAGTTTCTTCATTCTTCTCCCCCTCATGGGAAACAATCCTCATCATCTTCATCAAGAGTGATCCTTCATCATCATAATCTTTGAATATCAATTGAAGAATCTACTAAGGATGGAAACTTCTTCAGCTTGGCTATCAAGAGTTGACAGCATTCACTACTTCTCAGGTTCTCCCCTTGAGAGCATGCTTCACCTTCAATTCCCTGCATTATTAGCACAAGTACAATACACAAATGATTATGGGAATAAGGTGGTTCCTTCTTGATTCATCAAGAAGACTTTCTTGGTTGAGGTTCTTTTCTCAACCAAGTTCCTCTATTCACTCTAGTCGTCATGCCTGCACATTTGAACATATGTTCTAACATCTGTTGGTGTGGCATGGCTCTGTTCACATTCTCTTCTGCTTTGTGTAGAGAATTGTTCTTCTTAGAAGCCATCATGAATGATACATTCTTACTCCTCTTAAGGACTGCTTCTTGCTCTGGTATTAAGGTTAGGAAACCTTTTTCAATGTGACCAGACTTCTTGCATCTATCACACAGAACATCTTTGACACGTGTGTTTCTCTTTGTTTGAAATCTCTCCTGCACTGTGTCTTAATCATGTGAAAGTTTTCCTTTTCCTTTGTCACCAGCCTTGGCCTTCTCATCTTCAAGTTTCCTTATTCTTTTCAAATCATCTATCCAGATGACCAATATGTCATTTGGAACTTTTGCAGCTGGTTTAGGTCTTCCACATGGGTTCATCCGAGATTCATCCCACTTAGTGTTTCTTTTGGATGAATGACCCTTCAATTTCATGGATCTAAAATCCCGGGTCTTCTCAGCTTCCCTACTTGAGATCTTCTTGGGGAAGTGTGTGTTCACAACATTCTTCTGATTTCTCCCTAAGATATCTGATTCATTCTTTGACAGCATCAGAGGTCTTCTTTTCTTTTCGACAGTGAAAGCATGTTGATCTAGACATGTGCCTGCATTGTGACCGCTGCCGTTGCATACATCACAGATGTTATCAAGAATTCCAAATCTGTTTGCAGTAAACAGATGCATCTGGACCTGCTGATGTTGCTTCTTTTTCTCTGGCTTCCTTCTCTTTGATATAGGCATTCTCTGTGCTTTTCCATGTAAGGGATTATAAAGACAATCTAGTGCACAGTGCCCAAAGATGTTGCAGCACCAACATTGACCCACAAATCTTTTCTTTTTTGTGTCTTCTGTATTAAGTTGTTGGGCCATCTGCTTAATCTTTTGTGCTCTATTTGAGGAACCCACTTCCTCCTTTTTCTTCCCATCCACCCTATCCATGGTGGTAGGTTTATTATTCTCACCTTTCCTCATCCATACTTGTTTTGAACTTTTCTTCCCACCTGCACTGATTGTAGGAGTGTATTTAGAAATATGAGTACAAGATGGTTTGGATGGTACCTTCACTTTCTCAGTTTCTTGTGATAGATCAAAGAGTGAAGTCATGATCTTCTTATCACATGTTGGAGGTCTTTTGACAATAAAATCCTCCAGTGAGCATTGAGTACCAATAGCAACTGATTCTTGATGTGGATAATCAAGAGTCGTCATAATCTTCTTATCACATGTTGGAGGCATTTCAGCTTTAGACTCCTCCAACGAAAACTGAGTGCAAGCATCACTCATTTCATTCTTTTGTGAAGTCTCAATATGTGTGTTCTCAATCTTGGTCAATTGGGCTTCCAATTTTTGACCCTCAATATTGAGGATGATCTTCTGATCTTCAATCGCGATCATCTTCTCTTAACAAGTCTTCTTCAATCTTTCAACCTCATCTTCATGCATCTCAACTTTGTTTTGCAACAAAGAGTCAAGTTCCCTGAATTTAATGGAAGTTTCTTCAAAAAAAACTCTTGACTTCATTGCTCTTCTTCACCTCAGCTTCAAGTGCATGGATCCTTTATTTTAAAGTCTTATTGACTTCCTCTTCTTCTTCAAAGACTTTCACCCGTTTGATGAGCTTCATACTTTCCATAACTTTTCTTTCCTACCCCTTTTCCATATTGTCAGCTTCCCTTTCAAATCGATTGATCTCATCCTGCATAGATTGGAATAGGCTACAAATAATAGCAACCCTTTCTTCTGGAATATCATGCAGATATGTTCTGAGTTTTTCCTGAAAGCTTGAATTAGGGGTATCATCCTTTCCTCTGGATGAGTTCTGAGCCACCTGCTTGATACTTTCCAAGACTAATGTTTCTTCATTATTGGAATGGCATGGAGAACAAGACACTGCATCTTCTTTGGATGTGGGGGACTTCTTCATCATCTTCTTCTCTTTCTTTTTCCTATTTGTCAAAGTCTTGGTGGATATAGATTTCTGCTCAGAAATGACTGCATCATTATCAAGACTGCTCTTCATTGTTGACTCAAGGAAAGAAACTCAAATTATCTTCTCAATAGAATTACTGGAGAATATCCAACATACGTTAACCTCTCCCTCTGATACCACTTGTAGGACCCCGGGACACCCTAAGAGGGGAGGGGTGAATCAGGGTGGAAACTTTTTCTTCTTTTAGTTGTGGATCTTGTTCCCACGTTGGTAGGAACTACTTAAACCTGTATGATGGATATGAACAGCAATTAAACATTCACATGCAGAGAGATGACACAGCTATTTTTACTTGGTTCACCACTAAGGGCTACGTCCAAGGAGCATAGGCTGATAGGTTTTCGGTCATACCTAAATCCACTATGCTTCACTAGCTGCGGATTACAAATGTTTGGGTACAGACACTCTATCCTAGGCTCACTGCCTTTACAATTGTTTAGGGATAGCTCACTGCGTCCCTCGGGTCACTCCCGTTGACTCCCCCTGGCTCACTGTCGTTGGTGAAGTCTCACTCAGTTTATAGACGTGAAGGTCTCTTCAATAGGTGTGCATTGAAGTTCTTTGTCTCCTATTCAGCATGAGAATTTTCTTGCATCAGGGTTCAGAGTTGATGCTCTTTATAGTTCAATCTTTCTTCTTTAGTGCAATGACTGAATGCACTAGATCCCCTTGTCTTCGTTTGCCTGAATCACAATCACTTATGTGATTGCTCAATAAATGATGTTTAGCTTACTCGGAATTCGTCAGAATCAATTCACCATGTATGCATGAGATCATGCATGTATCATTTACATTTCTTCTTCAATCTCTCTTTGCACCGAAAGTATCAGGCAATCTATAGCTCTTGTGCAGCTTCAGAAAGGCGGGCGCGCTTCAAAAATATTTGGCTCTCCTTTTCAAGCCCGGCGTGCAAGTCTCCATCTGGCGCGCAAGTCTTAGGCACGCAAGTATAACCTGGAGCGCAAGTGTCTCCAAAGCACCTGCGCGACTCTGCCTTCTTGAACTTCAATCCTGCGTGACTCACTTCCTTCCTTGCCCAAATCACCAGGGGCGCGCAACCTCTACTTGCGCGACCCAACTACCACTTGTGCGGTTCAACCACCTGCGCGACGAGAGCTCAAACAATCTCAAAGTCTTGAGATCCGTTAGAAATGAGAAGGGGTGGTCCAGTATTTATAGGCAAACTGGACCCCCTGCGCGGCGGCGTGCAAGTCCCTCGACGGCGCGCAAGTCTTGTCTCCAGTAACCTATGCCGCGAAACTCACTTTCGCAACCCAACCAATACTTGCGCGACCTACTTTCCTTAGCCAAATTTTGATGTTTTGATCCTCAAAAACATATGGCGCGCAAGTCTTTTATCCTCAAAGAGCACGACGCGCAAGTACCTTTTCCAAAAACACTTTACTTTATTGGCCGATTTTTAGGCCCAAAAATTTGGCAAACACTGGAAAATGGCGCCACCTTATATCTGCTCTTTTTACACCGCCTCCAGATCATCCATTCCTCTGTCGAAGTTCTTGAATCAAACATAGATCGTTGACCACAACTCTTGAACTCGACATGTCACCATTGAATCTCCTTTGTCAACAAATTTGTATGTCATATGTTTGCTTTGTCAACAAGCATGATCACCTCGACAGCACTTCTTCTTGGTGATCTGTATCCTTCAGCAACTCTTTTGCTTTTATCACAAACTCCACTATTGTGATATGTATTCTTTAAAGGATACATCTTTAGTACCATCATCTTCTATGACAGTGTGATGTACATGGCCATTTCATAAGTCAACTCATTGGCGCATTGCCTCCTTCATCAATCGTCATGATCAACTTCATGCAAACCATGTGATTCAATCTGTCAAGAAGTCTCTAGCATGGTTCTCACGCAATCATGAGTAATTACATGGTCTTCATCAAAACCCATTGTTCTCATGCAATAATGAGGAATTTCATGGTCTTCATCAAAGCCCATGGTTCTTATGCAATAAGGAGGAATTGCATGGTCTTCATCCAAAAACACCATCCTGCTTTAATCATCCTTGGATGGATTACTCCTCACATTCTTCATTGTTGTAAACAATGTATCATCTTTGAGACATGTTCTTTGAACTTACGATCAGCACAAAAATCGTCTAAATCACTACTCCTCTACTTCATCAGAGTACTTCATGATCTCTTTCATTTTGATATTCCATTGACAACTATTGACAACAAATACAAACCTATACACAAAGTGGTTCCAACACACACCAGAATTTTTCCATCCCCTGTCTCTGTCCACATGGCCTATGGCACTGTTAGAGACTACACAGTGTGCACCTAAAGTATACAGAATGTACATAAGATAAAAAATTTCTTCCCAAAAATAAGAACACATGGCGTGTACTTAACATTAAGAGGTGTGTATTATGGGTTTTTTCGAACAGTAAGCCTTAGAAACTACTCTAGAACCCAAAAAAACACTGAATCAAACATTGAAAGTGCCAAATTACGATATGTGAGGGCCCATACTCCCCGCGAATCAAAGTTTGGAATTTTATACGTGTTCTAACAATTCATACAAGGAAATGATCCACCAAATTCTGGTCGATGAGGGCCCATAACACCTCAAGTACCAAATTTTGGTGTCCATTCCAACAAAAACTTGCACAAACAATACCCTATCAAATAGTAGGTATTTTTATCAAGGAATCTATCACAACAGCATGCATATTCTACACAATACCTATCACAACAACATGAATTATCTAATGAACCCTAAATTGAATAGAAAGAATAAATGACATGTGATTTCTAGAAAGTGCCTATATAATGCATGAGATGGAATACCCTCATCTCATCGGTTTGTGATAGAAATAGAACCTTAATAACATCAACGGTAACGGCAAAAAACATGTGAATCACTTAACGATGAAAATAAAATCAACCATAAAGTTGAAAAACTATAAAAATTGCATTAAACAAGGTAGATTGGCTTTTCCCTATACACGGAATAGCTACTCTCAGGAACAGTTTATTACCAAGTACCTATTCCTTCTTATCCCTGGATAAAGGCTCTAAATAGTAAGTCAAGAAGAAAAGAGCTCATATGATACGACTTTGTAACGTCCTAGTTCCGAAAGCCACCCAGAGGTGCCCCGTACCCGATCGGTCACATAGACTCAAGCGCATTTCTCCAAATACTAGAGGTTTTCGACTAGCAGCGAGGGCCTTGGGTGTGATAGTGGGAAAACTATGCCCTCATTGGAAGAGTAACACAGCAGAAGAAAGACAATTACACAATAGCAGAAGCAGTAAATACACCAATAATAGTAATAGTGGAAGACTATAATAACAAACAACTGAAGCACGTATATAAATGATGCATGGTACATGTGTCTAGAAAAGAAACTAAACAAATCACAATTCTAGAATACAAACAGTACTAAACTAAAGTACAAAAGAAACAAATAAACTGCTCCTCAACATCGCAATCCTAATCTTGGTCCCATGCTCTCTAGCTCCTTAGCAAGTCAAGTACCTGAAGTAGAAGGGTGCTTGCCCTTATCTATACATGGAGAAATATAATCTTTTTGGGCCCAAAAGAAAGGCCCAAATAGGGTGTGAGACTAAATACTAGTAGGAAACCACCCAAATATTTGTGCCTAATAGTCAGTGAATATATGGCAGGTAAAAGTACAGAAGCAGTAAACAAGAAAGTACTTAGCAGAAAACAATTCTACATATCAACAGCAATTAATCAAGCATGGTAACCCTCTAGGAAGTGCACATAGCCTATCCCCTCTGGTTTAGTTATAAGAATATACAAATACTCACTGATGAAGCACTCACAGTGAATCCCCCTTATACTCAAAAGTAATTCAAGACTCTCTGAGGAAGCTCACACGGTCAATTCCCCTTATAGTCTAAGGTAAATCAAGGACTCTCTGAGGAAGATCACATGGTCAATTCCCCTTATTTCCCCAAGTTCAAGGACTCTCTAAGAAATATCACTCGGTAATTTCCCCTTATATCCCCAAGTGGTTCAAAGACTCTCTGAGTAATCTCACTCAGTCAATTCCCCTTATAGTCTAAAGTGCTCAAAGACTCTCTGAGGAATCTCACTTGGTCAATTCTCCTTATAGTCTACTACACCAGGTTCTCACGGCCCTATATAGGTCAATGAGCATGGAAAGACAAAAATGGCCAAGGTGAAACTCAAGAACTACTTGGATAAACAGCCTACAGCATCTCAATCATGTCAGAATACCAACACTCCTCCCTACAGCACTAGGCATGGAAAACAGGCAAGGCGGCCAAACAGGCTAAGTAGACCAACGGTTGTAAACATAACATGCCTATCCAACACATCCAAATCATAGCAATAAACCCTATTCATATCCAATTAACCTCTACACAAGCATACAAGCATGGAAGGAAATCAATAGGGGTAAAATGGTAAACACACAATACCCCGTTCAAGGGTATTGGTAAAAATTGCACATAATACTCCAAGACTTCCAACGGAAAGGCACAAACCACCTACCTCGGCATTGGGAGATCTATATACTCCGGCTTCGTCCCTTGGATCGACCTAGAATGTGGTAGATCTACAAAAATTTCTAAAATTTTTAACCCATGATATCTCACGAGAGATGAGAAAACAAAATATGGTGCTCTATGAGAAAAGAGAACTCACTAATGTGATTCCAATGCAACCGATGGTGTTTGATTCGGAGGAAGAATGCTCGCTCAGGGGTTCATCAAATATCCATGGCTGTACAAATCTCTCGGTTGAACGAGTCCTAGAAGGGGAGTGTTCTAGTGACTAGATGTGACCCCGGTGCGTTTAATGAAAAAAAAGTACACGGCGTGTACTTTTGAATTACACGGTTTGTACTTGTCGTTTCTGTATTCCACTTTAGGTGGCCTCCAGGTCACCCCCACATGGTCATGTGTGTGTCCACTACATGGCCAGCACACGGCTACCCGTGGTAACCTAGTACACAGCGTGTACTCAAAAAGTACACAATGTGTACTTTGGAAATTTCCAGAAATTCCTCTTTTTCTCAAAAACGGCAATAAAAGGAAAACATACCTAAAAAGAAGGTCTGGGTTCTTACAATTTTCTTCACTCTTGTTCTCTTCTCCCTATATGAGATTCAAACCCATGTAGATATTTCTTTATTTCATTAGGATAAAAAATGATCCTTGTATGATCTTTTCTATATAGTCTTGTATAAGTCAATTGATCTCCTAGTTATCACTTATTTTTTACACCAAGCATGACTTACATGTGATTATAGGTATTGGGAAATAATTTTGGTTAGTATTATTGAAGTGTGATATATTCAAAAATTGGGAATCTAGTAATAGTTACATGACATTAAACTACATGACATGAAGCCTATCATACACGACTCCTTTAATCATTTTAGGATGATTTTTGGTGAGACACTTTCCCTTAAATGAGATTAAAATCCATGTAAGAGAATCTTAGAGAATTAATCAACATTAAAATAACATTCCCTTCAATCAAGAAATATATATTTATTGATTTATGTCTTTAAAAAATAAAAAGTGATGTCAGGTTATCTTATCCTAGTCCCAGTTGTGTATTCAAAAAATTCCCCATTTTTCTACATATGATCTTTATCAATTTAGATAATTTATATTTAATAACTATGTTTGGATTATTTAATTTTATTTTAGGATATATAGTGATTCCTAGAACTCATATACTAGGGATAGTCATGATTTACAACACTAAAAAATCCATCCTTAGTGTGTGGTACTCCACTAAGGTGATGCTTGATTTTATTCCCCTTCACATGAATGTTTTATGTGTAGAAGAAGCCTCACAAGAAGTGTGTGTGGATCGATAAAAATGCTTCATATTATAAAAAATTTATAATTATATAGATACCCCATTATAGATTCATCTTTTAAATATATTACTAAAAATTTCTCCTCTCCTACATATGAGTTAGATATTTATAAGAGCCTTTCTAGTGGATTTCTTCATCTATGAACTTGTGCTAAAAAAGTTTCTCCCCTATAAAAGAGCTTGATATTCCTAGTGTTATTTTATCAATACCTTGGGGATTCAATGTTTATGGCTATATTAGCTAAACTTGACAAAATATTTTATTTAAACTATGATAAAAAAAAATCCCCTACTATATGAGAACTACATGTGGCCTCATTCTAGTCATCATAAGATAAATAGTGATGCATGTATTTCATATTCTAGGACAATCCATGAAACCCAATAAAAACCCCCCCACTTTATCCTAATTTTTGGACCCCATTAATTCCTATCAAGTTTCCCTTCATTGGTTAAGTACTAAGAAGAATCCATATCATTTATAGGATGATACAGATTAGTGCAGATCCCCAATATAATGTTCTTAATCATATAACCTTAAAATGCATGGTACTTGAGTCCTTATTTCCTGAAATTAAATTACATGACATTTGGTCTACCTTGCATGATCTTAAATTACTTATAGTGCTTTGTTTATATAGATCAATTTCCTAACATGATATCCAGATCCATATAAGGGTGCTCCATGTATGGTTCTTCTCTAAATAAGCTTTAGGATAAAATTCCCCTTTTTAGAATAATATCCTCATTTTTGGAGTTTCCCCTACAATGTAAGAACTAATTATGTCTTGATTCCTATTACCTCAAGATACATAGTGAAATATGAATCACATATTAAAAACTCAACCATAATTCATCATTTTTTTCACTCCTTTCAAGAGACTCGTAACATCCTAGTCACAGTAAGATCATGTTAAAAATACCTCCATCCATTTTTTGGGCATCCTTATTCATAAATCACACTTCACACTTCTAGTGTCTTAGATTTCCAAAAACAAATCTAGGATATCAGTGATGAGTGATTTTTAATTTGAAGGAAACTATAGTTTGACTTTTCATACATTCCACCAATATATATTTTTCATATATTTCAATAATATTTCATATCAACTAGAGGAATATTTTTCTTAAGGGGAAGATCCTCGAATGCTTGTATGTCTATATAGAATCATAGTAAACCCATGATTCGAATATAGTCAATATTCATCCATTTTGTACCTATTCTATATCTCTACTCATGATATAATAACCTCAAGTTGTAATTTATGACTTCACTTCTCCATTTTATTGAAAGGTGTTGGGCTATAACCTCATTTGGGTTATTATCTTCACCTATTTGGTCCAAGAATAATGACCTTAAACTATGTGTAACTTCTACAAGATAGTTAGTTATAGAAATTAACTTCATTTAAATTAGTTTTCACTTAATTATTATTGTATAAATTGTCTTTACTGTTGGTCAAAGTTTCATGACCTAGAACTCAACACTTGTTGGTTAAACCTGCATGAACTTAAAATTTATCCATCATTGGTCTAAGCCACAACAGCCTAAATTATTGGTGAATTTGACATAAAACATGTTATTCTGAAAACCTATAAAGTGAATATTGACCAAAGATAAATCCACCACTCTCAAAGCCTCCCATTTTAGGTCTTGTGAAGAAATTACAGTGAAATAGAAAATGCTCAAAGCTTGTAGTGCCCATCATATAGCCCTAAAAAAAGAAAATATATACTTAATGGACCCACTGGTTTAGTAAAAAGTTAGATCAATAGAATATCATATCTCTTAACCTTGAATGTGTTCTCCACACATGGTTTGGTAACCTTTAGGTTGTCATAACCCTTCTTGAATACCATTTTCTTTTATAAACCTAGTTTATCTCAGAATTATTTGAATCCTCGTAAATATTTATATCTATTGGTAATAGGCATATTTGACTCTAAAGGAAACTTCTATATAAATATGCATTCATTCTATTAATGTGACTCTGCATATGTCCCCACATATGTCCTACTGACAAGAGGAATCTACATCCTAATAGGAGGATCCTATAATCTCCATATTCTTGTACATCATTGCAATGGAACCCAACATTCTAATTTTAGTCAATGTTTATCCTAAGAATATGTGTTCCATTTCATCATCCATAATTCAAATTTCATGATTTATGGTTTAAAAAACCCACAATATAACTATTAAAGTGTATTTATTTCCCTTGATATTACAAAAAAAATTATCTTTCTTACCTTTAGAGAATAAATTTCTTATCTTGCCTTTAAAAATTTGAATCATCCATATTGCATGACCATAAAAAACATTACATGATGGTCTAACCATGATTACCATAAACTAAATTCCTCCCTTTTATTGGTTATTCTATGATTCAATTGACCCTCTATCTATTTTGGGTTTTCCTTTCTCTCGCTATATTGATCGCCCCACTCATTTGGTCAAATTTCTTCAACCTATGATATCATAATCCTTTCAACCAAGTACTAAAGGGGAAGTACACTTTTTTTCCTTCTCCATCGGCAATTTCTAGATCATATCTGCCTCCCTATATTGCACAATAAATCTCTAAAACACTCTTATAGATTTTAATTCTACCATTTATGATAAAGATAGAAATTCTTATTAGGTTAATTAGTGGTATTAAGATTTACCAATTCATGTTGGGTCTATATCACCCATATGGTTGTATATATCACCTCTTCTTTTTGGTTAAATCTATATGAACTTAAGCATAAGTAACATTTTCCCATCTTTCATGGCCTAAAAATGCTAATGGAAAGAGATGTGAAACTCTCTAGCCTGAAAACCCACAACGGTAAGCTTGTACAAAATTCAATTCTCTGGTCATTGGACATGCACCATCCATGATTAAAAATATGATTGTTTGATATTGAAAAAGTAAAAAAAAAAATAGGTTGAAAACCCATAAAGGGTGACCTTATAAAATCCATGTCCTTTATTACTAATTATACCCTATATAAAGATTAGTAAAAATTTAGGGAAACAAAATAAAATACATAAATGTTATAGGGTCCATAACATGACCCTAGTAGTAATCAAGCTATTCTCACTAAGCCCCTTGGCCTAGGAAAAACATATAGTATTCGTAAATTTCTTCATCACTAGAATATAAGTCTAAAGGACCCACAAAAAATGGAAAATAGAATAACTTTATGGTGTTTGAACCCTTTTTAACATTTTAATCCTCATTCCAAAAATAATTTCATGATCCTCAACATGTTGAATCGAAACATTAATCCAAATAGAACAAATATAGTGCATAGTGATGGTAGATTTTTCTATACTCATCTATGATCCATGCTTGGTAGTAGATCATTCATCAAAATGGACTAAATATATTGTATAATTATGATAGTTTTTTACATACCCATCTGTGATCAATTCCCATGAGGAAACCATTCTAGATTTAATTTTTGGGGACTATGATTGATGTTGTTAATTTCAAATTCAATGTTCAAATGGTTTCATGATTTCTTGATTTTTTTTTCTAGTGTCTTATAGGATATTATGGAGTGATAATTAAAGTAATATAGAATATATATAATTAATAGTGATTGAGAATAAATATTTTTTTTCATCCATTGAAAAAAAGGGTGTGTGGACCATCCATAGACTAAAGTCTCTATTCATGAAAAAAAATTAATAACCAAATATCCTTGATGCTGGTTCAGAGGTCCATGATTAATTTTCAAGACTCGTTAAAATTATTTTAAATTTTGGATAGCTCTTTGACCTAGGTTTCTTTAGACACATGAAAATATTCCACTCTGGGATATGAATTATTCTCCTTGTTCTCATCTTCTTCAGTTTTCCTACGATTCTTGTCTAGATTCCCTCTAATGGTAGCCATCTTCCACTAAATAAGACCTATCTAAGTAGTTAATTTGTCAAACAAGTGTCGCTACTTTATTTCCACCACTACATAATGAGACTCTTCTTGGGAGGTCGTATCCCAAAGAATGAAATATTATGATGTTATGTTTTTTATTGATGAGGATCTATTGTGACAACTCCTCTTACTTGTTTCTTTGAAGTATTGACGTCACAATACTATGGATGAGGCAATAATCAAACCTAATATAAAAAAGTGTCATAAACATATCATTAAGATTATAGATTTTTTCTAGCTGGTCTCTCATAGGTTTCTAAGATACTGGATTTCATATATCTTCCCATGTGATATGTCAGACGAGGAGTAGCCTATGGAGAACTTCTTTATCAAGTTCAAAGTTTCTCTTAGAGGATGTGATGTACTCAAAGACAAAATCACTCAATGAGGACACTCGAGTTCCACTTAAATAGTTGGTAGGCCCTAAAGAAATATCAACCCCTATAACATCCTGACGGATGCACCATGGGATTATTTTCCATTTTAGTGAGCTCCATTATTGGGGAAGGTTCCATGGAGACTAAAAGAATATATATAAAATATGCATCAGTAACCAAAATGTTTAAAGAAAAAATTAAGATTCTATAAATACTCACATACTACTAAGGTATAGATCTCTATAACAATCAAAACCTCTAGATAAAGTGAATACCAAGACTCTATATATTGTCCAGAATCACATCTATTAATGATAACTCATTTATCAACTCTATAGAAGAATCATAATCTCTATTCACACATAATTTAGTTGGAGGGATTAGAATCTCCTCTACTCTAATATCCTCATTAGTTCATGAATAAGAAGCACCTTGAGGAAGAACACCTTCTCTAGGGACTTCAAGATCTATCTTTGGTAGCCCAGTGAGATCTTCCATTTTGGGATCTCAAGTAGGTGATAGATCCAATTAAATATTAGAGATGATCCTGGTATCCATATTGAAAATTATTTTTGAAATATTCTCTATAGGTATAATTTCACGAGTCAGTAAGAAAAATCAGGATACCATACATGGAAGTATTCAAGTTGATCATAAATGAGGGATACATACTCTATTAGATCTCTTTATTTGTGTTTATAAATTCTTCCAATGAGTTATGGGAATTGGTGCTTGAAAATATTTCATCCATCATTTCCAATGCCTCAGAAAATGTAATGTACTTTGTTATAAGTATAAAGTTAAATATATGTGGTTAAAAATCACAGTTGAGTTTATTCATCATACCTAAACCATATCCTCCTTCATCAGTAGGAACAGAATCCACAAGACTCAAATCAGAGTTTAATTCAATCCATTCCCTAACTCCACTTACTACTACTTCTATATATGCTCTCTCAGGAGTTATAACACGTTCATTCTCTTGAGAAGATAGTTCCTCTAGATCCATGGAGCTTAGTATGGTATATCCATAAGATAATTCTTCATTGAGGAAATATTCTTAAAGTAAAATTTGTAAAGGTGAGTGTAAAATCTACCTACCAACCTTAGGTGAATTCAGGTTTCCATTGAATTCCCCTCCTTTTTTCTATGGATATCCTTATACATATTACTCCTAGAAGGTAAAACTAGTGGAGTTATTGAAAATACACCCTATGGATTGAATATTACCACTTTCATGTTCTCCACCATACTGGAAGAGATCATTATTCCATTATTTATGGAATCTGAATGAGTTCCCAAGACATTTGTGGTATCCTCATCAGGGTATATTGGTGAAACAATAGAAGATGGAGATTCTAATTGCTCTTAAAAATAAAAATAAATAGTGAGTAAAATTATTACATCAATAACACAAAATTATATTCAAGGGACACATAGATTTCCACTTCTTGAGATGAATTTGGTATGTTGTTACCATCCTCATTACCTATTTTAGGCTACAATAGTTTTAGTAGACAATCCAAATGAAAGGGAATGTCATTCAGTAAATGGATAGATACCTTTAACTATTTTATATAGTCATCGGCTTTTTGTGTATATTCTTTATCAGCGATACCAATAGGGATCATGACCTGGAAACCCCTTCAAAAGGATGTTTAGACACTAGAGTGCATCCAAGACCACTTTGTTAGATGTAGATTTTCTCTATGTATCCCACTACATCTAAGAATCTAGATACCTAGAATTGGTAGGAATTAAGGGTAGAGTGACCTCTTCTCTCCCTAAAGGTGGAACAATTATGTGTTTCACCATATTCTTCGGTATCCAAGATGATTATTCCCCATTTAGTACAACCTTATTCCTAGAAAATTCTACTCTCACTGGTCATTAAAAGAGACACTTCCCTAGAATTTCCATCTCTATTATTGACTCTGATTCTTATTCACTTTCATCCACCAATAGACCCTTGAATTTAGGCACTAGCTATCATAATCTCCCTTTAAGATATGAGATAATATATGTTTCAACATAATCAATTATAAGACCCTTAATGGTATTTGATTATAGAAAATGTCTCTTGTAGACCTATCTCCTCTCACATTGGGATCATCCCAAATTAGTGTACCATTAGTAGATGTTTCTTAGTGTGCATACTGGTCGGAGGGGAGGGACACTTATTTTTATGACAGATAAACTTACTTTCAAACCTTCAAGGCATATATCCCTCACAGATAACCATCATATCAATCCTAACTTCCAATATTTCCTTTAACATGAATAGAAAATAAGCACATTCTTTTAGAGTTATAGTTTCATTATTTGTAATGAAACTGATGGGAGGATATATGGAATATAAATAAACTATCCATGTTAGTTTATCTTGTCTTTCATATCTCATTCCTTCAGTGAGATTTACATTACCCCACTTATAAAGTGTATATAGAGTATAAGCTCAACCAAATGGATCTCTTTGATATTGATAAATTCATACCCACCGACATAAGTAGTTATCCATATCCATAACACTTGGAATGGACCAATGATTCAAAATAGGGTATATCCTTTATTGATATTTTGAGTTTTTGATATATCTTCGGCAATAATAGAATTGCCAAGTTGATCTACTTACCACTTGTAAGTCATACATCCATCAAAAAAGTTTTGGACCAATCCCTAGTATTTTATTTTCAAAATGTAGAAGGTATCCACTAAACTATGTTGCTAAAAAATCTACTAGAAAATCAAATATGTCTATTGTGAAGATAACTTCCCAACCCCACTTATTGAATTGGCCCTCTTCTAGAGTTAGCTAATAAGGATAGAGATTTTCGTGGTTATGATGAATCGAACACCTTTTTGTCCTCATATGTTAGGTTATTTTTTTGTTAGTTTAATGAATTGGTATATCTATATATTGAAAGAAACATAAGCCTCATGATGAATTATTTCCACCATTATTCCTTTTTCTAAATCGAGTATCTCTTTAGCTAGTGGTGGGGTCCTCTTACCATTCTCCGATATAGAGAATGGTGGAGAAGTTCATTATAAATTCCCCCTAGAACCAAATCCATACTAATCATCTGCACATCACAAAGGTTGATTTCTACCTCTCTATCACCATGTGAAATTTATTGGTGTCTGGACACTACCTACTAAGGATGAATGAAGTTAAGTATTATTTGATATGGGAGAAACTTTGAGAAACCCAAATAGATTCATATAGACATATCACCTTTAACACCTTAGAAAATTCTTTACATCACCATTGTACCCAGAATGGTTATCCCCAATCCTTGCTAAGACCCCCACTAGAATAGAGATCTTTTTTTTAACAATTGAGATTCTAATTAACCATATATTTCTTCAAGATAAACCCATTTTTTGTATATTAGGATCAAATATTCTTGGTTTTTCTTTTAAATTTAATGGTTTGTATCCTAAGAGATACTCTTTAGGATGGTTGATCTCTTTGATAAATCACCCAACCATCGATATGTTCTCCCAA
Organism: Viscum album; assembly: GCA_963277665.1. Taxonomy (NCBI): domain Eukaryota; kingdom Viridiplantae; phylum Streptophyta; class Magnoliopsida; order Santalales; family Viscaceae; genus Viscum; species Viscum album. The sequence continues at coordinate 1,880,137,308 of OY728138.1, read as the reverse complement.
GATAGATCTTGGTGCCTTTTAATCCAATGAATCGGTTGGTTGTTGATCTATAGATCAAGAATCAATGCATCGATGAATAGTCTAATTATATACTAGGGTACCAAATCTGATAATGGATAGTCTTAGAGTCTAACCCCATCATCCCAAAAAGAAAATACTACTGTGACTAAAACTTCTAAGGATGTATAGACTTGATGATTTTGATCATATATTTTATCTTGTAGTTATAGCTTGGGAACGTTCATGTTGTTCCTCAGTTATTCTATACACAAGTTGAATCAAAATGGTGAGATTCCAAAATTCAAAAAAAAGTGAAGTATGGAGAACCATGTGGTAGTTATGAGGATTATGTGCAGTAACCACATGATAATTCATAAATTTTCCAAATATCAAGTGACCATACATGATGTCCAGTAAGATTTTTATAACCCACATGACACTCAAGTGATAGAGTAATAACCATTCAGATATTTGAGAATAGTTACATAAACAAGATAATGGCATAATAACCATACAGATGCCAGAGTTTTCTTACTAATATCTTGGAAGTCACATCATCATAAAGTGGTAAAAGTCAAGAAAATAATTTATTGAATGCATGGGAAGATCACTTCATTGGGAAAAATAATAAAAAATGAAATAAAAAGAGGAATAGACTATTTATAAAGGATGAAACACAACCATTTGTCTACCCTAAAAACCTTCAAATAGGACTATGTATTTATCCATGTGGGTTTTGACTATTGTAGAATAAACCACTCTTTGTGTCAAACAGACTTCATTTCGAAGGGAGAATGTGTTGACACCCACACACTTATGGGATAATAGATAATAAAAAGGTTTCACATGATTTATCAGCTACAACATGATCATCCACATACTACATGATTTCCCATATATGACTTGATCACCCACATACCACAGGATCTCCTATATACCACTCATTCTCTTGCATACCATGCATTCTATACCATACCATGAATTTTACTGTATACAAAAGGTTGTCTTACATGATATTTGATCACCTATATGTCGTTCGATCACATTTATACTACATGATCTCCCACATACCATGTGATCACCCATATACCACATGATCACCTGCATACCATGAACTCACCTACATACCACACAATCACCAAAATACCACATGGTTGATTTCATACCACAAGTTCTGATGAAAAAATATGTCTCATGATCAAATATTTATTTCATGGAATAATGATAGAATCACCCTACAGATCTGATAACTAAGATTTTTATTCTGAGGTGAGAACCATGGTAGCCTCCCACTCTTCGTACTATGCTTTCCCTCTGTACACCCCATGGGTAAAGGATCCATGCACATGTATGCAAGGAGGATCCACCACACAATGGTTCACCTCTACTACATGGTCACCCCTTTTAAAAATCAGTCACCTAGGGATTTTTTATAAATACTTCATTACCTCTCCAGAATAGACACAATATAGGAATAGGGATAAAAGGATATTGAAGGGTAAACAGAGAATGGGAGGCCTCAAAGAAAGCCTACCAGTAATTCCTCATCCCATAAGTTTATAAAAAGTCCCACATGGTCATTTATTCAATGAATTATCTTTCATAAGGTTCCAATATAGTCTAAATTCCATGCACTTACTCAACATGTAATCTCCCTTAGTGAGGCTTCAACCATGTGGGATTTCTCTCACTTAAACATTACATGAGACCACTTTCACCATGTGTCTCCTATGCACAGATCATTCCCCTTTATTATTGCACCAGGATGGATATCCCCCCTGACAGGTCCATATGTGTAATAAACTTTTAAGACTTAACTACCACATAGACCCATGTCTTCTACCTTCTAATCATGTGGACTGGTCTTCTTTGCAAATCTACTATGTGGACTAGTCCTCTTTGTTCACCTAATGTGTAGGTTAACCATCTTTGTGGTATCTAATTCCCTACTCTTACCAATGTCTATAAACCCTAGGCCAATCTATGGCTCCCTTTCACCAAGGAAACCCTGAAAATGACATGATAATATCTCTTCCAAAACCTTGCAACATGTATATCAGCCTACTAGGAACACCAGATTTCCCCTCCTATGATCATGAATTCACTTGATAAAAGGTGTCTCTCCCTTATCCTCTCTAACTGATAGGGCCCTCAATAAATTTTTAATTATGAATTCTCTTGATAAAAAGGGTCCTTATCACAGGGACATTAGTGATACCATACCTTGTACATGTAACCTAATTTGGATGATCCAGACCCAAATATGATTGTCTTAAGTGCCTTGTTGATGGTCGAGTCAATTCTAATAGGGAGTTAAGAAAATATATCATAAGCTCTACATCTACCCTTCCATTCCCATGACTAGGAGAAATCTTTCTATATCTCTCCCATCCCATTAACAAGGAGTATGGTATAATGGATTCCTCTTTCGGTATATGACCCAAAATGTTTCATGTTGGTGATATCAACAATGATCCAAGGAAACCCACATAGGTTATCCCCATAGGAATAATCCTTATTCAATCTTCTATTGTCATACAGTTCACATCATAGATTTCCCGGTAGCGTGATACTAAACTGTGTGGCCAACATCTTAGTTAGACGATGTATAAATGCAGAACAACATCTTTAACACGTGATTTTAAATTTCATGGTATGGTCCTATTACATAACCTTAAACATTCCACCTCAAACTACATGGTTTTTTATTCTTTTCCACCATGATACGTAAGAAGCCTCCCTAAGGTTTAAACTCAACATCAATGTGACACCCTCTATTTAAGGTATGTCTCATTTCATCTTGTATGTAGATTTGTGTATATGTTAAGTGTTTTAGGTAGGATAGAGGTGTTTATGAGGCCAAAAATGTAAAGGGGGTAGGATGGTGGGTATGTTATAGAATAAAAATCTATAAAATATCTCCTGTCCAACTGGGGGAGTTTGCAGGATATGTAGCATGACTATAAATACCACTATCCAACCAGTGGGAATCCACCATCCTATTAGTGAGGTTCCTTGGAAAAATAAATTCTTCCCAAGAACCACCATCTAGACAATGAGGCTCCTAGATGGAATTTATTCTCTCATTAGGTCTTTGGTCAGTTGGTGGTGGCCACCAGCTCACTGGTGGCATCATTTGGGGCCCAGAAGGGAAGAGGATTTATATCATTTTTTTATTAAATCCCAACCCCTCTCATATTTTCTATTTCTATCAAGCCTACTTCAACCCCTAGTTCCTTAGGATCTCTCTTCTATATATTTTGGTCTCTCTACTCTTCTTATGTATCCTCCATTTGATTCCTAGAAAACGGTTTGATCCTATGTTCCAAATCTAGTGAGTTATATAATAATCTAGATCAATTTTTATTTCCTATAATTAATCAAACCCAATTTAATTATTGATTTATTGATGGAATCTAAGGATTTCAAAATGGTATAGTAAGTTAATTGTTGGTTTTTGACTATATCGACACCTAAATTTAGGGAATTTTCTTATGTGCATCGTCTGGACCTATACTATTGTCAGCAGCGGATGTTATCATGTAATTGTGATCTAGTCCTACCTTTTGGGTGTGAATTGTCCTCAATATTGATCTTATAATTATAATATTTTTGGATTATGGATGGTTCTAGGAATCAAATGGGTGCAATTGGTCTCGAACATCACCCCTTATTATTGAAGCATCATTAAATCTAAGGTAGGTGGACCTTGTCATTAGCACATATTTATATTGGTTATTGGCATGATTTTTTAAAATTTGTGTGTATCCTATGTATACCTATATTATATGTTTGATCACATGTGGTGTATGTGTGAATCCAAGTTAAACATATTCTAATATTGTTTATATATGGTTTTTTTATTATTGTGACTTCTTATTAACATGATGTGATGTTTAATAAATAATCTTGTATGGGTATTGCATGTATTGTTCCTCTATATTTTTTAGTTGAGCGTGACATTTTATCCATATGGAATATTCCACTAAGAAGGATGTGTCAAACATTTTTTATCATGTACATGATTTATCCCTTCTAGTGGGTTGCATCAAACATGTTTTTTGAGATATCCCATTGAGGGAGAATGTGTCAAATGATGAGTTATATTTCTTTTCATCATGGACGTGAAGTAGGTAGATTTGGTCTCTAAGGTACTGGTATATATGATGTGCCTGTGTAGTTTACTTGTTTTTTATCTATTTTATATTTAAATTTATTTAATTCAGATTTATATATTATTCACTTATGTTAAGAATCATTAGTGGTGTCCTTCTAGGTTTCACACTCACACCCTAATGGGGAATCTTGATGCACATGTATATTTTATGTCTAGGGATATGGTGAATGGAAAAGGACCTATGGTGGTTGTTTGTGAAGTACTACTAGGAGGGTGTTGGTGTTGGAGGATATACCTTGTATTGGATGTATTCCGTTATTGTTTCTTAGTCGAATTTATCTCATATATTGATCCACCACCTATAGGGATCATAATTTTCTCATTCTGATTTATGTGACTGACATTTCATTCTACTATTGAAGGGTTAGTACTTTATTTCAATAATACTACTCTGATTTTATATTTATTCTTTAATTTTTTATTCTTTTTTATAGTTTCTATTATATACTCTGGTGATCCCTGATACCGAGGTTATAGTGTCCTCGTGATGTCCCTTTTGGCCCTTTCCACTAGTCGGCAACCTCTTGCATATGGAAAGGCATTTATGAGTTCATATAGAATTCCTTCCCAAACTTAGTGATTCAGTTCAGGGTGTTACCATCATTAACCCCCTCCCCCATTTCATCCTCATGGGACCATATTTCTTATGAAGCAATTTATTTCCTTCCTCATTAGGCTATATTCTCTATGAGCCAATATGTACAGTCCACAAGGGTCATATTCCTTGGGAACTTTTCTCGTTAATCCATATTATCAATGAAATTATTCCCCACCTAAGGGTCCATATTCCTTCCAGGTATTACTACATTTTATCCATTGATCCATATTCCTTACAAAACTATATTCCTCTTAGTGATCTATACTCTTTTTATCCAAGATAATTGAACATCCTTGGGCCTTATTACCTTTTAGAATAATTAAAAAGGGACACTCAAGTGTAATTCCTACACCAAATATCACTAGGAATCTTTCATATAAACATCCTTACCATATGAAATTAAAATACATGGATTTGTTCTTATCACGCAACATTAAAAGTAATGACACGTCCCGTTAAGTGACACAGAACTACATGGGTTATAATACCTTTCATAAGGATAAATAAGAATCCCTTTATGGGATTGATCACAACACAATCAATATTTAATGCCTCCCTATATAGATATAATCACTATAGTTCCTAGTAGTGTGGCTTTAAACAATGGTACCTTAAAATTAATCATCACTAATTAGTAAAGAAAAAAAGATAAAGAACCTCTAATAAATATAGATTTTCACATAGATACATGTTAAAGACCAACCTCTAACATGGGTGTGACTAGTCCCACACTAGAATTTGTTAAGGATTCACAAATATATCTTAAATCTATAAGAGATTCCAAGAGTAGGAAATAATCCCCTAAAAATGTGTGATGAGCCCAAAATCACACATTCTCAACCAACAAACATTCTAAGGTGTTGATGGTAAATTCCTAGTGACCACATATCTTTGTGAAATAGGTCCTCCCTGACACAAAACTAAAATCACCCCATGAAATAAATAGTGCTTTATGAGTTTCCATTGAAAACAATTTCTATTCACCAACTCTGAAACAATACAGCAACCAAATGATGATCAATGGACTTTAAGTCACACATAGATACTTCATAAAATATAGCACATCAGATGTATGGAACAATGATTTTTTGAGGTGAATAATGGTAAAAATAATGTGATCTCTAGATAGTAAGATGTTGAATAGGTCTACTCTCTCATACATAATGTGTGACATAAGACTTCTAGGAAGATAATTGATCCTCATACATATAAATTTATAATATTTTCATAATTATTTGTAATACATTTAGAAGTTGATGCCAATTAATTTTAACAATATATTATATTGTGATATAAAATTATGTTATTAACATGATAATATTATTGAATAATGAATAATAAAATCATATGATGTTTTTATTTATTACAAAATTCAATTCATTTCTTAAAAATACATTCACATTAATAGTTTTAGTATAACATCAATCCTATGAATTATTTGATGATGGACTTATATATCTAGGTAAAAGCATGTGTTTTTATGTTCACATGGATAATACGTCACATTTTAAATATGGGTTGACTTATACCTCCATCTTGTTCATAGCCTATTCATGTTTTGTAGAATAATAGGTGCATCAACAGAAAGAATAAAGTATTAGTAGTCATTAATACTCTACATTCGATACAATGAATCAATTAATTTCTCCCATGATAAGTGTATAGAAGAGAACATTGTGATTACATGTGCACAAGGATATTTCAATTATTTTATATTACCAAAATCACAACAATGTTTCTCTATTAAAACTACAAGTACATGAACACTACTACCAGTCAAAGGATACTGACACTCAGTGGACTCAAATCTATTCTCTACAAAATAAAATTAATGGCCAATAAATTTGATAGCCTCTTGTATAATCCTATAAAGTTATCACTAATAATGGTTCCCATATTACATCACTCTGTGATGACCCTATTCAGTCTATTTTCCTTCTTTCACAAAATACTTCATTATGAAATAAAATGTTTCTGTTACTAAACCTGTAATTTAATTTTAAAAAATTATATTAAAATTTTATTTTAACTATGAGACTTGTAATTAAAAATATCTAATAATATTACTCAATGTGAGTCTCATAGAGTAATAAATAGACATACTACCTATTTTAGTCATGGAAAATCCCACAAATCTCTACATAAGAGGTCCAAAGTGATTTCCCACTACCCAGAGTTCTTGTAATGAATAAATATTAAGAAAATATTATTAATATATTTTTTATTCTTATTTTGAGTCTTCTAATTAATAATATATAGAGACTTTACTCAGTGTGAATATAATAGAGTAAGAACTATACATACTATAGTAATAGCTAGGTAAAATCCCCCAGATCACCATGGAAGAGGTCTAAAGTTATACCCCAATACTCATAGTTATCACAAAAAAAATATAAATAAACTATAAATTTAAATAAAATTTTTTTAACTATGAGTCTTCAAATTAACAATATCTAAAGATATTACTTAGTGTGAGTCTAGTGGGGTAATAACTAGACATTCCACAAGTTTTATTTGAGGAAAATCCCACATATTGATGTGAAGGAGGTCCAACATGATGCCCCGCTACCTAGAGTTTTCTCACTTAACAAATCTAAAGAAATAATAAATTAAAATAATGTTTTAAAAATGTAATTTAATATTCATAATTACCATATAATTTTATTATTACTAATTACATGTGATGGGTAGATTCTAAACATCCTTGAAGTCTCTATTAATTCATTCCATGATGTTGGTTATCATGTTTCCATATCTCATCCAAACATCATATGTTAGCGACTACTAATCCTATGGAATTTTCATTATGGAGTTTTATACCTCCAGATTTGATCAGTGAATGACTTAAAAATTCTCCTCCGTCCTTTGTTATTGAGCCTCATATACTCAAAAAAATGATAACTAATAAGAACACATATAACAGTATGCCCTCTATTAAAATTGTTTTTTCAACAAAATAAAAATACATACCATGTTTGATGATTACTTTCTTTATGGACTCATCCTTGAAATTCTTCTAGGAATATTTTAAATGTTTCTAATATAGTATCAATGATAATCATGGTTTGGTCTCTATGTAAGACCCTAAGACTATAATTCCTCCTTGATCACTTAATGTCAATCAAAAATTAGACAAATTTGTTCAATGATCATCCCAAAATCTTAGAGGCAATCCAAGAAGCAACTCTAATATAAAAATTTATCCTTCTTAAAAATATATTTCTTCAATTAAACAAGGGAACAATTTATATCTTGTGTAGAATAAATCAACAATATTAAAATATACTTTCTATATAGAAATGTGTCATCGGTCTAGATAAACTACTTGCAATTCCTGAATACATCGACGTAAAGTAAGAATGTATAAATTAATCTATCAACCACTAAATACGTCCAATAAAATTGGTTTTATTTATTAAAATACTAAAAAGTATATATTTGATAGAAAAAAATTTACACAAACCCATAAGTTGTGGTAAAACTCAATAGGATATATCCTAGTCACCATAAACTTTCATAATGGCCTTCTATAATGTGGCTCTTTCCATTATCTAAAACAACTCTTAACCAAAAAAATGGTTAGTTCTCTCCAACACCAGAAATACTAAAATATATTGATATGATATTATTATTTCAAAAATTACAATTGAAATGAATTTAGTATATATGGTCGTGTAACCCAATGATAGGCTTGTGTTCACACATGTATTCTAAGAAAATCAAGATATTCTCCAACATCATAAATTCTTTTCGAGTATAACTCGCAAACATGTCTTAAAATATAGATCAATCCTATCAAATTGAATCATATAATGATATATTATTGATTATATCTTGAAATAACTATAATATCACTCAATTGGGTACCACATAATCATAGTCCTCATAGCTTCTTTACTATCAAAAACCCTACCAATATATTGAAAACTTTTATCTGACACTCAATTAATTCCACCAATAATTCATATAAATTATATATTAAAAGTAATTATTGAACAATAAAATTATGGTAAGAATGATGTACCTTCCATCAACCATGATGAAAATAGTGGAGGAAAATTCTAGTAATCATGTCATACCTTCTAGTAAGAATGCCTGATGTGATCGTAATTTGATCTTTTTCTCCCATAATTTTTAGGAATTTTACTGTGTTTTTAATTAAAAAAGAAATAGTAAAGGAAAATTAATCATATTTTTTAATCATTTTTTGTTGAATATGTGATTAATTCAGTATTTCAATAAAAATATATTATTTTTTAGCTTAATTGTTTACTATTATTTTTTTAAATTTTAAAATTTTTTAAGAAAAATTATTTTTGATATTTTTGATGAGTTTAATTGAAGTATATTTTTTTGAAGTGATTTTAAGTATTTTTTTAGGTTAGAATTTATTCTATCAATGTTCAAAGTTTTTATTGTGAATACCTTTTGATGAAATCCAAAAATTAATGTAATATTGTTATGGAATTCACTATTATTTTGAAATAATTTCAAAATTATTATAGTTAACTTAAAATTTTATAGTTTTTGTGGAGTACAGTAGTTTCGTAGGATTGTTTTTAAAGTATTCCCATATGGATTTTTAATTTTCCAAATTTATAGAATTTTTCAAGTCTGTTTACAATAATATTGTGGGTGACCCATGTTATTTTTTTATTCATATAGCTTATATTATAACTAAAATATCATATAAACTTGTGCTCTTATGATTAATTTTTTCAAGATAGCTTTTGATAATTTTAGAAGCCTTGTATTATATTTTTCATAAACAACCATTCATGGTAATATCAATGTAAGAGAATTTCAGAATGCCAATGAAGTGAATCTGAACATACAGTTGAATATGGGAGGATGATATAATGAAGTTGATAAGATTTTATAAGTATTAATGAATCAATCATGAAATAGTTCAATGGAACAAATAAGAAGATATTGAGCTACACCTGAGCAGGGAGATGAGGTTCTGGGGAGAAATTTTGTAATTAAACAAAATTGTAGGTTTGAAAAACTATAGGGAATCTTTTAACAATGGATGAGGAATATGATTTGAGTTCTACATGAGTCGATGGAGCTATAGGGTGGTTTTTTGAACAACAAAACAAGGTAATAACAAGCTATTCAGTGATTCTAAGTAGTTATAGTAGGGATTTATTTGACCAATTAAATAACCAAAATTGAGTGGTTAAATTTTTTTCATTGGTTTTTATTTTTAAAGGTTTGAGTTGATGAGAAGGACGAGGTGTTTTATCTAACCAACATTAATTTATCATTAATGAATAATATTTTATTTTATATTCTTGATCTTTTTATTATGATGAATTATGAATAAATTATTCTTATAGTTTGAATCAATGTGTCTCAAAAGAACCAATCTTGAATTATTGAAGGAAGAGAAATCTATGGGCCTCAAATTGGGAATTTATCTTTGTTATGAGTAATTTTTTATGAATAAATTCATCTTAGTTCACTATTAAATGATATTTGTTTTAATATGATGTTTTTTAGCTTATAATTTGAGTTATACAAGGATTTTTATGGAAACAGGTCCATGGATGAAGAATCATTTGTTGTCTTTTGTATTTTCCTATAGGATTGAAGTAGAGAAGATGGTGTGACATTAGTGATCTCCAACGGTGTGGGTGGGAAGATGAATAAGGTTGCACACAACCAATTTTATAATTGATTTGTTTCATATTTGAGGGAGTTTTAAACTTATCTACTATATTGAGAGTGATGAGATTTGTTGAATAAGACCCACCGATAGAGGACCTTGATTGAGCATTGAAGTTGGATATAGGATGGAATAGGTGTATCAATATAGTTAAACAAGTGGAATAATCCTAGATGACTAAGATAGGAGTCATCAGAATATATATAGAATAAAAATATAAAATTAATGATAAATTTGAAATTTTGGATAATAATGGTGGTGGAAATTAAAGGGATTCATCAGGAAGCTGCTGGAGGTTTCCAAATGTTTGTATTAAACTAGAAACACATCCATTTGTCGATTATTAGAGATGATATAAGGAATATTTGGGGATTGCAACATTCAGTTATAGAATATTTGATGTGGTCACTGGGGACTCCATTCGAAACTGATGAATAATGCCTAGACTCACACCATATAGATGTCACTACCTATTAGGTTGTTTGTTTTTTCATATTTATTTTTCAAATAAAGAGGAGGGATTACTCCTATTTGGGAAGTGAATTATCATTACATGGTTCTTTCACTCTCCCTCTCTCACTATATAGATCTAAATTTTGTTTATAAATATAAGTTTTGTTCTCTCTCTTCGTGTTGACTTTAACCTCTATATATGGAGGGATAACCTAAGAATCTACTTCAGGGATGTGAAGCTTGAAGCTTATTATAGATTTAAAATATTGTAGATCGTCACATTATTCTTTTTTATTTGCATCATTTGAAGGTGAAGTGGGGAGATTCAATGTCACACTCACACACATGATTAGTTTCCTACTTTTTTACTTGATATTATTCTTATTATTCATTATCTTCATTAGAATGAGTGATTTAAAGTGTGGTTGGGTTGATTGAATAATCTTGTGAAGATCAATTGTGCATAGATGAAATATTATGCAAAAGTGATTAGATATTTTGTTTATTTTTACAATTAAAAGAAATATCATGTACTGGAAGACATTCCATGAATGTTTGATCACTATTCGTTTGAGATAGTTATATGATTTAAGAAATCATTCATGTTCTAGGTGGTTAGATTTTGGTAGTAAAATTATTTCATAGATTAGTAACATATAGTATAATATGGATCAATCTGGAATTGGTTTAATTTCTCACTGGATTTATTTTCTCTTTATTTGTATCTTTTTTATTTGTTTTTTTTTCTATCCTTTTTTTCATTATTGTTTCCATGCAATATTTAATTCTTTAAAAATAAACAAAAAATACAAAAATATTTTATAAGAATCATTGGGATAAACAAATTTCCTCTTTGAGATCAACAACAGGGTTAGATACTATGCTATATCTAGGAAAAATATAAATGTGTATTTAATATTTTGGACACCATGTTATCATAATTTGGCATCGTTTTTAGGTAGGAACATTATTTTTAGTGATGTTTCTCTTTTATTTTAATTATTACTAATGTAAATAGTGATGTACTTATAAATTATTCAATATTTTTCACTATTAGAAACCTCTCACATGTAAGAAATCACACAAGCCATGGAATACTTCCAGATATGGACTGATCATATAGTTACCAAAGTACCTATAAATGAGGATGTAGTGGCTATTGAGTAGCTACAGTATTTTTATCATATTGTCAACAGGGTTTGGGAGGATCAAAATAATAAGGAAGTAATTTGGAAACCATATGAAGAGATAGGGATACCCATTTTTGATCTCAACATGCCTGTATATTCTATTCTAGAATTAAAAAATCCACACTCTAAGAATTTTTTTGAGGGATGGTGGGATAAGTTTCAAGTAAAATTGGAAGTAACTTGACATATTTTGGAAGATCAGTTATTTTATAATACTCAAATTTTTTAATTTTTGTGTACTGATTTATCTAATTAATTTTCCATGATTGAACAGTTTGAACCAGTTATAGAAATCTTAACCTTTTAAAATTTTTACACCACACCATAGCTATATTTCTTTAAGGAAATGATAGAGTATGATGACTACCACACTCCTGACCCTGAATCACTCTCAAGGGAACTTTTTATTCACAAAGAAGAAAAATAAAACCAAATTAGAGGATTTTTTTAACTATATGAAAAGATATTTGATTTTATTTTATAGTGATTACAATGAAGCTAATTTTTATTTTTATTCTCCCTATGTAGGTTCCGATGAGTCATCTGAACTTTGTGTTTACTAGATATCCAAAAAAACTAAAGATGTACCTAATGATGAACTTATGGAGCTCCAAAATTTGGATAAAAATTTGAGTAAGGGGGATATTGAAAATAAAATCATTAAATCCAAAAATGATGGGTAAATATTTGAATAATAAGTACACCAAAATTTTATTTTTTTCTTCTCTATTATCCTTGTATTTTATTAATGATTGTGAATTTTATCTGGAACTGATTGAAACTATTTTTATTGATATGATAGGTTTGAGAACTTTTAATGAGGTTAAGGATAATGATTAGGTTCCTCATTTTTTGTATCTAATAGTTTTGGACCACATTTATGGAATAATACAAGAAAAGGTGGTGGAGAAAACTTTTTTACATTGATGAATGTGTCCTCAAAAAAGATTTTTTTATCCTGGTCTCAGAAACCATTATATAAGTAAAAAAAATGGAATTAAGATAATGTGTTGGTTTAAAATCAAGAAACCATATCCAATTAGTGATTGGGGTTGAAAATGGGAAAGTATAGCTATGGAAAGTCAAAATATAGGACCCCTTGGGGGGATTTCCCAAGATTTTATTGTTTTTATTTTTTTAGTTTTTCATTTGATTATTATTCTTTTAATAAATTGTTTATTTATTTTCCAGTAGAAAATAAAGAGGCAATGTATCCATTACCTTAATGATAATATCCATCTGATTATTACTCAACTATGGAATGAATGTTTTTATCCTCTCACCTAAAATTTTTAGAACACTAAATTATTGCTATATTATGAAAAATAAATATGGGGGAGGGTTAAATTTTAATATTTTTTTTCTCCTATATTTTGACATAAATTGTTGGGTGTTAGTACTTGATAAAATATTTTTATTAGAAATAATTTTTGAAATAGATTTCAAACCTTATCCTATAGTATTGTAAATTCATTGAGTTAAAAGTAATTATACATGCTTTATTCATTCCTAACATGGTAATTTTCTATGATTTACTGAAAAAACATATTTTTTGTTTTCTAAAAAGAATAAAATCATGTACATTTTAATTTTCTTTTTGAAGTGTTAAGGAGAATATTATACAACCTATTGGAGTAAAAATTTTATATATTTTCAAGGAACAATATGAGCTACAAGCTGGAATTACCTGGGTTAGACTCCCTTTAATGCAAACTTTTGTTAAATTATACTTGAACTAAAAAATGAATCTCATATTGATAAATTTTCAATTTTAGGAGATATACTTGGGATATTGGAGGTACTTTTATAATGCACAAGGGGGGATATTTATGAATAGATTATAAGAATATATATTCCACTATCAAGGGGTAATTGTTTAAATTCTTCACTTTAAAATTTATTTCATCTATAAAACTATTTCTATTATTTTATTGAATTAAAATGATTAAAATATAATGTTTAAGTGTTATTTCATACTGAAACTTATTGAAACAAATGTTGTTAGTTTCTTCTACTATTTTTATGATATTTTTGTATAGAATTAGTGATCTTGCATGCTAATTTGTGTTCAATTTATAAAATTATTTTTGAACTTTTTGAGTATAATAATGTTCTCTTCTTAAAATTATTATTTTTAACTAAAAATTGATGTAGTGACTAGTATAAATATTCTATAATTATTTTTTATATTTATTTGGGTTGGGTTGAAAAAATAATAATGTTAAATGTAACCCCTTATAAACATTATTTATCACTGTTGAAATTAAAAATCAGTTTGAAACTCAAATATTTTTAACTTGTTTCTCCCATCTTGAGATTAAATATTGGGTACAATGCGGGGTTTTAATTGTGGTGGGGGAGTTTTAAATGTGCTAAAATGTACTTTAATGTTGAACACATCAAATTTTCCCAAAAAAACATAAAATTTAGATAATTTCAAGTTTTAATTTTCTTACTTATTGGTTCAGAATTTTTCTTAAGTTTTAAGTTTTGAATTCCACTTTTAGGAGGTTAATTTCAATTACTCCATGGATTTAATTGAGCTCGTAATTTTATTGTTCACTTGAAAAAAAAAATATTTTAGTGAGTTTTGGGAGTATGTTCTACAATTATCATTAGATTGGAACTTTTTTTCAAATTAAAATCATGGTATATTCATCTAAAATGGCTATGAAAAAAATATTAATCTAGTTTTAACTTTTCATTATTTATTCATTATTATTTTATCTAATTGATGAGTTAATTATTTATTATTTTTAATTATTATTATCTTTCATCCTTTCAGTTGTTTCTATTTATTCACTATTAAACTATGTATATTTCTTCACCTAGATGTAAATTGAAGTTTGGAAGTTACGGTTGGATTCAAAATTAAGTGTGTTTAATTATTTTCAAAATTATCATTTTCAATCATTTTTTCAAAATAGAAAACCAACATTACACCAAAAAAATTAATTTTGAGAGGGAAATAACATTTATTAATTAATTGAGTTTATGGGTGGAATTCCTTTGAAAACTAATTCTTTTGGAACTTTAGTTTTTCATTATTGAGATTAATTTTCATCCACTAATTTTATTGAATTTATTTCTTAGGGATAAGCAGTGCATTAAGTGTGGGGGAATTTTATGTGATCTTAATTCAAATATTTTTGTCACGTCATCTTTAAGAATTTTATGGTTTTTTTAATTATAAAATGATCTAGTAATAGTGAATTGATCTATTTTGGATAATTTGTTGTTAAATATGTGATTCATTGAATATTTTGACCCAAATCATTTATTTTAGTGCTTAATTGTTTAAAGTTATTCATTTTAATTTTCTCATTTTTTCAAGAATATATATTATTATTTATTTTAATGATTTTAATTGAAATATATTTTTATGAATGGATTTTAAGTATTTTGGATGTCAAGATTTATTCATTGAAATTTCCAAGTTTTATTTTGAGTAACTATTGATGGAAAAAGTTATTAAATTATTTTTTTGAAATCTGAAAATTCATGGAATATTTTTCTAGTGTCCACGTCTATTTTTAAATCATTACAAAATTATTACAATAAATTTTATATTTTTTATTTTTTATGAAGCACAACATTCTTATATGATTTTTATTTTGAAGTACTCTTTTAGGACTTTTTACATTTCCAAATTCAAATAATTATTCAAGTCTTTCTATCATATTACTATAGGTGGCCTATATGATTCTTTTCGTTAAGAATATCATAGGATAACTAAAATATCTTTTAATATTACACTCGTATAAACATTTTGACTAATTTTTTACATGATAATTTTATAATCCACTAATTATATTTTTCATATGAAACCGCATATGTGAATATCAATATAAAAAAAATTTGAATCCCCTAAAAGTGAATCCAAATGGATGTTAAAATATGGGAAGCCAATCTAATAAATTCACCAAGATTTTATGAGTATAAATGAATCAATATTGACCAAGTTTGAAGGATTAAATAAGAATATTTAAATATTGACCCAAGTAGGGATATGAGATTCTAGGGAGGTCAAATTTAATTAAATTAATGTAGAGGTTTGAAAAACTATTGGTAAGATTTGAACAACATATAGAGAATATGACTTCAACATGACATTAGTTGATAGAGCTATAGAAAATCAGGTTGAACTATGAACCAGGTTCAGATCGAACTGGCTGATGACTATGAGTGGTTCTATAAATGATTTACTCGACCTATTGATGATCCAATATTGAGTTCCAAATATTTTTTGTTCATTGGAATTTTTTATTAACTTTTGAGTTGATGAGAATGATGGGGTGTTTACTCTCCTCAATATTTCATTCTCATTAATAAATAATAGTGTATTCTAGATTCTTGATCTTTTATATGAGAGTAATTGAAAATAGATTTTGGTTATAGTTAGAATCAAAACATCTCTGAAGAACTGAAGATTGAATTATTAAAGGAAGAGAAATTTTTGTTCCTAAAACTAGGAATCAAGGTTTTCCATGAGTGTTTTTTAATGAATAAATTATTCCAAGTTCATCATTGAAGAATATTTTGTTAAATATGATGGTTACCAATATTGAAATTTGAGTTGGACCAGGTTGTTGATGGAAAAAAGGTGTTCAGAGATGAAAATTTGTTTGTTTTCATTATTATTTTTCTACATGATTGAAGTGGTGATGGCAATGTGACCTCGGTTGTAACTCCCTAGTCAGGATCACTCTAAATAGTAACCAAACTAGTTCATTACATGAATTTAGGCATGCCTCCTCATACACCAATGGTTTTTGACTAGTGGTAGGGGTTTAAGGTGGTATATTGAGGAGACTACACCCCCTATATCAAAGTTCATAATCAATAAAAACATCTAAGTATAAAACACAATCCATATCCATCAGAGTGCGTAGAGATAATAAATCAACATAACATATGATAAAAAATGAAATGTGGATATCATTTATATAGGTTTGATATCCCACTGGGCTGATCATAAATAAAAATAGATAAAGAAATAAAAGACACAAGGCTCTACTTCATCCATGATATATACCTCATCCCAATATCCAGGTCCCACCCATGTTGCTCTAACTCGAACACATAATATTGAGACTAATCCCAACTTCCGCCTTCATCCAAGTGAGATTTTAGGTACCCTGATCAAATAGTGGATCAGGTAAGGAGTGAGTACATAACTGAGTAGGGCACTACAAACATGGTCTCCTGCATAACCAGTAGTGCAGTGATATGTGCATGTGATATGATCAGCTGAAACATTAAATATATTGTAGGAAATAAATAAATAGACAAAAAAACAATACCTACTTCATCACAATGTTATAATGTCTCTAATAATGTTAAGATTATTATTCCAACCAATATATCATCCACACCAAGGGTGCATACATATAAACTAGTCCAATCTAAATAATCATCATTGATCCTCATGTCTATGACCCTGATTGTTCATACCTTCTTTCGCTTGTTCTAAAGTGTCACTAAGCATGAAAATAACCTCAAGGGAACCTTTTTCCACTCACTAGGAATCTAATACTCATGAATCCATCACAATTACTATCAGAACCTAGGGTTTCACCAGGAACCCCTCATCCTTAATTCTTCGGGATAAACCCCATGGTAGCACCTGGACATTTTTCATTGTCAGGTCGATGTTTGTTTCCTAGGAGGGGGAGTCCCTATGAAATTACAGAAATCCAGGAATGACTAATTCCTAGGTAACCCAGGAAATCAAATGGAACTCCCTCCTAGATCACATGGTCAATAACCTAGGAATCTAAACTCACAAACCCCCAGCTGATCTATCAGTATTTCATTCATCGGATCCTATAGTGTATTCTAGGAATCGATCAAGGGGATCCAATAGTCACCCTTGGGATGTCCAACATCTATCCTCGGTGATATATTCCCACCTAAAACCTCATTCCTCTATTTGGATCTCATAATCCCCAAGAATTTTTAGTGGTCTAATGGTATCATTATTCGAATCCTAAGTACTTAATCATTCAAAATGGTATCACTATATCAAAGTAATCCTTAGAATCTTGGGCATTGTTACACACACACAACCCATATGCTCTGATATTGTATCCTTGGTTTCACCTCTAGAAATCAACTACTACATCAATCATAACACTGGATGCTGGAAAAACTAGTCATCTTCCTATAATATATTGTGAGATAGGATCCCAATATACAAATCATCCTAGAGTCGCATCCTTCGCAACAGGTGACTCTTAGGAATCCCAATAAATACCAATAGTTCTAGGCCAAATAGTGATTCCCATGCATCCTAAGAAATCAAATATCATAAAAAAATAAATAAAAACATATCAAGGGTAGATCAAATTTACAAACCCATCACCACTGACCACAACCCCTTAGGTATACACATTGGCTCAGATTCTAGAGTGACACCTACAACCATATCTACCCAATTATATAAAACCCCTCTCTAGGACAGTCTTAGAGGGTCACCCATAGGGGCCCCTGGATCATTACTTGAGATGAGGCATCCCACTTGATATCCCCAATCACCACAGGGTCTTTTGGGTCAACTCCCAACACTCGGAGATCATCATGCCCCTCAACATCATCATTTCATATCATGGCATCATGTGTGATAAGATGAAATTATATATACATATTGGATATATGTATTTAAGGTTTATTCATGATTTATTTGATAATTCACTGGAATCTGGTTTTCTTTGGTGGGAATTAAGAATTTTGGACTCAAAGTAATAAATTCTAAAAAATGGAAAAAACAGGATTTACACATCATGTACATAATACAAGACATGAAAACCTCATTCACAACATGCTTGTAGAGCAACATATCAACCTATGAATCCTTGACATGATGTGAAGTCATTACATGATGTTTGCGTTCATTAAACAATGTGAAGATTTCAATGATCAAAATCCCACTAAAATTGAATCACATACATGATGTGTAGATATTGCATGATGGGAAACGTTCAAAGCCTCGCCTGATCAAAGATACAGACCGATTTTTTGAAGGGAATTTTGGATCTCACATACATGATTTTTATTCAACTTAAATTACGTACATATTTGTGATATGGTTTAATTGATTTGTTACACAATTTGAATGACTTACATGCTATGTAACTATTAGCCTTTCATATTTTAGGTACTCCTCTGCATACAGAACATTGTATGTGATTTTTTTTCTCATTTTATTCCATCGTTTTTTCCTATTTTCATCTATTTTCATTCAAAACCCATTTTAATTTATTTTTTTGATTTTTTGGTTGAATCCTTTTTATTTTTTGGTTAATATACATCTTTTATTTTCAAATTACAAATCCATTTCTATTTTTGACATTTGTTTCATCATCGCTCATTGTTCTTCATCAACACTAGCAGTATTATTCATTGTTTCTTTGTGTGTTGTGAGTACATGATTGATTTTAAATTTCTTTCAATTATATGATATTGATTATTAAATTTTTTAATCCTAAATTTTCTCTTTCTCAACTATTTTATGATTATGCATATCATGTTTAGTATTTACCTACTTTTGATCAACATCGTCATGGATGGATAATCCACCTAAGGTTAGGGGTTGATAGTAGGGGTGTTTTTGAGCCTAATGAATCTATATATTGAACTGTGGTAACCCCATAGCTAGTAATTAGGTTAATAATAATTTTTTATCACATTTTTTTCAACCTTGATCATGGGTAGTGAAATTGAATGAACCTAACCAAATTAGAGTAGAGTAATACTATGACCATTATCCTATGATGATTTATACATAGAATTTATGTGTAATGCACCTAGGTTGTAAGTTATACCCTAATCATGGTAAAGTTTAAACATGGGTAGGTCTAATTGGTTTGACCAAAACCAATTGGTGAATCTTGAAAAGCTTCGCAGCCTAAGTCATAGAACTATTACAAGATAAATCTAGGATTATCTTCTATCAAGATCCCTAAAATTAACCCTGATACCTTCCCTTTTTATCTATCATAAATCCAAACTACCTAGTTTTAGTAAAAACCAAACATAAAAATTGAATGTGGGGAATCCTTTCTAAGGGTTTTTTTAGAATGGTTGATTTCCTACCAATGATCCCCATGGACTTGACCCAGCACTTCCACTTTACTATGCCCTAGTAGTAAGTTTAGTTTGGGGTTATAAATTTATAATACAGTCCTTAACCATGGTAATTCAAATGATGTGTATGGGCAAGTCAAATTTTGGTTCTGTTGTTAGGGATTATTTTTTTCTAAGCATAGTATCCTTCAGATCGAATATCTAATTACATTACCCACTCCCCCTTTCTTTTTTTCCTTCCCCTTTTCCTTTTATATTTTTCTCCTTTAAGATCTCTTTTATCCTCTCTCACCCTCTATCTCCCTTCTTCATGAATAGTGCATGAATCAAGGACCCTTGACTCTCTCAATAATCCTATATGCACAAGAACAATTTCTTTTCAATACCTATATTTATTGAACAATTGTTTCATGTCGCTGCTTTGCAATGGATGAGAACAAAAATCTTATACAACCACACCTTCAAGACCCCCAATATGAACCACTTTATAATTAGGGAGAGAATCCAACACTCAAGAGTTCACTATAATAGATTACAGCTTTCCATCCATTAGCGGTGATGCATCCAGAATTGTGCACCCACCAATTCAGGTGCACACTTTTGAAATTAATCTTGGACTCATTCACATGATCCATAACATGAGTCAATTTAGTGGGTTAAAAAGTGAATACCCCCATGAACACATTTCTAATTTCCTAGAGGATTGCAATACCTTTCACTACTAGGGAGTAGCATCAGACATAATAAGACATTGTGTCTTCCCATTCTCCTTGTGTGATTGAGCCAAGGATTGGCTAAAAATTCAATCTCCTAAGTCAATCACAACTTGGTAAAAACTTTCCAAAAATTTCTTAGACAAATACATCCCTCCAATACATACTTGGAATCTTTAGAATGACATTTAAAACCTCACCCCATGGATGAGTAATCATCCTATGAGGCATAGGATAGATTCCAAGAGCTAACCCACAAGTTCCCACATCATGGAATAGATGTGTGGACACAATATCAAACATTATACTAGGGACTTCAACCAGCTACATGAACTATAGTCTATGTTTTTTTTAATGTTGTACTTATGATTATGACACCGAAAGTCGGTTGATCCATTCTTGATGAAGTCTTCCATAATGAAATTCTATGACAAAGTGATAGAATACTACATTTTCATGGAATTCATTATGTGGAGGAAAGCAACCACCTCGAAGCACAAGTAGAAGCCCTAAAAAAGAAGTTGGGGTATTTTTAACTACTTACTGTACCACCACTCCCTCCTACTCCTGTGATGGAAATTCAATCTTGTGAGATTTGTAGAGTCCCACATTCTTACCAAGACTATAGGGAATATTTTGAGAAACCCCTATTCCAAGATTTTAATTACATTAATTATAATAAACAAAATCATCAATACCATCAATCCCAATAATATCAATAGTAGAAAAACTGTCAGCAGAGGCCATATCAGCAGACATCATGGAAAAACCAAGATTATTTTTAGTAAATGATAAAATAGAAACCACATAGGAATCAGGGACCACCTGGGTACCCACCACAAGTTCCATCTCCTCAAACTCGGTATCAATTTCAATAACCTTTTCCTAGTGAACAAAATTTTCCAACTGCAAAGCAGTAGCAGTATCAACAAGATCCACTGAGACCACAAAAATAAGACCAACCTCTCTAAACCAGCCTTGAAAACCTTCTCACTACCTTCATGTATAAAGTATATCAAAGGATGAAAACCCAGGAAACTCAAATGAAAAACCATAAGGCTTCACTAAGAAACCTAGAGAATCAAATGGGATAGATCTCTAAGACCTTATCTGATCATCTATTGGGTGTTTTTACTGATAATATCTAATATCATATTACAGAGGAGGATAAAGATATAGTTTTTATAAGTGGAAAGATGTTGGATTTTTAGCAACCATGAGTAATTGAGAAAACGCAGTTAAAAGAATCTGAAAAAGCTAGTTAGGGGAAATCCCGAGAGATAGAACCATCTGAGAAAGTTGCAGTTGAGGAATAGCCTAAAAATGGTGATGTCTATGTGGCACTAATTCTATATAATCCCCCTATACACTTTCTTGAGAAGTTTATACAAGCTAAAAAATAGTAAAAATATAAAAAAAAAGTTTAAGCAATTACGCATCAACATTCCCTTTGCAGAGGTAATTTCTCAAATACCCACTTTTGTAAGATTCTTTAAAGACTTATTTCCTTGAAAAAAGAAAACATAGGGATTAAGTGTCATCTCACTAAATGAAGAATGCACCATAGTTTTCTAATGTAATCTACCTCCGAAAATGAGAGACCCTATAAGTTTCTCAATTCCATGCACTATAGGGACATACAATTTTGGAAAACCCTTATGTAATCTAAGATAAAGTATCGATCTAATTCTCATGAGTGATTACAAGAAGTTAGGGCTCATTAAACTGAAACCAACAAGGGTGTAACTCCAACTTGTTGACCACTTATTAAAGAATACTCAAATATTTCTTGATGAAATATTTGTAAAACTCATAAAATTCATTTCCCCAGTTGATTTCCTCATCCTATACATGGAAGAAGAAGGATATATTTACCTTATTTTAGGAATACCATTTCTCACCACTGGTAAGGCATAGATTTATGTTAACATAGGGGGATTGATTTCTAGAGTTAGTGAAGAGTAGGTTGTGTTCGATTTGGTGAAGGTATCTAATGGAAGAAATAAGTCATTGAATTTTCAAACCATATTTATTACTGATAAGACAAATGATCATGAGACAAGTAAGAATGAAAATAAGGAACAGACTTCTATTGAAAAGGGGTTTAGTTCTCACAAGAACGTGAATCACACTACACCTTTGATGAGGAATACCATTCCGCCTTTAATCCCCTATGTCTTCAAAAATAATTTTATAAGGAGTATCAACTCAAATTCGAAGGCTTATGGTTTAAAATATGTCTAGATTTAGAAAAAAAACTGAATAAGAGCCAACCAAAGGTAGGTTTAATCAGCTAGAATAGGGTAGTTTAGTCTTTAGGAAGGTTTAGAACTATCGGAGGCTTGTTTAGAGGACCTGTCCCAAAAAGGGGAACAAAATGAAAAATTCACATCATATAATCTTTACAAAACATGTAAATGTCAAGCACATGAAAAATAAATAATTTTATAAATACACGTCATGTACCAAATACATGTCTTGTAAATTTCAAGCATCTTCTAAAATTTGTGAACTTAGGGTTCATAAGAAACACCACCACCACCACCCCCCCCCCCAACGCTCCTCCTTCTGTGTGACCAGCCCACCTCCACTGGTCCCTCAAGCTCTACACCACTCTTCTTCCTTCCCCAAGATCCTCTCCACTATCCTCTCTAATTTACTTGTTCCATTACCTCCAAAATGGCTAGAACCAAAATGATATGCACCTTGCCCATTGAACACGCACTCGAGTATGATGACACACCTATGCCACCCAAAAGGGGGAAGGATGCTCCTATTCCACCACCTATTGATCCCTCTATCTCATCTTTTTCTTCTGATTCATCCTTAATTTCTTCCTATGATGGCTCATAATCGACTTCTAGTAGATCGAAGGAACCTGACTTCCCTCACATTAATCCCTTCCTCCATATTTTCAACCATTAGCATCGTATTTGTTTTTTCCATCTCCAAGCCAAGTCAATGCAAACCAACAATACATTAGACCTCTTAGTACTCTATCACATCCACATTCATCAGGAGGTCTCTGACCTCATAGGCTTTCTACACCTGAACCCAATTACACAAGTGTGAGAGGAGAATTTCAGAAAATTATTCTTTTATTTCTTAGCCACCTTTGATCTGGTCATTTACTATATTCATTTCTAACTCAGAGGTATCCCTTGGTAGCTTTTCATAAGAAATTTTTCATTTTTCCTCGACATATAGTATGTTGAGTTTGTCACCTCCCCTATCTTTCCAAAATTTCATCTTGATCCTAACAAGTTCGATGATACATGACTATGGGCATGGATAGCAAAACACCCTTAGATCATATATGAGCCTCGCATGATGAAGAGCATCACGCTCTAAGGTGCTTCCCTTTGGATCCTAGACAAGGCCTTGTTGAGTCAATAAGGTTTTCCCTATGACTTTTCCATTCCTTCTTTTTTTGAAAATCACAAACACCTTATCTTTAAGAAAATTGATTTTATAAGGAAAATCTATTTTATAAGGAAAATCGCTTTTATAAGGAAAATCGCTTTTATAAGGAAAATTGCTTTTATAAGGAAAACTGCTTTTCTAAGAAAAATTATCCTTATCATATTTTCATCCATATATTTCTTAATTATAAGATTAGGATTCATTTCTATATTCTCGGAATTGTTTGAAACTTTGATATGAAGCATTTTGTTTTAGGATCTGAATTCTGGATGAGAATTGTAATAAAGTTTCACTCCGAATTCCAGATGAGAACTGTAATAAAGTTTCATTCCGAATTCCGGATACGAACTCTGATTAAGTTCTACTCCGAATTCAGGATATGAATCCTTATTAAGTTCAACATTTAATTCTCATTACGAATTCTGATGACGAATTCTCATTACTAATTCTGATGACGAATTCTCTTTCCGAATTCTCATTCCGAATTCACCTATTAAATAGAATCTTATCATCTTTGTTTTATACACTCCGAATTTATTTAGACTCCGAAAATTGTTTTTGTTTAGACTCAAAACGTTCATTTTTCTTACGCTTTTATAATTTTTCTACTCTTTAATATTTTTCTCACTCCGAACCTTCACTCTGAATCTTCACTCCGAACTTTTTAGTTAGACTTAAAATGATGTCGTACACTCTGTTACACTTGTTTTGTTATAAAACGATGTCGTCTATTCTGTTATAAACTAACCATTGGTTAAGTTACACATGTACAGGTCCCTCCGACTTTTAAGGAAAATATGACCGTTGGAAAGGAGGTCAACCTTGCCTATAAATAGGATCTCATTTGAAAGAGCTTAGAACTGATGGATGACTTCTTCGACATTGTTCTTACATGTTGTTGAAGTGATTTCTAGAGAGAGAGGCTCTTATTAACTCTCAAAGCTTCGTGCGACTCCGAATGTTGGTGATTACATTCGAGGACTTCCGGGGATAGGAAGACAGAGGTTTCCAACACCTTGAAGTTGAGGGCTTCCTTGCTGAGGAAGACAGAGGTTGCCAACTACCTTGAAGTTGAGGGCTTACGGGGATAGCAAGACAGAGACTCCGATCTTCGTATCGAGGGCTTACCCTGGTGTGGGTAAGATAGACTTGCTTGAAAGTATAAATCAAGGGACCTTTATCCAAGGTTGTTGGACCCTTCTCTTTGGGTTAAAAGACTTATATCTTGTTACTTGTAGTTTTACTACTTGTTTGTTTCTGCTGCATTTTATATTGTAAGGAAAGTATAACTTTCTTATACTTCCTTACTTGTACTCTGTTTCATTTAGATTCTATACGCTTTAAGGTAGAATCTAATATTGTAATCTTTTGTTAAGTTTCAATTTCCGGAACCATATTTCCGGAACATACTTTCGGAATCTCTTTCTAGTTTTAAGAAAGTTCATAGGACTTGAAGTTTATAACTTCATTCCTTATTCCAAATTTTCATTTGGTGTTAGAGGTGTTGTGAATTTTCTTAGTTTAAACTTTGTTAAACTTATCCCTTTCCATTGCTTAAGGAAAACATAGTTATTTGTAACTAACTTTAAAGGTTCCAAAGGAATTTTTAAAATTATACAATTCACCCCCCCCCCCTCTTGCATATTGAGCATCTACAACATTATTTCGATCCTACAGGCCTTATCTCATGCCTGGATGGCTCGTGGTGATGCTTATGGGAGCGTGATCTAGATTGAGGTAATTATGATTGCCACAGCCATGGGTAGCCCAACTGTCAACATGGAAAGGCAGTTCGGGTTTCTCTTCCTAACCTAGGTGAGGAAGAATAAAGCTATGCTTTCAAGGGGCTCATTCATTACTCATTTTCTAGTAATCTCAGTGCCTTCAAGGCTGCCTAGCCCCACACCTCCCTCATCTATATGGAGATCACAATCCTACTTCTTCTCTATAAGATAGGGCTGCTCAAAAAGTGTGGAAACATCTATTAGTGGGTTCCATATTATCTTGAGGATGTTGATGAGGTGCCTACCCAGCATTTAGCTAAACTAGATATACCATCCCTCCTTGCCCATCCCCCTACCTCCACCACTACCTCCACCACTATCACCACCACTACCACCACCTCTGGTAGGCCCTTCATCCACCAGCACTCCCACACCAATACCCTCCCAAATCAATCTACCCTCTAAGCTGGTAGAACCTATGGCCCATCAGGAGTATCTAGAAGAACAGGCCCATCAGGGAAAGGGTCCCTCCTGACCATCTTCATCTGAGGTATCCTTCATAGATCTAGCTTCTAATCACATGGATAATGTATGGATTGGTACCTCGCCTTATCCTTCCTTGGTCAAGCCAACTACCAGCACCATGTCACCCACCATGGTGGTTGATCCCCCAACCAATTCCACCATAGATGATATAGATAAGGAGGGATAGCTGTAGGCACCCACTATTTGGGAGGGGATAGATGATGTAGATCTCAACAACTTTGATTTTACTACTTAGTTGTGTCCTAATCTCCTCCCCTTTTAGTACTCTTTTTGGGTGTTTTTTATTTCTATTATTATTCTTTTTTTACATTGATGTTTCATTGATTCTATATATACATGGGGTGTAGATTTAATATTTGCTACTTGTTGGTTCATTTTCATTTTATTATTGCATTACTTTATCCATGTCTATCTCTTATACTTAATATATTTTTATTAGTGTGATTGTCCTTCCAATATCTAGAATCTTACTTCAGATGTCTCAGTATATAGATGACATTGAGTGCCATATTGAGGAGATCTCACTTGAGATATGTGCTCATAAGGGATCCCCACCATGATGAGAGCATATTCTTTTCTTCCCCCACACGATTCATGCTCATTATGCTCCTAAGGTGGTTAATCCCACAAAGCATCCCCACGAGCTCGATTACATAACCACTAGTTTTTGTATGACGTAGTGGACTTATGTATAGATGGAAGAAACTGATTAATCCCTTTTTCTATATATCTATATGATGTTGTTATTGTTAGTGATTTATCAGAGGCAACCCATATTATTGTTTCTTTATTTTAAATCACATGCTTAGGATTTTTTTTTCATTTTACTATAATTATTGTTTGTAGGTCATTCCTAAACTTCACTGTAATCACATTACTATAGTAATCTGAGTTGATTTCTCCTAGTTTTAGCTATATGAACTTGTTCATTTTTATGATTTTATCTTATTTTAACACTGTGGTCTAATTCTTTCTCTAGTGCGGTTTTTTCTTTCTAACAAATTTTGAAGGTTTCAAAAACTCCACAAAAATTTCAACAAGTATCCCCATTGGATGGAATTAAATATATGGATCTCTTGATTCTCTAATTTCAGTTCTAAATATCCATTTCATTTATTTCTATTCTTCTATTGATATCTCTCTCACTATGCTTTCCATAATAGTGTGGAAACAGTCTCATTTTAAGTGTGGGGGGTCTTTCTTGAGATTTATTTGATACACTTGGATTATTTCCTATTTTCACTTATTTAGGAGATATTTTTCCCTAAAATAATTCTTTAATCCTAAAAACTCATTATTCTTATTTAAATAAAAGAAAAAATATAGGTTAGAGATTATTGAAACCCATTATTACTCATGTTTAGAATTTTTTTCATGATTGATGATTTTGGTAACTTAATTCTAATTATAGATTCTTGTAATTTTATTATTGACTTATTACAAGATTTTATACCCCAAGTGAGTATCAGATATTTTTTTATAATCCCATATCTAATAGGATTATAGACTTACATCGTCGTATTCTTTTCTTATCATATTTCATGAGATATACTTGGGACGTGTAAACCTATCAGAACATGCATTGAGATCTTATTGAGTCTATGATTGAACAAATACACTTTTAAAATAATTGAGCTTATTTTTTTGAGGCACTCTTTCTTAAGACCAAATGGTGAGTCTTTCCTTATTTATCTCATAGTAACCATGAATAACCTTGTTAATATGGAGCTTTTTCAAGTCTATTATCCCTTCCTACCCTACTCTTGGTATTATACATGATTATCCTTTGAACAAGTATGGGGAAATTTTCACAGATAATGCACACAAGATATTGTTATTGAGGATATGTATTGTGTCACTTTCACTAAACTAATATGATGTGGTCCATGGTTAATTTTTTAATTTTCTAATTTTACCTTTTTATTTTGAAAAATATATAGAAAGAAAAAAATTATTTTGGGTTGTGTATTAGGAGAGTCAAAAATCATTATTACCAAACCAATTAATCCCATGATTGATAATATGTGGTTAGGGGATGGATGTGAGACCTAACCTAGATATCATTTTAAAAAAATAAATATAAATAAAAAGAAAGAAAAATGGTACATTTTTTATACTTTCTTGATATACTCATGGACCCACCTTTAGTTGCTGAAGCATGGACACACTTTGTCTAGGAGGAGTCACTTAATTACATTTTTCATGATTTACATGCATTTTACTTTAGATATTAACCTCCTTCTGAGACTAATTTTTATCACTTTCCCATCTTCCCTCAGCCTCATAGTCATTTGAACCCTTTTTACTAAAACCCACATGATTGATTTTGTATTTGTCTTTATGAAGTGGAGATGTTATAACAAATGCAATATTATGGTTAGGAATGTGTATTTAGAGTATAATCATAACTTTAGTTTCATTTTTACCTTGATTTATGAGAGAAACTTTATTGTGAGGTAAATTTCAAAAATGGGTATAATTTTTAAGGAACAGTTATGAAATTTTAATTAAAAGAATAAATAATCTGGATAAATAACTGAATTGTGAGGCATAACTGATTTTATTTATAAGATTGATTCTAGAGGACTGAATTTTTCTGCTTACACTTAGTTTTATTTTCTTAGTTGTAATGAATGTTTATTATTTTAAATATTTTTTCTTTTGGAACCCCTATTGAGGTGTTTTTTTCTTAAGGACATGAAATTGTTCAAGTGTGGGGGAATTTGATAAGTTGTAATTATATATACATAATAGATTCATTTATTTATGGTTTATTCATGATTTATTCAATAATTCACTAGGTTCTAGTTTGTTTTCATAGGAATTTTTAATTTTAGACTCAAAGGAAGAAATACTAAAAAATGTAAACAATAGGCTTTACATGTTGTGTACATAATACATGATGTGTATACCTAATTCATGGCATGCCTGCAGAGCCACAGACCATCCCATAAATCTTTACATGACATGAATCTAGTACACAATGTTTACATTAATTAAATTACATATAGATTTAAAATATCATAATCTCATTAAAAGTTAATCACAAAAATGATGTACAGAGAATTCATTACATGAAATGTTTGAAGGAGAACCCAGTCAAAGATACGGACCGATTTTAAAGCGGGAATTATGGATCTCACATATATGATATGAAACCAACCTACACTATGTGAAGATTTAGGGATAAAAATCACTTAATTAATTACATTATTTTAATGAATTACACATCATTTATCTCTTGGCCTATTTATATTTTAGGCACTCCTCTGCATATAAAATGTTTCGCATACTTTATTTTTCTCTTGTTTTCTTCCTTTTTTTTCTCCCATTTTCATATATTTTCATTATACACCCATTTTAATTCATTCCTTAAATTTTTTTCTAATACTTTTGAGTTTTTGGTTAATATGTGCCTGTTATTATCTAATTGTGGGTCTATTTTTTTCGACATCTGTTTCATCACCACTCCTCGTTCTATATCAACATTTGTAATGATCTTCATTGTTTCTTTATAAAAAGTGATTTTTTGATTTGATTTACATTTTTTTTAATTGTTTGATCTTTATTAATAATTATTTTAATCTTGGATCTCTTTTTGGTCAAATATTTCATGATTATTCATAGCATGTTTAGTATTTCCATACTTTTGATCAACACTGCCATGTGTGACTAATCCACCTAGGGTTAGAGGTCGAGAGTAGGGGTGTTTATGAGACTAATGAATATATATATTGAACCTTGGAAACCATATGGCTATTAATTAGGTTAATAATAACTTTTCATCACATTATTTTTCACAACTTTGACCGTGGGAAGTGCAATTAAACAAACCTAACCTCATTAGAGTTGAGTAGAACTATGACTATTAGCCTATGATACTTTCTGTATAGAAGCTAAGAATAATGAACCTAGGTTTTCAACTATACCCTGACCATGGGATAGTTGTATCATGTTTAGATCTAATTTTTTTAACCAAAAACCAATTGTTGAATATTTTCCCACTTCCCTGCCTAATCCATAGGACTATCCCAAGATAAATATAGGATTATCTTCTATCAAGAGCCATGAAATTGACCCCGATCCATTCCTTTTTTATATATCATAAATCCAAACTACCTAGTTTTATTAAAAACCAAACCAAAAGAGTGAACGTGAGGAATAATTTACTAGGGTTTTATTTAAATGGTTTCTTGACTACTAGTGATCCTCATGGATTTGACCCCGCACTGACACTTTACTACACCCTAGTAGTAAGTGTAGTTTGGGACTATAAATTTCCAATTTGATAACCATCTGCATGAATTAAAATTATGTGTGTGGGTGATTCAACATGTCTCGGGGGTACACCACACTAGAAATAGTATCAGGGGATTAATCGGGGGCCATATCTATGTCCAGGGTCACTCTAGATCAGTCAAATCACTCAACCCATCTCTAATCATCCTAAGGTTTATCCATCTAGGCTTAACACATCTCAAGTGTACTCACCTAGCCTAATAGGTCCATTTATATCAAGTAACATCACACCCACTCTTGGAGTTGTCCATTTACTTGGGTATCCTCTTAGTCTAGGCCTTAACCATCAGCAATTGAGGCATCAAACCAATGAATAATGTCCATGGTGGTTTGAAGCACCTTTTCCGTTTAATCTCAGGTTCCAATACTATTTTAACAATTAAATTTATATTAAAATATTTAAATTAAATTAAAAAATTCAATATTAATTGGTGAATCTCCCTATTAGTAAGGTCATACACCCACATGCATATTAATATCATGCATAAAGTTATTAGGCTAGTACCAGGACCACCTACCTCATATAGGATCCAAATGCCTTTTTAATGTCTTGCTCTGGAAGCTCTACTGAGGCTCACCAAGACCCGTCTAAGCCCATCCAAGATCAAATAACCATCATCAATCCATAAAAACCCTAAATCTTTCCAAAATACACTTAATTTAATTTAACTAGGAATATTCACCAAAATCTCACTTTAAAGCCTCATCGCACTTGAACTGCGGCCAACAACTAGTGGTAGGTCAGTAGTGAACCCCTGACATCATCTTGGGTGAAATCCTTATCATGCATTTTCAATTTCATAATCATTTAATACTAATTTTAATAAAAAAATTGAGAAAATAAAAAATAGCTATATACCCCTAACAAAATGCTGAGTGACTTCATGCAAAAGACATCTTAGGATGTATACTTTCTAGGATGATAAAAAGCCCCTTGTGAATCGAATGATTCTACCATGCTCTAGTGGAATCATCTCAAAAACCCTAAATGGAGGAACCAAAAAATTATAGATGGATTTGGTGAATAATGGAGGCTAACATAGGATGAGACTCGCATTCAATTGCCAAAAAAACACCAATGGAACACCCCAAATTCAAGGGAAGACCTAGTTGATAATGGGGGAGAGGGAGTGGTTCATATGACAAAAATAGAAAAGAAAGAGAGGATCCCCCTCTTAAAATCCCAAAGGGGAAATTTGGTATAATTTTACTTTTTTAATCACCCACCAACTGGATAGTACAATACCACTAGTTAGGCAATGCTTGGATACCAGCTGGCTGATGAGCCTAGGAGTGGCATAAAAAGATTACCCAGGCCATCGTCCAACCAATTCCTACAAACTGTTGCCTCAGGCTACCCAAATCCCTCCAGTGATCTCTCTAACATCACAATCAGTATTTTAACTATATTCTATTTCCAAAACACCTATTTTGAGAGGTTTAAACTTTTAAAATTCCACCTCAAAGCTAGATTAAAAATCTAACTATTCCACAAAATTGAAATTTTAAATTTATCTTAAATTTCATAACTCATCTATACATAGGGGCATTAAAAACTCCCCACCATAACACTTCTCATTCCTAAGAAGTTTAAGTGGTTTTCCAAACATATCACCCAACCTATGTTAGTCATCAATTCTTATTCATCAATATGATCATCCTCAAATCACCAAACATTCTCTCATAGGGAAACTTTAAAACCGCAAATTTTAATTTAATGAAAACTAATCCACTACTTTTTTTCATTACTAAAACAAGAAAAACAAAATCTAACACACCCATATATCCTAAGACACCTGAGGTTTCCTTATCTGACCTACCATCATGCATATGGTGTTCCCTACCATGGTACTTTGTTCGCAATCAATTCTGAGGTATAGTGCCTTTCACTGACTAGATTGTGTATCATAATATTGTCTACATGTTCTAATGATTCACCCTACATGGTTCTAAACTTACCACACCTAGTCACAAATTAGAATACCTTTTAAAGGTCGGTACCCATTATTGCTTCAAAATTACAAGTCAAAATAAACATGACTCCCTCATCCAATCATAACACAAGACGGTCATATTTTCTTTGAAAATCCCTAGCCTGCACCTAGAACACAGATGTCGTATCCCAAATGATGTTCCCAGTGTATTTTACATCTCAACACATCCAAGTTAACCTTAATCTTTAAGTTAAACCTCCTTTGACCAACCCATCTCAAGGACACCCATCTTCAACTATCGAAACATTACCAAAATACCTGATCTCAATGACCCTACTCCCGGAGGAACTCCAAGAATGTTTGAATATGTCCAATGAAGTTTGAACAAAATCGTGGTGAATTTAACATGATTGGGTCTTCAAACAACTAAAATAGTTTCCATGAGAACCAATTTAGCTCCAACCTAATCATATTCAGATCACCTTAGTTCATCCTGAATCCAAAGTTTCTATTCAAACACCTTTCAACCTCACATCATGATTCACATCCAGCATTACACAAGGAATCTAGATCAACTTGGATCCATTTTCTCACCAGCATCAAAAATCCCAACACAATGGTCTAATCATTAGTCTCATTCATCCATTACCCTTTAAAAATAGGGTCATATTACCTACTACTGAAATCACACACTGTATTAAATGAGTGTCCTCATCATCGCACTACTGAGCTAAGTTTCCAAATATTATAGCCCATGCTCTATCCATTCTCAAATACAATGTCTAGATGGGGTCGTAACTACTCATACTAGAGCACTTACTTGAATCACTAATTAATCTCCCATCCCCAACTCACATGAATATTAACCTATGAAACTGCAAATATTACAATCATAACAAAGGTCACACCCTCAAACAGCCATTGGTGCACTCCCCACCATATGGCTTACCTTAAACCACTCCTCAATAACTACCTTAATAGGTTTCATCATTTTTCATGTGTCGATCAAACTGATCTATGCCCCTTGTCCTTTTAATACACAATAAAGATCAATTCTTTAGTCACCCATTCCATGATACATGAACCATCTATAGTGTCTCATTTACCATAGAGGTACATTTATCATTTCATCACAGCTCCTAAGCATCCATGCCTATATCATTTCATCAAAACCATGAGTCCTCACCTTGTACATGGCCTCTCGCAAATTTTAACTCAACAACGTCACGTGTATCCAGTGCATGCTACCTTGGCCTCATTGAAACTCAGGGTTCGTGTGCTCTCAAAGCAACTGATCATAAAACCTAAGTCATGAATCTATGATTCCCATATCATTGAATCAAGCCTCAATGCATAAAACACTGACCATGCACCAAGGAATGTTAGTCTCAACCATCTTGAGAACCCTTGGTGCTCTTCTTTAAAACAAGTCACCTCACATGTTCCTAGTTTAAATACATGCTTATCCACCACCTGGTTCAATACTCAAACCAAAATCATCTACCCATGCTTGCACTATGTTTTTAAATCATATTCTGATTTAATAGGGTTAGAAACCCAAATAGTCATACCCTTTGAAACCATCATCAATGCCAATTCACTCCACATGCCTCATATTCCAAGGAATTATCACTCGAGGGGTTATTATCATAAAACCCCAAGAAATAACCATGCATATTCCATATTCCAAGTAATACCCCTTATGCACTAGTCTCAATTCAGGGTATATTCCTATTCTTTTCCATCTCTAGGGCACTCACAAGCATAGGCCAACCCCTCTCATAGGTTTCCCTCGATCATATAAGTTATTGTCTCACAAAGGTATGGGTCAAATCTAAAATACTTTAAGTCTTCCCACCTAACCCATAAACCATATATCACAAGGGTTATAACTCAAAGGAAACATCTTGTTCCCATCTCAAAGTCCAATCATGGAATCATCATGTTAAAATCTCACTCTAAGGTCCTCATGTAGATAACCTACATCCATTCCACCCCACAAGCCTCCAAGGTCACTAATCCTCACTAACCATCCAACTAAGAGACTTCTCTATTGAGAATCCCAACTCACCCGGGTCCACATACACATAACAGCATCATCCTAGATGATTCATTCAAAATAACAATAAACATAAGGTTTGGTTATATAGAATTTAATTCCAATATATATAGGATATAACATTTAATTCCAATATATATATATATATATAAACACCATATAGATTGTTTCTAGAACTTTAAATAATTGATCCTACAGGTTAAATTTTATCAGCGTCTCCCTATGAAAATCTATATCCAGGGAACCTCCATCACATGATTCAATTAAGTAGTGTTTCATTCCAATATATAAGATAAAACACCATAGAAGTTGTTATTGTAACATTAGATAACTAAACTCATATAATGGAATCCCAATAGGGTTTCCCACTATGGAACCATGTGCCTTACCGACTTACTAGGATCACTCCGTGTCCCCCACACTAAGGGACTATATCATCTTATTCAATGAGCATCTCACCATAGATCCACATGACCTTCCATAAAAAAGAATACATATACATGTTAGTCTATTTGACTAGGATACCACCAATTACTTATAAGGTACACAATTGTATGAGAAGTTTCTAACACTTTAAATAGATAAACCTCAGTCAGTGACAAAATCACACACTAGAAGGCCCCTACACGTCATGTAAATCCTATATGCCTAGTATGATGAATGTATAGTTTCCTCTTACCAATAAAAACCATGATCCAAATCCAAAATTGGTCTCTTACTAATGATCCAAGAGTAAAAATCTCATGAGAAAATCATCAACCCCAAACATCATGTGCATCACATGAGGTGAAAATAATACCAAACATCACATCAAAAAACCAGAACATCATTAACATACCTGATAGTCTTGGACTTCAAACTGAAAATGGTGTTCAAGATGCACCATCCTGGTATCCATAATAGGATCTAACACAATCCTATATCTACTAGATGCCACATCCAAAATATTAAGACAAACAAAAAAATTGTGTTGATACCACATTGTAACATTGCATCCCAGCTCACTTTGAATAGTAACTAGATAGATTTTTCACGTGACCATAGATGCACCTTATCATAATCTAGAGGCTTCTAACTATAAGTGGGGATCTAAGGTGGTATTTTGAGAAAACTATACCCACTATATCAAAGTACACAATAAATAAATAAATAACTAAGTATCACACACAAGTAATGGCCATTAGAGTAAGCATAGATAATAAATCAGATAAAGATACGATAAAAAAATTAAATGAGAATATATAAGCATATAGGGTGGATCAACTACTAGGATGAAAAAATATACAAATAGAAAAATAAATAAAATACATAATACTCTACTTTGGCCCCAATCTATACCTAATCCCAATCTCTAGGTCTCACTCAAGATTCTCCAGCTCAAACACAAAATACCAAGCCTCATCCCAACCTATGTTTGAATCCATGTGAGGGTATTCTTGGGTACCCCAGTGAAATGGAAGCTTGATCAAGGTGTGAATACATAACATAGCTAGGGTCCACCAATTCGGTCTCATGCATAACTAGTAATTCAGTGATATGCACATGTGATATTCTTAGTAGAAACAAAAAAATAGACTATATGAAATAAATAAATAAACAAACCACCAAAAATACCTACTTTATACTAACATTCAGATTTCCTTGAGCGAAACATAATGACACTATAAACTAGGGAAGTTGGGATACTAGTTTATAGAGTCATTATGTTGCGCTCAAAGTAATAATATGATAAAATGAATAATGAATTTAATTTATTTATTATAAAATATTAGACTCAGATATTAGAGGTGAAGCTAAAGACATGATAGATGATAAAAAAAGAGAGTGGTGGGGAATTAATAAATTAGGGAAGAATTATTAATCCATTATTTTATTTTTATATATCTCCATAAATATGTTTGGATAAATAAATCAACTACCTCAATATCATTTATTTTCCACTCAAATCACTCTTACCAAATGGTCCCTTAAGGTTGAAATTTGGGATGAAAACCCAAAAATGTCAACTGCTAGACTTGAAAAATTAAAAACACCCAAAATTGAATATTAAAAACGGTTAGAAATCATAGAAAAACAATAAAATGTGAAGGAATTGACTACATCAAACTTGGGTAATAAAAAACCTCATGGTCTTGATTGTTCAGGCTAGGTCAAGCCACTACAGTAGGGGAATATGGGTGGTATGATACATGGGGAAAGAAGAACTAAAAATGTTGAAATGATGAAAGATCAACCAAAGTGGTTTATAAATAATATCATACATTTAGTTTTGAGAAAGTTGATTCATCTGAGAATTTTGGGAGGGAGCGGTGGAAGAGGTTGAGTTCCAGGAGAGTTTCAATGATGTGAACAAGTAGAGTTTTGTTAGGGTTGAATTTAAAATATATAGAAGAGTTTTATTATCACTTTCCAAAAAGAACTGATAAAGATAAGTTCTATAAACTCTAAAATAATGAGTGCTCATAAAACCTATCTTTATCATTGTTTTTTAAGTGATAATAAAAACTGTTTAAAATAAAATACAAAAAATATTAAACAAATATATATTAAAAATGAATAAATTATAAATAAAGTAAAAAATAATTAACATTATTAATGAATAAATAATCTTAAATGATTGAATGTTAAAAATGAGTTAAT
This sequence comes from Viscum album, assembly GCA_963277665.1. Taxonomy (NCBI): domain Eukaryota; kingdom Viridiplantae; phylum Streptophyta; class Magnoliopsida; order Santalales; family Viscaceae; genus Viscum; species Viscum album. Next base: position 1,880,099,796 of record OY728138.1, on the reverse strand, counting down.
AAGTAACGGATCCTTCCCTATTGGGGATCTCTCTAGAGTGATACCTTCATGGGGAGAGGGGTTCCAGGGTGTGGAGGGTTCAAAAAGGAAACTCCTAGGAATTTCCTTTTAGAAAGGAATATAAAATATTAAATGAAAAAATATTAAAATTGAATAAATTATAAAAAAAGTAAAAAATAATTAACATTATAAGTGAATAATTAATATTAAATGAATAAATATTTAAAAATAGTGGAATTTAATAATTAAAAAAATCAACATATTGAAAAAATATTAAAAAAATAAATAAGTATGATTAATTATAAAGATTATTAAAAAAATAAAAAATGAATATATGTTAAAATGAAAATGAATATATATTAATTATATAAATTACACATACCATATTAAAAAAATTAAATATTAATGCATAAACATGTATAAATAAATATTAAAAATGGATAAAACTACAAAAAATATTAAACGTAAAAAAAATAAAAAATGAATAAATTAAAAAATTATTAAAATTATTAATTAATAAATAATATTAAAGATGAATAAATTGGAAAAAAAATATTTAAAAGTAATGAATAGTATATATTAAATCAAAGGAGGGTCTGCTGAGAAGCCGGATCATGACACAATGTAGTTTGTTGACATTGTCAGGGACAAAGAAGAGAATTAGCATCAATCCAAAACCTGGGGATGAGGTTAGCACCCAAAAAATCAAGGTCAAGGGAATGGTTAGGACTTGACTAGTGCTTATACCACTCAAAAGCTCATTATGGATCAGAAAATGTCGAGAGAGAAATATTTGTCACTCTTTAATCAACAATCAGATTGGGAAACTAGCGATGATGCTAATGATGCTGATAAATCTGATCATGAATATGGTAACAAGCCTCAGTTACATGATATGTAGTTTCTTTCATGGATTTGGGTTCTCCCTTTTGTTTGACCTATTCATCATTTCTGTTGTACTTTCCTTTTTTCTAATAAAATTATTGGGTATGGGTTGGCTTGCCAACCTGTAGTCAGACTTTCTTCGTATATGTGTGTGTAAAATTGATGTGCATATATATAACATAAGTTTGATATATGTTAAATTAAAAAATAAAATGAAATTATAAAATATGTAACTTCTATTACTCGATACTAATTATTCAATATCTTTAATTAATATTAATTATTAATTATAAACAAATTTTCACTAGATATATGACTTATTAAATGTAAATACATACTTTATATATATATATATCATATTTAAGGAATATATATATATATATGTATATATCAATATGAATATATTTCTATATTAAAAATATTAAAAATGTTGATGAATAATTATGTATAAAAAATATTAAAATGCATAAATTATAAAATATTAAAGGAATAAATATTAAAAATATATAAATTATAGAAAAAGTAAAAAGTAATTAATATTATTAATGAATAAATAATATTAAATGAATGAATGTTAAAAATGTGTGAGATTTAATTAAAAAATGAATATATCAAAAAATATTAAAAGAATTAATAAGAGTTATTAATTATATAAATTTTAAAAAAAATTAAAATGGAAACTTAAAATGAAAATTAATATACATATATTAATTATAAAATTTACAAATATATTAAAAATATTAAATGTTAATTAATAAATATGTATAAATAAATATTAAAAATGAATAAAATTACAAAAATATTAAACAAATAAAAATTAATAATGAACAAATTACAAAAATATTAAAAAGTTTATTAATGAAATAAATAATATTAAAATTAACAAATTATATATATATATATACAAATATGCATATTAAAAAGTAATAAATAGTACATATATATATTAAATATAAATATAAACAATTAATAAAAATTAATAATTAAAAACATAATATATTAAATATTAAATATCAATAAATAAAAATCTAAAATGATGATATTAACAATTTATCATTAGTATATGGGCTCCTCTATAAAATTTAATCAATTTCATACATATAGGTTGACGGTGAGCACATGGCACTGATGAGGACGATGAAGGGTCAAGCTGCTGGTGATGTCGACGAGGGTGACACATAACACAACAATGGAATAGGCAAGTCAATGAAATCGTTTGGGTCATGGGCATCTAGCCAGTTTTCTTGGGCTTTGATGTCCATTGGGCCTACAAATTTTTTTATGGGTTCCCTCTACCAAGTTGAAAGAGGTGTTTCCTAGTTTAATAAAAAAAATAAAAAGGAGGGGCTTCCCTCCTACTTGTTTAAAAAAATAATTAAATATTTTTTATTTGATATATATATCAAATTGTAAAAAATGAAATTAACAAAATGTTATTAAATCTCTATAATATTAATTAGTTAATATTTTTAATAAATATTAATTATTTTATTAACTTATATACCATTTTCACTAATTATATGACATATTAAGGGTAAATTCATATTAATTATATATAATCATATTTAAGAAAATATACTATATCTATTAATTCAAAATGATAAAATTATTTTTCCCATTAATTGATGGTCACTAAACAATGTGATAATATATCAATCATATCTGTTGGATCAAACAAGAGATAAAAAGTATAATGACCATGATAAAACATGCTCTTTCAATTTACAAGTATGATATTACTGTATTATGATGAAAACTTTGCTGCATATATAAGGCTTACTTGTTTGCACTCATTTAATGTTTCTTTATTACTCACACTAGCTTCAAGGAATGCTGCAGATATTGTTTACGATTTAACACTTACCTCATCATCATAGTAATTACAACTCATTCCAGTATACAATGTATTCACTTTCTATTCAATAATATTTCTTATCCATTATTCTTTTAACATGAATCATTTCACTGATTCTATTAGTGGCAATTTCAATTCGTTTTATATATCAGGCATCTTACAAACTAAAATTCAAATAGCATAATTTACTTATACATACATACATACATATATATATATATATATATTGTATAGTAAAATTCATTATGTACTCAGGGAAAACTTCTACAACATATGTACATTTTATCCAATTATCACATATTAAATCTTTAATAAACCATATACTGTTAGGAACACATATAATAACAAAAGGTATGATACAAGCTATTTCACATTATACAGGTATGTTCACAAAAAAATTTATTTTATGAAATTCAAATGTTTACCATATTCATGAATATTACAAAATACATAGTACTTAAAATTATATCAACATTAGTTACTGTAGAAAATTCACTATTACTTAAAACTACAAAACACATAGGTTAGTTTAATAACTTAAACTCTCTCATTAATAAAACCAAATAATAACTATGTTTTTGATGTAATTATTAATTTTTTTAATGTGTTATAATATATTTTATTATTATCTTATTATACTTAGATATTGGCATATATCACTTGTATATTCATTCTAAGTAAACTTCATGTATAAGAATATATCAGTTGCATATTCATTCTATGAACCCAATTGATCATCCAATCTATTTAATTTCAACCATTTCTACCCTTATACTATATCAAATTGTGAATCACTTGCAACAAAACTTGTATTTATTTTCTTTAATGAGTCCACTAAACCATTGCAATTTATTATTCCTTCAATTTCACTCTTTTAATTTTTCATTTTTTCTCTTCATCTATGGTTTCCTTAAGATCACTAGATAGTTCTAAAAATAGGTACCATGACAATCAAAATGGTATGCATGGTCAAATTTTCTAAATATTTTATAATTATAATTTTTTACTAATTTTTTATCTTAACTATGACTTAATGTGTTTCAAAATTAAAGCCTAAGGTATTACCAAATTTATTTCCCCACATTATTATTTCTTTCAGTCCTCAATGATAGGTAACTATAAATGTTTTTGTAAACATGTTTTGTAGTTTTTTTTATAGTTTTGGTATCATATCTCTTTTTGGGATTTTCTTTCATGCAACTTAAGAGACCACCACATAAAAATAATAATTGGAATTATGATACCTATGAATTTGATGAAGTTCTCACTGAATTCTCATCTCAAAAACATGTTTATGTAATTGTTATAAATCCACCAGTGGAGGTTTGTATATTATTTAATTAAGTAATGTTTTTTTCTCCCTTCATTTGTAAAGTTTTTTATCCCTTTCCTTTTATCTGTTTCAATGTTAATTGTCAAAAATCTCACATTCTATTTCATGCTTCTAGAGTAAGTCTATTGTGCATTACCATCACTATTATTAGTTATTTTTGAACCATGTGTATGTATTACCAGCACCATTACTAGTTTTTTCTGAACCATATGTATGTATTACCATCATCATTAGTAGTTTTTTCGAACCACATGCATATTAGGTGCGTGAATATATCCATTAGACTAACCTTTACAAATTGTAATGGTAAAAGGGGTTTAAGCATTTTTTATCCCAATAATAAAACAATACTTATCCCAATAGTAAAATAATACAAAGGAATATATAATAATCTTACTCCAATTAGTCTCTTAGATATTTAAAAGAAGAAAAAAATAAATTATAATAATAGATACATGTGGTTCAAAAAAACTAATAATGATGATGGTAATACATACATATGGTTCAGAAAAAACTAGCAATGGTGCTGGTAATACATACACATGGTTCAAAAATAACTAATAACGGTGATGGTAATGCGTAATAGACTTACTCTAGAAGGATGAAATAGAATGTGAAATTGTTGACAATTACCATTGAAACAGATAAAAGGAAAGGGATAAAAAAACTTTATAAATTAAGGGAGAAAAAAACATTACTTAATTAAAGAATATACAAACATCCACTGGTGGATTTATAACAATTACATAAACATGTTTTTGAGATGAGAATTCAGTGAGAACTTCATCAAATTCATAGGTATCATAATTCCAATTATTTTTTTTATGTGGTGGTCTCTTAAGTTGCATGAAAGAAAATACCAAAAAGAGATATGATACCAAAACTATAAAAAAATAGTACTGAACATGTTTACCAAAACATTTATAGATACCTATCATTGAGGACTAAAATAAATAATAATGTGGGGAAATAAATTAGGTAATACCTTAGGCTGTAATTTTGAAACACATTAAGTCATAGTTAAGATAAAAAATTGGTAAAAATTTATAATTATAAAATATTTAGAAAATTTGACCATGCATACCATTTTGATTGTCATGGTACCTATTTTTAGAACTATCTAGTGATCTTAAGGAAACCATGGCTGAAGAGAAAAATGAAAAATTAAAAGAGTGAAATTGAAGCAAAAATAAATTGTAAGGGTTTAGTGGACTCATTAAAGAAAATAAATACAAGTTTTGTTGCAAGTGAATCACAATTTGATGTAGTATAAGGGTAGAAATGGTTGAAATTAAATAGATTGGATGATCAATTGGGTTCATAGAATTAATATGCAACTGATATATTCTTATACATGAAGTTTACTTAGACTGAATATACAAGTGATATATGCCAATATCTAAGTATAATAAGATAACAATAAAATATATTATAACACATTAAAAAAGAAATACTTACATCAAAAACATAGTTATTATTTGGTTTTATTAATGAGAGATTTTAAGTTATTAAACTAACCTATGTGTTCTGCAGTTTTAAGTAATAGTGAATTTTCTACAGTAACTAATGTTGATATAATTTTAAGTACTATGTATTTTGTAATATTCATGGATATGGTAAACATTTGAATTTCATAAAATAATTTTTTTTTGTGAACATACCTGTATAATGTGAAATATCTTGTATCATACCTTTTGTTATTACATGTGTTCCTAACAGTATATGGTTTATTAAAGATTTAATATGTGACAATTGGATAAAATATACATATGTTGTAGAAGTTTTCCCTAAGTACATAATAAATTATACTATACAATATATATATATATGTATGTATGTATGTATGTATAAGTAAATTATGCTATTTGAATTGTAGTTTGTAACATGCCTGATATATAAAACGAATTGAAATTTCCACTAACAGAATCAGTGAAATGATTCATGTTAAAAGAAGAATGGATAAGAAATATTATTGAATAGAAAGTGAATACATTGTATACTGGAATGAGTTGTAATTACTGTGATGATGAGGTAAGTGTTAAATCGTAAACAATATCTGCAGCATTCCTCGAAGCTAGTGTGAGTAATAAAGAAACATTAAATGAGTGCAAACAAGTAAAACTTATATATTCCGCAAAGTTTTCATCATAATATAGTAATATCATACTTGTAAATTGAAAGAGCATGTTTTATCATGGTCATTATCCTTTTTATCTCTTGTTTGATCCAACAGATATGATTGATATATTATCACATTGTTTAGTGACCATCAATTAATGGGAAGAACAATTTTATCATTTTGAGTTAATAGATATAGTAGATTTTCTTAAATATGATTATATATAATTAATATGTATTTACCCTTAATATGTCATATAATTAGTGAAAATGGTATATAAGTTAATAAAAAAATTAATATTTATTAAAAATATTAACTAATTAATATTATAGAGATTTAATAACAATTTTTTAATGTCATTTTTTTACAATTTGATATATATATCAAATAAAAAATATTTAATTATTTTTTTAAACAAGTAGGAGGGAAGCCCCTCCTTTTTATTTTTTTTATTAAACTAGGAAACACCTCTTTCAACTTGGTAGAGGGAACCCATAAAAAAATTTGTAGGCCCAATAGACATCAAATCCCAAGAAAACTGGCTAGAGGCCCATGACCCAAATGATTTCATTGACTTGCCTATGCCATTGTTGTGTTATGTGTGACCTCCGTCGACATCACCAGCAGCTTGACCCTTCATCGTCCTCATCAGTGCCATGTGCTCACCGTCAACCTATATGTATGAAATTGATTAAATTTTATAGAGGATCACGTATACTAATGATAAATTGTTAATATTATCGTTTTAGATTTTTATTTATTGATATTTAATATTTAATATATTATGTTTTTAATTATTAATTTTTATTAATTTTTTATATTTATATTTAATATATATATATACTATTTATTACTTTTTAATATGCATATTTTTATATATATATATAATTTATTAATTTTATTATTATTTATTTCATTAATAAACTTTTTAATATTTTTGTAATTTGTTCATTATTAATTTTTATTTGTTTAATATTTTTGTAATTTTATTCATTTTTAATATTTATTTATACATATTTATTAATTAACATTTAATATTTTTAATATATTTTTAAATTTTATAATTAATATATGTATATTCATTTTCATTTTAAGTTTCCATTTTAAATTTTTTAAAATTTATATAATTAATAACTCTTATTAATTCTTTTAATATTTTTTGATATATTCATTTTTTAATTAAATCTCACACATTTTTAACATTCATTCATTTAATATTATTTATTCATTAATAATATTAAGTACTTTTTACTTTTTTTATAATTTATATATTTTTAATATTTATTCGTTTAATATTTTATAATTTATGCATTTTAATATTTTTTATACATAATTATTCATCAACATTTTTAATATTTTTAATATAGAAATATATTCATATTGATATATACATATATATATATATATATATTCCTTAAATATGATATATATATATATAATGTATGTATTTACATTTAATAAGTCATATATCTAGTGAAAATTTGTTTATAATTAATAATTAATATTAATTAAAGATATTGAATAATTAGTATCGAGTAATAGAAGTTACATATTTTATAATTTCATTTGATTTTTCAATTTGACATATATCAAACTTATGTTATATATATGCACATCAATTTTACACACACATATACGAAGAGAGTCTGAGTACAGGTTGGCAAGCCAACCCATACCCACTAATTTTATTAGAAAAAAGGAAAGTACAACAGAAATGATAAACAGGTCAAACAAAAGGGAGAACCCAAATCCATGAAAGAAACTACATATCATGTAACTGAGGCGTGTTACCATATTCATGATCAGATTTATCAGTATCATTAGCATCATCGCTAGTTTCCCAATCTGATTGTTGATTAAAGAGTGCCAAATATTTCTCTCATCATTTTCTGATCCATATTGAGCTTTTGAGTGGTGGAAGCACTAGTCAAGTCCTGACCATGCCCTTGGCCTTTATTTTTTGGGTGCTAACCTCATCCTCAGGTTTTGGATTGATTCCAACTGATAATGTCAACAAATTGCATTGTGTCATGATCCGGCTTCTCAGCAGCCCCTCCTTTGATTTAATATATACTATTAATTACTTTTAAATATTTTTTCCAATTTATTCATCTTTAATATTATTTATTAATTAATAATTTTAATAATTTTTTATTTTATTCATTTTTTATTTTTTTTACGTTTAATATTTTTTGTAGTTTTATCCATTTTTAATATTTATTTATACATGTTTATGCATTAAGATTTAATTTTTTTAATATGGTATGTGTAATTTATATAATTAATATATATTCATTTTCATTTTAACATATATTCATTTTTTATTTTTTTAATAATCTATATAATTAATCATACTTATTTATTTTTTTAATATTTTTTCAATATGTTGATTTCTTTAATTATTAAATTCCACTATTTTTAAAAATTTATTCATTTAATATTAATTATTCACTTATAATGTTAATTATTTTTTACTTTTTTTATAATTTATTCAATTTTAATATTTTTTCATTTAATATTTTATATTCCTTTCTAAAAGGGAATTCCTAGGAGTTTCCTTTTTGAACCCTCCACACCCTGGAACCCCTCTCCCCATGAAGGTATCACTCTAGAGAGATCCCCAATAGGGAAGGATCTGTTACTTATTAACTCATTTTTAACATTAAATCATTTAAGATTATTTATTCATTAATAATGTTAATTACTTTTTACTTTATTTATAATTTATTCATTTTTAATATATATTTGTTTAATATTTTTTGTATTTTATTTTAAGCAGTTTTTATCATCACTTAAAAAATAATGATAAAGATAGGTTTTATGAGCACTCATTATTTTAGTGTTGATAGAACTTATCTTTATCAGTTCTTTTTGGAAAGTGATAATAAAACTCTTCTATATATTTTAAATTCAATCCTAAAAAAACTCTACTTGTTCACGTCATTGAAACTCTCCTAGAACTCAACCTCTTCCACCGCTCCCTCCCAAAATTCTCATATGAATCAAATTTCTCAAAACTAAACATATGTGATTTTTTATAAACCACTTTGGTTGATCTTTCATCATTTCAACATTTTTAGTTCTTCTTTCCCCATGTATCATACCACCCATATTCCCCTACTGTAGTGGCTTGACCTAGCCTGAACAATCAAGACCATGAGGTTTTTTATTACCCAAGTTTGATGTAGTCAATTACTTCATGTTTTATTTTTTTTCTATGATTTCTAAAGGTTTTTAATATTCAATTTTGGGTGTTTTTAATTTTTCTAGTCTAGCAGTTGGCATTTTTGGTTTTTCATCCCAAATTTCAACCTTAAGGGACCATTTGGTAAGAGTGATTTGAGAAGAAAATAAATGATATTGAGGCATTTAATTTATTTATCCAAACATATTTATAGAGATATATAAAAATAAAATAATGGATTAATAATTCTTCCCTAATTTATTAATACCCCACCACTCTCTTTTTTTATCCTCTATTATGTCTTTAGCTTCACCTCTAACATCTGAGTCTAATATTTTATAATAAATAAATTAAATTCATTATTAATTTTATCATATTATTACTTTGGAATGTGCCTCTATGATATCATTAATGAAATATATATTTTATATCCATCCATTTGAAATATTATATTATAATTTCATATAATTAAGAGGGTTACAGACACCACCTATAATATTCTTAACGTGTGAAGTAGTTGTAAGAAACAACATCCCAAAAACTGTTTTGTGATCATATTATTTTCCAATTTAAATTTTTTTATAAAATGATTTTATTTGAATAACATTATCATGACATATGGAAGTATACTACCCAAATAAATTTTTTTATTGACTGGTTTTTCTTCTTTTCCTTATTTAAATCGATGTAAATTATTTTTTATATAACAAAAATTAAATGATTTTGTATTGTTTCCTAGTACTTCCAATAATAAAAAAATGCATGAATAACTTATTAAATTTTAATAGCTCTAAATAATTTCCACTTCCCTACATTACTTATAATTCAATAATCCTTCTAAAAATGATAATGTTCTCCACCAATGGTGAAACCAATATGTATAAATTGTAAATTTATAATGCATCTAAAATTAAGTATATAAAAGTAATATGTGTTGTATAATTTACTAATATGACATCATGTAGTGTCTAGTGGTAATTTTAATTCATTATACTCATCAAAAAATGATTTTTATGGTTATAGTCATCAGTAATCAATTATCTAGAAATAAAATAACATTTTAACACATATAATGTTTTAAGTTTACTCACTGAAAACATAATTATCCTTCACAATTTCATCCCAACTGATAACCATTAAAAATTTAGTAAGTGAACATTGTTTATATATGTGATTTATAATAGATGAAAAATTAATTAAATTATTTGTAACTTTATAGATATCACACATTTCCTTCCTTTAATGGTTTCCACCACTACAAAACAATCGACACACGCATCATTTAGCTCTTATTATCTTATAACAATAGCATCATGTAGCTTAAATGATCCTTTAAGAATGTTTAAATACTTATTCCCTCATTTGGGGAGTGTATAACCCTTAAACTACCATAGGTTGTTTCTTTGCATTTTTCCCTTGTGTAAAATGATAACTTGTTAGGAATCATCACCAATAACATTTACATGTTAAGATTCCTTCAACTTTAGTATTCTAATATAATCATTATTATTCAATTAATATTAAAATATACCAAATTGGGAAATAACATCATGGTGGTTAATATCCCATGTGGGTTCCTATTATTGGAATTTTTCTTCATCCTTGATCTCTCTAGTTCAAAGATTCCATCCATCATCAATTTCCTACTTTAATGCTACAACACACCATCTTGATTTATTTCATACACTCAAAATTATTGTTATATTAGGAGTTTATCAATGTGAAACCTTCTCATAAAAAGGATTCTAACATTAAAAATTCAATCACTTCTATCCTTTTTATCATTATAACATTTTTTATTGCTTCTTTGAGTGTCTAAAGTGAGTATGAATTTTTCTGATTCTTTGAAGTCTCTCTAACTTTATCTGTCACAACCCATCCTAGTGGGGCCCATGTCGTGACTCCCCAAGCCCGCCTCCAATAGGCCCGGGGCTGGTCACTAGCACCGAGTAGGCATATCACTAACATGGGAGGCATTTCCTAAGTACCTGTACACACGCACACATCTCCAATCCCACAAATGATGAAATGTAAAACACTAAGGAACAAAATGCATGCATACAACTAAACCCCAACCAACAGAGTACGAAAAAAGGTCGAGTACTAAAAAGTAAACTGGTCCAGAATACAAGCCCACCAAAAATAAACAAACAAGAGTTTGAAAACTGCAAAGTCCAACCTGTAAACACAAAAGGTACTGGGACTGCTGCTCGTAGCCGTAGGAACACCTCGGCCTGTAGGGAACTCAGAAAGATTGGTCCTGACCTGGTCCACCCTGGACTCTGTCAAAAGGCTGCTCGTCTTCACAAGACACCAGATGTGTGGGCAAAGCCCGTGTAGGTTTGAGTGTAACAATACTCAGTAGAGGACCCCGAAAAACCACAAAGCAGTAAACAGAGTAAAGGTACAGTCAGCTATGCATAGTATATGTCTAAATAACATATAGAACAAACCAGATATTCTCAAAACCCAGACCCGTAGTCAAGGGAAAAGTCACACAACCTCATACCCCCGTTAGGGATTCTATTCGAAGATTCTGTGATGCACTCGTTCCGGGAGAACACACTCCACGAGTCTTATAGCTCTGATAACATCCGTATGATAAGTGTTGTTCATTGGGAACCATCACGAGAGGTAGCTGCACTCATTACGGGATACACACTTCTGAGTGGGAAGGTTATGGTAGATAGAAGGCACTCATTACAGGAGACATACTCTTGAGTGGGAAAGATCACGATACACAGATGAGGATCACTTCCAGGGAAAGGCGGATACCGCGACTCATCTGGATTCACCAGTTAGGTGATACACTATCTAGGTAGAGGATCAACGCCCAGTAGAGTTGGTCACATCAATGCCTGACACTACCTAGGGTCAGGAATGGATAGAGGATCTTGCTCCGAGCCTCTCGAAGGGATGCCGACTCTATCACAGAAAGTCTGGCTGAAGGGATCATACTTCTGTAGAATGAAACAATTCCTAACCTTTAAGGGAACGAGAATAAGGGGCACTAACCCAAACAAAATATGTCTAGGATACGGTGAACAATAGGACCATGCTGTTTTCCAAAAAGTACACGACGTGTAGAAAATATACACGCCGTGTTGTCTGACCCCAGGTACTTCCCGTTTACAACGGCCGATGTCTTAGGCTGGTCATGTAGGAAAACTTAGTACACGGCATGTAGTATGGTATACACGCCGTGTTTGGGTAACTGGGGTTGGCTTCGTGCACTCTGGCCATGTACTCGTACACGGTCATCAACCTGTGTACACCAACCCGTGTAACTACCACATGGGGTGACCCATGTTACTGGCCTCGCCTGGCCGTGTGATGGAGTACACGGTCATGTACTCCAACCCGTGTCCGCGTATCCCCGGGATACACGCCGAGTCCCGCATAGCCGCTTCTGTCACGCTGTACACGCCATGCCTCCTGAAGCCGTGTAGATCGTCCCATGTTCGTGTACTACCCAAAGTACACACCAAGCTTCAGGGAAAGTCCCACACGCTGTGTGACCGGGGTCACACGCCGTGTTATTCCTCTCTGACCCTGAAACCCTAGTCGCCACCACCAGCACTACACAGCGTGTTCTTCGGAAGTACACGCCGTGTATTCTGGAAATTTCCAGAAACACGGACCTCCGTCGTCACACCTCCGGTGATGATCCATTCATCGATCCGGCTGCCCAATCGCCCCAAAATTTTTGGGTTATGGTCACCCCGACACCACGAAGCTTCTTCTGATGTTTTTGGGCCTCCGATCGGCTCTGAAAATATGATTTGATTCTCCCGCATGAAGAACGCTCGAAGAACGCCCTTTATCAATCCAGTCCGATTCGTTGTCCGCCATCATCGCCACACCTTCACAAGGTCGTTTCAGTGTCGAACCTTCTATTTGGGATCATTGCATCGCGGAATGGATGCGACACGATCTGTTGTTCTTTGCCCTGCGAAGAACGCGCTAGAAAATAATGGGGGAGGAAAATCCAATAACAAACCGAGGAACGAACCTCCGCCATTGTTCGTCACGGCGTTGATCCTCTCCCGTTAATAGGTTTAAAAGGAGCAGAGATCAACATAAATAAAAGCATAGATTATTTCCCCAAAATCATCCCAAAGAAAACCCTCCCACAAGAACGAACGAATCCACGGATCAACTTGTTTGTGGTTGATCCGCGTTCGTCGTTTAAACTCAAACACAGTGAAAAGAAATTGAAATAACAAACCCCTACCTCAAACCGGTTGAAGAGAAATCATCGTGACGTGTCCGCCGAAGGGATTCGTCAAAATCCAAGGGGCGTCGATTGCTCACGTCGTCGTCGTCCGCCAACGCATCCTCCACTGCCCAAGCTCCAAGAGAAATCTCTCTCTCTCAACTTGCAGGGTTATGAGGCTAACCCTGTGAATTTTCTATAAGCATGTATTTATAGGGGAGGATTAGGTCGCTGCTCAAAAAAAAGGAAACGTTTTAAAATAATAAAATAAATCATTAATTTATTTTATTCCTTCTAAAGTGATTCCCTTTTTAAAACGCCCAAAATTCAAACCACAATTCCGGGCTCACTATACCTCAGAATGAGGTGCCTTCTTCACACCCGGTCTCTAAATAATTCCATATAATATGCAAAAATAATAATACAATGAAAATCTGAGACATTACATTATCCCCACCTTGGGGATTTACGTCCCCGAAAAGCCGAAACAAGGGCTACTCAAAAGGATGAGGGTACTGGCCACGGATCTGAGCCTCCCTCTCTCACGTGCTCTCCTGAAGATTCTCGTGTTGCCACCAAACACGCACCAAGGGAATCGATCACCCACGAAGGATCATCTCCTGCCGATCCTCGATCTCCACCGGGTACTCAGCGAAGGTCACTCCACCCTTGATGTCCAGCTCGCCCCAATCGATGACGTGTGACGAATCATGCACGTACCTCCTCAGCTGTGACAGGTGGAAGACATCATGTACCCGATGCAGCTGTGGCAGTAGAGCTAGGCGGTACGCCACCTCTCCAACTCTGCACAGTATCTGGAAGGGTCCGATTAACCTTGGAGATAGCCTGCCTCCTCGGCCAAATCTCCATAACCCTCATCTAGGTGAGACCTGAAGAAAGATGTGGTCTCCCTCTTCGAACTCCAGAGGCCTCCTTCGTCGGTCATCATAGGACTTATTCTAGCTCTGCACAGTTTTCATCCTCTCTCGGATGATCTGCATCTTCTCTGTGTTAGCTCACGCTAAATCTGGACCCATGAGTGCTGACTCTCCGGGGTCGGTCCAGCAAAGCGGTGACCGGCAGGGTCTCTCATACAAGTCTTCAAACGGTGCCATACCAATGTTGGAGTGGTAGCTGTTGTTGTACGCAAACTCAACCAATGGTATATGGTCCTCCCAGCTGCGACCAAAGTCCAAGATACAAGCTCGCAACATATCCTATAGAACCTGAATGGTTCTCTCCGTCTGACCATGAGTCTGGGGATGAAATGTTGTGCTCAAGCATAATTGAGTCCCAAAAGCCTCCTGCAATCCCTTCCACAACTGGGACGTGAAGCGGGCATCTCGATCCGAGACTATAGTTGAGGGGATTCCATGAAGCCGAACTATCTCCTACACGTAGAGGCGCCCTAATATCTCTACGAAACTATGCTCCCTGATATCTAGGAAGTGGGCCGACTTGGTGAGTCGGTCAATGATCACCTAGATGGAATCATGACCCTTGGACGTCTGTGGTAAGCCTGTCGCGAAGTCCATCGATATTCCATCCCACTTCCACTCTGGAACTTCTAGGGGTGATCTAACCCTACTAGAACCTAGTGCTCAGCCTTCACCTGCTGGCATGTGAGGCATCGAGAAACAAACTCTACCACTACCTTCTTCATGCCAGACCACCAGAACTGTTGTCGGAGATCCTGGTACATCTTTTCCACTCTGAGATGTACCGCCAAAGGGTATGTATGAAACTCCCTCAGGACCTCCTCCTAGAACGCCACTGGTACAATAGTGCGTCCTCTGAAAAGAAGTATGTGCTCCCCACCTTGTGAATATCCATCAGGAGCATGTCCTGTGGATAACTGAGCATGTAAAGACACATAGTCGACATCCCCAAGCTGTGCCTCCCTAACCCGTTGTAAGAGTGGAGGGGTGACAAACATTGACTGTAGGTAAGTTGTATCCTCTCCATCCATGAAGGATAACTGTAACATGACTAACTAATGTGTCGCCTCACTCAACAACTATGAGCTCAACTTTCTACTAACGGTATATACCACCTTGTTCCCTTTTCCAGGAGTATAGATGATCTCGAAATCATAGTCCTGGTGGAACTCAGGCCAATGCCTCTGCCTCAAACTCAGATCCTTATGTGAGAAGATGTACTTGAGTTTCTTGTGTTCAGAGTAGACAATAAACCGCTAGCCCATAAGGTAGTGTCGCCACATCTTCAATGCGAAGACTACTGCTGCCAACTCGAGATCATGGGTCTCATAGTTCTGCTCATGCAGCCTAAGCTGGCGTGAAACATATGCAATCACTACATGTCGCTGCATCAGGACACAGCCGAGCATGGTCCCTGATGTGTCACAGAAAACTACATACTCGACACCATCCTCTGGCAATCTCAAGACTGGGGAGCTCATCAAACTCTTCCTCAACTACTCAAAAGCCTGTTGGAAATTCTCTATCCACGCGAAGGGTTTCCCCTTCCTATTTAAGGCCATCATCGGTGCTGATATTCGAGATAAATCAAGAATGAATCTTCGGTAATATCCTGCCAACCCAAGGAAGCTCTGAACCTCCGTCACGCTCCAAGGTGGATCCCATGCTAACACAGCACCCACCTTGGCTGGGTCCACAGCTACTCCATCTGCTGAGATGACATGTCCCAGAAAGTGGACCTCCTGAATCCAGAACTGGCACTTCGAGAGCTTCCCATAAAGCTGGTGCTCCCGGAGTACGTCCAGAACCATCCGCATGTTTCTCGTGTGCTCCTCCTCTGACACTGAGTACACGAGGATGTCATCGATGAAGACCACTACGAACTGGTCCAAGTACGGCTGGAAGATACGGTTCATCAGTCCCATGAACACTGCGGGAGCGTTATTCATGCCAAAAGGCATCACCAAGTACTCATAGTGACTATAGCAACATCTGAAAACCATCTTCAGTATATCCTCATCCCGCACTCGTAGCTGGTTATAGCCTGATCGAAGTTCAACCTTCGAGAACTATTGTGCCCCTCTTAGCTGATCGAAGAGGTCATTGATTCTTGGTAGTGGATACTTGTTCTTCACCTTCACCTGGTTCAGGCGCCAGTAATCCATGCACAATCTCAGACTCCTGTCTGCCTTCTTGGAAAACAAGACTGGGGCCGCCCAGGGTGAGACGCTGAGTCTCACGAAACCCTTGCTCTGCAAATCCTCTAACTTCACCCTCAGCTCGCGAAGCTCTGCGGGAGCCATCCGATAAGACGATGAGGAAATCAGTGTCGTCCCAGGGTGTATGTCGATGCAGAAGTCAATTTCCCAGTGGGGAGGTAATCCTGGAACATCTTCAGGAAATACATCCTTATACTCTGCCACCACTGATAGGAACTGAGAGCTCACAACATCTACTGCTCTGAGGGTAAGGCTATCCAACTCATTAGTGATCGGATGCACCCTCATATGCATGAGCTCATTTTGTGCTGCCTAGGTTTCTTTTTATCCAACAAAGGAAAACCTCGTTCCATCACGGCGGACACACCGCACTCTTCGCTTAAAACAGTCAATCTGGGCATGGACCGAAG
This sequence comes from Viscum album, assembly GCA_963277665.1. NCBI lineage: Eukaryota > Viridiplantae > Streptophyta > Magnoliopsida > Santalales > Viscaceae > Viscum > Viscum album. The sequence continues at coordinate 1,880,082,637 of OY728138.1, read as the reverse complement.
ATAACTAATCCATACTGAGAATGATGTCGTAAGGCCTCGATGCTACCACCAAGAGGTTCCAACCGAAACTCTCACCTCCAAGGGTAAGATCACACTGTTTGCAAAGGTGCGTGATCATCGAGTCTCCTCTTGTAGGTGTCTCCAAGCGTAAGGATTGAGTCAACGGTTCTACCGGAATCTCAAGGTTTTGTACAAGACATGTGGATATAAGGGAATGATTAACACCTGTGTCTATGAGTACGACAGATAAGGTAGAAAAGACACATATCATACCTCAAATCATCCCGAGAGCCCCTGGGTCGTTTTCCTTGACCGCATGCAGCCGTCCCCGTCCCTGTCCCCCAGCTCCCTGAGCCTAGTGCGGACCTCCTCGGGGTGGTGGTGGTAGTAAGTCGAAGTGTCTGCCACCACCCGCAGCTCTCCCTGCTCCTCTTCCATGTTTTCCGCCTGGTGGGTCTTCCTGGTCTGTTCTCTGCCTCTGCCTCAGTGGTCCATCCACCGCTTCCCTGTCAGCATCTTGACGGGTCGGGCAATCCCTAGCGAGATGTCCCCTACCGTCACATACGTAGAATCGCTTATCCCTAGGCTGACTGGATCCAGCCTGAGATCCCTGGACTATCGATCCCCTATACTGGTCCTCCTCTGACGTATCTCACATCCTAATCCCTGCGTCTGACGCTGGTTCCCCGCCACTGTGGTCTCTGCACCTGTCTGCCTGCTGCTGACTACCGGCGGCTATCTCTGCTCTGCCAAGAATCTCTCGACCACCAAATCTCGCTCGAGCACTCCAGCATAAGTCGATATTCATAGAGGCACGACACTAGCTTGGATTTCTCATCGTAAACCTTTCTCTAAGGTCCGAGCTCTGAAGTACTGATCGCTGACCATATCCATCGAGTACTTGGAAAGGTTGGTGAACCTCGATCAATAGTCAGCCACTGCCATACTGCCCTGATGGAGCTGAAGAAGCTCCTAGATGAGTACATCTCTCAGCGTAACCGGAGAGAACTCCTCCCTGAAGAGTCTCTCAAACTCCGTCCACGAAAGAGTCTCCTCATCGTGAGTCTGTGTGGTCAGACTCCACCATCATCCTGCCGAACCCTGAAGAAGGCTCTCTCCTAGGATCACCATTTGGTCTGATGGTGTCCTCACTAGATGGAAAACCCTAGTTACCACCTCAAGCCAATCCTCAGCTGCCTGGGGGTCGGGCTGGCCTTGGAACCTGAGGGGTCTCTGTCTCTAGAACTCATGGAGCGCGCTAAGCCTACGCTCCTCGTTGGTCGGTACTGCAGGTACCACTGGCTGCTCTGTTGGTGGTTTCATAGCAGGTGCACCACCTGGTGGAAACGCATGGGGAACTAGTCTTTGTATCGAAGCCTCGTCACTGAGGGGGTCATCCTCATGATTGTGTTACTGAATCCTAGTGGGTATTCATCGCGAAGGAATCCTGTAAAGAAACAAGATGTACCATGGTCAAAAAGTATATCTGGATAGCTGACACAAAGAACATGGAAACCACAAACCATTCCTATATGATGCATTTACCTTTTCATTTCCCCGCAACTAGTGTTTTCATGTACCGAGTCGAAAAGCAGGTTATCAGAGCCCTCGTGTATGGATACGTCGACCGCCGCACCAACACTGGAGTCTCTGGCCAGAAAGCCGAACTCGAAACACTTAACACTGTTTCCCCAAACCAAACTCACAGACTCTTGGTCCTAAGGGAGAACTGACCACCTCTGATACCACTCTGTCACAACCTGTCCTACTGGGTCCCATGTCATGACTCCCCAAGCCCACCTCCAATAGGCCAGGGGCTGGTGCCTAGCACCGAGTAGGCATATCACTAACATGGGAGGCATTGCCTAAGTACTTATACACACGCACACATCTCCAGGCCCACAAATGTTGAAATGTAAAACACTAAGGAACAAAATGCATGCATACAACTAAACCCCAACCAACAAAGTATGATGAAAGGTAGAGTACTAAAAAGTAAACTAGGCCAGAATACAATCCCACCAAAAACAAACAAACAAGAGTCTAAAAACTGCAAAGTCCAACCTGTAAACACAAAAGGTACTGGGACTACTGCTCGTAGCCGTAGGAACACCTCGGCCTGTAGGGAACTCAGAAAGCTCAGTCTTGACCTGTTCCACCCTGGACTCTGTCAAAAGGCTGCTCGTCTGCACAAGACACCAGACGTGCGGGTAAATCCCGTGTAGGGGTGAGTATAACAATACTCAGTAGAGGACCCTGAAAAACCACAAACTAGTAAACAAAGTAAAGGTACAGTCATCTATGCACATTATATGTCTACATAACGTATAGAACAAACCAGATATGATCAAAAACCAAACCCGTAGTCAAGGTACAAGTCACACAGCTTCATACCCCCGTTAGGGATTCTATTCGAAGATTCCGTGATGCACTCGTTCAGGTAGAACACACTCCCAAGTCTTATAGCTCTGATGACGTTCGTCCGAGAAGTGTTGTTCATCGGGAACCGTCACGAGAGGTAGATGCACTCATTATGGGAGACACACTCCTGAGTGGGAAGGTTACGGTAGATAGAGGTCACTCATTACAGGAGACACACTCCTGAGTGGGAAAGATTACGATACACAGATGGGGATCACTGTTAGGGCCATGGTGGATACCGCTACTCATCCGGATTCACCAGTTAGGTGATACACCGGATAGGTATAGGATCAACGCCCGGTAGAGTTGGTCACGTCGATGCCTGACTCTACCTAGGGTCAGAAATGGATAGAGGATCTCGCTCCGGGCCTCTCGGAGGGATGTCGACTCTATCATAGAAATTCCGGCTGAGGGATCATAATCTTGTAGAAGGAAATCATGACTGGACTTTAGGGGAACGAGAAGAAGGGGCACTAACCCAAACAAAAGATGTCCATGATACGGTGAACAAGAGGACCATGCTATTTTCCAAAAAGTACATGGCGTGTAGAAAATATACATGTCGTGTTGTCTGACCCCGGGTACTGCTCGTGTACAACGGCCCGTGTCTTAGGCTGTTCATGTAGGAAAACTTAGTACACGGTGTGTATTACGGTATACACGCCGTGTCTGGGTAACTGGGGTTGGCTCTGTGCACTCTGTCCATGTACCCATACACGGTCATCAACCCGTGTACACCAACCCATGTAACTGCCACACGGGGTGACCCGTGTTACTGGCCTCTCCTGGCCGTGTGACAGAGTACACGGTCGTGTACTACATCTCGTTTCCGCGTATCCCTGGGATACACGTCGAGTCCCACATAGCCGCTTCTGTTACGCTGTACACGCCATGCCGCCTGAAGCTGTGTAGATCATCCTGTGTCCGTGTACTACCCAAAGTACACACCGAGCTTCGGGGAAATTCCAACACGCCGTGTGACCGGGGTCACGCGCCGTGTTATTCCTCTCTAACCCCGAAACCCTAGCCGCCGCCGCCAGCACTACACGGCGTGTTCTTCGGAAGTACACACCGTGTATTCTGGAAATTTCCAGAAACACGGACCTCTACCTTCGTGCCTCTGGTGATGATCCATTCGTCGATCTATCCGCCCGATCGCCACGAAACCTTCGGGTTATGGTCACCCTGACACCATGAAGCCGGTTCCAGTGTTTTTGGGCCTCCGATCGGCTCTGAAAACATGATTTGATTCTCTCGCACGAAGAACGCTCGAAGAACACCCTTTACTGATCCAGTCCGATTCGTCGTCCGACATTTTCACCACACCTCCACAAGGTCGTTTCAGTGTAGAACCTTCGATTTGGGATCGTTGCGTAATGGAACGGATGTTCCACGATCCGTTGTTCTTCGCCCCGTGAAGAACGCGAAGAACGCACGATAAAATAATGGGGGAGGAAAATCCAATAACAAACCAAGGAACGAACCTCTTCCATCGTTCTTCATGGTGTTGGTCTTCTTACATTAATAGGTTTAAATGGAGCAGAGATCAACATAAATAAAAGCATGGATTATTTCCCCAAAATCATCCCAAAGAAAACCCTCCTGCAAGAACGTATGAATCCGCTGATCAACTTGTTCGTGGTTGATCCGCGTTCATCGTTTAAACTCAAAACGGGGAAAAGAAATTGAAATAGAAAACCCCTACCTCAAACCGGTTGAAGATTGTTGGCGCCAAAAATGTGGCCCGAAAGGAAGGAACGAAAAAGAGAGCCGGCGCGTTGCCTCGCGAAGCACAGCAGCGAAGCACAGCCGCGAAGCACAGCCGCGAAGCCCCGCCGCGAAGCGTCCCCACCTTGGCGGCCCCGCGAAGCTCCAGAGGTGGTAATCCTCCGCGAAACGGTTTGACGTTCGCGAGCCGCCGCGAAGCACCGGAGGCGGTAATCCTCCGCGAACCCGTTTGACGTTCGTGAGCCGCCGCGAAGCCCCGAAGGCGGCGCGCGAGCCCTGCTTCGCGGCGCCCCTTCCCTATAAATACTCGACTCCCCCTGAGTCCCGAGGACGGACAATCCGACCTTTCGGCTTCTCCTCTCCCGAATCGCGAAGCACGCTTTGCCCCGGGAATCATGAGCTCCGCGAGGTATTTATACTTCACGAGACGACTCTGATTTGTTTCGTTTTGAGCCCCTCTTCTGAGAGGGATGCCCTTCGCGAAGCTCAAGGGCGTTCGCGAAGGAAGGGGATTCCCAAGGGAACCCGAGCAGCTGCAGAGCACTTGTGCTTCGCGAAACACCCAACCCATACGAGTAATCCCTATGCTAAGGCAGGATCGCTCCACTTCGCGAAGCACAGTGCTTGGCAGGACCCTGCTTCGCGGACCACTCCTTCTTCGCGAGGCAGTGCTCCGCGAACACTGTTCCACTTCGCGAAGCACCTCCCACTCCCACCTATGCCCCATGCTAAGGCCAAGGCACCCCACTTCGCAAAGCACACTCCTCTGCTTAGCGATTCCTCTTTCCGTGCGACCCTCCAGGTTTGCACGATATGATTTCAAAGTCCCATGGACAACACCTCCCGTAGCGTTGCTTCGCCTAATGCTTCTTCGCATAGGCACGCTAACGGCTATTGCTTCTTCGCATAGCCACGCTAACGTGGACCCCTCGATGGTTCATCCCTAGACCCCCCTTTACCATGGCCTTACCGGCACCTTCCCTTCCCCAAGGACCAGAGGGTACCGGTTATGTAAGCCCTAGGGGTGTGGAGTGAACCCACCTCGTCCGAGCTGCAGGACGTTAAACTGCCAAGCACCACGTCCTCAACACATGATGTTAAACTGTGACCCAACCTTGTCTCCCTCACGAAGGTTCCCCCCAGCTCGAACATTCATTACACCACTCGTCTCCACGGGAATGGAACTCTTCCGCACATGGAATGAGATCCTCCTTGTCGGAGTGGTGTATGTTCGCGGGGGAAGGGTCGCCTCAGAGCGTAAGCCCCTAACCTTTGGTACGGATGATTGCACCCGTGCATCTCGGTACTTCCCCACTACCAAGGTCAGTGGAGGACGTGACAGGGAACGAGGCACCTCCCATCGTCGGACCAAGGTCCATCTTTCCCGCGCTTTGTCGCGCCATGGGCCTCCATCCTGGAGTAAGTCCCAACACCATGGGCCGCCCAACGCGTAAGCCCCTCTTCGCTTCTCACGGACGCACCCTTCGCGACGTGATCGTCAGGTCAGTGCAACCTCTTGTTTCTCACACCGAGCATGACTCACGTGGGCTTAGAGTGAGCATCGACCCTGACAATACCATTTGAACTACGAGGTCTTTGATCCATGTCAAGGCATGGTACGTAGGAAGCCTCCACGAGGTTCAAGCCCACCCGTCGCTCATTCACGTCAGGTCCCATTCCGGTCCAGTGGTAAGCCATTGCGACCCACCATTTGAACTACGAGGTCTTTGATCCATGTCAAGGCATGGTACGTAGGAAGCCTCCACGAGGTTCAAGCCACATTGCTCGGTCGTTCATTCACGTCGAGTTTTACCCACGTCCAACACGACGCTAAACTGCAATTCCCGTCCGACGGCAAGCCGTTGTGACCATCTGAACTACGAGGACTTTGATCCGTGTCAAGGCATGGTACGTAGGAAGCCTCCACGAGGTTCAAGCCCACCAATAGTGGACCAAGGTCTACTTTCACGTCGGTTTACCGGCGAAACCCAAGTGAACTACGAGGACTTTTATCCATGTCAAGGCATGGTACGTAGGAAGCCTCCACAAGGTTCAAGACCACCCGTCATTTCACGTCGGGTCTCACCCCCGTCCAGCACGACGTTAAACTGCACTCCGGTCCAGTGGTAAGCCATTGCGACCCATCCATCCTAACGAACTACGGGGTCTTTGATCCATGTCAAGGCATGGTATGTAGGAAGCCTCCACGAGGTTCAAGCCCACCAATAGTGGACCAAGGTCTACTTTCACGTCGGTTCACTGACACACCCACCCATTGTTTCTTCACGCCGGGTCCCATCTTCGTCCCGCATGACGTTAAACTGTATTCTCCGAACTACGAGGTCTTTGATCCGTGTCAAGGCATGGTACGTAGGAAGCCTTTATGAGGTTCAATCCCACCACCCATTGGACCAAGGTCCACTTCCACATCGGTTCACCGACAAAACCCCTTTTGAACTACGAGGTCTTTGATCCATGTCAAGGCATGGTACGTAGGAAGCCTCCACGAGGTTCAAGCCCACCCATCACCCAATTCACGTCGTGTTCTACCTACGTCTAGCATGACGTTAAACTACACTCTGGTCCAGTGGTAAGCCATTGCGACCCAACCATTTGAACTACGAGGTCTTTGATCCATGTCAAGGCATGGTACGTAGGAAGCCTCCACGAGGTTCAAGCCCACCAATAGTGGACCAAGGTCTGCTTTCACATCGGTTTACCGGCACCCTCTCGAACTACGTGGACTTTGATTCCCTGTCACGGGGATACGTAGGAAGCCTCTTCAAGGCTCAATCCCAACTTCACTGTCGCCCCCCTGCGATGGTCCCATTTCACTCTCATCCGTCTCCGCTAGACGTTAAACTCGCGGCATACCCTGTGTTGAACACGGGAAGATGAGGAAAACCTCAGATACGTGTCTATGACATGTAATTCCCCGCGCTCGATGTGGGATGCCTCGGGCTTCCATGCCCTCGAGAAGCCTTGTGGTCAAGGATAGCAGACAGACATGCCAGGTACCCCAGCATCCAGACACGCTACTGATGCCTCAACGTGACTACTCCCCTGACCGAAGGTTGCTGCCCTGACTGGACCCTTTGGAATGTCCCGACAGAAGCAGTGTAATTAACCGGCGTCCATGGAAACATGGCACTGGGAAGAGTTTCACGAACTACGTATTAAATCTATAAGGGAGACCCGGACTAGGTGACGAGTTCTGAGGAGGAATCCACGGAAGGAAGAACCGACATCCCATCATCCCGTTTCGATCAAGGAGCAGACGTACCTGAACAAGGAACGAATGTCGCCCGCCTTTGGAAAGCGGGAATGCGGGGCAACAAAGCCGCGCGTCCCCCCCTGACGGACGGATGCGCGCGCGCCCCGGCGAAAGCGTCGGAAACAGAAATGGTGAACCCGACGTGAATCTCTTCTCCTCAGCATGGAGATTAGTAGCGTTCGAGACACCAGTAGATTGACGTGTCCCCGGATCCAGATATCCGGTGCCTGGTCCCGCCAAGCAAGTAGCGGGCCTGTCGTGGAACTCACCGGAAGTCGGGGTAGTAGAGCGTGGGGCACTCCGCTCTGCAGCGTGTTGGCGTGGATCCTTCTCACAGACATGGAGGATGGAAGAACGCTGGGGCACTGGCTGTCAATCCTTTTCCTCTCAGTACTGATGAGTTGATCCCTTCGCTTTCCAGGAACCAGGTTGCGATTTCAGAGATGCGGTCACCATCCGCTCCTCGCCCGCGCAGGGGCAGGGGCAACACCACGACGGCCACTCCACATGGCGCCACCACCGCCACGACGGCTGCCACATCACGGAATATGGAACGTCCACGTCCCCTTTCCCCATCAGAGGTCATCCAACGAAGGGTGATCAACAGCCTCGTGCGCAGGTACGAGGAGGAAGGGGTCATCCCGACCAGGGATATGGCCTGCTTGGACCTGGAGGCCTCCAAGCCCCGCCGTCAACGCCGCCCTAACAGGCCGCGCAGGGAGCCCCTGCTCCCCACCCAGACATTCAATCGTTTCGGGAGCCTATCTCCGGAACGCCTGGACGACTCTTCGCCTTACGCTGAAGAGGCAGGCATTGTCCGGCTCAGTCCGCTCAGGGCCCCGACCCAGGGCCCCCAGGCGAGAGCTCCCGTCCGGCCACGTCAACGCCGTCGTCCGGCCCCGCAGGAAGAGCAGGCAGACTACGTCCCTGCACCACCTGCACCGGCCCGCCTGACCCGACGTCAGCGCCGGGCCCGGGCTGAGGACGCTCGCCTAGCCGCGTCCACGTCGACAGCTACAGTGGCCCGAGCCACCGCCGACGTACACTATGAAGCCCCCGCGTACATTGAACAGGGGCACCCCTTCGCCCAACCGGGATCGAGACCCCAACCGCCCCACAGGCAGGCTGGGTTGACTCTCCGGGTTGCAGGCCCCAGTGATGATCGCCGCGAGCTAACCCGCGGTGATGCCACCCCGTACGGAGGTCCTCCCCCTACCACTACTCCATAGAGTGTGGGCCTTCCCCGCTCCGAGGTTCGTCATGGAGGCATGCCTCGTGCTGCCCCCATCCTGCAGGAAGACCTGCCCCGTGGCAGTGATGCTCAGCGCGGAAACATTTCCCGCGCCCGCTGTACAGGGTATGGGTTCCATCCTTCTGAAGGCACCGTCCATCCGGTCCTTCTCCAACGTGGGGGCCCTCCCTACGTCCTCTCTGCAACCGACGAAGGTCCTCCTCGCCCCAGCAACTCAATGAGTGTAGGTCAGCCTCGCTCCACTCGCATCGACCATGGAGGTCTTCCCCATGCTCCTTCCAGTTCCAACAGAGGCCCCGCCCACATGGGTACTGTTCATGGAGGTCCTCCCCATGTACCCTTTGACATTTGCCCTGGTGCCCCTCGCACCCCGGCTGTCTCGAGTGGGGGCCCTCTCCGCCACGGCGCCAGCGCCGCCCCAAGGCTGCCTGATAGGGGTCAACCCTGTCCCGAAGAGCCACCCAGGGGCAAAAGAGCGGGTCGTCGCCGCCACAAGAAGAATCCTGGGAAGGCCCAGGCGGAGATCAAACCTGCCCGCTTCTCCTATTCGGAAGCGGAATGTGATTCAGCGATGGAACCTTCTCCCATCTCCTCCGTATCAAGGACTGGGGCAGGAACCAGACGCGTCAGCCTCATTCTCCCAGAATTTGAGGTCCACCGGATTCCCGTCTCTCTTCGCAGGTACATCCAGGAGGAAGAAATCCTGGGAATTCCGCAGATTTCGACCGCGCAGTCACCGCCATCGTCACCCGAAGCGCCCTCTACCTCTACTCGGGATCACGAGGAGCTGTTTTGGGGGTCAACGGTGGTAGAGCCACGACATGACCGGACACCGGTAACGGCGATTCCCGTACCCGAAGCAGTGGCTATTAGCCCATCCTATCGTGACATTGTGGTCAGGTCACCTCGCTCTTCAGAGGAAGGCCCAGAATTCGGTGGCCAGTCTGCCCGCTCGCCGTATTCTCCACCGCCGAGTTTGCTATCCCAGAGGTCTGCCTCGGTACCACTACCGGTCCCTCAGCCTCCCCCGGTTGAAGAGTGGGGTAATGTAGGGCCGAACCCCGAGGACGAACCCAGGAGCTTCTGGAGTATTCTTGCAGCGGACTACTTCCCAGAGAAGTTCTGGCCCACGGCGGCGCTGAATTTCTGCGTACCCGAGTCGCTTACCCCTGAAGAAGTGGGATGCTTTTGTCGAACCCTGTGGGCGACGCACTTCCGCCTCCGCTGTGAACGGGTAGTGTACCCCAGGAGTCGAGAGCACTTCGAGGAGATTGGAAAACAGTGCCGCCTGGTTGATGCAGCGGCGCTCCTTGTGGCCCAGCACCCCGAGTCGCCCGGTCACCAGAGTGCCCTCCAACGAAAATGCGTTCAGAGTTTCAAGGCACTCCGAAAGATCGTCAGGGAAGCCACCCCCCATGTGCAAGTTCGTGGCTGGGGACACTATGTTTCCCTTCTGTTCGATCCTATTCGACGACAACCCGATTCGCTATGCGACATCGAGGACATGCCCTCGAGAGGAATCGCGGTCCACATGGCCGACATTGTGGACAGGGAAGACGAACTGGAACTCCTTGATGGAGACTTCCCCCCAGAGGGTGCACCGCCACTACTCGACCCATCAGGGAGAGTCACCCGTCAGCAGAGGAACCTGCTAGGCCTGCCCGTACCCACCGAGTCGCTGGTACTCAGTCGAAACACCGGCAAAGGTAAAGAGCACGTCGGAACCGTCAAGCACTCCGACCCGTCTGCCTCTGTGCAGAAAACAGACGAGGATCCTGAGAAGGACACGTTGCGCCAGCAGCTTGCTGAGCAGAAGAGGCTGGTTGACGAACTATTGGCTGAGCGCGCCGCAGAGCGGCGACCCGACTATGGTAATCCCAGGCCGAGGCAGCAGGGGCAGGAACAATTTCCCCCCGGTGAGATGCCTCCGGGCAACCCTGATCATGCTACTGCCGCGGACAGGGCGGAATCCGGAACATACGGAAAGAGGGCGCGATACGTCTCGCCAAACCCCCCTGAGCGACGGGGCAATTTGAAGAATCCAACCCGGGTTCCCCCAGTCGCCCAGCAGGTCATCCAGCCAGTTGACCCGCGAGCGGCCGAAGCCGTCTACCATGTTGAAGAACCTGGCAATGCGCTTGTGGTTAGGGATCCCCGTCAAGACAGGGACCCCCACCCAGAGGACCTTATTGCGGCACTCACAGCCCGCCTCGAGGCGTTGGAAACACGGCAGGTGGCGGTACCACCGGATGGCAAGCCTTATCTCGCGTGGGTGGATGATATGCCCGCGCCTCCGGGTTTTGGGAACCCCACTTTCTCGCCTTTTAACGGGACAGGGGACCCACCCCAGCACTTGGCTCATTTCTCTTCCAGGTGTGGCCCCATGATGGGGACCCCGGCTCAGCAAGAAGACGCTAAGCTCCGATGTTTTGTACAGACATTGGAAGGTCCGGCATTCGTCTGGTACAGCCAGCTCCCTATCGGATCAGTGACCGGTTGGGAGGATCTTCGCCGGCAGTTCTTATACCAGTTCAGCTCCACCACGCGAAAGACCAGCATTGCGGACCTCTTCAAGTGCAAACAGAGTCCTGATGAGCGGGTTGCAGACTTCATCGCCCGGTGGAAAGGACTTACGTATTCCCTCGATATGCCACTGACTCAGGAGCAATTACTGACGATGTGTGTGGGGAACGTCAAGACAGAGCTGGTACCCTCTTTGATTACCCAGAACTACCCTGGAGGGTTCAGAGATTTCTCGGATAAGGCTCAGCGCCTCGAGGAGGCCCTGCAACAGGCTAGTCAGGCACGTTTGCTGCCCTCTATGATCCCAGCCAGGAGGGCCGCCAGGGCTGAACCCGCCGCGGTGGCTCAAATAGAAGCCCCGAGGCAGCTGGAATTGCTACCGGCGGCACCACCCCCGCAACCCCACAGAGGTCCTCCACCTCAAGCGCAGGCTCCTGCCCAGCAGCGACCGCCTCAGAACCGACAGGTTCCCCCGCGCAATGCGCCACCACCACCTAGGCGAGACAACCAGGCGCCGCCTCCTCAGCAGGCCCCTCCGGTCCCTCGACAGGACCAGGCCCCCAGGGCTCCTTACCCGGAAAGAAAGTACCATACCTATTCGTTCAACGAAAATCAGGTCCCTGGCTACTTCCGAAGTGCTCTAGAGCAAGGGATTGTGCGTCTGCCTGAGTGCAGGAGGCCGGCAGAGGCGCATCTCACCGATCACCCCAACTACTGCCCTTATCATCGCATCCTGGGGCACACCCTCAAGCGATGCTATGTGTTTAAAGACTGGCTTCAGGACCAGGTCAACAACAACATAGTCAAGTTGGGCCCAGCGCCAGCGCAAGTGGCAGGCGTCTTTGCGGGATCGAAAATCGGCAGTGACAGCGAGGGTGAGTGGCAGCAGGTCCCTAGCCGCGGGTCCCAAAAATAAGACAACTGGATGGCTCGAAAAACTGTCGTCCGTGCCCAGGGTATCATCCGAGCACGCCTGAAGCAGTCGGAACCTTCAGAAGAAGTAGCCGGTGCCTCATCATCGTCTTCACAGTTGGCCTCTGCCCAAAAGGGAAAGCAGCGGCGACGTAAGAAGAAGCAACGTGCACCTCCAGTGCCGTCGTCATCCCGCACTCTCGGCGACTTTATGCCTCCCGAAATGGGCATTCCTCCCAGAATCTGCCCAGCGGTGGATGACTCTTCGAGCGACAGTCAAGGGTACGCTTCGGTTAACACCGTGGAGCTGGTAAATCCCTATATGACCCCCGACGAGGGGGAACCCCAGGCAGACCTCCCCAACGTTTCCAGCCGACGTCAGCGTCGGCGGAATCGCAATCGCGCCGGTCATCGAGGTACGTCAGCGGGCACTTGTGACCAAGCCGTGCACGCTACCGAGACCAGGCAGCAGGCTCAGCGCAGATCTCAACACGCGCAGACCCATCCAGCACCCTTGGCTCTACCTCCACCGTCGTTCGTGCTGCTGGATCGGGGGGATCCGCCTCGTTCATATCACAGCCAGTCTTTCCCGGCGACAGGCCAGCCTCTGCTGTCCGATCCTAGCCCGGCGACTACTCTTCAGGCTTCTACTGGTAGGCAGCAAGATGTACCCAGTACTAGTTACTCGCCGGTTCAGCCAGCCGGACCCGCTGTGCATCCAAATGCCGAACGACCTCCTGTAAGCAGAGGTTCGCGTTTGGCACGAAAGTACGATGTCCTGAAGCATCTGGTCGGCATCCCGGCGAGGCTTTCCATCCTCGAGGCCCTTCGACTGTCATCTGAAATGCGCGAGGCACTTTCTGAGGCCCTAAAGAGCCCCCTCCAGTTCGAGACGGAAGTGGCAGCTGCGGAATCCTTCCATACCGAGACGATTGAAAATGCCGAATGTCAGGCGGTTATCTCGTTCTCTGGTGAAGATGAAGACCCCCCTATACAGGGGCACATTCGCCCACTGTATATCACTGGCCACTTCAACGGTGTGGAAGTCCGCCGATGTCTCGTTAACACGGGTTCTGGAATCAACCTAATTCCGACCTGGACGGTGCGAAAGCTGGGTCTGTCCGAAGGTGATTTGACTCCCTCTGACCTCAGGATCTTGGGGTACGATAGGACAGAGCAAACCCCAGTCGGCAAGATCCGCCTGAAGACCCAGTTCGGTGGCTTAATTGCCAGCACCGAGTTCATGGTTGTTTCTCAGGACACCGCCTAAAACGCATTGATGGGTAGGCCACGGCTCCATCTGCATGCAGCGGTCCCCTCGTCATATCACCAGTTCCTTAAGTACTCGCTCAACGGTCGAGTAGGCGTGCTCCAAGGAGACGCGTCCCCTTTCGCTTCTTGTGAGGCCCGCTATCTGGATGCGGGTTATTACAAAAGCAAGGACAAGCAAATCCTGGTAAGCGAGGATGAGCCCGCCCCGATCGCAAGTGATCCCTAGGCAAGCATGGACGACGCCTACATCCTCCCGATCCACCGGTTGGAGGCCACGACCCCCGACATGGGACAATGTTTTGTTGTTTCGGGTACGCAGGGAAGGCATGTTCCCGTGTCCAAGCGACGACGGAAAATCACCTCGTACTCCTACATCAACCAGGCTCGGGTCATCCCGGAACCTCCTACCCCTGTACGGTACCGGGACGTCAAGCTGATTACAACGGCGGTGCGCCATACGTGTCTATTCCGCCAGGCTGGAATTAACCGACTCAGGCCGACACGTCACCACTGCTTTGATATCATCAAGCGTGGCCCCTTAGGCCGAAGGCCAGATGGGATCGGATCAAATGCATTCATTGCTATGGTCTCAACGACAAGTGAGCCTCCTAATTTGATGACCGCTGCTGCCCAAGCCGTCACCAGTTGCCCCTCGGGTCTTGAGAGCCCAGAAGCATCTTCCGTCGCAAGAAGTCCCCCCATGGCTGGGGAGGAAGACTTGGAGGATGCTCCCCCAGCCTTTGAAGAAGGCGTCTCTACCACGGTTGATGAACTGGTACAGGTGAACCTCGGTAGCGAGGCAGATCCAAGACCCACATTGATCAGTGCGGCCATGTCCCTCGAGGAGCGGCAGCAGTATGTAGACTTCCTCAAACAGCACTGCGATGTGTTTTCCTGGAGTTACGATGAGATGCCAGGGCTGGATCCCCAAGTGGCCGTCCACCGTCTGGGCCTCCCAGCAAAACATCGAGGGTTCAAGCAGCCTCCCAGGAAAATGCACCCTTCTCATGGTGCTATGGTTGAGGCCGAAGTTGACAAGCTTATCAAAGACAACTTCATTAAGGAGGTCCAGTACCCCAAATGGCTTGCCAACATTGTGCCGGTCAGGAAGAAGAATGGGCAGATCAGAGTCTGCATCGACTTCCGCGATCTCAATCGCCACTGCCCAAAGGATGACTTCCCACTCCCAGTGACGGAGCTGTTGATTGACGCCACGGCCGGGTTCCAAGCCCTCTCTTTCATGGATGGGTATTCCGGGTATAACCAGATCCGGATGGCCCCCGAAGACGAGGAGTCCACTGCCTTCAGGGCTCCCCATGGTACCTTTTTCTACCAGGTAATGCCATTCGGTTTGAAAAATGCAGGTGCCACTTATCAAAGGGCCATGCATCGCATATTCAAACCGATCCTCGGGACATTGGTGGAATGCTACGTGGATGACCTTGTAGTCAAATCATGCCAGCGCCAGGACCATCTCAAAGACCTTGATAAAGTGTTCGGTTTCCTCCGTTCCCGTCACCTAAAGATGAACCCGCTGAAGTGTGCCTTCGGAGTCACCTCCGGGAAGTTTCTGGGCTTCGTTGTCAGATACCGAGGTATCGAGATCGACCCGGAGAAGATCAAGGCCATCAGCCAAATGCCTCCCCCGAGAAACATTCGGGAGCTTCGAGGCCTGCAAGTCCACTTAGCCTATATACGCCGATTCATTGCGAATTTGGCCGGCAAGTGTAAGCCCTTTTCCCGTCTCATGAAGAAAGACGCTGCCTACGAATGGGATGAGGAGTGTCGGGCCGCCTTCGAGGAAATCAAGCAGTATCTGCTCCAACCTCCGGTCTTGATGCCACCCGTCTCCGGAAAGCCACTGGTCCTTTATGTGACCGCCCTGGAGAGATCCCTCGGTGCGCTGCTCGCCCATAAGAATAACGAGGGTACTGAGAACAGTCTCTACTATCTCAGCTGCATGCTTCTCGATACGGAGGTCAGATACTCCCCTATCGAAAAGAGCTGCCTTGCGCTCGTCTTCGCTGTGCAGAAGTTGTGGCACTACCTGCAACACCACGAGGTACAATTGATCTCTTGGGTAGATCCGCTGAAGTACATCCTGAACCGCCCCATGCTGACTGGCCGACTAGCACGGTGGGCGGTGATTCTCCAACAATTTGATATCAGGTTCGTGCCTCAGAAGGCCGTTAAGGGACAAGCGTTGGCAGACTTTTTAGCTACCCATCCAACCTCCGTGGATCAATCCCTGGACCTGGATTTTCCCGACGAGACGATCCTCTCAGTCGATCATGCTGCCCCATGTTGGCAAATGCATTTCGACGGTGCCTCCCGGAGCCCCACCGGTAGAAGGCTCAACGACCCCAAGCTCAACAGAGTGGGTCTGGGCATTGTTTTCATTACCCCGGCGCAAGCCGTCCTGCCACACTCGTTCCTGCTGTCAGAAGGTTGTACAAACAACGAGGCAGAGTACCAGGCTCTCATTACCGGCCTCGAGTTGGCCCTTGAGATCCATGTTCCCCATCTACATGTGAAGGGAGATTCCGAGCTGGTGATCAAACAGGTTAATGGCGACTACGTCGTCAGGAAGCCGGATCTTGCACCGTTACTAGAGTACACCCTCCTCCTAATGGCCTAGTTCTCTTCTCGGCCAGAGGTTACCCATGTCCCAAGATCGCAGAAAGGACAAGCGGACGCCCTGGCTGGCTTAGCTGCGTCGCTCGTAGAACCCGAGCAAGATGATTTGGTCATACACGTGGCCCACCGGAGAGTCATTGATCCCGTCACCCAAGAGGACCGTGATAGCCTGCGGGTAAGTCATCTCACCGCCGGACCCTCCATATCGGGAGTCCCGGGTTCGTCAGACGCGGTGGTTGAAACCACCCCCGACTGGAGAGCACCTTTTGTCGAGTATCTCCAAAGTGGTCAGCTCCCGGACGACCGGGCCGAACGCGAGCGAATCCGACGCCGCGCACTGCAATTTACCCTCCAGAGCGGCCCCAGTCTTGAGCAGGCCCTCTATAAACAGAGTTTCGATGGTGTCCTCCTCCGTTGCATCCAAGGAGTAGAGATACCTCAAGTTATGCAAGAGGTTCACGCCGGTTCCTGTGGCGCCCATCAAGCTGGGCCGAAGCTGTCCCAGCAAATCCGGAGGTTAGGGTACTTCTGGACCTCCATGATCCACGATTGTATTGGATACGCCAAAAGATGCCACGCGTTCCAAGTACACGCCAACTTCTTGCATCGGCCGCCAGAACCCCTCCACCCCACCAAGTACTCTTGGCCATTTGCGGTATGGGGACTTGATGTAGTGGGACCGTATCTGCCAGCAACAGCCCGCCAGTGTAGGTTCATCCTGACTGCTACAGATTTCTTCTCCAAGTGGGCAGAAGCAGTTCCGCTCAAAGAGGTCAAGGCCCGTTCCATCGTTGACTTTGTGAGCTCCAACATTATCCACCGGTTTGGAGTCCCTCACGCTGTCCTCACCGATAACGGCACCAACTTTCGGGCAGCTGAATTGAAGAAATTTTACGCTAAGTACGACATCCGGTCGAACCATACCTCCCGCTACCACGCGCAGGCGAATGGGCAGATCGAGGCGTTCAACAAGACCCTCTCTAACATTCTGCAGAAGATGGTTGGTCAGAACAAGAAGAGTTGGCCGGACAAGCTCCCCAACGCCCTCTGGGCTTACCGGACGACGACTCGCAACTCTACCCAGGTGACCCCATATTCCCTGGTGTATGGAGCTGAGGCCGTCCTACCCATTGAGATCCAGCTGCCGTCACTGCGCACTGCAGTTTATGATCACCAGACATCAGATGAGGTAGCCGAGATCCGTCTAGCTGAGTTATAGGCACTGGACGAGAACCGGCTCCGTGCCCTGCACAATCTGGAAAGGCATCAGGACAAGATAGCGAGAGCTTTTGACAAGAAGGTTCGTCTCCGCTCTTTTCTACAGGGTGACCTGGTACTGGCCCTTCGAGCGCCAATGATCCCCGGTAGGAAACCACCCAAGTTAGAACCCAAATGGGAAGGGCCTTATATCATCCATAAGGTTTACCCCAATGGAGCATACTCCTTGGTGACCACATATGGAGAGCGTGTAACTCCTCCCACCAATGCCAAATTCCTCAAGCGATACTTTGCCTAGGGCAAAAAAGTGGTCCTGCACGACCCTAAACTACGAGAGGGTCCCGCACGACATTAAACTGCAGTGGTCCTGCACGAACCTAAACTGCGAGAGGGTCCTGCACGACCCTAAACTACGACTTGGTCCCGCATGACCTTAAACTGCCTCTCCGTCCTCACTGCAAGACGTTAAACTGCAAGCCAGTCAGGTCTTCCTGACCGAGGCTCAGCCTCAGGCCCCTCGGCCTCCTTGGGCCCCTGGCCCCGTCTCCACCGCGGTCTGGCCCCAGACCCCCTCGTTTCTCTCCGACTTACCCTCTTACGGGATCGTGCGGTACGGTGTAGGACTACGTCCTCACGTTGGGATCATGTACCATACCGTACACATCCCCGAATGAGATGCCCCTCGTCCTGCATGACGTTAAACTGCATGTCAAGAACTACGTACGGCTTGATTCCCATCTTTATGGGATACGTAGGAACGCTCAGACGCCTCGTCTTGAGCCCAGCCTCAAGCTTTTCTCTTCCGCTATTCCCCCTGGGGATAGTCTCCTTGGAGGATCTTTGTGTTGCAGGGAGTAGGATTTCTTGGCCCCGCTCATGCAACCCCACTCACGCAAAGATTGTAAAGGTCGCACCATGTGCCCACTCCCGTTCTTCTACCCTCCCACGTCCTCACCGCATGACGCTAAACTGCATGGACTTCAAGAACTACGTATGGCTTGATTATCATCCTTATGAGATACGTAGGAACGCCCGGACATTTCGTCCGTTGGCCCAGCCCAAAAGCCAAAATCTTCCCCTCGGGTCAAGACATGGCAGGGTGCACACTTTTGCCCCGACCCACGTCGAGCAAGCCTCGACCCGGCTGCACATTCCCCCTAGAGGTGTTTGCCCCTTTCGTGGATGAACACAACTGAGCTTCACCCACTCCTTGACTGGGATTCTGTCCCAAGGTGACAAACTTCCCCCAGGTGGTGCTAGCGATTCGGGCCACGGCCCAGGATTCCTCATAAGGGTGTACGGTGTGATGTAGGACTGCGTCCTCATTCACGTCGGGATCATGTACCATGCCGTACGCCCTCCCTTTACGAGGCTCAGCCTCAGGCCCCTTGGCCTCCTTGGGCCCCTGGCCTCCCGTCCTCATGTAAGACGTTAAACTACAAACCAGTCAGACCTTTCTGACTGATAACTTCCCCTTTTCTCTGGGCCACGGCCCAGGATTCCTCACCTGGAGTGTACAGCGTGGTGTGGGACTACGTCCTCATTCATGTCGGGATCATGTACCATGCCGTGAAACTCCCTTTACGAGGCCCAGCCTCAGGCCCCTTGGCCTCCTCGGGTCCCCGACCCCCCGTCCTCATGTAAGACGTTAAACTACAAACCAGTCAGGCCTTCCTGACCGAGGCTCAGCCCCAGGCCCCTTGGCCTTTCTGGGCCGCGGCCCAGGACCTATCTTATAGGATCGTATGGTGTGACGTAGGACTACGTCTTTATTCACGACAGCTTCTTTACCATGCCATACACCTCCCTTGTTTAGGGGTATATTACTCCCCTCTTCATCCAGTATGACGTTAAACTGCATTTCAAGAACTACGTGTGGCTTGATTCCCATCCTAATGGGATACATAGGATCACTTGAATGTCTAGGCTTCGGGTCCAGCCCCATCTCTTGGGAATCCTCATCCCATCTTGGCCCCTTGGCCCATCCTTCCTCCATGAGGGGATCATATGGTGCAGTGTGGGATTATGTCCTCATTCACGATGGTCTCGTGATGACCACGCCATGCTCCCACCCCCTACTGAGTTGTTTTGTCGATCCCTCTTCTTCGGCGGTTCACCAATGTGCTTAAGAGTACTCTGGTTTATTACCTGGAATGCCAAGCTTTACTCGGACACGTCCGCACCCGCTTCCCAGGCTTTGCGTATCCCCGCGTCAGGGCTTTTATCACCTTTTCACACCCGGAGGGACCCCCAAGAACGGCCTGGATACAATGCCCAAGGGCTCTCCTACCGATACGGGCCAACGCCCCCCATGGTTTCGGACAACAAATCGATAAAATCCCGCGTTTCGAATTTGGTCAGCGGTCGATGCTCGTTTGTTGTTCCCACCTCAGGCTAACGCGATACAGACGCTGTGTTTCCGTCATGGATAACAGTTTTCCTCTGTCGTCATGCCAACCCATTAATCCCAAATGTCGGGTACACAATTCACACCCTTCATCACTTCATCATGTCCAAGTAGAGTCTCGGGACTCTTGGTACTTTTCCCCCGTGCACGTCTGCGCGTTCGAGGAACAAGCTACATCAAAGGTGTCCTTCGAAACTCTCTGCTGACTCCCCATTGGTGGACGCCCCAAGTACTGCGATGAGGATACCCCCCTTGTTTCCCACACCGAGTTTATCTCACGTGGGCTTAGGGATTGGGTTGACATCTGTGCTTACTCGGGAGTTGTCACCACCCATGGTCCGAGCTCTAAGACCATAAACTAAGACTCTCATCTGGAACTACGTTCAAGACCCCTTGTCTTCGAACTTAGCTTGAGTTCAGCAAATTTACCTCTCTAATCCTGCCTTCAGGACCCTGATCATAGGACTGCGTGGCGCAGTGTAGGACTACGTCCTCATTTGCGTCGGGTTTGCAACAACTGCACCACGCACGCCCCCATTCTGAGGTTCAGTCCTCCTATTCCCTGTCCTGCATGACATTAAAAGGCACCCTTCAGAACTACGTGTGGCTTGATTCCCATCCTAATGGGATATGTAGGACAGCCTGAATGTCTAAGATTTGGGTCCAGCCCCACCTCTGGGAGATCTCCTGATTTCCCGGTCACCTAGGCCACTTGGTCCATCCCTCTCCAGCGGGGGGGGGGGGGGGGTGTATAGGTATGATACAAGGTTTTGGGCACCATGCCCCCTTCCCCTGGGAATCTGCCATCTCCCGATCACCCTCAAAGTTGAGTCCCTTGACTCCTTGTAGTGGTTCACCCATGTATTAAGAGCACTCTAGTCTAGGACCAAGAGTGTCTGATTCAACTTGATCAAGTTCCTTCCACTTGTCAAGCTTCGTGTTCCCCTCTATTCGGACTTCCATCATCTTTCACACCCGGAGGGACTCCCAAGAACGGCCTGGATACTACGCCCAAGGGCTCTCCTACCGATACGGGCCAACGCCCTCCAGGGTTTCGGACAACAAATCGATAAAATCCCGCGTTGCGAATATGGTCAGCGGTCGATGCTCGTTTTGTTAGTCCTCATTTCAGGCTAACGCGACAGGATGCTGTGTTGCGAACATGGTCAGCAGTAATCCTCTGTCGTCATGCCAGCTCCTTCAGTCCTTGAATGTTGGTTGCATGATTCACATCATTTTCCACCCCATCATGTCCAGGTGGAATCTCGACACTTTTGGCGCTATCCCTCAGTGCACCTTTGCATGCTAGGGGGACAAAGCTGCAATCTGGCGTCCTTTGGGACTCCCATGGTCCGAGCTCTAAGACCATAAACTAAGATCCATTCGGGACTACGTTCAACTTGATTCCCATCCTCATGGGACACGTAGGACCGCCCAGACGCCCTGTCTCCGGGTACAACCCATTCAGGAAGCCAGTCTCTCTCCCTGTTTCACCTCCGTGTAGGCCCCTCGGCCTAAGGTTCCCCTCTCTGGATGGCGTACAATTTGATGTGGGATCATGTCTCCGTCAATTGTGTTTTATAACACTGCGCACATTTCCCGCCTAGCATCATCTCTGCTACGTCTGCGTTGCATGACGATAAAATGCATGCTTGGTCCTATCATACGACCCTAAACTGTGACATTATCGTCCTGGCCGCACGACGAAAAACGGCACCGCATTGTGGTGACCTCGCTGTAGAGGACATCACGTTGGGTATTGGTCATGTGCCATACCGTTTGTCAACGCCCATCACGGCTTGATTCTTGTGGCGACATCATGACCTACTGTTTTAGGCCTGTCGCTTCACAAAAAAAAACCATTCACCTTAAAGAACAAACAGGATACATCAAATTTTGCTTCTTTAGTGCAAGGGTTATGCCCACACTTCCCTTTTCCCCTGGCACTGGTACCTTACCGTGCCACCTTCCAGAACTATGTTTGGATTGATTCTCATCCTTATGAGATACGTAGGAGCGCCCGGGTACTTCCCCGCGGGCCCAGCCTAACCCTGGTGTTCGGTCCCTCGACTCGAGCATTTCCCCAGAGAATGCATGGTAAGTAGGACTATGTCCACATTCACGTCAGGTTTTGATGTCATGCGTCCCCTGATCCCTTTTTCCAATCCATGGTCCGAGTTCTATGACCATAAACTAAGATCACCCCAAGGGAAAAGAATCTGCTTCCTCTCTCTAATACGTTTCGTTGCCGTATTCAGATGTGCTTTGACAAAAAGCCCGAAGCATGGGATTTTCACAGGGACATTCCCCTCATCTCATGACCAAGCTTCGTGAGCTCTCTATTTGGATCCTCATCCTCTTCCACATCCAAAAGGACCCTCGGACGACGTGGATACTAAGCTTAAGGGATCTCCATGAATGCTGGACCTAAGGGCCCTTCAATCGTTTCGGGCCAACGTCCCTACGGATATTTGACAACATTTGTGACACGGTCCCGTGTTTCGAACATGGTCAGCGGTCGACCCTCATTTGTTTGTTCCCACCTCAGGCTAACGCGACAGGATGCTGTGTTGCGAACATGGTCAGCAGTAATCCTCCATCGTCATGCCACCATCGTTGTGATCTGAATCTCAAGCACCATGATTCACACATTTCCACTCCCTCATGTTCAAGTGGAACTCCATCATACTCGGCTCTTTCTCTTCGCGCATCTAAGTGCGCTGAATGATCGTGTTAGTGTCATCGGGCCGGTAGTCACCGAGCATCCCTTTGCCCTAACCTGCCCCTCTCTGCGTCGGGAAATTCCCACCACTACTGCTTGTTTCCCACACCGAGCACGACTCACGTGGGCTTAGTAGTTTTGGCTGGATGTGTACCAACACGGTCAGGCTGCTCCTCGTCCAGTATGACGTTAAACTGCGCTTCCAGAACTACGTGCGGCTTGATTCCCATCATCACGTGGGATACGTAGAGACACACAGGCATTTCACCTAGGGTTCAGCCCCTGGAATCACGAAATCTTATTCCTCCCCATTTCCAGCCCTCGCCAGAGGCCCTGTCTGGAAGAAAGAATGATCCGTGATCAGGCCGATGCGCCAATTTGGCGTACTCCCACCACGGTGGTGCAACTACCAAGGTGTTGGATTCTGTTTGAACAAACCACCACTCCATGTTCCACGCTTTGCGTGTCCCTTATTCGGACCCTCGTCCTCTTTCATGTCTGAAGGAACCCCCTAACGGCCTGGTCTTATGCCGCATCGGCTCACCTACCGTCCTGGGCCAACGTTCCGGAAGACTGGTCATGTCTGGAAGGACCCCCTAACAGTATGGATGTCTGACCTATGGTCCACCAACTGTCCTGGGCCAACGTCCTGGAAGATTGATCGACAACAAATTGATAAAATCCCGCGTTGCGAATATGGTCAGTGGTCGATGCTCATTTGTTGTCCCCATTTCAGGCTAACACAGTAAGGATACCGTTTGTCTGCCATGGTTAGCAGTTGTCCTTTATTGTCACGCCATCCCCACAGTGTTCCGAATTTGGGCATCGTGATTCACACTTCCCATTTTCATCTGTTTGAACCGATTTCAGCGCCCCTGGTGTTGCCCCGTTCGTGCATAAGAGCACGTTGGAGAAACGGTAATTCAGCTATCCTGGAAGTTCCTCCTCCGAGCAAGCCTTCCCCATATTTCGGGAATCTGGACTGGTTTGAGGGAGTTGTCGCCAAACGTCCCGCATACATTGTAGGGATGTAACAAGGCAATTCAACAGTGGAAATCGTGCGTGCTACGGAGCTCAGAAACAAAGGAGAAAGAAAGAGTTGAAGCACAAAAGTGTTAATAAAAGTTTCTTTCGGGTTCGCTACAATACTCGGGGGTTGACTTCCCCCATGGATGGGTTGACACCGTCAAAAGAGTGTTGCATCTTTGCCACCCGTTGACTTGCGGCGTCCAAAGCCTGTTGCCGCTGATTCAACTCCCGCTCCTCTTCAGCAGCAGCGGGGCGTAATTCGTCAACTCTGGCCCTGGCCCTTTCTACCTCGGCCCGGACAGCAGCCATCCTTCCAGAGGTTTGCCCCATATTTTCCTCATCCTCCGCTAGCTGGGCCTTCAATCGTGAGACCAGCTCGGACTGCGCATCGAGAGTGGCTGAAAACTCGTTGGCCCGGATCTGCATCTGTTGGACCTCGCCTTCAGCCTCCTGAAGCTTCCTAATGCTGGTCGCCTTCCTCCGCTGCCATCTCACGCTCAGCCCACGATCATGCTCCCGGATCTTCTCATCCATGAGGTCTCGGATGAGCGCGTGAGGACGTTGGGCATACACTCCCCCGGCACACAGTTCGCGCAACCGCGAGCGGAGCCTATCCATTTCGGCTAGCCATTGCGCTTGGGGAGTGTCCCTGATAAAGCGCGTGATCAGCTTCCACGACCGGCGACGGACTATGCTGTTGTCTTCCTCATTAGAGGTCGTTTCGTCCCAATCTGCGCGGTCGGCAGGCTCGTACGCAGGATATGCCTGCAGGAATTCCTCAGCAGGATCTGTATCTAGTGT
Organism: Viscum album; assembly: GCA_963277665.1. Lineage (NCBI taxonomy): Eukaryota > Viridiplantae > Streptophyta > Magnoliopsida > Santalales > Viscaceae > Viscum > Viscum album. The sequence goes on along the minus strand of OY728138.1, from coordinate 1,880,058,441 downwards.
TGAGTCTGGTACGACACCTGACGCCGGCGCAGGCACGACAGGACTGGGACTGACCGGTTGATCCTCTTCCTCAGAGTCCACCTTGATGACTTCAGGTATGGCCCTGCTGGTGGTCCCGCCAGTGATGGTGTGCGCCGCAGCTTGAGGAGGTGAAGGGACTATCGTCACCATCACCGGCATGCCCCTGGGAGGGACGCCGCCAGACATCCCAACCAGCCTAGCTGCAGCAGCCCACGCCAGTCGGAAAACTGTATGACAGAAAGAGACATAAACGTTAGTTGGCATGGCCCACGTGTGGCAACGAGGAGACCGGTGGAGGAGACTTACGAAGATCGACTTCCGAGCGCTGATCCTGGGCCGGTACTGATGGGACCCCGAGACGAGGCCCCCCGTATACTGTTGGAAGGCCTGGAGAGTCCAGAGGAGCCACCTCAGACCCCCTGGTCCCACCAGATGCAGAACTAGACGCAGCCATAGGCGCGGGTTCCGAAGGCGCGGGTTCCGAAGGTCCCGCGACATCACCCACCAAGGAGCGAGAACGAGGCCTACGAACAAGTTCCTCCTGCATGGCTCGAACATTGGTGAGAAGTCCATAGGGATTCAAGAACAGATCGTAAGAAGAGAAGTTCGGAATGCTACCTCGAGAGCCTCCGCGAAGTCGTCGGATTCTGAGCTTCGGTCTCCGACCTCGCCCTCCTCCAACGGGCTCCCTCCTCCAGCCTCGTCCCCCTGAGAAGAGTCCCCTGATTCCTCCGGAAAGGGGAAGCACTCCCTCAGATCGGCAGCCGATAACTGTGGGGGCACCGTCTGATTCAACAGTACCCTCACCCGATCTGTCATTGGGCGAGGAACACCGCTGGAGTGGACGTAATCCTCCAGCTCGTTCAAGTATTGCTCCGCCTCCGCTGGAGACACCATGAATCCAGCCCGAACTGGGCCTATGCCCGGCAGTTTCATCCCGAGGCGATTCAGGTGGGCCCACATCTCGGGTGGGCTGAGGAATTGCCGGTTGACATCCCAAATGTCCCAAGCTTCCAGAAAGACGGCATCTTCTACCATGTCGATGCGACGCAGCTGCTTCCCCGGAGCCTGAGTGGATATCCGACGGAATCCCCTCGGTGGCCGCCCTTCCGGATGACCCTGCTCTCCCGGAACCACCGGATCCGCCGCTGCTGCCATACCCTCGGCCGGTGCGGGTCTCTCTGCCATGGCAGCCCCGCTGCCGCGGGCGGCCCTAGCTGCCCTCCGACCCCAACCTCGAGATAAAGGAGGCCCACCGTCACCAACCCAGATCGTTGGCTGCTTCAGCATCTCCCCGGGGTAAGCGGTCTCCCAGCTGATGGCGTACTCCTTCACTAAGCCAAAGGCGGCGGTGGGCGGAGGCAATGCGATCTGCATCTTTCCATCCTCACGTGTGAACATGAGCCACAGCTGCCTCATCACACACGGGTGCTCCTCGTGACGCACCTCCCAGTATACCTGCGGGGTCAGCTGCTGGAGACACCAGAACTGCCTCGCAAAACGATGCGGGGTGTACGGTTCACAGATTGGATCATGGTCTATCCGAGCCACCAAAACTCCACCTCGGAAGGCCAGGAGGTAAGCCCGATGTTCTTCCGTCCCCCGTCCATCATCATTAAGCCTCCCCGTCGGTAGTGGGAAGGGATGAAGGTTGAACTCGTCCGCCCTCCACACCCTATTCAGCACCATCGGAACGGCCAGTTTGAATGGGAAGCTCCCAACTGCGTTCAGAATGGAGGGGCGAAAGTCTGATCCCAGCGGCGAAATGGGGTTTGGATACTCGTAAATCCCCCTGATATGCGCCGCGATCCACCCATACAGGAGGTGGAAGGGCCCGCATATTCTTGGCGGCTTCTTGCCCTCGCTAATACGCCGCAGCATTCTGTATAATTTGGCGAGCATCGGGATCCCCAGGTTGATCCGCTGCCCCATGGCCAACATCGATGCCATGATGAACGAGCTGGGCCGTACCCCCATGCTTGTATCTCTCACTGGTAGGATCCACCCACAGATGAGAGCCGCGATGAACGCCGCCAGCCTGACTATTGGCTGTTGTTCGGTGCTGACGCTGAAACCCCAAGTCTTCCATTGGCTGTCCTCCAAGACCCGCCAGTACGAGTGTCCCTTGCCCCGCTGGGCTGCCCTCGGACAAGTTCGAGGCCTTGGAGGGAACTCTCGATCTTCTGGGAAGTTCAGGAAGCATTTGAACCATCTTCTGAAGTGGACATCCCTCACTGCTTCCTTGTCCTCTCCAGGGACAAGCGCCATCAGCGCTGACGCCAGCCGTGGCATTTGCTCAGCATCTCCCCACACGCTGGCAATGGGGAGGAACTTGTCATACATGGCCCCCAAGATCGGGACCCCGGAAATCTGGTGGACATCCCACAGGCTGATTCCCACCTCCCCGTGATGCAGGTTAAAAGTGTTGGTTCTAGATGACCATCTACTCAACAGTTCCGGCATCAGTTGCTTTGGTTGATAAATGTGGAACTGGGAGGCCCATGCCGCCTCATACAGTCCCACTCTCCTCAGCTCGGCCTCGAACTCCTCGCAGGAGGCGCCTACCCAGTAGGCCCAAGCCCAGTCATCGGTAAAGTTGTCGCCCTGGCGCAGGTCCCACTCATCGGACCATCCCTTCTTCGGATCCTGCAGAGCCGCCTTCAGCATGGTGCGGTAGAGAGGAGGGGACGTCTCCGGTTTCAGTGGCCTCCTGTCAATGTCGTTCACATGATTGTAGAGGCAATCAGCGGTGACGGGTGTGAAATCCTCCTGTGCATGACCATCTTCCGCCCTGAACCATTGGTGCTGGCATGGTGTGCTCCTGCACCAGCAAGCTGGTTCATCCCTTCTTGCCTCAGGGATGAAGACGTCATCCCTCAGCCCGAAGCCGTACAACGGCAGTTTCTTGCACTGCGGGTAATCCTTCTGACCTTCCGACAGTAGGTCTGTCAAGGAAGTGTGGTCCGAGTGGCTCCGAACCATTTCCCCCAAGCCTGGACGGTTGGCCATCTCATCTCGACGAGCAGCATCTGCAAGGACCCCCAAGACAGCTTCTTGATGGGCCATTTTAACTCTGGCCCTCAGAAAAGGATTCTTCCGGATGGATCGCGAAGCTCGATCGCGAAGCTCGATCGCAAATCCGGATCGCGAAGGTCGGTCACAAGTTCAAACCGCGAAGTCCGGCCAAGGCAGACAAGTAAAGGTTCGCTTGGCGCGGACGCGGAGTCGGAGACTCACGGTTCGCCGCGAAGCTCGATTCGCGGAGTGCTGTCGCGGAGTACGCGGAGCGTCGCGAAATCGAGAGCACAAAAGGACAAGGAAGGCACGTAAAGACAAAAGAGGGCGGACCCCCTATTTAAAGGCGACGACCCCGGAGCATCGCGGCGCGCCTCACCCGCGCGAAGCATCGCGGCGCGTCCGGATCCGCGGCCCCGGCGAGCATCGCGGCCCCCCTTCGCGATGCTGCATCGCGAACCACCGACAGTTTTGGCGATTGTCCCTCAGACTTCGACCCTTCTCCCTCCGCGGCTCCAAGTCTGAGGGGGGGCATTTGTTGGCGCCAAAAATGTGGCCCGAAAGGAAGGAACAAAAAATACAGCCGGCGCGTTGCCTCGTGAAGCACAGCCACAAAGCACAGCCGCGAAGCACAGCCGCGAAGCCCCGCCGCGAAGCGTCCCCACCTTGGCGGCCCCGCGAAGCTCTAGAGGTGGTAATCCTCCGCGAACCGGTTTGACGTTCGCGAGCCGCCGTGAAGCACCGGAGGCGGTAATCCTCCGCAAACCCGTTTGACGTTCGCGAGCCGCCGCGAAGCCCCGAAAGCGGCGCACGAGCCCTGCTTTGCGGCGCCCCTTCCCTATAAATACTCAACTCCCCCTGAGTCCCGAGGATGGACAATCCGACCTTTCGGCTTCTCCTCTCCCGAATCGCGAAGCACGCTTTTCCCCGGGAATCATGAGCTCCGCGAGGTATTTCTACTTCGCGAGACGACTCTGATTTGTTTTGTTTTGAGCCCCTCTTCCGAGAGGAATGCCCTTCGCGAAGCTCAAGGGCGTTCTCGAAGGAAGGGGATTCCCAAGGGAACCCGGGCAGCCGCGGAGCACTTGTGCTTCGCGAAACACCCAACCCATACGAGTAATCCCTATGCTAAGGCAGGATCGCTCCACTTCGCGAAGCACATTGCTTGGCAGGACCCTGCTTCGCGGACCACTCCTTCTTCGTGAGGCAGTGCTCCGCGAACACTGTTCCACTTCGCGAAGCACCTCCCACTCCCACCTATGCCCCATGTTAAGTCCAAGGCACCCCACTTCGCAAATCACACTCCTCTGCTTAGCGATTCCTCTTTCCGTGCGACCCTCCAGGTTTGCACGATGTGATTTCAAAGTCCCATGGACAACACCTCCCGTAGCGTTGCTTCGCCTAATGCTTCTTCGCATAGGCGCGCTAACGGCTATTGCTTCTTCGCATAGCCACGCTAACGTGGACCCCTCGATGGTTCATCCCTCGACCCCCCTTTACCATGGCCTTACCGGCACCTTCCCTTCCCCAAGGACCAGAGGGTACCGGTTATGTAAGCCCTAGGGGTGTGGAGTGAACCCACCTCGTCCGAGCTGCAGGACGTTAAACTGCCAAGCACCACGTCCTCAACACATGACGTTAAACTGTGACCCAACCTCTTCTCCCTCACGAAGGGTCCCCCCAGCTCGAACATTCATTACACCACTCGTCTCCACGGGAATGGAACTCTTCCGCACATGGAATGAGATCCTCCTTGTCGGAGTGGTGTATGTTCGCAGGGGAAGGGTCGCCTCAGAGCGTAAGCCCCTAACCTTTGGTACGGATGATTGCACCCTTGCATCTCGGTACTTCCCCACTACCAAGGTCAGTGGAGGACGTGACAGGGAACGAGGCACCTCCCATCGTCGGACCAAGGTCCATCTTTCCCGCGCTTTGTCGTGCCATGGGCCTCCATCCTGGAGTAAGTCCCAACACCATGGGCCGCCCAACGCGTAAGCCCCTCTTCGCTTCTCACGGACGCACCCTTCGCGACGTGATCGTCAGGTCCGTGAAACCTCTTGTTTCTCACACCGAGCATGACTCACGTGGGCTTAGAGTGAGCATCGACCCTGACAATACCATTTGAACTACGAGGTCTTTGATCCATGTCAAGGCATGGTACGTAGGAAGCCTCCACGAGGTTCAAGCCCACCCGTCGCTCATTCACGTCGGGTCCCATTCCGGTCCAGTGGTAAGCCATTGCGACCCACCATTTGAACTATGAGGTCTTTGATCCATGTCAAGGCATGGTACGTAGGAAGCCTCCACGAGGTTCAAGCCACATTGCTCGGTCGTTCATTCACATCGAGTTTCATCCACGTCCAACACGACGCTAAACTACAATTCCCGTCCGACGGCAAGCCGTTGTGACCATCTGAACTATGAGGACTTTGATCCGTGTCAAGGCATGGTACGTAGGAAGCCTCCACGAGGTTCAAGCCCACCAATAGTGGACCAAGGTCTACTTTCACGTCGGTTTACCGGCGAAACCCAAGTGAACTACGAGGACTTTGATCCATGTCAAGGCATGGTACGTAGGAAGCCTCCACGAGGTTCAAGACCACCCGTCATTTCACGTCGGGTCTCACCCCCGTCCAGCACGACGTTAAACTGCACTCTGGTCCAGTGGTAAGCCATTGAGACCCATCCATCCTAACGAACTACGGGGTCTTTGATCCATGTCAAGGCATAGTACGTAGGAAGCCTCCACAAGGTTCAAGCCCACCAATAGTGGACCAAGGTCTACTTTCACGTCGGTTCACCGACACACCCACCCATCGTTTCTTCACGACGGGTCCCATCTTCGTCCCGCATGACGTTAAACTGTATTCTCCGAACTACGAGGTCTTTGATCCGTGTCAAGGCATGGTACGTAGGAAGCCTTTATGAGGTTTAAGCCCACCACCCATTGGACCAAGGTCCACTTCGACATCGGTTCACCGACAAAACCCCTTTTGAACTACGAGGTCTTTGATCCATGTCAAGGCATGGTACGTAGGAAGCCTCCACGAGGTTCAAGCCCACCCATCACCCAATTCACGTCGTGTTCTACCTACGTCCAGCATGACGTTAAACTACACTCTGGTCCAGTGGTAAGCCATTGCGACCCAACCATTTGAACTACGAGGTCTTTGATCCATGTCAAGGCATGGTACGTAGGAAGCCTCCACGAGGTTCATTCCCACCAATAGTGGACCAAGGTCTGCTTTCACATCGGTTTACCGGCACCCTCTCGAACTACGTGGACTTTGATTCCCTGCCACCGGGATACGTAGGAAGCCTCTTCAAGGCTCAATCCCAACTTCACGGTCGCCCCCCTGCGATGGTCCCATTTCACTCTCATCCGTCTCCGCTAGACGTTAAACTCGCGGCATACCCTGTGTTGAACACGGGAAGCTGAGGAAAACCTCAGATACGTGTCTATGACATGTAATTCCCCGCGCTCGATGTGGGATGCCTTGGGCTTCCACGCCCTCGAGAAGCCTTGTGGTCAAGGATAGCAGACAGACATGCCAGGTACCCCAGCATCCAGACACGCTACTGATGCCTCAACGTGACTACTCCCCTGACCGAAGGTTGCTGCCCTGACTGGACCCTTTGGAATGTCCCGACAGAAGCAGTGTAATTAACCGGCGTCCATGGAAACATGGCACTGGGAAGAGTTTCACGAACTACGTATTAAATCTATAAGGGAGACCCGGACTAGGTGATGAGTTCTGAGGAGGAATCCACGGAAGGAAGAACCGACATCCCATAATCCCGTTTCGATCAAGGATCAGAAGTACCTGAACAAGGAACGAATGCCGCCCGCCTTTGGAAAGCGGGAATGCGGGGCAACAAAGCCGCGCGTCCCCCCCTGACAGACGGATGCGCGCGCGCCCCGGCGAAAGCGTCGGAAACAGAAATGGTGAACCCGACGTGAATCTCTTCTCCTCAGCATGGAGATTAGTAGCGTTCGAGACACCAGTAGATTGACGTGTCACCGGATCCAGATATCCGGTGCCTGGTCCCGCCAGGCAAGTAGCGGGCATGTCGTGGAACTCACCGGAAGTCGGGGTAGTAGAGCGTGGGGCACTCCGCTCTGCAGCATGTTGGCATGGATCCTTCTCACAGACATGGAGGATGGAAGAACGCTGGGGCACTGGCTGTCAATCCTTTTCCTCTCAGTACTGATGAGTTGATCCCTTCGCTTTCCAGGAACCAGGTTGCTATTTCAGAGATGCGGTCACCATCCGCTCCTCGCCCGCGCAGGGGCAGGGGCAACACCACGACGGCCACTCCACATGGCGCCACCACCGCCACGACGGCTGCCACATCACGGAATACGGAACGTCCACGTCCCCTTTCCCCATCAGAGGTCATCCAACAAAGAGTGATCAACAGCCTCGTGCGCAGGTACGAGGAGGAAGGGGTCATCCCGACCAGGGATATGGCCCGCTTGGACCTGGAGGCCTCCAAGCCCCGTCGTCAATGCCGCCCTAACAGGCCGCGCAGGGAGCCCCTGCTCCCCACCCAGACATTCAATCGTTTCGGGAGCCTATCTCCGGAACGCCTGGACGACTCTTCGCCTTACGCTGAAGAGGCAGGCACTGTCCGGCTCAGTCCGCTCAGGGCCCCGACCCAGGGCCCCTAGGCGAGAGCTCCCGTCCGGCCACGTCAACGCCGTCGTCCGGCCCCGCAGGAAGAGCAGGCAGACTACGTCCCTGCACCACCTGCACCGGCCCGCCTGACCCGACGTCAGCGCCGGGCCCGGGCTGAGGACGCTCGCCTAGACGCGTCCACGTCGACAGCTACAGTGGCCCGAGCCACCGCCGACGTACACTATGAAGCCCCCGCGTACATTGAGCAGGGGCACCCCTTCGCCCAACCAGGATCGAGACCCCAACCGCCCCACGGGCAGGCTGGGTTGACTCTCCGGGTTGCAGGCCCCAGTGATGATCATCGCGAGCTAACCCGCGGTGATGCCACCCCGTACGGAGGTCCTCCCCGTACCACTACTCCATAGAGCGTGGGCCTTCCCCGCTCCGAGGTTCGTCATGGAGGCATGCCTCGTGCTGCCCCCATCCTGCAGGAAGACCTGCCCCGTGGCAGTGATGCTCAGCGCGGAAACATTTCCCGCGCCCGCTGTACAGGGTATGGGGTCCATCCTTCTGAAGGCACCGTCCATCCGGTCCTTCTCCAACGTGGGGGCCCTCCCTACGTCCTCTCTGCAACCGGCGAAGGTCCTCCTCGCCCCAGCAACTCAATGAGTGTAGGTCAGCCTCGCTCCACTCGCATCGACCATGGAGGTCTTCCCCATGCTCCTGCCAGTTCCAACAGAGGCCCCGCCCACATGGGTACTGTTCATGGAGGTCCTCCCCATGTACCCTTTGACATTTGCCCTGGTGCCCCTCGCACCCCGGCTGTCTCGAGTGGGGGCCCTCTCCGCCACGGCGCCAGCGCCGCCCCAAGGCTGCCTGATAGGGGTCAACCCTGTCCCGAAGAGCCACCCAGGGGCAGAAGAGCGGGTCGTCGCCGCCACAAGAAGAATCCTGGGAAGGCCCAGGCGGAGATCAAACCTGCCCGCTTCTCCGATTCGGAAGCGGAATGCGATTCAGCGATGGAACCTTCTCCCATCTCCTCCGTATCAAGGACTGGGGCAGGAACCAGACGCGTCAGCCTCGTTCTCCCAGAATTTGAGGTCCACCGGATTCCCGTCTCTCTCCGCAGGTACATCCAGGAGGAAGAAATCCTGGGAATTCTGCAGATTTCGACCGCGCAGTCACCGCCATCGTCACCCGAAGCGCCCTCTACCTCTACTCGGGATCACAAGGAGCTGTTTTGGGGGTCAACGGTGGTAGATCCACGACATGACCGGACACCGGTAACGGCGATTCCCGTACCCGAAGCAGTGGCTATTAGCCCGTCCTATCGTGACATTGTGGTCAGGTCACCTCGCTCTTCAGAGGAAGGCCCAGAATTCGGTGGCCAGTCTGCCCGCTCGCCGTATTCTCCACCGCCGAGTTTGCTATCCCAGAGGTCTGCCTCGGTACCGCTACCGGTCCCTCAGCCGCCCCCGGTTGACGAGTGGGGTAATGTAGGGCCGAACCCCGAGGATGAACCCAGGAGCTTCTGGAGTATTCTTGCAGCGGACTACTTCCCAGAGAAGTTCTGGCCCACGGCGGCGCTGAATTTCCGCATACCCGAGTCGCTTACCCCTGAAGAAGTGGGATGCTTTTGTCGAACCCTGTGGGCGACGCACTTCCGCCTCTGGTGTGAACGGGTAGTGTACCCCAGGAGTCGAGAGCACTTCGAGGAGATTGGAAAACAGTGCCGCCTGGTTGATGCAGCGGCGCTCCTTGTGGCCCAGCACCCCGAGTCGCCCGGTCACCAGAGTGCCCTCCAACGAAAATGCGTTCAGAGTTTCAAGGTACTCCGCAAGATCGTCAGGGAAGCCACCCCCCATGTGCAAGTTCATGGCTGGGGACACTATGTTGCCCTTCTGTTCGATCCTATTCGACGACAACCCGATTCGCTATGCGACATCGAGGACATGCCCTCGAGAGGAATCGCGGTCCACATGGCCGACATTGTGGACAGGGAAGACGAACTGGAACTCCTTGATGGAGACTTCCCCCCAGAGGGTGCACCGCCACTACTCGACCCATCAGGGAGAGTCACCCGTCAGCAGAGGAACCTGCTAGGCCTGCCCGTACCCACTGAGTCGCTGGTACTCAGTCGAAACACCGGCAAAGGTAAAGAGCACGTCGGAACCGTCAAGCACTCCGACCCGTCCGCCTCTGTGTAGAAAACAGACGAGGATCCTGAGAAGGCCACGTTGCGCCAGCAGCTTGCTGAGCAGAAGAGGCTGGTTGATGAACTATTGGCTGAGCGCGCCGCAGAGCGGCGACCCGACTATGGTAATCCCAGGCCGGGGCAGCAGGGGCAGGAACAATTTCCCCCCGATGAGATGCCTCCGGGCAACCTTGATCATGCTACTGCCGCGGACAGGGCGGAATCCGGAACATACGGCAAGAGGGCGCGATACGTCTCGCCAAACCCCCCTGAGCAACGGGGCTATTTGAAGAATCCAACCCGGGTTCCCCCAGTCGCCCAGCAGGTCGTCCAGCCAGTTGACCCGCGAGCGGCCGAAGCCGTCTACCGTGTTGAAGAACCTGGAAATGCGCTTGTGGTTAGGGATCCCCGTCAAGACAGGGACCCCCACCCGGAGGACCTTATTGTGGCACTCACAGCCCTCCTCGAGGCATTGTAAACACGGCAGGTGGAGGTCCCACCGGATGGCAAGCCTTATCTCGCGTGGGTGGATGATATGCTCGCGCCTCCGAGTTTTGGGAACCCCACTTTCTCGCCTTTTAACGGGACAGGGGACCCACCCCAGCACTTGGCTCATTTCTCTTCCAGGTGTGGCCCCATGCTGGGGACCCCGGCTCAGCAAGAAGCCGCTAAGCTCCGATTTTTTGTACAGACATTGGAAGGTCCGGCATTCGTCTGGTACAGCCAGCTCCCTATCGGATCAGTGACCGGTTGGGAGGATCTTCGCCGGCAGTTCTTATACCAGTTCAGCTCCACCACGCGAAAGACCAGCATTGCGGACCTCTTCAAGTGCAAACAGAGGCCTGATGAGCGGGTTGCAGACTTCATCGCCCGGTGGAAAGGACTTACGTATTCCCTCGATATGCCACTGACTCAGGAGCAATTACTGACGATGTGTGTGGGGAACGTCAAGACAGGGCTGGTACCCTCCTTGATTACCTAGAACTACCCTGGAGGGTTCAGAGATTTCTCGGATAAGGCTCAGCGCCTCGAGGAGGCCCTGCAACAGGCTAGTCAGGCACGTTTGCTGCCCTCTATGATCCCAGCCAGGAGGGCCGCCAGGGCTGAACCCGCCGCGGTGGCTCAAATAGAAGCCCCGAGGCAGCTGGAATTGCTACCGGCGGCACCACCCCCGCAACCCCGCAGAGGTCCTCCACCTCAAGCGCAGGCTCCTGCCCAGCAGCGACCGCCTCAGAACCGACAGGTTCCCCCGCGCAATGCGCCACCGCCACCTAGGCGAGACAACCAGGCGCCGCCTCCTCGGCAGGCCCCTCCGGTCCCTCGACAGGACCAGGCCCCCAGGGCTCCTTACCCGGAAAGAAAGTACCATACCTATTCGTTCAACGAAAATCAGGTCCCTGGCTACTTCCGAAGTGCTCTAGAGAAAGGGATTGTGCGTCTGCCTGAGTGCAGGAGGCCGGCAGAGGCGCATCTCACCGATCACCCCAACTACTGCCCTTATCATCGCATCCTGGGGCACACCCTCAAGCGATGCTATGTGTTTAAAGACTGGCTTCAGGACCAGGTCAACAACAACATAGTCAAGTTGGGCCCAGCGCCAGCGCAAGTGGCAGGCGTCTTTGCGGGATCGAAAATCGGCAGTGACAGCGAGGGTGAGTGGCAGCAGGTCCCTAGCCGCGGGTCCCAAAAATAAGACAACTGGATGGCTCGAAAAACTGTCGTCCGTGCCCAGGGTATCATCCGAGCACGCCTGAAGCAGTCGGAACCTTCAGAAGAAGTAGCCGGTGCCTCATCATCGTCTTCACAGTTGGCCTCTGCCCAAAAGGGCAAGCAGTGGCGACGTAAGAAGAAGCAACGTGCACCGCCAGTGCCGTCGTCATCCCGCACTCTCGGCGACTTTATGCCTCCCGAAATGGGAATTCCTCCCAGAATCTGCCCAGCGGTGGATGACTCTTCGAGCGACAGTCAAGGGTACGCTTCGGTTAACACCGTGGAGATGGTAAATCCCTATATGACCCCCGGCGAGGGGGAACCCCAGGCATACCTCCCCAGCGTTTCCAGCCGACGTCAGCGTCGGCGGAATCGCAATCGCGCCGGTCATCGAGGTATGTCAGCGGGCACTTGTGACCAAGCCGTGCACGCTACCGAGACCAGGCAGCAGGCTCAGCGCAGATCTCAGCACGCGCAGACCCATCCAGCACCCTTGGCTCTACCTCCACCGTCGTTCGTGCTGCTGGATCGGGGGGATCCGCCTCGTTCATATCACAGCCAGTCTTTCCCGGCGACAGGCCAGCCTCTGCTATCCGATCCTAGCCCGGCGACTACTCTTCAGGCTTCTACTGGTAGGCAGCAAGATGTACCCAGTACTAGTTACTCACCGGTTCAGCCAGCCGGACCCGCTGTGCATCCAAATGCCGAACGACCTCCTGTAAGCAGAGGTTCGTGTTTGGCACGAAAGTACGATGTCCTGTAGCGTTGCTTCGCCTAATGCTTCTTCTCATAGGCGCGCTAACGGCTATTGCTTCTTCGCATAGCCATGCTAACGTGGACCCCTCGTTGGTTCATCCCTCGACCCCCCTTTACCATGGCCTTACCGGCACCTTCCCTTCCCCAAGGACCAGAGGGTACCGGTTATGTAAGCCCTAGGGGTGTGGAGTGAACCCACCTCGTCCAAGTTGCAGGACGTTAAACTGCCAAGCACCACGTCCTCAACACATGACGTTAAACTGTGACCCAACCTCGTCTCCCTCACGAAGGGTCCCCCCAGCTCGAACATTCATTACACCACTCGTCTCCACGGGAATGGAACTCTTCCGCACATGGAATGAGATCCTCCATGTCGGAGTGGTGTATGTTCGCAGGGGAAGGGTCGCCTCAGAGAGTAAGCCCCTAACCTTTGGTACGGATGATTTCACCCGTGCATCTCGGTACTTCCCCACTACCAAGGTCAGTGGAGGACGTGACAGGGAACGAGGCACCTCCCATCGTCGGACCAAGGTCCATCTTTCCCGCGCTTTGTCGCGCCATGGGCCTCCATCCTGGAGTAAGTCCCAACACCATGGGCCGCCCAACGCGTAAGCCCCTCTTCGCTTCTCACGGACGCACCCTTCGCGACGTGATCGTCAGGTCCGTGCAACCTCTTGTTTCTCACACCGAGCATGACTCGCATGGGCTTAGAGTGAGCATCGACCCTGACAATACCATTTGAACTACGAGGTCTTTGATCCATGTCAAGGCATGGTACGTAGGAAACCTCCACGAGGTTCAAGCCCACCCATCGCTCATTCACGTCGGGTCCCATTCTGGTCCAGTGGTAAGCCATTGCGACCCACCATTTGAACTACGAGGTCTTTGATCCATGTCAAGGCATGGTACGTAGGAAGCCTCCACGAGGTTCAAGCCACATTGCTCGGTCGTTCATTCACGTCGAGTTTCACCCACGTCCAACACGACGCTAAACTGCAATTCCCGTCCGACGGCAAGCCGTTGTGACCATCTGAACTACGAGGACTTTGATCCGTGTCAAGGCATGGTACGTAGGAAGCCTCCACGAGGTTCAAGCCCACCAATAGTGGACCAAGGTCTACTTTCACGTCGGTTTACCGGTGAAACCCAATTGAACTACGAGGACTTTGATCCATTTCAAGGCATGGTACGTAGGAAGCCTCCACGAGGTTCAAGACCACCCGTCATTTCACGTCGGGTCTCACCCCCGTCCAGCACGACGTTAAACTGCACTCCGGTCCAGTGGTAAGCCATTGCGACCCATCCATCCTAACGAACTACGGGGTATTTGATCTATGTCAAGTCATGGTACGTAGGAAGCCTCCACGAGGTTCAAGCCCACCAATAGTGGACCAAGGTCTACTTTCACGTCGGTTCACCGACACACCCACCCATCGTTTCTTCACGCCGGGTCCCATCTTCGTCCCGCATGACGTTAAACTGTATTCTCCGAACTACGAGGTCTTTGATCCGTGTCAAGGCATGGTACGTAGGAAGCCTTTATGAGGTTCAAGCCCACCACCCATTGGACCAAGGTCCACTTCCACGTCGGTTCACCGACAAAACCCCTTTTGAACTACGAGTTCTTTGATCCATGTCAAGGCATGGTACGTAGGAAGCCTCCACGAGGTTCAAGCCCACCCATCACCCAATTCACGTCGTGTTCTACCTACGTCCAGCATGACGTTAAACTACACTCTGGTCCAGTGGTAATCCATTTCGACCCAACCATTTGAACTACGAGGTCTTTGATCCATGTCAAGGCATGGTACGTAGGAAGCCTCCACGAGGTTCAAGCCCACCAATAGTGGACCAAGGTCTACTTTCACGTCGGTTTACCGGCACCCTCTCGAACTACGTGGACTTTGATTCCCTGCCACGGGGATACGTAGGAAGCCTCTTCAAGGCTCAAGCCCAACTTCACTGTCGCCCCCCTGCGATGGTCCCATTTCACTCTCATCCGTCTCCGCTAGACGTTAAACTCGCGGCATACCCTGTGTTGAACACGGGAAGCTGAGGAAAACCTCAGATACGTGTCTATGACATGTAATTCCCCGCGCTCGATGTGGGATGCCTCGGGCTTCCACGCCCTCGAGAAGCCTTGTGGTCAAGGATAGCAGACAGACATGCCAGGTACCCCAGCATCTAGACACGCTACTGATGCCTCAACGTGACTACTCCCCTGACCGAAGGTTGCTGCCCTGACTGGACCCTTTGGAATGTCCCGACAGAAGCAGTGTAATTAACCGGCGTCCATGGAAACATGGCACTGGGAAGAGTTTCACGAACTACGTATTAAATCTATAAGGGAGACCCGGACTAGGTGACGAGTTCTGAGGAGGAATCCACGGAAGGAAGAACCGACATCCCATCATCCCGTTTTGATCAAGGAGCAGACGTACCTGACCAAGGAACGAATGCCGCCCGCCTTTGGAAAGCGGGAATGAGGGGCAACAAAGCCGCGCGTCCCCCCCTGACGGACGGATGCGCGCGCGCCCCGGCGAAAGCGTCGGAAACAAAGATCAATCGTCGTGACGCGTCCACTGAAGGGATTCGTCAAAATCCGTGGGGCGTCAATTTCTCACGTTGTCGTCGTCTGCCAATGCGTCCTCCTCCATCCAAGCTCCAAGAGAAATCTTTCTCTCTCAACTCGCAGGGTTATGAGGCTGACCCTGTGAGTTTTCCATAAGCATGTATTTATAGGGGAGGATTAGGTTGCTGCTAAAAAAAAGGAAATGTTTCAAAATAATAAAATAAATCATTAATTTATTTTATTCCTTCTAAAGTGATTCCCTTTTTAAAATGCCCAAAATTCAAACCACCATTCTGGGCACACTGGACCTCGGAATGAGGTGTCATCTTCACGCCCGGTCTCGAAGTAATTCCATATAATATGCAAAATAATAATAATACACAGAAAATCTGATACATTACATTATCCTTTGATTACGAATAAATTATGCATATTTATTTATTTTTTATACAAACTAAATATTTTTTAACCTAATAGGATGGATATAAATTGAGAATGAATGGATTCTAATCACATAAAAGATCATGGGGATGGAG
Organism: Viscum album; assembly: GCA_963277665.1. Taxonomy (NCBI): domain Eukaryota; kingdom Viridiplantae; phylum Streptophyta; class Magnoliopsida; order Santalales; family Viscaceae; genus Viscum; species Viscum album. The sequence continues at coordinate 1,880,043,018 of OY728138.1, read as the reverse complement.
TTAAATGGTTTATCAAGATTTCAATAGAGAATGTCTTGGTCGGGTGCGATGGACCCCTCAAAGATTTGTATCGTGTTGGTGGCTTAGGTAAAGGTGGAGCGGTTGGGGTGCTTTTTTGTTGTTTTGGGTTTTCTCTAAATTGTGTCTACAATGGTGGATCCTCTTGGGCACGCTGTCTCATTCATGTTTGTTTGGGTTGGTTTGGCTAGTGTCTGCAATGGTGAATTCCCTTGGGCACGACCTTAGTTTGTTTCACTTTCTTAGTTCTCACTTAACCAAAAAGTGTTTTTAATAATCAAAAAATGAATTTTTAGTTAATAGAGAATGCATACAACCATTCTCAAATACTTTTTCTATGTTTACATTGGTGTTATTCCAGAAAAAATTTATCTAGAAGAGTTGGAAGAACATTTGATTTTTCATGGAATAGATCAAATCTATACATATTAGATATAACACGGGAAAAACTTAATATACAAACTAACTAAGATGATACTGTGATTTATGAAATATTTGATATGAATATTAGTGTAAATTATGATGGAGATAATACGGAAGAAATGACAATGACAATTGAAGATGACCTTCTTGATTGTACAAAGTTGTTTCAAAAGTTAAATATTTATGAAAAAAGAACATTGTATACCAGTTGTACTAAATATACAACATGGTCATCTGTATTGAAGATATATAATTTGAATGTTTCTAGTGGATGGAGCATAAGAATCTTTATAGAACTACTTGGTCTCTTAAATGATATGGTACTAGAAGAAAATGAGCTTCCTTGTCAAACATATGATGATAAATGAATTCTATGTTCAATGGGTATGATCTATGAAAAAAATTAACTTCTATCTAAATGATTTTATATTATTTCAAAAGGACCATGAATCACTTAGAAAATGCCTTAAGTGTGTTATTGGTTGATACAATAAAGATGAATCAATTCCTTCAAATTTTTTATGCTACATTCCTATCATTACAAGGTTTAAAAGACTACATGGATGTTAGGAAACTGGTAGACAATTGACATGGAACGTGGATATAAGAATTTAATATGGGAAACTACGTCACCCAATGAACTCTCTGTAATAGAAGAAGATTGATTATGATTATCCTGAATTTGGAAATTATATGAGAAACCTCCATTTGTAATTATTTAAATATATAATAAATCCTTTTTTATAAAAAATAGTACTCACAGTACATGTCCATCTATGTTGGTAAATTATAAATTTCCATTGTGGCTATATATGAATTTCAAACATATTATTTTTTCTACTTATATTTGGACCAAAAAAACCCAATAATGATATAAATGTCTATTTTGGATCCATTGATCGAAGATCTAAAATTGATGTGGGATATAGGTGTTACATCATATGATAATTATAGGAGTTAAGAGTTCTCATTGAGAGCCATGTTGTATGGAAAAATAAATGAATTTCCTTCTTATGTACATTTTTTAGGTTATAGCATTTAAGGAATTTTGGGGTGTCCTGTTTGTGAAAAATGTACACACTTAGTTAGGTTGAAACATTCCTCAATGGCTATTTTTTTAGAAAATCACACATTTTTACCCTGATGACATAAATATTGATCATGGACAACATCATTTTATAGAAATATAGAACAAGGTACAATATTGTCTCCACTAACAGGTAACAAACTACTCAAGAAAATGAAAGATAATTACATTATTTTTGGTAAACATTTTTCAAAAAAACCATATGAAATCAGGTTGGAAAAAATAAATTTTATTTGAATTATCATACTATAATTTTTTTTATGTCAGATATTTTCTTGTTGTTATGAACATAGAAAAAATTGAATGTGATTGTGTTGTTGGAACATTATTAAATGTACCATAAAAATAGAATTAAGGCTAGTTTAGGTATGATTGGCATGGGGATAAGGAAATAGTTGGAACTGGTGAAGGGTGAAAGGTGAAACTTTCTTCCTTCAGTAGCTTACACTCTATCCATATAAGAAAATTTTAAATTTTTCAACATCCTTAATGGTGTGAAAGTTCTATAGTGGTATTAATAAAATATCAATAATGACATGTTAATAACTAATTTGAAGTTACAGGGTTTAAAATCACATGACTGTCATTTTTTTATGTGAGATTTAATGTTTGTAGATTTATATTGCATTCTTCATAAAAATTAATGACATATATTAACCAGACATTGCTTCTTTTTTAGAGCCATATACAGAAATTTTATAGACCCAAAAAAATTTCCAATCATGAATAAGGAAATTGTTGTCATGTTATGTGAAATAGATATGTTATTCCCACCATCATTCTTTGATATAATGGTCCACTTGATGGTTCACTTGGTTAGAGATATTCAATTATGTATTCATATCCATTACAGATGGATGTACCCCATTGAATGATATATAAATATTTTGAAAGGGTATTTCAATAATTGAAGTCATCTAGAAGGTTGTATTACATAGTGATATATTATTGAAGAAGCTATTGAATTCAATACCGATTACTTATCAAATTTTGATATAGTTGGTCTCCCAAAATCTCATCATAGCTGACACCTTAGGGTGAAGGTATTTTTATAAGAGATTTTATTTTAATTACCATTACATGGTAGGATAAGACTCACCTTTACATTTTTTATAATAGTGTAGAGGTTACCCCATATGTTGAATCCCAAAAAGTAATTATTAGACATTTGAATCCATCAAGGTTTGAAATATGGATATAAATTACACTTAATAAATAGTTTATAGGATGGCTCTAATATCATATTTATGAGGATTTATCTGTAAATTTGAATTCAATTTCCAAATTAATTTTATGGCTAGCTAAAGGAACAAATGTAAATGTTATCTTTTATACTAGTTTTTTAATTAATGGTTATACATTCTAACTAAGGAACAGGATGAACATAGTATGATGAAAAATAATGGAGTGAATCTTGTGGCAGGAGTGACACATATATTCGGTTCTAAGGATATAAATCCAATTTATATGAATATTTCATAATTTGACATCATCAAACAAATATATGAGTTAGATTATACAACATTTTAAGTGCCTATTTTACATTTAAAATGGGTTAAAAATAGAAGTGATGTTAAAGTTGATGAATTGGGGTTCATAAAGGTGAATTTCAGTTTGGAAAGGTATAAGGACTAACCATCCATAATGGAATCATAAGCAGTGTAAGTATTTCATATCCCATATCCAGTAAATATAAATTTATCAATTATTTTGTTGGTGACTAAAATAACTGTAGGGTCATATGGAAATTCAATTGAGGATAACCCTTTAATTTTTAGTTCACAATCATTTTATGACAATTACAATGTAGATAGTGTCTTATACATTAGAGGGGACTAGAGGGAGGGGGTTTGGTTACTTGATAGAGGATCCAAATCCTTTCAACATTTAAAGGGAAAAGAGAGAGTTCAATGAACATGTTAAATTATTTTTTAATATTATATGCTTTACTCATAATATTATGTTTTATCTACTGTATTTACATAATCTAAATTAAATTTTTAACTACTCATGCAGATAATGAAATCTCTACACATTAATGTTACCAATCCCAAGGAAGAACACACTATTGATTCTAAAACTGTGGAATTATTAGTATAAGACCCCAGCCTTAAACATTATATAATCTTGAGTTTTTATCAAGAATTTACTTTCTTTTACATTGATTATCTTTTCAGGTTTTGAGTTTTAGATAATTAGTTCATAACATAATCAATTAAAAACATTTCAAAAACAATGAAATCATACTTTTTACTCATAAAACATAATCTCTTTAACATACCTCATAAAATCATAAGATTTACGAATAACTCATAGAAATCATAAATCATAAAGGAAACTTATGGAATCCATAACATGCTTACATTATAGAATTCACATCCACATAGGGAGTAACCTTAATGGTTACATTTGGAGCACTCATCATAGTATATTCCCTAAATCTCTTATGATAAACCTTGACATTTACCTCTGTCATGTTACACAATGCATTGGAGAACTATCATAGGATCACCTACCCTTAGTTTATCACTAAACCACTCATATACATAAGCAATTCCCAGGTACCATAACATAATCATAACACATAAAACCATATTAAATGGAAAATAACATTTCCATATTTTCACTCACAAGATATCATTTCAAGATATTGACATAATCAATCCAATTTTTAAAAAAACACAAATTTAAAACATTTAACAATAATATTTTTGAATCAAAGTGTCCCATACCAATTTGAAATTTTTAAAGGAATTAACATTTTAAAACATTAATGTCCATATAAATAATTTTTTAAAACCATTTTGAAAACATTGACATTAATGATAAAGATTTATAAAAATAAATCTTTAAAACATTTAAAATGTTGTTTTAGATAAAGAGTCTCTTACCACTTGAGAAAATAATTGAATAAAAAAAATTAAAGAATAACATTAAAAAATATTATAATATCATTAGAATAAGAATATTAATAATATAATATGTAAAAGGGTATTATATACTCCATATAAAAGTGAATTGGTGTATAATAACAAATTATTCTCAATGGGATGTAAATTGAGATTAAATCCCTTAAAATGATCTTATCCTTAGATTAAGGATAAATAAATGATATAATTATGTGTGAAAAATATAAATACACCCAATATAAATGGATATTTAGTGTAAAACAATCATATTTAATTCACATATACTCTTGGAAAAATAAAACCAATGACATGGATATTTAACTGAATGAAATGAGATTGAGTTAAGATTTCCCTTACCTTAAGTTTGACTTGTCTTGTTAGATCTTTAATTTCTTGAATAATAAACTTAGGTTAATTTATAGTTGATTTAGAACCTTTTTAAATTTTATTATTCATTTTATATCACTTATTACTATGTTATAACAAGTAGCTAATTATTTTATTTCATATCATATGTTTTTTCGATGTTCGGTACTTGAGTAAAAATGAACTTCTTTTAATAAAAATTATCCATGTTGTCATAATTCCATTATCTAAAAAATATTATTCATGATTTAAATATCATATATATCCAGTATATATATATTTAGAATAGTCCATAACATTTGTAGATAAGAAATGAAATGCACCGTTCATGGAGATGGTAGGCCATACGTACGCATGAACGCTACTTTCATTTCTTTGTCATGTTAAAGGATTGAAAAATAAAAAATACATAGGTATATTATAATTAAATTATAATTTATAATTTATATATGTTACATAATTTCATTAAATTCATAATTTATATGTTCCATTTATGGCATGAACGAGTCATATCACTTTGAAGGGGTGGTAGTCCACATTTCCTCAAATGAAATTATCATAATTACACATTATGGAAAGCATAAAGGTGTGTTGTAAATAAAAATTAAATAAGAATTAAGATAATATAAATATAATTTATATCATATATAAATAAATCTCCATCATAATGGCCACCATGATATGTGGTAGGATAAAATTGAACAATCATCGTTTCGTGAGGTAGTAGTTCGTCGTACACAGAAACAGTATGTTCTATATCCATTATATGGAGTTGTGTGTAAGTTTATGTCAAAACATTAGAATAAAAACATCCTAGTATATTTATTATACTAGTTTTTTTATAAAATAATTGAATAAAAATATCATAGGGGTGTAAAAGGAAAATAAAGGAAAGAAGCTTGAGAGAAGACGTTACCTCAAAATTGGGTAACTCCTTTTGATTTGATCCAAAAGGATTCTTTGAATTTCCTTCTTCCCAAGGTAAGGATTATCAGAGTAATTTAGGGATTTTTAGAGATTAATTGAGTATAATTTGGATGATCCAAGTCTTTTTATAGGTGTGAGTAAGTGGGTAGATGTGGTGGCCTTTTATAAGAGGGAGGAGGGGCACTTTACGAAAGTTTTGAAATATTATTCTATTATAAATTAATTTTCGAATTATAATAGTTACAAAGTGATAATTTATAATATAAGATTATTATTGGTCTAAATCCTCTCAACCAATAGGTTTTAGACAAGTTTAGGTCACAAAATTAACCTTATCTTTTAGCTTTAACCCTTAGTTAAAATCATTAACTCTTACCATATCTTCTTGTATTTTCATAATATATGATTACTATAGTTACTATAAAATGAAAATATAACCACAAGTGGATAATTAATTACATTTTTAACATTATATAATTCATTTGTACGAATCATATATTTTTAGGACAATTATATCATTTAATAAAATAGTATTTCTTTTAAAAACGCATTTATGTCAGTTTTGACACTATTTAGTATTTGTTTTAATAAAATAGTGTTTGTTTTAAAAACTTGAATCATTAAAACCAAAGGCATTAACTCATACCTAAAATTTCAATTTCATCCAAAAAAATTGTGTATAGAATTAAAATGTTCAAATTACATTTATTTTAATATTTATAATATCATTTATTTGAATATTTCAGTAATAAGGTAATCACTACACCATCATTGTTTCATAAATAAATTTATTTATTTAATGTATAAAAGTTATAAATAAAATATCATGATTTAGTAAATATTTTTATCTTTCTAATTAATATTTATAGTCAAAGAGATCATTTATATAAACCAAATTAAAATTGTTTTAGTTAGGAGATACATGTTTATATAATATTTACCATTTCATTAAAATAAATATTATAAAAGGTCATTATCACACCCAAGTAGCTCTATGGGGTCCTGAAATGTACCAAAGTATTCTCATGGTAGGAAATATGTTATCCAATATCATTAGGATGTAACGTCCCAGATCTAGATTCCACTCAACTGGTGCCCCGTATCTGGTTGGTCACATGGCCTCAAGCGCATTTCTCCAAACGCCAAAGGCTACTGACTAGCAGCGAGGGTCAAGGGTGTGATAGTGTGGAAACTATGCCCTTATTGGTAGATTTTAACACAATGGAATAAATAATAATACAATAGTGGAATCATTATACAGTATACATCTAAAATAAACGGCGGAAGACTGATAAGGTAAATAACCAAGAATCAGTCCATAAAAAAGATGATGCAGTATATTATGTTCTAAGAAAACAGCCAAATAGGTACACTGTAGGAATCCACAATATATATTCAAGAAGAAAAATAAACAAAGGAAAACTAAGAAGTGTCGTGAGCCTCATCTCGGTCCCATGCTCTTTGGCTCCTAAACAACATCTCAAGTACTTGTAGAAGGGTGCTTGCCCTTATCGACGCCTGTAACAATATAATCTATTTGGGACTAAAAGCATGTCCCAAATAGGGTGTGAGAAATAAATCCCAATAGGAAACCACCCAAGATCTATGGCTATTGGTCAGTGAGTATATGAAACAAGTAGTGTACAAAAAAGAAAAACAGGAAACTAAAAAGTACCCAAAAGTAAACAATCCTACAAGTTTGGTTTTCCATTTTCATTCACTATGTTTAGTTTAACCATTCAATTATATTGGATTATATAAGTCTTGAGATCCAGACTAAGCCTATCAATCCCTTATATAATAATGCTCAACAGATACCTTGTAAATCTATCTAAACAAATAAAGTGAAGACTGAATCCAAGCTTATGATTTGGCTTGGCAAATGCGCTATAAGTCATTCCATTTCAATTTTCAACTCAACCTCTTTCCCGTAGGCATAACAAATCCTCTCCTGCATGCATAACAAATCCTCACCCACAGGCACAACAAATACTCACCCACAGGTATAATAAATCTGCACCCATAGACATAACAAATCTTCACCTACAGCCATAACAAATCCTCACCCGCAGGTATATCAGTCAATCAAGGTCGAGCCCGGTATATCAGCATTTCAGCATAATAAAAACACATGTAATTTGCACTATAACATGGTTAACATAATAACAACTCATGTGGGCATCATACATAACAATAAATGGGTGAATTAAACTATCACAAGGCTTAAACAATTATACTCACATTGGCAATTCATATCATAAGCCTAATGTAATCTAACAATTACAAGGATTAAACAAATATAATCACATGGGAAATTTATGTATAACAACCAAACATGTGAAATAAACTATCACAAGGGTTAAGAAATTTTCATCTCACATGGGAAATGTTCAATTAACCAATCTCATTTTTAAACAACCCCAAGAAGGGAAACAAAGTCATTCTCATAGGCATCTTAGGCCAAATGACCAAACAATGGTCATCTGAGGGAAACGCACCCAGAGGGTGGCCCCTAATAAAACCAAAAAGCTCAAACATTCTTAAATTAATTTAATTCCTAACCTAATCACAATTAGGAAACAATAATGGTCAATTTCCATTCGAGGACATACCCTAAACATGGGAAAATTGCACTACAACACATATAAACAACTCAAAATTAAGTTAAATGCAGAAGACCACTTACCTCGTTATAGTATGACTCTCCTCATCCAGCCTCAACCTCCAATTAAAGATAGAACAACATAGATCTATAAAACAATGATAAACACTCAACCTTAAATAACTTACTCGAGAGAAAAAATCATGAAGAAGGGCTCAAGAGGAATTGAGAGCTTACCAATTGGGTTTGAACGCCTCTGACGGCGATCGAATCAGAGTTTGAAGGGAGATTTGGGAAGAAAAATCTCATTCGGTGCTACTTATTCATCAACCTAGGAGAACCTCTGTCCATTTTCACAAAAATGATGCTACTTTTTGATTTAATCAAATAAAAAAAGTACACTTCACGTACTTGAGACTACACGCCATGTCCATATAGTTTCTGGCTAGACCATTACATGGCCGTGTACCAAGATTACATGGCATGTAGCCTAAGATACATGACGTGTACCTATAAGTACATGGCATGTAGTTCCCAGTCACGTTGTGTAGAAGGCCTCAATCCATCCCTTGACCTCTTTTTCTCCGTTTTCTTAAGTATAAACTGAAAAGGAAAGATCCATACCTTAATGGAAAAATTGGGTTCTTACAAACTTTCCCTCTTAAAGCAATTTGTCCCCAAATTTCCCTTCCAAGGGAGATGAAGAATTATCTAAGAACAAATCTGGTCATTGTGATAGTATGTTGACCTCCCTCTCCCATGTATCATCCTACACTTGGACATGTTGTCATAGAACTTGTACCAAAGAAATAGATTGGCCATGGAGAACCTTCGTGCTACGATCCACAATTCGAATGGGATTATCCTCAAAGGACACATCTTCATGAAACTTAACTTCCTCGAGCTGAAAAGTGTGAGATGGGTTCGAAAAGTAAAGTCGCAACTAAAAACATGGAAGACTTCATGCATAGCCTTGTACATCTGAGGTAACTGCAAAAAATAGGCAATCAGCCCAACCCTCTCTAGAATCTCAAACATAATGAAGTATCTTCGAGAAAGCTTTACTTGTATCCAGATTCTCTTGTGTCCCAACCTCGGTGCGACATGTAGGAAAACTTGATCCCCAACCTTGAACTCCAGAGATCATCTGTGGTAATCGACATAAGATTTCTGATGAGACTACACAGTAGCCATCCGATTCTGAATCAACTAGACCTGCTTAGAAGTCTCCTATACGAGATGTGGTCCCAATAAAGATACCTCACCTACCTCCATCCAACACATGGGTGATCAAAATGGACTACCATACAAATCCTTATAAGGTTCCATCTCTATAGTAGTCTGTAAACTATTATTGTAGGGAAATTCAACTAGGGGAATATGCTTCTCCCAAGAGCCCCCAAAGTCTAGGATGCATGCTCATATCATGTCCTCCAGCACCTCTATCGTACATTATGACTTTCCATCATTCTAAGGGTGGTATTCTATTATCAAAAGAACCTTTATACCTAGATCCCTCTAAAAAAACTTCTATAAATGAGATGTAAAGTGGGCATCCCTATCTGATACTATAGAATGATGGACCCCATTAATTCACACCACCTCATGAGTATACAGCCTCCCAATCTCAATGACACTGAAGGTATCCTTAATAAGAAATAAGTGAGAGGCCTTCATAAGTATTTCAACCACTACCCACACAGCATTGTTACCTTTGGATGACCTCAGTAACCTAGTCACAAAATACATCACGACATCATCCCATTTCTACTCCGGAATAGGTAACTGCTGTAAAAGATTGACTGGCTACCGATGTTTCGCCTTCACCTACTGATAGGTGGAACACCTCGTAACAAAACCATCCACCTCTCTCTTTATACCCAGCCACCAATACTGATGGTACAAGTCACGATACATCTTGGTAACTCTAGGATGAACTGCCCAAGCTAAAGCATTAAACCCCTGCATCAACTCCTCACGTATGTCAATTGAAACCTAGAAACATCCATGGATCTATAAGATCTCATCATCACCTACCATCCAACCAGGAGGTGGATCCTCACTTGCTACACTCTCCCGCAGGACTAAGCCCTTATTATATGATATTTGTCTCATCCTCACTCTATTCAGGAGGGTATAAGTCACCGCTAAAGAAAAAAAGGAAAGTCTATCCCTGACTTTCATGCACCTCTAAGTGAATCAAGAGAAAAATTATATAAGCCACCACTTGCTATTGGCCTCCTACACTAACTTCATTTGAGTCCTCATACTCAGTTCATCATCCACTGCATTTCCTTTACCATGGATGTAGGCAATCTCAAAGTCAAAATACTGAAGGTACTTCACCCACCTTCATTGCCTCATATTTAGATCACAGTGAATAAATATGTATTTGAGACTTTTGTAGTCTGTGTACACCACAAAACACTCCCCCAATACGTAATTTCTCTAATAGCGTAAGGCATAAACAACCGCGGCTAACTCAAGATTGTTTGTTGGATAGTTACTCTCATGTGGCCTCAACTTTCAAGACTTGTATGCAATGAATCTATCCCCTTGCATAAGCACTGCTCCCATCCTGATACCTGATGTGTCATAGTACACGGTGTAACTCCTACCCTGCTCTAGAAAAATCAGTATCGGTGTTGAAATTAATCTCCCTTTTAGCTCCTAAAAGGCTGTCTCGCAAGAATATGACCATACGTACTTCACATCCTTCTTTTTCAATCATACCATCGGTGCTGCTAAGTGTGACAAGTCCTATATTAAATTCCTTTAACAACCATCCAGTCCTAGAAAACTCTCCACCTCAAAGACGTTCTTGGGATTATCCTAGGTAACTACTACTCTCACCTTCTTTGGGTCCATTAATACTCCTATATTCGAGATAATGTGACCCAGTAAGTGAGTCTAATCCATCTAGATGTGTCACTTTGTGAGCTTAGTATATAACTAATGCTCTTTTAGTGTATTAAAAACAATCTCAGGATAGTTGTCATGGTCGTGTCGATTGTGAGAATACACCAAGATGTCATCCATAAAAACCACCAAAAAAGAATCCAAGTAGGGATGGAACACTTGGTTTGTCAATGCCATGAGAATTTTTGGTCCATCCGTGAGACCGAACAGCATAACCAGATACTCATATAGCCTATACCTTCTATAAAAGGTTTACGAGGTATTTCTATAGGTCGAACATGCACTTGGTGATAACCTGATCCCAATTCAATCTTCAAGAACACTCGATCTCCTCGAAGCTGATCAAATAGGTTATCTATCTATGGAAAGGTATATCGGTTTTTAACCATTAGTTGGTTTAGTTTCGGATATTCTATGCATATCATGAGGGTACCATCTTCTTTTATTGTGAAAAGGACCGATAAACCCCACAGAGAAGTACTGGGTCGAACAAACCCCTTTAACTCTAAATCCTCTAGCTGCCTCTTGAGCTCTTGTAGCTTCATCATAGCCATCCTGTAAGGAGGAATAGATACTAGTGTAGCTCTAAGCACTAGCTCAATCATGAACTCCACCTCTCTCACCGGAGGTAACTTTGAAAATTCATCTGGTAAAACATCCCTAAAATGATCAACCACTGGAAGGAAATCCATATGATGTGTTCCCTAGTCATCTAGATATAAAATGGTAGTATGTACTATCATCCCACTCAACCCAAATTGTCTAGGTCTATCTCGGCTTACCTGGACATCCCACTCTCCCTTTTATAGAAATGATATGCCTTCTGGTGACGTAAAACTCACCCTGCAGTGATAGCAATTGACAAAGTTTTGAAAAGAGACTGACTAGTCCATTCAAAGTATGACATCAAAGCCTATAATCTCTAAGAACTAGAGATACCAAATGAAGTGAAACCCACCAACCTCAAGGGGTAACTCCTTACATTGACGCACACCTACCGTCCAAATCCCTAACGGAGTTTCTAGAATCATAACATCATCATAAGAAAAAACACAGATCCTAAGGCTCTCTACAATGGGAATAGATATAAAACTATTTGAAGCCCCTATATCAAAGAGTGCAGAAGATAAAATAGATGTGACTAGAATAGTACCTATGATAGTAGAAGGTTTGGGATCCTACTCATGCTGGGTCTATTTCACTACATAAGTCTAACTTGTATCGTGGCCCTGAGACACTGTCTGGCTACCCTGAGCTGACCCGCCCTACTGTTGCTGAGATTCTTGGGTCTAGATACCATGACCACAACCACCACCTCATCCTGAACATCCTAGAGTATTCCAATTCCTTGACTAATGAGAATTTTTTGAACCTGCTCCTGAATGTGGAGTTAGTGCAGAACCTCTCTCACTAGATGCTAGTAGAAATACCCTGCAGAAGCACTGAAGATGGATCATCCTACTACAAGCTTAGCACTTGAATGGTTTCATCGGACACTATGATCTCATATTCCCAACTCTGCCACACTGATAGCACCTCGTCTGGCTATCAGAAGAAACATTTTGACTTCTCGTATCACCGCAAGAAATCTCCATACGATGCTTCTTGCTCTAAGTTGAGATAGTACCAGATCTCGGTGTTGAACCGCCCTAGTTCACACCTCCAGCTTCCCGCATATTATGATTGGTAATTAGTTCCTAATTTATGATGGAATATATAGAAGGAAACCTGAGAACATTCACCTACGATCAGATGTCATACCTGGAACCATTCTCGAATGGCCTAGCCCTCAATGTCTCGTCGCCCATCATAATAGGTGTGAATCACTAGAGCTTAGTGAAATGGGTAGAGTAGTCCATCACTAAAATAGCACCCTGATCCAGATGCATGAACTACCAGGCTCTATCATCCCTTAACATCTCGGGAAAATAGTATTCATAGAATACCTTCTGAAAATATCTCCATGACATGTACTGATGATTCTCTATCTGAGTGATAACATCCCATCACCCCTTGGCTGAATCATACATCATATAAGTTGCGATCTTGACCATCCTATCAGGAGGAATCTCCAGATGCTCGAAGATCGTAAGCATGGACTCCTGCCATGACTCTATAACCTGTGGTCCACCATCCCCTGAAAACGTAGGCGGATGCTACTGTAGGAATACTTGCGTCGGTTCTTCCATAGATGTGGCAGGGTAAGGTACTCCCTAGAAGGTTTGTATAAACCTCGTTAATCCTTCACATAACTATGCATCTGTATCTGTGTTCGGTATAAAATATGGTGTCGCAACTGGCACATTTGGATGATCCAATGGTAGCCCATGGCCTACCAGCTTCAAGGTATGATCATTATAACTCTCCTAGTGTATAACTAGAGGTCATTGTGGAGGCATTTCTCTATAAAGTCCAACACATACACCTCATTGTAAGCTTATTCATCATGGTACACGGTTCAAGAGTACAAGAACTAAGTAGGAGAAGAAACGCCTCAAAATTTCACAAAATATGGGTACACAGCGTGTAGGAACCATACACAGCGTGTACACTTAAGCCCTTACATGTTCGTATACTCATGTCGGCCTAACCGTGTAAACACGCCAAGTACACGGCATGTAGGGACTATACACGGCATGTACACTTAATCTCTTACATGACCGTGTACTCCTGTCGGCCTAGGCGTTTAGACACCCTAGGTACATGGCGTGTTAGTCGGGTACACAACGTGTACACAAGTCTTCCCTCTTGTCCATGTACTTTTACATATCCAGAGCTACACAAGTCTACCTATGTAAAACTACATGGGGAGTACATAAGGTACATGGAGTGTTCTAATAAAAACTCAACAATCTGTGTTTTCTCTCACACAGTTGGTGACACGATTATCTCCTACACAGTGTGTACTCAGATTACACTGCATGTACTTGTAAAATTTCTTTTCTTCCCAAACAGAAGAACACATGGCATGTGTTCATAGGACCATATGTTTTGTTGTTTGGGTTTTCAGATAGTAAGGCTCAGAGACTTCTCTAAAACCCTTGTTTTTTGAAAAATAAAGCAACAATGTGCCAAATTCTGATTCATGGGGACCCATACTCCCTGTGAATCAAAGCTCAACATCCACATATAGCACCTAAAAACACAATTTATATCCCATGGCTAAAACATGATCCACAAAATTCTGATCCAAGATGGCCCATACTTCTTAGGGATCAAAGTTTGGATTCCATCAAATTCAACCATAACATGTAACAATACACCTATCACAACAGCAGGCATATCTATCACTGTACCTATCACAACAACATGCATATCTAGCATGACATCTATCACAATAGCATGCAATAAGTAATTCTCTCTACATAGCATGGAAAGAATTCATGTCATGTGATTTCTAACAAGTTCCTATATTATGCATGATATGGAATACCCTCATCTCATTGGGTTGCAAAAAAATAGAACCACAACACAAAATAAGTGTGTCACCCAATAGTGAAATCAAATCAACTGTAACAAATAAAAATCCAAAAGTAATAATTCAATTTGAGGAAATTTGGATTTTCCCTATACGCAGGGTAGCTACTCCCGGGCATAGCTAATTTCCAAATCCCATTTTCTTCCTATCCCGGTATAATGTCGCCAAACAATAAAGCGAGCCAGAAAAGAAAAACTCCTCTGATACCACTTTGTAACGTCTCGGATCTAGATTCCACTCAATTGGTTCCCCATACCCAGTTGGTCACATGGCCTCTAGTGCATTTCCCCAAATGCCAAAGGTTGCTGACTACCAGCGCGGACCTAGGGTGTGATAGTGGGGAAACTATGCCCTCATTGTCAGAGTGTAACACAACAAAATAAATAATAATACAATAGAGAAAGTAGTAAATAGAATACATCTAAAATAAATAGTGGAAGACTGATAAGGTAAATAACCGAGCACCATTCCATACAAAAGATGATGCAGCATATTATGTTCTAATAAAACAGCCAAATAGGTACACTGCATGAATCCACAATTATGTTCCAAAAGAAAAGAAACAATGGAAAACTAATAAGCATCACAAACCTTGGCTCAGTCCCAATCTCTCCAACACCTAAACTGCATCTCAAGTACTTGTAGAAGGGTGCTTTCCCTTATTGACACATGTAAAAATATAATTAGTTTGGTCCCACAAACATAACCCAAATAGGGTGTGAGAAATAAATCCCAGTAGGCAACCACCCAAGATTTGTGCCTATCTGTCAGTGAGTATATGTAATAAGTAGTGTACAAAAAGGAAAAATAGTAAACTAGGAAGTACCCAAAATTAAACAATCCTACAAGTCCTATTTTCAATTTTCATTCATTATGTTCAGTTCAACCATTCAATTACATTGAATTATATAAGTCTCGATATCCGGCCTAAGCTCGTCAATCCCTAGTATAAGAATGATCAACAGATACATCAGAAGGATATCTAAACAAATAAAGTGAATACTGAATCCAAGCTTGTGCTTTGGATTAGCATACGCGCCATAATTCATTCTATTTCAATATTCAAATCAACCTCTTTCTCATAGGCATAGAAAATCCTTGCCCGTAGGCATAACAAATCCTCACCCATAGGAACAACAAATCCTCTCCCACAGGCATAACAAATCCTCACCCACATTCATAATAAATCCTTGCCCACAAGCATAAAAAATCCTCTCCCGTAGGCATAGAACTCAATCAGGGTCGAGCCCAGTATATTAGCATTTCATCATAATAAACAACACATGTAATTTACATTGTTACATGGTTAACATAATAACAACTCATGTGGGAATCATACATAACAAGCCACAAGTGAATTAAACTATAAGAATTCTTAAACAATTATACTCACATGGGAAATTTATACCACAAGACTAATGTAATCTAACAATTACAAGGCTTAAACAAATATACTCGCATGGTAAATTTATGTATGACAAGAAAACATGTGAAATAAACTATTACAAGGCTTAATCAATTGTTATCTCATGTGGTAAATGTTCAATTAACCAAATTATTTTTTAAACAACCCCAAGAAGGGAAACAAAGGCATGCCCATAGGAATCCTAGTCCAAATGGCCAAACAATGGCCATTCGAGGGAAAATCACCCATGGGGTGGCCCTTAATCAAACCAACAATCTCAAAAATGCTTAAATTAATTTAATTCCTGACCTAATATTCATTAGGCAACAACAAGGGTCAATTTCCATTCAAGTCTATACCCTAAACATTGGAAAATTGCACTACAGCACATATAAACAATTCAACATTGAGAAAAAGGCACAAGACCACCTACCTCATCGTAGTATGACTCTTCTCATCTAGTCTCAACCTCCAATTCAAGCTAAAATGATGTAGATCTATAAAACAGTGATAAAATCTCAACCTTAAATAACTTCTTCAAGAGAAAAAATCATGAAGAATGGATCAAGGGGGATCAAGAGCTTATCGATTGGGTTTAAATGCCTCCAGAGGTGATTGAATCGGAGTTCGGACAGAGATTCGGGAGGAAAAATATCGTTCAGTGATCCTTGTTCATCAACCCGGGAGAACTGTTGTCCGTTTTCACAAAAACAACGCTACTTCCCAATTTAATCAAATAAAAAAAGTACACGGTCTGTACTTGAGACTACATGTCGTGTCCATATATTTTCTGGCCATACCATTACATGGTTTTGTACCAAGATTACACAGCATGTATCCTAACATACAAAGCATGTACCTATAAGTACATGGCGGGTAGTTCCCAGTCATGTCGTGTAACAGGCCTGAAGCCAACCCTTGACCTCTTTTTCCCCATTTCCTTAAGTATAAACTAAAAAGGAAAGATCTGTACCTTAAAGGAAGAATCAGGTTCTTACATAGGGCACGTTTTAGGGTAGTTTTATATTATTATAATATTATTTTTTACCCTTATTTACCTGATTTACCCTTTAACCATGGTAAATAAAAATAATTACTAAAGTTACTATTCATAATGTCTAAAAATAAAAGGTACCTATTA
This sequence comes from Viscum album, assembly GCA_963277665.1. Taxonomy (NCBI): domain Eukaryota; kingdom Viridiplantae; phylum Streptophyta; class Magnoliopsida; order Santalales; family Viscaceae; genus Viscum; species Viscum album. The sequence goes on along the minus strand of OY728138.1, from coordinate 1,880,025,743 downwards.
ACACAATTTGGACTTTATGATTACAAATATAGAATCCATTTTTTCAGATTCAAAATAGAAAAATTGTAGTAATTAATTTAAAATTAATTTCCGTTGTCAAAAATAGAAAGCGGGTTTTTAAGAAGTAAAAACTATCAAAAGATTGACATGTGTTTATGTCCAAATTCACTGTGAAATTACTTCCAATGACCAACATTAAATTAAATGATAAAAACTTAATCTAATTACACTTTAAAACCAATTAAAAGGAAAATATAACTATATAAATAATTTAGATGAAAAGGCAGTTTTGAATTAAAATGCAGTATTTTTCACTATTCATTAAAGTATGGATTTTATCAAAAAAATACCTAAATTTCAACCAAGGTAAATTTTGATGTCCTGATTCTAAATAAGAAGTTTATTTTTTAAAATATAACATATAAAAGTGATAAAAACTAGATTTAAAATTGGTTCTCCGTCAAAATGCGTTAAAATGACCTTTTAAAAATATTAGAGTATTTTATGCTTAAAATTGGATTCATTCGCATTTTAAGTCTCTAAATTTTATTGGATAAATGTAAAAACATTTAACAAACTTGTGTAATAATATTGTAGTTAGTTTTTTTCATTCCTGTCAATATAATGGTTAAGTTTTAACTACCATTTAATATAATAATATTATTATTGTATTTTTTCGGTATAACTCAACATCATGTGCAACTTATGATTTTGGAGAAACTTGTTGTTGTGTGTCGAGTATGCTATTAGAAAAAGTATCCTTTTTAACATAAAATTAATATCTTATTCATAAATATTATTAGATATGAAAGTTTATTATTCTATAAATACTTGGGATGTTACATCATTCCCCTCTTTTGGAAATTACATCCTCACAATTTTAAAATTTAGTTCGGTAACTTCATTGAAAATACCACCTCAGAAAAATATTCAATAAAACTACCACTTTAAAAGAATGAAAGAGAATTACAAAGGTCACCTGAGGTAACACATACTAGGATTCCATGTAGGAAAACATGGATATGGAAGAACAACTAACTATCTTGTTCTGATGGAGAGTGATAGAAAACGTGATCAAGAGAAGGTTTATAATCAGAAAACCACACACTTGTGATGGATTAAATGGTATTTGATTTTGCAGTAGAAAAATTAAATGAAAAAAAAAAGATCATTTTCATAATGTTTTGGAATTATTTCACTACTTATAATAATAACTTAAGGAAATATACTTACTTCAAAGGTAGAGTATCATCCTTTAATCAATTTCCACCACACACTCATCTTTTTCTTCAAATGATTAGTATTCAAAATGATTTTTCTTTATGCCTGGATCACTATAATCAACTTATAAAAACTAATATCATCCAAAAAATGGTTAACTATCTATTTCTTCTACCTTTAAACATTAACCAGAACCAAAAGGGTTAGTACAAGATCAGATAATCCCCTGAAAAGAATAACCCTTTATAAGGATAAGGACTACTTTTCATCTCCAAAATTAAACAGTAATACACAAGTCCTACATTGACCATTCAACAAAAAAAATCCTTAAAATTCCTAAAAATAATCCAAAATAATATTGAAACCCAAAATTCAGAATGATTTGATCACATAGTCTTCCATGATAAATCTTAACATTTATCTCTGAATAACTTCGACTACTCTTAAAGTTTCATACTTAAAAGTAATTAACCTAATCACATTTTCTCCATGATAGATTAATCATTTCCAAAAATAATCCAAATCACCATATGTCCACAATAAAAACATAGATTCTTCCAAAATAAAATTCAACCATTACTCCTAAAATGAAATCCCATAGTATTCTATTTTTCTTAGGCATATAGTGTTCCCAAAAGAGCGAACGCCTTCCAAAATAGAATTTATCACTTTATCACCAAATCATTTTCATATACTAAGTATATACATTTGATAAACATAATTTACCAAAATCAAATTATTGTTAATCCATAAAATCATTTAACAAAATAGAATAAGTCATACTAACTAGGGACTTCACATAGGTCGATGGTAAATAATGCACCCTTTTTGCCCTTCGATTTTGGGTTCAATTCCCATGGCCTTGCCGGACGTAGTGAGTTGTTACCCATACTACGGGTTTTATCCCTTTTTTAAACTAAATAAATCTTATAACATTCCCAACATGAGATAAAATCATTAAAATAACCATAACATATTTTAATCTCAATTTTACCTCATGCATTTCATTTTGCATCCCAAAATGTAATAACCTGTAATTGCCTCAAATTCAAGGATAATATAAACCCTACAGGTTCTTTATAACTATATCCACAAAATAAAAGATAATTATTCCTCAATTAACATTTTTATATAACAAAATTAAGGGTTACAAATACTAGAAGTCTTCCAAAGTAATCCCATCATTAATACATTTAAACATATCATTTCCATAGATCCAATATAACTCTTCAATTCCTAAAATGTAGACATCTTAATCATCGAACATTATTCATGAACCTTATCCATCTTATTCTTTAAATATTATTTCCTATAAAAAAAATCATGCATAATGTCCTAAGATTCAATAATGTCAAAACATGAGCTAAAAAATAATTCATTCATTTCATAGGTCATTTTCAGTTTCCTCGTCATCAATTAGAATGGGATTAGGTATTGGTAAACATATATTTGTATAGTCCTACTAATCTCATTCCTGAACCTTCTTTGTCGGATATCTATTTGTGTAATGACCATACTCCCGACATTTAAAACATTCAATTGATAACTCAAAAAGAACTTATTTCCCTTTCATGGAGTCCACTTAATGCTTCCTTTTTCATTGGTAGGATATTTCTTTATGACCACCATTTCCACACCTATAACATATTCCCATCCCTTTGAAGCATTTTCCTAGGTGTTTCTTTCTACATACTTTTCAAATAGGTTGTTGAATATACTTACCTTTATGATTATTACCTAAACATCCATAGGGATTCGTTTATCACATATATTATTCCTTAGAAAAATCACCAAGGTTCAAGTAGTCAATCATGGATCTAGATATTTGGTTTAGAATAACCAAAAGATTTCTCATTACATCTCCTATTTCATTTGGTTTCTTATTCAGAAAACTACCAAAGTTTCCTTTACATCCATTGTTACTTTAGTGTCTGCTAGATCCAACCATTTACTAAAACCAAAAATGGTTAGTGTGAGTATATCAATAAAATAATCATATACTATCATATGATAAGGATAAACACTAAGATATACTTATTCATGTTATCTCAAATTCATTCAATTTATCTAAAATAACTATGAATTTTTCTAATATGCTAACCATTGTGGTTATATAAAACATGTCACTTATGATTAAATAACACCCTAACCTCTAAAGTTATCTGAACCGACCTCTGATACCAACTATAAGGCCCCATGCTTAAACATTATGTAATCTTGAGTTTTGATCAAGAATTTGATTTCTTTCGCATTGAGGATCTTTTTAGGTTTAGAGTTTTAGAGAATTATGCCATAACTATTACATTACATCTCAAATATTACAAAGTAGACACTTCTACTCTATCCATTTTTTTCACAACAATAAAACTCCTTAAAAACAAGAATTCTTTTCTTAGTAAACAACTTCTTGAATTCTTCCTTACTCTTACCCTTCCTTATACCCTATGAAAAACATTTCAAAAACTTTGGATGAGCATAAATATCTCATTAAGGGATATAAAATAAGGAAATAAAACATTAGTCCATGAATACACACAAATCAATGAAATCATACTTTTTACTCATAAAACATAATCTCTTTAACATACCTCATGAAATCATAATATTTAAGAATAACTCATAGATATCATAAATAATAAAGGTAAATTCTGGAATCTATGATATACTTACATTGTAGATTTGATAGCCACAAAGAGAGTAACCTTAATGGTTACCTTTGGAATACCCATCACAGTATATTCCCTAAATATCTTAAGAGAAACCTTAACGTTTACCTATGTCATGTTACACAATGCATTGGAGAGCTATCACAGGCTCACCCACCCTCAGTTTATCACGAAACCACTCGTATACATAAGCAATTCCCAAGTACCATAACATAATAATAACACATAAAACCATATTAAATAATAAAATAACATTTCCACATTTTCATTCACAAGATATCATTTCAAGATGTTGACATAATCAATCCAATTTAAAACACACACATTTAAAACATTTTAAAAGAAGATTTTTAAATCAAAGTGTCCCATACTACTTTGAAACTTTTAAAGGAATCAACATTTGAAAACATTAATGTCAATATAAATAAATCCTTAAAACCATTTTTAAAATATGGACATTAATGAGAAATATTTAGAAGAATAAATCTTTAAAACATCTAAAATGATGTTTTAGTTAAAGAGTCCCTTACCACTTGAGAAAATATTTGAATAAAAATAATTAAAGAATAACATTAAAAAACTTATAATATCATGAGAGTAGTTATATTCATGATATAATATGTCAAAGGTAAGTATATACACCATATAAAATTGAATTGGTGTATAACAACAAATAAGTCTCAATGGAATGTAAATTGAGATGAAATACCTTACAAAGATCATATCCTTAGATTAAGGATAAATCAATGACATAATTATGTGTGAAACATATAAATAAACCCAATATAGATAGATATTTAGTGTAAAAAATCTTAGGTCATTCACGCATATTATTGGAAAAACAAAACCAATGACATGGATATTTAACTCAATGAAATGATATTGAGTTAAGATTTCCCTTACCTTAAGTCTGACTTATCTCATTCATTCTTTAATTTCTTGAATAATAAACTTAGTTTAATTTATAATTTATTTAGATACTTTTTAAAGTTTATTATTCATTTTATATCACTTATTATCATGTTATAACAATTAGTTAATTATTTGAGTTCATATTGGACATTTTGTCGATGTTCGGTACTTGAGTCAAAAATGAACTTGTTTTGATAAAAATTATCCATGTGTTCATAAGTCCGTTATCTAAAAAATATTATTCATGATTTAAATATCATATATATAAAGTATTTATGTATTTATAATAGTCCATAACATTTGTAGATAGGAAATTAAATGCACTGTTCATGGAGACGGTAGGTCGTACGTACACATGAACACTACTTTCATTTCTTTGTCATATTAAAGGAATGAAAAATAGATGATACATATGTATATTATAATTCAAGTATAATTTATATTTTATATATGTTACATAAGTTCATTAATTTCATCCTTTATATGTTCCATGTATGGAATGAATGATTCATATCACTTTGAGGGGGTGGTAGTCCACACTTCCTCAAATGAAATTATCATAATTACACATTATAGAAAGCATAAAAGTATATTGTAAATAAAAATTACATAAGCATAGATAAAATAAAAATATAATATATATCATATATAAATAGTGGCATAATAATGGTCACCATGAGAGGTGGTAGGAGAAAATTGAACAATCATCGTTTCGTGAGGCAGTAGTTCACCGTACACAGAAACAGTATGTTCTATATCCATTAGATAGAGGTGTGTTTAAGTGTAGGTAAAACCATTAGAATAAAAAAATAGTATATTTAGGATATTGGTTTTGTTATAAAATAATGGAATAAAAATAGCGTAGGGGTGGATAAGGAAAATAATGTAAAGGTGCTTGAGAGAAGACGTTACCTCAAAATTGGGTAACTCCTTTTAATTTGAGAAAAATGATTATTTGAGTTTTCTTATTCCCAAGGTAAGTCTTATAAGAGTAAGGGAGGGATTTTGGGAGATTATTTTAGTATAATTTTGACAATCCAAGGGGCTTGAGATGTGTGAGTAATTGGGTAGAGGTAGTGGCCTTTTATAAGAGGGAGGAGGGTCACTTTAAGAAGGTCTTGAAATATTATTTTATTATAAATTGATTTTAGAATTATAATAGTTAAAAATTGATAAATATATAGGATAAAATGATTATGGGTCTAAATCCTCTCAACAAATAGGTTTTATACAAGTTTAGGTCACAAAATTAGCCTTGTTTTTAGCTTTAACCCTTAGTTAAAAACATTAACTCTTACCATGTCTTCTTGTATTTTCATAATATAGGCTTACTATATCTACTATAAAATGTCAATTGAAACAAAATTGGATAATTAATAAAATTTTTAATATTATATAAGTTAGTTGTAAAAATCCTATATTTTTAGGACAATTATATCATTTAATAAAACAGAATTTTTTTTAAAACTCATTTATGTCAATTTTGACACTATTTAGTAATTGATTTTTGTTAAAGTCATAAAAAATTGATTCCTTCAAAAAAAGGCATTAAATAATCCCTAACATGTCAATTTCATCCAAAAAATTTGTGGATGGCATCAAAATATTCAAATTACATTTATTCTAATATTTATAATATCATTTATTTGAATCTTTCATTAATAAGGTAATCATTGCATCATTTTTTTGTAAAAGGTTGGGGCTGAAGTCTTATTTATTATTAAAGCAAAGAAAAAACCACTTTAACTGGGTAGAGGGAGACCCATTACATAGCCCGAAGGCCCAGTGGGCATTTAGCCCATTACATGGCCCGTAGGCCCATTTTTTTGGCCCAAAGCCCATTCTGTGAATAGTACTGCTACAGTACTAGGGCTGCTACAATTCTGCACAGTACCCGCCGCTGCTACAGTACTCTGCCACTGCTATAGTTCCTGCCACCACTACAGTACTACTGCAATACCTGCGCCCAATGGGTTTTGAACCCCCATTTTTCATGTATAACTAAGGGGTGCTTACCACTAAGCCAAACCCCAACTACACATTGCATCATCATTATGTCATGAATAAATTTATTTATTTAATGTCCAAAATTATAAATAAAATACCATGATGTAGGAAATATTTTTATATTTATAATTACTATTTATAGTCAAATATATCATTTATATAAAGAAAATTAAAATTGTTTTAGTTAGAAGATACATTTTTATCTTATATTTCCCTTTTCATTAAAATAAATATTATAAAAGGTTATTATCACACCCAAATGGCTCCATGGGGTCCTAAAATAGACCCAAAGATGATAATGGTCAGAAGAATGTCATCCAATAGGATTGTAAAATGTGTTAGGGTAGTTTTGTATTATTATAATATTATTTTTTACCCTTATTTACCTAATTTACTCTTTATCCATAATAAAAAATAATAATTATTGAAGTTATTATTCATAATGTCCAAAAATAAAAGGTACCTATTTACACAATTTGGACCTTATGATTACAAATATGGAATATATTTTTCCAAATTCAAAACATAGAAATTTTAGTAATTAATTTAAAATTAATTACCATTATTAAAACCAGAAAGAGGGTTTTTAAGAAGTAAAAACTATCAAAAGATTGATATGTGTTTGTGTCCAATTTCAATGTGAAATTACTTATAATGACATAAATTATATTAAATGATAAAAACTTAATCCAATTACACTTTAAAACCAATTAAAATGACGGTATTACTATATAAATAAATTAGATGAAAAGTCAGTTTTGAATTAAAATGTAGTATTTTTTACTATTCATTAAAATATGTATTTTCTCAGAAAAATACCAAAATTTCAACCAAGATAAACTTTGATGTCCCTATTCTAAATAATAAGTTTATTTTGTAAAATATAACATATAAAATTAGAAAAAACTATATTTAAAAATGGTTTTTTATCAAAAGGTGGTAAAACGACCTTTTAAAAATATTAGAGTATTTTATGCTTAAAATTGGATTCATTCTCATTTTAAGTCTCTAAAATTTATTGGATAAATATAAAAAAAATTAAAAAACATGTGTAATCATATTATAGTTAGTTATTTTCATTACCTCCAATACAATGGTTAGGCATTAACTACCATTTAAAATAATAATAATATTATTGTATTATTTTTTAGTATAACTCAACGTTGTGTGTAATGTAAGATTTCGAAGAAACCCGTTGTTGCGTGTCGAGTATTCTATCGGAAAACGTATACTCTTTAACATAAAATTAATATCTTATTCATAAATATTATTAGATATGAAAATGTATTATTCTATAAATACTTGGGATGTTACAATTAGGGTATCAACATCATGTGGATGAAAAAAACAAGTGTAACAAAGAATAACTATGTTAACTAATGTTATCAAGGAATAAAGAAAAGGAATAAAATTTTAGGTTGACTTGAATCAACATGGACAACCTATTAACCTCAACAAGTCAATCTTCATTAGTTACATAGTGTTCACAACTTGAATGCATGTGCTAGTTGGTATAGATACATGGAACAATGTCTCGTTTGGATTGAAGACAACCATGTGGAAAGATATTAGATTAATGTTATGGTATAATTTCTCTATTTTATCAAAAAAAATAATGAAACATTGATTTACTTTTCATTATACCTTGCAAATTTTGTTTATTTTAGATGATTTCCATAATAAATTTATCTTAATGGTCACTAGAAATGCTCATAGTGTGTTCTGTATACTTCTAAAAAAGCATCATTTTAGGGATACTTAGGGGAAAGTAAACCCCTACCCACCAGGTATGTATTCACACATTATAAAATTGGAAACATGGAAATATTTTATTCTTGATGATGAATCATTTCAGGTTCATTGTAATCAATAATATTTTATTTTAAAATATTTATTTTACCCACTTTGATTAAAAAATTGTTAATTTATGAAATAGAAAATGAGTGTTGAATATAAGCATCATGCATCAAAACCAATGTACCCCTATAGTAAAGTAATGATGGGGTAAGATTCACTTGAAAGTAAAATTTTATGTATTTTAAATCTATATTAAAAGTTTTTTGTGATATAAAATAATATGTGTTCCTTTGTTTATATGTATATTAGTAAATCAGATCCCAAGACACTTTCATCGCATGTCATGTGCTATGGATGGAGGCGCATGTAAATAAAGAGGGAAAACTGGTAGATGAAAACACACAAGCATTATGGGAATCATGTATAAGTATGATATAATTGTAATTTGTTATTATTTATAACAACATTACACAAAAATATTTATTTATGTCCATATTATTTTTATATGGTTTAGATACAAGAATCGACATCAACTATACCTAAATAAAAACTACTTTCAATAACTTTGAAGTGGCTAGAACAATATGGCTTCATTAGAGGTTTAGGTTTAGGAGTGTCACATTGAACATATTTCTAGAAGAACAAGTTACAAGTTGATACAAATGAGATTATAAAAGGCATGCAGGCATAGATAGATGCTTTGAAAGATATTATTTTCTAGTCTAGTTTGGAAAACCAGTATATGAAAAGGGATCAAAGCAAACCAATGGTAGAACAAATATCAGAACATGAAGAGCCACATAACCCCACTAGCTTTAAGGATAGTCATTCTCTTCAACCACCATCCTTACATGAGGTTATACATTTTTTCATAACTCTTTGTCCTAAATGTGAATTAAACAAATTATAATAACTTTATATTATTAAAATTATATAGGGTTAAATTCTATGTGATTTATATCTATCAGCACTCATACATCACCTTGTTGTGAGGTGTATGGTGTAAAATATCCCAGGATACTTGATACATGATAAAAAAAACTCCCAAAAAGATCATGTGTAAGTGGGGATTGAAGTAGCTCATGAGTTGAGTAAATATCTTCATATTTATTTTGATGATCTAGATGTTACCACTATCGACAATACTATTGGAACTTTTATAACATGGTCATTTAATCTTATAAAGATACATGATTTATGTCCTTGCCAAAAATTTTAAAATAAAAAACCTTTAATTATCGATGAAAAAATTTCTAAAATGAGGTATAGTATTACAGACGGACAAAATTAAGGGGAAAATGTAGATCAAATCAAGATAATCTAGTGGATTAAAAAATCAAAAGAACATTCTGAGAATTCCTTCACCCCACTAGTTTAACTACCACATATATTAACATTACAAGTTCATATGGATACAAAATTAAAAGATGAAAATATACCCTATATTGATTATGAAGAATCAATATTTCAAGATTCCATTACAGACATGGTTGGTCTCAAGAGTATAAATGAAATTATCAAGTTTGAACATCTAGGAGTCTCAGTTGTGAATACATACATGAGGTAAATTTTCACATTATGTTTGTCAAAAAAATGATATACTATGTTCATTATAGTTAATAACTATTCATATTTCCTATAGGTGTATGTATTACTACTATATAATAGAAAAACCCTACAAATCAATATTTGAAATCATTAATCCCTCTATTATTTCTATGGAAAAAGTTTGTTTGAAATTAGAAGAAATTTAAAAGAAAATAACAGACGATAGACTCCTCTTTATTCCTACAATGCAGTGGTAAAACTCAAAAATTTAATCAGATAAAAAACATTACTTATTTGTTTTTTATTTTTTAAGAAGCATTGGATGCTCATCATAATTAATTTGGATACCCTTAATGTTTATTTTTTGGATCCAAATCATGGATTTCCAACAAATCAACCACACATTATGTCTATTATGAATTTGTAATTCACTATAATCAATATTCTACAAATAAAATTCAAATTACAAATTTTAGTTTGTGTTTTAATGAGAATTTTTTTATGATATGGTGATCTACAAATATCACCTAAATCATGGTATGAGGTTGATGACTGGACATAAGATGCCTAGTTATTTATTCAAATGGAAATAGTTTAAGGTATATATAGTGATATTTAACTATCAAAATATATTTTAAAAAATATATTTTTTTTTCAATGTTATTGCAGTGTCTATAAAAAAATAATGACAACAATTGTGGATATTATGTTTGAAAATTTATGAATGATATTACATACCATCAATAAACTAGCATCCCCGAACTTGTATTTTCAAAGGTAATTACAATTTCATTTAAATTTTTTTTGAATAGTTTGTTTATCTACGTTTTCTCATTACTATTGGGATTTTCAACAGTATATGTACTCAAAAGAAGAAGTAAATTTGTTTAGATATGAGTGGATAGAGTACATAGTGTCAGAACATTTTCTAACATCAAGTTGGGTTGATTACTTATTATGTTTTTGATCTAGTACAGGCTATAACCATAGATATACATTTGCGATGTGAATCATGAGTATTTTAATGCTTAGATATTATTTTTCCTAAAATAAAATTCATATAGTATTGAAAATATATTAGTTATATTATTATGATTTTAATCTTACATTTTCAATTTCCATCCAAACATTTTTCTTAAATTTGATCCTCCCATCATTCCAAATGAATTTTAATCCCACCATAGATTTTTTTTTTCTCTTGGGAGAGGAAACAAAGTTAATGATCCTCCCCTACCTGTGGTTCCTCCACCTGAAAACAACAGTATGAAAGTTTTGATTAATGGTGTTTCATCTAAGAGAAGTAGAAAAAGCATCTCGATGACAAGGCACAAATTGGTGGGAAATCATTTCAAATACATTCAAATCCATCTATATCTACGGATGTAGTCCAACTTCAATTCAAACTTTCAGATATATTTACTAAACATATATCTAATGTGAGTACTTCAATATTACTATTGTTACTATAATTTGTAAATTATTATAAAGGGTATATTCTCATTCCTCAATTGACCATGCATTTCTTTTCAGTTGTTCACTAAATTCCTTCCTTTAGGGGTTAGGATGATTTAGTAGAGATTGTAAAACACTTTGTTAAATTTTTGTAAAGAAATAATTATTTGAGATATTTCTCAAGGAGAAGTGACATTGAGGGTTATTATCTATGGATTCTTGTAGAGCTAGTAACATGTATGAAGTTTTTCATGCTCATGAGAGATTTAAATTTGAGGCTCTTAATGATATAATGGTGAGAGTGAAATTGGTCAAGGATTCTTCCACCCATAAGTCTGAAGACATGTTACCAACTTTTGGGGAAGGTACTTCCATGATCCTAGCCTCATTATTTTCATTTTGTTTCTTGTTATCTTTTAATGGGTTTTAAAAATGGTATGGGACCTGTTATAATCACTTCCATCTATACGATGAATAAAAAAGATGAATTCATTTACTTTGATGTTTATTCAACCAAAGACATGATAATGAAAGATAATATAAATACTAATAGAGATGCCTCACCCATATCCCATTCCTTCACTCAAATAAAAAAATGAGGAATTAACTATGAAGGAAGTTGAACCAGAGTTTGAAGTTGAAAATGTTGAGAGGTTGGTTGATCTCTATGAGATAATTTAGTTTAAATCACATGTCACATTGTCAAAACTAAGAAAATGAAATCAGATTTTTCTCAAAATTTATGAAAAAAACATAATTTATTTTTGGAATATAAATGAATTGACCACACTTCAATACAACACACAATGTGTTTGGTGTGACTCAAAGTTTGTATTTTCAATATAAAAGTGTCACTTTAGTTTAAAATGTGCGTTGCATTTTCAAAACTAAGAATACAATATCATATTATTTTTAAAATTTAGGACAGTGATCTATAATTCATTTGTGGTGTGTATAAATTGACCACACATCAATCCAATACACAATGTGATCAGTATGACTCAAAGTGTGTGTTTTCAATATAAAAGTGTCTTTTTAGTTTAAAACATGAGTCACGCTATCTAAATTGAGAAAATGAGTTCAAATTATTTTTAAACATTAGTAAAATGATACATAATTCATGTGTGACATATAGGAATTTAATTCATTTCAATCTAATATATGATGTGTCTGGTATGACTCAAAGTGTGTGGTTTCACGTTAAAAGTATCATTTTACCTTAAAACACACATGACATAGCCAAAACCGAGTAAACAAGCTCATATTGTCCCAAAACTTTATGAAAATGATCCTTAATTCATTTTTTATGTGTATAAATTAACTGCATGTTAATCTGAAACATGATGCGACCGGTATCACTCTAAGTGTGTGTTTTCAATATAAAAGTTTCATTTTAGTTTAAAACTCACATCTCATTTTCAAAAATAAGTAAAAAAGATCATATTATTTTCAAAATTTAGTATAATGAACAATAATTCATTTTTGGCATGTATTAATTAACCGTGCATCAATCTAACACATGATGTGTCCAGTATGACTCAAAGGGCTCATTTTTACATTAAAAGTGTCATTTTAGTTTAAAATCACATCACATAGCCAAAATTGAGAAAGAAATATTAGTTTGTATTGATTATTTATGAAAATTATACATAATTCATTTTTGTAATTTAATAATTGACTGCACATCAATTCGGCTCACGATGTGGTCAATATGACTTAAGGTGTGTGTTTTTACATTAAAAGCATCATTTTAGTTTAAAACACATGTCACAAAAAGAAAAAACTAAGAAAACAAGACTAGATTGTCATGATACTTTAGTAAAGTGATCTATAATTCATTTGTAATGTGCATGAATCGGTCACATGCCAATCCAATACACGATGTGGCTGGAATGACTCAAAGTACATGTTTTCAATATAAAAGTGTTATTTTAGTTTAAAATGTGCGTCAGGTTTAAAAAACTGAGAAAACAAACTCTTATTATTCTAAAACCTTATTAAAATTATCCATAATTCCTTTTTCACATGTTTGAATTGACCACACATCAATCTGACACACAATGTGACCAGTATGACTCAGAGTGCATGTTTTCAAGTGTCATTTTAGTGTAAAATGTGTTTCATGTGGACAAAACTGAGTAAATGTTCTTGTATTATCTTGAAACTCTAGTAAAATGATCCATAAATCATTTTTAATGTATAAGAATCTAATGAAAATCAATATGACGCACGATGTGGTTGGTATTACTCCAATTATGTGTTTTCAATATAAAAGTGACATTTTAGTTTAAAATGTGTGTCACGCTGTCAAAATCAAGGAAATAAGCTTGGATTATTTTAAAACTTTAGGAAATGATCTATAATTCAGTTTTAACATGAAGGAAATTATCTCACATCAATATGACATATAATGTGGTCGGTATGATTCAAAATGCATTTTTTTCAATATAAAAGTGTTATTTTAGTTTAAAATGTGCATTGCAAGCCAAAACTGAACAAACAAACTCGGATTATTTTTAAACTTTAAGAAAATAATCCAAAATTACTTCGATACATTTATGAATTGACTAATGTCAACCTGACACATGATGTGATTAGTATGACTCAAAGTTCATGTATTCAATATAAAAGTGTCATTTTAGTTTAAAACGTGTGTCACATATCCAAAACTGAGAAAACAAGATCATATTTTTTAAAAACTTTAGGAAAATAATCCATAATTCATTTTTTTATGTTTAAGAATCAACCGCACATAAATCTGACACACTATGTGGCCCATATGACATAAAGTGTGTGTTTTCAATATAAAATCATCATTTTAGTTTAAAACACACATCACATTGCCAAAACTGAGCAAATGAGCATGGATTGTCTTGAAATATTAGTAAAATGATCCTTAATTCATTTTTGATGTGTAGGAATTAAACTCATGTCAATCGTACACACGATGTGGCTGGCATGGCTCTAAGTGTGCATTTTCAATATAAAAGTGTCATTTTAGTTTAAAACACATGTCACGTTGTCAAAACTGACAAAATGAGCTTGGATTGTTTTAAAATGTTAGTAAAATGAACCATAATTCATTTTTTATGTGTATTAATTAACCGTACATGAATCCTACATACAGTAAGGTTAGTATGAATCAAAGTGTGCGTTTTCAATACAAAACTATCATTTTAGTTTAAAATGTGTGTCACATAGCTAAACTGAGAAAAAAATCTCACATTGTTTTCAAACATTAGGACAATGATCTAACATTCATTGTCACGATCTGACCCAATCTGTGGCTTGAGCCGCAACTACCCCAAGCCTGCCTCTATAGGCCAGGGGTTGGAGACCAGCGCCGAAGGAACAACAAGCTTGGGGAGGCCTTTTCTTGAAACCTATACACATGCACATAGCCAACTCAATGAAAAAGTGCAAAGAAAAAGTACAAAAAGTGAAAAATGCTATAAAGTAAATTGAACATGCATGAACCTCTAGATGGTATAAGAGTATGGTAGTGTCAACTGAAATTTAAAAGGTTCAAAACACACACCCAATCCAAAAACATGTCCCAACCTGAAGGAAACTAAAAAAGAGTAACAGCCGAGAGATCCCTGCTCCTGAATCCTAACTCTGACCACCGTACAAGGTCCACATAGCCCATATCCCTAAGCTCCTCTGAGATCATGATTGACCTATCTGCCATCTGCAAAAGATATGACACGTGTTGGGAAAATCCCATGCAGGGGTGATTATATACATACCCAGTAGGACACCCTGAAAAGGTGAAGGGGTCAGTAAGAGATACACCGAAAAGGAAAGCAGTAGAGAGAACAAGGTACGGTAAAAAGTGAACGGAAAGAGTATAGCTCAACCAAACAAGAGATTGAAAGTAGACTCATCCAAACACAAGGATCTTGAAATGGTGAGGATATGAACTCCTCATTGAGCCTTTGCTACCTGTACCCAGAGAGTAGACTCGCCCAACAATGAGAAGCTAGATACAGATAGCACATGGCATACTCTGCGCGTCTTCGCCTCTCCTAGAAGAAGAGTAACCAAGACCCAAGGAGTTGGTGTTGTAATAGCAGATATATATATATATATATACTCACTCAAAGAATCCTAAAAGAGGGAGTAAGGGGATATCCATATCATAGCTCAGCCTAAGAAAGTGAGTAGCCAACAATTCCAAAGTAAATCCATATGTGATGCCCAACATCTTGTACGCATGCCTAGCAGGCACAAGTAAATGGGGATCAAATCACCACACCTTGATACTATCCTCTTTGGGTGGAACTGACTCACCTGCATGGTTTTAGATCACGTCACAAGAATGCATCTTAGTGGGAAAAAGTGACCCTCTTCCTCGTGAATCCAAAGGTAATTCAAAACACATCTTTCCACTATGCCGCATATTTGACGGTATTCTCTGGTAGTCACTAGGGTACACTATTACCCAGACATTGCTGGAGGGTATGCCCGGTGAGTTTTAAGGGGGACGTTATTTCCCAGCTCGGTTGGAGGGACATACCTGGAAGGTCATCAGGGACTGCACTGCCCAGCCCAATTGGAGGGTCATCCCAGAACGTCGAGGAACTCCACTACCCAAATCCCACTAGAGGGTAAATCAGAATCATTGAGGACTACACTACCCAGTCCCACTGGAGGGTTATCATAGAATCATCAGGGACTACACTTCCCAGCCCAGCTGGAGTTTCATCATGGAATCATTAGGGAATACACTACTCATCCCAGCTGGAGGGTCATCCCAGAACTGCTCTGGTAAGCCTGCCTGATCACTACCATCATCAGGTGTCATCTCTGTGCATGCCAACCCAAAACATTTATATCATACCTCGAAAGCCAATTTTGAGGGAACCATCATTTTCTGTGTGGAAAAACACTCAGGATAACCATCTCATGGGCCAAAATATGAGTCCAAACAGAGGAGATATGGGGGTTTAAAGATTTCTTAGAAGAGCCCAAAAAGAACACAGTGCGTAAGGGGCCCACACTGCATGTGGTCCTTCTCTACTACCTAGCTATATCTTTTGTCTGATACATGGGTCATGTTCGTGTAGGGTTGCACGCTGTGTAGGTGGACTACACAGTGTGTCCCACCTATCTGGGGACCAGGCCGTGTTTGAGTACTTGGACCTTGTTTCCGTGTACTCTGGCACATAGCGTGTTGGACCGCATGAGATATTGTCCGTGTAGCCAACCCATGTAGTCGGCACATGGTGTGTTCTTGGGTGTGTGTTCCTTCACACAGCTTATTCATACAAAAAGAGTAATACACGATGTGTCAAGGGGTGTACATGCCATTCCATCCTTACCTACCCCCGAAACCCTAGCGTCACCGCTGAGGGAGACTACACGTCGTGTGTTCTTCAAGGTACACGGCGTGTAGTTGGGTTTTTTCAAAAACCTTAAGGTTTTCTCAATTTTCGTCCGCTACTTCCAAATCCGCTCTAACCACGGCCGAAGTCGCCTGCTTCTGCTCTGAAAACACTATATATGACCAAAGAACATAGAAACTCGTCATCGTTCATCGTGAATGTCCTTGTTTGGAAACGAGGGTTTAGCCAGATCTTCCGCATGATGTTGCGACTTTGATCCTCATCAGATTATTGTGAAACCTACAGATTATTCATCCTTGCATCGTTTCATTTTTGGATCTATGCCTTGCTCATGGTTCTGTTTTTGTTTAGAAAATCCATCTCGAATTCAGGTGCCTGATCGAGCTCGGGTCACCCGGCAATTGTCAAGCTGGGAACCAGAGGGTTCTGCCAGCGAAGAACGTGAATATTTGAGAGAGAAAAGCACCATAAGCAAGGGTTTGGATCATTTTACAAGAGTTCTTATCCAACCAATCAAGAATGGGCATCCAAATTAGATGAATGATAGATAAATAGTATGTTTTTAGCAATTGGGATCATGCAAAGGGGGAGCAGATTGAAGAATCAATGTTCAACATGCTCAGACATTTAATCCAGGGCATGAAATATATGCTTGTCAACGGTTCCTACCTCTTCTTGGATCGATCGTTGTTGAAAAATATGCTTGTCAATGGGATCAGAAGGAGTCATTGCGTTCACTGCACTTTGATCCGTCCTGAATCAAAGGTTCTTCATTCTTCATCGCTCGTTCTTTGTCCACCAACGGAGGGGAGAAGAAGGGAGGCATTGTTGGTAGATCTCAGGGTTATAAAAACCTTATAAAATCTCTACAGTGAGATATTTAAAGATTCTCATTTAATTAGTTAAAAAAAATTAATTATTTAACCACTTAAATGCACTGCCAATGAGTGAGGGGTTGGAATGTTTTGTGCCGACTCATTTTATGTTGCGCCTAGAGAAAACACCACGTTCTAGATCAAACCAAGGTCTCAGATTTATGATTTGATCACCCATATAAGAGTTTTCCCTATTTATTTAATTAACTGCGTGCGTGTAATATAAAATATATTTAATATTTTTGTCGATTTAATTTCAAGCACACCGGGACTCAGAATTGCACGTCGTCTCAGCACCTAGACCTGAAAAAATATTTAGAAATATTTTAAAGTCTTACAAGACAAAACCGGGTCACTAAATCATTTCCTCCTTCAAGATTTTCGTCCCCAAAAAGAAAAACTAAGAAAATAACTCAGGGTACTAAGCTCGCATCTAGATACCCCACTCTTAGGTACTCTCCTGTATGTTTTTTTCCGTCATAGCACTCGAACCAAAGGAATGACTCATTTTCTCAAGGTTCCCTCATGTCAGTCCTTGATCACCACCTGGTGCTCCGTGAAGGTGGTTTCATCCTTGATGTCCAGCTTGCCCCAGTCAATAGCATGTGTGGGGTCATACATGTATCTGCTCAGCTGCGGCATGTAGAAAACATCATGCACCCACTCTAGATATGGGGGTAAGGTGAGGTGATAGGCAACCTCGCTGACCCTCTTCACGATCTCAAAAGGACTGATGAACTTTAGGGATAGCTTGCCTTCTCGGCCGAACCTCCACATTCCACGTTGTGGGGAGACTCTCAAGAAGATGTGGTCTCCTTTCTCGAACTCCAAAGGCCTATAATAGCGATCTATGTAGGACTTATGTCTGCTCTGGGCCATCTTCATCCATTCTCGAATGACTTGTACTTTCTTCGTGGTTGCCTGCACCAACTTTGGGCCCATAAGGGAGGACTCTCCAATCACTGTCCAACAAAAGGGTGGCCTGTAGGGTCTCTCATACAAGGCCTCAAAAGGTTTCATGTTGATGGTATTGTTGTATGAAAACTCCACTAAGGGAAGGTGATCCTCCCAACTCTGGTTGAAACCTAAAACATAGGCCCTTAGCATATCCTCTAGAACCTGGATAGTGTGATCAGCCTACCCATCGGTCTGGGGGTGAAAGACTGTACTCATCTGCAGTTGGGTCTCGAATGCCTCCTGCATGCCTCACCACAATCGTGATGTAAACCACACGTTACGATCATAGACAATCATTGAGGGTACCCTATGAAGAAGAATGATCTCTCATATGTATAGCTTCCCCAAACTCTCCACCAAACATTGCTCCCTGATGGTAAGGAAATGCGCCGACTTCATGAGTCGGTCTACTATCACCCATATGGCATCATGGATCTTCGATGTGCATGGAAACCCTGTGAAAAAATACATGGATATATCATCTCATTTCCACTCTGGAATATCACGAGGCTACAACAAACCTACCATAACCTGATACTCATTCTTTACCTGCTGACAGGTAAGGCAATGTGAGACGAAATTTTCCTCTGCACTTTTGCATTGAGTGGGTTGTGTACACATATATAGGTTTCAGGAAAAGGCCTCCCTGAGTTTGTTGTTCCTTCAGTGCTTTTCGTCAACCCTTGGTCTATGGAGGTGGGTTTGGGGTAGTTGTGGCTCGAGCCCTGACATGGATTGGGTCTTGACAGAGTGGTATCAGAGGTTTATCATTCTTCGTCACTCGTTCTTTGTCCGTCGATGGAGAGGAGAAGAAGGGAGGAACTATTGGAAGAGCTTAGGGTTATGGAAACCCTATAAAATCTCTACAGCGACATATTTAAAGATTCTAACTTAATTAATCTTGCATTTAATTAGTTAAATAAATTAATTATTTAACCTCTTAAATGTACCGCCAACGAGCGAGGGGTCGGAACGTCCCGTGCCGACTCATTTTATGTCATGCCTATGGAAAACACCGTGTTCTGGGCCCAACCATGGTCTTGAATATCTGATCTGATCACCTATTTAAGAGTTATCCCAGTTTATTTATTTAACCATGTGTGCGCAATATAAAATATATTTAATATTTTTATCGATTTAATTCCAGGCACACCCAGTCTCGAAATCGCACGTCGTCTCAGCGCCTAACTCTGAAAAAATGTTTAGAAATATTTCAAAGTATTACAAGGAAAAACTGGGTCTCTACATTCATTATAAACATATAGAAATTGACTTCATGTCATTTTGAGACACGATGTGGTCAGTATGAATCAAAGTGTGTGTTTTCAATATAAAAGTGTCATTTTAGTTTAAAACGCACATCACATATCCAAAACCATAAAAATGGGATCGGGTTGTTTTCAAAATTTTATAAAATGATTCATAATTTATTTGTGAAGTGAATGAATTGAACGCGCTCCAATATAACACATGATGTGGTTGGTGTGATTCAAAGTGCGTATTTTCAATATAAAAGTGTCATTTTAGTTTAAAATGTGCGTCACAAATCCAAAATTAAGAAAATGGGCTAGGATTGTTTTCAAATCTTATAAAAACAATACATAATTCATTTTTTGATGTGTAGGAATCAACCATATATCAATCCAACTGATGATGTGGGTGGTATGACTCCAAGTACATGTTTTTAATATAAGAGTGTCATTTTAGTTTAGAATGCACGTCACATAGCCAAAAATGAGAAAACAATATTGGATTTTTTTCAAACTTTAATAAAATGATCCATAATTCATTTTTTATGTTTAGGAATTGGCTGCACATCAATCTGACACACGATGTGGTCAGTATGACTAAAAGTGTGTATTTAAATATAAAAGTGTAATTTTAGTTTAAAATATGTGTCGCATAGCCAAAATTGATAAAATGAACTATGATTATTTTCAAACTTTAAAAAAAAGATTCATAATTCATTTTTTTATTTATAGGAATTTACCGCACATCAATCTGACAGATGATGTGGTTGGTATGACTCAAAGTGTGTCTTTTCAATATAAAAGTATCATTTTAGTTTAAAACGTGTGTCACATCATCAAAAATAAGTAAAAGAACTCTGATTGTTTCAAAACAATAGGAAAACAATCCATAATTCATTTTTTATCTATAGGAATCAATCGTACATCAATCTGACATAAGATGTGGTTGGTATGATTTCAAGTGTGTGTTTTCAATATAAGATTCATTTTAGTTTAAAACATGCGTCACATTGTCAAAATCGAGTAAACGAGGTCAGATTGATTTCAAACTTTAGGAAAATGATTCATAATTCATTTTTGATCTATAGGAACTGAGTGCATGTTAATCTGATACACAATGTTCCCGGTATGACTCAAAGTACGTTTTTTATATATAAAAATTTTATTTTAGTTTAATGATACAATTATTAACAACTATTTATGTAATTAAAATTATTAATTAATGATAATATCATTAATATATTCAGTAAT
This sequence comes from Viscum album, assembly GCA_963277665.1. Classification (NCBI taxonomy): domain Eukaryota; kingdom Viridiplantae; phylum Streptophyta; class Magnoliopsida; order Santalales; family Viscaceae; genus Viscum; species Viscum album. Next base: position 1,880,004,459 of record OY728138.1, on the reverse strand, counting down.
TTATAATATTATTTATATATATTATTAATTAACAATGTAATTAATAATTCATAATATAATTATTAATTAATAGTATAATTAATAATTAATATAAAATTAACCATATAATCATTAATAATATAATTAATAGTATAACTGATAATATCATTAATATATTCAGTAATTAACAATATAATTTATCATATTTGGATTATATAACATTAAAATAATAGTTTATTTTTTTATGTACTGTTACTAAAATAAACATTGATTTTGTTGTAGGGACAATCTTTTGTACGAACGTCGATCATTGGAAAAACCTACTATAAGAGTTTTGATTTTGTATATTTGGTTGTATTTTTTTATTAATTATAAATAATTTTTATGTAAGTTTTGAATTGAAATGATAGTGCAATGTAATATTTTTATTTCAATCTGGTTTTCTGTAATATTTGTATTTCAATTTGATTATGTTTTTAATATAATTTTGTTATAGTGGTGTTGCAGGGTTGCAGGTTTTGTAGCAGTTGTCATGGCCTTTATCGACATTGGTAAAGGAGGTTTTTATCGGTGCTCACAAGGTCACATGATTTTAAGGGTGCTCAATATTTATGCACTTTTTAGCATTGGAAAACCCCATTTCTATGGATGATAAAGATACTTTTTGTAGTAGTGATGGTGAAGCCAAAACCCTTTTTAAAGTCTCAGTTTGGCAGCTCTTCCCAGGCTCGTCGAGACCCATCCAAGCTCAATCGGCCACTGCCAATCCACGCGAGGCCCTAACTCATGCCACAATACGCTTAATTTAAATAATTATAATCATTTATAATTAATTAAACAATTTATAATTAATTAAAATTTTAATTTAACTAGGCATATTCACCAAAATTTCACTGGAAAGCCTCGTCTCGCTGGAACCATGACCAATAACCTATGGGGGGTCTGCAACGAACCCTCAACATCATCTCGAGAAAATGCCCAACCACACATTGCTGATTCCATGAGAATTTAATATTAATTTTAATGAAAACCCTAAAAAATCAAAATAGTGACATGCCTCTATCAAATCGTTGAGCGACTGCCTGTAGACAACATCTCACCGCATCCACTTCCTAGGCTGAGAAAAATCCTCACGTGAATCGGTTGATTCCACCATTCTCTAGGGGAATCGTCTCCAAAACCATAACTGGGGGGACCAAAGAATTAGAGAGGAAGGAGGAGGAGAAGAAAGGAGGCTAGCAGATGAGACTCACCTTCAATCACCAGAAAACACCCAGAAAACACCCCAAATCCAAGGAGAAATCGAGGGGATAAGGGGGAGGAGAGGGGCTGATTTGTGTGCCAAAATAGGGAAAAAAGATGGGCTCCCCTGCTTAAAATCCCGAGGGAAAAAATTGGTAAAATTTCCCCCTTTTAAACATCCACTGATTGGCTGGTTTGATGCAACCAGTGAGCCTGGATGGTAGCGGCATAGAGCCACTGAGCATGCCACCGGCTAGTTAGTGGGTGCAGACTACAGCCCCGGGCCACCCGACTTCCTCTGGTGCACTCATGAACCTCCCATCCACCATTCAACATCCATTCCATATCCAAAACACCCCTTTTGAGAGGTTCAAATTTTCATAATTCCACCCTGAAGCTCAATTAAAAATCTAACATGTCCATTAACTTAAAAATTCATATTTCTCTTGAATTTCATAACCCATCTGAACACACGGTCATTACATCGGTGCTCTCCAATGGGGCAACTGAGAAGAAAAAGAAGGGTGTGCGCAACCTGAATGACAATTGAGTGTTGTGATATTCGAGGGCGGGTCGAGCTTTTCTATTGTGTTGATAATGTTAAGCTTTGTTGAAGAAGACCCACCGACAAGGGTCCTTGACTAAGCATTGAAGTTGGTTAAAGGCTAGCTTAGGTGCATCCCTGTAGCGAGACATGTGGAACAATGTTGACCGACTAAGATAGGAGTTATCAAAATTTGTTCAGAATAAAAATATAAAATTAAGGATAAAAGTGAAAATTCAGATAATGGCGACGGTGGAAATTAAAGGGATTCCTAGGGAAGCAACTGGAGGTTTCCAAGTTCCATATTAAACTAGTAACACATCTAGTTATTGATTAATAGAGACGACACAAGGTGCATGTGGGGATGTCAGCATTCAGTTACAGGAACATTGCTGCAGTCACTGGGGACTTCATTCGAAACTGGTGAAGAACACCTGGGATAATGCCACGTGGATGTAATTTCCTGTTATCTTGTTTGTTTTTGTTTTCCTGATTAGTTTTCAAATGAAGAGGAGGGCTTACTTATCTTCAGGAAGTGAATTCTCAATCCACACCTCTCTCTCTCTCTCTAGCATTGACTTTTGTTCTGTAAATAAAAGTGTTTTTTTAATCTCTTCGTGTTGTATTAAACCTTCATACACAAAGGGATAACACCTATGAAGCTAGTTCTAGGATGTAAAGCTCGAAGTCACCTAGAGATTGAAATTATTGTTGATCATTGCATTATCCTTCGTTCTTGGGAAACTTTAAATGTGAAGAGGGGAGATGTGATGACACGCTCACGCACATGATCTGTTTGCTTCTCTTTTCTCCTTAATCATTTTCCTCTTCTTTTTCTTCATTCGATAGAGTGATTTAAAGTGAGGTTGTGTGAATTGAATAATCTCTTGAAGATTACGTGTGCATGGAAGACATCTCGTGCAAAAGTGATTAGATCTTGTGTTTCTTTTCGCAATTGGGAGAACTCTCATATATTGGAAGACATTTTGTGAATGTTTGATCATTGTTTTTAAGAGAGAAGTGTATGATTTGAGACATCATTCATACACTAAGTGAGGTAGAGTGTGGTTGTTGAATTCTTTAGTAGATCAGTGACCGATAGTAAGAGGAGGATCAATCTGGAATTGGTTTTGTTTCTAGGTGACTTTCTTTTCTCTTTCTTTGTTTTTATGTTCTTTGTTCTTTTATTCCCTATGTTTTCTTGTTTTTATTTTCATTTTTTCCATCACTATTTCTATTGTACTTTTAATGCTTTCAAAATAATAAAAAAAAAGATTTTTGAAGAATTACTTGGATAAACACACTGCCTCCTTGAAATCGACCACTATGTTAGCCATTGTACTATATCTAGAAAAAAAAATATAAATGCATCTTTAATAGTTCAGTTGAAGACTATCATAGTCTTATCTTCTTCTTGTTTTGAAACGTCATCATCTTCAGAATTCTCAACTGTCAAGTCAACATCATGTGGAGGACCATCCCTAAAAGATCCACTCTCTTTATGAGATTTCATAGTCTGATGATACAACATTGTATCCGGAGGTTGCAATGGACCAACATCTAGTACGGATGGAACATCTTTGACGGTTATATAGTGACATACAACTCCATCATTTAATCTTTGGATTGGTTATTAACCAATGAAAATATTTTTTGTCAATCCTCAACCTCAATAACTGGATAGGCTATATGTCACAAATTATCTTTATATTATAGATGTCTTTATATAATGGATTGTATCACCTGGTTAAGTGTGAGTTTTAACCATCGATGAATTTTTTTTCTGAATGACTTCTAAAGTTATACAATCCCTATTTATTATAACTCGTTCAGGTTTTCGAATATAATTAACTCATTGTTCAGTATCAATTATTTTGTCGTTGCAATAAATATGTACAAACATCATTTTATCTATAAAAAGACTTAATATTAGAGTTTCTAATTGTATTTTATCAACGAAACATAATACGATTTTAAAATATTTTAACATTTTATTTTAACTATGAGTCTTTTAATTAACAATTTCTAAAGATATTACATAGGTGTGAGTCTGGTAGATTAAACATTAGACATCTCAGGGGTTAGTGAGGACAAATCCTCCGAATTGCCACATAAGATGTCCAAACTGATGCCCCACCACCCAGAGTTCTCACAATAAATAAACCTAAAAAAACTATTAATTAAAAGAATGTTTTATATGTTTATTATGACATCTATTTAAACAAGTTTAGATATATATTTTTTTATTATTAGTATCAGTACATTATTGTAGCATATTTTAATCTGTCATTACAAATGATAAAATTAAACCTTCAATTTAATATTCAACATGCAATTTAATAATTAACATGAAATTTAATAATATTCCTAAAAATTAAACAATTGTACTAATAAATTAAACATTATTCTCATAATTAAAATGTATTTTAATATTCATAATTAATATTAAACATACAATTTAATATTAAACAAGCAGTTTATTAATATTCCTAATAATTAAACATGCAATTTAATAATATTATTAATAATTAAAACCTTATACTAATAAGTACAACATTATTAAACATGAAATTTAATAATATCCCTAATAATTAAAACATTATATTGATATTCCTAATAATTAAAACAATATACTAATAATTAAACATGCAATTTAATAAAACATTTTACTGATAATCAAATATTATTAAATGAAACAATATACTAGAAAATAACAAACTAAAAAAAACAGAGAAACGCCCCCAAAATTTCACACACTATGTTCTTCCTTCAGACGAACAACGTGAAAACATTTAACGCAATTTGTCTGGTTGGAATACGAAAAACGTCAAATGATTTCATGCATTTCCTTTTGACGGCGAGAGCGTGAAGCCATTTAACGATCTTTGCAGCCAAAGAAAGAGGGTCAAATGGTTTGATGATTTAGCCGCGACATGTAATATTTGTAAATAAAATAAACCGAGACCCCAAAAAATCTAAAAATAATAATATAAAACCAATTAAGAAATTTTGACTAATTATGCACCTAAAAATATCTTCCAAACCTATAGGCTATATTGGAATTGTCATAATAAGATACATCCAGTTGGCAAAGTATTTTGAATTACTTTAAATGAACTGCCTTTAAATATTCGACAATATAACTTTACAGTGCCTATTTTCCTATTTATTACTAGAAGAGTACGACTCGTCTGATTTTTATAGATGGAGGAAAACAAAAAAGGAGCAGAAATAACGTGGAAAACTTTGTTTCATTTGATTTTCTCAGCTGAAGATTTTTATTTATCGATAATTTAATGCGTGACTAGGAGGACTTACTTTGATACAATGAATTTAACTACAAATCTTTTAGGAGTACGTATGTATGCATTTAGATATATTTATGTTTCATATACTTACTTATATATATATATATATATATTTATATTTATCTATATTTATTAAGGTCATGGATGGTAGTCACCAAAGATTGCACACACCCCCACCAATGGTCGACTCACCCCATATTAGGCACATTATAATATTATCTATATTTATAATTATACATATATACATATATAATTAAATATAAATAAATACATGTGTCTATATTTATGTATGTACGTATATATTTATGTGTGCATATTTTTATTTATATATTCACATATTTTAGCATCCCCACCCCGGCTCACCTTGACCATGATCGAACCAAGTGGCGCCATGTGACCTCAGGTGCATCTCCCGGTACACTAGAGGTTGCTAACTAATAGCAATGTTCGATGGATAACTCGAAGAGAGACTATACCATCTATCAAACAACCATAAACCACGGTGAAAATAATAACCATCAATCACAATAATAACGTGACATGACATTACACCTACAAACCAACCAGGAATAAGTAATCAACACATGCCATATCAAAATGAACAACACTATAATGTCACACATGCATACAACCAAAAGCAAGATCATTTTGGGTTGATCATATACAATTGCTTAAAAAATAAACAAAATAAAGGAGACTATATCAAAACTAGTACCCAAGTCCCTGCCCAGTCATGTTTCTTGACTCCGACCACACTTTGCCTGCTCACACATCCAACGTAGGGCCTCTGTCCTTATTTGTGTTTGTGACCATGAAATCTGCTTGGGTACCAGGGTGCTCGAGTAGGGTGGGAGTAAAACTCATAAGGGTACCAACAATGGTGCCTCTAAACAAATCCAGTAAGTACAAGTGCTTGCTCGATATGAAAATGCTAGTAAAATAAATAATTTAATAACACGACGCATCATAGAGTGGTTGACTACCAAATCACGCCCATACCTGCTTTGGTGTAAGATCTCGTGTTCGGACAAGTTGGAAATTCGAGAAGGAATTTGAATTTTTGTTTACTAGATGTGTCACTTTTTGGAAAAGACTCAAAATGAAATTCCAAGAGTTGGAACACTTCAAAGTGGTGTTTTGAGATGAGTAATGATGCTCGAAAGGTAGCCCAAGTGTTCATATGAGCTTTGGAGGATTCAGGTTAAATTTCAGGAGTTTTGATGTTTTCTTGCCAAGGTGCACGGTTTGATGTGCACGGTTTAGGAGAAACCATGCAACACCTTGATGCTCATGATGTTTTTAGTTCATTTTGAACTACACACGGTTGAGTTGCATGGTTACCGCACGGTTAAGGACAAACAGTGCGAGTTTCAAGGGGAAACTGTGTGAGGTGAAGGAGGGCCTGAGACATGGTGCATGACTTGCGCACGATTTCAGAAAAACCGTGCTATATGTTGCAGAAGGGGTCTAGTGGGGCATTGCACTGCTGATGCATAGTTAAGAAATTGCGTGGCCAAACTGTGTGAGGGGTGTTGGACAATGGGAGACACATGGTTGGTGCACTATTTATCTAACAATGTGGGGGCATTTGTGATGGGCAGTGGAGGGTGCATGGTTGGTGCACCGTTTAACAAACCATGTAGCCAAACTATGTGACAACCCAAAACATTATTAACATGTGGATTTTACCAAAATACCCCCTCAACTTTTGAGACCACACCACAACCTTTCTTCCCCATTTGGTGTGCACAAACCAAGAGTTTTCCCAATCCCTTCCTCATTCTCCAACCCCTTGATTTGGGGTGTGTTCATGGCGATTCTTTGTAATTTTAGGTTATTTATTCTCCTCCAGTGACTTCATGTCCTCTTCTCCTTCTCTCTAATTTTGGAGTTCTCCGGTTTAGGTTTTGTTGGCGAATCCAACGAGGCATGGTGGAATCATCAGTTTCTCATGGGGCTTATGGCTGGCTTGCATAGAGGAAACCCCGAGATGACTTCCGCACGTCGTTGCATGACGTTTCGTTAAGGTACGTGTTCTTGGGGAATTTTCTTAGGTTTCCCCAATTAAATTAATTTAATTAATTGTTGTAATGGTATCACCTCTTTGGGATTTTCTCAGAAATGGTGTTGGGAGTCTGTTGTGGACCGCTCATGGCGATTTCATGGAGTTTTGATAAGAGATCTTGGGATGTTGAGATGATTTTGTCTGGATGCTAAGGAGTTTGGGGGACTTGGATGAGCCTTGGCAAGACCGTCGTGCTTTGGAAATGTTATGGAATGATTCGTTGATGAGGTAGGTAGTCTAAGAGTTTTACCCATAGTCTTGTTTATTTATTTACATGTGTAAGTAGTTTGTTTCTTAAAGCCCATGTGGGGTGGGTTGTCCCTTGGTTTAAGTAAAGTTGTTTGTTTATGAGATTAACCCGGTTAAGCTCGTTGGTTGGTTTGATTAAATGGTTAAAGACCTAACGGATAAAGCTTTGTATTAAATAGTTTATGACATGCAAGAGGATAAAATGGGTTGTTTCATGTTTTAAGATTTTGTGAAATGCCTATGGGGCCTTTGAAATGGTTTTAACCATGTGTGTTAGGTTTTGACCTGGTTTTCGATGTCAAATGGGGAAAGTTATATCTTAAAAAGGTTATTGTTTTAAAATGGGGCGTTGACCTCCAAGTGTTTTTATAAAAAAGGGGTTTATGAATGGATTTGAATTTGGATTGAAATTGGGTGTGTGGTTTCCCTTTTGGGGATATGCCTTGATGGCTCTCTTAATGATTTGATGGAAAGAAAGTATTTGGCCTTATCTTGGTGTTTAAGGTCTGTAGGGACCTTGGTAAATGATAATGGTTTAAAAAAAAGGTTTTTTGTGGTTTTCAAATGTTTTGTAAGGTCAAGATGTTGTACCTTAGTGGTTGAGAAATGAACTATGGTGTGAGTGTCAGACTAATGCTCCAAGAACTATGGTTTAGGTATCATACTGATGCTCCATGCACTATGGTTTAAGTGTTAGACTGATGCTCTCAGAACTATGGTTTAGGTATCCAATTGATGCTTTATGAACTATGGTTTAAGTGTTGGACCAATGCTCCATGCATTATGGTTTATGTGCCATAATGGGGCTCTAGGCACACTGGTATGCCAGGTGGGTTGGATATTAGACTAATGCTCTACATTAGATGATTTGGCACTGGATTGATGCTCCAGACCCTATTGTAGATGTTGGAATATTTCTCCTCATCTTTTTACGAGTGCCAGACTAACACTCTAGGCACCACTGAAGTTCATGTATAAATAGATGTTGGATTGATGCTCCTAGTACTACTGTAAAAATTATGATTATAATGTTTTTCATGAAGCTCCATGCCAGTACTGATAGTTTTGTATACGGTCTAGGCACTAGATTGAGGTTTCATTCATAACTGATATTGATGTCAAGACAAGGTTTAGATATAAACTGACACTATTAGAACTGATAACATGAGTAAAAGAGATATATTATTGGTTTTGTTCGATGCACATTTGGTTGTCCTTGGTGTTTCTTTGAAACTTGAGCACCACAGGTTACCAAATAGACTGTTGTTCCTCTTTGGAGGTGTATTCCTTTCTATACTATTAATTTATTTCACTGTTTATCTGCATACACTGATGTACTGACTAATATTTGCTTTAGACACCATTGGTGGCGGCTTTCTGAATTGTACTCACACCCTGCTCGGGCCACCACTACACATGGGTACCCAAGCATCTCTCATATGTTTATTGCAGACATAGGTTTGGGTTGAGACCCGTGTTGAGTTTTACATGATCGAGCATGATAACTCGGATGGTATTATGGTACGGGATACCGGGTATGTGACATGGATCAGAGTTGACAATATAGTCTGATGTATTTATTTCACAGTAGTTTGGTTTGTATATGTGATCAACCTAGTGGGTGGTTGATGTTGTAGGTATGGCATGAATGTTCGAGCCTTTACTGTATTTCATTTTATTACAACATGCATATGTTCAATTATTTATTCTTTAAACGTACTCTGATGTATATGATGTTTGGTTATTTACTTTAGGTTGTGCACTCTAATATGGGGGTATAGTCTCCTCACAGTTCCACTTTAGACCCCTAATGTTATTTGGTAGCTTCTGGCATATGAGGAGGCATGCTTGAGGTCTTTTGGCGAACCAGATCAGGACACCAGTCCAGTGGAATCCGGGCTGAGATGTAACAAAGTGGTATCAGAGCAGTTAATTTCTTATTTTACCTGTTAGGGTTTGGAGAAATGAAGGTATAGGAATGTGTTGGATCCTGTGATGGATATTAGGCCGGTGCATTGTGAACACCTATTCCAGTAGGAAGTCTAGGTTACCAGGGGATGAGGTTTATGTTATTGATATTCATTGTTATGGTTTTATTTGATTTTTTGCTTCGAGTAAAAAAAATGTGTTTTGGATTTGATGATTTAGGATGGATTTCTGTCCCTTAGCCCACTTGCAAGAGGCATATGATTTAGTTTTTACTCTTGGACTGTGGAGGCAAGAGGCATCTCATGCATCATGTTAGGCACACAAGATCCATATATTCCTACTAGTGTGTGATTTCATGTATTTCCTTCTGATGGAAGGTTTTGTGGATCTACAGTAAGATGCTCGATGATGTGTATGCTAATGTGGTCCTTGTTCATAGTTGGTGCAGTAACCCTGGTGGGTCCACTTGGCATAAGTATATGACCATTGGACCCTTTTGGGTGGTTTTTTTCATATTTGAGTACTTGTATATGTGTCGATGTGTGCGATTTTTTCCTACAGGGAGTGGTTTGATGTGCAGATGCTCAGAGAGGATGAGTGCCCTGGTTTTGGGCGGTTGGTTTGGCATGTGATTTATTCCATTTGTGAGACCCTAGAGATGGGTGTTGTGACATGTTGATGTTTTGTGAAATTAAGATGAGAGCATGTTTTATTCCCTAAGAGTTGTGACCTTCTTCAAGTTGACATGGATCTAGATGGTTGGACTTAGTGGTTTATTATGAGAAATGACTGGTGTGGATAGGTAGGAGAGCCTAGTGACCTTGTTGACATGACTCTAGTTTTGGGAGTTAGTGTTGTTTTACCTACCAGGGTGACTCATGAGGAGGACTAACCATGTTTTGTGTGCTTTTGGGGTGTGTGGGGCACAAATATATACTTTTGGAATTTGAAGACGGTGCATGATGGGTGCAAACTACTATGGAACTTAGGCCCATTGGATGCCTTTTTATGGAGAGGATCACTTCTATGCTAGTGATTCATACTTGTGGATGGTTTCTAGAGGGGTAGGTTTGTTTGGGTGCCTATCCCGAGTAATGGTTATACTGGCTGATTATACTTGGTGGTTATGAGCTGGACCGAGAGCATAAGAGGTGCTCAAGGGTATGTGGTTTATGAGGGTAGGACCAGTTAGGTGTTTAGACCGATTATCTTTAGATGTGTATTCAGTAACATGATGAGAGCATAAATAGACTTAGTGGGAAATTTTGAATAATTCTCAAGTCTTGAGTGGTCATGCAGGTGGTTCTGACTTGGTAAATTGCCTTTGGTATTGGTAAGCACCAAAGGTGATCTTCATTGTGTGAGATGGGCATGCAAGGTAGGCATGGCTAGTGTATAGGGATTATGATTCGAGTTTTTGTGATATGTGACTCGTTAGAGTCGGAAACAAGTTCCATGGTTTGGTTACACAAGAGATTGTAATGGTTAAGTGTTAATGTAATCTTGCAGACATGAGTGCTGTGTCATTTGGCTTGTGGACTGAATGTTACAGAAGCGTACGCCCAAGGTGATCAAGTTAATAAATCATCTGTGAGTAGGCTAAGAAATGATGTGAGTTAATTGAGAAGGCTATGTTAAGGGTGGACCGAGAACTTTGAGTGAGTTTGACGTGTCCCTATAGTTAGCAGTGACTTCAAGAATGGATGAATTTGTGGTGGTATTCGTCGACGACATCTTAGCATCCTCTTAATTCAAAGATGTTCATTCCCAATATCTTGACATCATCCTGGGTTTGCTGAGAGAGAATCATCTATAAACCAATCTATATGAATTTCATTTTTGGTTTGATAAAGGGTCTGTTTGATGTGGTGAAAATGGAGCAGTGTAAGTGGAGCTGTAGGTGGGAAGTACACTATCGAACACTTATGAGTAAGTCCTTGTGATGGACTGGATATTAGTGAATACCATTGGTGTCATTCTTGTGAGTTGGGAATGAGTGATAGTTAACATTTTATTTTGTTTCTCTAGAGAGAGTGAGGTGACCACATCTGATTATTAGGTTAACAGTGGTTGGAGCATGGGTCGTGGTGGTTGAATTCACTTGAACAAGGCAGTTACAATGACACTCCTGTGGTGGGGAGTGATGTGTTGGATGAGGAGGTGCGAATCTAGTGATGGAAGGGTCACAAGTATATAGAAATGACCATGGATCAGTTGTTGTGGCACTATGACACCAATAAGGATTCAATGAGTTTCATGCTTGAATTCTACAAGGAATTCTAATGAGAAATAAATTGTAAAGGATGGTCAATACAAGTGGTGGATTTGGGATTGAGGTGGTTCTGAAAAGTAATACAAGGTGCTTGTGTTATAGGTTCATTAGTGGTGCAGTGGTGAATGATGATATTTTTGGGTCAATGGAGGATCTGATCTTTGAATCTCACCAGGAGTTAGGTGTGGAATTCATTGGGCATGTTTAGGTGATCATGAAATGCCTTTGAGTGTGAAGGCATTGTGACCGGGTGAGGTAGAAACATGCTGATAGTTAGAGCTGAGCGTTTTCCAAATGAGTCTTATGATGATAAAACAACTTGGGTTAACATATGAAGTGGATGATAAAGGATAAAAATCCCACATGATGTGACATTTTGGGAATTATGTATTCATTTCCGAAAGTAAACCTAGATATTAAAGAAAGGTCAGTTTGTTCTTAGATCATGCATGGATGACAGGTATGTGTGCACTCCCATTGGTTTTCGATGATGAGGATGGGTGTTGATATTGATTGGAATTCAAATGGGTGTTTGAGCATGGTATTTTGGGAACCATGATGGGCACTTTTTGGGAGCATGATTTCGAGTTCCTTTTGAGATTTTTTGATGGTAGAGGTGTCAAGCATCAGAAGTTGGTGGTTATAAGATGAAGTTTACAGTGGGAAGCACCATAGATCCAATGAGTGATCAGACGATGACACAATCAGTGTTTCAATTGGATAGGATTGGGTAAGTGTTATATTGGTGTTTTAGTTTTGATAATGGGGTTTGGATCGGGTTTTGGTTAGTTGAGTTCCTTGAGTCGGCGGGTGTACCATGGTTGTAATTCTAGTATTCTAAAAATGAATGAGGCTATTGGAGATAACTAGTGATTGACATAGGTTGGGTGGTGTGGATGGATGAATACTAATTCCTCTCAAGGATTAAAATTATTACAGTGGGTAGGTTGTAAGATCTCAGGCTAGATGAGTTGGAAATTCTAGATTTTTTGTTTACTAGATGGGTCAAATTTTAGAATAAGACTCGAAATAGAATTCTGAGAGTTGGAATGCTTTAAAGTGGTGTTTTGAGATGAGGAATGATGCTCAGGTTGTAGCCCATATGTTTAGATGAGTGTTGGTGGATTTGGTTCAAGTTTTAGAAGTTTTGTGCATGGTTTAGGAGAAACCATGTGACACTGTGATGCTTATGATGTTTTCAATTCTTTTTGAAATAAGAATGGTTGATCTACATGATTACTGAATAGTTAAGGACAAACCATGTTGGTTTCAAGGGGAAACCATATAAGGTGAAGGAGGTCCTGAGACATGGTGCATGACCTTCACATGGTTTTAGACAAACTACGTGTCATGTTGTAGAAGGGATCTAGTGGGGTGTTGCACGATTGGCACACAGTTATGAAACTGTATGACCAAAACGTTCAAGGGGTGTTAATGTTTGAAAGTGGGAGGTTCACGATTGTCACATGGTTTGTTTAATAATGCAGGGTATTTGTGATGGGTATTAGAGAGAACATGGTTGATTCATGATTTGGATAACCATAAAACCATACTGTGAGGTTGTCCAGAACATCATTAAAAGGGTGATTTTACCAAAATAGCCCCACAAGTTTTTAGGCCACTCCACCCCTTTCTTTTCCATTTGGTGTGCATGAACCAGGGGTATCCACAACATATTCCTCCTTCTCAGCCCCTTGATTTGGGGTGTTTTCATGGTGATTATTTGGCATTTTAGTTGAGTTATTATACTCCAGTGACTTCCTTTCCTCTTCTGTTTCATTCTCTCTAATTTTGGAGTTCTCTTATTTAGGTTTTGTTGATGATTCTAGTGGGTCATGGTGGAATCAACCATTTCTCATGGGTCATTTATTTGGATTGTGTAGAGGAGATATAAAGACTACTTATACACGTAGTTTAATGATGTTTTTTAAGGTATTAATTCTTGGTGAATTTCTTAGGTTTCCCCAGTTAAATTAATTTAATTAATTGTTTTAATGGTATCAACTCTTAGGAATTTTCTTGAAAATTATACTAGGAGTCCGTTGTGGGCGACCTGTGGAGTTTTTTTGGAGTTTTGATAAGAGATATTGGGAGGTTGATATGAGATTTTTTAGATGCTAAAGAGTTTGGATGAGACTTTTATGGGATTTGGAAAGGCCTTCGTGATTTGGAATTGTTATGGAAATCTTTTTTGATGAGGTAGGTGGTCTAAGAGCTTTACCCATAGTATTGTTAATTTATTTACATGTGTATATAGTTTGTACCTTAAATACCATGTGTGTTGGGTTGTCCCATGGTTTAGGTAAAGTAGTTTTATTACAATCTTAACTCAATTAATCTTGTTGGTTGGTTTGATTAAATGGTTAAAGATATAATGGGTAGAGTTTGGTAGTGAAAAACTTATGACTTGCAAGAGGATAAAATGAGTTGTTTCACGTGTTAAGATTTTTTGAAATGCCTATGGGGTATTTGAAATAGTCTTAGTTGTGTGCATTGGGGTTTGACCCAATTTTGGGTATCAAAGGCGTAAATATATATCTTAAAAGGGTTTTTATTTTAAAATGGGGTGTTGAAAATCAAGTTTTTTTTATAAAAAAATGAGTTTGTAAATGGTTTTGAATGTTGGTTGATATTGGGTGTGTGGTTTCCACTTTGGGGAGATGCCTTGATGGATCTCTTATTGATTTTATGGAAAGAAATTATTTGGCCTTATCTTGGTGTTGAAGGTCTGTAGATACCTTGGTAAATGATAATAGTTTAAAAAGAAGGGGTTTTGTGGTTTTTGAAGGTTTTTTAAGGTTAATTTTTTGGAACTTAGTGGTTGAGAAATAAACTATGGTTTGGGTGTCAGAATGATACTACAGGAACTATGATTTAGGTGTCAGACTGATGCTCTAGGAACTATGGTTTAGGCATTATACTAATATTCCAGACACTATGGTTTCAATTTTAGATTGATGCTCTAGGAACTATGGTTTAGTTGCCAAAATTATGCTCAAAGTACCATGTTTTAAGTTTCAAATTGATGCTCGAGGATCTATGGGTTATGTGAGAGACTGAGGCTCTAGTAATGCTGGTATACCAAGTGGGTTGGATAGTGTAATGATGCTCTATATTCCATGGTTAGGCACTGAACTAATGCTTCAGGTTTCATTATTGATTCTAGACTGATGCTCTTCATCTTTGTATAAGTTACAAATTAAAACTCTATTCACCACTGAAGTTCAAGTATAAATATCTTCTAGACATATGATTCATGCACTACTATATAAATTATGATTATAATGTTGGTCATGATTCTCCATGTTGGTTATGATAGTTTTTACAGGGTCTAGGTGATGGATCGAGGTTTCATGAATGACTGATATTCATGTTGAGACATGGTTGATATGCTAGATCGATGCTTTGGGAACTAGTAGCATGGGTAAATGAGATAAAAGAATGGCTGGTTTGATGCACGTTTGGTTGTCCTAGGTGTTTCTTTAGAAAAAAAGGGCCTCATGTTACTAGATAGACTATTGTTCTTCTTTAGAGGTGTATTTCTTTCTGTACCGTTTATTTATGCCACTGTTTATCTACATACACTGATGTACTGAATGGTATTTTCATTAGACGTCATTGATAGTGGTTTTTTGATTTATAGTCACACCCTAATTGGGCCTCCATTGTACATGGGTACCCGATCAAATCTCATATGTTTATTATAGGCATAGGTTTGGGTTGAGACACATATTGACTTTTTCATAACCGAGAGGGATATATTGGATGGTATTATGATAAGGGAGACTAGGTATATGATATGTCTTAGAGTTGGCAGTAAATCCCAATGTATTTTTTTTCATTGGTTTGGTTTGTATATGTGATGGACCTAGTGGGCGGTTAATTTTGTAGGTATGGTATGGTTTTTCAGTCCTTTATTGTATTTCATTTTATTAGAGCATGATTCTATCCAGTTATTTATTCTTTTCATGTACTCTGATGTATATGATGTTTGCTTATTTACCATTGGTTGTGCACTCTGATATGGGGGTGCAGTCTCTTCACATTTCCACATTATACCCTCACTGCTAGTCAGTAGCCTCTGGCATATGAGAAGACACACTTGATGTCTTATAGTGAACCATATTGGGGCACTACTTCAATGGTATCTGGGTTAGGAAGTTACATTTGTCTTGTGGTGGAATGGGACACACACTCATGGATTGAACACACCTAGTGGGACAATGATCTATCACCCCTCATCTTATATGTCAAGGTGAATGATGCATCACCATCACGTAGCCTTGTTGAATGATTTATCATCATCACATAACCTCAATGAAAAATGTATCACCATCACATAACCTCATAAGTACTATTTTATTAAAATATAACCTTGATAACATAACCATTTAATCAACTAGTATAAATAATTATAACTGAATTATAAAATCTATGTAAAAAGGGGAGGAAATGACATAAAGTAGTAGAAGTCTTTCATACGAGGCTCATTTGTTCGAACATATAAAGGAGGTAACATCACTAGGGGTTTCCCTAGACAAATCTAAACTTCAATAAGTATGATTTGAGATAAATCCTCTATGGGAAATGCTCAAGCTTATAGAAATCACTATGAGGCCATGCTAGTTGAATCATTACTCATGACTGTCACAATTACTTATCTTACCCTTAGGTCTTATGCATAAGTCTTTATATATTTTTTAATTTGAAGATAATACGATATAAACATGTAAATATTAATTTAATAAATGATACATATATTCTCATAATTACATATATTTCTATACATTAGGAATTTTTCTAAAATTTTACTTTTAAAAACAAATTTAATTAAATGATAATTTTTTTTAATATAAATGTTTTGATAAAATTTAATTAATTGATATTAAATAAAAAAACCAATTTTAAATAATTAGGAATCAGATCATTTAATTTTTAAAAGATATATTTACCAAATATTTTTTTATGTGTAACATTTTTTAATATAATTAAATTAATCGTCACCAAAGAATAATTTTAATAAAATTTATTGATAATATATAAAAAAATAAATTAACATTCATCTAATAGTTATTAATAGAAAATAAATAAGAATAAATTTATTTTACAATTAAAAATATATTTTTATTTCTAAAAATTATTTTCCCACATTTTGTGTTCTTATATTAAAATTAATTTTTTATCACTTTTAGAAATTGAATATAATAAAATAGATTTTATATTTAGAATTATAATTTCAAAATTAAGTAATAATAATAGTTTCGTTTTTAGTCATAAAAATAAGTCACTGAAGTAAAAAATTGAATTATCAAGGTGAAGGTAAAATAAGATAAAATGGTTAAATTAAGGGGCAAATTCCCAAAATATAAAAAATATCTCTAAATGTGTAGATGAGGGCATAAAAAACTCAACTTATCATAAATTAATTATTTGTACACTTTTTATATTCTTTTTAAGATAAATTATATTCCCTTTTCATTAAGGATGAGTATTTGAAAAAATGCCACTTAAGATCACCTATAAAAGGACCCCTCCTCTGCTCACGTCATCACATACCTTTCCTTGTTTTTTCTCTTGAATACCTACCCAATTTCTATCCCTTAAATCCACTATCTTATTTTCTAAAATCTATTCAAAAGAAGGATTCCAAAATACTTCATTTCACTAAGGCTTTCTAACTAAATATTCATGTCCTCAATGACGTTATAATGTGTTTGAACAAGCAAAAATACAAGGTAAAGATTTTTGTTGACTAAATTTTAATTTCATTGGTTCATAATCTTTTTTCATTGAATATATTCTTATAATATAATTATATTATCTCATTTCTATATTTTATATGGATTTTATATTTCTTTATGGGAAAATTACATTTTTATTTCATAATATTATTATTTGATGAATATCTATATTTATAAATATATGATATTGTTAAGAATAATTCTTATCATATTTATTAAAAATTTCTCCTCTATATCCATATTATTTCATACCAAAAATGTTTTCTTTCCTTATTTTTAAATCCAAGTATGTATTTTATATTATAATCTTAATATTTCTCTTTATTTATTTTCAAAAATAAATTTTACAACTCTTTCATCGATGTGAGTTTTCTCTAAACTACTTAAATAATTTAAAAAGTATTTTATTTTCACTTCTGTATATTTTGTGTCATCCAATCCATAATTACTTACTTAACCATTATTTCATTCCACAGTTCCTTTATTGGGGATTATTTTAAAATTATATTTTCTGAAATTTTTCTCATCACCTTCTTGAAAATTGTTTTTGAACATGACATGTAGCTTCATCATTTATGGAAATGATAATTTTTTTTATAAAACCAATTATTAATATTTCACTTCAATTTTCCTCTCTATCCCCAAAATATCTATCTATTATATAATTATGTTTAATGAATCACCCCATTAATTCTCTTCTGATATACTTATTTTGGGTGATTTAATTTTTGTAATCAACCAAACAAATTCATGATTTCATCTTATGTGATACAATTTCAAAATTTTATGTAACCCATATTATTTCTATAGATTTTTCACTATAAGAGGTATGATTGATTTCATGTGGCACAAATATGTATGGTTTATCATTATGTGATGAGTGAGTCATATATATCCCTCCAATGCATTGGATAAATTTTTTCTTCTCATGAAATAATGAAGTTATATGTGGACATGATTGTAGTTAGATTTTTTCATAAATTTACATGTGGGCATGATTGATATTAGTTGTTCTCATAAATTTATGCATGAGTATGATTTCAGATTGATTTTTCTCACAACTTTATGTTTGGTCATTATTACAATTAGATTTTCTCATTATTTTATGATGGGGAATGGTTGTAGATATCTTTTCTCACAACTTTACATGTGAACATGATTACAGTTAGATATGTTCATAATGTTATGATTTCTAATGCTTATGTTTGTTCCACATGTCTATGATATTCCAAATTCCCATGTTATTACCATGCCTTATGACTATTATCCCATGTTTCCACTTTCTTATTTCATGATATATGTTATGATTTCATGATATATGTTATGCTTTCATGATTCCCCTTTAAGGTTATAAATCATTTTTTCATGACTTATGGATAATTATTAATATCCCATTATTTTTAATCAGATATTTCTCCCATGCTCATGTTTTTTGAAATTATTATGAACTAACCCCTTATAAATTGTTGATAAGTTTTTCCCTTATTGAGACTTTGAACTCAATCCTTCTTATGTTTACCAATTACCTATGTATTTATATTTTGGATTATTTTTAGAAGGAATTCATCTTCGGGGAATTTTATGATCTATGTTGAAGAAATAATGTATAATAAGATATTTATATAACTAATCTCCAAAGTCACTAAACCTTTTAGTTTTGGGAATGTGTGTTTATTTGTGAGATGTAATGTTTAAATTATAGAATTGATGTAAAATATAAGCCTATTATTATTGGATTGTCTCAATTGGTATCCGAGTGGGGTTTAGGTATTTTTTGGGGATTAAGTTAATAAGTATAAGAGAACTCTACCTAAATGATCCAAATTTGAACTAAAAGTATCATATGTGAAAATAAAGGTGTTATATTATAATACACCATGATGTTAAATTTTCATATGGTTAGTTACATCGATTCTATTAAGATATTATTATTTATTACTCATGTTAACACTTTTTTTAGTAATGGATCGATACATGATATATCATGTTAACAATATGTGTGATTTAGAATTAATCAATTGTCTCAATAAGAAACCAAATGGGATGGGAGATGGAGTATAAAATCTCATGGTGATGATCACCAATTTTTTTCAAGAAATAAATAATAATATGGACCATGTAAAACTACCAAATGTTCCAAGGAATGAAAAACTATCCATTGAGTCCTTAAAGCATACACTTCTTCCCTCTTTTAGTAGGTCTATTAATCCACCAGTTACTGAGAAATGTATCAATATAATAGAAAAAATATTTTTCGTTATACATTGCTTAAAAAATGAAATGGTTATTTTATCTATTTATCATTTAGAATGTGACACTGACTAATGGTTGAATCTCATTAAGATTATAATGTGAAAGGAATAAGTTGGATCTATGTAATTAGAGATTTTATGAAAATATTCATCACCTAATATTTTCCTCAAACCCTTTACACTAAAATAAAGAGAGAATTATTGGATAAGAAACAAATAGAGGATGAATCTATTGGTACCTATGAAGAAAAATTCACGAGACTCCCATGGTACACCGCTGATTTTATTATTGAACCTGAAAGAAAGATTTATCATTTATATAGTTGCATAAAACTATGTTTTTTAAAGGCATTAGCTATAAGAGACTATGGTACCTATAAAGAAATTGTTCGATGTGCACTTATGGAAGAAATAGTAACTAGAGACTTTCATTAATTCCATGGATTTGGAGAAAAGAAAATGTAAATATTGTATCATGGACAATATAATGATAAATCACTTGGAGGAAAGAAAATTTAATTACTTACAAGAGAAAAATGTGGGAGGAATCACCCAAGAAATTGCCTAAAAGGATTAGGAAAATGTTTTTCATATGGCGAAGTGGGAAACTAAGCACATAGTTACTGAAGAAATTAAAAGAGGCAAATTAAAAAAATGGAGGAGAAGAAGGTCCAAACTAATGTACCATACTTAAATAAATGAATAAAATGAAATTATTTTGGGCATTATATAAATCAATTCCCCAATATAAGGGATAATAAAGATACACAATTGAAAAAAGGCCTTTAACAGTGCTAGAATATTCCTTTATTAGTGCTAAAAAAGTGCTGATAATTTGAGTGCGGTTAAAAGACAGAAACTTTTATCAGCACTATTAAAGGGGGTAAAATTATATTTTTTCAGACATCCATGAGCCCGACCCCTTTTATCAGCGATTCCAAGACCCCTTTATCAGACCTTTTCACCCCTCCTTTATCAACTCTTTTCACCCCCTTATTAATGCTTTGTGAATTTCAAGAATCATGCGCACCCACCTAGATTCAAACCCTACACCTCTTTTTTGAAGATGGAATACCTTTACCACTACACCATGTCATTTTGCTATCCGTTTAATGGTATTTCTGTTTATATATATATATATATTTATATATATCTATATAATTATTTTTAAATAAATTTATACAATATATGTGTGTGTGGTATATATGTACTTATATTTATTGAAATATATTATATATTATATTAATTTACATATAATATAATATAATATAAATATATATATGTTTATCAATACACACATATATGTATATGTATCTATAATGTAAAAAATGGTTAGATATTGTTTTAAATACATTTTTTGAATATTTATTTATTTATATATATCAAAATATACATTATTAAATAAATATGTTGATATATGTATTTATATGATTAATTTATTATAAGTAAATATAAGAAAGCATGCATATATTTACTTATAAATAAAATTACATTTTGAAAAATGATAAACTTTTAAAACCATAATATCAATATGAATGTAAGACCTGAGAATAAATTCAGTCTCCACCAAAAAAAGGAAATAATACACCCTTAAATGAGGCTAAAAATCAATC
Source organism: Viscum album (assembly GCA_963277665.1). Classification (NCBI taxonomy): domain Eukaryota; kingdom Viridiplantae; phylum Streptophyta; class Magnoliopsida; order Santalales; family Viscaceae; genus Viscum; species Viscum album. Next base: position 1,879,983,265 of record OY728138.1, on the reverse strand, counting down.
GAATGTTAAAAAATTGGGGTACCTCGACTAAAAACTCAGTTTTGGAGGCCTTTGAGGCCTTTTTTGGCCTAAAAAAATACGAAAAAGGTTTACCCATATCATTGAGGGCATAGAGATCATTCAAAACTTCAATTTTATATGTGGTAGAGTCCAAATGGACATCCGAATCAAAAGTTATGACCATTTGAAGTTTGAGTTATGTTTTCAACTTATTTTAGATATTTTATTAATTTTTTGATTTCTGTTATCTTCAAATTGATATTAAATTACTATTACTCAGTAATAATAAGAAAATTATTAATTAAAAATATTGTTTTAAATTATTTTACGTAATGACCCAATGTTTTTCAATGGAAATTACTTTCTTATAAATATGTCATATAATCACGTAAAAGTACAACACAATGAACTACTAAGTTCTATGTGAATTTTAAACATAATTTTGGCACTTCTGTGTTTTGAATCTTGAAAATTTGACATATACTGTTGCGATTAGTAAGATGTTTGGAGTCTGATAAGAAAAAATTAATTTTTGGTTAATAGTAACATACCCTTATGAATAGTGATATAACCTAATGAATAGTAACCTTACATATTATAGTATATAAATAAGATTCAAGTGTAAGTACGATATACCTATATCTTGGAATAAGAAATTAAATGTTTTAAAATTGTTATTTTTTTGTGTAAATTGTTATTTTAATTAAATATTAAATTAATCATATTTAGAAAATTGTTTTTGAAAAATGGATTTCATTTTTGGATTCTACACGTCGAAAAATGGTAAGGGTAAATTTATATGATTTTTCTAAAATACTTGAATTTTTGATGAATAGTAAAATACGATAATTCACAGTAAATGCTAAAACCTGAATTTCTACATCATGCTTGAGTCATGGATTATTTAAATGGTCATTGGTTAGAACTCACATGAAAATATTACTATTTTTTGTCACAATAATCATTACTATTTCTTGTCTTATGGAAAAATAATAAACTAATGATTAAAATATTAAGAAAACCCTCCTCCCCTCCACTATAAAAACCACCCACACCCCCCTCTTCTCTTCACTACTCTCAAGCCTTGTACCTTACTTAAATTCTTCCCAAATATCTCCCCAACACCCTTCCACACATCCAACATCCTTTGGTATCCTCAAAAGACTAAAACCTCTCCCCTTAAGAGGTTCTCAAAAGAGATAAACTCAAGAGGTAAATTCCTCGTTCCAATTATTTTATTTTCTTTCAAGTTCTTTTCTTTTCTTTTTTTATTTCCTCACCTCCTTTCACCCAAATGGTATGATAACTCCAATAACACACATTCACTATAATTTTTCTATTCTAATTGGAAAATTCATTATCATCTCACATTTCCCCTTCTTTTATACGAAATAAATGAAAACACCGTCTGTGATATGTTAATTTATCACATTCAAGGACGATGGTTTATCAATTTCTATTACCATATTATATTATGGCCATGAAACCATTTTTTATGCTTTAACCAGACTATTAAATTTTTATTTTATCTTATGTGTTGTTCTAGAATCCTCTTGCACACTTTATATAAAATAATAATGCAAAACAAGTTAATTATGAGCAAAATCGCCAAATTAATTCAAGTGTTTATCATTAATGTTTTATATAATAATTAAACTTCACTCCAAGTAACCAAATTAAATTTTTCAACCATGTAACCTTCTATATGTTCAATAATAAAATATAAATTCAATTCTGGACAACCACCTTCATCATACATGTTTATCTGAACATGAATATAAGTGAACCGATCATTAAAACCAAGTAAGCAAATTGACCCGAACAATGAAATTGAACCTCATAACCAATCAAAATTGTTATAAATGAACTTAAAAGGATTATAATAAATATTATACATATATAATATGTTTTGGAATTATTAATTAATTAACCTAATTTTACTATTCAGGCCATTGATATTAAGTGGAGAACACCACCAGACTTAAGGTAAGGGATCCTCTCTATTTCACTTTTATCCAAGATTGTCCTCCATGTTATTCCCTTTTAAGTGTAATTCCTAGTTATGGGGTATGATTAAGAAACTCCCCCATAATTTCCTTATGATGTTTAAATGATGAAAAACCCCTTTCTCCCTCATTAATCCCTCTTAAGTACACACGATACCATGCCGATATTCCGTGAGAGATTCAATCCGAACCTCCTTTATTCCTTCGAGTTTCATTATATTTATTTTTACCTAAAAAAAATTATCTATTATTCTTATTTTCATCTTCTAAATTATATTTTAATGTTCAAAACTCATGTAACAAGTTCCATTCATCATTCTCTGTTAGGGATATACATGTTTTTAAGCGATTCCCTCCTCAATCTTCCCGATAGGCAAACCTATTTTGAGGGAAATTCCCAAATTCATACCCAATTTCAAGTGCACTATATCTTCTGTTTTAAGCCTCCATTGTCTTTATAAAATAAGTATTTTTATTGTGAAAACCTTCCTGGTTCAATTTTTGTTTTTTATAAAGGATTGTTTCCTTTTCTATTTTAAAGGCTCTATAGTATTTTCCTTAAACAATCAATAATGTTTTTATGTTAAAACTTCTTGAATACTTTTATTAATTGTGGTAACTTATACTTGAAATAAATTAACATGATACAAGCCTATTTTACCTTATTAATTTCAATTCATATTTTAGTTCCTTTCTTTCGTGGACACTTTTATGATACGACCATTTGTTATGCTTTATGACATGATTGTGGCACCCAATTCTTTCCATGGGTAACCCTTATGTTTATGTAAGATTGATTATGTATGATTATTTATGTGGAAAACATATTCATGAAATGATAATATGGGTGAACCCAGATAAATTTTCAATTCATTGGGTAAAGTTAAGTCTTATGAGATGTTATGTGTGACGTTCTTGGCAGTTAGCCTTGGCTTATGCTACTATGTGAAATGATCTTGGCGGTTAGCCTTGACTCATACAAAAGTCATGTTTTATGTTTCTGCCACATTATTATGACTCCATGTTTATATTATTCCATGGTTATATGTTATGATTACATATGTTACATTCCTTTTTATTTCATCATGTTATTCCTTCTAACCCATGTTCTAAAGCTTTATTCTTATGTTTATTCCATTATTGGGATTTTTAGCACATATCTTTGTTCATGTGATCCCCAGGGTACCGTATGAAGATGTAAGGGCTCAAAGGAAGTTAGGATATCATTATGAATACTTAATAAATATATGTTATATTTAGTTCCATGTTTTCAGTTTTATGTACCTAGTCTTAAAAGACACTAGACTTCACGATCCTTGGCTTGTAATCTAATGTATAATTATGCTTAAAATTATGTAATGTTATGTGAAAAGGCTAGGGTCACTATTGTTGGTATCAGAAGATAGTCTAGTTATTTTTGGAGGTTAGGAATAAAGAAATATAGTAATAACCTTAAGGATGATATAAAGTATAAGAAAACAACCCTAAATTTTGGTAAGTATAGAGTAAGTAGTTTATCAAGCAAATACATCCCTATCTGGATACAAATAGGTGGAGGAAGCTCTAACACAGATGTACCTAGGAGTGAAAAACCCAACAAGGAGTTTCGAGCCTAACTCGGGGTATCCTGGTACATGACAACGGGTCTTACTGCAATCTTGGTTTGACACTCCTAAGGGATATGGTTTGGTAAATTCATGAGCTTAGTACAAACCATTATTATGGGAATAAAAAAACCCATAAAAATATAAGTTAAGAAATAGATCAAGTATAACGTTGATTTAAACCTATGGAATCACAAGTTATGATATACTTCTCCTTTATAAGTTTATCCTTTTATGTTCAAATTTTCCTTTTTTATGATCAATAGCTAAGTATTTAAGCCCTCTAATTGTACATTCTTTTTCATAGTTAATGGAAGGAAATGAAAGAACATGTGCCAACAATCAATGTGATAGGGAATGTGATGATTTCCCTAATGATGTGCCTAATATGATAGGAATGGGTTCTCAAAAATTCATGACATTACTTGCTTAGCTGGCTCAATTTATGAATAATAAATTGAATTATGTGGAACTCCCTCCTCTTCTAAGGAAAGAACAAGTTTCCATTGAATCCTTTATGTGGAAAAGGCCTCCCATGTTTAGTGGATCATCTGATCCACTCCTCACAGAATAGTGGATTAACTCCATTAAAAAGATATTCTCCATCCTCCAGTGCTTGGAAGAAGAGAAAGTCATACTGGCAGTCTATCATTTTGACGAAGAAGTTGATCAGTGGCAGAAACTGATCAAGAATACGAATCCCATGGAGGAAATTGATTCTATGGATTGGGAGGAATTCAAGAGGATGTTTTTCAATAAATATTTTCCTCAAACCCTCCATCTTAAACTGGAAAGAGAGTTCTTAAGACTCAAGCAGAAGGAAGATGAGTCCATTAGTGCATATGAAGAAAACTTCACAATTCTTGCAAGGTACACCTCTGGCTTTGTCATGAACACTGAAAGTAAGATGAATCGCTTCATTAGTAGACTAAATTTGATTCTATGAAAAGAATTAGAGATTCAAGACTTTGATAGTTATGAGGATATTGTCTGTTGTTCCCTCAAGGTTGAAATAGAGATTGTAGAATTTCAGTGGTCTCATGGGCCTAGTGACAAGAAGAGAAAAACGGAGAACAACATGGGTGGTTCAACAAAAAAATATCATGATGGAAAGAATCCTGACTATCCCACTTGTAAAATTTGTGGGAAGAAGCATCTTGGGAGCTATCTAAAGGGAACCAAGAATTGCTTGAAATGTGGAAAGTTGAGACATCTAGATAAAAACTACTGATGGGATATAAAGAATCCTGTTAATGTGGAAGATGAAAAGAAGGTTCAGATCAACACTTATCCTGTAGTGCAATGTTACAACTTCAAGGAGCATGGGCATTATGTGAACAGTTTCTCTAATCTAAGGGTTGTTTGAGGCAATCAACAATAACCTCCAAGGCAACAATTAAGGGCTTATTCTATCACTACTGCTGAGGTGGAGTCGGAAAACGATGTGGTGACAGATACACTAGTTATTCATTAAATAATAGAAAACGTACTATTTGATTATGGTTCTACACATTCTTTCATATCTTGAAAGTTTAGTAGAACTATTCAAATGCCACCTCAAAATTTGGAGGGTAAGTTATCTGTGAGAACATCAAATGAGGCAGTTATTATGTCCATGGTTTATAACTCCTCCCCATTTAACATTTGTGGATTTAACCTCCCAAAAAATCTCTTCATACTTCCTTTAGTGGATTTTGATGCTATATTGGGCATGGATTGAATATCTTTATATGAAGCCAATATCCACTTTCAGGAAAGGGAGATCAATCTTCACATCCTGAAGTATCTTCCAATTATTTACAAGTGTAAGAAGGAAGATGAATCTCCTTTAAAATTAGTGTCTCAAGTGTGGATATTAATTCCTTATGAGCAAGAATTTATAGCTCAAATGATTGATATAAAGGAGAGTATCATGCTTGAAGACATGCCCATCACGAGGGATTACACAGATGTATTCCCTGAAGAGTTAGCTAATATTTCTACTAATTGATAGGTTTAGTTCTCAATTGAACTTATTCCTGGATCTCTGCCTATATCAAAGAAACCTTATAAAATGGACACTATAGAGCTAGAATAACTGAAGAAGCAGTTATAGGAGAATCTAGATAAGGGTTTTATACATCCGAGTGCTTCATCATGGGGAGAGCCAATCCTATTTTTCAAGAAGGATGGTTTAATGTTCCTCTGCATTGATTATCATGAGCTCAATAAAATAATGATAAAGAAAAAGTATCTCCCGCCTCGAATAGATGACCTATTTGATCAGCTTCACGGGGCCAGTTATTTCTATAAGGTGGACCTTCGGTCAGGATATCACCAATTAAAGGTGATGAAGAAAGATATTCCCAAGATTTCCTTTCAAATGAGGTATGAACACTATGAGTTCATAGTGATTCCCTTTGGACTCACTAATGATCCAAAAATATTCATGGATTTAATGAATAAAGTCTTTAGATATTACCTTGACAAATTTTTGTCAGTCTTTATCAATGATATTCAGATATACTCTAAGAGCAAGGAGGACCATGAGGAGCATTTGAATACTATGATAAAGACTTTTCAAATGGATAAGCTATATGAAAAGTACAACAAATGTGAGTTCTGGATGGAGGAAGTATCATTATTGGGGCATGTTAACACCAAAAAAGGGATATCTGTGGACCCTTCTAAGATAAAGGAAATTGAAGAGTGTCCCATGCCAACATCTATAACGGAGATTCACAGCTTTCTAGGTCTAGTTGGGTATTATCGACGATTTGTGAAGAAATTTTCACGATTTTCAAACCCAATGACCAAGATGACATGGAAGGGAGTGAAGTTTTTTTGGACTCAAGAATGTAAAGACTGCTTTAAAGAGTTGAAAAAGTGGCTAATCACTACGCTGATACTCACACTCCTAGAAAGTGGAGAACTATTTTTGGTGTATAGTAATGCTTCAAAGAAGGGATTAGGACATGTGATGATGAAAAATGATAAAGTGATAGCCTAATCCTCATGGAATCTAAAAATCGATGAGAAAAACTATTCTATGCATGATTTGGAATTAGTGGCAGTGATCTTTGCATTAAAAATATGGAAACATCATCTATATGGGGAGAAGTGTGAGATATATACTAACCACAAGAGTATCAAATATATATTCACAAAAAATATCTTAATATGCACTAGATAATATGGATATAGATCATCAAGAATTATGATTTCTCAATCCACTACCATCCCAGTATGGAAAATAAGGTGGCAGATGCTCAAAGTAGAAAGGATCCTACATCTTTATTAATGATGAGAATTGAAAAGGATCCAATATTATTAGATTTACTGAGGATGGACATGGGAATCATTAAGGGGGGAACATCATCAATCCTTTCTCAAATGATTGCTCAACCATATACCATGGATAAAATAAAGGATGATCAAAGAAAAGATATTGAAATTCATAGAAGGGTGGAAGCAATTAGAAATGGGAGATCCTCCGATTTAAAAATTTACAAGGATGGATTTGTAAGATTTGGGTCATGATTATGTGTACTATCTGATTTAGAGATAAATAAGGATCTTTTTAATGGAACACATGGATTGACCTTCTATGTTCACCCAGGGAGCACAAAGATGTATCGAGATCTCCAAGAGAATTTTTGGTGGGAAAATATAAAGAAGGAGATTCTTGAGTATACATCAAAGTGCCTGGTATGTCAACAAGTGAAGGGTGAAAGAAAGAAATCTAAGGGGATGATGTAACCAATACCCATACCAACATGGAAGTTGGAGAACATCACTATAGACTTTGTCACTGGACTTCCAAGGATATGCAGAGGAAATAATGATATATGGGTCATTGTGGACCATCTTACGAAGATAAACCACTTTATTGCAATTTGATAGGACTTCTCATTCGATCAATTTTCATGGATTTACATAAAAGAAGTGGTAAGGATGCATGAAGTACCATTATATATTATACCTGATCGTGATCCGAGATTCACCTAGAAGTTTTGGAAAAATCTCCAACATGCTCTAAGCACTGAACTGAACTTCAGTATGGCTTATCATCTTCAAAATGATGGCCAATCTGAGCAAACTATTTAGACACTGGAAGATATATTGAGAGAATGTTCTATGGAATTCAAAGGAGGATGAGACCAATTTCTTCCACTGGTTGAATTCTCATAAAATGAAAATTTCCACTCGAGCATCCGAATGGCACCATATGAAGCCCTTTATAGGAAAAGGTGCAAAACATCGGTGTGGTGGGATGATGTTGGTGAGTGTAAGCTGCTAGAACCTAAAATGGTTGAAGGAATGATGGAGAAGGTAAAAACCATTCAACAGCATATCAAGGCATCCCAAAGTCAACAGAAGAGTTATGCAGACAATCGTCAACATAAGAGTTATGCAGACAATCGGTGTGTTGGGATGATGTTGGCACTTATGTGTTTTGAATTTTCAAAATCTGACATACACGGTTGCGACCAGTAAGATGTTTGGGGCCCGATAAGAAAAACTTAACTTTTAGTGAATAGTAACCTACCCTTATGAATAGTAACATACCCGTATGAATAGTGATATACCCTAATGAATAAGATCCTTAATTATGATAGTATATAAATAAGATTCAATTAGAAGTACGATATACCTATATCTTTGAATAAGAAAATAAATGTTTTAAAATTGTTATTTTTTTGACTAAATTGTTATTTTAATTAAGTATTAAATTAATCATATTTATAAAATTATTTTTGAAAAATGGATTACATTTTTGGATTCTACATGTCGAAAAATGGTTAGGGTTAATTTTTAGGGATTTTCTAAAATACTTGAATTTTTGATGAATAGTAAAATACGATAATTCACAATAAATGCTAAAACCTGAATTTCTGCATCATGCTTGAGTCAAGGATGATGTAAATGGAAATTGGTTCAAACTAACATGCACATATTACTGTTTTTGGTCTCAAGAATAATTACTATTTATTTTCTTATGGAAAAATAATAAACTAATGATTAAAATATTAAGAAAATCCTCCCCCTCCACTATAAAAACTACCCACACCCCCTATTCTCTTCACTCCTCTAAAGCATTGTGACTTACTTAAATTATGCCAAAATATCTCCCCAATATCCTTCCCCACATCCATCAGCCTTTTGTCTCCTAAAAATATGAAAACCTCTCCCATTAAGAGGTTCTCAAAGTTGATAAACTCAAGAGGTAAATTCCTCTTTCCAATTCTTTTATTTCTTTTCAAGTTCTTTTATTTTCTTTTTTTTTCTTTCCTCACCTCCCTTCACCCAAATGGTATGATAACTCTAGTAACATAAATGTACTATAATTTTTTTATTCTAATGGGATAATTCATTATCATCTCTCCTTTCCCCTTCTTTTATACGGAAGAAACGAAAACACTATCTGAGATGTGTTAATTTATCACATTCAAGGACGACAGTTTATCAATTTCTATTACCATATTCTATTTTGGTAATGAAACCATTTTTTTTATGGTTGAAAAAGACTATTAAATATGTATTTTATCTTATGTGTTTTCTGGAATCCTCTTGTACACTTTATGTAAAATAATAATGCAAAACAAGTTAATTATGAGCAAAATCGCCAAATTAGTTTAAGCGTTTATAATTAATGTTTTATATAATGATTCAACTTCACTCCAAGTAACAAAATTAAAGTTTTAAACCATGTAACCTTCTGTATGTTCAATAATAAAATATAAACTCAATTCTGGACAACCACCTTCATCATACATGTTTATCCGAACATGAATATAAGTGAACCGATCATTAAAACCAAGTAAGCAAACAGACCTAAACAATGAAATTGAACCTCATAACCAATTAAAATGGTTATAAATGAACTTAAAAATATTATAATAAATATTATACATATATAATAGGTTCTTTAATTATTAATTAATGAACCTAATTTTACTATTCAGGTCATTGATATCAAGTGGAGAACACCATCAGACTTAAGGTAAGGGATCCTCTCAATTTCACTTTTATTCAAGATTGTCCTCTATGTTATGCCCTTTTATATGTAATTACTAGTGATGGTGTATGATTAAGAACCTCCACCATACTATCCTAATGATTTTTAAATGATGATAAACCCATTTATCTCTCATTAAACCCTCGTAAGTACACATGATATCTTGCCGATATTCCGTGAGGAATTCAACCCGAACCTCCTTTATTCCTTTGAGTTTATTTATCTTTCTTTTTACCTAAATGAGGTTATATATTCTTATTATTTTCATCTTCTAAATGCTTTTTAAAATTTAAAAACTCATTTAAAAAGTTCCATTCATCATTCTCTTTCAGGTATATACATGTTTTTAAGTGATTCCCTCCTCAATACTTTCTGATAAGTAAACCTGTTTTGAGGGAACTTCCCGAATTCATACCCGATTTCAAGTGAACTCTATATTATGTTTTAAGCCTAAATTGTATTTATAAAATAATTATTTTTATTGTGAAACCTTCCTAGTTCACTTCTGTTTTTTATAAAGGATTTCCCCCTTTTCTATTTTAAAGGCTCTATAGTATTTTCCTAAAAACCACACTAAAATGTTTTTTATTAAAACATCTTGAATAATTTTCTTTCATGTGGTAACTTATACTTGAAATCACTTACCATGATATAATCCTATTTTCCCTTATGAATTTCCATTTATATTTTAGTTCCTTTCTTTCATGGACACTTTTATGACACGACCATTTGTTATGCTTTATGACATGATTGTGGTATCCAATTCTTTCCATGGGTAAACCTTATGTTTATGTAAGATTGATTATGTATGATTATTTATATGGAAAAAATATTCATGAAAAGTTAATATGGGTGTGCTCATATAGAGATACAATGAATTGGGTAAAGTTAAGTATCATGAGATGCTATGTGTGATGGTCTTGGCGGTTAGCCTTGGCGTGTGAAACTATGTGAAATGATCTTAGCGATTAGCCTTGAATCATACTAAAGTCATGTTTTATGTTGCTTCCACATTATTATGACTCTATGTCTATATGATTCCATGTTTATATGTTATGATTCCATATGTTACATGCCTTTTTATGTCATCATGTTATGCCTTCCAACCCATGTTCTAAATCCTTATTCTTATGTTTATTCCCTTGCTGGGATTTTTAGCTCATCCCTTTGTTCATGTGATCCCCAGGGTACCCTATACAGATGTAAGGGATCAAAGGAATTTAGGAGATCTTTATGAATACCAAATAAATAGATTTTATACTTAGTTCTATGTTTTCATTTTTATGTACCTAGTCTTCAAAGACATTAGACTTCATAATCCTTAGCTTGTACTCTGATGTATAATTATGCTTAAAATCTTGTAATGTTATGTGAAAAGGCTAGGGTAGCTATATTTTATAAGACATTTTTACTAAATATCTTATATATTAAGTGTAAATTCCTATTTACCTTATCTAAAACATATTTTGAAAAATATATATTATATTTATATCAGTATAAATATATTTATATATTTATATATTATTTTTAATGAAATATTTTTTTGAAGTATAATTTTATTATTGATTTTTTTTAAAAGTTATAATAAAGGTTGGGCCTTTATAAGCACTTGTAAAAAATCACTGATAAAGGCCCCCCTTTAACAATTTTTTTTAATGCTAATAAAGGGGGTCTTTAACAATGTTTTTAGCTAGCACTGTTAAAGACCTAACATTGGATAAACCCAATTTTGTAGTAGTTATGAAGACTTTAGTAACCTCCAAGACCAAGGGAATAATGAAGATCCAATGAAATCTATACCACTAAAGTGGATCATGATAATGAAGTGGTAAAAGGTATACTTATTATCCACTTAAGAACTGTGAATGTATTATTTTATTTTGGTTTTTCACATTCTTTAATATCCTGCAAGTTTTCTATGATTTTTATTCACTTCCTCAAACATTAGAGGTTGAGTTATCAGTGAAAATACCCACTAGTGCAATGGTTCCATCCAAGGTATATAGATATTCTTTTATTAAGTTTTTTGGGAAAATACATCCTGTAATTCTAGCTCTTTTTTTCTTAGTAGAATTTTATGTGATATTGGGCATTGATTATCTCTCCTTACATAGAGCTCATAACAATTATCATGATAGGGAAATATCATTTCATATCCAAAATCACCCATCATAAAATATTGATGTAATTATGATGATAGAATTCCATTTGAAACAAATTTCTTAATATAGGTCTTTGTACCCAATAATAAAGGATACTTGGCACAAATGACTAGGAAGGAACTCATTATAGAAGGTGTACTAATTATGTGAAAATATATGGATGTATTTCTTAACTAATTACCTAGTATTACCTTAGAAAATGAGTTTTAATTTTATATCAAACTCATACTTGGTTCAATGCTTATTTCAAAGAGTCCTTATAGAATGCTCCCATTGAATTGGAAGAATTAAAGAAGCAACTATAATAGAATTGAGACAAGGGTTTTATAAGTACAATTTATTCACCATGGGGTGCACTAGTCCTCTTTATAAATAAAAATTACAGGCCAATGAGTCTTTTTATTGATTATATTGAACAAAATAAGATAAAAATCAATAGCAAACATTCTCTACCCCATATTTATGATTTGTTTGATATAGAGGAGATCAATACTTCTTGAAGGCAGATCTTCAATCTGGACACCATAAATTTTGGTTAATGAGAGAAGATATACCTAATACATCCTTCCACATAGGATATGGACACTATAAATTCATTATAATTCCACTCTAATGTATAAATTCCCCAACTATCTTCGTGGATTTGATAAATATTTTTTAGTGATTCCCTTAAAAATTTATTTGGATTATTTATTAATGATATTCTCATATATTTTATGATTAATTAAGAACATGAAGATAATTTGAGGATTGTATTGAATACCTTATGAAAGGATAAATTTTATACCCAGATCAAATTTTGTGAATTTTGGATACAATAGTATTTTTATTAGGTCATGTAATCATGAGAGAGGGTATATCAATGGATCCCTCAAATAAATAGTTGATTGATGAATGGACTAGACCAAAAAATATGACATAGATTCATAGTTTTCATAGATTAATTAGATAATGTCAACATTTTTTGATTAAATTTTCATTATTTTCAAACCAACTATCCATGTTAACATGAAAGGAAGTGAAGTTTCTCTAGACTACAGAATGTGAAGATAACATCAAGTATATTAAGAATAGGTTGATCACTACACCTATACTTACACTACCCTACAATAGATATGGGTTTTTGATATACATTAATGCTTCAAATAAGGTCTTGTTATGGGTCCTTATGAAAAATGAAAAGGTGATAAATTATGCCTCATGTCAATTAAAGACCCATGAGTAAAATTATTTGATGCAATATTTAGAGCTAGCAGTGGTATTTTTTACATCGAAAGATTTGATGTATTATCTTTATTGTGAAAGGTGTGATATATATATATATATATATATAGATCATAAGATATTAATGTACATATTCACACAAATGAAGTTGAACATGAGACAAATTAAATGGTTAGTGTCAATCAAAGACTATGATTTCTCAATACATTACCATCATGGTAAGGAAAACAAGTTTGATGATACTCTGAGAAGAAAGGAACATGCTTCTCTATTCTTGATAAATATTTAATGGGACCTAATCTTTATAAATATTAAATTAATTGATATAGAAATCATAAGTAAGGGGATGCAATACTACCGTTAACAATTATTAATAATTCATCTATTTATGTGAATATAAAGGATGATCATAAAGATAATATGAAGCTACAGAAGAAGGTAGAAAATATTTTAGAGTTCAACCATGATGGAGATGGAATTATAAGATTTGGAATGTGGATATGCATTCCATCTATACTAGAATAGAATAAGGATATTTTTGATTATGAACATAACTTCTCCTTCTCTATTCACTAAGGAAGTACAAAGATGTAATGAGATATTAAGAAACACTTTTGAGGGGTAACATGAAGTGGAAGATTATATAGTATATATATTGATAGTTGTTATCCTACCAAGTAAAATCTGAACATAGAAATTATTAGGGGATGATTCAAAATTAACTATACCAATATAGAAGTGGGATAACATCTCCATAAATTTCTTCACTTGTCTCCTAAAGACTTATAAATAAAAAAATTCTATTTGGGTAGTGGTGGATCTACTTACAAAGTCAGCACACTTCATTGTAATTCTATTAGTTTTATCACTTTTACCAATTTCCAAGTTATATATAAAATAAGTGTTCAGGCTATATACATTACCAATTTTAATTTTATTTTAATGAGATCCATTTTTCATGTAAAATTTAGAAACAAGTCTTTAACTAGAATTAGAAACAAGGCGGACCTTTAACACAACTTATCATATTTAAACCAGTGGTCAATCTAAATAGACCATTTAGAATTTGGAAGATATTCTAGGATCTTAATCTATATATTTCAATGGAATTGAGGATTAGAATCTTCTTCTAGTTTAGTTCTCATATAATATTAGTTTTATCTTTATCATCCATTTGTAATTATATGAATCTCTATATGGGAAGAGATGAAAAACTCTAACATGTTGGGATGAAGTTGGAGGGATAATGTTATTTGGACCTGATCATATTCAATAAATTTCATAGAAGTTTAAAAAAATTTAGTAATATATCAAATAATTTCAAATTATATATAAGAGATATGATAATAATCATCAAATATATTTGAAGATTGAACCTAGTGAAAAAGTAACACTTAAAATATCTCCTTGGAAGAGGGTTGTGATATTTAGGAGGAATGTAAAGATAATCCCTTGATACATCAACCCATTCAAGATTATTGATCATATAGAGACTATATCTTATCACTTAGAACTCTCACCATACCTCTCATTGGTGCATTACATGTTAAATGTACCAATTTTGAGGAAGAACATACCAGATCCATCATATGCACTGAACTCAGAAGCTGTGTAATTAAAACATGATCTCTCTTATGAGAAACAATCAGTCTAGATCTTGGATTTAAGGGATAATTTGATCTAAAAAAATACCACCCACCTGATCAGTTCTCTATGGATAAATGTTAAGTTTTAGGAAGATAAGTTGGAACTTGAAGATGTGATAAGAGAAAAGTAACCTCATTTTTTTCATCTAAGTAATGAAATTTCAAGGGATAATTTATATTATAAGGGTTAGAATGTAAAAAGACAAAATTATAATTCTAAATTTACATTTAAATATATGATATATTGTTTTACAGGGAGTATAAAACAAAAATGAACATTTCTATATTTTATTAAGGTATAAAAATACAATACAAAATGAAATAAATTACAATATTTATAAATGGATTATAATTTAAAAAATAACAAAATAAATAAAATCAAAAGTCAATAAAAATATAATAAGATTGAAATATTCCTCATCCCAATCTACCTTAAGGGTCATACCACTGATAATAACTATATAAATAATTCAACACGTTATAAAAATGATAAAAAAATTTGGATATGAAATGAGAGAATGAGATGAATTATTTTTTCAAAGTGTGTGCAGTTATACATTAGAATTTAATATGGATGCTATATATATAGATGATGATATTATATGAATATTTATTACATTATTAAACACATGGATAATTAATAAAATAATTTATAAGTATCATTTTATTTAAATATCTATTGTAACATAACTATTGAATTGGTGAGTATAAATAAAATTTACTATATAATGAAATCTATATAGAAAGGTTAAGTAATGATATCAAGTAGTTGAAGTATTTATTATAAGTATCATTTTTATATACATATAAAGGTGGTGGAATCACTAGGGTTTTCCCTAGACCAAGCCCAAGTTGAACTTCAATAAGTATGGTTTGAGTGGAATATTCTATGAGAAAATTTCTAGATTTTGGAAATGTGACATCTTGACCTAGATTCTACTAAACAGTGCCCCAATATGGTGGGCCACATATCCTCAATCACACCTCCACATATGAAATAGGATGATGAATATTAATGTGGGTTTAAGGTGGCATAATGGGGAGACTATACCCTCATGATTAGAGTAGAAAAATAGTGAAGAAGATTAATAAATAGAAAAATAATAATATCAACTGGCAACAGAAGTTAAAGAATACAAAAATAATAAATAACTAAAATTCAGAGTCATATAGAAAATGATGATATTTTATATGTATAATAAAAAGGAACAGACAATCATGATATACAATACATGTATCAAAATGGAAAAAGACCAAAAAGAATATCTCTAATAGCAACACAAACCATATCTCGATCCTATGATTCCCCCATCCCATACTATAAGTAACTAAAGAATCAACCAATGGGTGATTTCCCCTATCCCTATGTTTCCCCTGGAATGTGTTTTTTGGTTAGGAATCACTACTTCTAGATAGTTTCAATAAAATTTATTTATGGAACTGGAAACACCCAATGATTTTGTATCCAAAGGGACCTGCTTTCCAAAGGATAGAGTTTGTTAGGTTTTTTGAACTATGATATATAAAAACTCACATTGGTCAAGAGGATGGGAATTCGGTCTCATCACACCCTTTATGGGATGAATTATTTCATACTATGGGATTCTCTTATAGATTTAAGATATGTTCATGAATCCTTATTAATTTACCAATAATAATGTAAGATTCCCTTGAAATTTGGAATCAATTATTAGAATGTGTGGAATTCAGAATCATCCATATGTATTCAAGGTTCTTCATTAATAGATATATCCGTATGTATTCAAGGTTCTCCATCAATGGTATCCTCTCATATACTACTTAGATATTCTTTATCCGTTGTTACAATGATTATGGTTTTTAAGCCACTTAGTGGGGAACTATGGAATTTATAGTCATCTAGGTAGACAAAATTTGTTTTGATATTGGGATCATACCCATAAACGGGCTACCTACGTATCCTCATGAAAGGAATCAAAACCCTCATATTTCAGTTCCATTTAATGGGACACGTCATACATTTTAAGGTTGTGTGATAAGGACCTAACCATACAATTTAATGTCATGTGGTAAGGACATCTAAGAAAAAGGTGCCTAGTCACATCTTGGTGTGGGACTTATGGATAAACAACCCAAGGAACCTAGAAAGGATATGAGTTTCCAAGTTGGATTAGACCCTACTAGGAATGTGTCCCAGGAAGAAAAAGGTTTATTTTGGAGTGTTGGGTTTGAACCTCAGGGAGGCTTCCTACATATCCCACTTGGATGGGAATCAAATCCCACATAGTTCGGTAAGTCTCGTAGGGGGGTATGGGCCTTTGAGAGAAATAGGTTGGGGCTTACTCCTAAATAGTATTCCCTTGTAACAGGGTCCATGAGAAATGTCTTAACTCATTGAGATTCAAAGGGGTCTTAATTTTGGGATTATTCCTAAGGAGGATTCCCAAATTAAGAGAATTAGAGTTGGAATCTTGAGGAGGATTCCCATTAAGCAAGGGCCTCAAGTGAAGGCTTCCTACGTATCCTAATTATGGTGGGAATTAGAGTTATCATAGTTTAATATGTGAGGTGGATTTTGTGTATGTAATGATCATCACAAATATCTAAGCCCATGTGAGTCATGATTGGTGTGAGAAACAAGAGGGTTTGAAAGATTAAACAAACCACACACTTTCTCCTCCGCTGATGGAAGAGGCCGGGCCTATAGAGAAAGAATCCAGAGTGATGGTGGATGAGGGCATAGATCAATGAACCTTTAAATGTGGAATGAATATGAAGGTCATTAGGTCTGGCCTGAAAGTCTAGAGGATTACTCTAGGATGGATGATCTAGAATTGGTCTCATAATGGAAGGAGAATAACATTCCATATGTCAAAAGGAAATTCAAGTGCGAACCGTACCTTCCCTACCAGGGACCTGAGGTTCCGAGTCTTAGAGAGGAGAAGGGGGGACATGTCCCGAACCCTAATCCTCCAAAATGGGAACTTACCAACATTGTATCTAGGTTAAGGGTCCATGTTACTATAGATAAACAAACCTATAGATACCCCATGAATCCTGACTCCCTTATAAGAAAAATTTGGGGAACCAATGACTTTAGAAATACAAACCCAAATGGGAGACATGTTGATGTGTCTTTCCCAAAGGGTTGGTAAATTAGGAGGTTTTGGTGGAGGTTTCAACTTTTTTCCTTTTAGATAGGGGATACAAGGAATGAGATACCCCTCCATGGGTGGATTAGAAGAGGCATTCAAAGATGGATCGTGTAGGTGGTCCGTGCAGGAATGTCGCCTAGGTTTACCATGTAGGTGTACCACACATGTCCTGGGAGGAATTGAAAAATGATTAAAATAAGAAATATAAGCCCGTGAGAGATTGATATTACTTAGGAAATGTACTAGGGACAACAAAACTTGGGGTGATATTTTAACTTAAGCACCCCGGGTGTCCCTTGATGTCCTCAGAATCATCCAGCGCAGGTCCTTGCTTAAGGAAAGGACCATGCGTGGATGACTTCTTCCTATAGAAGGAGGGTCCTTAATATGATGTTTTGTATTAAAAAACCCTAAAATGATCTTGATCTTTCCTATCCCATATATTTATCTCTTCAGAATGTGTTTTCTAGAGAGCTACCTGAGAAAATTTAGGGGACTTGGGAGAAAGAGCTATGCAATAGGAGATTCTGAAGTTCTTCTAACTTTTTTAGTTAGTTAAAATGGAGAGCCCAAGGGTTATATTTATAGGAAAGAAAGGGGGCTGGTCGAAAGGAGGTTGTTCGCATAGGTCTTTGGTGTATATCTATAGTGTAGATCCCCCACGCAGGGGTGCATAAATTATACTTCCACGCAGGACCTTCATGTAGCTCCACAACGTAGGTGCTCTACATAGGTGCTATGCATTAGGCTGCACGGGAAAAACTTGTACTGGTCTTCTAGTGCGTAGGTATGCCATGTAGCTCCCTTGAACTATATTTCTTTACTTCCATTAACTTTCTTCAATAATTTTAAATATCCAAAGTTATTCTTCATAATTGTTTTTCCTTCCTAAGGAGTGTTAACAAAAGCCCCCTCCCCCCCCTCAAGTTTGGATCTGATTAGAAAGAGGGTCTAGTCCTGAGGCAAGATTATGGGAAAATGATTATGGAGAATTTAGTTCTGGCCATGCAGGTCTTCCACGTAGCGATGTCACATAGGTCAACAACATAGGTCAGTGGCGTAGGCTAGCAGTGCCTATAAATACCACCATTCCTTTGTGATTTTCTTCACCTGGAATCTCATATTTCTACTCTCATTGCATAGATCATTTGTCCAGCTCTATCGCATTGTGCTCTTGTGTAAGTCCCTTGAAAATTTCTTGAGGTAAAACCATTTGAGTTATAGAGCTATGTGGAATTACTTAATCAAAGGAGATATGCATAAGGACTTTGTCAAAGGACCTGCGCTGGGTACCTTGTCGAAAGACCTAAGAAGGTGACCTCATCGAAGGAGCTGCGCAGAGATTTTCCTTTTCCAAATTCTTGAATTCATTTAAATTAAAATTTGAACTTTCCTAAGTCAATATTCTAATTTAATGAGGAAAATTTGGTAATTATCTTGTAGAAAATGGCTCACTTGATGACTTCAACTGAGGAAGCTAAAGTTCATAAAACCAAAATGATTAAAATCATTGGACCAGATTATTATGATGTTGTTGAGAGTACCCTTCCTGAGTTGGTGAAATTACTGATTCCATACCAATGTTAATATATGTAAAGCCATTATTTTCCTCTGTATGGGCATGGTATTTTTCAATATGCCCACATGCCGGATTATAATAAATATTTTCCAAAGACTTGGTTTGTTCAACACATCAACTATCATTGTATAAATATTACTATGAAGGGTATGCCTGTTAATGAGAGAACATTCCCAATTGGATTCATCCTATATCATAGTGGTTGTACTCCTGATATGAAGAATAATGTTGTAGAGCCAAGGCCACATTGCTATGATTTAACCTTTCTTTCTTAAAAAATAGATCAGTCTAATGAATGGAAGGAAGACTGAGACCTTCATTCTGGAGGAAGAGTCAAACCTGAATGGATGTGGGTGTTTTGGGTATGCCAGACTTGTGTAGAGTTTAAGAAAGAACTAATGGATGTTCAAATTTATGAAGATATCTGGATAGGAAAAAATTTTGTTTACAAAAATGACTTCATTCCTAAATTACTATGCCAATAGAGTCTGCAAAAAAATTATTTCCACTTGACGCACGATGAGGTTGGCATCAGTCTATGGGATACCAAATATCTGAGGCTCCCATTCTTGGGGAGATGTATGATGAATTCATTCCACAAATAACAACATGGGGTGATTATATGAGGACGCCACCATTAGCTCATGAATTATTAAAAATAGAAAATAAATTTCCAAAAGAAAAGAAAGATCTTCTCACTAGGGTTTATATTCATGAAAGAGTGTGGATATAAGATTTTTTAGAACCAATGAAAGATAAGGGTCCTACTTGTGGATGTCCTACCGTTTTCCCAACTATAGATAATTGGGGTGCTTTAGGCACGTACTTGACCACATTGGATAAAGGTGACTACAAGCATTGGTGTTATAAGTTCAAGTATTATATTGATGTAGAGGTATGCTTAGCCGGATTCCTTGCCATGTGGCTAGGATTTAATTTTCTTCCAATCCATGAGTCTGATGGAAATGTAAGACCAGAGGCTTTTGTTATTGCATCCAAGTTGGTATATGGAAAATATATTGGGTTGGATACCCCTGCATTAACAAGAATCTATCCCATCCTATTGTATTTATATGATTGGAAGACTCTATTTAGATTTTCAGAACCTTTTCAAGTATTTTAGGGATGGATTATGACACACTTTTGTTCATATTCAGGGTTTAATTTAGTTAGAGTCCCCAATGGCCAATTTACCCCATTTTTATAGAAAGTCCCTAGGATTCAACCTTTGAACATGAATCCTGATGAAGTGTTGAGGGTACTGAATGCATCAGGAGAATTTATATTCTTTCCTTTTGGTAACCCACCAACTAGAACATTTTTTGATGATGGTAAGGAAGACAATTATGAGCTGAGGGATTATATGATGGAATTTATGGATAGCATGCTATCAACCAAGATTGATGGTGAAACCATCTATGCAGATTATGTCCCTTATAGGTTTGATTTCTAGTTTAAATGTCTTAAAAAATCAAGCACTTTTCCTCCCACATATGTTAGGCATGAGAAGAATCCAATGGTAGCCCGATAATTATAGATTCTGATGGATTTAGAGACATCCAAAATGTCAATTATGCTACCTCCATCAGATGAATCAATTGTATTAGAGGTTGTATATGCTAAATCTTGGGCTTCTTCATACCCTCAGGGGGCTTTAACAAAATGAATACATTGGGTAGTGTCCAATACAAATGTTGTATATAGAAATCATGGTAAAAGGACTAAATCCAAAGATGACACAGAGGCTTCAGAAACTTCAAAAACTTTAAAACATTCTTGTATGAAATTCATTAAGAATACAAAGGACAAGGAAACAATGCCTCCAACACTGAGGTGATCTAGTCACCTTCATCTAAAATAGATTACTGTACCATCTGCTAATTCTTCTGAAGAATAAGGGAGGCTTAAAGAGGCCATCTAATCAGAGGGTTTTGAGTTTTCTCCATATCCAACTATATCAAAGACGAATTATGTGTAGCCTTTAGCAATCCAATACTGGGAAGGCATGACTCGTGAACTTAGGGATGCATGGTTGTTTCTCCAATATGGACTTCAAATATCAGATATGGGTGATATTAGATCACCTTATGATTATTATCCAGACAGTAATTTGGATGATGTACAAGAGTATATCATAGAGCTAGAGACCTTCATATATGAAACTGATGACCAAACCCCAACCTAAAAATGTGTATCCTACTTGATAGATTGAGGGATACATGAAGGGGTAATTGTTCACCCAAAAGAGGAATGGGAAATTTATCTTAATAATGAGAATATATTTCCCTTTTCTTTTGTTTCAATTATGCTTTGTCATCCACCATCATTAGTCTTGATGAGATTTCATTTTTCAGCTTGGAATTAGAGAAGGAACCTTAGGAAAGGATAATGTGATTAATTGTCTCAAGAATAGAAAGAATGCCTCTACTTGGAAAACTAATATTCCTTAGTTTCTTCATGATAATGGAAAAGATATTATCAAGAGTATTGATGGTCTAGGAATTACTATTGACTTTGCTGAGAAAAAGACAGAGGCATAGGGTTCTGATCATGAGGAGACAACTAATCATTAAGTTGATGGGAAGGGTGATCACCCAAGTGACTCACCTTATGTCTATGCCACCACCTATGAAAATAAGATGAATTATTGGGAAAACATTTTTGTAGAAGGGGAGAATGTTCTCAATGTTGATGCTTCTAGAAAAGAAGAATGTGTGGTTTCACAATAATATTGTTTGAATCCTAAATATGATCACTCATCTAAAGATAAAGTTAGAGAAGAAGAAGTCCAACTAGAGGTGGATCATCAACTCTCACAGAAAAGGATAGTCACCTCAGGTAATAAAAAAGGTATACATTTTTTAGATTCTAACACTCCAGTAATATCTAAATCTTGTCATACTACTTAAAATTCAGTAGTGGACGATGAAGGATTCCATCTTGTCTGCTATAAGAAGACATATTCTCTGGTTGTTACCCCAATGGTGGTTGGGCTACCCATTGCATGCAATAATGATTCTTCTTATAATAAGAATATCCAAGATATCAGTGAGATGTAGGACTCAATTTTGATCTCTCTTGATGAGAAAAAGCATCATGAGACTTTGGATTGGGCTAATTCAATAGAGGTAGAAGTAAAGATGATGCCAATGATAAAAAATGACTCTCCTGACAAATGAAAAGAAAGAAAAGAGGATAACTCTGACTCTAAAAGAACTAATGCTGAGACACTTTATGAAAGGCTTCAATCTCTCTCAAGTAGGGGGATTTCAAGTAGGGGGATATTGAGAGGTCAGGGCCAAGGTCATGGAAGATCATAACTGAATTCACTTTAAGAAGAAGAAAGGAGGCTAAGTGGGTGAATGGTGAAAAAGTTAAACAAATAGTTTTTGTTTTGGGATTTTCCCTGTTTTCCTATTTTCCCACTTTGGTCCCTTTATTTTAATTTCTTTTAATAAACTTTTCATAGACTCCATCTTTTCTAAAAAAAGAAACCTCAAGAAAGGTTCTCGAGTCACCAAAATATGTACCCACGATCAGCCCCATTGACACATTGGATGAAACCCTTGGCTATCCAGGAGGCAAAACCATAATGGAGGTAATGGTGATAGAAAATCCTCAGTCATTGCCTCAGGTTTCTACTTAAAAGAGAAGTATTTCAATCTCTACACTTTCTTATAAAAATAAATGCAAGAGATCATTGAGATTGATATGAAGTGTACATTGAAAAAGTGAGTATTCACACTGTCCTCTAGTATTATGATTTTCTTGATACACCTTTGTGACCATGTTCATCTGTTCACAGGATCTTCATCCTTTTATTATATTAAGGTATTTAAAACTAGTCCTTCAAGGACTGAGAAGGAAACTCCAAGAGAAGTACAAATTCTTGATGATGAATCCGTTACCTTAACAGAAAAATCACCAAGGGATGTGGCTGAATCTTCTCCTATTTCTACAGAGAGAGAAGACGATCACAATAATATCAAATGCATTTCTTCTTGGTATTGCATGTTGTTTCTAACATTATTTTCTCCATAATATTTCAGATCTGTTTCCCATGCATAAGGATCCTACAACAATCAACGTTGATATTTATATTTCTCCAGAAGGAAGGAGTTAGTGTCACGACCCGTCCTCGGGGCCCGTGTCGTGACTACCCCAAGCCCGCCTTCCATAGACCAGGGGCTGGCGACTAGCACCAAGGCGTAAATACCGGTAAACAGGGAAGGCATTGCCTTTGTAAAGTAAACATACACCACAGAGCAAGCAAGCAGAAGAAGTAAACACTAGTAGAAAACTGGGTACAATAGTAAGTGCGGAAAGTAAAGGGGGCCGGAAATACAAGCCCAACTGTAAAGTACAACTGAAAGGGGAAAAAACAGCAACTGAAAGAAAAAACCGCAGTGTCGAACCGTCCTCTGGAAGTCCCACCTGAAGGGTGAGTACAGATAGCCTCCACAGCTCCTCGGTCCAGCCGTCCGCTCCGAGTACACCCCGCCCAGTGGTCCACCTCCACGTACCGTCCTGCTCCGCAAACCTCGACCACGATCAGCACTGTCTGTCGTCTGCAACCAACACAACGTAGTGCGGGCATAGCCCGTGCAGGGGTGAGTATAAGCTACTCAGTAGGGACCCTGAGACCCCCGAAGGTCTCCCAGAATCCACAAAGGAAAGATACAATCATGAAGTAACATCCAACACTACTTAGGTATATGCCCATACATATACCTAAGTTATCAATCCTAGATCAGCTCCAACATCCGAGCCTAAGTGCAACCCAGTCCACACAGGAAAAACATACCCAGTCCACAAAGGAAAGCACAACTTAGTCCACACAGGAAAGCACAACTCAGTCCACACAGGAAAGCACAACTTAGTCCACACAGGAAAGCACAACCCAATCATCTTGATGATAAGGGTTGAAAGTCAAGACTCAGCTCACACAGGAATACATCATCGAAAAGTTGAAAGAGATGATCAGATATAGATACTGAATCATCTAAGCTGGGACCCACATAGGATACAAGACCAGCAGTCTTCATTGATTCATCTATGCTGGGACCCACATAGGATACAAGACCAGCACTGAATCATCTAAGCTGGGACCAACATAGGATACAAGACCAGCAGTCTTCATCGATTCATCTATGTTGGGACCCACATAGGATACAAGACCAGCACTGAATCATCTAAGCTGGGACCCACATAGGATACAAGACCAGCAGTCTTCATCGATTCATCTGTGCTGGGACCCACATAGGATACAAGACCAGCACTGAATCATCTAAGCTGGGACCCACATAGGATACAAGACCAACAGTCTTCATCGATTCATCTATGCTGGGACCCACATAGGATACAAGACCATCACTGAATCATCTAAGCTGGGACCCACATAGGATACAAGACCAGCAGTCTTCATCGTCGCAAACGCAGCCAGCTCTAGGGTTCCCGCACACAGCAAGCTCGTTCGGGAGGGTCCGCTCCACGAGCCGAGCAGCTGATACATCAACTGACACATAGTCCAGATTTGATGTATCCAAAAGTTCCCTATCATCAACAGGAACTCAACGTCGTAGACGGCGCGTCAATCGGATGTCCGGTCTGAGAGTTATTGGCTTTTTCGTCCCAGGAGCCCAGTTGATTTTTAAGGAAAAATCAACCCGACCGTGCTCCACTTGCGTCCAAACCTTGGGCGGAGTAAGCCAAAGGATCCGTCTCACTTAGAGGAATCCATCAAAGTCAATGGCACGTCAATTGGATGTCCGGAGCTCAAGTTATGAGCGTTTCTGCTCCGAGGGCCCGGTTGGTTTCGTGGACGAACCAACCCGGCCGAACCCAAAGTATTAAGAAACCTTGAGTGTAATATACCGAAACGACCGTCTCGATCCAAGGATCACATCACCATTGATGGTACGTCAAACGGAGGTCCGTAGCCCATGATAGGGGCGAAAAACCAAAAGAGTCCGAAAACAGGGGGTCTGGGCCCGGACCGACCCGGCCCGACCCCCCCTGGGTCGGCCCGACCCGGGTCTGGGTCCGACCCAGTTTGGTGTGACCTGGCCCGGCCAGGGCGGCCCGGCCTGGGCACGACCCGGCCCGGCGGGTCGGCTCGGCTCGGCTCGGCCGAGCGGTCGAGCGAAGGAATCGCGGCCCCCGTGCGGGGGCCGCTCCGCATCACCCGGACGCGGCATGCTGGCCGCGTCCCACCTCTCGGTTCCGCGCGACCGCGGAACCGCCTCGCCGCCACGACTTCAACCACGGCGGGTTTTTCCAGCGGCGCGCCGGGCGCCGCCGCGCCGGCATGGCACGCCGGCGTGGGATTCCGCGGACCATCGGACGCGCTCCGGTGGTCCGTTTTACGTGAAATCTTCGCCAGTGGTCCTCCCGGGACCCAACCTTCACTACAAGGCCCTCAAATCGCCCTTGCGGCCCCATTTGTCATCGTCCGCCGTTCCACACACTAAGAAGGAGAAAGAATGCGGTGGTTCGGACTTGTTCGTTGGTCCGCACCCACTGCGTTAGCGGTTTGAAACAACACCATAATATTTCCCATCAATTTGATAAACCCCGAACCTCAATAATAATCCACGGACCAACTTGTTAATTAGTTGGTCCGCGTTCATGCCATGAAGGGAAACAAACATGGAGTATTATCATTTTCAAAACAACCCCTACCTCGTCGTAGTCGTCGGACGAGTTCTTCGTGGAATTGACTGTCGCGGTAGAAGATGATCGTCGCGTCGCGGAAGGGCGTCACGTCGTCGCGGTATACGGCGTCGCGTCGATGAACTCTGAGGATCAAGGACATACGGATTTAATTATAACAATTAAATCCATGTTGATGTTATAATCCACAAAGAATTAAAAGGACCGCATTCTCTTACCTCAACGGATGATCGAAGATCTTCTGCGGAAGAAGGAACGTCGCGGAAGAAGCGTTGCGAAGGGATAATCGTCGGCGTCAATCTTCGGGGGTCCGGCGTTCTTCGTCGCCCTTCATCGGAGGCCAGAGTTCTTCGAGTTCTTCGCATTCTTCGCGTTCTTCGCGTTCTTCGCGTAGGAGGATGAAGATCTTTAGAGATTCTCCAAAGGTCTAACACAACAAGCAGATAATAAAATAAGTCCTCATCTTATTTTATTATCAACTGAAGAATTTGAAAAGCAAAGATAAGTAACGAACAATTAATTCATAGAATTAATTGCAATGAACTAACCGCCCAATTAATAGGGGCGTAAGAATTTAGAAAACGCATCAGTTGACTTTCGTTTAATAGGGGTTTTCGCGGGTGCGTTACTTAGCGGAAAAGAAACGGTGGGGCTCATGTAGGCCCCACCTCACAAATATCCTACCAAGAGGGTAGGATATTTTGGATTCCACCCTATCCGCTTCAACTCATCTTAAGCAGCTTTAAGTGGCTTTAAGCGGCTTAAAGTGAAAATAAAATAAAGTTTGTCGTACCACATTATTCTATTTCTTAACTTAAAGCCCAAAAATTTAAAAACCACACCCAAGCAAACGCAACTCCGGAAGAGGCGTTTCTAAGTAATTACCGGCGCTGCGATTCCATCGGTGCCCTCAGAATTTGATTCTGATCACCGGTTAAAAAGTTAGAAAAACCCGCTCGTTCGTTCACTGAACGTACCCGAGCCCAAACTTCGGAAAATGATTCCGGGAACACCGGGCCTCGGAATCAGGTGCCATCAGAAACTGCGTTCTTGTAAAATTCCAAAGAAAATTAAGAAAAAAATTTCCTTGAAATTTACGGGTCTTTACATTACTCCCACCATAGGGATTTACGTCCCCGTAAAGCTTCACCACAAACTTAGGGATACAAAGGCGGTACTGAGCACGCATCTGAGCCTCCCGCTCCCAAGTGCTCTCCTGGAGGTTCCCGAGCTGCCATCTGAAGCGCACTAGAGGAATCGATCGTCCACGTAGGACCCGCTTCTGTCGATCCTCAATCTGCACTGGGACCTCCGCAAAATTCGCCCCATCATCAAAGACCAGCTCCCCATGGTCAAAGATTTGCGTCGGGTCATGCACGTATCTCCTCAGCTGAGATATGTGGAAGACGTCGTGCACCCGTTGCAACTGGGGTGGTAGAGCCAGGCGATAAGTCACCTTGCCAATCCAACTGAGGACCTGGAATGTTCCGATAAAGTGTGGAGACAACTTGCTGCCTCGACCAAATCTCCGTAACTCATGTCGAGGTAAGACCCGTAGGGAAACGTGGTCGCCATCCTCGAACTCCAGTGGCCTCCGCCTCCTATCATCATAAGACTTCTACTGGTTCTGAGCTGTCCTCATCCACTCCTGGATGACCTGGACCTTCTCTGTCGTGGCCTGGACCATCTCTGGTCCCACAAGAGCTTCTAAGATTTCTTCTTTGCTGATATGAGGAATCTGGTCACATCCCCTGAATGAACCACTTTCTTTGCCTAATACAGTCAATCCCGACATGGATGATACTAATCCATACCAAGGATGACGTCGTAAGGCCTCAACACTACTACCAAGAGATCCAACCGTTACTCTCACCTCCAAGGGTTGAGTCACACTGTCGGCATCAGTGTGTGGTAACTGGGTCTCCTCCAGTAGATGTCTCACAAGTGAGGGTCAAGTCAACAGTCTAAACTGGAACCTCTTAGTAACAACACAAAAGAGGACAGGAAAGAAAACATCACAAAGGTATGCGTCTTTTATTATTGCAGCTCATAATACAAAGACACTACACAATAACAACAAGGAACTAGAAGTACAAAAGACGTATCCACTAGTTCCGCTCTTGTCCATCTGCTCCCAGAGCTCCATGATCGAAGGCCTCAGCTGCCTGAAGCTGAGCTTTCTCATGTCCACCAACTCCCTGCGGTCGGGGTGGACCTCTTGGTGGTGGTGGTGGCAACACCTCGAAGCGTCGTCCACCACTTGCTGCTCGGCCAGCTCCTCTGCCTCGCTCGCCTGCACCCTGCGGACCGCCATGGTCGAACCTCTGTCTGGGAGGTCCCTCTACCACCTGCTGCTCATCTGTAAGACGTGTCAGGCAGTCTCGAGCCATGTGACCTTACCCTCCGCATGCGTAGCAATGCCTGCCCCTCATGTAGCTGGATCTCCTTCGTGTGCCCCGCACAACCGAATCTTCATCCTGAGACTGCCCATCTGATGGTCTGGCCCGTTTGGACCTCTGCGTCACCTGTCTACTGCCAGCTGCAGAAGACCCTCCTACAGGCCGTCCTGCGGAGGGCCCTGTTACTGGAGCCTGCTCTGCGAGAAAACTCTCCACTAGAAGGGCTCTCTCCAACACCTCTGCCTGCGTCGGAATGTTGAGGGAGATCATCGAAGCCCTGATCTCATGCCTCAGTCCCTGCTCGAAGGTCCGGGCCCGGAAGAACGGGTCCCGTAACATCTCTGTGGAGTAGCGCGAGAGATCAGTAAATCTCGCCAAGTACTGGGCCACTGTCATGCCGCCCTGCCGTAGCTGTAGTTGCTCTTGGATGCGCACCGCACGGAGGGTGGCTGGGACGAACTCAGAGCGGAAGATGCTCTCAAAGTCCGTCCAGAGGAGAGATGTATCGTCGTGCACCTGGAGCATCAAGCTCCACCATCTGCCTGCTGCCACGTGCAGGAGGCTCGCTGCGAGGATCACCATGAGGTCTGATGGTGTCCTCACTAACCGGAAAACTCGCACCACTGCCTCCAGCCAGTCCTTGGCTGCCTAGGGGTCCATCTCCCAGCGGAACCTGGGCGGTCGCTGGCGCTAGAACTCATGCAGTGCACTAAGGTGACGTGCATCGTCAGCGGCTGGGGCTGGAAGCATCGGTGGCTCGGTGGGTAGAGGTATCGCCGGTGCCTCAGCTGTCAAAGGGCCCTGCACCGAGGCCTTGTCGCTCGGTGGGCTGTCGTCACGCTCAACTCTCGGAACACTAGCTAGTTGCCGTCGTGGGGCCATCCTGAAAAGGAAATAGGTGCGCCACGGTCAGAAAAATATACCTGGTGAGCTGATACAAGTAATCACAAAGAAAACTTGAAACACACATGAAATCAATGTTTTCGTGCATTAAGTCGGAAATCAGAAGTCAGGGTCCTAGTGTACGGATACGTTGGCCGCCGCACCAACACTGGATTCCCTGGACTGATAACCACACCCAATACGCTAAACACTATTGCTTCACATAGAAAAAGATCAGAGTCTGCGGTAGAACAGAACCCCTCTGATACCAATTTTTCACGACCCGTCCTCGGGGCCCATGACGTGACTACCCCAAGCCCGCCTTCCATAGGACAGGGGCTGGCGACTAGCACCAAGGCGTAAATCCCGGTAAACAGGGAAGGCATTGCTTTTATAAAGTAAACATACACCACAGAGAAAGCAAGCAGAAGAAGTAAACACTAGTAGAAAACTGGGTACAACAGTAAGTGCGGAAAGTAAAGGGGGCCAGAAATACAAGCCCAACTGTAAAGTACAACTGAAAGGGGAAAAAACAGCAACTGAAAGAAAAAGTCGTAGTGTCGAGCCGTCCTCTGGAAGTCCCACCTGAAGGGTGAGTACAGATAGCCTCCATAGCTCCTCGGTCCAGCCGTCCGCTCCGAGTACACCCCGCCCAGTGGTCCACCTCCAGGTACCGTCCTGCTCCGCAAACCTCGACCATGATCAGCGCTGTCTGTCGTCTGTAACCAACATAACGTAGTGCGGGCATAGCCCGTGCAGGGGTGAGTATAAGCTACTCAGTAGGGACCCCGAGACCCCCGAAGGTCTCCCAGAATCTAAAAAGGATAATCCACAAAGGAAAGATACAATCACAAAGTAACATCCAACACTACTTAGGTATATGCCCATACATATACCTAAGTTATCAATCCCAGATCAGCTCCAACATCCGAGCCCAAGTGCAACCCAGTCCACACAGGAAAAACATACCCAGTCTACAAAGGAAAGCACAACTTAGTCCACACAGGAAAGCACAACTCAATCCACACAGGAAATCACAACTTAGTCCACACAGGAAAGCACAACCCAATCATCTTGATGATAAGGGTTGAAAGTCAAGACTCAGCTCACACAGGAATACATCATCGAAAAGGTGAAAGAGATGATAGACATAGATACTGAATCATCTAAGCTGGGACCCACATAGGATACAAGACCAACAGTCTTCATTGATTCATCTATGCTGGGACCCACATAGGATACAAGACCGACACTGAATCATCTAATCTGGGACCCACATAGGATACAAGACCAGCAGTCTTCATCGATTCATCTATGCTGGGACCCACATAGGATACAAGACCAGCACAGAATCATCTAAGCTGGGACCCACATATGATACAAGACCAGCAGTCTTCATCGATTCATCTATGCTAGGACCCACATAGGATACAAGACCAGCACTGAATCATCTAAGCTGGGACCCACATAGGATACAAGACCAGCAGTCTTCATCGATTCATCTATGCTGGGACCCACATAGGATACAATACCAGCACAGAATCATCTAAGCTGGGACCCACATATGATACAAGATCAGCAGTCTTCATCGTCGCAAACACAGCCAGCTCTAGGGTTCCCGCACACAGCAAGCTCGTTCGGGAGGGTCCGCTCCACGAGCTGAGTGGCTAATACATCAACTGACACATAGTCCAGAGTTGATGTATCCAAAAGTTCCGTATCGTCAACAGGAACTCAACGTCGCAGACGGCGCGTCAATCGGACGCCCGGTCTGAGAGTTAGTGTCTTTTTCGTCCTAAGGGCCCGGTTGGTTTTTAAGGCAAAACCAACCCGACCGTGCTCCAACTGCGTCCAAAACTCGGGCGGAGTAAGCCAAAGGATCCGTCTCACTTAGAGGAATCCATCAAAGTCGATGGCACGTCAATCGGACGTCCGAAGCTCAAGTTATGAGCGTTTCCGCTCCGAGGGCCCGGTTGGTTTCGTGGACGAACCAACCCGGCTGAACCCAAAGTATTCCGAAACCTTGAGTGTAATATACCGAAACGACCGTCTCGATCCAAGGATCGCATCGCCGCTGATGGTATGTCAAACAGAAGTCCTTAGCCTAAGATATGAGCGAAAAACCAAAAGAGTCTGAAAATGGGGGGTCTGGGCCCGGCCTGACCCCCCCTAGGTCGGCCCGAACCGGGTCGACCCGACCCGGGTCCGAGTCTGACCCGGTTTGGTGCGACCCGACC
Source organism: Viscum album (assembly GCA_963277665.1). Classification (NCBI taxonomy): domain Eukaryota; kingdom Viridiplantae; phylum Streptophyta; class Magnoliopsida; order Santalales; family Viscaceae; genus Viscum; species Viscum album. The sequence continues at coordinate 1,879,951,722 of OY728138.1, read as the reverse complement.
CGGTCAGGGTGGCTCAGCCTGGCCTGGGCACGACCCGACCCGGCGGGTCGGCTCGGCTTGGCTCGGCCGAGTGGTCGAGCGAAGGAACCGCGGCCCCCGCGCGGGGGCCGCTCCGCAGCACCCGGACGCGGCATGCCGGCCGCGTCTCACCTCCCGGTTCCGCGCGGCCACGGAACCGCCTCGCCGCCGCCGCTGCCGGGCGCCGCCTCCGGCCGCCGCCGCCGCCGCGCCGGCGTGGGATTCCGCGGACCACCAGACGTGCTCCGGTGGTCCGTTTTACGTGTGGTCTTCGCCAGTGGTCCTCCCGGGACCCGAACTTCACTGCAAGGCCCTCAAATCGCCCTTGCGGCCCCGTTTGTCGTCGTCCGCCGTTCCGCACACTAAGAAGGAGAAAGAATGCGGTGGTTCGGACTTGTTCGTTGGTCCGCACCCACCGCGTTAGTGGTTTGAAACAACACCATAATATTTCCCATCAATTTGATAAACCCTGAACCGCAATAATAATCCACGGACCAACTTGTTAATTAGTTGGTCCGCGTTCATGCCTTGAAGGGAAACAAACATGGAGTATTGTCATTTTCAAAACAACCCCTACCTCGTCGTAGTCGTCGGACGAGTTCTTCGCGGAATTGACCGTCGCGGTAGAAGATGATCGTTGCGTCGCGGAAGGGCGTTGCGTCATCGCGGTATACGGCGTCGCGTCGATGAACTCTGAGGATCAAGGATATACAGATTTAATTATAACAATTAAATCCATATTGATGTTGTAATCTAAAAAGAATTAAAAGGACCTCATTCTCTTACCACAATGGAAGATCGAAGATCTGCCGCAGAAGAAGGAACGTCGCAAAAGAAGCGTTGCAGAGGGAGAATCGTCGGCGTCAATCTCCAGGGGTCCGGCGTTCTTCGTCGCCCTTCGTCGGAGGCCGGTGTTCTTCGCGTTCTTCGCGTAGGAGGATGAAGTTCTTTAGAGATTCTCCAAAGGTCTAACACAACAAGCAGATAATAAAATAAGTCCTCATCTTATTTTATTATCAACTGAATAATTTGAAAAACAAAGATAAGTAACAAACAATTAATTCATAGAATTAATTGCAACGAACTAACGACCCAATTAATAGGAGCGTTAAGAATTTAGAAAATGTGTTAGTTGACTTTCGTTTAATAGGGGTTTTCGCAGGTGCGTTACTTAGCGGAAAAGAAACGGTAGGGCTCGTGCGGGCCCCACCTCACAAATATCCTACCAAGAGGGTAGGATATTTTGGGTTCCACCCTATCCGCTTCAACTCAGCTTAAGCAGCTTTAAGTGGATTTAAGCGGCTTAAAGTGAAAATAAAATAAAGTTTGTCGTACCACATTATTTTATTTCTTAACTTAAAGCCCAAAAATTTAAAAACCACACCCGAGCAAACGAAACTCCAGAAGAGGTGTTTCTAAGCAATTACCGGCGCTGCGATTCCATTGGTGCCCTCAGAATTTGATTCCGAGCACCGGTTCAAAAGTTAGAAAAACCCGCTCGTTCGTTCACTGAACGTACCCGAGCCCAAACTTCGGAAAATGATTCCGGGCACACCAGGCCTCGGAATCAGGTGCCGTCAGAAACTGCATTCTTGTAAAATTCCAAAGAAAATTAAGAAAAAAATTTCCTTGAAATTTACGGGTCTTTACAGTGAGGATCTTGGGAAATTTGAGGTAGGTACTGGTGCTGATCCTGATTCAACAATACCTGATGACATTGAACCAATTGAAGAGTTGAAAAATGTCAACAGATCCAATTTGGGTATTGAACAACATTTTTTGGATACCTTAAATGGTGAGGATACTATAAAATATGAATCCATATACATTGAAATGATAGATTCCCTTAATCCAAACATTGATATTCCAAGTTCCATTAAGGATTTTGGGGATTTCAATAAGGAACTGAAAGGAAGTAAGTTCCCATTCTTTCATTTTCCATAAATAATTGTTCTTTTATATGATATTTCATATAAAAGCTCAATTTATAAAGATTTTTTTGTAGAGAAATTTGTGAAGGCCCTTCATGAATGGGGCATCCCACTCTATTCTGCTTCTTCTAACGTTAAATAGACACCAACTGAAAATCCAACATTGGTAGATGCTCTAGATACTATGGTTATGGTGATTGGGAAATCTCAGAAGAATGCTCCTCCCCAAGTAGTACTTACTCAAACTACTAAAGTAGATAATACCAGGCAGGAATCTAATCAATAAAATGAATTATTGTTGGGTGAATGTAATTGGATGTCTTGATCATGATTTGTTCTTACTACAATTTTGGAGCTAACAATCATATTAATTCACCTTTTAGGGATATCTGTTCCCACAATTAGGTCTAAGGGTGAGGCCCCTACTTTACATCAACCAACAACGAAAGATGAAGCATCCACTGCTTCGAAAGGAGAAGATCTAAACACCTCTTTGAGTGATCTGATTCTTGAATATGTTCCACCACATGGTAGTGATTTTGATTGGGATTTAGATATGCAGTTTTCTCTTGGTATTATGAAGATAAGAACTTGGAGAACCATTTGGTATATAATCTATGAGAAGCCTTTGGATGAGTTGCCTTCATATTTTGGCTGAATCCCAAAACTTTTTAGCATACTAGGATTTTTTGGATTTGATTATCGCTCAATTTACAATTCAGAGAAAGAGATCATTCGCCAGTAGGAGAAAGAACAAAAATTAAAGTAAGATATTACAAAGTCCAAACTACCTACCAATGTTGAGGGTTTTCGATCTTTAGTCTCTGAGGAATAAGTCAACCATAGAAAAAAATCAATGGAATTTTATCAACAAATTAAGGATACAATGAAGGAAGTGGATCATCTTAAAAAATAAATGGAGATAGCTCAAAATATGATTGAGAAACTAAACCAATCATTAGAAGAAGCCAAATTAGAAGGGGTAACTGACATTTCAACTACTAAAGATTCACTTTGTCTTACCGAGGAGGCCAAAGTTGCTCAACTGACTAAGCTTCAGCAAGCAGTTGATATAACCCAAAAGGTTGTTCAAAAAATAATCATGATAAAATCTTTTTGTAATATCTAACATAGAGACTCCATCCTATGGATGTTCCTCTGATTTTTCCATATAAATGAAATGTATTTTGTCTCTAATCATATATGTATTCATCCCTTATTTCTTTTTGTAATTTCAATATCAAAGCCTATTTTCATAACATGGGATCTTTACATCAGATAACCATAATTACACTGACAGGGATGGAGTCACTTTAACTTTTACCTAAGCCACGTGGCCTAGTAAGCACAGTTTGACGGTTACTAGGGTTGTATAAAAATCCCTATAAAATCTACGTCTTTTGTGTCATCACCCAATATGAAGGGGACTTATCTGGTGAAATTCGGCTTTTTTTAGGTTTTCCCTTTTGGGTTTTTATCTAAAAAAGTTTTTTCTTTTATCTTTTAATTGATCAATTTTTCCCGGAACATATAGAGTATAAATCTAGTGATCTGATACTTGAATTTTTTCCAGAATTTCCTTTACAGGTTTTCAATTCGGTGAGTATCATGTCTTTTTTTAAGGGTAGTTTAAAGTCATGAATAATGGACTAATAATGCTATTGTTTAAGGTCAAATATCTTTGACCATGAATTTTGAAATTAGAACCGAAACAAAGATTGATGGCTAGAAAGGTCCTGATATTCATTAGATACTTCTGAAGGGAATATTTAATCATGATTTGTTTTATGGTTACCAAATCTAAAATTTGAAGTATGAGAATAGAGGAGGTCATTTTCAAGAACAATGTTACCACTATTTGACAAACCCATTACAGGGTCTGTATCATGTAGGGCCAACTAGGGCATATGCTACATAGTCAAACAACGAAATCCTTTGGCTAAAAGACCCATTATGTGAGCAGCTGATGCAAGGCCAATTGGGTCATATACTTCATATTTAGGTATAGGAGTTCCCAAGAATCCTGACATTCTATTGCTGATAGAAAAAATGGGGTTTAAAATTTGGATGTCTCAAGACCACAATGAGTGGATTTTACAAGGAAAGGTATCTGAGAAGAAAATGGGCATTTGTACCTACATAGTCCATGAATGAGAAGCCATTCTTACAAAAATTTGGTGTGCTAAAGAAGGTACATTTTCTAGAAAATGGATTTCTAATATTTTTATATGCAGTTTAAACTCATGCAACAATGACATTATGCTGTGATGTTTTAAGTCATACAATAATGATATTATGCTATGTAGTTTTAAGTCATGTAGTAAGGACATTATGCTTTGCAGTTTTAATTCATGAAATAAGAAAATTAGGAGGATTTATTTTAAGTTATTTATCTTTGAAAAAAGGTTTACAAATCTCTAATTTCTTGGTAATTTGTTTGGAAACATACTACCATATTTAGGTATGGAATGGAAGAATTTTAAGGTATGAATTGGATATTTCTAAATCTAAAAAGCGATAAAGGAAAAGAGATAAAGGAATTAGAGGAAATATTTTCCATGAAAAAAATTACCATTTCTTGAAAAAACCTATTATGTGGGCTATATTATACAGGGCTAAATAAGGAATGTGCTGCATATCCAAATAGTAGAATCTTTCGGCTGACAGGCCCGTTATGTGGGAGAATTATAAAAGGCCACCTTGGGGTACATATTTCACAGTCAGACAAAAGAGTTCTTAGGTATCAAAAATTCTATTGCTAAAAGCCAAATAAAGTTTATGAAGATTCAAATTTTCCAAATCACAGAGTTTGGTTTATGGAGAAAAGTACTTGAATATTGAAAGAGTATTTCTAGTCATGATTTCCAATGAAACAGAGGAATAATTTTTTTTACAAAGGTCCAATACAGACATAAAAAATATGGTTTCTATAGTTTTTAGGTCATATGACTAGGACCTAAATATTATGGAAAAAATGGATGATATATGGTCAAAATATCCAAGGTTATTTTAGTATGATTTGGACAAGTGAAGGGAAAAAGTGTAAACCATATTTTTGGAGAATTTTAGATTGAGAGAAATGATATGAGATAAATATGCAACAGATGACTGCTTTAAAATATGGGTTCTTGCATACCGTCATGAAATCTTTAAGGGGAAAAAAGGATTCTCCCAAGAATAAAGTTACCATTATTTAAAAAACCTATTATGAGGATTTTATTATATAGGGCCAACTGGGGAATATACTGCATATTCAAACAGTGAAATATTTTGGATGATAGACTCATTATGTGGGAAAAATATGTGCTGCATAGTTAGGAAAAATAGATCTCAGGTATCAGAAATTCTACCACCAGAAACCAAATAAATTTTGTGAGGATCCGAAAGTATTCAAGATTAGGTGTATGAAATGTGAAAGGAGGAGAAAATTCAGTCTCTCCATCATTGAGAGCTCCCCTATAGGGTTCCCATAGTTTTCGTCGGTGATTCAATGTACCGGTGGAGTGGGCCCCTGCCACCTTCTTTTGTGTGTGCATTTAGTAACCTCATTTCCTCCTGAGTTTCCATCAGTGGTGGCCTTATCTCCTCTAGTTTTCCATTGGCGCACCTTCCTTTCTTCCTTATGCATCACTGGCGTCGGTTTTTTTGATCACGTTTGGAGATTGGAACCTAGACCCCATTCGTGAGTTCGGTTCCCCATTTGGATCTTAGGACCTGTATCCCATCAAAGAGTATCGATCTTTGACTTTAGATCTCAGATCCATGCTTCGCGGGCTCCGACTGCGGCCTCTCCAAGACGGCCTGCGACAGTCGACCAACGGACTGCAGTTTCTGAGGTAGTGAACCTGCTCATGGTTTCCAACTGAAGGTTTGTGACTACCGTTTAATGGTTCAAGGTTTCAGGTCCACATTATACAAACTCCATTTGGAGACTCACCTCAATGGCCTGTGACCCCTGACCGAAGACCTGCACATTCTGAGGTGGTGACCGATGGCCAACGGATCCTGATCGACGACTCATGTTTTTTTGATCTACGTTCTGCAGGCTCTGTTTGTGTCCTCCCCTGATAGTCTACAACTTTTGACCCACATTTTTGGGATCTGTGCAGAAGTTTTCCCTATCCATAAAAATCCCTACATGAAAGATTTTTTTATTCGCGAAGGCCTCTGTTCACAAAAATTTCTGCACGTGAAGATCCCTACCCACGAAGGCCTCCCACGTTGCTGTATGAAAAAGTGTGGTATGCGTAGGTATCCTATTTGTGTTTGGTCCGTGTTGACCCCTAGTGGTACGTGATGAGGGGGTCTACCTTAGGATCATGATGACTTTTTCCCTTGTTGGAATTGTGTTCGGCTGGGTTCCCCCATATTCATGATCTTGGTACTCGGGTTCCCACCAATACAATGGAAAATTAATTGGTTAATATATGAAAACATATATCACTTACGGACAAAGAGAAATAAACAATTACCACCAATAATATCAATGATACCTTCCTGACACAACACATGTCCCTGTTATTAATTGGGAAGTCCATATTAGGCAGACCCTTCAACCTGGGCACGCTAAAAAATATGCTACAATACTTATGGTGTTTGGATGATGGAGTGACAATATGGGATGTCAGAGCTCAAAATCTAATCTTTTAATTCTTCAACATGAAGGATAAAAAAAAAGTACTCTAGGGGAGGCTGTGGTCATTTGATAACCGTCTTTTGATTATGGAAGATTTGAAGAATGAAGAAGATATAATCTCTATCGAATTTTTCAAGTCCCATTTTTGGGTGAGATTAATAGGAATTCCCTTCAGTGGAAGATCATAACGGGTAATGAAAGAACTTATAAATCATATTGGGCAGTTCATAGAATGGGACCAATCAGACCCCATCCATTGGGGACCATCAGTAAGGACTGGAGTGATGGTTAAGGTCTCCAAACCTCTCATATGAGGCTCCTTCTTGACACTTTATGGAGAAAAGTATTGGATATCCTTTGAATATGAATATTTTCCAAACTTTTGTTTCATTTGCAATTTCTTAGGACACTCAAAATAAGATTTTGTAGGAAAAGAGACAAACAATGAAGGTAACCCAGTGATGCAGTATGGCCCATGACTACGTGAAAAAAATATGCGAATGTCCTTCATCCCCGAAGTAGAAAAGAAACGAGATAGAGAAAGAATCACCAAGGCTCTCCAGGTATAAAAGGATACCATGTATAGTAAAATTATTTTTGTTGGACCTCCTCCTGTAGAAACAAAATTATGTAACACAGAGCAATCAAGTGGTGAAAATCAACGTTTAACTACTTCCCCACTGATGGGAACTGAAAACATCGACAAACCCTAGAGGGAACCGTTGATAGAAACAATCATATCCATGGGTTCTAGTCCTCCAACCCCTTGGGAGTATCGTCAACCACTTTCTAGGCCCAAAAACATCTTCTCGGACCCCCCAGATAGTATGCGTACTCCTATGGGTTATCACACCTCGCAAGCTATTCATCCAGGTGAGGCCCTACATCTCACCAATGCACATGTGCCTAAAATTCCATGAATGTGGAAGAGGAAGACAAAAGGAGACTATGGATGTGAAATGGGAACATTAGAATTAAGTGGTTCAAATAGATCTCTTGAGGAACTAGTGGAAAATGAAAAGTATCCCAAAAGGTGGAAAGTTACTAAAGATGGAACCCTACTCGAAGTCCAATAGGTGGAGGCTGGAATGAACCAGCCCCACCTAGCACAGTGATCATACTAATTTGGAACTGTCGTGGTCTTGGAAACCCACAAACGGTTTGGATTCTCCAACACCATTACACTAAAAGTTGACCTGATATGATTTTACTATTTGAAACCATGTTGGAAAACATGGAAAACACCGGTATCACTCACAAATGTGGCTTTTATGGCTGCTTCTCGGTCCCCCGCCAAGGACACTCAGGGGGGGGCTATTTTTTTTATGGAAGGAAAAATTAATGTTAGAATCATCTCTTACTCTCTAAATTGCGTGACTTCTTTGATTCACAACGACCCCTTTCCACCTTATACTTTTGTTAGTTTTTATGGATGGCCATCTCAGAATGAGAAATGGAAATCATGGGATCTTCTCTGCTTACTCCGACGTAGAATTTATAGTCCTCTCTTGTTCGATGGTGACTAACAAAATTCTATATCAGACTGAAAAAATCAGCGGATTTCCTCGGTCCTCTACTATAATTTCTAGATTCCGGGATGCAATCTCTAGAGTAGAGATATCTAACCTTGGCTTTTAAGGTAACCCCTTTACCTGGTTTCATGGGAATTCAGAAATTTCACGTATAGATGAGCGTCTAGATAGATTTTTAGGTTCCATAGATTGGACCAATATCTTCAGAATGTACCATGTCTCTCACTTAACACCAAATTCCTTAGACCACTACCCGATCATCATTGAGTTCTCTCACAAAGGTCACAATCAAAGATAGGGGAAACCTTTCAGATTCGAAAGCTTCAGGGAAAGAGACCATGAATGTGAAGAAATAGTCCGCTCATGCTGGAAGGGTGGAAAATCAAACATTTGTTCAAACCTCTAGCAGATAGCCTCTAAACTGAGTGCTTGGAGCAATTCTAAATTTTTCCAACCTGATAGGAACTATTACTCAAATGAGAGATAGTTGAACTCCCATTCTGTTCAAACACTGACTGATGCTATTATTTTCAGAATTAACTTTCTCTAAGGTGAATTGGATGATGCCCTTCGTATTAAAGAGATCTTTTGGGAAATGCATGCACATAAAAGACACATTAAATAAGGGGATGCCAACACTAGTTACTTCCACCAGAAGGCCTCCTCTAGGTGATGAAAAAACACTATTTCTTGCCTCTCGTACCCTGATGGTAGAACTGGATCCAATGCTGAAGCAATCTATGATATTATTTCCTGCTATTTTCAGAAGTTTTATACGGCTGGGGACTCTACTATACCGGCTGAAGTGGAATCTTATATCAAACCTGTTATTACTAATGCAATGAACCAACAACTCACAAAAGGGATTTCAGAAGATGAGATCATATGGGACCTTAAGCATATCCACTCCACAAAATCCCTGAGTTATGATTGTTTCCATGCCCTTTTCTTAAATAAATACTGGAACATTATCATCCTAGACATTGCTACTCTCATGAAAGATATATGGGTAGTGAAAATAAATCTGTCCTCTCTCAACGAGACCATTTTAACCCTCATTATAAATATGAAGAAACCCCGATTGGATTCAGACTTTAGGACAATCATCTTATGAAAAATCTCTTATAAATTTTTTTCAATGATTTTAATCAACTATTTGCATATATTCCTACCTTCCATTATATCTGAAAATTAGAGCGCTTTTGTTATGAGAAGTCTCATCACAGATAATTCTATTGTGGCCCATGAGGTGTTTCATTCAATGAAAACACACTCAATTGAGAAAAGAGGAATTATAGCCTAGAAAGTGGACATGACTAAGGCGTATGATAGAGTGAACTGTCATTTCCTCTGGTTTTTTATGACCAAAATGGGTTTTTGTTCAAAATGGATTGATATTATCATGCATTTTGTGTCCTCTGTTTATTTCAGGTTCAATATTAATGGTGGACTCTCACAAAGTTTTTCACCCACCTGAGGCCTTCGTCCGGGAGATCCTCTCTCCACCTTTTTCTTCATTTTGGTAGTTGATGTTTTCTCCAACATCATTTCTATGGTAGCATCCTCTAACTCGATTCATGGAGAAAAGGTGTGTCGGACTAGACTGCCTATCTCTCATATATTCTTTATAGATGATTGTCTTGTTTTCTAAAGGTCCACACATGATTATTGTCATTCCATATACAATGTGATTGGCCTCTATGAGAGGGCTTCTGGACAGAAGATTAATCAAACCAAATCAGAAATCTCCTTCAGCTTAGGTGTGCCACCGAATAAGAGAGTAGAGATTTGTCTCACTACTGGAATCCAGATGGTTGAAAAGCATAATAAATATCTTGGGCTCACCACGATGGTATGTTGGTAAAAAAAAGAAATTTTCTCATCCACCATTGATAGAATTGAGAAAAAAATCCAGGGCTAGTCTCTGATGAAGATTTATAAGGTGGGAAAAGAAACCCTCATCAAGGCTGCTCTTCAATCTATCCCCAACTATATCATGTCACTGTTTAAGATTCCGTGTGTGATTTTCTACCAGATTCACTCCCGTATTTCCAATTTTTGGCTGGTTCATTACAATGGGAGAAACAAAATTCACTAGATTTCCAGGCAGTCACTTTTTGCCCCTAAAGCGGGAAGCGATATGGGGTTTTGAGACTTTGGCCTGTTTAATGATCCTATGTTGGCTATGAAAGGATAGTGCCTTCTGACTCGACCTTCATCTCTGTGCATGTAGATTCTTTGTGCAAAATACTTTCTTCACTTTGACTTCTGAAACTCCTCTTTGGGCCCCCGCCCTAGCTTCATTTGGATAAGTATCTGGGGTTCAAGAAAATTACTTGACATAGGAATCAATTGGTGGATTGGGGATGGAACAAAAGTTAACATTTGGAAGGAATCATAGTTAATTGACAAAGATGACATGATGGACACTTCCCCAGCCTCTCCTAGTATGGAGGAGGCCACAATACGCTGTTTTTTCGATGATTCTGGTTCCAGGTGGTGTGTTGATATAATTCACTCCCGGTTTAATGAAAGATATAGAAGAATTATTCTTAGTATTCCCTGTGTGACAGATGTAGGGATTGACTATATTTTTTGGGGCAATGATATTTCATTATCCTACTCAGTAAGATAGGGCTACCTACTTTCTCTCAATGCTCACCTTGACGATAGATAGGGGCTGTGGAAAATCCTTTGGCACCTAAATGTTCCCACAAAGATACACTACTTCTTGTGGAAGATCTATACTAGTATCCTTCCCACATTGAACCTCCTTTCCTTCAACCATGTTACAAAAAAACAATTATTAACCCTTTTTTCAGTTGATTTGGAATACCCTTTGCATGAAATCATTCATTTCCTAGGGTTTAGGGAGGTTTGGATTTCTTGGGGATTCTGTTCGGAGCTTCTTCTGGACATGGCATCAGATCTCCCATCACTGCTGATGATGCAGTCATCCACATTCACTACTGATAAGGTAGCCTCACTCTGCATCATGGATTGGATTTTTTGGGTTATATGAAATGATTTCATCTTTAATAACACCTCAAACCTTGTGGTTTTTGGATTGAATGTGCGACCTCCTAGATTGATGGGTGGAATCAGGAACCAGAACAGATTGTGTTCTATGATCCTTGATCAGTTGAATTTAGATGGAATCCCCCCCGAAAGAGTTTTTTAAGATTAAAATCGATGATTATTTACCCAAGAGTGGAATTGTTGGAATTGGTCTGATGTTCCATGACCATTTTGGAAAAATCATCGCGGCTAGACATGATTTATTCCACACGTTTTGGGAGCTAGTTTTCAATGAAGCCCATGCTATCCTTGTTGGTCTGACCGTTGCAATTGATTCTGGATGGAAGGCTATTCACATTGAATCTGACTGTCTCAGAATCATCAATGTCATCAATATAAATGATCTCAACTTCCAATCTTATGGCTTCCTCAACAGGAAAATCAAATCTCTCAGCTGTAGCTTTACAATTTTCTCTTTTGCTCTTATCAAAAGGGAAGGAAACAAATCAGCTCACCATCTGGCTTCTTATCGTGTATATGAGAAAAATTACCTCTGGCTTAATCCTTTACCTTCATGGATGTTAGATATTGTTAGTCTTGATCTTCATGATTAATATAAGCTCCTTCATTTAAAAAAAAACGTGGAAGGGGTAATTTCCAATGCACAAGAGAAATATTTGGATCAATATTAGCCATGAGTTTGGAGTCCCTCACATAGATCTCACTCATATGTATAATGGTAATATCTTTTATTTCTTTAGTGGGATCTCTATAGAGAGGACCCAAAATAAAGGCCTCTTACATAAATTTTTAATTGTATGTGAGATATGGGGAATTTTCTATTATCCTATGGATGGGACTAAGATTTAAGTCATAGTTTTCACTACGTATCTCAATGGGATGAGAATCAATCCACAGATAGTTCTTGTAGGTCCTTGTAGTTTATCGTTATATACAGAGGACATAAAGTGATTCTGATGTGAAAAGTAATATTGTAGCTGGACTATGGGATAAGACTTAGGTGTCACTACATATCTTTCTAGGGAAAGAATCAATCCACACATAGTTCTTAAAACATTACCTATGTAGGTTTGATTCATGGACATAGGGAATGAAGGGGATTTTTTAATTAAAACTAGACTTGAGATAGGAGATCCGGGTATCACTACATATCTCAATAAAATGAGAATCAAGCCATACATAGTTGTTTGACAGGATTCCTCACACCAACTAAGTTTTTTTTGTGAGAAAGGGTTTTTTTAGTTATGGATAGACCCTAGATAGGAGATCTATGTGTCACTATGTATATCATTGGAATGAGAATCAAGCCAAACATAGTTCTCGAGGTTTCCCGTATAGGTCTAATCCATACAATTGGAGTGGGGGATTTTTCTTAATTATAGCTGGACCCGAGATAAGAGATATGGGCGTCACTACGTATCTCATTGGAATGAGAATCAAGCCACATGTAGTTCTTGAAGATGGTATTCCTTGTGTAGATTCAAATCATAAACATAAGGAATATAGGATTTTTATTTTATTATAGATGGGCCCAAAATTGGAGATCTAGGCATATCTACATATCCCATTGAAATGATAATCAATCCACATGTAGTTCTAGAAGAACCGTGTAGTTTAACATCTTATGGTGAGGGCATAAGTCACCTGATGTGAAAGAAAAATTGTGGATGGACTAGGGGATAAGACCTAGGTGTCACTACGTATCTTGCTAGGGGAAAGAATCAATCCATATGTAGTTCTTAAAAAGGGGTCCCTATATAGACCGGATTCAAACATAGGGATAAATGGGGCTCATGTTCCACTAAGGAGTAGCAATAATGTGAGAAATTCTTGCAGATGGAAGCTACTCATTTTTTAAAGAACCACAAGGAATTCCAATTTATGTTATCTTGGGGGATTTCTTAACATTAAATGAAGGAGACGTTAACCGTATAGTTTAATGTCATGTAGTGAGGAAAAATGTTGTCATTCATTTTAACATCATGCGACATGGTCAAAGATGCTACACATTTTAACGTCATGCAACATGGACACATATGGCTGTTATAAAGATTAATGTCTTGCAACTAGGACATGAATTTGTGTGATTACACAAAGTACTTCTTTAAAAATATTGCATTGGTCGGAGTTGTAATAAGTTCTCCATACATTTAGATTATGGAATAATCTCCATTAGAGTGGACCTTATGTATGGATTAAGGTCCTTCCCACTTTGGCTCAAGTTTTGGAGGTTTCTTTCCTGGTATCATTGGAGTCCTGAGGACTAATACCAATTATACTTAAAGAAATGAATAGAGGTGAACTTTCTTGTTAAAATCTCATGCTATTCTATTTGTATATACTTCCAAGTGATGTGAGGTATGCATTCTATTTTTTTTCTAATCATTCTAGCTCATAAAATCGCTTATGATACTATTCATCTATAGATAACCGGTCACAAATTAAAACTCATAGTGAAGGAAATTGAACTTCAATAGGCAAAACCACTTCTATCATGCACACCAATGAATACGGGGTTGATCGTGTTGCAGTATGAGTATTAGTCCGATAAGCCCCCAAAGCATGAAAGAGATTATCAAGCCAATACTTTTTATCATTATCAACCATATTTTGGAGTATATTTGATAGGGTTTTTTCTGAAATTTTCTATCTATCCATTGGCCACTGCATGGTAGCGAGATGAATGGTTGGATTTGATATTGTGCTCTTGATATAGCTTCTTTAACTCAATAGAAAATAAATTGGCATTGTTGTCCGTCAATATGATATAAGGGATGCCAAATATGATAATGGTATTTTATTTAACAAAGTTAACAATGATTTTGGCCCCGTCTTCCTTGAGAGGTATTGCCTCAGCCCATTTTGAGAAGAAATCGGTAGCAGTAAGAATATACTTGAACTGCTTAGCTGTATCTGGAGGATAGGGTCCTGCTACATCCATTCCCCATATAGAAAATGACCAAGAGTATTTATCTATATGTATTAATTCTGGGGGTTGATGAATGAATTTGGAATGAATCTAATAGGGATGAAACTTCTTAGTGAAATCTATATGATCATGTGTCATCAAAGGCCAAAATAATGCAAGCCTTCAAATTTGATCAGAAAGCCTATGCCCAGACTGGTGAGCACCATAGGCTCCTATTTCTTTAATAATATCCACAATTTTGACCCCATCAATGCATCTAAGAAAAATTCCATTGAATCCTTGTCTATAAAGGATCTTCTGGTGATCTGGGCCATTATAAAGAGTAAAATTCACTACTCATCACTAGATCTGTTCTCTTTTAATTATGTCTGGTGGAAGTATCCCATTTAGGAGATATTACATGATGAGTGTCATCCATCCCATGGTATGACCATACAACTCAGAAATGGGACTGATTTCATTGATTTCCTCTACTATGATTTGAACAAAAGGTGAAACCACTTGATGATGAGAAATGCTAATGATCTTTTCATCCTGATTTGGATATGCCAAAGCTATAACTGTAGTTTCCAATGCATCATCTTGGGAATTTTGTGACCATGGGATGTAATATAGTGTTGGATATGAGGAAAATTCTACTATTAACCCTTGAACATAATCACATAGGGGGATTAATTATTCTTTTCTAATGGTGTAATCCCTTTTGTTTTTTTTGATTACCAATTCTGAATCACCTTTCACCTCCAGATAATCTATTGGTACTTGAAGTTCTAATTTCCTATAATGAGAGCTTGATATTCTACCACATTGTTAGTACCAAATTATGATAATAGAAATAAATATAGTAATACTACCTTTTCTGTGGAGATAAGCATAATTCATAACCCAACTTTTTTTGAGTTTAGGGTCTTCCATTTTCTTCCCCGTTGGAGTTATAGAATACCATCAAAGTATATTTCCCATATTTAGGTAATTTCTTGAATAGAGAAGATTTTATCATTATGAAATTCAGTATTCAATGGTGTCTCTTCTGTAGATGGGTGCTCAGTAAGGAAGTATGAAAAATCTTGTCCTTTTAATACTTTTTGAGGAAAAAATTGTATATCAAACTATTACAGAATAATCAACCACCATGCCAAACATCCTATATGAATAAGACGACTGAGGATAAATTTGAGTGGGTTATTGTGAGATACCAAGTAGACCTTATGATGCTGAAAATAGTGTCTCAATTTCTAAACTACAAAGATTAATTCTAGGAAGATTTTCTCAATATATGAATATCGAGTCTCTATGTTGAGTATGGTTTGACTGAGATAATAAAGGTTGTTTTCATTCCCAACATCATTCTTTTGTATAAGGAAGGAACCTAGTGATCACTCCAATGATATCACATAAATAATGAGAATCTTTTCATCAATAGGTGGCATCAATACTAGTGGGATCAAGATGTATTTATTGAGGATATCAAATGATTCTTGGCAGCCATTGGTCCATCGATATGTGACCCCCTTCTACATCAATTTGGTGAAGGGAAAAAATTTACCTTCCAAATTGGCTATGAATCACCAGATATAAACCAAGAATCCTTGAATTTAACTCAATTATTTCAAGTTTCAAGGATGTGACATGCCAAGGATATCCTTAGTATACATAGGATCGTATTCGATACCGTGATTACATACAACAAAACCGAGAAATTTTCCCGAGGTTACCCCAAAAACACATTTCAAGGGGTTCATCTTAAAATTATGTTGCCAAAACTCACTAAATATGGTCTCCAGATCATCCAAGTGATCATAACATTGTCTGTAATTAACCACCAAATAATCCACATAACATTCAATGAATTTACTCAAGAAAGGTTTGAAAATATGGTGCATTGCACATTGATATGTCTCACCGGCATTCTTCAATCCGAAGTGCATTACTCGATCAAAAAATATTACTTGAGGGGCTCTAAAAGATTTATATTCCTCATATTCTGGGGCCATTCAGATTTGGTTATACCCACAGTAGCCATCCATAAAGGGGAGATATTCTTATCTAGATGTTGCATCAATCAAAAGTTTTGTGATTGGAAATGAAAAATCATCTTTGGGATAATGCCGATTGAGATATCTGAAATAAATGAAAACTATAATTTTTACATTCTTATTTTTCAATGTTATAATATTGGTCAGAAATTTAGGGCATTTCACTTCTTTGATAAAATCATCTTTGATAAGCTTATCGACTTTGACCTCAATTTTGGAGGCATGAGTTGGGTGTATTTTTCTTGCTTCCTATTTAAATCCAAAATGCTCTTCTGGAAAACCCAATTTATGGGTGTCCACATTGAGGTTAAGTCCTAGAATTTCCATATAGTTACAAGAAAACATATATCTATGTTTATTTAGAAATGATGTATACACATCTTTCTCTTCAAAAGTCATGGATGCAAAAATCATAGTTGGGCGTGGATCTTATTTTCTACCTAGATTTATTTCTATGAGTTAATCCATAATGGTGAAGATGAGTTCCTCAAATACCAGAGGGACATACCTGATTTCTTTCTCTTCTTCCTATTCCTCACATGTCTCTTCTTCTATTTCTACTTGAAGGGTAGGTGATGAAGCAAGACACTCAAAGCTAGAGTAGGAGTTAGTATTTGGATATCCTAAAGAAGAAGAAACCATTTCTGACCCTAATGATGATCAAGGGTCTTCCAGGAGAATTGAAGTCAAAATAATGGGTTGGGAATCATCATCCTTGTATTTTTACATTAACATGATTACTTCTTCCAACCTAGATGATGAAGTAGAGACTTTCTGTAGTTCAGGGGATGGAATGAAGACATCTCCACTTAGGCTTCCACTACTATTTGGTAAATCATTAATTTCTACTGTGTTTTCATGCTCAATTTACACAACCGACATTATGGAAGTTACTGAATGAGTGCTTGGGTTTGGTTCCACCCTTTCAATTTGATTAATAGGAAGCACGTAATCTGTACTGAGATGATTGAATGGGTTGGATGGAATCTTTTACAAGCCATTCAGATCATTGATTCTTGTTATATCTTTTTCCATAGACTTTGTTCTATTTGTATGATATAACTCAACCAAAATATATTTAGATTCACAAGTTTTTAATGGGTTATTATCACCGTTCAATATCCCAATGTGACCATTGAAGAAATAATTGAGACATTAGTAGTATAAAGAAGGAATGGCCGCATGCTGATGTAACCAAGCCCTTCTAAGAAGAATATTGAAAGTTGTGTCCTATTAGAAAAACATGAAATTTGAATTAGATATAAGATCCCCAAACTGAGTTCTAAGTGTAATATCTTTTAGAGGTTCTTGTTCATTTTTTTCATAACCTTGAAACATCAGAGTGGATAGAGATAAGTCAGATTCAGTGATACCCATATGAAAAAGTGTATAGAGGTGAATGATGTTGACTCCTGAGCCATTATCAATGAAGGCTCTTCGGATGTCTATATCATTAACCATGACAGATAAATACAAGGGACTGATATGTCCACTTACAACATCATCCTCATATTGGTCTGTGAAAGATATATCTACATGACATTCTACATGATCTTTCTCTATACAGTAGACCTAAGTAGTAAAAATATCAGTTTCAAACTCTTGAGAACTTGAAAAATCCTCAATAAGTGTTTTCTGAAGATCTTTTGATAGATTCATAGCATCCAAGATTGATAAATTGGCTTTTACTTGGGCCAGTTACTTCAAAAAATCATACTTATGGTCCAAAGGTCTGTATTTTCTAGCATGGAGATGCTATTTTTTAGGTGTCTTGGTAGTTGATGCTTCTAATGTAGATTGACTGTGTGTCAGGGTAGAGGTTAGAAATACGTCTGTGCTTGGTGGATTAGGATGACTTGGTCTATATACCTACCAAGAGAGTGGTGTGGAAAACTCATCATGGAGATTTTACACACACATTGGAAACAACTCTTCTTAAAGGAGTGGTATATTCAATGAGTATGTTAATCCTTTCCACCGAGTAATGAAATATAAAACTATTTCATTCTACCTTTTTTTTTAATTTGTAAGGTCAAAGACTGTTGTCTTCTATAGTGTTGAGATGAATTGGAAAAGGAATTTCTGACAGAGGTCTTTCCATCCTGTAATTAATTGAGACTAAAAACTTGTGTACTAGACAAAGGCTGTCCCCTATAGCGATTGCACAAAAAATATGAGTTTTAATACTTTTTGTTGTTGAGGGGTCCCCATCATAGGATCACAGTGAGAGAAAAAATGCATTAAGTTCTGCTCTAGATCTCTTGAACTGTTAAAGATTGGAAATATGGTATTCACAAAGTTTGGTGGGGGAGTGATCTGATCTACCCATTTGGGGTAAGCCTTATTTTCTAGTTTTATCAGTGTGTGTTGTCCTTCTATAGATAATAATTGAGTCATTAATGACTCAATGGTATTCATACATATTTTAGGAACATTTGGATGAGATGGAACCTGTATAGGTACAACAGTTGGATCTTGAACTAGTGTGGAAACTGGAAAGAAAACTAGTAGTGGAGATACTTGTATTTATCTTGGATAACCCCTGGGTACAGGCCTATAAGGATTTTCTTGACCCTTTTCTAGCTGTGTAACCAATAGAGGTAATTCATTATCTACATCATTATTTGAAAAAAACCCTCTTTATTGAGGAGCTCCTACTAGAATCACAAGATGAAGATTTTCTTGCGGAGCATGTTTGGAAGGAATACTGCTTCAGAGTAACTATGTATTGATTCTTCTTAACTTCTTAATTTCATCCTCTTATTGGGAAAATATTTCTTCAAGATAAAGAGATTTACTTTCTTCAAAGGGAAGGTAAAAAATGGTTTGACCTTTACCTTTCTCCCTGTTAGGTGCTTTTTGAAAATGTAGAAGTGAATTATTTGAGGGAACACCTTGATTCTAGGAAATAATTTTATTTCTAATACGTACACCTACTTTAATTGCTTTGGTATAGATTGTATCAAGAACAAAAACTTCATCATCTAATTTCTCTGATATGGACTCATTTTCTAGAGGATCTTCCATAATGGCATTAATGAAATTTACTAAAGCATAATGCATTGATGGAATTTTATTAGTATTGTTGTGAAATCACCTTCTTCTTCATCCTCCATGAGACTTTATTATCATATTTGTTGGTTCCCTAGGAACTGTTTGACGGACAGTGATCCAAAGGGAATCCTTGAATAGTGCAGTTGAGAATTCACTTTTTGGATTCTTCCCTAATTAGGAGAAAACTGAATTTCCTTGAGGAGGGGATTATGGATGGGAAAAAGCCCCCATCCCTATAGGTTGGGGTTGTTCCTGTTCTTCTTCTACAACCCATCAGGCTCTATTTGTTGACTCTAAAGGTTGGGTTAAAAGATCCCCTATCTCTATGGGATGGGGTGGTTCCTAAACTACTATAGATGATATCAGCGTAGCTTCTCTTCAGATTTTATGAATTCTGGTTCAAACATTGGCTAGGTACATTATCTGAAACCCACTAAAATCACTTGTTTTGGAAGACCATTGTACTATTTTAGAAATATGTGAGATCTGATGGATGACATCCTCTAAGTGGGATACTTTCTCAATGTTCTCAGATGTTTGATGCAAAATTATGTCGACAACTTTCTCTCCTTGGTCCTGACTTTGTTAAAAAATGATCGAGGCCTGTTTTTGCTATGTATCTCTTTGGTCATGAGCAGAATTTTGTTGTTGTATCTGTACTAGGGAAATAACATTGCATGAGACCACTTTTGGCAGGCTTTTCTGATTTTGGAGCGTAGTGAAATGCAATTCTCCATGTGCACCCCATCCTCTGATATGAACACCATATGGGGTTTCTGCAATCAATTTTACCAACCTCATTAATGAATTGAGGAATGCACATTGAAGGGACTCTTATTGCTTCTTTATCTTTGGATTTCATGAAACCTAGAGAGATTCTAAGTCAATTTGATGCTGAAAACCTTATATTACCTTGAAATGACTTTTATATCCATCATATGGTAATAATTTGATTTTCAGATGATGTAGGGTCTTCCATATGTTGAGGCAGATATCATGAATGTAATCTTCTACCATAATTTCTGGAATTTTGTATTGAGAGGTTTCTAGAGGCCAAAACATGACTGGTATTTCACCCTTATCCAGTTGTTTTCTCATATTCAATATATTCTCTTCATCTTTTTCAAGAGGTTTCTCAACTTGGTCCGACAAGAGTGGACAGTTATCACTTTATTTATCACAAGTAATGGGATCAGTTGGTGTTTCCTCTAATATATTAAAAGGAAAATGACCCAAGGGAGGTTCATAGAATGGCCATTTTCTTGGGCTATCTTATGGATGATAAATTATTTCTCATGCCAACAACAAGGCATCATACATGACTAGCCTTATATTTGAAGGTGCCTCAAGATATGAGGTCTTTCTCATCACTACATTATCAGTTAGAGAATTTTATTGACAATGAAAAACACTATTGTGAAGATAACATTCATTGAAAATTACATCATGGGGAGGACCACCATGGTGGATTACAACAAGGGATAAGTCCTCTTGCTCATTGGTCTTCTAGCCACATAGAGGGTTTTTGTGGATCTCATCCAGAGATAGGTTCTCTAGATTGACTGAATTTTCATGAAGTAAGCCTTCATTATGAAGTTTTTAACAAGGAACTTTAGAATTATTACTACCACTCCCATAATTTAGTAATGAGTGGGTAAGATCTTGAGCTGTAATAGATAAATGTATGAGGGATTGAATAAATACAACATTAAGAGAAGAAAGATCAAAAATTAACTCTTGATTCTCCAACTGTACTTGGTGAGAATTATTTGCAGATTCTCTATTATACATAGTTTGAGCCACTTGCTGGGAAAGTGGTTATAATGAGTAGGTGTATGTGCCTACTTTTGAATGGATGTTAGAACAGACTAATTATCTCAAATTGGAACGAGTGTATTTTCCTGATCCGGTTGCCCATATGATATGGGGGAGTATGACCCATAACTCCCTAGACTGAAATAAAAGTGTGTATCTACTCCAGGATGGCATGATGACGAGTTTATCCCAAGTGTGGGGATTGAATTATGTGTTTGTCCTCTAGTACTGCTGAAGTTTTTGTTATGATATTCTGGCAAGCTTCTAAGACACGAGCAAGAATTTTTGTCTTCCCTTTCACCATTTCCAAAAATGTGTTTGGTGACTTCAGTGGAAACAATAGGAATATACGTACATTATGTATTTGGAGTAGGTGTATATACCTGCTCCTGTCCTCCCTTTTCTATTTGTGGATACTGATAGTACTCATGTATGGGGGCAGAGAGTTGAGTCTGCCCCAAATTTATCACCAGAGCTTTCCAACTGAATTCCCAGAATGCTACCAAACGAGACTGTTAGAGGGACTGATAGATGCTAGAAGGTGTATGTTCTTTCTGGATATTTTCCTCTAAGCATGATCGATATACTTCTTTCAATGCTGACAGAAGAGACTGCTGACAGATTTGGTGAGTGAAGGCCGGCGTATTTCCCTTCTTACAAGTTGCCACCACATTTGGTTGACAAGCTTCTTTGAATGAAGCCAGATGAGTATGCTGATTGGATTATATATTGTAAGCATGTGTATATTCCTACTCATGATAATCCACTATATTTGAACGATGGCATTGGTCGGGTTCCACCATACAAGTCTGTTAGCTGGATGAATTAAGCCAAATGGTTGTATGTGCCCGTTCACTATTTTCCACCAAACTAGTTGGTGGACTTCTTCGGAGGGGAAAAAGGTATGAACCTGCTCCCTATTGATTAGATGTTGTCCCTGGTGGTTTTTCTTATGTGCCTAGGTCTGAGGGACTTTGGACATATAGCCAAAGATAACACCCTCAAAATGTTGAGGGTTTGCTACCGTGCGGCGTTAGTGGAAGTGATTGTTGGCAGGAGCCTTCAGGAAGGACCCCTGTGTCTTTAGGACAAGGCCATGGATGGATTATAGGTCAGCCTCCCTATAATAGAGAAAGGATTTATGATTGAGTTTTGGGGATAAAATCCTAAAACATTTGAAGATGGTGGTTGGCACCATCTTCTTCTGAACCACCGATCTTCATTGACCGGATGAACATGAGTTATTCTTGATTTGGAGGTCATGCCAGGAGCCTCCAAGGTCGAGATAGTACCATGTTGATGGTACTCTCAAACCAATGCATTGGAGACCTAGATTTGAAGATGCTGAGTTGGTGATGACATCCTTTGAGCGGATGGGGATCCATCTTGAGCAGCATCCAAGGTATTCACGAGTTCAAACTTGAAGGAATCCATTTGGAATTAAGGGAGTGCCTAAGAGAGAAAAAAGTGCCTATATATATTACAAATACAAAAAATGAACTCCAATAATGCAATATCTTTTAGATGAACACATGAGTGATTTATTCCCTTGTATGACCCTCTTTTATCAATTTATAGGGGCCTAACATATGGGTAACACCATCATCTCGGTTAAGGATTCATGTCAGGTTCACCATATTTGTTTGTGTATGGGTGAAAAAATGGCCTGATGGAGAATATATAATCGTCTATCTTTATATATTTTTAGGGTAACCATTAACTTGGTCGAGAGGATGAGTGTTTGGGCTCACCATACCCTTTTTGAGAGGAATTATTGCCTACTTCAGGACACTCTTATAGATTTAAGATATTTTCATGAATCCTTATTAATTTACCAAGCATAATCTAAGATTCCCTTGAAATTTACAATCAATTATTTTCATGTGTGTAATTAAGAATCATCCTTATGTATTTGAGGTTCTTTATTAATAGAGATATCCATATGTATTCATAGTTCTCTATCAATGGTATCCTCTCATATACTACATAGATATTCTTTAGCCGTTGTTACAGTGATGCTCGTTTTTAAGCCACTCAGTGAGGTGCTCTAGAATTTATGGTCATCTAGGTAGAAAAAAGCTGTTTTGATATTGGGATCATACCCATAAATGGGCTACCTACGTATTCTTATGAAAGGAATCAGAACACTCATAGTTTAGTTCCCCTTAATGGGACACATCATACCTTTTAAAGTTGTGTGATAAGGACCTAACTGTATAGTTTAATGTAATGCAGTAAGGACATCTAAGTGGAAGGTGCCTAGTAAAATCTTGGTGTGGGACTTATTCCTAAGCTTCCCAAGGAACCTGGAGAGGATATGAGTTTCCAAGTTAGATTAGACCCTACCGAGAATGTGGCCCAGGAAGAACAAAGTTGATTTTGGAGTGTTGGGTTTGAACCTCAGGGAATCTTCCTATGTATCCCACTTGGATGGGAATCAAATCCCACATAGTTTGGTAAGTCTCATAGGGGGTATAGCCCTTTGAGAGAAATAGGTTGGGGCTTACTCCTAAACTGGATGCCCATATAACATGGTCCATGATAAATTTCTTAACTCATGGAGATTAAAAGGGGACTTAATTTTGTGTTGATTCCTAGAGAGGATTCCCAAATTAATAGAATTAGAGTTGAAGTCATGAGAAGGATGTCCATTGAACTTAGGCCCTGAGTGAAGGCTTCCTATATATCCCAATTATGGTGGGAATCAGAGTTCTCATAGTTCAAGATGTGAGATGGATTATGCAGATGTCGTGATCATCAAAAATCTCCAAGACCATGTGAGTCATGCTTAGTGTGAGAGACAAGAGGGTGTGAAAGATTCAACAAACTACACACTTTCTCCTCTACTGATGGAAGAGGCCGGGACTATGGCGAAAGAATCCAGGGTGAAGTGGATGAGGGCACAGAGCAATGAACCTTTCAATGTGGAATGAAAGTGAAGGTCATTAGGTATGGCCCAAAAGGCTAGTGGCTTACTCTAGGATGTATTCCCTAGAATTGGTCCCGTATTGGAAGGAGGGTATCATTACCTGTGCCAAAAGGAAATGTAAGCATGAACCATACCTTCGCTACTAGGGACCTGAGGTTCTGAGTTTTAAATATGAGAGGGGGGGACATCGTTCGAACCCTAATACTCTAAACTGGTAACTTCCCAATATTGTATCTGGGTTAAGGGTCCATGTGACTATAGATATACAAACCTATAGACACCCCAAGGATACCGAATCCCTTATAAGATAAATATGGGGAACCTCTGACTATAGAAATAAAAACCCAAATGGGAGACACGTTGATGTGTCTTTCCCAAAGGTTTGGTAAGTCAAGAGGTTTTGGTGGAGGTTTCAATGTGGTCTCTTTCATATAACGGATCCAATGAAGGAGAGGCCCCTCCAAGGTTGTATTAGAAGAGGCCTTCAAATATGGATCACGTAGGTGGTCCGTGCAGGTATGCCGCGTAGGTGTACCATATAGGTATACCGTGAAGGTCCTAAAAGGAACTGAAAAATGCTTAGCATATGAAGTATAAGCCCATGAGAGCTTGATATTCCTTGGGAAATTGACTAGGGATAACAAAACTTGGGTAAGGGTTTAACTTAAGCACCCTGGGTGTCCCTTGATGTCCTTGGAAGCATCCCGCGGAGGTCCTTGCTTAAGGAAAGGACCATGTGTACATGATTTTTTCCTATGGAAGGAGGGTACTTAATCATATGTTTTGTATTAAAAAACTCTGAAAATATATTGATCTTTCCTATACCATCTAATTCTATATTCAGAACATGTGTTCTAGAGAGATACCTGAGAAAATTTAGGGGAATTGGGTGAAAGAGCTACGCAATGGAAGCTTCAGTAGTTCTTCCAACTTTTTCAGTTAGTTAAAATGGGGAGCCCAGGGGTTCCATTTATAGGAAAGGAGGGGGGAGGTGGTGGTCTAAAGGAGGTTGTTTGCATAGGTCTTCAGTGTAGTTCTAGAGAATAGATCCCCCATGCAGAGGTGCATAAATTATACTGCCATGCGGGTCCTCCGTGTAGCTCCACAGTGTAGGTCCTCTGCATAGGTGCTACGCATTGGGCTGCACAGGAAGAACTTGCACTGGTCTTCTAGTTGTAGGTATGCCACATAGCTCCCTTGAACTATATTTCTTTACTTCCTTTAAATTTATTTGATACTTTGAAATATCCAAAGTGATTCATCATAATCGTTTTGACTTCTTAAGGAGTGTCAACACCATACCAACATCAACATAATCTGCCCGGGGTACCATCAACAGCCCAGATATGGTGTGAGATAAACTTAGTAGGCCACCACCAATAGTGTCTATAAATATCCAATTAGTGTATATAATATGGTTATGTGTAGATTATAAATGATAACAGTAATGAAAATTATAATGAGTCAACTTTGGTTCCATAAAGACACCAGACTAACTGTACCTACTTTGGCCTAAGATGGATAGTCTATGAATAAGTAACCATATGTATACATATATATGGTATGTATATGTAGTGACATCTACAACCACATACATGGTTACTGATACTATCTTGGACCCTAGGTGTAACTCACGTGTCCAAAATCTATAACATGATCATCACAAGTATCAAGGGACACAATGCCTGGTATCATAATAGTAAGGCCTCCATGCTCGAATCATAATAGTAGGGTATCCATGCCTAGTATCATATCAATAATGGTTTTCATGCCCGTATATAATAGAAAGGGTCATCATTCCCATATGTAATAATAATAAGGTCATCATGCCCAAGTGTAATAATAGGATTTCCATGTCTGAATCATATCAATAAGGGTCCTCATACCCATATCATAATAATAGGGTCATCATGACCATGTATCATAATCCATAAGGTTCTACATGTTTGTATCACAATATATGGTCACTATGCCCATATCACAATATAGGGTCACAATAACCATTCATTATTATTCATAATGGTCACCTTGCTAAGTGTCATTTTATATAGGGACACCATGGTCGTATCATGAAATAGGGAAGCTATGCCTATACCAAAACTATATAAAAAGGGACGCCATGACCATAACATAATACATGAGCATCACCATGTTCAAATTATAACTGAAGGGTGTCAATGCCCAATATATCAATTATAATAAGTAAAGATATTAAATCAAAGCCAATGAGTAATTCATAACTCATTAATATTCCTTAATAAAAAGTTCATAACCATTTTACAGTTTAATCAAGTGATGTGGTCATACCTCTCACTTACATTCAATTCATTATGGTTTGATTATTGTGCATGCCATGCTACACCACAATTATTATCCATTATCATTTAAGTTATCACAATTATAAATCATTCCAAAACCATATAGATATTGGATGTACCGTTTAGAAATTTATAACAATAATGGAAAATTGATCGGCACACCTCAAGGGGTGGAAACAATTGAAGGGGACCTAAGAAGTTCATAAGGTTCTCAATTAAGGAAACCATTTAAAGGTATATTCAATTTAGGGGAAATGCATAGTGAAACTGACATGAGACACAATGATATATATTATAAAAAATCTCAACATTAATGGATAAATACCAGAACACCTACCTTATGCCTATAAAGGATCACTCATCCATTATCAGCCTTTGGTTTGGTCCATATCAGGAGAAATCGACAAAACAGATGAATGTCCTGAAAATAGGGCATATGATCCTATAATAAAATAGCATTACTGATAGAAAGAAAAAAGATAAACGAATCCTAAGGAGTGAAGCACTTACCAAGAAGAATCTAATGAGATGATTAAAAGATGAATCGGAGTTCAGATGAAAGTATGGCTCCAAATCCTAGCTTAGGCTTTAAGGATATCTCAAATGGGAGGTCCTTCTATGAGTAGTAGAGAAAGAAAGAAAAGAGGGATGAGGAAAAAGAAAAGCGGTCCACCCCTTTAAGATATTTCACAACATTTACATAGTGTGTAAATACTTTACACATCGTATAATTTTCAGGATTTCCCTCATAGGGAAAGTCTATTAAACATCATGAATAGGCCTACCAAGACCAACACACATCATGTATTTAACACACTTTGTGTATTTAAATACACACCGTGTAGTTGTCCTGCAACCAAGCTCCAGCCACCTACTCTTTTCCTTACAAGGACAAAATAACCTTCCCTAAGGTGCAGTTTTCAATTTTAAGCCATAAGAGGACCAAAACAAAGTGTTTAACCAAAAATTAAAAGGACCCATACCTGAAGGAAAAATCCTGGATCTTATAGTCTCCCCCCTTAAAGGAAATTGTCCTCAAGTTTCCCTTTTAAGGGTGTTAAGACACTGTCTGAGAAGAACTTCAGACTCTAAGCATGTATGTTGGCCTCCCTCTCCCAAGTCTTATCCGTTATGTGGCCATGCTTCTATAACACCCATATAAAAGGGATAGACTGGACTCATAGAGTTTTTATGGTACATTCAATAATGCATATAGGATACTCCTTCAAATAAGCATTGGTATCTAACTCAACATCCTCAGGATCAAAAGTACGATACATTTCAAAATGATAATAGAGAAGCTATGAAATGTGGAAGACATTGTTCATGGAACTATAACCATGAGGTAATAAAAACTGATAGGATACCTGCCTGACTCTATCCAAGGTCTCAAACGACCCAAAAAAATGAGGCGAAAGCTTCACTTGCCTCAATATCCATCATTCCCCTTGTCTGGGTGATACCCGCAAGAAAACAAGATCCCCAACCTCAAACTCTAGATGTCATCAATGACTATTGACATAATTTTTTTTCTTAGACTGAGCGGTAGACATATGCTTCCTAATAAGATGAACCTAATCTAAAGTATCATGAATGAGATGACAACCTATTAGAACTACCTCTCCTTCCTTTAACCAGAACAAGGGTTAATAACATGGTCTACCATATAGGTCCTCATAAGGAGCCACATGAATCATCTCCTGATAACCATTATTGTAGGTGAAACCGATGAGAGGGACATGCTTCTCCCAAGAACTACCAAAATGAAGTATGCATGATCAAATCATATCCTAGAACACCTATAGAGTCCATTTCAACTGGCCATTGGTCTGAGGGTGAAAATCTATGCTCAGAATCAACTATTTACCCATAGTCCTTGGTAACCCCTACTAGAACCTCTATGTGAAATGAGAATCTCTATGTAAAATGACAGTATAAGGGACCCTATGTAACTGTATAATCTCATGGAAATATAGTATTCCTAGGTCATCAACTGATAAGGTCTCCTAGAATAGAAGGAAGTGGGATACCTTTGTCAGTTGATCCATTACTACCCAAACTACATCACTACATTGAGGTGATCTTAGCAAAACAACTACTAAATCCATTGAAACATATTCACATTTCCATTCTGGGAGAGGTAATGGTAGTATCAAGACAGTGGGATATTTTTGTTCCACCTTCACCTGCTTATAGGTGGAACACCTAGTGATAAAATATTCTATCTAATGTTTTATCCCTAGCCACCAATACTGTCGATGTATATCTCGATATATCTTAGAGATACCTGGGTGCACTGACTACTGAGAAGCATGAAAATCTTGAATAATCTCTTCTATCATGTCTATAGGGACCTAGATAAACCCATGTATATACAAGATGTCTTCACTATCGATAGACCAATATGAAGGTGGGTTCTCACTTGAAATACCATCTCATAGGGCCAAGTATTCAGGATTTGAAAACTAACCCATATTCACTATCTCTAGAAGTAGATATCTCACTGATAATGATGCAAGTACATACTATCCATGATGGTCTTTCAACTCTATGTGCATATCAGAAAATAGGGCCATAAGTTTTCACTCACCCCTAGCCTTCTAAACTGTCAGTGTTAGAGTCCTCTTGCTCAGAGCATTGACAACAACATCACCCTTTTCGAGCATATAAGCAAGCTCAAAATACAAGGAATGAAAGTATTCATCCCATGTTTATTACCTGATATTCAATTCATGATATTTAAAAATATACTTGAGTATTTTTTAGTTCATAAACACCACAGATTCTCTCCCAATAAGAAATGGATTCAAAAAACAAAAGGCATAAACAACTTCTAACTCAGGATTTTGAGTTGGGTAATTCCACTCACGAGGTCTCAGTTTCCACAACCCATATAAAATGAATCAGTATTCTTATATTTGAATTTCTCCCAACCCAATACCATCTACATCACAATATATAGTATATATTCTTTCTAGCTCTAGAAGAATCGTAATCGGTGCTGAATTCAATCTCCCTTTCAGCTCTTGAAATATTATCTCGTAGGATTCTAGCCATATAAACTTGACACTATTATTGGTCAAGCCCGTAAGAGGTGATGCTAAGAATGATAAGTCCTGTATAAAATTCCTATAATAATCAGCTATCCCCAAGAATCTCTATATATCAAAGACATTCTTGGGATTCTCTAAGGTAAATACAACACTCACATTCTCTAGGTCAATTGAAACTCTTACCTCTGAGATAATGTGACCCATGAAGTGAACCTTATCAATCTATAAATGACATTTACTGAGTTAACATATAGATATTTCTCTCTTAGTGTATTAAAAATGATATGAAGATGAGTGGCATGGTAACTTCAAGTAAGAAAATACACCAATATGTCATCTATGAAGACCACCATAAAGGAATACATATAGGGATGAAAAAACCTATAAATCAAATCCATAAATACCATTGGTACATTTGTAAGAAAAAATGACATAACCAGATACTCATATAAATTGTATCGACTATAGAAAGTCATATTTAGTATATCTAAAGTTCTAACATGAACCTGGTGATAACCTAACCTTAAGTCAATCTTCTAGAAAACCCTATATCCTCTAAAATGGTCAAATAGATCATACATATGAGGTAAGGGATACCATTTCTTCATAGTTATCTGATTCAACTTCTAGGAATCCACACATAGCCTAAGGGAGTCGTCTGCCTTCTTGGTGAAATGGACCAAGAAACCCCAAGGAGAAGTACGAGGCTATGTAAAAACTTTTCCCTATAAATCCTCTAGATACCTCTAAATCTCTTGAAAATTAGTATTATATATACTATTAGGAGTAATGGATACTGGTGAAACTCTAGGCATTAGTTCGATAGTAAATTATACCACTCTCAAGAGGTATTCGAGAAAAATCATTAGGGAAAACATCCATAAAATGATCAATTATTGGAGGAAATTTTGTCTGATGTAATCCCTAATAATCTATATAAAATCTAGTAATCTGTGAAGTCACTAAACCTAGCCTAAGATGCTCTAGTCCAGCTCTACCTACCCAGACATCCTACTCACCCTTGTGAATATAATTACACCCCTCTAGTGATGTTTAAGACATCGTATGATGATAAAAATCCACCCAGGTATGATAGGGGACCAAATAGTCCATCCTAAGAATGAAATCAAAGCTCTTCATCTCAAGGATGAAGAGGTACCATAAGAAAAAATGTTTACCTACCTTAAGGGGGAATTATTTAAACTGGTGTACACTCTCTAAATGTATACCCAAAGGGGTGTAAAGTGTCATAACATCATAAGAGTATTGAATATCAAGACCAAGTATTTAATAAATTTATAAAGAGATTAAGGAGTGTGTTTCACCTATGTAAAACAAGGAATACACTATAGTAGATGATACTAGTATAGTACCTTGAACTATAGATGGATCAACTCCTTGCTCCACTAGTATAGGCTGCACTGAATAAATCTGGCCTGGTTAATAGCCCTGTGTTTCTACCCAACTACTCGGAGTGAGTCTGCTCTATTAGAATTGCATATCTGATGTCCAAATACCTCAACCATGAGATCCACCTTTTCTTATATGATTGGTAATACTTCAGTTACCGGTCAGGCGAGGTGCTACCAATCCTTCTCTAAAGGGTGAGATGATATATATCCTCTCCCACTCAGCACATATGGCAAGTTACTACAATTTTTTTTTATAGATTCCCCGATTTTTCTCAGCCTCGACACTCAATGAGGTCTTTAGGACACTCAAGATTCTTATTCCCAGGATTCCCACCATAGTGAAAAACCATATAACTGTCAATGGGGGTCACCTGGCTATCGCTGCTCACATGTGTAGTCTTAAGGCATCACTTTAAACTGCTAGTCAAACCACTAATATATATCGGTTCTAAACCATCCTAGCTCACACCATCTACCTCCCTCAGGTTTTCCTCTATGATAATAGCCCGATTCACTATATCATACATGGTGGTCAACTAGAAAATGTTTACCTAAGAATGAATAGGATGGCGAAGGCCATCCTAAAATCATATCACTTTCATTGTCTCATAACATTATAGAGGGGAAAAAGTGTTGAATCTCAATAAAATGAGTTGAGTAGTCCATAACTATCATAGAACCATACTGCAAGTTCATGAAATACCTGAAACAATTGTCCATCAGGGTCTCACAGAATTAATAATCATAGAATATCAATTAGAAATCTATCCAAATCACTTCCTGATACTGACCTTCCTAGTTCCGAATACCCCATCAATTTTTGGTGGATCCCCTAAGAATATAATTAGTGAGATTAACTCTCCTCTCAAGAGGTGTCTCTAGATGCTTGAATATAGATATGACTATCTCAAGCCATAAATCTGCAGCCCGAGGGCCACCATCCCCTGAAAAAGAAGGTGGATGTTGCTATTGGAACTCTCGTATAAGCTCTCCCTTAGAAGGGGAAGGTCACAAAGCTCCCTGTATCGTATGAATAAGCCATATAAATTCCCCTCAAAACCAAACACCATCACCTACATATGGGATAATAGGAGGTTCCATAGGTGTCACTACTGGAGGTATCATTGGTGGCTCAGGGCCCATCAGCTCTAGAGCATGGTCGTCACCATCCTCCTGGTGAATGACTAGAGGATGTCATGCTAGCATAGCTATAAAAATTCCAAATGCATGGCTCAGATAGGATCAATCATGTTAAATATCATTGATACATTAATATGATAGGTACATTAATTCCTATGTAAAAGTCACACCCCTCTTCTTTCTTATAAAGACAGGTCTGGGTAATAGGATAAATTATATAGAACACAAATGACAATACCTATGCCCACTACTAAGTTTGAGTTTTGGCTAAGCTCTATTTTTAACTATATGGTCCTCAATATACAGATATTCAATTTTAATTTATAGAGGAAAACACCCTTTAAATTTAAATTGGACTCCCTATTAAATGGTGACCATTTCTGTAACCCACCCTTATGAATAGTAACATATCCTTATGAATAGTGATATACCCTAATTAATAGTAACTTTAACTATGATAGTATATAAATAATATTCAAGTGAAAGTATGTTATACCTATGCTTTGGAATAAGTAAATAAATGTTTTAAGACTGTTGTTTTTAGAATAAATTATGATTTTAATTAAATATTAAATTAATCACATTTATAAAATTATTTTTGAAAAATGGACTTCATTTTTGGATTCTACACATTGAAAAATGGTTGGGGTAAATTTTTGGGAATTTTTTGAAATACTTGAATTTTTTATGAATAGTGAAATACGGTAAAATACTGTATATCAGTTAAATACACTATTCATGACATCACAAGTGATGAAATCCCACTTGTTTCGAACTCACATGAAAAAATTACTATTCTTGTTCAAGTAATACTCACTATTACTTGTCTTGTGGGTAAATAATAAATTAATGAATTTTATATTAAGAAATCCCCTCTCCTCTCCACTATAAAAACCCCTTCTCACTCCCTCTTCTCTTCACTCCTCTCAATCCTTGTGCCTTATTTAAATTATGTCCAAATACCCTCCCAACCTCCTCTCCCACGTCCATCAAGCCTTGGTCTCATAAAAAGACCAAAACCTCTCCCTTAAGGAGGTTCTCAAGGAAGTTTGGTTCAAGAGGTAAATTCCTCTTTTCAATTCTTTGTCTTTCTTTTCAAGTTCATTTGTTTTCTTTTTCTATTACCTATCCTTATATAATTTTTGTGATGAATTCATTGCCTTATAGGTAATGTAATGTTTTCATGATAGTGGAATAAGTTATCATCATCTCTCCCTTTTACCTTTGTTTATACTAGTAGCAAGAACACCATCTGAGATGTGTCAATTTTCCACATTCAAGGACGACGGGCTTTCGATTTCTGTTATAATTCTAAATTATGTTCATTAAACCATTATTGTTATGGTTTAACCAGATTATTATATATTTAATATAACCTATGTAAGATTCTGTAATCCCTTTGTACAAATGGTATTAAGTTATAAAGAAAAATGAGTTCGTTGTAATCAAAACCCACAAATTAACAGAAACAATTATCATTAAAGTTTTATATAATAATTCATACTCATTCCATGTAAATAAGTTATATAAATGACCAATAACACATATTAATATTCATAAATTATATATAATCTCAATTCTGGAGATTTACATCCATTCTACGTACTTAAAAACAAGTGAACCAAATATGAAAATAAAGAGAACGAACACTCCGGAATGACGGAATTCAATACAATAACTTATCAATAAGGACATAAATTAACTAAAAATAATTATGATACATGTATAATAGGTTATTAAATAAGTTATTAATAATTATAATTTCATATTCTAGGAGCTTAGGTTTGAGATAGGAACACGTTCTCAATTAAGGTAAGGGTTTTCCACGCAAACTTCCTTTTTCATTTGGGTTACTTTCATTGTCTAATTACCATAATTAAATTCTTATATATTGTTATGTACTCCTCATAAATTCTGTGTGAGTATTATATATATGTATACCAACCATAATCCTTCCCTATTTTATGGATTGTTACATTTTTTAAAAGAAACTTTCAAAATTATTTTCAAAATTCAAGCCCGATTCAAGGGAATTTCTCAAATTAATTTGTATTTTCAAGGGCACTCTATAATATATTTTTTGGAAACCATTATCTTTCTAAAAACACTCATTTTATTATGAAAATACTATCTTACTTCAATTCTGGTTTTATACAAATATTTTCCAAAATAACTCTTCTTTTCAAAATAAAAGAGTATCTATCTCAATATTACTTAATGATTTTATAAGAGTATTTTCATTTGATTCAACTCTCTTGTTGATTGTTATGTATTATTGGGTTTAATCATTTATGAAGTCATATACCATATTTTATTTAATAGTTTATGAATAACCCTACTGTGGATGATCTATACTAAAACCATTCACCACATTACTCGGAATGGTTAGTGTTTTATGTTTAATGATTAGGGAAAGATAGTTACATTTCATATGATAGTTTCAATATGAATGTATATGTTGTTTATGTTTATCCTCGCTCATATGAGGAATGAATTGGACTTATTATATGATGGGTTTTGCCCACTATATACCCTCGATGCATCGATAGGTCTCATGAGACAAATAGACGTGGAATTGGCCGAGGCCTTTCCCAATGTGATATATGGATTTTGGCTGAGGCATTAATCATTAGACATGTGGGCCAAGGCCTTGAAAAAATGTTTCAGAATGACCGACATATACAATTACCTCATTATAAAGCTAGTAATTGAAAGTTCATGTAGTTATTTGACTAGTAGAATACCCATGATTATGTTATATTATGGAAATATTTACTCAGCTCATATTCCTGCCATTTTATGTTAAAATTTATTTTTAAAGGCATGTGCTTTCAATTATTCACCATGTCTAATGTTTATATTATCTTCCACTGTATTGCTTAATCTTACTGAGCATTTGATCTCACCCCTTTCTTATGTTTCATTTCCACAGGGCATGAATAAGTAAATTATAAATGACTTGCAAGCGTAATCTTGGAGTCATGGATGTTTCTAGTGGAATAAATTAGTGTTGTTTTTCCCTTCATGATGTAATGATAAACTTATTTATGTATCTTGTTTACAATAATACTAAACTACTCGGTCCTTCGGGATGCTTATTCCTTCTTTGTATGCTAATAAGGCACCGAATCCGGGAAACTGGGGTCGGGTCCTTACAGTTGGTATCAGAGGATGTTTAGTAGAAAACATGGAAACAAGATTTAGAAAACATGGATTAGGAAAGAGTCCCTAATATAGTTTTGAGGATAAACATGCATGAACATCCTGGTATTTTGGTAAGGAATATATTATGTGTATCTTTCAAGCAATACATTCCTGTCTGGATACGAATAGGTAGAGGCAGCTCTGGAATAGATGTATCTAGGGGTAAAACCGAAAAACACCGATTTGAGCTAGACTCGAATGAGAACTGGTGCATGAAAACAGGTCTTGCTTCACTCTTGGTTACGACACTCCTAGGGGATATGCTTAGGATAATTCACATTTTCTTTACAATCCATTATGAAGGATTTAAATGTGAATTTTTTCTCAAAGACACCATTTTTGTGATTATGGGATTAGCCATGACTAGGATTTCAATTTGTGCTAAGTATTTTGTTAAGTTAAGATTATGAATTATGATTCATAACCTAATATAGTGTATGCCATTATCTAGAAATGGTTCCTAGTGGAAGGAATGAAAACTGCATGAATGCATGTGTCCCCTGTA
This sequence comes from Viscum album, assembly GCA_963277665.1. NCBI lineage: Eukaryota > Viridiplantae > Streptophyta > Magnoliopsida > Santalales > Viscaceae > Viscum > Viscum album. Next base: position 1,879,916,171 of record OY728138.1, on the reverse strand, counting down.
GGGATTTTCCTCCGATGCAAGATAATGATGTTGGATCTGGTGCTGTGACTGGTGCTGAACAACTCATAACCATACTGGGAAAACTTACTCAGGTTTTGAATAATAACATTACCTGTATGGAGAATCCGAATCCACCACGTGGAGGAGCTATGCTAGATCACTTTATGTGATAACAACCTACATCATTCAATGGGACTACAAACCCATTTGTAGCTGAGTAGTGGATAAGTTCCCTTGAGAAGATATTTATTGATTTGGGATGTAATGAAATAGAGAATGTCTTCATAGTAGTTTATCAGCTATTGGGAGATGCGGATCAATGGTGGTCATTAATCCAAAACACAAAGGAGGAGGAATAAATAGAAGAGATGGAATGGAGATATTTTAAAGAAATCTTCCTAGAGAAATACTTTCCTCATGAACATAGACCATATATGGATAGACAATTATTGAATATAAGGTAGAAGGAAGATGAGAATATTGCAAAGTATGAAGCTAACTTCACAAGGTTAGAAAGACATGCTGTGGACTACATACGAAATCCAAGGAGAAAAATTGATCGATTCTTTGATGTCCTAAAGACATTCCTCCGGTGGGCACTGGTTTCCCAAAGATTTTCATCATATGAAGATATATTTTCATGTGCTATCAAGACAGAAAAATAATTCTCTAAGTCTTATGACTTTGAGGGAAAGCAAGAAAAGAAGAGGGTCGCTGAAAACTCTAGGAAAGGAAATAAAGAAACATGGAAGAAGGTAAGAGTTGAATTTCCACCTTGTGATAATTGTGGAAGGAAACACCCTGGTGCATGCTTAAAGGGAAAAAGAGTATGTTTCAAATGTGGTCAAAAGGCCATCTTGATGGTGATTGAAAGGGGAATAAAGAATCCATTAATGTTCAATGATATAATTTTCAGGAGATGGGACACTATGCTAATGATTTTATAAAGCATCAAGGAAATATGCAATAGAAAAGAAAAAGGGAGCATGGACAAGCTTATGTGATCACAACTACTGATATTGAAGTTCCTAATGATGTGGTGGAATGTACTTTAATTTTTTCCTCAAACTTAGCCAATACTTTATTTGATTTTGGATCATCGTATTGATTTATATCTTCTTAATTTCCAAGAAAATTAGATATGTCCAATTTTATTTAACAAGGGAGTTATCAGTCAAAAACTTATAGTGGATGTATCTTTGCAACAAAGGAATGTCGATTAGTCCCCCTCATGACACATAAACATGATTTAGTTTCTAACCTTATCATCATACCCATGGTTGACTATGATATAATTCTCAGTGTGGATTGGATATCAAATCATGATGCAAATATCTATTGTAATAATAAGGAAGTTACAATTTTCAAGAATGGGGTATAATCCCTTATTTTTAGAGCAGAAACCTCACCATGTGATTCTTGTCTAGATCCCCCCAGTAGCTTTGCTGAATTCAATTATTGGGGAGAAAGGGAATGAAATAAATATGGGTAAGTAGATGAATAAATAGATAGAGGATGTTCCTATTGTGAAAGAATACGTTGATGTCTTTCTAGAGGATTTACCTGGACATCCTCCAGAGCAGGAAATTGAGTTTTCCATTGACTTAATTCCTAGTTCAAGGCCCATATCAAAGACCCCTTATAGAATGGACACTATGGAGTTAGTGGAACTAAATAAACAACTAGAGGAATTTAGTGATAAGGGATTTATTCACCCTAGAATTTCTCCATGGGGAGCCCCTATTCTTTTCGTAAAGAAGAAAGATGGGTCTATGAGGTTTTGCATTGACTACAGGGAGATCAATGCTATTACAATAAAGAATAAGTATCCTATGCCACTAATTGATGATTTATTTGATCAACTTCATGGAGCCCAATATTTTTCTAAGATTGATCTTCGATCTGGATATCATCAGTTTCTTGTGAGGAAGGAAGACATTCCAAAAACAGCATTTCAAACTAGGTATGGGCATTAAGAGTTTACAGTAATGCCTTTTGGACTAACTAATTCACCATATGTCTTCATGGATCTAATGAATAGAGTCTTAAAGGAATATATTGATGAATTTTTAGTGATGTTTATTGATGATATCTTGGTATACTCTAAAAGCTATGAAGATCATGAAAATCACTTGCCCACTATCCTGAAGATACTTAGAATAAATAAATTATATGGGAAGTTTAGCAAGTATGATTTTTGGATCCAATTAGTTTCCTTTCTGGGACACATTATCTCTAAGGATAGAATATCTATAGATCCTACAAAGACAAAGGCTATACAAGAATGACCTACTCCAACGAATGTAACTGAGTACGTAGTTTTATTGGTTTAGCAGATTATTATCAGCGTTTCATTCAGAACTTCGCCCGTTTAGCCAACCCAATGATATAGCTCACATGAAAAGGTTTCAAGTTTGTATGTACAAAGGAATGTGAAGAATGTTTTGAAGAATTGAAGAGGAGGTCAGTGAATGCTTCGATCCTAACCCTACCATCGGGGAATGATGGGTTTTTTATCTATAGCGATGCATCAAAGAAAGGACTTGGTTGTGTCCTTATGCAGAATGATCGAGTGATTGCCTATGAATCTTGGCAGCTAAAAATTCATGAACAAATCTATCCAACTCAAGATTTTGAGTTAGCAGTAGTAATATTTTCTCTGATGATTTGGAGACATTACCTCTATGGTGAAAAATGTGAGATATAAACAGATCATAAGAGTTTGAGATATATATTCTCACAAAATGAACTCAACATGAGACAAAGGAGATGGATTGAGATACTCAAATATTATGATTACACAATATGCTACCACCTAGGGAAGGAAAATAAGGTAGCAGATGATTTGAGTAGAAAGGATCATGGAGTTCTGAATAAGATGAGAGTTGAAATGGATCCTTTGTTCATGGATCTAGTAAAGATGGATATGGGAATTATCAAAGAAGGTAACACATCACAACTTTTTTAAATGGTTTCCAAACCTTCTTTACTGGAAAGGATAAAATGTTCTTAGGCCGATGATGAGGAGTTTCAAAAGAAAATTAAATCTATAAATGATGGGAAGTTGACTGACTTCGCATATGAAGGTGGGGTTTTAAAATTCGGGAAGAGGTTTTGTGTTCCCGCTATTACTGAGCTAAAGAAGGAACTATTGGATGATGATCATAGCTCTAATTTCTCTATACACACTAGTAGCACAAAGATATATCGAGATATCTGAGAAAATTTTTGGTGGGACAATATGAAAAGGGAGATCACTGAATATATATCAAAGTGCCGAGTATGTCAACAAGTGAAGACTGAGAGGCAAAAGTCAAAGAGGATGATGCAACCACTACCCATACCATCATGGAAGTGGGAGAAAATTACCATGGACTTTGTCACTGGAATTACAAGGACATCTAGAGAAAAAAAATTCTATATGGGTCATTGTGGATCATCTTACAAATACATCTCACTTTATTGCGATTCGAGAGGACTTCTCATTGGATTAACTTGCACGGATTTACATCAAAGAAGTGATAAGGATGAATGGAGTACCACTATCTTTTGTATCCGACCGTGATCCTAGATTCACCTCGAAGTTTTGGAAAAGTATCCAACATTCTCTAAGCACTGAACTGAACTTCAGTACGACCTGTCATCCTCAAACTGATGGCTAATTTGAGTAGACTATTCAGACACTGGAAGACATGTTGAGAGCATGTTCTATGGAATTCAAAAGAGTACGGGACAAACATATTCCACTGGTTGAATTCACCTAAAAAAATAGTTTCCACTCGAGCATCCAAATGGAACCATATGAATCCCTTTATGGGAAAAGGTGTAGAACAACAACGTGTTGGGATGAAGTCAGTGAGCGTAAGCTGCTAGGACCTGAAATGGTCGATGAAATGACAGAGAAGGTGAAAACCATTCAACAACATATCAAGGCATCCCAAAGTTGATAGAAGAGTTATACGGATAACCATCGATGAGACCTTGAATTCAAAGTTGGATAACTAGTATTTCAACACATATCTCCATGGAAAGAGGTCATGAGGTTTGGGAAGAAAGGAAAGCTAAGTCCCAGGTATATCGCCCCCTTAAAGATCCTTAATCGAGTCAGATCTGTGGCCTATCAATTGGCACTTCCACCTACCATGTTGAAAGTATATGATGTCTTTCATGTATCCCTGTTAAGGAAGTACATACCAGAGCCTTCACATGTACTCTCTTCAAAGGTGGTACAGTTGGAGGATGATCTTTCTTATGAGGAGCAGCCAGTGAAAATCTTGGATCATAGAGACAAAGTTCTACGCAACAAGACTACTCATATGGTCAAGGTACTATGGATAAACCATAAGTACGAATAGGAAACATGGGAACTGGAGGAAGTAATTAAGGAAAAGCACCCCATCTGTTTTTGTCCTAGTTTGTAAAATGAAATTTCGAGGTGAAATTTCTGAAGGGGGGAAGAATGTAATGGCCCAATATTTTTCAATGGAAATTCCTTTATTATAAATATGTCATAATCACATGAAATAAAAAAATAATTAAATACTAAGTGCTATGTGACCCTTAAAACATAATTTTGTCACCTCTGCGATGTGAATTTTGAAAATCTGACATACACAGTTTCAATCAGTAAGTTATTTGAAGACCAATAAGAAAAACTTAAATTTTGGTGAATAGTAACCTACCCTTATGAATGGTAACATACCCTTATGAATATTGATATACTCTAATGAATATTAACTTTACCTATGATAGTATATAAATAATATTCAAGTGAAAGTACGATATACCTATGCTTTGGAATAAGTAAATAAATGTTTTAAGACTGTTGTTTTTAGAATAAATTACGATTTTAATTAAATATTAAATTAATAATATTTATAAAATTATTTTTGAAAAATGGACTTCATTTTTGGATTCTACACATCGAAAAATGGTTGGGGTGATTTTTTGGTATTTTTATGAAATACTTGAATTTTTGATGAATAGTGAAATACGGTAAAATACCGTATATTAGTTAAATACACTATTCATGACATCACAAGTGATGCAAGACCACTTGGTTCGAACTCACATGATAAAATTACTATTATTGGTCAAGGAAGACTCACTATTCCTTATCTTGTGGGTAAATAATAAATTAATGAATTTTATATTAAGAAATCCCCTCTCCCCTCCACTATAAAACCCCCTCTCACTCCCTCTTCTATTTACTCCTCTCAAGCCTTGTGCCTTCTACAAATTCTGTCCAAATACCCTCCCAACCTCTTCTCCCACGTCCAAAAATCCTTAGTCTCATAAAAAGACCAAAACCTCTCCCTTAAGGAGGCTCTCAAGGAAGTTTGGTTTAAGAGGTAAATTCCTCTTTTCAATTCTTTGTCTTTATTTTCAGGTTCATTTGTTTTACTTTTCTATTACCCCTCATTATCCAAATTTTGTGATGACTCCAGTACCTTATAGGTTCTAGAATTTTGTCACAATAGTGTAATAAGTTATCATCATTTCTCCCTTTTTCCTTCGTTTATACTAGTAGTAAGAACACCATCCGAGATGTGTCAATTTTCCACATTCAAGGATGATGGGATTTCAATTTCTATTATCATTCTCAATTATGGTCATGAAAACATTATTGTTATGGTTGAACCAGATTATTATATATGTAATATAACCTATGTAAGATTCTGTAATCCCTTTGTACAAATGGTATTAAGTTATAAAGAAAAATGAGTTCATTGTAATCAAAACCCACAAATTAACCGAAACAATTATCATTAAAGTTATATATAATAATTCATCTTCATTCCATGTAACCAAGTTATATATGTCACGACTCGTCCTCGGGGCCCGTTCTATGACGACCCCAAGCCCGCCTTCCATAGGCCAGGGGCTGGCGACTAGCACCAAAGGTGTAAATCCCGATAAAAGGGAAGACATTGTCTTTATAAAGTAAACAAACACCACAGAGTACACAAGATGAAGTAAATACTAAGTTAATTGAGTACAAAAGTAAGTGCTGGAAAGTAAATGGGTCAGAATACAAACCCAACTGAAAGTACATCAGCAGAAAAGTAAAGCAGCAACACCGAGCCGTCCACTGGAAATCCCACCTGAAGGGTGGGTACAGATAGTCTCCTCAGCTCCTCGGGTCGAGCCGTCCGCTCCGTGTACGTACTGTCCAGTGGTCCACCTCCAGGTACCGTCCATCTCCACGAGCCTCCACCTCGATCGACGCTGTCCTTCATCTACATCCAACATAACGTAGTGCGGGCATAGCCCATGCAGCGGTGAGTATACGATACTTAGTAGGGACCCCGAGACCCCGAGAGGTCTCCCAGAATCCACAAAGGATAAACCACAAAGGAGAGATACAAACATGAGATAACAATCAACCCTACTTAGGTATATGCCCATACATATACCTAATCCATCAAACCCAGTTCATCTCCAACTTCCGAGCCCAAGTTCAACCCAGTCCACACAGGAAAGTACAACCCAATCCACATAGGAAAGCAAGTCAATCATATCAAAGATAACGATTTAAAGTCAAGACTAAGCTCACATAAGTATAATACTCACGAAGAGGGGTGGAGATGAATGATGTAGCCTCTGAATCATCTCCTCTGCCGAACCCATGTAGGATCCAAGTACAGACGTCGTCGCTGTCGAACCCACGTAGGATCCAAGTACAGTAACCATCGCTGCCGAACCCACGTAGGATCCAAGTACAGTCTTCCTTGCTACCGAACCCACGTAGGATCCAAGTATAGTCGTCCTCGCTGCCGAACCCACGTAGGAACCAAGTACAATCGTCATCGTCATCGCAGTCGCAGCCAGTTCTTGGGTTCTCACACACAGTACGCTCAATTCTGGTAGGGTCTGCTCCACAAGCCAAGGGGTCGATACATCAACTGTCACGAAGTCCAAAGTTGATGTATCATAAAGTTCCGTCTCGTCAATAGGAACTCAACGCGACAGACGGTGCGTCAATCAGACGCCCGGTCTGAGAGTTATTGGCTTTTTCATCCCAAGGGCCCGATTGGTTTTTAAGTTAAAACTAACCTGACCATACTCTAGCTGTGTCCAAACCTTGATCGGAGTAATCCAAAAGAACCGTCTCACTAAGAGGAATTCAACGTGATCGACGACACGTCATTCGGACGTCCGGTCGTTAAGTTATAGGCGTTTCTTCTCCAAGGGCCCGGTTGGTTTAGGGTTCAAACCGACCTTTTCATAAACAAAATTTAACTAAAGCTTTAGTTTAATATACCAAAATGACCGTCTCGATCCAAGGATCCCAACGCAACTGATGGTGCGTCAATCGGAGGTCCGTACCCAAGATATGGGCGTTTGAACGAATCTGTCTGAAAATAGGGGGTTTGGGCTCGGTCTTACCTGGCCCAATACCCCCTGGGTCGGCTCGAACCAGGTCGACCCGACCTAGGTCCGGGTTGGTCCCATTTGGGCGTGGCCCGGCCTGGTGCGGGTGGCCCAGCCTGCACGTCCTGCGGCCCGGCTTGGAAGCTGGCCGCGGTTCGGCTCGGCTCTCGCCCGAGCAGAGTGTGGGGGGGGGGGGGGGGTGCTGCCCCCCTGATTTCCGAAACGACCGACCATTAAGTCCGGAATTTTGTAACCGTGGGACCCGAGGGGGTCCCGCCTCCAGGTGGCACTGGCTACTGCCACTTTGTATAACCGCAACGCCCAAAGGCCATGACACTTATCCGACCGGCGCGGTGCGACGGCGCCACGACCCGACCGCGACCCCTTGGTGCTCCGACACGGCGCGACAGCACCGTGCCCCTCTGCCGCGGCCCGCTCCTGGCCACAGACTCCTTTGGTCTCACTAGCATGGTGCGACGGTGCTACGCTCCTCCTTCGCGGCCTACTCCGGCCGCGGTCCTCTTCGTCCCTGTGCGGTGCAACGACACCGCATTGCCTCCGTTTCAAGCCTCAATGATGATCAACAATAAATGAGGAGGAGGATCAGCCGTGTTTGTGTGGTCCGATATCCTCCTGTTATATCGATAACAAGCATCCAATCATTAAACAACAAAGATCATTAAATAATGCTTGAACGAATAATTAACCCCTACCTCAACACAAGTGGTCGAACGATGAGCGTCGCGGAAAACGACGTCACGGGGTGAGGTTCCGTAATCGTCCACGGAGAGCATCCGAGGAGGAAGCGACGTCTTCCTTCCTTTGTTGGGGAGAGAAGATTATATGGAATGACGTCGTTGGTGAGTTTCTGCGTCGGTGCCTTTTCCTTTTTCATGTAGGAAGAAGAGGACGGAAGAAACCAGGTCGTCAAGTCAATGTTCTTCATCGGAGGGTGTTGTTCTTCGCGGGAGGATGAGTTCTTAAAAGGAACTCAGAGCTCTTCTCCCAAAAGTCTCAACACAACAATCCCAACCCCAAATAAAATAAGACTTACTCTTATTTTATTATAACATGCCATGCATTCAAAACTTAAAATTCAAACTCTTAGTTAAATTAATTGAATAGGTTTAATCAATTAATTTAATGTGAGTTGGCATGAAATAAAGAGGGAGAGAGGGTGAGTTACCATAAATTTATTATGGGAGTTCAAAGGGGTTAAGGGTTATGGAATGTGAAAAGATGGGTGATCATGTGGGTCCCACCTCCCTCATAACCACACATGGTAAGTTTGGTGGTTGTGGGCCCCACCAACAACTTCCCATGAGAGAGTTTAACTTCCAAGGTTAAAAGAATAAAATTGTACACAATTTTATTTACTTCTCACTTAAACCCCAAAATTTAACTTCTTCTCCCGAGCAAACACATCAACGGTAAAAGTCATATTAAACAAATACTGGCGCTGTGAGTTCATCGGTGCCCTCAGATTTCAATTCTGAGCACCGGTTCAAAAGATAGAAAAACCTGCTCGTTCGTTCACTGAACGTACCCGAGCTAAACTTCAGAAATTGATTCCGGACACACCGGGCCCCGGAATCGGGTGCTTTCAGAAAATGTGTACTCGTAAAATCCCAAAGAATTTAAGAAAAAAATTTTCCTTAAAATTCACGGGTCTTTAAATTACTCCCACCTTAGGGATTTACGTCCCCGTAAAGCTACAACATAAACTAGGGAAACAAATGAGGGTACTGTGCACGCATCTGAGCATCCTGCTCCCATGTTCTTTCCTGGAGGTTCCCGTGCTACCACCTGATGTGCACTAGAGGAATTGACCATCCTCGTAGGACCAGCTCCTGTCGATCATCAATCTCTACCAGGACCTCTGCAAAAGTCGCCCCGTCATCGATGTCGATCTCCCCATGATTGATGATATGTGTCGGGTCGTACACGTATCTCCTCAGCTGAGATACGTGGAAGACATCGTGCACCTGATGCAACTAAGGTGGAAGAGCTAGATAATAAGACACCTCACCTATCCTGCTGAGAACCTGTAATGGCCTGATGAATCGTGGAGATAACTTTCCGCCCCTGACAAATCTCCGTAATCCACACTGAGGTGAGACCCATAAGAAAACATGGTTGCCATCCTCTAACTCTAGTGGTCTCCGCCTCCTATCAGCATAGGACTTCTGTCAGATCTGAGTAGTCCTCATCCGCTCCTGGATGATCTGTACCTTCTCCGTCGTGGCCTGGACCGTCTCTGGTCCTACAAGTGCCGACTCCCAGGGTCTTTCCAGCACAGAGGTGATCTGCAAGGTCGGCCGTACAATGCCTCGTATGGTGCCATCCTGATGGTGGAGTGGTAGATGTTGTTGTACGCAAACTCAACCAAGGGTAGGTGATCCTCCCAGCTGCGACCAAAGTCAAGGACACATGCACGGAGCATGTCCTCGAGATTCTGAATGGTCCTCTTCGTCTGACCATCCGTCTATGGGTGAAAGGTGGTGCTCAAGCGTAGCTGTGTCCCAAATGCCTCCAACAACCCCTTCCAAAGCTGGGAAGTAAAGCGAGCGTCTCGATCGGAGATGATAGTCGATGGCACACCATGAAGCCGTATGATCTCTTGAATGTAGAGGCATCCCAAGCTCTCCACTGAGCCCTGCTCCCTGATAGGTAGAAAGTGGGCCGACTTGGTGAGTCGGTCGACAATCACCCAAATGGAGTCGTGACCTCTGGAAGTACGTGGAAGCCCTGTCACGAAATCCATGGATATCCCATCCCACTTCCACTCTAGGACCTCCAAGGGCTGTACCAAGCCTGCTGGTACCTGATGCTCCGCCTTCACCTGATGGCAGGTGAGGCATCATGAAATGAACTCTACCACAAACTTCTTCATACCCGACCACTAGTGCTTTAGTCTAAGATCCTGATACATCTTCGCCACTCCTGGATGTACCGCTAATGGGGAAGTGTGAAAATCTCTCAACACCTCCCCCTGTAATGCAACTGGTACCATGGTACGTCCTCTGAAAAAGACAACATGCTCTCCTCCTACAGAGAATCCATCAGGTGCCTGTCCTGAGGATATCTGTGCATGTCGCGTCTCACAGTCAATATCCCCACGCTGTGCCTCTCTGACCCACTAAAGTAGTGGAGGTGTGACTATGAGTGACTGTAGAAAGGCTTCCCCATCTCTATCCACATAGGATATCTGCAAAGTGGCTAACTGCTCTATCGCCTCCCCAAGTAGCTGAATGCCCGTCCTCCTACTGAGAGAATCAGCTACTACGTTCCCCTTTCTAGGAGTATAGAATATCTCAAAGTCATAGTCCTGGAGGAACTCGAGCCATCGCAGCTGTCTCAGGTTCAGGTCCTTCTACAAGAATATGTACCAAAAACATTGGTGGTCAGAATAGACTGTAAAGCGCTCTCCCATCAGATAGTACTGTCACATCTTCAAGGCGAAGACCACTACTTCTAACTCCAGGTCATGGGTAGAGTAGTTATGCTCGTGATGCCTCAACAGTCATGATCCATAGGCGATCACTGCCCGCTCCTGCATCAGGAAACACCAGAGTTTTGTCCCTGGTGCATCGTAGTAAACTACGTACCCTACGCCCTCCTCCGGTAGCCTCAAGATAGGTGTACTGGTCAATCTCTGTCTTAGCTTCTGGAAGCTCTGCTGACATCTATCCGACCACACGAAGGGTTTCCCCTTCTTCGTCAAAGCTGAAAGTGGTGCCGTAACTCTGGAGAAGTATGGAACAAATCTCTAATAGTACCCAGCCAAACCTAGGAAACTCCGCACCTCCGTCATGCTCCTGGGTGGCTCCCAAGCTAGCACTACCTCGATCTTCACAGGATCCACCGCAACTCCCACCTCAGAGATGATGTGTCCCAAGAAGTGGACCTCTCAAATCCAGAACTGACACTTAGAGAGATTACCATAAAGTTGGTGCTCTCGGAGTGTGTGTAGTACAACCCGTAAGTGGTAGGAGTGCTCCTCCTTAGTAGTCGAGTAAATCAATATGTCATCGATGAAGAATACGAAAAATCGATCGAGGTAAGGCTGGAAGATCATGTTCATGAGACTCATGAACACTACTGGAGCGTTGGTTACGCCAAAATGCATAACCAAGAACTCATAGTGGCCATACCGACACCTGAAGGCCGTCTTCTGCACATCCTCGTCTCGAACTCTGAGCTGGTGATAGCCTGACCTAAGGTCTATCTTTGAGAACCATTGTGCTCCCTTGAGCTGATTGAATAGGTCGTCAATCCTCAGAAGTGGATACTTGTTCTTCACGTTCACCTAGTTTAGGAGACGATAATCGACACACAGTTTCAAGCTCTCATCCGCCTTCTTAGAGAACAATATCGGGGAAGCCCAGGGTGAAACACTGGGTCGGATGAATCCCTTGCCCTGCAAGTCCTCCATCTATACCCGTAGCTCTCGAAGCTCAGCGGGAGACATCCGATATGCTGGAGTAGATATCAGGGTTGTCCTGGGGGATAGGTAAATATAGAATTATACCTCTCTACGAGGAGGTAGTCCTAGAACGTCGTCAGGAAAAACATCCGCATACTGATCCACCACAACAGGAAAACTTGGACTCCGCACGTCAACTGCTCCTAGGATAAGACTAACCAACTGATGGGTGATCGGTTGTCCTCTCCTCTGCGTGAGTCCATCCTACGCTGCAAAGGATCCCTTATCGCCGGTGAAGGTGAACCTGCTCCAATCGGTACAGACACATCGCACCTTGCGCCTAATACAGTCGATTTGAGCATGGACCGTAGATAACCAATCCATGCCCAAGATGACGTCGTAAGGCCTCGACGCCGCTACAAGAAGATCCCATCCGAAGCTCTTGCCTCCTAGAGTAAGCTCACACTGCCGACACCAATGCGTAATTGTCGAGTCTGCTCCCGTAGGAGTATCTAGCCGTAAGGATCGAGCCAACGGCTCTGTTTGAATCTCTGAGCTCCGAACAAGGGCAGCGGCAATAAAAGAATGACTCGGTCCTGTGTCTATAATAACTGTAGCAAGGGTGGAGTAGACACAGATAGTACCTCGAATCATCTTAGATGAGCCGTGGTTATAGGCCTTCACCTCCTGAAGCTGAGCCTGCCTCTGCCCACCAGCTCCCTGTGGTCGGGGTGGACCTCCTAGTGGTGGTGGTGGTAGAGCCTCAAAGCGTCAGCCACCACCCGCTACTCGGCCAGCTCCTCTGCCTCATCCACCTGCTCCCTATAGACCGCCACAATCGAACCTCTGCCTCTGCCTAGGTGGTCCCTCAACAGTCTGCTACTCCTCTGCATGGCGGGTCGGGCAGTCACGAGCCATGTGGCCTTGCCTGCCGCATGCATAGCACTGTCTGCCTCTCGAATGACTGGCTCTGCCGCGTGTGCCCTGCACCTCTGAACTAGTATCCTGAGGTCTTACACCTAATGGTCTAGTCCACTTGGATCTCTGTGAAGTCTGTCTATTGCCGGCTGCAGAAGACTCCGCTACGTGCCGCCTTGCGGTAGGTCTCGCTGCTGGTGTAGGCTCAGCAAGAAAGCTCTCCACAAGAAGGGATCACTCCAGTACTCCTGCCTGCATTGGAATAATGAGGGAGATCATCGATGCCCTGATCTCATGCCTCAGTCCCTGCTTGAAGGTTCGGTCCCAGAAGAATGGGTCTCATACCGTGTATGTGGAGTAGCGCAAGAGATCAGTAAATCTCACCGAGTACTGGGCTACTGTCATGCTGCCCTACCGCAGCTATAGTAACTCTTGAATGCGCACCACACAGAGGGTGGCTAGAACGAAATCTGATCGGAAGAGGCTCTCGAAGTCTGACCAAAGTAATGATGCCTCGTTGTGCACCTGAAGCATCAGACTCCACCATCTACCTGCTTCTGCGTGCAGGAGACTCACCGAAAGGATCACCATAAGATCTGCTGGTGTCCCTACCAATACAAAGACTCAAACAACATCCTCCATCCAATCCTCAGCTGCCTGAGGGTCCATCTCCCCATGAAACCTGGGTGGTCTCTGACACTGAAACTCATGCAGTGCACTCAGGCGACGTGCACTCTCAGCGGCTGGAGCTGGTGGCATTGGTGGCTCAGCGGGTAGAGGTACCGCCAGTGACTCCGCTGTAAAAGGGCCCTGCACCGAGGCCTCGTCACTCGGTGGGATGCCATCTCGCACAATGCTCGGAACCCTAGCTGGTTGCCATCGTGGGGCCATCCTGAAAAGAAACAGGTGCACCATGGTTAATATAGTATACCTGGTGAGCTGACACAAAGTAATCACAAAGAAAACTTTTGAAACACACATGCAATCAATGTTTTCGTGCACTGAGTCGGAAATCAGAAGTCAGGGTCCTGGTGTATAGATATATCGGCCGCCGCACCAACACTGGACTCCCTAGACTGATAACCACACTCAATACCCTAAACACTATTGCTTCACACAGAAGAAATTATCAGAGTCCTGAGTTCTACGGTAGAACCGACTCCTCTGATACCAATTTGTCACGACCCGTCCTCGGGGCCCATGCTGTGACTACCCCAAGCCCGACTTCCATAGGCCAGGGGATGAAGACTAGCACCAAAGGCGTAAATCCCGATAAAATGGAAGGAATTGTCTTTATAAAGTTAACAAACACCACAGAGTACGCAAGCTGAAGTAAACACTAAGTAAACTGAGTACAAAAGTAAGTGTTGGAAAGTAAATGGGTCATAATACAAACCCAACTGAAAGTACAGCAGCAGAAAAGTAAAGTAGCAACACTGAGCCGTCTACTAGAAATCCCACCTGAAGGGTGGGTACAGATAGTCTCCTCAGCTCCTCGAGTCCAGCCGTCCGCTCCGTGTACGTCCCGTCTAGTGATCCACCTCCAAGTACCGTCCAGCTCCATGAGCCTCCACCTCGATCAGCACTGTCCTTCGTCTGCATCCAACACAACGTAGTGCGGGCATAGCTCGTGCAGGGGTGAGTATACAATACTTAGTAGGGACCCTGATAACCCCGTAGGTCGCCCAGAATCCACGAAGGATAAACAAAAAAGGAGAGATACAAACACGAGATAACAATCAACCCTACTTAGGTATTTGCCCATACATATACCTAAGTCATCAAACCTAGTTCGACTCCAACTTCTGAGCCCAAGTTCAACCCAGTCCACGTAGGAAAGTACAACCCAATCCACACAGGAAAGCAAGTCAATCATATCGAAGATAATGATTGAAAGTCAATAATCAGCTCACACAGGTATACTACTCATGAAGAGGGGTGGAGATGATTGATGTAGCCTCTGAATCATCTCCTCTACTGAACCCACGTAGGATCCAAGTACAAACATCGTCGCTGCCGAACCCACGTAGGATTCAAGTACAGTAACCATCGCTGCCGAACCCACGTAGGATCCAAGTACAGTCATCCTCACTGCCGAACCCAAGTAGGATCCAAGTACAGACGTCCTCACTGCCGAATCCACGCAGGATCCAAGTACAATCATCATCGTCGTCGCAGTTGCATCCACCTCTAGGGTTCCCGCACACAGCATGCTCGATTCCGGGAGGGTATGCTCCACGAGCCAAGGGGTCGATACATCAACTGTCACGAATTCCAAATTTGATGTATCAAAAAGTTCCATCTCATCAATAGGAACTCAACGCGACAGACGGTGCGTCAATCAGACGCCCAATCTGAGAGTTATTTGCTTTTTCGTCCCAGGGCCCTGATTGGTTTTTAAGTTAAAACTAACCCGACCATACTCCAGCTGTGTCCAAAAATCCAGTGGAGTAACCAAAAAGAACCTTCTCACTAAGTGGAATTCAACGTGATCGATGACACGTCATTCGGTCATTAAGTTATAAGCGTTTCCGCTCCAAGGGCCCGATTGGTTTTGGGTTCGAACCAACCCGACCATACCCAAACTTTACCAAAAGATTGAGTGTAATATATCTAAACGACCGTCTCGATCCAAGGATCCCAACTCAACTAACGGTGCATTGATCGGAGGTCCGTAGCCCAAGATATGGGCGTTTGAATGAATCTGTCCGAAAATAGGGGGTTTGGGCCCGGTCCGACCCGGCCCAATACCCCCTGGGTCGACTCGACCCGGGTCCGGGTCCTGCCCATTTGGGCGCGGCCCGGCCCAGCCCGACGTGGGTGGTCCAAACCAGCACGGGCGGCCCGGCCTGCACGGCCTGCTGCCCGGCTCGAAAGCCGACCGCAGTTCGGCTCGGCTCTCGGCCGAGCGGAGTGCGAATGGGTGGGTGCTGCCCCCCTGATTTCTGAAACGGCCAGCCATTATGGCCAGCCTTTTGTAACTGCGGGACTCAAGGGGGTCCCGCATCCAGGTGGCGTCGGCGGCGAGCTCTGCCGGCCGCCCCTTTGTAGAATCACCTCGGCCAAAGGCCGCAACTCTTGTCTGACCGGCGTGGCGCGACGACGCCGCGCCCCTTCACCACGGCTCGCCTCGACCGCGACCCCTTAGTGCTCCGGCGCGGCGCGATGGTGCCGTACCCCTCCACCGCGGTCCGCTCCTGGTCGCGGCCTCCTTTGGTCTCACCGGTGTGGCATGACGACACCTATCTCCTCCGCCATGTCCCGCTCCGGCTGCGATCCTCTTCTTCCCCGCGTGGTGCAACGACACCGCACCACCTCCATTTTAAGCCTCAATGAATATCAACAATAAATGGGGAGGAGGATTGTCCATGTTTGTGCGGTCCTATATCATCCCATTATATCGATAACAAGCGACCAATCATTAAACAATGAAGATAGTTAAACAATTTTGAACGAAGAATTAACCCCTACCTCAACACATGTTGTCGAATGATGAGTGTCGCGGAAAACGGCGTCGCGGGGTGAGGTTCCGTAAACGTCGACAGAGAGCATCTGAGGAGGAAGCGACGTCTCCCTTCCTTTGTCGCGGAGAGAAGATTATATGGCGTGACGTCGTTGGCGAGTTTTCGTGTCGGTGCCTCCTCTTTTGTCGTGGAGGAAGAAGAGGACGGAAGAAGCCGGGTCGCCGAGTCGGTGTTCTTTGTTGGAGGGTGTTGATCTTCGCAGGAGGATGAGTTATTCAAAGGAACTCAGATCTCTTCTCCCAAAAGTCTCAACACAACAATCCCAACCCCAAATAAAATAATACTTACTCTTATTTTATTATAACATGCCATGCATTCAAAACTTAAAAATCAAACTCTTAGTTAAATTAATTGAATAGGTTTAATCAATTAATTTAATGTGAGTTGGCGTGAAATAAAGAGGGAGAGAGGGTGATTTACCATAAATTTATTATGGGAGTTCAAAGGGGTTAAGGGTTATGGAATGTGAAAAGATGGGTGCTCGTGTGGGCCCCACCTCCCTCATAACCACACATGGGAAGTTGGGTGGTTGTGGGCCCCACCAACAACTTTCCATGAGAGAGTTTGACTTCCAAGGTTAAAAGAATAAAATTGTACACAATTTTATTTACTTCTCACTTAAACCCCAAAATTTAACTTCTTCTCCCAAGCAAACACATCAATGGTAAAAGTTATCCTAAACAAATACTGGCGCTGCGAGTTCATCGGTGCCCTCAAATTTCAATTCCGAGCACCGGTTCAAAATATAGAGAAACCCACTCGTTCTTTCACTGAACGTACCTGAGAAAAACTTTGGAAATTGATTTCGGGCACACCGGGCCTCAGAATCAGTTTCCGTCAAAAACTGTGTATTCGTAAAATCCCAAAGAATTTAAGAAAAAACTTTTCTTTGAAATTTATGGGTCTTTACAATATAAATGAATAGTAACACCTATTTATTCTCATAAATAATATATAATTTCAATTCTATATATTTACTTCCATTCCATGTACTTAAAAACAAGTGAACCAAATATGAAAATAAATAGAACGAACACTCCAGAACGACGGAATTCAATACAATAACTTTTCAATAAGTACATAAATGAACTAACCAGAATTATGATACATGTATAATAAGTTCTTAAATAAGTTATTAATAAGTATAATTTCATATTCTAGGAGCTTAGGTTTGAGAGCAGAACACGTTCCGAGTTAAGGTAAGGGTTTTCCACATGAACTTCCATTTTCATTCAGGTTACTTTCATTGTCTAATTACCTCAATGAAATTCTTATATATTGTTATTTACTCCTCATAAATTCTGTGTGAGTATTCTATATATGCACACCATCCATAATACTTACCTATTTTATGGATTGTTACATGTTTTAAAAGAAACTTTCAAAACTGTTTCCGAAATACAAGCCTGATTCAAGGGAATTTATCAAATTCATATCTATTTTCAAGGGCACTCTAAAATCTGTTTTTTGGAAACCATTATCTTTCTAAAAACAATAATTTTATTTTAAAAATACTACATTACTTAACTTCTGGTTTTATACAAATATTTTCCAAAATAACTCTTCTTTTCAAAATAAAAGATTATTTATCTCAAGATTGCTTAATGTTTTTATAAGAGTATTTTCATTTGATTCAACACTCTTATTGATTCTTATGTATTATTGGGATTAATCATTTATGAAGTAATATACCATATTTGATTTAATGGTTTATGACTAACCCTATTGTGGATGATCTATCCTAAAACCATTTACCATATTACTCAGAATGGTTAGTGTTTTATGTTTAATGATTGGGGAAAGATAGTTACATTTCATATGATAGTTTCAATATGAATGTATATGTTGTTTATGTTTATCCCCACTCATATGTGGAATTCATTGGAATTATTATGTGATGGGTGGGGCCCTCTATAGCCCCTCGATGCATCGGTTGGTCTCATGAGACAAATAGACATGGAATTGGCCGAGGCCTTTCCCAATGTGATATATGGATTTTGGCCGAGGCCTTTATCGTTATATGTCTTTTCCAAGGCCTTGAAAAAATGTTTCAGAATGTCTAGAATATTCACTTACCTCTTTATGAAGCTAGTAATTTAATTTCATGTGGTTATTTGACTAGTAGAATACCCATGATTATTTTATATTATGGTAATATTTACTTAGCTCATATTCCTACCATTTTATGTTCAAATATATTTTTAAAGGCACGTGCTTTCAATTATTCAACATGTCTAATGTTTATATTATCTTCCTCTATATTGATTACTCTTAATGAGTGTTTTATCTCACCCGTTTCTTATGTTTCATTTCCACAGGGCATGAAGAAGTAAATTATGAATAACTTGCAAGAATAATCTAGGAGTCATGGATGTTTCTAGTGGAATAAATTAGTGTTGTTTTTCCCTTCATGATGTAATGATAAACTTATTTATGTATCTTGTTTCCAATAATACTAAACTACTCGGTCCTTCGGGATGCTTATTCCTTATTTGTATTCCAATAAGGCACCGACTCCGGGCAATCAGGGTCAGGTCCTTACAATTTCATTTTGGAATCAATTTAATTTAATTTAATTATCATTTTTATAATGTTTCTTTTTTAAAGGTTGAGATATAGAGATATCTACTTCCAATTTATAAGGGATTATAAACCTAAAAATTGAATCGCATAATCCATTCAGTAGTAACCACTTACTATCCAATCTCTGCATGATTTTTTAGAACAATTCCTGGACATAGTAATTTAGCACCAAAACATGTTTCAGGTAATGCACATAATAAGCAATCGTGGCATGGAATAATTCATATGATATACATCTTGTAAGGTGCCTAAAGTGATGCATGATTCAGTGATTACTTTCCATATTTTTTATAAGGATATAATATAATCCTCAATCATATTAGTAACACCACACATCATGTGCATCACCCAATAGTGAAATCAAATAAACTATAATAAGAAAAATATAGAACAACATGTCCCATCATAGGTCATTTGTCCTTTCTTTGTATGCGTTTTAGCTACTCCCTAGAATAACTCATAATCAAATCCCAATAAATTCATAATATTTTGTCTAATATTACCAAAAAATAAGACAAAATAAAAGAAATAATGCTATGATATAACTTTGTGACATCTAGAACCGCATGATACTTAACAATAAATCGAGTTGGTGGGACACATGGCTTTAGGTGCACATACCCATATGACATACGGTGCTGACTAGCCGAGATGGTTTAAGGTGGTGCAGTGGGGAGACTATACCCCTATAATCAGAGTATCACAATGGTGAAGTAGACAAATAAATAATGAAAGCATAATATCAACTGGTAGTGGAAGGTAAAGAATATAATAATAATAAATAACTAACATCTAGAGTCATATACAAAATGATGATATGTCATATGTCTAACAAAAAGTAAAAGGTAAGAATTCTATACAATACATTTATCAAAAGAAAAAAACGACCAAAAAGAATCTCTCAAATAACATCACGAACCATATATTGGTCATATTATTCCCCCTCCCATGCTATAAGCAACTCAAGAATCAACCATTTGGTGCTTTCCCCTATCCCTATACACATCCACATAATCTACCTAGGTACCATGGTTGGCCTAGTTAGGATGTGATACAAACTCAGTAGGCCGCCACCAATGATGTCTATAAATATACATCAAGTTCATATTATATGGTGGTGTTCAAATAATAAATCATAACAATAATTAAAGATGTAATGGGTCAGCTCTAGTTTTAAAAGGACACTAGGTTAAATATAATTTCTTTGGACTTATATGAATAGTATATGAATAAGTAACCATATGTATACACATATATGAACTTTATATGTTGATACATCTACAACCATATATATGGCTACTACTACAAACCTGGACTCGATGCATAACTTAGGAATCCATAATTTGTAACATGAGTATCACAAGTATCAAGGGATGCAATTCCCAATATCACAGTAGTGGGGTCTCCATGCAAAATCATAATAATAGGGTCACCATACCCAATATCATATCAGTAAGGGTCATTATACCCATATATAACAATAAGGGTCATCATTCCCGTATGTAATAATAATAGGTTCCTCATGCCAATGTGTAATAATAGAGTTCCCAAGCCTGAATCATATCAGTAAGGGTCACCATGCCCATATTATAATAATAGGGTCATAATTACCTTGTATAATAATCCATAAGGGTCACCATGCTCATATCAAAATATAAGGTCGCCATGCCTATATCACAATATAGGGTTGCTATGACTATTCATTATTATTCACAAGGGTCACCTTTCCCAAGTGTCATTTTATATAGGGACTCTATGCCCATATCAAAACATAGGGACGCCATGTCTATATCAAAATTTTAGAAAAAGGGATTCCATGACCATAACATAATACACGAGGTTCAGCATGCCCAAATTATAACATAAGGGTCTCCATTCCCGATTACATCAATTATAAGCAGTCAAGGGATTAAATCAGATCCAAAAAGTAATTTATAACTTAATAATATTCATTATTAATAAGGGAGTAAACATTGTTCAATTTAATCAAGTTACGTGGTCATACCACTCACTTCCAATCAATTCATTATGGT
The DNA here is from genome assembly GCA_963277665.1 of Viscum album. Lineage (NCBI taxonomy): Eukaryota > Viridiplantae > Streptophyta > Magnoliopsida > Santalales > Viscaceae > Viscum > Viscum album. Next base: position 1,879,895,313 of record OY728138.1, on the reverse strand, counting down.
TTGATAAATGTACTAGCCATGCGACACCACAATAATTATCCATTATCATTTAAGATATCATAATTAGAAGTGATTCTAAAACTAGATAGATGATGCCTGGATGATTTATACATTTATAAAAATAATGAAAAATTGATCAACACACCTGAAGGGGTGGTGACAATTGAAGGGGACCTAAGAAGGTCATATGGTTCTCAATTAAAAAAACCATTTAAAGGCTGATTCAATTTAGGGGAAACGCACAATGAAACCAGTGTGTGGAATAATGAAACATATTATAAATAATCTAAAATTTGAGGGGTAGATACTAGACCACCTACCTTATTTATATAGAGGAGAACTCATCTAGTATCGACCTTTGGTTTAGTCTAGACCGAGAGAAATTATCACCACCCTAAAAATAGGGCATATGAGCCTATACCAAAATAGAATCTCCAATAGAAAGAAAAATGAATAATAGAGCATAAGGAGTAGAGAAATTACTAATAAGAATCCAACAAGATGATAAAAAGATGAATCAAATCCCAGATGAAAGTATGGCTTCAAAACTGAGCTTAGGCTTTAAGGAGAGCTCAAATGGGATTTCTTCCTATGCATGAGAGAGAATGAAAGAAAAAAGGGATGAGGAAAAAGAAAAGGTCCCAACCCATTTAAAAAACTTCATGGAATTTAAATAGAGTGTAAATAATTTACACATAGTGTAATGCTCGAGATTTACCTTCTAGGGAAAGTCCATTACACATCATGAATAGGCTTGACCAGACCAATACACATAATGTATTTAGTACACGAGATGTATTTAGTACACACAGTGTATTTAAATACATGTCGTGTAGTTGGCCTATAGCCAAGCTCTAACCCCATACTATTTTTCCATGAAGGAAAAAACAAACCACCCTAAGGCATATTTTCTAGGTTTAATCTTTAGGAGTACCAAAAAAAGGGTTTAACTGAAAATTAAAAGGATCCATACCTAAAGAAAAAATCTGTGATCTTACATGAAATCACTATGAGATCCATGCTAGCTAAATCACCACTTGTGACTTCCACCATTTCTTATAATAACTTTAAATCTTACATGGTAGTCTTGAGGTTTGTTTTAAGTATAAGTTATAATGATATAAACATGTAATTATTAACATGATAAATGATACATATATTTATATTATTATGTGAATTTCTATACATTAAGAATTCTCCTAATTTTTTTCTATTAAAAACGAATCTAGTTAAATGAGTAATATTTTTTTAATAAAAATTTATTAATACAATTTAATTTATATTTAGTAAATTCATAATAATTTAAAATAATTAGGAATAAAATAATTTAATTATTAAAAGAGACATTTTTTTAAATAATTATTTTTTATGTGTAGCATTTTTTTAAACTTAGTTAAATTAATCATTATTAAAGAATTATTTTAATGAAATGTATTGATAATATATATATAAAAATAAATTAACATTCATATAATAGATATTACAAGACAATTAATAATAATAAATCCATTTTATGCTTAAAAATAAAATTTTTCAATTTTTTTCCACATTATACATTCTTATATTAAAATTAATTTTTTATATCTTTTAGAAATTTCATCTAGTAAAATGGATTTATTTTTTGTAATAAGCATGTAAATTTTTTTATTAATGAAAATTTAATTTTTAAGAATAAAAATAAGTTATTGAGGAAAAAAGTGAGTGACCACAATAAATGTAAAGGAAGGTAAAAAATTAAACTAAGGGGTAAAATCCTTAAATATCATTAAAAATTATCTATAAATATATATATGTGGGAATGATATAGATAAATATATCTTATAGTAATTATTTATTCACTTTTTAGTCACTTTACATGAGAAATTACATTTTTTATTCATTAAGGTATGGGTATTTTAGAAAAATAACCCTCAAGATCACTTATAAAAGGACCCCTCCTATAACCAATTCATAAAAAAACCATTACATTGGATTTCTATTGAATCCATAAAAAAATATCTATAACAAGACTCTCTCATGTTTGGTAACCTTTGTTCACAAGGATTCCAAAATCCTTCATTAATAATAGGCTCTCTAAGAGAAGATTCAAGTCTTCAAAAAGGTTAGAACGCATTCAACTAACTAGGAATCTAAGGTAATGGTTTTTGTGGACCCAATTTTCATTTCATTAGGTCATGATGTTTTTTTTGAACATATTATTCTATGTTTTTTATATTCTTACATTTCTCTATTTCATATTGTATTTTCTCTTTCTCTCTACGGAGATTATATTTTCATATCATAATCTTCTTCTTTGATGGATATTTTTCTTTATAAAAATAAAACTTTCTTAAGAATAATTATCATCCTCTATTTTTTCAGTTTCTCTTCTATGTCCATATTATTTATTATAATAAATATTTTCTTTCCTTATTTTGAAATCTAAATATGTTTTATTTTCTATAATTTTCATATTTCTCTTTATCTATTTTCAAAAAAAATATATTTCAAATCCTTCCTCGATGTGGGTTTTCTATAAAATGATTATATAGGTTAAAAATTTAATTCATTTCACTTTATATATTTTATATCTTTCACCCCAGATTTATTTACTTGAACTTTATTTCTTTTCAAGGTTCCATTAGTGTGGATTCTTTTATGTGTTTTCAAAAAGTATTATTGTCACCATCTCAAAATTAATTTTTAAAGGTGACTTGTATCTTTATCTTTTATGAAAATTTTAAAAATGTTTTATGAAAACTCATTAAGATTTCTATTTCATTTTAGTATATATCTCTAAAAGATCTATCACATATTGAAATATGTTTCATGAATTAATCCCTTAATGATCTTATGATATACTTTTTTTATTTGATTTATTTTTTAGTATTAACCAAACCAATTCTTGATATCATCTCACGTGATACCATTTAAAAATGTTACGTAATCCATTTTATTACCTTGTATGTTTCATGAAAAGAGGTATGATTGATTTAATATGTCACACTTAAGTATGGTTTATTGTTATGTTATGGGTGGTTCTGATATCAAAATTTAATGCATTGAATAAAATTTTATATATGATGTGATAATGAAATTATGCATGGAAATCATTGTAGTTATATTTTTTCCCACCTTTATAAATGGTTATGTTTACAGTTATATTTTATCAAATTATTATGTGTGGGAATGATTGTGGATATCTTTGCTCAAATTTTTTTACATAGTCATGATTGTGGTTAACTTTGATCACAATATTATTTGTGGAAATTATTTCATATAGTTTTTTCTCACAACATTATGCATGAACATGATTGTAGTTAACTATGGTCATAATGTTATAATTTATTATAATTATCCTTGTTCCATATTTATATGATATAGAACATGCCTATGTTATTCCTATATATCATGATTATTGACCCATGTTTCTAATTTCTTATGCTATGGTATATATTTTGCTTTTATGATGCCTCTTATAGGTTATATTCTATGGTATTTTTTATTCTTCTTATGATCCTATGATATTTTTAATTAGATATTTCTCCATTGATCATGATTTCTCACATTCTTATGAAATAAAAATTTATGAATCATTAATATTGTTTCCCTTATAGAGTGTTTGATATCACTCCTTATTAAGTTTCCTATTTCTCCATGGAATTATTTGAATTATTATTTTTAGAATGAAGTCATGTGTGGGGAATTTTGTGGAAGATATTAAAGAAATGATGTGCAATAAGACTATTATGTAACTAATATTTAATGAAACTAAACCTTTAGGTTGAAATATTGTGAGTTTATTTGTGATATTTAATTTTTAAATTATGTAATTGATGTTTAATATATGATCTTCATAGTTGGGTTGTCTCATTATCTACCAAGATTTTATGGTCACACCTCTCTGACATAGACACTCAACATGGTTCACAAACCACATTTCCCTATAATTTCGTATGAGGTGCATAGTTCTCAAGGACCATAGAGTTGATACATAACACACATAGGACTACTCATGGACCTAATATCTCATATCCATACCATTAAAAATTAAAAATATTTTTAAAATAGATTTAGGTAATGCATAAAGGGTTTGTACTTCCCATGTCACATATAAAACATAAAAACCATAAAAATGACTGGGAATCTCAGAGATCACCAAACCCATCATAACAGATCCCTTACCATTTATTACCTCCAACCAATTAATACTTGGATAGAATAAATCATAAAACATTGGATAATACATGAAACTAGAGATATTTGGGAAAAGATAATGAAATGATGAGAGAAACAAAAAAGAGACACAAGCGGAGGAATAGCTGTACCCATAATGATCCAACATGATGATTTAATCTTAAATATGACAATGAACAAGGGAGATACAGCATGAAGGAAGAGGAAATAGAGAGGAAGAGGAAATATGGATGTGTGGTTGGAGAGTAAAATGAGAAGATTAGTTATTGATATTATATTAAACTTAGAATTTAAATTATTTGAATTAATTTTTTTATAAAAGATACACAAGTACCCATCGAGAACCTTATTAGCCTCCATTAGGTACCAGGTACCCTATCGGGTACAAATTCTAGAATCAACAACCAACCAATATTTCTCATAGAACCACCACCCCTCCAATTGTGACCACCAGGTACTTGGTACTAGACCATTGAGTACTTTTTATTGTCTATCATAAAAGATAAACTTTTCACACCCAACCTGAATTTACAAAATGACCTTAGGGTCCAAATAAAAACCTCCAACAACCCAAAACCATAAAAATACATGAGGTTTGGTGAAACCTTAATGTAATTCTTACCTAGATACATGTGGGGTGTTACATAATCCACACTGTATAGTACCTTGTCTCTGAAATGTTTCACCAACCACATTAGTAAGCAACTAAGACCACTACACACACATATCGGCCTCTCAATCCAAAGTCTCCTCTTGGATACATTTTTTCTACCATTGAAAACATCCTAGAGAGAAATATTCCCCTAAGTTGTGTTCTCAATTTGATCTATGATATTGACCAACCATTCCTTGAATGATGCATCAGACTCTATCTCAACGCCATAACAATCACCATTTAAGAGGGGTTAGAATGGTATCTAAAAAGTTGAGACAGATGGAATAAATCATGCATGGAACTATATATTTGATAAAGATCTAATCAATACACTATAGTACCAATCCTTTTGGAAAACTTAAACAAACCCATGAATGTGGGGGATATCTTCCTCTACCTCTGAATTCACCGATGTCCCAACTAAGGAGATAGTCACAATAATATTTAGTAACTAACATTAAAATATAGTGGATGAAATCATCAGTTAATATATGATCATAGCCTACTCTGATTACTCTCCAACTACTTTTGAATCTACTAAATATACTCTAACATCTCCCAAAATAGGCTTGACATAAAAATAAAATAATCATCTACCTCTATCTAGTATAGAGATGATCTAAATAACCTTCCATACTAGGATTTAAATGGATCTATCTAAGTAAATACCTAATAAATATTGTTATTAATGAACTCCACAAGCACAATATGAATATCCCATAATCTTTTGAAATACATGAAACTTTCTTAAAACATGACATCTAAAATATATATCATTTTCTTAGACTTCCTGTGAGTTTGAGGATGGAATGTTGTGCTCAATTTCACATGAGTGTCTTGAGATTTCTACAAACCCTAATAGAATCCTGATTTCAATATATAATATTGATCCAAAATGATATTCCTATGAACATTATGTAACTATATTTTCTAATGAATTTATAACTTTCCTAAATCACCAACAAATTGGGTCTCCTTGATCCACCAAAAATGTTTGAACTTCACCAACCAGTTGATAATTACCAATTAAAGGTGCCAGGGTGAAGTGGAATCATCAAGGAAATAAAAAAAATTGTTTTTCATTAATATTAAATAATATATGAAGAAAATGAAAAATACATCCCATAATATATATATAGGGTCATGCATATTTAATTTAAATATGAATTACCTCATCTTAAGCAATCCTCTCAGTCAATTTTTATTGATTATTTTGTTGCATTGTTAATTTCTATGGATAATCCAAAAGATGATTCCTATATATGTATACACACATGGTCTATAATGTTTTAGATAATGTTATCAATATTCTGGGTGCTAGTGTGGAGAAATTGAGTGCTTTATTCTATTCATCGTCGATCATAATAGTGCATCTCTTATTCCCTCTATGTTATTAAGAGGGAGGATAAGATTATTTTCTCTATAGGGCATGATATATTCCTAAATAATTTTCTTATATTGTGTCAATAAACCAAACAGGAAAATGATATAATATAAAATATATATTTATGTTTAAATAATGATAATTGCCTAATAACCTTTATCTATTTATTTATTCTAATTCATTTTCAATATTATATAATAATAATAGTATTATTAATATATTTGAAACATGAAATATATATAATATCATTTATTAAATAAATTGTTATTTTTTAAATTATAGTAAATAAACTATATCATTTCTAATGGATTCTTAAATTAGATCCATATATGTCCATAAAATATTAAATTCACTAAACTTGATAATACTTTTTTAAATATTTATGTTACTAAATAAATATTTATATTAATCTATTCACTGTACTGGTGAATAAATAAAAAATTATTTATGACCTTATGAATAAATAAATAAGAGATAAAATTCAACTCACATAATCAAAAATCAAATATTTAGTGATTGAATTTATATGATCAACTTTAATCAAATAAATACTATTAAAATACCCATAAATATATTTATTCTTAATATTACATTTAATAGTATATAATAAGAATATGGATTCATTTAGTGTGTGACCCTCAAGGCCTCTTTCTCAATGGAAATATTCTAACTTATCAATGTGCAAGATCAACTATAGAAATACATCAAGGAACCCATTGAGAAATAAGTTAATATAGAAACTAAAACAACCTTCTTACAAAAAATATTGAGTAATATAATATATTTGTCTCCTTATTTCTCATCAAGAAAGATGTATATTAGTTTCATCAGTATATATTATTTATTTATGTTTCATTAAATTCCTAAAGTAAACTCGCCTATAAACTACCATGGCCATAGATTTTTTCTAATAGTTCCATTTCAATCATAGGGCTATAGATATCTTCTTTCATTTATATGAAAGGTAAAAATAATTCCTTGAATTAATTAATTAATTCCATATTAATTATGACACACCAAAATTATGCTACCTCTCCTATAACATATGTCATCATAGTTTTCATCCACACATCAAAGTACATTATTTATGATATACATTAATAAAAATATCAATTCTAAGGTATAATATGCATGTTCATAAATTAGGGTATCTAATGAAACATAAAACATATGGAATACCTATTGGTAATTTGATTATCATGACTTCCCTTCTTGGAGATCAATAGATGATAATTTCATGAGAAGAATTATCAATGTTTTATGTGTAACACCCTGATATTTTGTGAAATAATTTTTTCAAATTAATTTAATATTTTTGTTATTTTTCATTTCCCACAACAATAAAAATAGTTTATTTTATATTAAATCACTATTTTTGGATTTAGTTATACACAAAAACAATTTAATTGCGAACTACACACAACATAAATTTTATTGCTCTCTATATGGAACACCGAGGTTAGCTTGCCTTACACGAAACAATGACTTTCCTCGATGGCTTGTATAACACACAAGACCGCGTTTTATCGAATAATGATATATTATTTAATATAACATAGCTATTAAATTAGTAGTTATTAAAAGGGTTAGATAACTTATGAAAATATATTATTTACACAAATATAAAATGAATTCATTAGTTACAAATTAATTAGAAATGAAAATGAGAACCGATTGAATATAAAGGAAAATATTATTATACCCACAAATTTATTTTAGATTAATAAATTAAATAAATTAAAATTAATGAGTGATATTAATGAAAAATATATTTGATATATTCATTGAAATATTTTTATATTCATTCAATATATTTTATAGACATAAGATAAGAACAAACCCAATTTTATGCTTAAAAACCTATATTTCTATTAAGGAATTTATACCACCTTTTAATGGAGAACGCATTTTAAATATAATTTTTTGAACTTTTAGAAATTTAATATGTCAAAATAAAATTAATCTTTGAAATAGAAACATAAAAATTAGTTTAGGATAAATTTTTGGTTTTTTATGTAAGGTTTCATTTTTGTAAAGAATAGTTAAAAATACCGAATTTTAATTCAAAAATGATATTTCATATAATCCATTTACAAGGTTAAATTATACATTAAATTGGTTGTAAATTTTAGTTAGATAATAATTTTATAAATTAATCCAATTTAGGTAATTTTAATCAATTTAACATTGAAATTGGGTATAAAAACTTAGCAAACTTTTGGACGTTTTTACTTTAAAAACCCGTAGTGTCGTCCCATTAGTGGGATTATTTTTAAATAAATTTCAGCAACTTATGTGATTATAATTTTGAGAAATTGATTCCATATTTGGAATCAAAATAATTTATAATTTCTAATAAGGTCAATTTTTTTACCAAAAAATATTATTGAAAGTGATTAAAATTAGCTACAACGATTAAGAGAAAAATTAGGTTAACAAAGTACTAAACCTTAAATTTAAGACTAAAATGACATAGAAACTTGTAGAAAACCAATTTTATGGACATGATTCAGACATTAACCTTCCATTATTGAGTTTTGTAGTTTTTATGACTTTTTTAGGTAAATATGTGTGTACACCTAACTTGTTTTCAAAAAACGCCAAGTGTGTGTTCTCCCTTCCCTATAAAAGGTCACCACCTATCCCTATTAATAAAAACTATAAAACCACTTAGGTTAGGAAAATATATTACCTTTAAAATTCCCAAAATCCCTCTCTTACTCCTAGAATCCTATCCTTGGGAATAAGTCAATCCAAGGAAGCCTTTTGACACAAACTGACCAGAGTTACCCGATTAAGAGGTAGCGTCTTCTCTCAAGTTGCTTTCTTTTATTTTCCTTATCCACCCCACCACTCTATTTATTAAATTATTGTATAATAAAAAAATTATCTTAAATATACTAGTATTTTATTGTTCTATGTTTTTTACCTACACTTATACACACCCCCATCTAATGGGTAACAAACATACTATTTTTGTGTACGATGAACTACCGCATCGTAAAACGATGATTGTTCATTTTTATTTATTGCCTCTCATGGTGGAAATTATGATGAAAACTTTGTTTATATATTTTATATATCATATTTATTTTTTATTTAAGCTTATTTAATACTTAAAAAACACATCTTTATACTTTACATTTTGTGTTAATATAATAATTTTGTTTGAGGAAGTGTGGACTACCACCCCTCAAAGTGATGTGATTCATTCATACATTACATGGGATGTATTAAGGATGGGTTTAGTGAATATATATGATATATATTATATAATAAATATATTTTAATAATGATATATATACATATATTTCTTTTACTTTCTTTCTTTCAACTCAACAATTAAACGGAAATAACGTTCATGCATACGTACGACATACCATCTCCATGAATGGTGTATTCCATAGAATAGTTATATATTATATAGATTATTATAATAAAAATATAATGAATATAAATTATATTTAAATAATGTTTTAACTTCTATAAATCATGATATAAGGAAAAAAGATATAACAAATTAAGACACATGAGAAAAACAAAGCGAATATTACCCAAAGCGTAACCTTAACATAGAATTGTTAACAAGCAGGTAATATAAAGTCATAATAAAAAAACATATGGAATTAGATATAAGAATATGTTTCTTTGAAATATTTATAAAAAAATTATAGTTATTATACAATAGGTTCTTATGATCACTAAGAGATTCAAGACACAAGGTAAGGGAATTTCACCTCACTTTTTTATTTCCATGAGATACATGCTTTATTCACCACCCATTACTTTTCTACGGTGTGTATACTATCAATGGATTTATTACATGATTATTATAATTATATTTATGGGTATTAAAATATCTCTTTGATGAAATTTGTTTCATGGGGTTTATGTTTCAAAAGTTACCAAATTGGTAAAGTAATTTTGTCTCAATTTTCCTTCTTTAAGACACATGCCATGTTATAAACCTATATTTTTACATGAGGTGTATATAATACCTTTGAACTGTTATATAATTAATCTAATTCTTTTCATGATATTTTATGCTTTATTCAATTTTATTTTCTTACACAGTGAGTGTGGTTCAAAGTTACCAAGTGGTAAGAGTTTATTGAAACAGTCTCATCGCTTATCAAGATTATTTATGTTTATGCTTCCTCCGATGAAATATTATGATCCATATCTTAATAACTCTAATTAATTTTATTATACAATGATTATTAATTTTATATTAATGTATTGGTACCATTTTCCACTCTTTGGTACATAATATAGTTAATAAATTGTTTTAAGAAAGCCCGACTTTACCCCCTCTTTGGTTGGAAATCTGTGTTCATTTAAAACCATGATTTCTAAAAATGGTTTTAAAGAATATTCTAATAATATCCTTTGATCATTAAAATAAAATTTTAACCTTTTTTTTATTTTACCAATTTTTTCAATGAAATATTCTTATCACATTCTAAATGAGGCATTTTTATAACCTTTTTACCATGCAAAAGGAATGTTTTTTACCTCATAAAACATGTAAGGATTTACCCATCATCAATTATTTGAAGCTTTATTTTCATGTTTAAAAGGTTAATTTTTAATAAAATGTATTTTAAAATATATTTTCAAAGAAATTATTTTCAAAAGTGTTTTAATATTCTTTTATAAGGTTTTAAGAAAAATATTTTTCAAAAGTTTTTAAAGTTCCTCTAAAAGTTTTTCATGGAAAAATGATTTAAAACAATGATTCTTTTATAAGTTTTCAAGTTTATTTTCATGAAAATGGGTTTCAAAATGTTTTATGTTCTAAAGAGGCTTTTTAAAGAATAAAGGATATTTACCTTAAGAAAGGTTTTCAAAATATCCATTCAAATTATTTTCCTTCTAATATAACATCCATTGATGTTACTCAAGACCTTATAGAAAATGATTCAAAGGTTCCATTACTATTATTTCTTGAACGGTTTATGTTTTGATGGAATTATTCTTATGACACCCATTTATTCTCCATGGGTTATATGTGTTTTAAAACTATTTATTTACATGGGTTATGATTTTATGAAATGATTGTGAAACCTATCTATTTTCCATAGGCTATGATGTGATGAAATGTTAATGACACCCATTTAATTTCATGGGTTATGATTTGATGTTTATAGAACCCATATCTTTTCATGGGTTATGATATGATGAATGTTTTGTGGAATATTAATGTATGATTTCATTATGTGATGGGTGTGACCTATATATTCATCTAATACATTGGGCAATTATAAATGTTTTTTGAGATCAAAGGGTACATAAGAGGGAATACCAAGCCCGAAACAAGAGGGTACACGAGAGGAAATCCCAAGACAAAAAAAGAGGGCACATATGAGAACATCCAAAGCCTGAAACAAGATGGTACACTAGAGGGAATCCCAATCCTGAAACATGTACATGGGTGATTAACTCAAGCCTAAAATATTACAAATAACTTGGTAAACTACCTTGACATAAGGTTTTTATATGCTTATGTGTCTACCATAATTCCAAGTATTATTCTTATATTATGCTTTCCTGGATTATGTTCTTTATTTCCTTATGATTCATGTCTTATGAACTAAAAATAATTATTCAATGATTCATGTTTATGTTTTTTGATTTGTAGGGTATGATATTATAATGATCATGATCATGTTCTCATACACTTATGTTTATGATATACTTACACATTTCCTTTATTTACCCTTAACGAGCATTTGATCTCACCCCTTTCATGAGTTTCCCTTCCCTAGGTTATGAAGAAAGTTTTTTAAGTTGAAATAATAATGGGGAAGATCATTGTGGGAAACATTTAAGATCTTTCACTAAGTTAGAATATTTTTTTCCATGTTTCCAAAGACACTAAACTATTACAATCATCAGGAATGTACTTTTTTTATATGATGAATATTCATCATAAATTATGTAAAATCTATGTATGTTAAGCCTAAGTCACTATATTTGGTATTAAATAGAAGGTTTATTCAACCTTTGGATAATTGGATGAGAAAAAATTAGAGATATCCATATGTATATTTCTAAGGATATGTATAGGTATGTCTTTAAGGACAAGTATAAGGATGAGTCAACATTTAAGAAAATGTCCAAGAATTTTGGTAAAGGATAGAGTGATTGGTTTCCTATCAATACATCCCTGTTTAGATACTAAAAGTGTATGTGGATATGGAACAAATGTATCTAGGGTTAATAGCTCCGACAAGATGTTCCGGGCCTATCTCGGGGTAATCTGGTAGATGATAATGGTCCTTACCACACACCTAGTTTGAAACTCATGGGGGATATGATTTGGAAATTCAAAAACTCTTCCCAAACCATCATGAAGAATTTAAATATAAGTTGGATATGAATAAAATAGGATACACATTGGATGTTATAGATTAATTAAGGTGTCATGATTTACACATCCTATAAGTAATTCATTTTCATGATTATGTGGTTTTATATTATAATAAGTGATGCTCAAACTATACTTTCTAATTTTCATAAATGGATAGAACCTAAAGGAACTATTTTAATATGGAATAAAATGGAAAATGAAATTATTCCCCCCCATGAAACCAAATGTTATGGAAGATGGAGTGAAAAACATCACTGCAATACAACCTTATCAATCCATGAGCCATGCTAAATTTCTAAATGAACAAAGGAGGGAAAAAAGTTTTCTTGAATCCTTTTTAAGAAAACATACACATTCTTTTAGTGGAACAACTGATCCACTAGTTGCTGAGAAATGGATATATACCACTAAAAATATATTTTTCATTCTCTATTGTTCAAAAAGTGAAAAAGTTATGTTATGAACTTATCGATTGGAAGGTTAAGTGAAACCTAGGTGGAACTTTATAAAAAATAAGAGGCAATAAGATAAAATTTAATCCATGGATTGGGATGAGTTCAGGAACCTAATTTTCAGTAAGTACCTTCCTTATATTCTTCTTAAAGAAAGGGATATTAAAGCTACCCATCAATCTCTTGTATATGATAATAAAATAAGGATAGGATTCAAAGGAAACTCTAAAAACCACGGAGGAAAGAAGATTATGATTAATTTATGCTCAAATTATGGAAGGAAAAATGGAGGAAATTGTCTCAGGAGAAGTGCTAAATATTTTAAGTATGGGAAGAAAGGTCATCAAGTACCAGATTTTTGAGGTAATGGGAATAAAGATAATGATACAAAGAATTCACATCCCACAATTTAGTGTTTCAAATTTAAGGAGTATGGTTATTATGATAAAAAGTGCTTAAAACCAAAGGTTAAGGATGATGATCAACATAAAAAATATCTTAAGATGAAAGATAAAGGTCAAGCTTATTTAATTGTAATGGATGAAGTGAATAATTAAAATTAGGGGAAAACTTATCCTTTCCCCACCTAGTTAGGAAGTTCATGTTTGATTTTGTATGAATAAGCCCTATGCTAATCTTTTTTGTTCATACTTTTGTGATGTTTCATGTGATTATATCCCTCTACATGGATTTTGGAATAATAAAATCACATTTAATGTTACAACTATGCAAGGATGAACCCAAGTATCCAATAAAAATGTTTTTTGTATATTATAAGAGCATATTTAAAGAAGAAAGGGTTAATTATATAAGTTTAACCATTTATGGAAAGTTTAAATCAAACTTTGAATAAAGTTTTTGAGATTAATGTATTATCTCACCACATGAGGACTTATTCATACTGGATAAATTTTTTGGGTTGATGGTAACTGAAGACATATGGGACGACTTATCATGGATCTCATGATCCGTTAGTACTTCAGGAATGAAAAAAATCTTATTCATTTCTTAGGGTAAGAGATGAAGTGGAAATATATCAAGGCACAACCAAAGGGTGAGTTTGTGAATATAAAAGGGGATAAAATCAAGTAAGTGTATCTTCTCATGAAAATTATTCAACTCTAGGGAAAGAATCATGAAACCAAAAAGGTTATCCTAGTTCATTCTTTTTCGATGAATCAAATGGTCCCTTATATAATCACGGATTATGGATTTGTGATTGTTAAATTTATTCTGACCAGGTTATTTATCACACTCCTCCAGAATGTGATAGGTATATTTATCATCCATGTCCATGTTATCACTTTCCACCTATGTTCTCCTATGTAGAAACCCAACAATGTGTTACTCTGGGTAACCATTATGGTTCCAAATTTCATTTTTTAAAGGAAGTTTTAGTGTTCATTTTTATGATGTCAGTTTCTATGGAAGAAAATTTCAAATATTAAACCATTGATAACCCAAAATAATTTTGAGGATGAATTTAATTTCAAGGAGGGTGGGTGGGGGGGGGGTATAATGTAACACCTCAAGATTTTGTGAAATATATATTTTTTGAATTAATTTAATATTTTTGATATTTTTCATTTCAACGAATAATTTTTTTTATTTTATATTAAAGAACTATGTTTGGATTGTGTTATATGAACAACCAAGTTAATCATGCGCTACATGAAAAATAAAATTTATCTTGATCTAGACAGAACATCAAGTATATCTTGTGTTATAAGAAACAATGACTTTCTTCGATGACTTGTGTAACACATAAGACCAAGTTTCTATTTATAATGATATAATATCTAATATAACATGGATTTTAAATTAGTAGTTATGAAAAGGGTTAACTAACTTATAAAAATCTATGTTTTACACAAATATAAAATGAATTCATTGGTCACAAATTAATTAGAAATGAAAATGAAAACTGATTGAGTGTGAAAGAAAATATTATCATACCCACAAAGCTGTTTTACCAGAATAAATTAAATAAATTACAATAAGTGAATGATATTAATTTAATATATATTTTATATATTCAATAAAATATTTTTTATATTTATCCAATATATTTTATAGACATAAGATAAGAATAAACCCAATTTATTTTTTTAAAAGCTATATTTTTGTTATGGCATTTATATCACCTTTTAATGGTGAACCCATTTTAAATCCAATTTTGTAACTTTTATATATTTAATATATCAAAATAAACTTCATATTTTAAATATAAAATTAAAAATTAGGTTAGGATAAATTTTTGGTATTTTTTTGTCTGGTTTTATTTTTAAAGAATAGTTAAAAATACTAAATTTTAATTCAAAAATACTTTTTCATATAATCCATTTATAAGGTTAAATTATATTTTAAATTGGTTTTCATGTTTAATTAGATAATAATTTTATAAATTAATCCAATTTAGTTCATTATAATCAATTTCAATTTGAAATTGGGTATAAAAACTTAGCAAACTTTTGGACGTTTTTACTTTAAAAACCTGTAGTGTCATCCCATCAGTGAGATTATTTTTAAATTAATTTCTACTACTTCTATGATTAGAATTTATAAAAATTAATTCAATATTTTTGATCATAATAATTTATAATTTCTAATAAGGTCAGTTTTTTACCAAAAATATTAGTGAAAGTGATTAAAATTAATTACAATGATTAAGAAAAAAATCAGGTTAACCAAGTACTAAACCTTAAATTTAAGACACAAATTGACCTATAAACTTGTCCAAAACCAATTTTATGGGAATTTTTAGGCCATTAAACTTATTTTATTGAGTTTTTTTGGTTTGGTGTTACTTTTTTTAGGTAAAAACGTGGGTACACCTAACTTGTTTTAAAAAATGCAAAGTGTGTCCTCTCCCTTCCCTATAAAAGGCCACCACCTATCCCTCTTCCTCACACCTATCAAACCACTTATTTTTGGGAAATATATTCATAATAAACTTCCAAAAATCCTTAACTTCCCCATATAATCCTATCCTTTTGCATAAATTAATCCTATGAATCCTTTTGGCACAAACCAATAGGAGTTACTTGATTAAGAGGTAACATCTTCTCTTAAGCTCATTTCTTTTATTTTCTTTCTCCACCCTGTACAATATATTTATTACATGATTGTATAAAAAAACCAGTATCTTAAATATAATAGTTTTTTTACAATAAGGTTTTAACATACACTTACACACACCTTCATCTAATGGGCAACAAACATACTGTTTATGTGTACAACGAACTGCCGCCTCACAAAAAAATGATTGTTCATTTTTCCTTACCACCTATCATGATGGATATTATGATGGAGAATATATTTATATATGTTATATATTATATTTATTATTTCTTTAATCTTATTTAATAATTTTACAACACATATATTTATACTTTCCATTTAGTGTTAATACGATAATTTCATTTGAGGAAGTGGACTACCGCCCCCTCAAAGCGATGTGATTCATTCATACACTACATGGGATGTATTAAAGATGGTTTTATTGAATATATATGATAAATATGATATAATAAATCTAATTTAATAATTATATATATACATATATATACATGTATGTCTTTCACTTACTTTCTTTCAACATGACAATTAAATAGAAATAATATTCATGCATACGTATGACCTACCATCTCCATGAATGACGTATTCTATTTCATAATTTTATATTATATGTATTATTATAATACAAATATACTGAATATAAATTATATTTAAATAATTTTTTACATTGTTGAAATAATTATATAAGTATAAGGACCAAAGTTATAACAAATTAAGACACTTGTGAAAAACAAAGTGAATATTACCTGAAGCATAACCTTAACATTGAATTGTTAATAGTTGAGTAATATAAATTAATAATAAAACTATATAAGGAATCATATATAATAATATTTTTATGTAAAATATGTATAATAAAATTATATTTATTATACAAGAGGTTCTTGTGAGCACGAAGTGTGTCAAGACACAAGGTAAGGGAATTTCTTCTCACTTTTTATTTCGGTGAGATACATGATTTATTCACCACCCATTTCTTTTGTGTGGTGTTTATACTACCCATGTATGTATTATATTATTCTTATAATTAAATTTATGTGTATTTACATATCCATTTAATGAAATTTATTTTATGGGTTTTATGTTTCAAAAGTTACCAAATCAGTAATGTAATTTTGTCTTAATTTTCCTTCTTTGAGACACATGCCATGTTATGCACCTATATTTTTCCATGATGTGTATATACTAGATTTGAACTATTATATCATGAATATAATTTTCTTCATGATATTTTAAGATTTATGTAATTTTATTTTCTTACATGTGGAGTATAGTTCAAAGTTACCAAGTGGTAAGTGTTTATTGAAATAATCTCATTGCTTTTCAAGATTGTTTATGTTTACGCTTCCTTTGATGAAATATTATTATCCATATCTAAAGAAATCTCATGAATTTTCTTAAAATCTTATTATTCATTATATATTTATGTATTGGTACCAATTTTTTACTCTTTGGTACATAATATAGTTAAGAATGTGTTTTTAATAGATCTCAACATTACCCTCTCTTTGGTCAGAAATATATATTCATTCAAAACCATGTTTTCTAAAATTAATATCCAAGAATATTATAATAATATAATATGATCATTAAAATAAATTTTTACTCTTTTTATCTTTTACCAATGTTTTCAAAGAAAGATTATTATCACTTTCCAAATGGGGTATTTTTATAACCTTTTTATAGGGTAAAAGGAATGTTCTTTTTACCTCATACAACATGTATGGATTTACTCACCATCAATTCTTTGAAGATTTATTTTCATGTTTAAAATTTTAATTTTTAATAATTTTTTAGAAGATATTTTCAAAGAAATTGTTTTCAATTTTTTTTCAAGATTATTTTATATTTTTTCCAAGGAAAACAATTTTCAAAAGGTTTTCAGGATCCTATACAAGTTTTTCAAGGAAAAAGGATTTAAAAATGTTTCCAATGATTCCTTTATAAGTTTTCAAGTTTTTGTTTCATGAAAATAGTTTTCAAAATGATTTATGTTCTAAAGAGAAATTTTAAAATAATAAAGGATATTTAACTCAAGAAATGTTTTCAAAATATAATTCCAAGTTATTTTACTTATAATATAATATTCATTTATGTCACTCATGACCTTATATGAAATGATTCAAAGGTTAAATTCATAATATTTACTCCATGGTTTATAATTTTATGGATTGATGCTTATGAAACCCATTTATTTTCCATGGGTTATATGATTTTGAAACCCACTTCTTTTCACAATTCATGCTTTGATGACATGATTATAAAACCAATCTCTTTCACATAGGTTATGATGCGATGAAATGTTTCTGATACCCATTTCATTTTATGGGTTATGATTTGATGTTTATAGAACCCATCTCTTTTTATGGGTTATGACATGATGAATGTTTTTAGTCACATGCATGTATGATTTCATTATGTGATGGGAGGGACCTATAGCTCCCTCCAATGCATTAGGTAATGATAAATGTTTTATGAGCTGAAAGGGTACATGGGATAACATCCCAAGTCCCAAATAAGAGGGTTCACAGGAGGACATCCCAAGCCTAAAATAAGAGGGTACATAGGAGGACATATCAAGATGAAAACAATAGGGTATATGGGTGATTTACCCAATACTAACATGTTACAAAGGCCTTGGTATGCTGCCTTGACATATGATTTTTATATTCTTATGTATGACATAATTATAAGTCTTATTCTTATATTACTCATGGGTGGATGTGACCACTTGGCTTTTTGTCATTAGCAATGATCAATCTGGGATCAATATGATGATAAACGCCAGTCTCCACGGATCGATTTACAGAAATAGACAAAGAAGAAGAAAGCTCCCAGAACCACAAAAGTGGATCATCACAGGTCGATTATAATTAATTTAATTAATTGACAAGTAGTAACTTTTGGGTGTTCTTTATTTGTTGATATTCTTGATCACGTTCTGATGTGATTCATCATTGCGTCGCAGAAGCCAAGTGTATACTTCCTCTAGTGGTGATCCACACATGCACCTCATATCTCTGGACGTCGCCAAAGGAGTCTCTGGGTGCTAGTGTGGAGAAACCTTTGCTTGCGTTGTCCGCCTTAGATTTTATTGATCCAATGAAAGAGGATCTCTCTCGGTCTTGAGAGCATTCTTGGAGGAATAGGTTCTTTCGGCCTTGAAATAATTCTCCAAAATTGTTGTGCACAATGATTCTCTTTCGAAAAAGAGTTAGGGTTGTGAGGATATTTATAATCGGGTTTGAGGTTGTAGAGTTATGACAATAAATAAACGCGTTATGCGTTTTATTTATTTCCTTGACTCTTATTGAAAACCCCCCGTGTCAAATAATTAATTCCTTGACATGCATCCACACCGATTATAATAAATATCATTTAATAAAACAATATTATATCCTCAAAATTAGGACTGGAAAACTACATGGCCTGTAATCATTAAAAAATGGCATATACTTGTTTTCCATAAAACTACACTGCATGTAATCATTAATACATGGCATGTACTTGTTTTTCATTTCCTTTCCAAAATGAAAACTACACGGTGTGTAATCATTAATACACAACGTGTACTTATTTTCTATGAAAAACTACACAGTGTGTAATCATTAATACATGGCGTGTATATCTTGTTTTTCATTTCCTTCTTCCTCCATCATTAAAACAATTTAGGCTTCCTTGAATAATTATTAAACCACATACGGGAATAATATTTATTCTACTTGAGATACTTGGATACACTTAGTGTGTGACCCTCTAGGACTCTTTCTCGTTGGCATTAGGCGGGCTTGCCTAAAGTCCAAGATTACTGTCTAGAAATGAGTCAAGGCACCCAAGATAAAGAATTTGATGCCTCATTGACGTGTCACCTCATACGAACACTTACTGTGTAATTTAATCCCTTTGTCTCAATATCTCATCAAGAAGGTTTCATGGTAGCGTCATAAACCTATATGCTTGATCTGTCATTATTTGACTTCCAGAAATAAACTCATCATGTCACCATGGCCACGGAATTTGTTCGATAGTTCTATTTCAATAAAAGGGCCTGAGATATCTACTTCCATAAATATAGAAGGGACAAATCCTTCCTCAACTTATCCATTAACAACATGTCATTCGTGATGCACCCAACGTACCCTACTTCCCACAAACTATCTTCATGACGGTTTTCATCAGCAAATCTAAGTGCACGAGTCATGACATGAGTTAATGATAATCTTCCAGTATAAGGACCATTACACACGCTCATAGATAGCAATATACGATGACACCAAAACTTACAGAATTACTACTGGTGGGTTTGTTCTCATAATCTCCAATCTTGGAGATTACCAAGTGCGATCTCCATGAGAGAGAGTATCGTCTTATTACGAGTACTCGCACATGACGGTCTGTATACTATGTGTCCTATCATAGTATGTCATCCAATCACATAACTTTATTTAAGAATATTTGTTATAGCATTTCAAGTTTCTCATCATAGTGGGGATCTTTCATGACCTTATCAATGTAATAAATATTCTAGGACATTATTATATTATAGTCATGAAAAACAATTAACAATATATAATAAGTGAACATTCAAGTAATCAAAGTACAAAACAGTTGGTTCTCAGGACACCAACCCTGAAAAACTCCCACTTGGACTAGAGCCAACTGCCTACGACTTTTAGTCCGCTAGACCTCACATGATGATCATGTTTTTGCTGAGTCAAGGCTTTAGTCAAGGGGTCTTCCATGTTGTCATCTGTGGAAATACTTCTCACTACAACTTCACCTCTCTGAGAAAAATCCCTCAAGAGATGATACTTCCGAAGTACATGATTTGTCCGCTGATGTGACCTTGGCTCTTTTTTAAGTGCCACCGCTGCAGTATTATCACAATAGAGTGTGATAGGATCTTTACTTCTAGGTATTACATCCAGCTCTTGGATGAATCTTCGCATCCATGCTGCTTATTTAGCTACCTTAGAAGCTGCGATATACTCAGACTATACTGTAGAATCTGCAGCCACTCCTTGCTTTGAGCTCTTCCAGTTCACTGCACCTCCATTCAAACTGAATATGTACCCATTCTGCGACTTCATGTCATCTTGATCAGTCTGGAAACTAGCATCTACATGTCCTCTAATGACTAGTTCCTCATCTCCTATATAAACCCGGAACATATCCTTAGTACACCTCAGATAATTAAGGATAGTCTTGATTTCCATCCAATGGAATTCTCCTAGATCATCTTGATATCTGCCTACTGCAGTTAATGCATAAGCAACATCTAGCCTTGTACATAGCACAACATACATGACTGACCCAATCACAAATGCATAAGGGATCATTTCCATTTTCTCTCTTTCCTCATGTGTCTGAGGACACATTTTCTTGGAAATATTAATGCCATGTGAAATTGGAAAAAATCTCCTCTTGGACTGTTCCATAATGAATCTATTCAGTATCTTGTCAATGTATGTACTTTGACTCAGGCCCATCATTCTCTTGGATCTATCACGATGGATCTTCATCCCAAGAATATATGCTGCCTCGCCCAAGTATTTCATAGAGAAGAATTTATCCAACCATGCCTTAACTGAATTTAAGACAGGTACTTCATTTCCAATTAGTAATATGCCATCAACATATACTATTAAGAAAACAATTTCACTTCCACTAAACCTTTTTTAGAAACAAGGATCACATTCGTTCTTAACAAAGGCAAATTCTGTTATGGCTTCATGAAAACAAATTTTCCATGACCTTGATGCTTTCTTTAATCCATAAATGGATTTTTGTAACTTGCACACCTTGTTGGAATCCTTCAGAGTCACAAACCCTTCAGGTTGTGTCATGTAGAAATCTTCCTAGAGGTTCCCGTTAAGGAATGCTATTTTGACATCCATTTTCCAAATTTCATAGTCATGGTAAGAAACAATGGCCAATAGGATTCTAATGGATTTCAGCATTGTAACTGGTGAAAAGGTTTTATCATAGTCAATTCCTTGATGCTGTCTAAAACCTTTTGAAACCAGTCGTGCCTTATAGGTGATTAGTTTCCCCTCCATGTCCAGTTTCTTCTTGAATACCCATTTATTCCCAATAGGCTTTACATCAACTAGAGGATCTACCAAAATACAGACTTGGTTTTGGTACATGGAATCCATTTCAGAATTCATGGCTTCTTGCCACTTGGCAATATTTGTGCCATCAATTGCTTTCTTGTAGATAAGAGGATCATCATTGTTAACCAATAACGAGTCACCATCCTCAGTGACAAGAAAACCATATCGTTCTAGTTCTCTTACCTCTCTCATACTCCTATGTAGTTCTTATGTCTCTGGAATAGATTGTCCTTCCATGAGGCTTTGTGTAATCTGTTCTTATACCAACTCATGTGTATCTTGAGCCTCAACTTCATCGAAGTCTATCTCGCTCCCACTATCTATTTTGGAGATGTGCTCCCTCTCAAGAAATATGGCGTGTCTTTCCACTGTAGCCTTTTTATCTGAGGGATTGTATAGGTAATATCCCCCTGTTTCCTTGGGATATCCTATAAATATACACTTTGTGCCTCAGGGTGAAAGTTTGTTACCTAAATAGGCCTTAACAAATGCTTAGCAACCCCACACATGTAAATTTGATAACATGGCTTTGCATCCACTCCATAACTCGTATGGAATACCATTTATCGATTTAGTTGGTACTTGGTTTAGTATGTGTGATGATGTTTGTAATGCATATCCCCAAAAGGATAATGGAATACTTCCATGAATCATCATTGATCTCACCATGTCCAACAGGGTGCGGTTCCTCCTTTCACTCACACCATTCCACTGAGGCGTGTAAGGAGAAGTGAGTTGAGATAGAATCCCAAACTCCCGTAATAAATCAATGAAGTCCTGATTAAGATATTATCCTCCTCTGTATAAGCAGAGTTTCTTAATCTTCTTACCAAGATGGTTCTCAACTTCATTTTTGTATTCTTTGAACCAATCAAAGGAATCTGACTTATACCTCATTAAGTAAAATTTCCCATATCTACTAAAATCATCAGTAAAAGTTATGAAGTTTGAGAACCCAACCCTTTCTTCAACTAGAAATGTTCCACAAACATCTGTGTGAACTAATTCTAGAAGCTCTTTTTCCCTTTCACCTTTCCCACTAAATGGGGCTTTGGTCATTTTTCCTTATAGACACGCATGACATACACCAAGTGGTTTTAGTTCGAAAGAATATAAATACACATCTTGATATGATTTTGTCAAAAATTTCTCATTGACATGACCTAGCCGGTGATGTCAAAGTTGGGTGTGGTATGAGTCATGTGAATTTACTTTGTCATCGATTTCCATTACTTGGATTGTGTAGTCTAACACATAAAGGCCATTATATAAATATGTCCTAACAAAACAAATGTTATCTTTATAAAAGTAGAAACATTCATTTTCAAACTTGAAGATGAATCCATCAGTATCTAATCTGGATACTGAAATAATGTTTTTAGTAACAGAAGTTACATAATAACAACCATTTAACACCAAGATAATTCTAGTTGGCAATGTGAGGTGGTAGTCCCCGACAGCTACAACAGCAAGTTTGGCTCCATTGGATGCTCATAGATCTACCTCCCCTCGATCATTCTTCCTGAATCTACTTGTTTACTGTATTTGGATACATATGTGAGCCCCACAAGTTGTATCTAATACCCAGTTTATAGAAATAGATAGATTACATTCGATAACAAACGCACCTGAAGATTCCCCTTGATTCCTTGGATGGGTGTAGTTTTTCTTCCAGTGGACCTTATTTCCAAATGCAAAACAAACAACATTATGTTCTCTTTCATCCCCTTTTATCTTCCTTTTCTTGGAAGGCCTTGAAGAAGCTTTGGGCTTAAGGCTCTTCGACTTCCCTTTACTTTTATTCACCATGAGTACATAAGGCTTTTCACGCTTCATATCATTGTCCACTTGGTGAATGATGATAAGAAGATCATATAGAGACTTCTCAATGTTGTTCATGTTGAAATTTAAAAAAAAGTTGGAGAAGCTCTGGGGAAGTGATGCAATAATGAGATCGATACCCAGTTCTTCAGGGAGTTTAAACCCTAGAACCTCCAAGTGATCAATGTAGCTAGTGAGCATGACTACATGAGGCCCAGCTGGGGAACTTTCTCCAAGATTTCTCTGAAATAGATCCTTGAAGATCTGAAACCTTTCCTGACTTGCTCTCTCCTAGTATAGACCACATAGGTGCTCGAGCATGCTGTAGGCATCCATGTCTTCATGAGACTTCATGAGCTCACAAGACATTGATGACAACATCAAACATTGAACATCGAGTGCATCACTTAAATTTTGATCATATAATAGGAAATATTCATCACTTGCCCCTGGGGTAGGAGAATCAGAAAGTGAGGACTCCAGCACATAAAACTTTTGTTCAGGGCATAGGATAACCCGAAGGTGTCTAAACCATTCCTGAAAGTTACTGCCGGTGAGAATGTTGTCTTTATCCAGAATTGATCACAGAGAAAATTTTGTTTATGATCTTGTTATATTGATTCTACAAATTAAAATAGAAGATTTATCAATACTTTCTTGATTACATTTTAGAGAAATAATAAATTTTATTTAGTCTCCCACTATTTTATCAAGTCCCAATGGCCCTCACCATTGAACTCAGAATGTCCAGTTGCTTTGACATTCTATTGGCAAGGATCCATATTCCCCTTCGCATAACCCCAACAAGGGTTAGTCAATCTATTTGAAGGTATTTAGGTAGGTAGGTCTTTGCCAACTGTGAGATTACAGTTCCTTAATCTGTTGAGTGGACTCCCCAATCCTAAAATCTTGACTTGGATTTCCTCAAAAATTGCCTCCATTTTACAAAAAGTCTAGCAAGGGATACTCCTCTTGATGTAAAATGTTTAAGTCAACCCGAAACTTTCATAAGAGCTTCCTTTATAAAAGTAAGTGTCCCAACAAGGGTTGGTCAAACACATAGTTTTATTGAGTCTTGTCCTTAATCAAGTAACGAAAGGCTTGGTCTGACTTAATATGGTATTTGAGGGATTTTATTCTTTATGTGTAGTTTTGAATTATCACATTCTTGTTAATATTAAGTGATGCTTGCTTAAGTGATTAACCATGTTCTGATAATATTTACGCCTAGTTCGGTTTTTATTTTATTCTATCTTTGCATGCTTATTTATTTCATTAATTATGTGATAACTAAAACACACACATAATAAATAAACCATGAAATCATACCGAAATAAAATAATATGGCATGATCATGAGCTTCTATTGGTTATCTTATCTAGTAGTTTTGATAAGCTAACCCTGACCTAGGAAAAAACACCTTGAACCGATGGTTCGTGTTTTGCACCTCCCATCTGTCCACCTTTGCATATTCTTGGGTTAGTTTTGCCTCAGCTTCGGATTTTGAACCGTCTCCTCTGGCTTGGGAGATCCTCCATTACATGGGGTTTACATTAAAGAAACCATGGGAATATATACCCTACATTTTATTGGAAGAAGGCTCACAGGAAAAAGAATTTAAATTAAACAAATTTAAATGAAACCATACACACATACAAAGGGTCTTTGGTCTATGTCATGACCATTCATAGAATGAAACGACATTTATGCATATTTAGAATTTAAATTCTTTTAATCATTATATTATTTAAGATAAGTCGCACTTGAAATTAATTAATTATGATCTTATAATTAATCAATTATTTATCTTAAATTCCTTTCTGAATTTCCTTGAGATTCTTATCATCCATATCCCTTATATAGGTCTTTGTACTTTTGGAGGAAACCTGGTGAAATTTCATTTCTGGAAAGTACACGGTGTGTAGATTAATTTAACACGGTGTGTACTTCCTTGTTACGCAGTTATTGGCCTGGCAATCCTGTGTACGCAGAACATGGCTCCTCCTTGTACATGGTTTCACCTGAATCGGATCGGACTACATGACATGTTGATTTAACATACACGCTGTGTATTCTGGTTTCCACATGCCATTCAATTATGGTCAACACGGTGTAATAAAACTCAAGTATACTCAATTCACATGGCATGGTTTGGCAGACCAGTATCGGTTCATTGAACCTATGTACACGACGTGTAGTTTTTATTACACACTGTGTATTCCTGTGTTTTAAAGACAGAAAGAGAGGCTCCTCTGGATGATTTCCTCATTTTTATTTTAACCAAAATTAAAATTAAAAGGTCATTTCTGTGATATGAATCGAGAAATGAAGGAGGCAGAACAAATCTCGTTCATTCATTTTAATAGAATGATTTATCACGAATTGAATCAAATATAAATGCGTAAATTATCAATGAAAATTAAATAACTATAATCAATGTTGTAACCTCGCTCTGATACCAATTGAAGGTTCCAGGTGTAGTGTAATCTCGTGAGTGGATGTGCTCACTTGGCTTTTTGTCATTAGCAATGATCAATCCGGGATCAATATGACAATAAATTCTAGTCTCCACGGATCGATTCATAGAAATAGACAAAGAATAAGAAAGGTCCCATAACCAAAAAAGTGGATCGTCACGTGTTGATTATAATTAATTTAATTAATTAATAGAAAGTACCTTTTGGGTGTTCTTTCTTCGTTGATATTATTGATCACGTTCCGATGTGATTCTTCATTGCATCACAGAATCCAAGTGTAGACTTCCTCTAGCGGTGATCTACATGTTCACCTCATATATCTGGATGTCGCCAAAGGAGTCTCTGGGTGCTAGCGTGGAGAAAATTTTTCTTGCATTGTCCACCTTAGATCATCTTGATCTGATGGAAGAGGATCTCTCTCGGTCTTGAGAGCATTCTTGGAGGAAGAGTTTCTTTCAGCCTTGAAATAATTCTCCAGAATTGTTGTTCACAATGATTCTCTTTCAGAAAAGAGTTGGGGTTGTGAGGATATTTATAATCGGGTTTGAGGTTGTAGAGTTTTGATAATAAATAAATGCGTTACGCATTTTATTTATTTCATTGACTCTTATTAAAAACCCCCATGTCGAATTATTAATTCCTTGACTTGCTTCCAAGATGATTATAATAAATATCATTTAATAAAACAATAGTATATCCTCAAAATACCAGCTGGAAAACTACACGGCATGTAATCATTAATAAACAACGTGTACTTGTTTTCCATAAAACTACACAGTGTGTAATAATTAATACACAGAGTGTACTTGTTTTCCATTTCCTTTCCAAAATGAAAACTACATGGCTTGTAATCATTAATACACGATGTGTACTTGTTTTCCATGAAAGACTACATGGCGTGTGATCATTAATACATGACGTGTATATCTTGTTTTTCATTTCCTTCTTCCTCCATCATTAAAATAATTTAGGCTTCCTTGAATAATTATTAAACCATGTATGGGAATAATCTTTATTCTACTTGAGATACTTAGATTCACTTAGTGTGTGACCCTCTATGCCTCTTTCTTGTTGACATTAGGCAGGCTTGCCTAAAGTCCAAGATTACTGTCTAGCAACAGATCAAGGCACCCAAGAGAAAGAAGTTGATGCCTCATTGACGTGTCACCTCATATGAACACTTACTATGTATTCTAATCCATTTGTATCAATATCTCATCAAGAAGGTTTTATGTCAGTGTCATAAACCTATATGCTTGATCTGTCATTCTTTGACTTCTAGAAATAAACTCGTCGTGTCACCATGGCTATGGAATTTGTTCGATAGTTCTATTTCAATCAAAGGGCCCAAGATATCTACTTCCATAAATATGGAAGGGACAAATCCTTCCTCGACTTATCCATTAACAACATATCATTCGGGACACACCCAACATACCCTACTTCCTGCCAACTGTCTTCATGACGGTTTTCATCAGCAAATCTAAGTGCGTGGGTCATTCCATGAGTTAATGATAATCGATATTTAATGATCATGATCATGTTCTCAAAAACTTATTTTCATGATATGATTACACATTTACTTTATTTACCCTCACTGACCATTGAACTCACCCTTTTTATGTGTTTCACTTCCCTAGGTTATGAATAAAGTTTTTTAAGTATAAATACTACGGGGGAAGATAATTGTGGGAAATATTGAATATCTTTCACTAAGTTATAATATTTTGTTTCAAAAGCTGCTCCAGCCCACAAATTGAAATTTCAAATAAATACTTTCAAGAAAAAAACCATCATCACCTCATGTGAATCTCGAGTCACAGACCTGACTCGAGTCGCACATCTATCGCCTCAAACATAATGTCATTTCCCCTTCACCATCATCACAACACTAACGAGACCTACCATAATCCCCATCGCCACCATCATCATCTTTATCGATGTCTCACAGAGTTCCGCATTATCATTGTCACTGTCATTGATACCAAAATAGTTCCACTATCATCTTCATAAACCAAACACCACACCAGTCAACTAGAGAACGTCGCAGTTCATCGAGCCGAGAAACTAGCATCATCACTGCCGATCAGTCAATCGAACCGTGTAAGCCATAACCGACCCCAACCGCCATAATCATACTACCAATCAGTCTATCGAACCGTATAATCCATGTATGCCAATCCATCACACACCGACCTCGATCCAAGAAAACAAGACACGTCGCACCACCACCGTCGACAGGCCCATCAATGCTGCCGTCCACCCCACCGGAGAGGATAACTGAAGAAATCCATCATTGTTGCAGCCGTCGTGAATCTCTTTAATGCCACCCCACCATAGAAGGACATCAGAAGAAACAAGAAGAGAGTCTGAGGCAACAAACTTTGATGCACCATCACTGTCACATGAAGTAAGAAAACCCACCAATGATATCAAAAACGACCACCAAAACCCTCTATCCCCATCGAGAATCACCCTTGGAGAGAAACGATCCATGCAGAACCGGCGAACCACCTGAAGACCAAAACGTACCGCCATTGATGACCTCAGAGAATCATGACTGACAAAACCCTCGAATCAACGAGCAGAACCAACAAATCCATCACCGTCACCCTCCCAGAGATCGCGAATACGAATCCTCCAAGAGATGCCAATGACTAATCCAACCCACCTCCCATAGTCTGGGAATACGACCACACAAAACTGCCTCAGATGGAGTGGAGGAAATATAGAGCCAGAGTAGGGAGAGAGGGAAGAGACCTCAACGAAATTCAACTTCAGACCCCTGTCTTAGATAACCGCCCAAAAAACCCAAAATCGACACTGAAAAAAGCCAAAGAACACAAAAACAAAATAAAAAATGAAACAAAAGAGAAAACACAGGAAAGAGGATAATGGGGAAGAACCCAATAAAAACCTTGGGTGAAACCCAAACTGAGACAAAAACGAAGAAAATAGGGGCGAAATAGAGAAGATGCTGAGCATACCCAGCTGTCGAACCTCAATCCCAAAACCTATGCGATTACATCACTCCAGATCCGACCTGGAGATGAGAAATGGAACGCAATGTCAGAGCATGGTAGCGGTGTCCTAGGGTAAAACCAAAGCATCTTTGTCAAATCTGAAGCGATGAGCGGAACCAAGGGAAAACAAGTAGTGGACCAGCTGCAAAGAAAACAGGGGGATGAAACCTTGTAGAATCCATGGAGGAGACAGAGGAAGAAGAAGCTTACGATGATAAATCAAGAGAACAACCCAGGAGTAGTGAACGATTCGGCCAGAAACCCTAGGGCAGAGAAGGAGACGAGGTCGAGCGAGTGAGGAAGAGGAGAGGACTGGGGGAGTGCGAAGCCAGCTCTTCTGTGAGGGTTCTTCTATAACTCTTGGATTTGATGAATATTATAAGGAAAATAACAAATTAATGTCATTGAAAATAATAATTAATATATAATATAATAAAATAATTTAATTATATTATTTTAATCAAAATTACAAAGTTAGTTTGTTCAAGGGAACCAAATATACCAAATTCCCACTAACACTAGAGCAAAATGATAACATTTTTTAACCCTATAGTTCTCACATGATTTTTATGCTTCAATTGAGGTATGAAATTATTCAATGGGTCTATTGGGTTTTCCTCTGTGGATAATCTACTAACTATATGTTTACTTCTTTTAGTAAAATATTTCAAGAGGTGATAGTTAAGAATTATATACTTCACTTGTTGATGTGTCTTGGGATTATTGGATAAAACCAGTGTTGTATTATTATCATAATAAATAGTTATATGATTTAAAATAGTTGGTATAACACCAATCAATTTGATGAAGTTTAATATCCATACTGCTTCTTTAGCTACATCAAAAGATATAATATACTCAAACTTTATTGTAGAATTTGTGAAAATAGGTTTTTGAGAAACATTCTAGAAAACAACTCTTATATTAATGAAAACACATATCTCAACTATGATTTAAGATCATTATGATCTATTTGGAAACTAGTGTCCATGTATCCCCTAAAAACTAGTTCTTTATCTCCTAAAACCAGTTCTTTTTCTCTTAAAAAACCAATAAAATATCCTTTATATTCCCAATGTACTTCAAGAGAGTATTTACAACCAACTAACAGAGCTTTCCTGGGTCTTCTTGAAATTTTCCTACCATGATCAAG
Organism: Viscum album; assembly: GCA_963277665.1. NCBI lineage: Eukaryota > Viridiplantae > Streptophyta > Magnoliopsida > Santalales > Viscaceae > Viscum > Viscum album. The sequence goes on along the minus strand of OY728138.1, from coordinate 1,879,864,605 downwards.
GCATAGAAAACATAAAGTCTGGTATATAACATGACATGTATGATAGACCCAACCATATAAGCATAAGGGGATCAACCCATTATTTCTTTCTCTTCTTGTGTTTTAGGACACATTTTCATTGAATGATATATACTACATGACATTATCAATAGTCCTCTATTCTATTGTTTTATATTGTATCTTTTTAATACCTTGTTAATATATATACTTTGACTTAATCCAAATTACTTCTTAGATCTATTTCAATGGATCTTTATCCCCATAATGTAAAATTCATCACTGAAGTCATTCATGGATAATTATTTATTCAACCATGTCTTAAGTGATTGTAATATTGGTACCTCATTTCCTATTAGTAATATATCATCAACATATATTACTAGAAAAACAATATCACTCCCACTAAATCTATTATAGAAATAATTCTAACATTCATTTTTAACACAACTAAACTCTCTTATGGAATTATCAAAATTAATATTTCATGAACTTGATGCTTAATTTAAGCCATAAATGGATCTTTATGACTTGTATAATTTATTGTCATCATTTAGTGTCACAAACCCTTTTGATTGTGTCATGTATAAATATTCTAAAATAATTACATCAAGGAAAGTGGTCTTAATATCTATTTTTCAAATTTACTAACAATGGTAAGCTACTATGAAATGAATAATTCATATATATTTTATCATAGTAACTAGTGAAAGAGATTTTTTATAGCCTATGTTATAACATTTCTTTAAATCCTTAGAAAAAAATGGATCCTTATAGGTATTAACTTTACCATCCATGTCTAACTTTTTATTGTATAAAACTTTAAAGCTAAAATAGTTTACATCAAATCAAGGATATAATAAAACCCAATATTGATTTTGGTACTTGTAATATATTTCATAATTCATAAATTATTTCCATTTTCAAATTCTAAGATGCTTACTTCTTCCTTGTAGGAAAATGGTTTATTTTTCTCAAACAATATATTTATTTTTTCTTGGTAATAAGAAAACCATATCTATTTGGTTATGTAACATCTATAGTACTCTTATACAATATTTATTTCCTTATAACAACTTATTATACCTGGTATTGTGGAATTTATTATTCAACCAACTTATTTCAATCTGGTGATTAAACATCATCAAAATCTATATTTTCCCACTATTTATTTGGGATATGTTTCCCATTTCATTAAATGTGACATTTCTAATAACTATTAAACTTTTATATAATGATTTTATAGCTAATATCCCTAAATTTTATTTTTGATATCTTATAAATATTTAATTCACGCCCTGTGATTCTAGTTTGCTGCTAGGATCATCCTTAACAAATTCCTTAAATCCCTATACATGAATATGTGATGATTTTTTTTATTTTTATACTTTAAATCATATAGAATTACTATTTACACTTTTTTTAACCTAATTTATTATATCTACCATAATTTTTAATTCATATCCATGAAAGGATAATTAAAGATCAACATAACTCATCACATACTCCCCCATGTTCGATAAGGTATGGTTCTTCCTTTCACCAACACTATTCCACTATGGTGTATAAGGAGGAGTGAGTTGAGATGGTTTATCAAATTGTTTTCAATTAATTATAAATTAAAGATTATGATATTCCCTCTATCTATGTGGATATTCTTTATCCTATTTTGAAGCTAATTTTCTACTTCATCATTTTATTCATTAAATTTCTCAAAGTAATAAGAGTTATACCACATCTATTAGATATATCTTTATATACTAAAATAATCATTAAAAATAATGAAGTATGATTATCCTCCTCTAGCTTCTACTATAAATGGTTTAGACACATCAATGTTAAGTCATTCTAAAATATATTTAGCACTATCACCATTTCTTCTGAAAGGAGACTTGGAAAATTTTTATTATAAACAATCATGAAATATATCTAAGAGTTTTATCTCAATATAATATAAATACCTTTCTTAATATAATTTCCCCAAAAACATTGGGTTTACATGACCATATCGATGAGGCCATAATTGGGTGTGATATAAGTCATGTAAACTTGATAAATTATCAATGTAAAAGATATTATTTTGATATTTTAGAAAATAAAGACTGTTATTTAGATGCACTATACCATAACATATGATATATTTATAATAGTACCATATTTATTTCCAAACATGAAAATAAATATATAATTTTCTAGAATGGAAACACAAATGGTGTTTCTAGTTACAATGGGCACATAATAATTGTTCTTAAAAACTAGAATCATTAAAGTCCATAATGATATATGGTAGTCCCCTATAGCTAGAATATATAATCTCACTCCATTGGAAACACAAAGACATATCTTATCTTTTTTAATCTTTCTAAATATACTTTGTTCCTTTATTTAGAAACAAATATGAGAACCATAGGCTATATCTAATACCCAATTCATAGAAATGGAAATATTACACTTGATAATAAATGTACATAAAGCTTACCCTTTCTTCATTTATGAAATATATTTTTTCTTATAGTTATATTTTTCATAAATGAAAATATACAAAATCCTACACTTTAGCTTCCCTATGGATATTTCTCTTATCCAAAGGGAATTGAAAAGGTTCCTTAGGATTCCAACCATCCTTAGACATTTTATTTCATTTTATAAAATGTATAATATATATTATACATGAAATTAACTATACACAATAAAATATATATTATACATTTTATTTCATTTTATCTAAGTATTATCATTAATTAATTTATATTATTTGATCATATTTAATTATCCAAAATAAACCATTAGTCATATAGATAAAGAAATAACCATGAACTTGAGAAAATAAATTAATGTTATGATATGATGATTAGATATTATCTATTGGGGTTTTATTAAGTAGTGATAAACTAGCCACAACCATAAGTAAAAAAATCCTTTAACCTTAGTATGTATCAAGTTGAAATATTCACCATTATCTTATTTATCTCCTATGTTAGATTCGTATTGCCTCACATACTAAATTATCTCCTCTAGCGGGGAAATTCATCCTTTAAAATTTTTTACTCACACACAATTAAGAGGTAGTTATGCTTTAGTGTTTTATAAAAAATGCATTGACATGTGGACCATACATTATAATGGAGATAAGTATTATTTTCAGATCATGATATTTAATTTAATAATACTTATCACATAAAACCATACAGGAACTAATTAAAATAGATAAATAAATTAAACAAATATATAAGCTAGTTTAAGTTTTTGATCATTCATAATGTCAAACACAAATTGCATTGATTATTTCTAGTTTCTAATTCTAGTGGTTATAATTAAGATAAATTTCCACGAATTAATTAATTAAAAATAAAATAATTAATTAATTCTTCATTTTAAAAATTTCTAATCAATAGTCCTCGAGTAAATTTTGAAATATTCTCATTAATTATATTTAAATAAATTAAATAACTTATTTTCATTGAATAAATTATTTATCTATTAAAATAATTAATTATATTATGTATACATTGGAGTTCAAATTATGTGTATTATTCATAATATATTAAATCATATCTCTAGAAGTTAACATTTAAATAATGTGTACTATCACATGACATGTTGTATGACACACACTGTGTATGGTCCACATTATATACTGTGCACTTGCATGACATGTAAGCCCACATGTCATGTCACAATATACACAATATGTAGTTTAGTGTGGTTAAACTGTGTTGTTTTTGTGGTGTGTATGAATGCACGTCATTCTATAAATATGTGTGACATGTACGACTAGTAGAGAAAATAGATATGGCCACTGGAGATGCCCATGGCCATAGACCAGATAACATTGGATGTGGGATATAGCCATGGTCACTCTGTTTGTGGGCACTAGATTCAGGGTCTATTTCCATTGGAACCTACCTATGGATAGAGTGATTTTTCCATGGGTGACCAATGGCTACTAGAACTATCTCACATGGGGGATTTTGTTATAGCAATAGATCCATGTTCTATTTCCATAGGCAATAGACCCAAGGTCTATTTTCATAGGCATCACCCATTTTACCAGGTCTATTACTGTGGGAATCACTCATGGACATAGAAGAGTCTATTTCCATTGGAATCACCATTGGTTATAGTATGTAGAAAATTTTAAAAAATTCCTGCTAGTGATTTTTGAAGCCTGATAATCATTAATATACTCTAACACACTCTACCATGCCTATAAACTAATATATATACACATATATAATAATCTTAAAAAAATATATTTTTATATATTTTTTTAATAATTATAATATTTTTTAACAAGTATTTTTCCATACAGAAATGGATATTTCTATGGGTTAGCATGATCATAGTTATAGTGCAGCATACGACGATATGTTTCCAAGCATATGGATGTAGTGTCTATATATAAAGGCTTATCTCAACATGTCAGCACAACTATAGGTGTAGTGACCATATAGAAAGGGCCATCATCATGGATCGGCATGCCTGCGACTATAGTGGACATATGGGAAAACATATCCCCACATTTAGCTATACCCATGGTTATAGGTTCACACGACACCAATTTATATCCATGGGCCACCATGACCCTAGTTGTAGGTCTATGGGGTAATAAAATGTTTCCATGGTTTGAGTATCCCATGGCTATAAGGTCCTATCCACATAGACCTACCACTATGGGATATCGGTTCCCATGATAATAGGTGATTTTTGATCCAATTCCATGCTCCTCCCATGTCACACATATTGTTACTACATCACTTTGTGAACACATGAGGGATAAATTATTGATATAGTTTCATGTACCTACAACCACTTGCATCATTCTTGTGGTCATTAGTTTATTGTGGCCACACATATTTTTCACCTGTGGCATTCGAGGACCTACAACTATGGTCCATCCCACCAATGGCTATAAGATCGTGGGAAAATGGATATTTTCAAGTAGTGTACTAATAGAAAATAACAAGAATTAGATGGAATTTATACTAGCCATTATAGATTATTTTTGTGTAAATTTTACACAACATAAATTAATACCACATGTTATCCCACATGATGTGATGAATATAACTCATGGTGTGCATAGTGAGGAGTGACACATGTCAAACTTCATGTACACTTCAATTACACTCTATATAGTTATTTTATATCCATATTATTTTCTAGTAGTCAATATGAATCATGTAATGACACTGTATACTAGCCCACATGATTTACACAACACATTCCTTGTGTGGTGAAAAACCTCTTATAGGGTGTGTAATTTACCATTACACATTGTGTAACTATGTTATATAGCCAATAAACTAGTAAAATCTAGATGGGATCTTCAATAACTCAACCCATGTTTTTATCCCATTCTTTTGCATACAAACTCAAATTAATACACCATATTTACTATTCAATTTAGAAAAAATATGAACATGAAAGCTCGTAAACTATCTCATGAAATTGACAAAAAATCTAATTGATAAATTGTTGTTCCTCTTGTAGGATCGAAGTATATAATACCTATAGATATGATCCAGATGTTCTCCTTTGATCTCATAATAATGTCGATGAATTTATAGGTGATAGCATAGTGAATCCATCATCTTGAAGTGTCCACCTTGATTGCTATAATGATTCCTTCAGGCTTGAATAATCATTCTTGCACCATCGTTATTGAGGTGATGGGGGGATGAGAATATATCGAGTGTTTTTCAGTCTCAAGAGAGATCAATAGATCACATTGTGCACACTAATTCTCTATTTTAATAAATCTCAACACTATATACATATTCATAAATTTATAGAGATAGGGTTATGGTTAAAATATTATTTAATTTTAGAATAGCCCTTAAAAAATATATTAAAATTTATATAACCTCATGTCATATAATAATAATAATAATAATTTCTCATGGTGTATGCTAACTAACGTAATGATAAATATTATTTTTACTAGATTTTAAATTAATATTTTTCATTAGAATCAATCTTGGTTTTTCATTCCTTATTAACATTTATCAAATAACTAAATAGATATTTATTCATTCATTAAATAAATATTATATATATCTGTTTCCGATGCTTTTTCTGGGGTGCGCCCATCCATCTATGTAGGATGCGCAGCTATTTCCCCACATTCCTGCTTTCCAAAGGCAGGCGACATCCATCGCTTATTCATGGACGTTTGCTCCTTGATCGAAATGGGATGATGGGATGTCAGTTCCTCCTTTCATGGATTCCTCCTCAGAACTCATTACCTCATCCGGGTCTCCATTAAAGATTAATTCATGGTTCGTGAATCTAGTTCCTGGTGCCATATCTTTTTGGACGCCAGTTAATTACACTATTTACGTCAGGACATTCCATGGGGTTTTGACATGGTAGCAACGTTTGGTCATAGTAGATGGTAACATCAAGTATGTCGGGGCATATGTGGATGTGTGGACATTGGGGAACCTATATTCTTCCTAATAACAGGGCATCTTAAGGGCACAAAACCCAAGGCATCCCACATCAGTCGTAGGGTATCATATGCTGGAGTCATGTCTCTGAGGTTTTCCTCAGCTTCCCATGTTTAACACGGGGTATGCCACGAGTTTAACGTCTAGCGGAGTAGGTTACACCAAAGTCATGTATTCCAAGGTTTTCCTCAGGCATCTCATGTTTAACATGAGGTAGGCCATGAGTTTAACATCTTGTAGAGATGGAATGAGGGTGATCAGAATGTCTCGTAGAGACGGATCAGATTGGTACATCCCTAAGAGGGAGTTCCAGGAGTGTTTACCAGGTAGATGGATCAGAAAACTCAATAAGAGAATAACCAAGATGGTGTATCCCATAAAGGGAAGATGTCACACCATGAAGGATGATCTGGATACCCCTGAGGGCGGATCATGGAGAGTGCACCCCAATGTGGGGGGAACCAAGGTTTAACATTGGCTAGGATTGAACCTCATGGAGGTTTCCTATGTACCCTGTATAGATGATAGGGATCAAAAACCACATAGTTCAAAGGGGTGATGAATCAGGGTGTACAGAAAGAACAATAACCTTGATACATGCTCAGGTTTATGCATGGAAAGTGTCCCAAGTACTACTAGGAGCACTGAGGAGGTGGATGACCTGATCCCACTGGGATGTGGCGACCCGAGTAAGAATCAAGATGGATAATAGAGAGTTGAATGAAGTTGATGGATAATGAGATGGAACCGACGTGAGGACGACATGATACTGGGCTTGATCCTTGAAGAGACTTCCTACGTATCCCTATGTCAGGGAATCAAAGTCTGCATAGTTCAGTGGGATGATGGGACACTTGAGGAGGTGACCCATGAGAATGGACATATGGATGGGACCTAGAGGGAGTGGAACATTTGGGTTTGGGAATGACCTTCCCGAAACACATAGGCTTGAGGGAGAGATCAAGATGAGACATGAGCGATGGTATTGAATCTCAAAGAGGATTCATACATATCCCCGTGGTAGGGAATCAAAGTCCACATAGTTCAAGTAGAGTGGGAACTAACGTGAAGGGGTTCAGAACTAATGGTTGGTGGGATTTAACATCAGGAAGGCTTCCTACGTACCTTGCCTTGGCAAGGATCAAAGACCACGTAGTTCAGGTGGGTGTTTGGTGAATCGACGTGAAGATGGTCAGGAACAATGGGTGTTGGGCTTGAACCTTTGAGAGGCTTCCTACGTACCCTACCTTGGCAAGGATCAAAGTCCACGTAGTTCAGGTAGGGGTGTGGGAATTACACTCTAGGTGTCCCATGGGTCTGGGGATTGAACCTCAGGGAGGCTTCCTACGTACCCTACCTTGGAAAGGATCAAAGTCCACATAGTTTCAGAGGGGTTTGTGGGACTTATAGTCTAGGTGGCCTAGAGAGGATGTTGTGGTCGATGGTTAATAATCTAAGACCACGTGAGTCATGGTTGGTGTGAGAAACACAGGCAGTAAGGACCAGACAATCAAGACACAAAGGTGCGTCCATGAAGGGTGGTGAATGAGGATTACGCAAGGAAGACACCCGGGTGCCACTATGGAGTGACAATGGTGGATGGGGATTATGCAAGGAAGCTTCCCGTGTGCCACTATTGAGCGACAATGGTTAATGGGGATTCCGCAAAGAAGATGCCCGGGTGCCTCTATGGAGTGGTAATGGTGAATGGGGCTTACGCAAGGAAGCTACCTAGGTGCCACTATGGAGCGACAATGGTGAATGGGGCTTATGCAAAGAAGCTACCCGGGTGCCACTATGGAGTGGCGGTGGTGAATGGGGATAATGTGTGGAAGCTACCTAGGTGTCTCTATAGAGCAGTGGTGGTGAATGGGGATTACGTGTGGAAGTTTCCCAGGTGCTGCTATAGAGCAGCAATGGTGTATGAGGCTTATGCAAGGAAGCTTCCCAAATTCCGCTATGAAGCGGCAATGGATGGATGGAGATTACGCAAGTAAGCTGCCCATGTGCCGCTATGCAGTGGCAATGGATGGATGAGTTTTACACAAGGAAGCTGCCCGGAAGCCGCTATGGAGTGACATTGGATGGATGGGGATTATGGAAGGAAGATGCCCGTGTGCCGCTATGGAGCGGCAATGGATGAGGCTTATGCAAGGAAGCTGCCTGGGTGCTGCTATGGAGCGGAAACAGTGGATGGAGATTACTCAAGGAAGCTGCCCGTGTGTCACTATGGAGTGGAAATGGATGGATGGGGCTTACAAATTAAAGCTTCCTGAGTGCTTCTATTGAGCGGTAATAGTGGATGAGGCTTACGTAGGGAAGCTGCCCCGGATTCCACTATGGAGCAGCAAAGGATAGATGTGGCTTACGTAAGGAAGCTGCCCGTGTGCTGCTATGGAGCAGCAATGGATGAGGCTTATGCAAGGAAGCTGCCCATGTGCCCCTATGGAGCGACAATGGTGGATGGGGATTATGCAAGGAAGCTTCCCGGATGCCACTATAGAGTGGAAATGGATGGATGAGGCTTACGCAAGGAAGCTACCTGTGTGCCGCTATGGAGTAGAAATGGATGAGGCTTATGCATGGAAGCTACCTGGGTGCCACTATGGAGCGGCAATGGTGGATGGGGCTTACGCAAGGAAGCTGCCCGTAATGTCTTCCTCATGTCTAGCCATGAGGTCATCCCAACCCACTGGTGGGTTGATACCTTCACCTATGCGCGGGTGCACAAGAGGGATAATTCCAAGGGTGTTGGAATCAGTCTGAACAAAGGGAGATGAAAAGTATGAATCACGTTCCCGACATTCAGAATGTGGTGAGGGTGGCATGGCGATGAAGGATAACTATTGACTGTGTTTAAAACACAACATCCATATCGCATTAGCCTAAAATGAGGACAAATAAATGAGGGTCAACTGTTGACAGTGTTCGAAACACAGGACTTGACTCAAAGTGTCACCCAAAGTCTTCTAGGGCATTGGCCCAGAACAGTAGGTGAGCCAAGGTGGCATGGGACTAGGCCGATAGGGGGTCCCTTTAGACATGAAAGAGGATGAAGATCTGAATGGAGGACGCACAAAGCATGAGGTGGAGTGGTGGAATGCTCGAACGGATTCCAATGCTCGTGAAATTATGCCACTATAATCATGGCATGAGTCATCTTAGGATTAGCACATAAGGAATCTCTTATTTAGAACAAGAGGCATCCTATTATTGAATTATAGGGCATGCTACATTTTAAAGTCATGTATAGAGGACTGTTGGAATCTTATGCTTAGAGCACAAGACATCTCTTGTTTGGAGCAAGAGGAATCCTATGTTTGGAACATAAGGTGTACCACAGTTTAAAGTCATATAGATAGGACAGTTAGGAAGAAAGCGCCTAGCAATGGTTGGTGTTGGGACTTATGCAAGAGCGGCCCTTTCTGGTTCAACCTGGTATATGAGCTAAGCGATGGGGTTTGTATGAGTTATTTGAGGAATGGTCAACTCAAGGTGCTCGAGGAATGGATAATGAGACTCTCAACTCACAACATGGGAAAGGAACCAAGAAGAGAATATCGACTCAAGGAGTTTCATGGTGTTTGGAGGAGTATCTTGAATCATGGTGCTTCATAAGTGGAAGGTGGGTGAGCATAAGGGCGCAATGGAAAATCCTGATGTCCCGACCTGAAAAGTTTGCAGTGAGACTCTCCATTTTTGATGGTGGTGAGTGATGGTAGAAAGGGACCATCCTGGAGGGCTGGGACTACAGCCCGACACTGATCCTGAGCATGGGTGTGGGGGCACAGGCCCCGTGGTATAGACCGGTGGGCATGAAGGTAGGAGCCTTGAAAAGGATAAGTCTTCACGAAGTAGCTTCACAGAGCAAAGGAGCTCATGGAGCATGGGTTTTCCTGAAGCATGTTTGCGAAGGAAAGGTGCTCGCAGAGCATGGACTCGCAAAACAGTTTTGCGATGGAAAGCTGCTCGCGGAGCGTGGACTCGCAGAGCAGCTTTGCGAAGGAAGTTACTTGTGGAGCATGGACTCATGGAGCAGCTTCGCGAAGGAAAGTTGCTCAGGAAGCCTCGAGCAACCCAAAGGTGTTCCCTCCTTCGCAAAGTGTGCGAATGGAATCACTTCGTGGAGCTTGGGAGCTTCGTGAAATGGGAGCGATCGGCCACCAAAGGGGTGATGTAACCATTCGTATGAAGGGGGTGAGGTGCGTATTTATAGGGGAGAGGCGCCGAGAAGTAGAGCCCACTCGGTTTGAAGATAGAGCTTGCTCCACGGAGGGTTCACGAACATCAAATGGGTTCACAGAGCAGCCCACCTCCTCGCTCTGTAGTGAGTTCACGAATGTCAAATCGGTTCACGGAGCACCCCGCCTCCTCACTCCGTGGTGGGTTCACGAATGTCATAGGGGTTCTTGGAGCATCCTGACTCCACTCTCCCTGGCGGTTTCACAAATGTCAAAGGGGTTCGTGGAGTATCCTGCCTCTTTACTCCGTGGTGGCTTCGCGAAGGAGGAGATTTGTGCCAGCACGGGGCCCTGGGGGCTCCGTGAATAGGCTTCATATGGGAGCCCCTAATGATTTTCGTTTGTTCTTGTTCATCCCAAATTTTGGCTCCAACAATATCCACGTAATTAAATAAATAGATTACGAATAAATATTTATTTAATTTATGTGATAAATAATTCATTAATAACATTATTCCTTGTACTTGAAAATAATATTTATTTAGACAATTAAATTAAAATAGAATTTAATTAAGATTAATGGAAACATTTAGCGTGTGACCCTCTAGGGTTCAATATTTTTGGCATTAAGCATGCTGTCCTAAAGTACATAATCACTATCGAGCAATGGGTTAGGGAACCCAAGAGAAGGAAGTTAATTCCATAACGTTGAAAACCATTTATGAGTGATAATTGTGTAATATAATTATTTTTTCATTATATCTCATCAAGTAGGTTGCAAACCCGTGTCATCAACCTACATGCTTGTTTTGACTTTATTTGAGTATCTAAAATAAAATCTTCCTTACACCATGCCAATGTAATTTAATGTGAACATTCTATTTCAATAAAAGGGTAATATATTAGATTCTATAAATATGGAATATACAAATACTTCCAAAACTTATTCATTAAAAACATTTTATTTATGATTCACTCAGTACAAAAAAATTCTCTATGAACTATTTTCATCATGGATTACGATAGTACATCTAAGTGCATGAGTAATGAAATGAATTATTAATAATATTAAATTATAAGGATCATTACACATTATCTTAGACATAATATCCAATGACACATAAACATATGGAATTCCTCTAGGTGGGTCTATTCTCATAATATTCCATCTTGGATATGATCAAGTGTGAACTTTATGAGATAAATCTCATCTAATTATGATTAATTTCACTTAACAATAAACATACTATGTGCCTCATTAGATAATGTTATTAGGCCATAGAATAAGTTTTAATAATATCTTCATACACTTTATGTTTCTCATCATAGTGTTGAACTTCTATACCCTTTTAAATGATAAAGATACTATACAAGATCATTATATTAAATTCATAAAAAACTATGAATGATATGTAATAAGATATTTTAATTAATATTTAGTTATTTGAAAATAAATGAAATAAAAAGTAAAAACAGTTGGTTATATGACACCAAATCCAACATGAAATACCTCTATGACTGCTCAATATTGATCATAAAGTAGACATATTCCATCAAAATCCATAAATAACTCATGAGTGCAAGCCGAGAACCAAATCCAATAGGTTAAGTTCTCATTCTGGAAAAATAAAAAATTATAATGATACAAAGGAATTATTTCCATCACTTGTTTAATAAATCAACAATATTAAAATATTATTTCCATAAATAAATGTTAAATTTATCTAGATAAACCTCTTGAAATTATTGAATGTAGACACCCAAGGTATGAATGTTCAAAAAAATCTATCAAACACCCCCTTTGACTGATCAACTTGGTTCTATTTTTTAAAATATTCAATAGTACATAACTATTATAAAACCTTATTTTTGTGATACAATATCTCCATAATCTATGGTAAAAATTTATAGGAGTCATTATAATCACTATAAACTTTTACAATGGCCTTCGGTCATGCAGCCCACACCAACTGGTAAGAAATCTCACAACTGAAAAGTTTCTTGATTTTCTCCACCATTATAACAACTGAAACATATTAAAATACTCTTATTATATCAATAATAATAGTTAAAATTAATTCCACGTATATGGTCATGTGATTATTTGATAGGATTGGGTTCACACATGTATGCTGAGTAAATTTAGAGATTCTCCAACAGTGGAAATTGTTATCAAGTATAGATCACAAACTTATCTATCAATATGAATCAAAATTTTCATAATAAATCATATAAAAAGTTCTCTTTTATTCTTTCATGAAATATATATAATGTCACTAAATATTATTTTTTTATTATAGTTGTTGTTTCTCTTTTTCTATCAAACTCCCTCCTAATATATAGAACACTTTTATCCAAAAATTAATCCATGCTACCAAAAATTCCCATAATTATTTATTGGGAGTAATGAATGACCAATAAAATTTTGGTAATTGTGTTATACCTTATGTGTAACAGGATTCTAATGGTGTAATATGATTCAACGGTCGTTGTGACATCCCTATAATTGGATTAGAATTTTATTCGACATCTTTTTCATATTATGCATCCTCATCATCTTTTTTTGTTTAGAATATTGATTATCTGAAAAATGATCCATCATAAAGTCTAAATCATGTGTAATACTATCCCTAAAAGATCAAATTTATCTATGATTTGTCACAATTTGATGGTACTACATTGTATGCTGAGGTTGTGATGGACCAAATTTTATTGTAGATGAAAAATCATCGATAGTAGATAGAGTGACATACAACTCCATCACTTGATCTTTAAATTGGTTCTTAACTAGTGATAATATTTTTTTGTCAGTTATCATCATTAATACTTGGATAAGCTATATTAAAAAACTTATCTTTATATTTTAATGATTGTATATGATGGAAAATATCACATGGTTAAACATGTTTATTAATAGTTGAAGAATTTTTCTCTAAATGAATTACAAAGTTATACAATCCTCGAGCATTACAACTTATTCGGGTTATCTACTACAATTAACCCATTGTTAAGTATCAAATATTTGGCCATGGAAATAAATATATGCATAAATCATTTTATCTAAAACAATAATTAATATCAGAGTTAATAATTATATTTTATCATTGTAACATCATATAATTTTAAAATATTTTAAAATTTTATTTTAACTATTAGTCTTCTAATTAACAATATATAAAGATATTACTCAGTGTGAATCTAGTGGGGTAAACACAAGATATATCTCTAGCATTAGTCTGATAAAAATCTCTCAAATCATCACGACAAAGGTCCTAAGTAATATCCCACAACCCAGAGTTATCACACTAAATAAATTTTAAAAAACTATTAATTAAAAGACTCTTTTTATGTTTATCATGAAATCTATTTAAATAAGTTTATACATACAATTTAATTTTATTATTATTATTACTACATTATTGTAACATATTTTAATCCATCATTAAAAATAATAAAATTAAATATGAAATTTAATATTAAAAATAAAAATTAGTAATTAAACATGAAACTTAATAATGTTTCTAATAATTAAAACATTATATCAATATTCCTAATAATTAAACATTCAATTTAACAAAATTACTAACATTTAAACCATTTTATTAATAACTAAATCATTATAATTATAATTAATCATACACTTTAATTTTACTGATTAATATTAAATACGACGTTTAATATTAAACATGAAATTTATTAATAATCCTAAAATTCAGACATAAAATTTAATAATATTTCTAATAATTAAAAAACTATACTAATTATTACAACACTATAAAACATGAAATTTAATAATATTCCTAGTAATTAAATTATTATATTAATATTGTTAATAATTAAAAAATTATACCAATATTTAAACATGAAATTTAATATTAAACATGAAATTTAATATTTAAACATGAAATTTAATATTCCTATTTAATATTTTTTAATTTTAAAACATTATTTCAATAAATAAAAATTATAGTAATAATTAACTAATACTAAATAAAACATTATACTAATAAGTTGCTAACAACTAAAAAAGTGAAATACCCCCAAAATATTGATGATCGAAAAAACCAACAATTTTAGACCATTTGATAGAGAAGTGGAGAGGAATGGAAGTGAAAAATTCATTGGGGGGGATTTTCCATTTATAGGAAGCCCTACAGAGAGCATAAAATGATTTCACACTCTTTTCTCCATTATACAGAGGGCGTGAAATCATTTAACACACTTCATCTGACTGAAATAAGAAGAGTTTAAAATGATTTCATGCTCCTACTTCTTTAGGAGAGAATATAAAATCATTTTGTGTTATTTACCAGCATAGAAATATCATCAAATGGTTGTTGTGAAATCCTTGACCCGGTTCAGTTAAATTGTAACCAAACCTGGTTGGCCACATGGCCTTAAGCATGCCTCCATGTTTTCCAGAGGCTGTCGACTAGCAATGAGGGTCAATGGTGGAATAATGGGGAGTCTATATCAACATTATCAGAGTGTATCACAATAATATAATAATATTAATCAATAGTGGAAGCATATGAACTAACATAGCTACTGAATAAATAACACCCATCATAAAAATAACCAGTAATATCAACCAATAGTGTCATGTATAAATGATGATCACAAAATTATATACAAAATATAGGTAATACATGGTGACGGGCATGCAGTACAATAATTATCGAAAGTACAAAGTCAAAAAATTACTATCCTCATATAGCATCACGATTCATATCCCGGGTTTTTGTAACTAGATACTATGTAATAACCAATCAAGAATCTACTAACAGGCGCATGTCCATGTCCCTACTTGCATCCATGAAGTCTATCAGTGTACCCAATGGTAGCCTGAATAATGTGTGGGATAACACTTTATAGGCCACCACCAATGGTGTCTATAATAATTCCATCTTATGCAGATAAGCTGAAGTGGTGTTCAGATATAAGAGGAGTACAATTGATAATAAGAGTGATATTTTTCAGTCTATCAAGTCTCACTGTGATCAAGAAACTAAATCACAAGGGTTATCTATAAATCATTTCTAACTACATC
This sequence comes from Viscum album, assembly GCA_963277665.1. Lineage (NCBI taxonomy): Eukaryota > Viridiplantae > Streptophyta > Magnoliopsida > Santalales > Viscaceae > Viscum > Viscum album. The sequence continues at coordinate 1,879,848,925 of OY728138.1, read as the reverse complement.
AATGAACTACACCATTTAATCATATATCAGGACTACATGGGCTAGGGTCTAAGGATTATAAATGTCTAAGGAAACCGATTAAGCTATATACAATAAGCAAACATGATCCAAGGATTAGAAATGTCCAACGTATCCTAATGGGTCAAGTGAACTTGTTAAATGAGATCCTTAGAGTATAAATGTTAAAGGCATCCTAACAAGGAAAATAAATAGGATCTAAGGAATATAAATGTCTAAGGCATCCAGGTAATCTAAGTAAATAGGATCCAATGAGTATAAATTTACAAGGCATTTGAATGATATAAGTGAACTAGATCCAAGGAGTATAAATGTACAAGGCATTTGAATGAGTCATTAGATCCAAGGAGTAGAAATGTATAAGGAATCTAAATAGGTCATCAATTCCATACTGTGAACCCTCCATTATCAACATATCCAAAACATACATTTCATATACAAATGACAAGGTGATACAAGGTGGTTACAACCTTTAACAATCCTTCTAATTACCATATTCAATTATCAATTATAAAAGGAGATATCAACGCACCCCAAGTGTGGAATAATCATGATAAAAAGGTATAACCCACCCCATGGGTGGTTCATGTTGAGTTTAACAACCTCCAACCTTATATAAGGATGTCACAACATGTCCTAGACATGAATTTATCATTTTACTAAAGGTTTATCAATTTAAGAATCATCGATGTGAAAGTACACCATGAAGAACATTAGAAAAAGATATAAAACAACTATGCTTGAGGGAAAATGTATAGACCACCTATCTTATTCCCATATAAGAACACACATCCAGTATCAGCCTTGAATTCATCCTGTATCAGAAGAAAATGGAAGAATGGATGAACACAATGAAAATAGGGAATAATTTATCTACACCAAAATAACTTTGTTGATAATAAGGAAAAGAAAATAGATCCTAAAGAATGAATAAATCACTAGTGGCTATACAACAAGATGAACAAAAGTAAAATCATAGGTCAGATAGTGAAACAAAATCAAATCCTAGGAATGTAGATTCAACAAGAGAAAAGAGGAGAGCTTTATCCACTAGAGAAATAAATAAATAAAGGAGGTTTATTAAATGAGGAGAGTGGAAGAATGGTCAATTTCCATTTAAAAACTAGGTCTCATGGTTTGGCCACACTATTTTCCAAACCATACACCAACCCTGTACCCCTATTTTCCTCAAGTCCCACTCATACGGTCATGGAACATAGTTAAAAAAACTATGCACTAACCATGCATTTTACCTCTATAAAAAAATATGAAGTAACCACACGAGCATGTGTCCTGGGTTGAATGGTTAGGTAAAACCATGTCCCCTATGATGTGTACTAGAACACCTTACACGATTTACTCTAACCGTTCATACTAGGTGGCACTATTTCTACTAACTGTATGTCCTAGTTTTTTTCTCTAAAAAACGGGGCTATAGGCTCTGAAAAATCCCCAAATTCCCTTGTTTCTTCTATAGCCTCACTAGAAATTCACATAAGGTCTAAAATTGGAAATGAAACCAGAAATAAGAAGGTTCCATACCTAATAAAAATACAGGTTCTTAAAATATTCCCCCTAAAAGAAATTCATCCCCTAATTTTCCTTATAAGGGTGGCAAAGAATCATCTGAGAATAAGTCTGTCCACTGGGCACATATTTCGGCCTCCAACTCCCAAGTCTCTTCCTATACATATCCATACTTTCATTTGATCTATACTATAGGAACTAAACGGCCTTAAATAACCTTCGTGCCTCGATCAACAATACAAATTGGATATTCCTCAAAGGATGCATGTACCTCTAACTAAACATCACTAGGATGAAGAATATGTGACTGATTAGAATGATATCGGTGAAGTTGATATATGTGGAAGACTTCATGCATATCTGATACCTATGAGGTAACTAAAACTGATAGGCTATCAACCCTAATCTCTAAATAATCTCTACGGGCCCAATGTAATGAGGCCATAGTTTCCCTTTATTCTAAATCCATTTATTCCCTAGTCTAGGGGAACTTATTAGAAAACCTGACTCCCCACCTCAAAATATAGTGGTCGATGGTGATGATTTATGTATGATATCTATCTAGACTAAGCTATATACATTCACTTCCTGATAAGCTAAACCTGCACCAAAGTCTCTTAAAAAAGATGAGGACCCAGTAGTTTTGCCTCTCCTACCTCTAACCGACACATGGTTGAATGGCATGACCTATTGTATATATACATATAAGGGTTAATATGCATGGTCACCTAGAAGATTTTTTTATAAGTGATCTCGGTGAGAGGTAAGTTTTTCTCCCAAGACACCCTAAAATTAAGGACGCATGCTCAGAGCATATCCTCCAAAACTTATATCATACAATCAGACTAACCATTAGTCTTTAGGTGATAGGTTGTACTCAACAATGCCTTTGAACTTATGACCTCTTCAACCCCTTACAGAACTGTAATGTAAAATGAGGGTCTCTATTCGATATGATAGAATGTGGAACCCCATGGAGGGGGTATGATCTCATGAATTTAGATCCTCCTGATCTCATCCACTAATAAGGTCTCCCAAATTGGTATGAATTAGGAGACCATTGTCAACCTGTCTAAGATCAACCATAAAAAGTCACTACCCTGAGGTGATCTAGGAAGTTCTGTCATGAAATTCATAGTGAATTTATCCCATTTACACTCAGGAATAAGTAATGGAAATAAAATTCATACTAGTCAATGATTTTCACCCTTCACCTGCTGACAACTAGAACACCGTGTAATGAACCCGACTATCTCTCGCTTCATCCTCAACCACCATTATTGGCGATGAAAGTAATAATACATCTTGGTAAGACCAGGATGTAAATTACATATAGAGGCTTGTTACTCTTGCATCAAATCCTCTCAAAGGTTTGTAAGAACCCATATATATCCATGGATGAGCAGCATCTCATCATTATCAATGAACCAACATGGAGTGGGTCATATTCTTAAAGTATCTCCCATAGGACCAGGCCCTCTGAATTTAATAGATGCCTCATTTTTACTATCTATAGAAGTGAATAGGTCACTTATAATGATGAAAGTAAAATTTTTCATTGATGGTCCTGAACCTCCAAATGCATCTCATAAAATAGGGCCAAAAGCTGCCACTTGCTACTGGCCTCCTAAAACACCAATGTCTGAGTCCTCCTTCTCAAAGCATCAACAACTGGATTTCCCTTCCCAAAAATATTAGAAAGTTTGAAGTCAAAAGGATATAGGTATTCAAACCACCTTCATTGTGTAATTTTCAAGTCACACTGTGTAAATATTTAATTGAGCCTTTTGTGGTCTGTATACACCACAAAATTCTCTCCTAGTAAGTAATTCCTCCTATAACACATGAAATGGACAATAGAAGCTAAATTGAATCATGCATTAAGTAGTTTTTATCATTTGGACTCAACTAATGAGACTTGTATGACATAAATTTCTATTCCAACATTATAACTAATCCTATCCTAATATCTGATGCATCATAGTAGATTGTATAAATTCTACTCAACTCTTGCAGAATCAGTATCAGTACTGGATTCAGTCTCCCTTCCAACTTCTGAAAGGCTATCTCATAGGCATATGAACTTATAGAATTCACACCCTTATTAGTCAATCCCATAATAGGCGATCCTAACCATGATAATTTCTATATAAAGCACCTATAATAACCATATATCCCCAAGAAACTCTATATTTCAAATATTTTCTTGGGATTTTTCCTAGAATTGAGAACTCTAATCTTATTTGGATCAACTGATACTCTTATATCTAAGATAATATGACCTAAGAAGTGAATCTTATCTATTGAAAAGTAGTACTTTGTGATATTAGAATACAAATTATTCTCTATCTAATTATCTGATATGATATCATGATGTTTGGTATAGTCTTGTTGAGTTTGATAATACACAAATATATTGTCCATGAATACCACCACAAATGAATACAAATACAGATGTCAAACTCAATTTATCAGGTCCATGAAAACTTTTGGTGCATTCATGAAACTGATAAACATGACCATATATTCATATAGACCATACCTACTATGAAATTTTTTAAGAGGTATGTTTAAAGGTTGAACAAGGACATGATGATAACTTGATTTTAGATTAATATTTGAGAAAACCTGAGATCTTCGGAGCTAGTTAAAGAGATCATCTATCTAAGGAAAAGGATAATAGTTCTTAACCATCGACTGATTAAATTTCTAGTAATCCACATATAAATGAAGGGTTTAATTTACCTTCTTAGAGAAAAGGACTGGTGAACCCCATGGAGAAGTATAGAGAACTATAAACCCCTTTGTTTCCAAGTCCTCTAGTTGCCTCTTGAGCTCCTACAACTTAGTAATGGCCATCCTATAAGGAGAAATGGATACTAGTGAAACTCCTAGAACTAGCTCGATAGAAAACTATACCTATCTCTTATAAGGTAGTCCTAAAATGGTATCTAGGAAAACATCCTTGAAATGATCAAACACTAGAGGGAAATCCACCTTTCACATTTATTGATCATCAAGATATAAGCTAGAAATATGGGATTTCATCCTACCTAGACCACTATGCTCGGTTCTAGATCGACTTTCCTAGATATCCAATTCACCCTTGTAAATAAAAAACCCACCCTCTAGTGATGTAAACATCACCATTTAGTGATAGTAGTCAATGTAAGCATGAAAGGGAACCAAAAAGTACATCATGAGAATGATATCAAACCCCATCATCTTGAGAAAAAAGTGGTCCCATACAAATCAACATCAACCTACCTCATGGGGAACTCCCCACACTGGAATACACTCTCTGATCAAATACCCAATGGTTTATTGAGTTTCAATATGCCATAGGAAAACTAAACACCAATCCCAAGGATCTCGACAACAATAATATATATGAAGGAATGTGAAACTCCTGTATCAAAAAGGGAAGATAATAATGTAGAGGATACCCGAATAATACCTCTCATTATAGAAGGTCTGGCACTCATATCCTTAGGTGTTAGATGCAATGTATATATCTCACATAAACCATAACCCTAATATATATCCTGACTACCTTAAGTAGGTATGCTCTGCTGGTACTATAAGTGTGGTGTCTGGCTACCTGACCATAACCACCACCTCAGCCTGACCATATAGTCACACTCCATGTTCCTTCCAAACGAGAAGCTGTTGAACCTGCTCCTGAATGTGAATTCATTGGATATACTCTCGTATTATATTTTGGAGGAAAGTTCCCAAAAAACCATTATAGATGGACCATCTTGTTACAAGATCAACACTTGACATGGTCTCTATCACATTGGATCCTTATCTTACCCTACCTCCCACGCTAATGATAGAAAAAAACTACTAGAAATCATGATATAGATGGTATTACCCTAATAAGATACCTCAAAGGGTCTATTAATACCACCTGTCATGGAACCACTAGGTTGAGAAGATGATCTACCCTACTCTACACCCCCAGCTTTCCTCAAGTTACATTCATTAATCAATACATGATTTACTATTTATAACATGGTAGTGAGCTTAAAAAATTCACCTATGATTGGATTTCATACCTGATGCCATCCCCAAATCACCTATCTTTCAATAACTCATAACCCTATAGAATAGGTGAAAAATGATGGAGATATATAAAATGGTTTGAATAGTCCATGGATGATAACATTCCCTAAAACGGGTGCATAAAATATATGGCTCTATCAGCCCTCACCATCTCAGGATATGAATAATCATAGAACGATATATGAAAATCCATCCAAGACATATTATGACAATGAACCATCTGAGTAATTAGGTCTGAAAATCTATTGGTGGAATAAAAAATAATATACATAGAGAGATTCACTCACCTCTCAAGAGGTGTCTCAAAATGTTTGAAAATAGATAGCATGACCTCTAGACTTGACTCTATAGCTTGTGGTATTCCATCCCCAAACAATATGGGTGGATGTGGCTCTTGAAACTCACACATCAACTTTTACATAGTTAGGATAGGTTATAGTGTTCCCTGGATGGTCTCCATGAAACATAGGAAACCCTATTGAAACTGATCCTTAACACCCATATCAAGTATAATAGGTGATGAAACATGAGGAATTATTGAGGTTCTACTGGTGGCCCAGGTTCCACCACCTATAGAGCAAGGTTGCACAACTTGAGGCCTTCATGATGGAATCTCTATACAAATGCGAATCGCATGCCTCCGATAATATTTTTTAATAAAAGGATTATTGATATACGAATAAGAAAGGTACACAATTTCCTATATACAATTCAAACCCCTATATATACTCCCAAATCCAATTTTGAGTAACATACATTTCATAAGAAAAGGAAGAGACACCACCTACTACGCAATACTATGGTTGTGTTAGGGTTAAGTTTTCTGTTATAAGTTCAGGGTTCCAATATAGATTGTCCATTTCAATTTATAGAGGAAAAAACCCTTTAAATTTCCATTATCATCCCCATTTAATGGAAACCATTCAATTTAGAATTCAATTTCATCTAAATTAATGCTCAGTTATATAGAAATTCTATTTAAAAGGTTGAACTATATGGATCTCCATGTATAATTTATAAGGGACCATACACTTTATAAATTGAAGTGTGGTGTCCATTTAATCCCAACTAGTTATGTATCAATTACCTACATGAAATTTTAACACAATTTCATGGATATAGAAATAAGGCACTGAAAAATGGTATAATAAATATACAATGTAATGTAAATGTGGCGTGGAATGATGCATGACATATAAATACTAAGGTGTCTATTATGATGAATAATGAAATACATCCTTTCCGCACTAGGCCAAGGGTAAAAGTATGTAATCATAAGTAACATCAAACATAAAGTTCATCACTCAATAGTGAAATAAAGGAAACTATAATAAGCACAATCTAGAACATCATATCCCATCCCAGAAAATTATATTTTCTTATACATGGGTAAGATACTCCTAAGAACAATTCATTACCAATTCCAAAACATTCATATTCTCTTGTATAATATTCCCAAACAATAGGGAAAAAGAAAATAACCTCCTTTGATACCACTTTGTAATGTCCTAGACCTAGTTCACTCAACAACAACCAAACCCAAATGGCCACATGGCCTCAAGTGTGACTCCTCATATGCCAGTCTCCCAACTAGCTGGGAGGGTCCATGGTGGAAAAATGGGTAGACTATACCCCCATGAACAGAGTGTAGAGTAACTGTATAATCTTATCAATCAATATATAAAACATATGATCTAATAGAGAGGTTGAAGAAATGACATCCATTATAAAAATAACCAGTAATCTCAACCAACTATTTCATATACAAATGATAATCATGGAATTATATAAAAAATACAAGTAATACATGATAAGAGGCATCCAATACAATACATTTATGAAAATTACAAAAGAACAAAAACAAATATCCCTAGATATCATCACAAGACATAGCTTGATCTTGTTCTCCCCAGCTATTATGAAAAAACCAATCAATCATAAGCTAATAGACACATGCCCATGTCCCTACCTACATCCATGAAGTCAGTTTGGGTACCCAATGATAGCTTGAACAAAGTGTTAGATAACACTCAGTAGGCCACCACCAATGGTGTTTATAAAAAGTATAGTATGTGAAGATAAGTTGAAGTAGTGTTCAAATATAACATGAGTACAAGTGATAATAAGAGTGATACTATCTAGTCTATCAAGTCTCATTGTGATCAAGAAACTAAATCACAAGGGATATCCATAAATCATGTCTAACAACATCAACAACCTATGCTGTGTAATCATGTATCATGCCTACATAGTCTATGGTCCAAGTAAAAAAAATGTCCAAGTCAACGGAGTAATCTAATTACAACAAGTAAATGAGATCCAAGGAGTAGAAATGTACAAGGCATCCTAATGGGTAAAGTGAACTAGTTAAATGAGATACTTTGAGTAAAAATGTCCAAGGCATCCTAGAAAGCTGAATAATTAGAATATAATGAGTAGAAATGTCCAATCCATCTAGGTAATCTATGTAAATAGTATCCATGGAGTATAATTATCCAAGGAATCCAAATGAGATAAACATCCAAGTAACCCTAGCATATCAATTAAATAAAGTAATTGGATCAGAGGAGTAAAAATTTCCATGTTATCCAAGTAATCTAATCAAACATTATCTAAGGAGTAGAAATGTACAAGGAATCCACAGGGTTATCGGTGCCATACCACAGACCCTCCATTATCAACATATCCAAAACATGCCTTTCATATAAAAATGACATGGTGATACAATGTTCTAACAACATTTAATAATCCTCTTAATTACAATATTCAATTATCAATTATATAAGGTGATGTCAATGCACCCTAAGGGTGTAATAATCATGATAAAAAGGTAAAACCCACAACATGGGATGTTCAGGTTATGTTCAACTACCTTTAGCCTTTTATAAGGATGTAATGACATGTCCTAGACATGAATTTATCATTTAAATCAAGGTTTATTAATTTATAAATCATCACCCAAAAAGTCCAGTGTACGACATAATGGAAAGAATATATAAAACAACTAGACTTAAGGGAAAAGGTATAAAACACCTACCTTATTCTCGTATAATAACAATCATTCGATCTCAATATCTAATTAATACTAGATTAAAATAAAATGGAATAATGAAAAAAAAACCATAAAAATAGGGCATACGATCCTACACCAAAATAACATCTCTGATAGTAAGGAAAACAACAAAAAGATCCTAAGTAATGAATAAATCATTGTTGGATATCCAAAGAGATGAATGTAAGTTGAATTAGAGGTTGGATGGTGAAATCACACCAATATCTAGGAGTAGAGCTTCAATAGGAGAAAACATGGGAGTTCTCTCTAATGGAGGAAGAAATAAAGAAATGATGTGAGTTAAATGATTAGAGGGAAAAAATTGTCATTTCCCATTTAAAAACTGGGTTGCATGGTTTCGAAGCATGGTTGGAAAAACCATATTCGAACCATGTGCCCCTTTCTCCTTCAAAACCCCCTCATATGGTCATGGAACATGGTTAGACAAAACATGCACTAACCATGTGTTTTCCCTATATAAAAAACTATACAACAAATGCTTGGGCGTGGAGCCTTACTTTTACGGTTAGGGAAAACTGTGATCCCTATTTTCTGTACTGAGACACCCCACATGCTTTACTCTAACTATACAGACTGGGATGGATGGTTTCTACTAACCATGTAACCCAACTGTTTTCTCCAAAAAATGGGGATTTGTGATCTAAACAAGCCTTAGACACCCTTATTTTCTCTATAGCATCACTAGACATTCACATAATGTAAAAACTAAAAAATAAAACTAAAAATAAAAATGTTTTTATCCTTATAGAAAATCCAAGTTCTTACAGTTGTACACACCTACTACAGGATGAAATAACATTGAGATATTTGACTCTCTTAAGACCTATATCTATGAATTAAATAAACTTTTATCCAAAAAATAATAATACAATAAAATAAAATAAAACCAATTATGATTTTTTTACTAATTCTACACCTTACAAACCTATTGGATATATTGGGATTGTCATAATAAGATACATCCTATTGGTAAAGGATTTAAATTACTTTAAATGATATACCTCAATATTTGACAACAAAACTTGCAGTGGATATATTCCACTTTTTTATAAGAAGATTGTATACTTTTTTTAGGATCTATGCATCATTGAGACAACTCGTCTGGTTTCTATAGATGAAATAAAACAGTGGAAGGAGCAAAAAATCATGGAAAACCTTTTTTTATATAATTTAATTCATGACTAGGAAGAGTTTCTTTGATACAATGAATTTAAACTAAATTTAACATTCATGAAAACATTATGTAATAAAATGAAATATGGTTCTAATTTGGTGGCATATCATATCAGCATGTGAAATTTAAACTAAAAATCTATTAGGATAATTCATGCATGCATTTAGATATGTTTATGTTTTATATAAATACTTATATATTTATCTTTAATTATATGTATATATAAAATTATATATATATATATATATGAATTTAAATTTAAATTTTTTTATTTATATATATTTATATGTATTTCCCTAAATTTATATATTTATATCAATTTTTATATTTAAATATAGTTAAATTTATATATATTTATATTTATAATTATATTATATATATATATAAATATATGTAAATATTTATATTTATCTATGTTTATTATGTTCATATAAGTTACAATAAAATTAAATAAATCACACACTCTTAGGTCTGTAGAGATAGACCACACCCACCTCCAAGAGTCGATCTACTCAATAATTGAATAATTACAAATTTATTTATATTTATAATTATATATATATATATATATGTATATAATTATAAGTAAATAAATGTGTGTGTGTATTTTTTGAAAATGTTTGTGTATGTGTATATTTATGTATATATATATATATTAATATTTATATGCGTTCATATTTATATATATGTATATATTTATATTTGTATTTATATATTCTCATGTTAGAACATCCCCTGCCTGACTCATCTTGACCATGAAAGAACATGGTGATTCTATGTGATCTCAGGGGCATCTCCCAATACCCTAGAGGTTTCTGACTAATAGTAAGGGTCGATGGATAACTCATGGGGAAACTATATCATTTATAAAATGACCCTAAATTATTGAAAAAATAATAACTTTCGATCATAATAATTACAAGACATAGAATTATAACAATATACCAACTAGGAATAAGTAATGAACACATATATAACTAAATGAATGGAACTGTAGTATCACAAGAACATATAACAAAAATTAAAATCATCATGGGACAATCATATATAATGTGATCAAGAAATAAAAAAATAAAGGAGACTATAACAAAACTAGGACCCAAGTTCCTTCCCAGTCCTGTCTACTAACTAAAACTACCCTATGCCTACTCAACCATCCAATATAGGGCCTCTACCCTTATCAGTTTCCATGACCATGAAATCTGTTTGGGTACCAGGGTGCTTGAGTAGGGTGTGATTAAAACTCAAAAGGTTTCAAAAAATAGCGTCTTTGAAAGAATCTAGTAAATACAAGTGATTACTTGATATGAAATGAAAATAAAATAAATAATTCAATACCATGTGGAATAATGGAGTGTTCAACTACCAAACCATTCATGATCACACCTACATTATTCTTGTGGTGGAATGGGACGTGCACTTATGGTCTGAACAAACTAGAGGAAGAATGATCTATCACCCCACATTTTATAAGTCATGATGAATGATACATCAACATCACATACAATAATACAGATATAGGCTTCACCAAAAATATAAATAGACTTCATCATCACTAAAAAGGCATTGATGTTTTAAGAACCTTTAAAGGATAGTAAATTTTATTAGCTCTAAAAATAGTGATGATAAAACACCCCTTCATCAATGCTAATAAAATCATAGATAAATGGGTTTCTTTATCAGTTCTATATTAGTGACAATAAAGGGAAATTTTATCAATGTTTTTTTGTCATTGATAAAGTGAAATTTTATCAGTATTAATCCTACCACCAATAAAAGGAAGGTTGCAACATTATGCTACTGAAATCACAACACACTACAATAAATACAAAATTCAATTTAAATTTAACATACATAATAAATGAGAAAAAAACTCCATATTAATTTTTTTTAAATATTGGTTTATAAAATGACATTAGTACATACAATTTACACAAAAAGCAACAAATTCCAAAAAAAATTAATGTTTCATTGCCTTTAGCATCTATCCCCCAATCAAAAGAGACTGGTTATGCAAACATTTTCTGAAAAAACCACCCAATATCGAGAACAATATTGTGCTAATATTTTTTTATGTTAGTAGTAATAGAAAGAAAAAAATTAAACATAAATATGAAACAATTAATTAATAAAATGTCATTTTTAAACTAAAAATATGAACTTAGAGTCATACTGGGAACTCCGTGTGTCAGATTAATGTGTAGTTAATTTCCACACATCACAAATGATTTATGGATTATTTTCCCAAAGTATAAAGACAATCTGAGTGATTCTTATTCGTTTCAACTAAATTACATGTGTTTTGAACTAAAGTGCCCATTTGAAAATAAAAACATACACTTCGAGTCACACAAAGCACACCATATGTCATATTAGTCTGTGATTGATTCCTAGATGTCAAAAATGATTTATGGATCATTTTACTAAAATATCGAGATAATATGAGATAATTTTCATGGTTCTAAGTATGTGACTTTTGTTTTGAACTAGAATGTTAATTTAAAATAAAAAACACACACTTTGAGTTATACCAGTCACACCACCTGTCAGATTGATGTGAAATTGATTCCTACACATAAAAAATGACTTAAGGAACATTTTACTAATTTATGAAGTTGATAAAAGTGTGTAATATAGGGTTTTAGTTAGTGATACATGTTTTTAACTAAAATTCCATTTAAAAAAAATGCACACACTTTGAGTTATATTGGTCACACCATATGTTTGATTGATGGGAAATTGATTCATACACTTTAAAAATTACTTATGGATTATTTCCCAAAATTATCTAGAAAATTAGAGTGTGGTTGCTCAATTTTTAGTGAGTGACACGCATTTTTTTACTGAAATGCCAATTTTCAACTGAAAACAAACATTTTTAGTCATACTGGTCAAACTATGGATCAGATTTAGGTGTGGTTAATTCCTACATGTAAAAAATGTTTTATAGATTGCTATGACAAAGTATCAAAATAATCTGAATTCATTTTCATGATTTTGAGTATGTCATATGTATTTTGAACTAAAATGTGAATTTTAAATAAAAACACACACTTTGAGTCATTTTGGTCACACCTTGTATCAGATTAACGTTCAGTTGATTCATACACATCAAAAATTACTTAAGGATAATTTTCATAAAGTATCAAGAAAATTTATGTTTTTTTGATAGGTTTTTAATGAGTAAAAAAATTTTTTAACTAAAAAATCATTTGTAAATTGAAAACATGAACTTTGAGTCATACTGATCACATCACATGTCAGACTGATGTGCGGTTGATTCCTACATGTAAAAAATGAGTTATGAATCATTTTACTAAGTTATCAAGACAATATGATCACATTTGGTTAGTTTTCAGTGAGGGACATATCATTTTAACTAAAATGTCAATTGTAAACTGAAACCACATATTTTGAATCACACCGGTCACACCATGCATTAGATTAAGGTTAGGATGATTTCTATATGCCACAAATTACTTATAGATCATTGTACTAAAGTATCAAAACAATTTGAATGCGTTCTCCCTATTTTGAGTGTGTAATGTGTCTTTTTAATTAAAATGTCATTTTAAAATGGAAACATGCACTTTGACTCATACCAGTAGCACCATAACTCAGATTGATATGTGGTTGATTTTTACACATCAAAAATGACTTAAGGATAATTTTACTAAATTATCAAGACAATCCAAGCACATCTCTTTTTCATTGAGTAACACATGTTTTTAACTAAAATGTCAATTTTAAACTGAAAACACACATTTCGAGTCATTGCAGTCTCACAATGTGTAAAATTAAGGTATGATTGATTCTTACACATCAAAAATGACTTATGGATCAATTTTATAAATTATCAAAAAAATATGAATTACTTTTCTCATTTTTGAGTATTCCATCCATCTTTTTAACTAAAATGTCATTTGTAAACTATAACCACACATTTTGAGTTATACTGGTCACACTATGTATCTGATTATAGTGTGGATAATTCTTTCACATCATAAATGACTTATAGATCAATTTATTGAAGTATAAGAACAATATGAATGCGTTTTCTCATTTTTGAGTATGTCACACATATTTTAACTAAAATGTATATTTTAAATAAAAACACACAATTTGAGTCATACCAGCCATACCATGTGTTAGATTAACGTGACTTAATTTCTAAACATCATAAATGAGTTAAGGATCATTTTCTTGATCTATAAAGTAAATTAAAGTGTGTTTTATATGTTTTCAGTGAGTGGAACATGTTTTTAACTAAAATGTCATTTTTAAATTGAAAACACATACTTTGAGTCCTACTAGTCCCATCATGTGATAGATTGACATGAGGCTTATGACCACACATTAGAAATGACTTATGGATCATTTTACTAAATTTTCAAGTCACTTCAAGCATATTTTACTAGTTTTTAGTTAGCGACATGTTTTTACCTAAACTACCAATTTTAAACTAAATACACACATTTTGAGATATATTAGTCTCACCATGTATTAGATTGAGGTTTTATTGATTCATACATGTCAAAAATGACTTACTGATCATTTTTCTAATTTATTAAGAAAACACAAGTGTTTTTTTTAGTTTTTAGTGAGTGAAACATGTTTTTAAATAAAATTTTAATTTTAAACTAAAAACCCACATTTCGAATCACAATATTCACACCATATATAACATTCCGGAAAAAATGATTCTTGCACATAAAAAAAGAATGATGGAATATTTATTTAAACTATCAAAATAATATGAATGTGTTTTCTTAGTTTTGAGTATGTCATGTGTATTTTTAACTAAAATTCCATTTTTAAACCAAAACCACACATTTTTAGTCATACATATCACACCGTGTATCAGATTATAGTGCAGATGATTACTATACATTAAAAATGAATTATGGATCATTTTCCTATTGTATCATTAAAATATGAATTTGTTCTCTCAGTTTTGAGTATGTCACAAAACATTTGAAATAAAATGTAAATTTTAAATAAAACTCACATTTTGAGTCATAATTTTCACACAATTTCTATGATTAATCTAAATTTGATTCCTACACATCAAAAAAGAATTAATTATTGTTTACCTAAATCATCAAGATAATCCAAGTGTGTTTGCTAGATTTTTAGTGAGTGACATATGCTTTTAACTAAAATGTCATTTTAAATTCAAAACACGTAGTTTGAGTCATACCGATTAAAACATGTGTCAAATTGATGCGTGGTTGATTACTACAATTAAAAAATGACTAATTTATCATTTTAATAAAGTATCAAGGTAATTCAAGAATATTTTCTTATTTTTCAGTGAGAAATATATGTTTTTAAATAAAATATTAATTTTAAATTGAACACAAACACTTTTAGTCATTTGTAAATTGAAAATGATTACTATTAAATATAAATAAATCAAATAAATAAAAGTAGTTTTATAAAGGAAAAAATTACTTGAATGTATCATGATGTTTGTATATATTTTAACACCATGTATTTGTACTATTCATTTATAAAAAATCTATTTTTTTCTTTTTAATAAGAGTACTTTCATCAATCCGGATAGTAATGGATAAATAAAAAAATGATTAATAAATATTTTAAATAAAATTGTGATTTTCACCAGAAATATCTCTTTGGAACACTAGTTTGTCGATGAAATATAATATACATCATAAATTTATAAACATAATATCCAAAATATTTTTTAGTATTTTGTTACAAACAATGCAGAAACATTGATAAAAATAAGTAATTTTTTTATATATGTTTATATGGTGACATATTATTTTATATACCATAATACTTATCAACTTGTTGAAGTTGATATACTTCTTGTACTCATGTATTGTCTTCATTACAAGATTTTGATGATATTTAAACACCACAAAATCATAAGAAAATTTCATTGAAACATTATATTAAATGTATAACTTGATTTTTTTTTGTAAAATGTTTCATGTAGTGTATTAAAAGTTGATAAACATCATCATGTGTGGTCGATGTGTTGGGTATCCATGCACTGAATCCAAAAAATAAATCTTTGTAGCATCCAAATTGATTATAAAGAGAAACCACTACTTCCTAAAAAAATAACTAAGTAATGGATCGAATGAAAATATTTTTGATGAGATTAAATTATAGAGTTTTACCCTTGCATAATGGGTATTAAGAAGAGTTTGTAATCTATAAGTTTGTTTTCAAAAATTTGGCCATTTTTCTAGTATTGCTAAATATTTAATTTATTATAATGAGCTATTTTGCGTAGAAGTTATGTGAGGAATAATGAGTCTAGATTTTTTTTCACATGGTTTTCCCTTCGTATAGTATCGATATATATTCCTAAAAGAATTTGAATAATATTTAACTATAATTATCATAGAATATAAGATATTGGAAAAATAAAACTATTAAAACACAACTCATGTGTATATTCACAATTAAGACTCCTATACATCTATTATTGAGGATTTAATATACATTCTCAAGACTAAGAAAGTCTATAATGGCCTCTCTATAATTTTTTTCTTAAAAATGAACTATTTTTGTATCACTATCTTTGAATGTTGTATCTTCATGAACCTGTAATATTAGAAAAATTAAAAGTTGAACATGTGGGGGAAATGTAATTTTTGAATATACTTTTGATCAATTGGTCGATCATTTAGATTTTTTTGATCCAAATTTTTTTTCCCCTTCCCTTTCTTCTTTTTTAATAACATTCATTGGTTTAGGAATTTTTTCATTAACTTTTAAAGGTTTTACATAGAAAATAAATTATAAAGTAATACCTCCTTATCTATGTGTATTTGTACAAGATAAAATAACCCAAATACAAATGTACCTTCAGAAAGTTCAATCAGGTGAACATCTAGATCATTTATGGGAATGGGTAACTTGATGCTTGACTCGTGATCTACTTGAATCCACACTATCACATGACCTTTTTAGAAGTTGATTATTGTGTGGAATATCTCTTTGGATGTTGTACACTATAACCTTTTCAAAAAGGGGATGGGTAGGTTGTGATAGATATAAATTAAAATAATTTTCACCCTATAAAATATTAGTATGAGAAAGGTATCAATGTCTACCTAATTCGAATTTTTACAAAAAATAGTTATGAAAAAATATATTACCTCTGGTAAGGTGGAATTTTAAGGGGAATGGATTGCCTAAAATCTCAGGGGGTGGGGTGGTGGGGGGATCTTCATGTAGATATTGTTTCATTGTTGTTTTTCCTATTTTATTTCTTCCCATAATATTCTCTAACAACTCAAAGTTCCAAATAAGTTTTTATTATAGTATGGATATTTATGTCTGGTTCTCATCTATTTTCATATATTTATCCCCCCTATGTATTTATTTTCTCAAAATATATTCAGGACGATACTCAAAAACTCAATCCTCTGATGTGTCTATATTTTTCTTGCCACTTCAAGGACATTTAAAGTATTTGTTCATTGGGTATAACTGATGATGATTCCTATGTATAAACTAAATAAAAACATAGTAAAATAAATAAACTTTGTTGTGTAATACTGATTTAAAGAAGATTTTTTTAATATGTCATGCTTTGACATACTTCCCATACTTTTTGCGTGTTTTTATCTATTAGTATTCCATATTTATATACATAAACCTCCTTCCATAGAACATGATATGGGATGAAAGTGTATTTGGATATTAATTCATCAATATAAATATAAACAAATGAATATAATTATATTGTTGTTTTATATCACATAAAAATATTACTATAGTTTAAAATTCATACCATTTTTTTGGTGATGTGTACCACATCCTTTATTTACGGTAGGGGTACATTGGTTTTTTTGCATGCTTCTTATTTTTAGAACTCAATTTCTATTTCATAAATTAATAATTATTAATCAAGGTGATCAATATACATATTTTTAAGTAATGTATTACCAATAACAATATACCTGAAAATATACATCTATGGTTGGTGTGGTTTTACTTTCTCTTTTGCATACCTAAGGTGATGTTTCATAATAAGTGTTCAAAATCATCTATGATCTTATTTAGAGACCATCAATAAAAATTTTATTTTGTAATCGTCTAGTATAAATAAACTCTTCAAGGGATAATGAAGATTAAATCAATGTTTCATTATTTTTATAGTAAAATAATGATATTATATCATCATTTTACCTTAATATCTTCCCAAATTAGTACATTAACCACCAACACAACATTGTTCCATTTATCTAAATCAATCAAATCATGCATTCAAATGGAGAGTCTAATGTAACAAATGAAAATTGACTTATTAATGTTAACAAGACGGTCACATGCATTCCATGAAACCTCAAACTTGATTCCTTTACTTATCAACTTAATAATTTTTGTTAACACCATCATGTTACAACACTATTGTTTTTTATAGGGAATAAGTTGGTTAATTTTTACTATTTCATTGGCTTCAACATCGACAATATGTTGTTTTTCGATATTGGTAGCATCATCACATGGAGAAAATTGCTATTCTTCAACATTGAGAGTATAAACATGTTGGGAAATTTTTTTTCCTCTGTATTGGGAGCATAAAAATGTTGAGAAACCTATTGTTCCTCAGTATTGGGAACATTGACATGTGTATAATCCATTATTAGTAGAATTGGTTGAATATTTAATTTATATTATATAAATTTAGTAATTAATTGATTATAATATGTAGAAATACAATGTATATTATAAAAAAATAACTTGATTAGTTAACTCTCCCTATATTTTATTTAATTTTTGAATGGAGTTGACCCCTATATTGAGTATCCAAATCCCCTTATTGTGGTCTCTTCTAATATACAAGACCCCATATACATTGGTATATCTAAGAAATTATTGAAACATCTCAATGGAATTTTCATCATTAGTTGAATTGAAATCTGGCCCTTCAGTATTTTTCATCGATAACAGAATAATTGAATACTTTTAGTTTACCAGATCTCAAAAATAAAATACATGTACTACCTATTATTTCATTAAAAATAGTTCATCTTTGTTCACTTATTTACAAAAATAAACTTTAATGAATCTTAATCCATCGATTTTAACCGTACTCCCATAATCAACTAACTTACAAAAATAAGCACTTAGAATGTTGTTTAATCTTACTCCCAAAATTGTCCGATGATTCCAAAGTATTAAATATTTATATAAATTATATTTTCAAATTTGGTACCAGATACATGCATCACTTCATATAAAAGTGTAACTCTATTATTTTTCATGCTACTATGTTCATCATGTTCCTTTATATATAATGTATAACCATTAATTAAATAACCATTATAAGACAATACATGCACACCTGGTCCTCTAGCTAGCCATCAAAGTAATTTTAAAATTGAATTCGGATTTAAATTTGAATACTAAAAAATATGGAATGAAAACCTCCCTATAAATAATCCATTACATGTATTTGATATCTAGATGCCATTCCTTGATGGATTCAAATAATTAAGAATTAAATTTTGGGTTTAAACATATAGGGAAATCTATAAACTGTCATGAAAAATGAAAAGGCGATCTTTCACCCACTCTATAATAGAAATTGTTAAACCATCTATTATATAAATTCCTTCACCCACAATCTTCCTTGTGTGATGATATTTTGGTAGACCAATGATTCCACATCAAAAATTAGTTGGCACAGAATTCAATGAATTCCTCAAAAATGTATCACTCCACAATACAACCTTTTGGTCTACTTCTATTTTTATGCACCCTTTCAAAATCTTTATATACCATTCAATAGGGTAAATACATCTATAATGTATAGAACCACATAGTCAAATATCTCAAACCAAGTGAACCATCAAGTGAACCATCATATAAAATAATGACAATGGGAATAAAATATCTAATTCACATGATATGATAGAAATTACCTTTTCACTTATTTGAAATTTCACCAAGTCTATAAATTTATTGCATACTATTTTGAAAAAGATATATATCTTGGTTAACATATTATGTAAATTCTTATAAAAAATGAAATTTAATGATACATGCATGAGATCTTACTTCAAAACTTTAATTTCTTTTGATTTTAGTCCCTTTAACATTACATTAGTCATTGAATTTATATTCTTGATATTTGAAGAATATCCCTATGAAACCTTTATATTATTTAGGAAGTTTTAAAACTAATATCTCTGTTACATAGAATGAGTGTAAGTAACTAGAGGAAGAAAATATAGTCTTCGAACCTTCACTGGAACCAACTCTTTCCATATCACCATATCAATCATTTCCAACATAGACTTAGTGCCATCATTTTTTTCTAGGTGCATTTATTAAGGTGAAAATGACACTATAAAATACATTTTTTTCTATATTCAAGACATCAATAAAATGTTTGACATACAAAAAATTCTAGTTGGGTAATTAAAAAAAACTGATCTCTTTTTCCAACTAGTTTTGTAAGGTTTTTCAAAGAAGGTATACCAAAAGTGGTGTCTATATCTTCTACTTTCTCAAATAGTTGACCACCTGTTAGTAGAGATGGTATTGTACCTTCTTCTTAATTCCCATTAAACGATTTCATCCAATATTAGTATTTAATTATCTGGGGTATAAATTTGTAATAACCTAGAAATACAGTCTTCACTGAATGTTTCAATGTAGCTAAATGTATACCTTATTCACAAATGGTACACCCTTTAGTTCTCTTAATGATATATCCTAAAAAATTTCCATAAATAGGAATGTTACTTGTCATCTGGTACAATATGTATCTCAATGTGAAATTTTCATTTCTGTAAGCATCACAAAACATAGCACCTGAATCCCACATTACTTTCGAATCTTCAATAAATGGAGAAAAATAAACACCAATATCATTACCCAGTTGTTTTTTTCATGATATGAAAAGAGACAACATGATATATTTTATATTCATGAATAAAAATGGTAGTAAGTTATAATTTACCAACATAACCAACCATGTATTGTGATTTATACTTTTTGAACCAAAAATATTCACTCCATATGAATATAGCATGTGAAGAAGGTTTATCCATTTTTTTCCAAAGACATGATACTCATGATCAATTTTTTTCCTTAGAAGAAAGTTTTCTGGGTGATTAAGTTTCTTATCTTGATTTCTTCTATCTTCATGCCACATCAATTTCCTTACATTCTCCTTAATTTCATATAGGCACCTAAACCATGGAATTATTGGAAAGTGATATACAAATTTTGAAATAATTGATTCATCTTTCTGGTATTGAGATGTAACACACTTTGGGAATTTTTAAATTGATTCCTGGTCCTTTTGAAATACTATGAATTAATTTGGACAAACATATATTCTTTCAAAGATCATACCCATTGAACGTAGCATTTGTTTAGCACCATATGTTTGGAAATGAAGCTCAATATCTTTTGTTAGCATATCATTCAAGAGAGAAATCAGTTTAGTAAAGTTGTTTCCAATCTATCCATTTACAGATTTTATATTATATAGATTTAGTATGGTTAACAGTGCTATATATTTAGTTCATCGGCATACACTGACATCTTTAAACAACTCTTTAAATTCTAAAATAGTTTTGGAAAATCATGAATTTCATATTAAATTATTGTTGTCATTTCATCAATACGACCTTCATCATCATTCACACATATAATTATATCCTTGATACATTCTTCATTAGTTTTCACAATTGTAATAATATCAGATGATCCATCAAATGAAGTGTTATCTCAGCCTATAACTACATTAAAATTTTCCTTGTGTTTAGTCCAATATTTATAACTTCGATCTATTTTGTGACAAATAAAATGTTATTACAACTCCCCTAGACTAATTAGTCTTGAATAAAAACATTGTAAACATTAAAATGATTTAATAAGGGCTATATGCATGATCTTTTTCCGACATGATAAAACTTTTCACCAAATACTTATACTCTTTTTTCAACAATTGATGAATGATTTAAATTTAAAAAATTTATATGTATGGGATTAAGGCTTAAAGAATAATAAAAAAATATTATTAGGCAAGAAAGGAATAATCAACTACAGTAAAAGTTAAAGAAATTCCCATGTGGGATCAGTAAAAAGATTTAAATAAAACTAATGATTGGATTATAATCCCAAATAGTTAGGATCAATTGAAAATAAAATTCATCCTCAGTAGAACCAATAAAGAGAATCAAATCTAGAAAAATGACAGAGTGGAATATGGGAGTGAGGTTTAAAAAAGAGAGAAGAAGATAGGAATGTTTTGAATTATAGACATGATTCTAATTTAAGGATTGAAATGAAGCCTGGGCGGATATTTAATGATATTTTCGGGAGTCCTCGTAACTAGGACTAGGGTTTAAATGAAATTGTGGGTTTGTATCAATGGGATAAACCAATAAAGTCAACAATAAAAAAAGATCAAAATGAAAACTTAAAGAATTCCAATGGTGGTTGAAATGACTTAAAGTGGGGCTAAGAGATAGAACACACTAAAATAAATTACCTACTTATAATTGGAGTTGAGGTTGGAATGAAAGTAGAAGGAATATTCAATGGGGTTAGTAGGAGGAAAAAAAATACAATGATTGAAAATTTTAAAAACTAGGGAACTCTGAATGAAAAAGTTTGTGTATCACCCCTAATTTCTAGTATGTAACCCTTTCTTTATGATTATTATGTATATAAAGTATATGGGTGAAGTTTGGGAGAGTTTGGATGAAACGACCCAATCTTTTTGAGTAGTATATTAACTTACTCTTAATGATTTAATAAGATGTTAATGGTTAATGCAGAAAGAGGAGTCGATGGCTTCATCCAGTAGACTCGAACCTTATGAAGCCCACTTATCAGATCTTGGGAAGGAGGTGCCATATTTGGGATTCGCTTTGGACCAAGCCCAAGCCGAACTCCAGCATGTCAAGCTTGATCGGAAACGCCTGTGGGAGAAGTTCAAGTTAGTAGAGATTACTACTATGGCAATGTTATCTAAGCCTCCCTCAGATTCTCTCACCATAGCACACCTTACACTTAGGTCATATGCCGATGTTATAAGGGGCTATGTGACGAGACCCTAGCTTCTTTGTGTAATCCTTTGGGATGAATGAATTAATATTTCTTCCTTTAGTGATGTTTGTGAAACTTCAAATGTCCGGATAATTTTAGGATGTATTTTATTGATGAATTTTGAAAAAAGGATATTTTAAAATATTTATGTAAACCCTAAATAATTAATGATGTGTAATGATTTTAAAAAAATGGTCTTCTATAAAAGTGTTCAGTAAGGAATTTGGAGTCTAATAAGATAAACTTAATTTTTGATGAATAGTAAATTATGAATAGTGATTTTACACTTAGGATTAGTAATGTGACCAAATGGATTAGTAATTTCACTCAAAGAAAGTTTTAATATAATTTAGACACCTAGATTAAGTAATGTGATTCAATAAAATGGGTAAATAAAGGTTTCATAAATTATTAGTCAAGTATTAGTTTTTTCGGGTGAATAGTATTTTTTAATTAAATTTAATTAAAAATGATTATAAAATTATTTTTATAAAAAGGACTTTATTTTTGAACTCAGAGCAATTGATATTATGTTATGGTAATTTTTGGGGATTTTTCTGAAAAAAACGAAATTTTGATGAATAGTGTTTTTATTTAAAAATTAAATAAAAATTATTTAGAAAATTATTTTTATAAAATGGAGTTCATAAATGTATTTAGAGCACCAATATTTGGTTAAGGTGAAATTTTGAGATTTTTCTAAGAAAGATGAATTTTTCAGTGAATAGTAAAAATGTAGTTTTAGGGTTTCGGTATGTTTAATGACATCATAACTGTGTCATGATGATGTCATGAGATATTTTAAGGGTTGGCCGGCCAAGGGTGATGAATTATTGTTTTGGGGGCCCCATGTGGCCTAACTCCATGGTAAATGCCAAGGGAGAGCACATGGTTTTGAGAAAAGCACTTGTGAGGTGTCCCTTTGCCATTAATGCCTTGTCCCCTCACTTTCCCAATAAATACCCACCCTTTCCTCCTTTAGTTTTCACTCCCAAATCTCCCCCAACGAATTTCTGGTCTCTTTACCTCCCAAGGAGTCCTCCCAAGGTGACCCCAAGCCCTCAAGGTCCAAACCTTTGAGTTTTAAGAGTTACGTTTTAAGGTAAGGGATCCGACCTCTCTCTTTCTTTTCATGTAATCTCTTTTATGTCATTCCTTTTATGATCCATGTTCTTATGTGAGAGGATGTTATTTTATATTCCTATTAATGCCCTTTTAATGTTTATATGATGATAGATCCCCTCTTACTCTCGTCATTTCGTTTTATGAAAGTTTAAGTGACGCCGTTAGGCTGCCGAATTTTTAAGTGATTCTTTCACCCTTCTCATTTTTCAAGTTCCATTTTTCATGTCAAATCTTTCAAGTTCATTTTTATTATGTTGTGGTATGATCTCTATATCTATCATACTGATCTCTTATGATCATATGATGAGAGACCCTATTTGATCTTGTCAAATCATTTATTTATTAAAGTTAAGTGACGCCGTTAGGCTGCCGAATTTTCATAAGAGAAATCTTATTTTTGTTTCACTTCCATGTTTTTTATTTCATATGGTATATCTTTAAAATTTCATTACCATGTTCTTAAATCCCTTATATTCTGTCCCCCTACTATTTTATGGATCATTTATGAGTGGGTGGCCCATGTCCCCTCTCTTTTCAATATTTTCTAAAACCCAGAAGCATAGCCGTTATGCTGCAGAATTTTCATCTCAAAATGCCTCTCTCTTTTCTCAAAATTATTTTAAGTTATAAAGTGAATACTCAAAGCTCTTATTTCTAAATAGGTATTCACATATATATCAAAATGTTATATTTTAAATTCTGGGATTTACATACATGAAACCCACTCTCCCCTTCCGTGGGTTTAAAGTGACGTAAAGATCTTGTCTTTAAAGCAGTTTTGAAAACGTTATGATTATGAAATGAAACCCATTTATTTTATGCTATATGGGTTATTTATGAAATGTCTGAGGATGATATATGTGGCTCACATGACAATAAATGAAAATTTAAGGGTGCGCCCTGATAGCGCTCCAATGCATTGGGTAATGATGTAACCACTAGAGATTACAATTTTCACGATACCTTGGTGAATAACCTTGGTAATTATCAAATGACACCTTGGGGATGGACCTTGGTGATATGTTCATGATTGTCTATGTTAAGTGATGTAGCCACATCTTCAAGTTATAAAAAAATGTTATTTTTATTATGAAATGCCTCATGATTTCTTTCTCATGCCTTAAAGTTATTTTCATGTCCTTATTGAAGTATATCAAGTTCACATGTAAAATGTTCCTCTTTCTTTTGATGTATGTCCCCAGGTTATGAGATGCAGTAATGAAACTAGGATGAACTTAAGGAGAAGCCTTTCAAGTGTTTAAGAAGAATTATTTATGTTGTTTTCATGTATTATGTTCCTGGTTTCCAAGACAATAAACCTTAAAGATCCTCAGTTTTGTGTAATGTAATGAAAGTTTATGTTATAAAAAGACGGGATGTTATAGTTGGTATCAAAGGATGGTTTAGTTATTTGTGGATATTAGGATATAAAAACTTTAGGAAGAACCTTATAGAAAAGTTTAAATATAGGAAAACTTCCTGGTATTTTGGTAAGTATTGAGTAAGTGGTTTATCAAACAAATACATCCCTGTCTGGATACGAGCAGGTAGAGGCGGCTCTGGCACAGATGTACATGGGAGTAAAACCAGAAAACACCGCTTTGAGCTAGACTCGAACGGGAACTGGTGCATGATAACGGGACTTGCTGCACTCTTGGTCACGACACTCCCGGGGGATATGTTTTGTTAATCACAAGCTTTTTATGAATCATTATGAAGGAATTATAGAGAAGTGTAATTATATAAGCATGAAGTCTTAGTTAAACGATTCATAAATGAAATAATTTTCTCACTAAGGTTTTATTCTTTTAGAAAATGGCGGGCAATAGGAGGAACCGTTCCAATGGTGACCGCAATGCACCATGTGCTGACGACCCTCCAATGGAAGTCGGAATAGAAACATTCATGCGAATGATGAACCAACTGACTCAAGTTATGAGTAATAACTTGAATCAAGCTGAGATGCCGATCTCACCATGAAGGGAAAAACTTTATGTTGAGTCCTTTATGCGTCAATGACCACCAACATTCAGTGGATCTACTGACCCATTGGTTGCGGAACAATGGATAAGCTCCATTGAAAAGATCTTTTCTATACTTCATTGTTCAGAACAAGAAAAAGTCACCCTTGCTGTTTACCGCCTAGAGGGAGAAGCTGATCAGTGGTGGTCACTGATCAAAAACACGAATCCACAAGGAGAGATGGAATCTATGGAGTGGGAAGAGTTCCAGGGAATATTCTTTAATAAGTATTTCCCTCGTTCGATGAGAACGAGAATGGAGAAAGAATTTCTCAAGCTGAAGCAGAAGGAGAATGAATCAGTTGGAACCTATCAGATGAACTTCACAAGGCTTTCCCGTTATACCTCAAGCTTTGTCATGGACCCTAATAGGAAGGTTGATAGATTCTTTGGCGGACTACGACCTCATTTGCAGAAGAATCTAGCCAACAGGGACTATGATAGCTATGAAGAAATAGTTCGAAGTGCTATGAAAGTTGAACTAGAGTTTGGGGAGACACAGTGGTCTCACAAATCTAATGAAAAGAAGAGAACTCTAGAACCAATCCTGGGAAGAAGTTTTGATCAGTAAAGAGGTGGAAAGCATATGCAACATGCCACATGCAATAAATGTGGGAAGAAGCATTCGGGGAACTGCTTGATCAGAAGTGGTAAGTGCTATAGGTGTGGAAAAGAAGGCCATATTTCTCGGAATTGTCGTAGTGATGTGAAGCCTCAACTTCCCAACACTAACGATAGAGGAAAGATGGTTCTGGCCCTACCCGAAGTCACATGCTTCAAGTGTGGACAGCTTGGGCAATTTGCTAATCAATGTCCAAATCCGAGGGAGATGGAGGGGAATCACCATCAACCTCAACAGAGGCCAAGGGAGCAAGGCCGTGCTTTTGCTATCACAACAACTGAAGTTGAAGTTCCGAACGATGTGGTAGCAGGTACTCTTTTCATCCTCTCAAAACTAGCAAGTACTTTATTTGATTCTGGTTCTACGCATTCCTTTATTTCCTCCAAGTTTGCAAGGAATATAGAATCAATCCCCGAACTGCTAGAGGTAGAGTTGTCAGTCAAGACTCCAAGTGGGATTATCCTTGCATCAACAGTATTTAGATACTCTAGTGTTTACTTTGGTGAGCACAATCTTATCGAAAATCTAGTAGTCATTCCCATGATGGAATTCGACATTATACTAGGGATGGACTGGCTCTTAAAGTATAATGCTAAGATCAAATGGAGAAGTAAGGAAATCTCAGTAGTCTTGAATGAACGACCTACAATTATCTTCCAAGGAGAGATATCCCTAACTGATCCCTATCTAGAAGAACCTCCTATAGCTTTCTTTATGGAGTTAATCAGTGATGATGAAGAAGGAAAAGGGAGCATACAAATAGAAGATGTTCCAATTGTTCAGGAATACATGGATGTATTTCCTGAGGAGTTACCTGGACCTCCCCCAGAAAGAGAGGTAGAGTTCTCCATTGAACTCGTACCTGGGTCTCAACCGATATCAAAGACTCCGTATAGAATGGAAAATGTGGAGCTAGAAGAGTTAAAGAAACAACTCCAAGACTTGTTGGAGAAGGGGTTTATCCGAACAAGTGTGTCTCCTTGGGGAGCACCAGTTCTCTTTGTGAAGAAGAAGGATGGATCAATGCAGCTATGCATTGATTATAGAGAACTGAATGAGATCACAGTGAAGAACAAATACCCTCTTCCAAGAATTGATGATTTATTTGACCAACTTCACGGGGCTCAATTCTTCTCTAAGATTGACCTTCGATCTGGTTATCATCAACTGAGGGTGAAGAAGGAAGATATTCCAAAGACTGCCTTCCGATCAAGATATTGGCATTATGAGTTTACTGTTATGCCCTTCGGCTTGACTAATGCTCATGCTATTTTCATGGATTTGATGAATAGAGTCTTTAAGAACTACCTTGATAACTTTTTGGTAGTTTTTATTGAGGATATTTTGATATATTCAAAAAGTCGTGAGGAGCATGAAGATCATCTGAGGGTTATTTTGAAAAATCTACGGAAGGAGAGGCTCTTTGGAAAGTTCAGCAAGTGTGAGTTTTGGTTACAACAAGTGGCTTTCTTGGGGCACATCGTAACCAATGAAGGAATCTCGGTTGACCCTGCAAAGACAATGGTTGTGGAGGAGTGGCCTCAACCCACAACAGTAACTGAGATTCGTAGTTTCCTTGGTTTAACGGGATATTATAGGAGGTTTGTAAAAAACTTTTCATGGATTTCTAATCCACTAACCAAGTTGACTCGAAAAGGGGTTAAGTTCATCTAGACAAAGGAATGCGAGGAAAGTTTCCAAGAGCTGAAGAAGAAATTGGTTACTGCACCTGTGTTAACACTACCCTCTATCAAAGAAGGATTCATTATTTTTAGCGATGCATCTCTGAAAGGGCTTGGGTGTGTCCTCATGCAAAATGACAAGGTAATTGCTTATGAATCTCGACAGTTGAAGATTCATGAGCAGAATTATCCTATGCATGATCTAGAGTTAGCGGTAGTTGTTTTTTCTCTAAAGATATGGAGGCACTATCTTTATGGGGAGAAATGTGATATATAAACTGACCACCAAAGTTTAAAGTATATTTTCATGTAGAAAGAATTGAACATGAGACAAAGGAGATGGTTGGAGCTTATTAAAGACTATGATTGTTCAATTCATTATCACCCTGGAAGAGAAAATAAAGTTGCAGATGCGTTAAGCAGGAAAGATCCTGTTGTTCTGGAAACAATGAGGATCCTAGGAGATCCCTTGATTAAAGATCTAGTAAAACTGGACATGGGAATTATAAGGAAAGGGACATCATCAACCCTATCCCAAATGATTTCTCAACCTTCATTACTAGAGAAGATCAAGAAAGTTCAAAAATAAGATCCTTTGCTACAGGAGAATTTGGAGGCTGTAAAAGATGGGAAGTTCCCTAATTTCAATATTAATCAAGAAGGTGTATTGAAATTTCGTACAAGACTATGTGTTCCATCTATTCCGGAGATAAAGAAAGAACTGATGGATGAAGCTCATAGTTCTACTTTCTCTATACATCCGAGAAGCAGTAAGATGTATAGAGACCTTCGTGATCATTATTGGTGGGATAACATGAAGAGGGAGATTGCTGATTACACTACAAGGTGCCTGGTGTGTCAGAAAGTAAAGGAAGAATGACAAATTCCTAAGGGGGTATTACAACCGCTACCCATACTAGTATGGAAGTGGGATAATATCACTATGGACTTTGTAACTGGTCTCCCAAAAACATCCAAAGGAAACAATGCGATATGGGTTATTATGGACCGTCTCACCAAGACCACCCATTTTATCTCTATTCGAGAATATTTCTCTCTGGATCAACTTGCCAAGATATACATGAAGGAAGTGGTAAGACTGCATGGGGTACCACTATCCATCATGTCTGATCGTGATCCAAGATTCACATCAAAATTCTGGAGAAGTCTTCAACATGCTCTGAGTACTGAATTGAATTTTAGTACGACCTATCATCCTCAAACTGATGGCCAATCTGAAAGGACTATTGAGACACTCGAAGACATGCTGAGATTATGCTCAATGGAATTTAAAGGTGGATGGGATCAACACCTCCCATTAGTTGAGTTCTCCTATAACAACAGCTTCCATTCGAGTATTCAGATGGCACCCTATGAAGCTCTGTATGGAAAGCGATGTAGAACTCCTACTTGTTGGGATGAAACTGGTGAGAGAAAGCTTCTTGGGCCTGATCTTGTGCAAGAGATGACAGAACAGGTTCATGCCATCCAACAACACATAAAGGCTGCTCAGAGTCGGCAGAAGATCTATGCTGACAATCGTCAAAGGGACTTGGAGTTTGGTGTTGGCGACAAAGTCTTCCTTCAAATTTCTCCATGGAAGAGATTCATGTGGTTTGGGAAGAAAGGGAAACTCAGCCCAAGGTACCTTGGCCCCTATGAAATCCTTGATCGCATAGGAGCAGTGGCCTATCGTCTAGCACTTCCACCGAACCTAGCTCAAGTTCACGATGTCTTCCATGTATCTCTCTTGAGGAAGTACATACCCGACCCTTTGCATGTACTGAACCCAGAGGTGGTACAATTGGAACATGACCTCTCTTATGAGGAGTAGCCAGTGGAGATCTTAGACCGTAGAGACAAGGTTCTACGAAACAAGACTACCCACCTTGTGAAAGTGTTGTGGAGGAATCATAAATATGAAGAAGCGACTTGGGATCCTGAGGAAACAATGAAGCAAAAGTACCCTCACCTTTTAGACTAGGCCTCAAGTGTAAATTTCGGGGACAAAATTTCTTAAGGGGGGAAGAATGTAACGACCCAATATTTTTGAGTAGTATATTAACTTACTCTTAATGATTTAATAAGATGTTAATGGTTAATGAAGAAAGAGGAGTCAATGGCTTCATCTAGTAGACCCGAACCTTATGAAGCCCACTTATCAGAGCTTGGGAAGGAGGTGGCATCTTTGGGCTTCACTTTGGACCAAGCCCAAGCCGAACTCCAGCATGTCAAGCTTGAACGGAAACGCCTACGGGAGAAGTTCAAGTTAGTAGAGATTACTACTAGGGCAATGTTATCTAAGCCTCCCTCAGATTCTCTCACCATAGCACACCTTACACTTAGGTCATATGCCGGTGTTATAAGGGGCTATGTGACGAGACCCTAGCTTCTTTGTGTAATCCTTTGGGATGAATGAATTAAGATTTCTTCCTTTAGTGATGTTTGTGAAACTTAAAATGTCCAGATAATTTTAGGATGTATTTTATTGATGAATTTTGAAAAAAGGACATTTTAAAATATTTATGTAAACCCTAAATAATTAATGATGTGTAATGATTTTCAAAAAATGGTCTTCTACAAAAGTGTTCAGTAAGGAATTTGGAGTCTAATAAGATCAACTTAATTTTTGATGAATAGTAAATTATGAATAGTGATTTTACACTTTGGATTAGTAATGTGACCAAATGGATTAGTAATTTCACTCAAATAAAGTTTTAATATAATTTAGACACCTAGATTAAGTAATGTGATTCAATAAAATGGGTAAATAAAGGTTTCATAAATTATTAGTAAAGTGTTAGTTTTTTTGGGTGAATAGTGTTTTTTAATTAAATTTAATTAAAAATTATTAGAAAATTATTTTTATAAAAAGGACTTTATTTTTGAACTCAGAGCATCGATATTATGTTATGGTAATTTTTGGGGATTTTTCTGAAAAAAACGAAATTTCGATGAATAGTGTTTTTATTTAAAAATTAAATTAAAATTATTTAGAAAATTATTTTTATAAAATGGAGTTTATAAGTGTATTTAGAGCACTGATATTTGGTTAAGGTGAAATTTTAAGATTTTTCTAAGAAAGATGAATTTTTCAGTGAATAGTAAAAATGCAGTTTTAGGGTTTCAGTATGTTTAATGACATCATAACTGTGTCATGATGATGTCATGAGATATTTTAACGGTTGGCCGGCCAAGGGTGATGAATTATTGTTTTGGGGGCCCCATGTGGCCTAACTCCATGTTAAATGGAAAGGGAGAGCACATGGTTTTGAGAAAAGCACTTGTGAGGTGTCCCTTGGCCATTAATGCCTTGTCCCCTCACTTTCCCTACAAATACCCACCCTTTACTCCTTTAGTTTTCACTCCCAACTCTCCCCCAACGAAGTTATGGTCTCCTTACCTCCCAAGTAGTCCTCCAAAGGTGCCCCCAATCCCTCAAGGTCCAAACCTTTGAGTTTTAAGAGTTACGTTTTAAGGTAAGGGATCCGACCTCTCTCTTTCTTTTCATGTAATCTCTTTTATGTCATCCCTTTTATGCTCCATGTTCTTATATGAGAGGATGTTCTTTTATATTCATCTTACTGCCCTTTTCATGTTTATATGATGAGAGATCCCCTCTTACTCTCGTCATTTCATTTTATGAAAGTTTAAGTGACGCCGTTAGGCTGCCGAATTTTTAAGTGTTTCTTTCACCCTTCTCATTTTTCAAGTTCGATTTTCATGTCAAATCTTTCAAGTTCATTTTTATTATGTTGTGGTATGATCTATATATCTATCATACTGATCTCTTATGATCATATGATGAGAGACCCTATTTGATCTTGTCACATCATTTTTTTATTGAAGTTAAGTGACGCCGTTAGGCTGCCGAATTTTCATAAGAGAAATCTTATTTTTGTCTCACTTCCATGTTTTTCATTTCATATGGTATATCTTTAAAATTTCATTACCATGTTCTTAAATCCCTTATATTCTGTCCCCCTAATTTTTTATGGATCATTTATGAGTGGGTGGCCCATGTCCCCTCTCTTTTCAATGTTTTCTAAAACCCCGAAGCATAGCCGTTATGCTGCAGAATTTTCGTCTCAAAATGCCTCTCTCTTTTCTCAAAATTATTTTAAGTTATAAAGTGAATACTCAAAGCTCTTAAATATACAGGGGTATTCACATATATATAAAAATTTTATATTTTAAATTCTGGGAATTACATACATGAAACCCACTCTCCCCTTCCGTGGGTTTAAAGTGACGTAAAGATCATGTCTTTAAAGCAGTTTTGAAAACGTTATGATTATGAAATGAAACCCATTTATTTTATGCTATATGGGTTATTTATGAAATGTTTGATGATGATATATGTGGCTCACATGATAATAAAGTCAAATTTAAGGGTGCACCCTGATAGCACTCCAATGCATTGGGTAATGATGTAACCACTAGAAATTACAATTTTCACGATACCTTGGTGAATAACCTTGGTAATTATCAAATGACACCTTGGGGATGGACCTTGGTGATATGTTCATGATTGTATATGTTAAGTGATGTAGCCACATCTTCAAGTTATAAAAAAATTTTATTTTTATTATGAAATGCCTCATGATTTCTTTCTCATGCCTTAAAGTTCTTTTCATGTCCTTATTGAAGTATATAAAGTTCACATGTAAAATGTTCCTCTTGTTTCCCTTTCTGGGCCTTCTGCTCACCCTTTCTTTTATTGTATGTCCCCAGGTTATGAGATGCAGTAATGAACCTAGGATGAACTTAATTAGAAGCCTTTCAAGTGTTTAAGAAGAATTCTTTATGTTGTTTTCATGTACTATGTTCCTGGTTTCCAAGACACTAAACCTTAAAGATCCTCAGTTTTGTGTAATGTAATGAAAGTTTATGTTATAAAAAGACGGGATGTTATATTGAAGATGTTTTAAAGGGTTTTTAGATATTTTATATAGGTTCATGGGTAGTTCACATTTTTTGAAAATCATGAAACACTTGTAGGTAACCATGCATAATGAGTCAGGGGAAAAAAGGGGAGGTGCACGGGCTGCACACGTTTTGTCCAAACCGTACGGAAGCCTTGGAGAAACTATGTAGTGTGGTGAAAATGTTGGAAAAAGACATTTAGCATAGTCAACACATGGTTTGGAATCCATGCACACCAATCATGTGATTTATTTCTTAAGATAGAAGTATGAGCACAGTTAGCGCATAGTTCATCTAACCGTGCGACTGAACCAAGTGCAGGTCAAAGTTATATCCTTAAAAATTGGATCTCAATTTTTTACACTTTAACCCATCCTCCCACCTAAATCATCCCTAAAACCGGATTTTGGTCTCTCAAAGGTTGTAGAACCTCTCCCATGAGGATTGGAATCGACCTAGAGCCTTTCTTTAGTGTTTTGAAGCCCGATTCTTGCGTTAAGTCATCATTCTTGATTACTCTTGGTGTTTTTCTTAGATCTACTTCACTCCTTATCCCAGTTTATTAGATCTACACTCACTGTGGGTAGATATAATATTGTGTATGCCAAATATTATTAGATTTGTCTTGGTTCTTGATAGGGGAAGAGATCTAAGGTGGGTCTCTGGAGGTTCAACATGTTTTTGAAATGTTTTTTATGTCGTTTATCATTTTCACAAAAAATATTGAGGTAGGTGGATTCAATCTAGAATCCTCTTGATATAATCGATTGGATTAGTTTCAAATTGATTTTATTGATTGAAATTTATTGTGATATCTCAGTGTAAAGTGTGATATAAATCCTCTTTAGTGAAAATTTATGATTTTTTGATGAAATTGTGGAATTATGGATATTTTTTGTGCAAAGTGATTTGGTTTATTGATTTCAAAATGTTAGATTTAAAATATGGATTTTCTAGAATTTTGAAATGGATTGTTGGAAAAAATGGGTTTCAATGAAAAGACTATTTTATTGAAACGGTTTTGGCATGTGGGTATTGACATGGTTTTTGGGATTTCTTGGTGTGTGTGTTCATATTACATTTATGAAGCTTGGTTGGAATATGACCATATTCTTAGTGCCAAAGGTGTAATGAGACATGGGATATAATTACCTTGTGATGATTTGGTAGATTGATGAGAAATCTCTCATGAGTATGGAATTGTCATAATGATGCATGCATGGGTGGTGGTGTGGATATGTGAAATGGAATGGCTATGCCAAAGGAAACATGTGAAATGGGTTTAAGGCATTGTTTGGTTGTTTTCTTAAAAATAGATTTTTCTAGAAAATTGGTTGATATAACACTACTTTATATTTGGTTATAAACTGTTTTAGAACTTGTTTATATTTATTCATCAACTATTTTGGAAATTGTTTTATATAAATTGATTTATATAAATGTTGCTAACTCTTCTATCCTAGTGACCTAAGTTGGGAAGTCATTGGGGAAAGCCTACTGAGTTTAGCACTCACCATTTCTTTGGAACTTTGGTTCTTTTTCAGATGTCATCTACTGGGACATGGGAAAAGGTAAAGTATCACACATCTTTAGCACAACATCATGATACTTGGGAGGTTTTTTAGAGATTGAGCATGGAGCATGTCTAGTGTTGGAGTTGTTGGTGGTTGTATTTCAGTTTTGTTATTCTTGTAGTCTTCTACTATTTACTCTGGTATTGTAAACTTATGCTGTGATATTTGATTATAGTATGATTTTGATATATGAAATGTTGAGTTGTATTTAAAAGTTTTCATGCATCATATGGTGTTATTTTTAGTTATGGATTTTAAGTTGGTTGTTTTAATCTTTAAGGGTAAATGATCTCCCACCAATTTAATGAAGCCCTTAGGCATTTATTACGAGCCATTGGCACCTAGGGGCTGTCACATAAGCCCTAGTAATGTCTCATTTCCCTCCCAATACAACGATAAGGGGATGTGTGTTATAAATGGTAATGGTTTTGTTAAATCCAAAATCATATTTGAGATAAATGGTATTAGTTTTGTTTGGTACAAAAGCCTATTTGAGATAAATGGTGTCATCTTATTCCTTGTAGAACAAGTATTCATCAGTTTTCTTGGTTTTAGATTTGAATTAATTCTTGTCTATTATTTGGGTTGGGATCATAGAAAGGAGAAGGACTGGCAGGAATTGAAATTTAGATCATAAAAAGATATAGCTAACCTTTTTATTTTGAACTTCAAGTTACTAGGGAGTTGAGTACATAAGTATTTTGGAGACACTTATAGGATTTTGGAATCTCATTTTCCTGGGTTTAGCCAATGATACAAGTATGATACACATTGTAAAGTAATGACTTCCCATTAGGAGTGTATATCTAATTTTGAGTAATGATTTATAATTTTGTGCAAAATTATAGATTTTTGACAAATGTTGAATTTTTTTTTCAAATGAAATATTTCTAAGAAGTGAATGATTGTGTTATCTTGAAAATAATTTGATTTTAAAAAGAAAGTTGAAAGTTTTCAAAAAAAAAGGGTCAATGTGGAAAAGGTTAATTTGGAAATCAATTTAGTGCTAGTTGATCTGATATAATTTTAAATTTTAAGCCTTCAGTTTCTAGAAAGTGAGATTACTGAAATTTGTTTTTGTATAGAAAATGGAACCTATTAAGCATCGTAAAAACCATCTGGGAGAAGATATGGAGAATGTGGTTGCACATAATCTGTAGGTGAACCAACTACTTTTTCAAAGTATCATCCAAGAATTTCAAGATGTGGACAGATGGAACCAAAGGTAAGAGCCAAGGAAAGTGGATCATTCTATGTAGTTCTAGAAGCAGAATCCTCCCATATTCTAGGGTGATTATAAACCAGAAAGAGTAGAGGAATGGATGGATAAGATGAATTGAATCTTCGATTTCATTAGTACACTAGTAGATCTAAAATTCAATATGGAAATGTATATTCTCAAGGATCTAGCATGCTAGTGGCATGAACTGGCGGTGCAGGATAAAGTGGACCAAGGCCTTGGTTGGGAGGATTTTGAGAAATTGTTTAACAAAAAATTATATCCTCACATATTCAAGATCTAGAGAACGATATAATTCTTAAACCCGAAGTAGAAAAATATATCTATCACATTGTATGTGGATAAATTAAAGAATTTAGTGCTCTTTACACCCGAAGTTTCTTCTAGTGTGGGCTTCAAGGCACACATCTTTGAATTGGGACTAAGGAAGAAGATTCTCTTGAAGATTGTTGTGCTCTGTATTATTGACTATACAAAGATGGTTAATAGAGAGATAATGGATAAAAGGGACATCTCAAGAGATATGGGAGGAGGAATTATGTTGATACTCATGAGAACTGGTGGTAACTCTAATTTTAGGAGCAAGAAGAAGAGGGAAAACTAATTCTAGGGTGGGAACAAGAATCAGAATCTGACAGTTGGATTGGCGAATCTTCCTTCGAGACCCAAGACAAATGCGGGATGTTTTCAATGAGGTTCATTCGACAACATGAAATGAGATTGTAAAATACCACCAAGATCATGCCATAATTGTAACAAAATGGGACATCTTAAGCACTATTGTAGCAGTGCTCTGGGGTCAAGTGCTCAAGACACTTCTCAGGTATCTCAGGCGTCATATGCTTTAACGGGGTGAGGAAAACAGAATCAATCTCATCCATAGTATAGAGATAGAAATGGTGATTATAGGTATACCATGACTCCTCAACAAGGGAAATCTCATCAAGGAAACAAGGAGAAAAGTTAAGCAATGAATCAATTATATAGAGCTTAGTTGGTGATTGTGGATGATCAGGCTGGACCATATACGGCGAGAGGTATGATTATTTTGAATTATTCCCTTATGAAAGTGATTTTTGATATAGGTGCTTCAAATTCCTTCATTTCTTATTGTGTTATTGATTTTAGAAGTTTAAAACTTGAGATGATTTCTTCTTTGATAAAACTTGAAACTCCTATTGGTCAAAGAGAATGTCAAGCCTTTGTGTGTAGAGCATGTTCTATAATTTTTGAAGGAGTTGAGATGAAATAGGACTTCTCAATGTTAGATATGGATGTCTATGATATAATACTAGGAATTTATTGGTTGAAAATGTTCAAGGATCACATCAAATACTATAACAGAACATTTAGTTTTGTGACTGAGGATGGAACCAAGCTTCTATTTAGAGGAGAAAGAGTTGTAAAGATAGGTACAATAGGCTTGTTAGAACCAATAGTGGGAATAATATATTACCATTTTGTGGTGTTGAATTTGGAATCAATTGATGAGATCGAGAATAACATTTTCCCATCAGTGGTGGATCAATTTCACGATGTGTTTACCAAACATTTCTCACGGTTACCACTGGTAAGAGAAGTGGAGTTTACGATTGATCTCCTTACAGGGACCAATCCTATCTTGATTACTTATTATCAAATAAAACCAATATAATTAAGGGAACTAAAAGAGTATTTTAAAGAGATGGAAAGCAAGGGTTTCATTTGGCCGAGCGTGTCTCCATGGGCATCACCATTCTTGTTCCTAAAGAAAGATGATGGAACTATAATGTTGTGTGTGGATTATCATAAGCTTAACCAAGTTATGATAAATAATAGGTATCCACTTTCACACATTGATGATCTGTTCGATCAATTGTGGGGATCTCAGTAGTTCTCTAAAATTGACTTGTGATTAGGATATCACCAATTGCGAGTTTGGATGGAAAATACCCCAAAGAAAACTTTCAAAAGTAGATATGGACATTATGAATATGTGGTAATGAATTTTGGTCTTAATAATTCACTAGTAGTCTTTATGAAATTGAAGAATCAGATATTTCAGTGATATATGGATTCTTTTGTTGTGGTGTTTGTGGAATACATATTGGTGTATTCAAAGACAAGGTATGAGTATGAGAAACACTTATCTACAATATTGTATATCTTTTGAGACCATAATTTGTATTCCAAATTATCAAAGTGTGATTTATGTATTCAATACGTACTCTTTCTTTGATAGATAATTTTAGTAAGATGTGTTTTAGTGGATCTGAAGAAGATAGAAGCTGTTATCTCTTGGAACTTGCTAAATAAAATATTTGAAATATGGAGTTTCCTTGGTCTATCGAGTAATTAATGATTATTTTTTGCATGAAATATCATGGATAACATTGCATTTGATATCTTTAAAAAATAATAATGTTCCATTTCAACATACTGGGGAATGATATAAATCTCTCCAAGAGTTAAAAGTTTTTCTTACATCAGAACCTATCTTGATTTTTTTTTGGAATCGAGACAGGGGTATGTGGTGTATTGTGATGCTCCGGGATATGGGTTGGGGTGTGTTATCATGCAAGGAGACCATGTTGTTGCTTATGGATCAAGGAAATTAAGAGTTCATGAGAAAAACTACCCAACACATGATTTGGAGTTAACTTTATTTGTTTATTCCTTGAAGAATTGGCGTCATTATCCATTTGGTGATAAATTTACTATGTTAACAGACCATAAGATTTTGAAACATATTTTCTCAAAATGGGATTTGAATCTGAGGTAAGAAATATGTATGGAGTATCTCCAAATTTTTTATTTTTACTTTATATATACACTATGAAAAGGAAACACGTTGGTAGATGCATTAAACATAAAGTCATATGATCAGTTGAATTTTTTTTTTCAAATGAGTGGCAGTTGATGTTGGTCCTAGCCAACATGTACATGTAATGTGAAGACTGAGGTGATATTGTGGTTTTATTTCAAGATTCACTTGTTCCTAATTTGGTAAATATGATAAATTAGGTACATGATTATGATGAAAAATGTGTTGCAATGAGTTCAAAACTCAATGGTGGGGAGACCATTAAGGGGTGACAACTAAAAGAGAGTTTAGTGTTGTGGTTTAAGAATTAGATGGTTGTACCTATGGTTTTCCAAAACCAAATTCTTTATGCTTACCACCATTCAAGATGGTATATTCATATGGGAATTCAGAATATGTTTAAAGAATTTAAGATGTAATTATAGTGGAGTGGCATGAAAAGGAAAGTGGCTGAGTTTGTTTCTAGATGATTGACTTGTCAGCAAGTTAAGGAAGAACATCAGCAACCAACATGT
Source organism: Viscum album (assembly GCA_963277665.1). Classification (NCBI taxonomy): domain Eukaryota; kingdom Viridiplantae; phylum Streptophyta; class Magnoliopsida; order Santalales; family Viscaceae; genus Viscum; species Viscum album. The sequence continues at coordinate 1,879,809,498 of OY728138.1, read as the reverse complement.
ATATTTTAGTATTTACCTATTTTAGTGTGGAAATGGTAGGAGATAGAGATATAATTTGTTATTAGTCTCCCAAGAATGGTTCAGAAACACGATGCCATATGGGTGATAATTGATCAACTCCAAAATTTGGCTCATTTAATACCTATTTGTGAAACTCATAAGGAGGAGGATCTTCCCAAAATCTATATCCAAGAAGTTGTAAAGAGACATGACATACCTGTTTCAATCATATTAGAGAGAGATCTATGGTTCACATCTCATTTCTAAAAATCCTTACAGAAATACCTTGGGGATCATTTGACTATGTGTATGGAATATCATCCTCATATGGATGGGTAATCATAAAGGTTGATAAAAACAATGGAGGACATGTTTCTGGATTGTGTAATGGACTTTTTTGCTCATGGGAGGAGCATATACCCTCAGTAGAGTTCTCATATAACAACAATTATTAGGACTTAATAAATATGGATCCGTTTGAATAATTGAATGGGTGTCCTTGTCGTTCTCCACTTTTTTGGGTGAAAAAAGGTGAGACTTCACTAGTTGGGCCAATCCTTTTCCAAGAAACAATGGATAAGATTAAATTGACCAGAAAGAGGATGGAGATGATCTAGAGTTTTCATAAATCATATGCGTATCATCCTTGACGGCCGTTGTCATTTGTGGTGAGTGACCTGGTGTTCTTGACGATATTTCTAAGGCTTGGACATCGATGTTTTTGGAAGCAGGTAAATCTATCTCCCCGATACATAAGACCTTTTGAGACACTATAACGTGTTTGGGGAGGTGGAATATCAGTTGGAATTTCCACCATGGTTCAGTGCAGTACATAATGTGTTCTATATATCACAATTGAAAAAGTATCAGTCTGATCCTAACCATGTGATAAAATGGGATAATGTTGACCTAAATCTGGATGCTTAATTGGTACATATCCTGGTATAGATTTTGGATAGTAAAGAGAAGGTGTTTTGTGTAAAAAGCATCGGCCTAGTGAAAGTTTTGTGGAAACTTGGCCAGATTCAGGAAGAGACTTGGGAATGCGAGAAGGAAATGAAATAGAAATGGACATAACTCTTTTAGGGAGGCAATGGTTTTCTACTTTATGGGGTCAAAAAGACCAATGGTGGGGAGAATGTATCACCCCTATTTTTTGGTATGCAACCCTTTGTTTATGCTTCTTATGTATATAAAATATAAGGGTGAAGTTTGGGAGAGTTTGGAGAACTTTTAAAGTGTTTCTGGGGATTTTCTACAGGTTCATGGGTGGTGTACAGTTTGTGGAATCCATGAAACACTTACAGATTACCGTGTATATTGAGTCTGGGGAAAAAAGGGGAGGCTCATGGGTTGCACATGGTTTTCCCAAACCACACAAGAGCCTAGGAGAAACCGTGTAATGTGGTGAAGATGTTGGAAAGAGAGATTTGGTATGGTCATCGTGCGGTTTGGAATCCGTGTGAACCAACCATGTAAGCTATTTATTAAGTATGAATCCATAGAATGTTTAGTGCACATTTTATCTAACTATTCAACTAAACCATGTGTGATCTAATTTTAGATCCTTAAAAAGTGAATTTCACTCATTCTACCCTCTAATTGACTCATATTTTCCCAAATCAGCCTGAACTTGGAATTTTGGTCTCTCAATGGTTGGAGAACCACTCCCAAGTAAATTGGAATCTATTTGGAGCCTTTCCTTGGTGCTTTTGAATCCTGATTCTTGTGGTAAGACATCATTCTTGATTGTTATTAGTGTTTTTCTTAGATCTACTTTACTCGTTACCTTAGTTTCTTAGATCTACACCCACTGTGGATAGATCTAAGGTTGTGGATTCCAAATATGATTAGATTTTTCTTGGTTCTTAAAAGGGGAAGATATTTAAGGTGGGTCTGTGGAGGTTCAACCTATTTCATGATGTTTTTCATTTAGTTTATCATTTTCTCCAAAACTCTCAAGGTAAGTGGCTTCATTATCGACTCCTATTACTAGAATTGATTAGATTAGTTTCAAATTGATTTAATTGATTTAAATTGATTGTGATATATTGTTGAAAAACATGATATAAATCCTCTATAGTGATGATTTATAGTTTTTGGTAAAATTTTGGAATTGTAGAGAATTGTTGTGCAAAGTGATTTGATTTCTTAATTTTAAGATGTTAGTTTTAAAATATTAATTTTTTGGAATTTTGAAATGTACTATTTGAAAAAAGGGTTTTTAATAAAAAGGTTTTTTTTATTGAAATGGTTTTAGCATGTGGGTATTGACATGGTTTTTGGGCATACTTGGTGTGTGTGTTAATACTACATTTATGAGGCTTGGTTGAAATATGACCTTGTGCTCGGTGATAAAGTTGTAATGGAACATGGGATATAATTACCTTGTGAAGACTTGGTAGATAGACAAGAAACCACTCATGTGTATGGAACTATCATAACAATGCATTCATGGTTGGTGTTGTGGATATGTAAAATGGAATGGCTATGCCAAAGGAAACTTGTGAATTGATTTTAAAGAATTGTTTGGTTGTTTTCTTAAAAACAATTTTTATTGGAAAATTGGTTGATATTGCGATGGTTTATATTTGGTTATAAACTGTTTTATAACTTGTTTATATTTAGTTGTCAACTATTTTGGAAACTTTTTTATATAAAATATTTTATATAAATGTTGCTAAATCTTATATCCTAGTGGCATGAGTAGGGAAGTCATTGGGGAAAGCCTACTCAGTTGTAGTACCCACTGTTGCTTTGGAACTGTGGTAATTTTTTATAAGTCATCTACTGGGACATTAGAAAAGGTAAAGTATCAAACATATTTAGCACTACATCAGGATACTTGGGTGGTTTTGTGAAAATGGAGTATGGAGCATGTCTAGATCTTAGAGTTTTTATTGGTTGTATTTTAGTTTTATTGGACTTGTTCTCTTTTGCTATTTACTTTAGTATTGTAGTATTCTATTGTGGTACTTGATTGTAGTATGATTTTGATATAAAAAATGTTGAGTCATCTTTCATGACTATCATAAATCATATATTGGTATATTTGGTTATGGATTTTTAGTTGGTTGTTTTATTCTTTAAGGTAAAATTGTCCCCCACCAATTTAATAATGCCCTTCAGCATTTATTGCTAGCCTTTAGTGCCTTGGGGATGTAGCTTAAGGCCTAGAAACATCTCACATCCATCTAAAGCCAATTAGAAGGGGGATGGATCCTATAGTAGGTTAACTGAGTCAGCTTGAAAATTTTTATGCAATGATTTCTACTGATGACAGTGGTAGAAATTAAATCCAACCCACATCTCAGTGGAGACACCAAACTGGATTACCTTTTAGGATGGTTCATACGAATGATTCATGTGATTGGGGTGCTTTATATTATCTTGGAGACTAGAAATACAAGCCTCATCCTTTGAGGGAAAGTAATTTAGGTGATGAGAATCCTATAATTGGACTACATATTTCAAGTAAACAATGTTTGGGAACATTCATTTAAGATGAACGTGACATTATTTTTTATATTGATTCGGTGATGTAAGGATGACTAAAGAAGTGTAAAAAGTATTGCATACCTTTGGTTTTGATAGGGTTGATTCATCTTAGAAGTTTGAGGGGGAGTGGCAGTAGAGGTCAACTTCCACGAGAGCTTGAACAACATGAAGAAGTGAGTTTTGTTATGGTTGAATTTATAATATCGGGAAGGGTTTTATCAGTCTTTTTTAAAAAAGTGCTGATAAAGATGTATTTTATCAATAGTAAAATCATAAGCACTGATAAAACCTATCTTTATCTGCAAAATATTTTTAGCACTAATGAAGATAAGTTTTATAAGTGATTGTTATTTTTGTGTTGATAAAACAAATGTTTATCAGATCTTTTTAAGCGCTCATAGATGTTGTTTGAAATAAAATATAAAAAGTTTAAACGAGTAAATATTAAAAATGAATAAATTAAAAAAATTAAAAAATTATTAACATTATCAATGAATATACAATCTTAAATTCATAAATATTAAAAATGAGTGAAATTGAATAATTAAAAATGAATAGAAGTCAAAAATATTAAAAAAATAGACAAGTTTTATTAATTATATAAATTACTAAAAAAATTAAAAATGAATATATATTAAAATAAAGATGAATACATATTGAAAATATTAAAACACAGTAAATAAAAAAAACAAACAAATATTATAAAATGATTAAATTCCAAAAAATATAAAAAAAAATAAATATTAAAAATTAATAAATAATAGTAACAAAAATAATATTAAAATTGAGTAAATAAAGTTTAATATAAAAAAAACTATTTAAAAATCAATTCGTAAGATTAATTACATGAATTGTAAACATATAAAAAAATGAATAAAATATTAAAAAAATGTATTTAAATAAATTAATTATATAGATTTCAAACATTTAAAAAATATTATAACTTAATAAATAAAATTTAATGAATATTAATCATATAAATTAAAAACATATTAAGAATATTAAAATATGGTAAATTATTATGTATAATTTATAAAATGAATTATATGAATTGTAAAAACATATAAAAATGATTTTTTTAAAAATGTGTTTAAATAATCTAATTATATAACTTTCAAACGTTTTAAAAATTTTACAGATTAATAAATGAAATTAAATAAATAGTAATAATATAAATCAAAATAATATTAAGAATATTAAAACTTAGTAAATAATTTTATATACATAAATATTCAAAAATGAATAAATTCTAAAAATATTGAAAATAAATAATTATTACAAATGAATACATAATATGAAATGAATGAATATTAAAAATGAATAAATTAAAAAAAATATTTTAAAAAGCAAATTCATAACATTAAATACATGAATTATAGGAACATAAAAATGAATAATAATGAATAAGTACATTTTAATAAATATATAAGTAACACAATTATTAAATATGAATTATATTAACTATAAAAAATACTAATAATTTAATTAAATTGAATTAAATTAAATTTAATAGACACACACACATATATTTAGAATAAAAAAAATTAAAATAAATATGATTACATTATTTGATTAATTAAGGAAAAAATATAAAAAAAATCATTTAAATAAAATTTAATTTTCATATATTAAAAAATAAATTTAACATAACAACATAATTAACTACATAGACAACAAAATGGTATTGGTGATGGCATACATTAGAGTTAAATTTTATACCAAAAATATTTTTTCACACTAAAATGGAGGTTTCACATTAAAATGGTGTGCATTAGAGATAGTCTTATAGAAATAAATATATAAAATTTAAAAATATTAAAAATATTAAAACATAATAAATAAAAATGAATAAATATTAATTGTAACATCCTAACTCAACCACCAAGTCCAAGATGGAGTTCCACATGACCTCATGCATGCCTCCCCGTATGTAAGAGGCTACAGACTAGCAGTGAGGGTATGAGTTTGATAATGAGGGAACTATATCATCAGTTTCATGTCATTGGATCAATAATAAACAATATTTAATATAATAAACCATCCAAGTAAACATGCAGAATAACTGAATAAATAGAGTACATATCAAATAAATAAATGATCTCCTAATAGCGAAAAGCCGATCCTGAGTAAATAAAGTGGATAAATAAATAAATAATGAAATTAAGGACTCGTCAATGTTCATTATAGCCTGCCACCAACACCACACTCCACAACTCATCGGTCCACCACAAGGCCCTTTACTTTCTTCAGATCCATTAAGAAATCTACAAGCACACAGAAATGCCCGAGTATGGTGTGAATATGAGACTCAACAGGACACCACTAATGTGTCCACGACCAGATGTGATCAAGTATAAAAGTGTATTCTATAATAATAATAATTAATTTGTAATAATAAAATAAATATACAAATCAAAATTGAATAGTGGTGCGCTAACCAAGCTTCCACAAACCCTCGACCATACCTTCTTTAGCTCCATACCAGAATGATAACAAGTGGATATTATAAGTAACCAAAAACTATCCATAGGAATAGTGCACCTATGGCTTGAAGACCTCATGGAATTATGAATATATGTGACTCAGTTCTCACATGGGCCTCAAGTACAACATAATACTCACAAATAAACTAGGCATTGAGTACGCCGATCATAAATCAACTTGGCATCAAGCACGTTTCTAACAAATCTACTCGGCATCATGTGATCTCTTCATAAATCAACTAGGCATTAAGAAACTATTACTTTGATTCTAGGCATCAAGTGAATCTCCAAAAAAACTATTCCATGGTAACATCATATCTCCGACCTCAAGTATGGAATGCTGCTCACAAATCAACTAGGCATCAAGTTCCTGATATACATCATGCAATTAAAAGGACAACTAGGTGTCAAACAACCCTATACTTAGGCATCAATTAAATCCTCAACATGACATTCCATCGTATCACCACCATGTGATTGGGTCCATTGTCTCCATCATCACAAGTCATGTGCACTCCCCCTCTAAGGGGAAAAAATGTCACGATGTTTAACCTATCTCAAGTACCACTGACAACCACCAAGTCATGGTAACATACACACAGGGTGAGTACACAAGTAGTAATAGAATGATATATCATCATGGTAAATAAAGAATAAAACACAACATAACATAATGAAATAAAAATATAATATATAAAATGACACACTAATACCACTCATGGAATCACAAAAAGTCTCATAGGATACACACCCCCCATGATATCACAATCGAACATGGAATAAAATAAGCCAACACATAAATCATGTATGGAAACATGTGTAAATAGGATCCCGTGAAGGTAAATAACTTCTTACCTCAAATTTATTTACGTTAAAGGAAAGTACAAACAACCTAGTGTGGTTCAATAGCTGGAGTGGAAACCTCAACAGTCAAGAATACCTTCTATGTGGCCTTATTATCATAGTTTTTGTCACATTAATCCTCAAGTTATGTCAAGGGTTCCTAGAACCAAAACTAGCCATTTTATTTTAAAAATAAATAGAATATCACATGCGATAATACTTTCTCTTTCTTAGACAATTTCCAAATTATATTTTTCAAACAACACATGGACTCACAATATTCACCTAAAGTAAAATTACAAAACCCCATTCAATAATTTATATCCCTAAATTATTTCAAGAACATAGGTGGTATTCCTTGTAATTATTCTTTAATATCACTAAAAATTATCCTTGACAATTTCATATTTATCCTCTGATAATTTGATATTTTTTTCATATGGTAATTCCATTATAATTATCCTTAGATAATTTATATAATTATCTTATAATAATATTCTTTATTAATTACCATTTCACAATTATTTTATGATAATAAATCTTCACAAATTATCCTTTGAAAATTTTATACAATTATCCTTTAATAATTCTAGATAATTATTTTTGATTATTCACGTAATTGATATTTGATAGTTCTTGATAAATATTACCTTGATAATTATTCCAAGGTATTTTTTTAGAAATTATCATTTGAAAATTAAATATTTTATCTTTTTATTTTTTAAATAATCATCACTTGATAATTCTTTGTAATTATCGATCAATAATTCTTCATTAATATCATCTGATAATTTCTCATAATAATATTTTTATAATTTATTTAATAACTATATTTGATAATCCAAAATTACCATTAGATAATTTTAATAAATTATCCTTCACATTTAATGTGATTATAATTTCATGAAAAAAATTATCTTTTGATAATTTATTGTGAATTATTCCTATATAATTTAGGTTTGATTATTTATATTTAAATTATACAATTTTTTGTACATATTAAGACTAATGATTATGGAAGAAAACTAAATAAATAAAAAAGAAAACAAACCTATGCATGTGGGGTGTAACATGGCTTGGATAGTGAAGAACAACACCACATGTCTGGTTCAACTAACCGAGGTTTTCTATTAACCAACAAGGGAGTCGAGGGTAACTTGATCTCAACCAAAATCAACCCTTAACAACCACCGAATGTTTGGATAGAAGAAACCCACCATGTAATTGTTATTTTTAAACCCAAAAACTGATAAATTCAATACCCTTATTTATTCCATGATTCAACCGAAAACTAATGGCGTAGGGTTTTAATTCACCGCATTAATGCATTAAAAAAACAAATGGATCAAAACGGTTTGAAATATATGTATTTGGATTGTTCTCTTTGTGAAAATTTTTGTTTGGACATGAAGGGAAGATGATGTATAAAAAAACTAATTTTTAATTAAATTAATAATAATAATATAATAAACAATATTAAAAAATTCAACCTTACTTGCGATCTAACCAAATTCATGATGTGCACAAAATTTATGTCCCATATATGGTAAAACCCATATCTCAAACCTAGCAGTGGTATTAGATTTATAATATGATGAACCGTTAGGAAGATATTCAATTTTTTTTGGAAAATATATATTAAAATTATTAAATAAGTTATCATCATGTGAGATCTAACAAAATGTCCAACACACACAAATGTTATATCCTGACTAAGGTAAACCTATCATCTTAGAGCTAAAAATTGTTTCTTATTTCTCATACGAGGCACTGTTTGAGAGATGATTCATTTTTTTGGAAAAATCTTGTGTGCTTAATATAATATAATTAATAATTTTATCCTTTTAGCACTGAGTCTTGACGGGCCTCAGAATCTCATTCTATATGAGTTCCAAACTCAAAAAATATTTCTTAGAATATTAAAAGGTGTAAAATGGGATTTTGACCTTATGAATTTTTCTAAATCATCTATTTAAGTGTTTTTATTGATAAATTACATTTTTACATGAAAATAATCATAAATTATTATCAATGATGGTTTTTATTGTGTTTTAAAAATCTAGGATATTAAAATTCTCCCACTCTATTGACTTCTCATCCCCAATAAGTATCTCCAGCGGTCTAGCTTGAATAAATCTGGCCACTGAGGTCGAACAGTAGATGGTCCCTCACCACCATCTTTTGGATAATCTACAGTGTACACATGACCTGCCTAATCTCTGCACCCATATCCCTAATATACATGAAAACTCTTATTAATCAATTGGTTCTAATATTGAGGACCCTGACTAGATTCCTAGTTTAAAGTTTGAGAAGGTCCTGAACCCCTATAGAACATTGGCCTCGACGCTCTAGCGTAGAGCTACTTGAGATGTCCTATCTTGAAACATTGTGGGAAATGGATTAGGGGTGTTGTGAAGACCCTATTGTAGTGTCCAAACATTCCATAGTTGAAGCAATATGACCACCACCAGAAGGTGGTGAAGAAGATAGATATTTCTCTAAAAGTGTGGTGCTACTCTCCTGCTTATCTCCGTTCTTCCTCTTCCTACTACTATGAGAAACTCCCATATTAGTGAGTGAAAGCTCAATAACTTTCCCAAAATGGGTAGAGAGTAATAATTTTGACCTACCCTCCTCTAGAATATTCTCAAAGGTTAGGGCATTTCATATAACATGTTTTTACATCATTTGGTCAAAGACCAAAACCCGATGTTTGATATCCAGTCGTAGGCCTATCTCAAACTTTCGGTCCTTCTGTGTTTCATTCCCTACTAAAAAATGAGAAAATTTAAGTAACACTACAAATTGAGTAGTACATGTGTAGAAAATCATATAACCTTTTCATTGTTTCATGAAATTCTAGACACGTTCCAACTTTATCATGTTAGGAAAGTACTATTCGAGAAACAACTCTTTGAAGGTTGATCAAGTAAGTCCCTATTATCTCCCAATCTAAATTGAAACGTTTCGGTTCCGAAAGCCACCCAGAGGCGCCTTATACCCAGTTTCTCACATAGTCTCAAGCGCATTTACCCGAAATCTAGAGGCTGCCAACTAGCAGTGAGGACCTTGGGTATGATAGTGGGGAAACTATGCCCTCATTGGCAGAGTACACAACGGAAGTAAGCAACACACAATAGCAGAAGCAGTAAATATCCAACAACAGTAAATAGTGGAAGACTGATAAATAAACAACTGGAGCATAAATATATATATAAATGATTCATGATACATATATGTCTAGGAAAGCAACCAAACAAGTCACAATGCTGAATATAGTACTAAACCAAAGTAAAAAAGGAAAACAGATGAGCAACTCCTCAGCATCCCAAGCCTCAGCTTGGTCCCATGCTCTCCAGCTCCAATGCAATCAAGTACCTGAAGTAGAAGGTAGAATTACCTTGTCTATACCTGCAACAATATAATCTGTTTGGGCCCAAAATCATGGCCCAAACAGGATGTGAGACTAAATCCCAATAGTCAACCACCTGAAGATCTGTGCCTAATAGTCAGTGAGTATATGGCAGGTAAAAGTATAGAAATTAGTAAACAGGAAAGCACTAAGAAGTAAAAAATCCACATTTTAAGCATTCAAAACACCACGCAACATGCAATAGAAAAACAGATAACACAAAAGGTAACCCTCTGGGAAGTACCCACAGCCTATCCCCTCTGGTCCTACCTATCATGTACAAGAAATCCTCTGGGCATCACACACAATCTCACCCCTCTGGTTCAGCTAAAGTATATAATCTCTGAGGAAGCACTCACCGTCAATTCCCCATATAGTCTCATATCGTACTAAAGGTGCTCTGGGAAAGCATTCAATGTCAATCCCCCCTATGGACCACGTCAAGGAACTACAAACACTATGGAGAAGCACTCAACATCAACTCCTCGTGTGGTCTCGCATCATATAATTATAAAGACACTCTCGAGAAGCCCTCAATGTCAATTTTTTATATGGTCTATACACTAGGTTCTCATGGCCCTGTGTAAGTCAAACAAGCATAACATCACGTAACAACCAAAGTAAACCTCAAGAAATACTTGGCTAGCATCCTACAACATAAAAACATATCAGAGAAACATGCACACCATCCTATAATACTTGGAATGGAAAAGGAAACAGAAGCCAAACAGGAAAACTAGACCCAAAGGTAAAATACAGGAAAAAAATGCATGGGAAATACATCCAAAGCACAGCCAAATTCACTATTCACAAACTATAACCTCTACTCAGGCATATAAGCAGAGCAGGAAAACAATAAGATTAAAATGGTAAATGCACAATACCTCGTTCAAGGGTATTGGGAAAATTTACACATAAAACCCAAAGACTTTATACAGAAAGGCACAAACCACCTACCTCGGGGTTAGGAGATCTATATACTTGAACCTTAAAGCTTGAATCTCCTTAGAACACCGTAGATCTAAGAAAACATCTAAAATTTTCAACCCAAGATAACTCAGAAAAGAAGAGAAACTAGGAAATGAAACTCTGGGAGAAGGAATAACTTACTGCTTTGATTCCAACTCAATCGACAACGGTCTATTCGGAGAAAGGATGTACAATCGGGGGCTTAGGGAAGTCTCGACATCGTATGGTTGCTCTGGAACATTTCAGCCAAAGAAAAAGACACCCCTGTCCATTTAATGAAAAAAATACACGGTGTGTACTTTTGAAGTACACGGAATGTACTTGACCTTTCCGTACTCTGCTTTAGGTGGCCTCCACATCACCCCACACAACCGTGTGTGTGGCCATGAAATGGCCAGCACATGACCTCATGTGGAAATGAAGTACACGGTGTGTACTCATAAAGTACACGGCGTGTACTTCATTTTTTTTTATAAACTCCTCTTTTCTCAAAAACTCTAGAAAAAGGAAAAACATACCTGAAAAAAATGTCCGAGTTCTTACAAACTTCCCCCATTAAAGAAATTCATCCTTAAATTTCCCTAGCAAGGCATAAAAGAAGAAACCCCGACCATTTTCGGCCACTGATCTCGTACATCGGCCACCCTCTCCCAAGTCTCATCTTGCACCCGCCTGTGCTGCCCCAATACTCATACCAAGAGGACAGACCGGCCATGGAGAACCTTTGTATTGTGGTCCACAATCTAGATAGGGTGCTCCTCAAATGACGCATCCACTTCAAGCTAAACCTCCTCAGGTTGAAAGACATGAGACGAGTCTGAAAAGTAATGGCATAGCTGAGAGACGTGAAAAACATCATGCATAGCTCGATACCTCTAAGGTAACTGCAACCTATAGGAAACCTTCCCAACTCTATCCAACACCTCAAAAAATCTGACATACCTTGGTGAAAGCTTTCCTTGTCGCCTAATCCTCTTGTGTCCCAACCTTGGTGTGACATGTCGGAAAACCTAATCCCTGACCTCAAACTCCAGAGGTCGCCTTCGCTGATTAGCATAAGACTTCCAACGAGACTGTGCAGTAGCCATCCTCTTCCGAATCAACTCTATCTGCTCCGAGGTCTCCTGAAAAAGATGAGGTCCCAGTAAAGTTACCTCTCCTTCCTCTATCCAACATAAAGGTGATTGGAATAGCCTACCATACAAATCCTCATAAGGTGCCATCTGAATAGTTTCTTGAAAACTATTGTTGTAGGCAAACTCCATAAAAGGTATATGCTTCTCCCAAGAACCTCCAAAATCCAGAATGCATACTTGGATCATATCCTCAATCACCTTAATTGTACGCTCAGACTAGCTATCTGTCTGAGGATGGTAAGCTGTACTCAAAATTACTCGTGTACCCAAATCTTTCTGAATCCCCTTCCAGACTTGAGAAGAAAAATGGGCATCCCTTTCTGAAACAATGGAGTGTGGAAATCCATGAAGACATAAATCTATCGGATGTACAACCGTCCCAGATCATCAACACTGAAGGTATCCTTGACCTTCAAGAAGTGTGAAAGCTTCATGAGTCTGTCAATGAAAAACCAAACTGCGTCATTCCCTTGAGGTGACCTTAGTAAACCATCCAAGAATCCATCACGACATAATTCCACTTCCACTCAGGAATGGGTAACTATTGTAAAATCCCTGCTGGTCGCTGATGCTCTGCCTTCACCTGCTGTCAAGTGGAATACCTCATGATGAAACCAGCAACGTCCCTATTCATACCTGAACACCAATACTAATGGTGTAGATCATGATCCATCATGGTGATGCCGAGATGAACTTCCCAAACTGAGGAATGAAAGTCTTGCATCATCTCCTCCCATATGTCTGCTGGCACCCATACGCACCCCTAGAAACACAAGATCTCATCCTCGCCTATGGGCTATCTAGGAATAGGGTCTTCTCCTGACACACTCTCCCTTAGGACTAGGCCTTCAGAATCTGATAGCTGCCTCATTCGTACCTGATCAAGAATTATAGAGGTAACATCTATAGAAGACAGAAAAGTATTCCCCTCTCTGTCGTGCACCTCCAAATGAATCTCAATGAATAGATCCATAAGCTTACACTCACTTCTGTCCTCCCGAACTACCTGTATATGAGTCCCCCTACTCAATGCATCATCCACTGCATTGCCTTTCCCCAGCATGTAGGCAAGCTCAAAGTCAAAAGACTGAAGGTACTCAACCCACCTTCACTGTCACAAATTCAGACTACGCTGAGTGAAGATTTACTTGAGACTCTTGTGGTTGTTGAAAACAACAAAGTTCTCTCCCAGAAGATAATGTCTCCAACAGCGTGGGGAATGAACAAAAACATCCTACTCCAGATCATGCGTTAGATGATTCCTCTCATGTGGCCTCAACTGCTGAGACCCGTACGCAATGACTCCATCTCCCTATATAAGCACAACTCCCAAACCAATACCTAATGTATCATAGTAAACAGTATAACTCTTTCATGGCTCTGGAAAGACTAGTATCGGTGCTAAATTCAACCTCCCTTTCAGCTACTAAAAGGATGACTCACAAGAATATGACCATAAGAACTTTTCCCCCTTCTTAGTTAGACCTATCAGCGGTGCTTCTAAGCATGAAAAGTCCTATATGAAACGTCTGTAGTATCCATACAACCCCAAAAAACTCCGCACCTCAAAGACATTTTTTGGCTGCTCCTAGGAAACTAAAACTCTCACTTTCTTTGGGTCTACTGATACTCCTACCTCTGAGATAACATGATCCAAGAAGTGAATCTGGTCCATCCCAAAGTGGCACTTTGAGAGCTTAGCATATAACTGATGCTCCCTCAGTGTACTCAAAATGATCTCAAGATGGGTATCATGGTTATGTTGAGTATGAGAGTACACCAAGATATCATCCACGAAAATAACCACGAAGGAATCCAAGTATGGATGGAGCACTCGGTTCATCAGTGCCATGAAAACTACAGGCCCGTTCATGAGACCGAACGACAAAACCATATACTTGTATAGACCATACCTGCTCCGGAAGGTTGTGAGAGGTATATCAGATGGTCTAACACATAACTAATGATAACCGGACCTCAATTAAATCTTCAAGAACACCCATGATCCTTGAATCTGATCAAAGAGATCATCAATACTAGGCAAGGGATATAGGTTCTTGACCTTCAACTAGTTCAGCTTCCTATAATCCACACAAAGCCTAAGGGTACCGTCTGCCTTCTTTGTAAATAGGACAGGTGAACCCCATGGATAAGTTCTGGGTCAGATGAAACCCTTTTTCTATAACTCCTCCAACTATTTTTTGAGCTCCTGCAACTCTGGTGTAGCCATTTTATAAGGAGGAATGGACACCGGTGTCGCCCCTTGCACAATCTAAATAGAAAAGTCTACCTCATGCTCCGGAGTCAAACTTGAGAAGTCCTCTAGAAAGAAATCTCTGAAATGATCCACCACTAGAGGAAAGTCTAACAGTGAAGTCCCCTATTCATCTAGATAAATACTAGAATCTGGGCTGTAACTGCTCCCAACCCATGATGCTCTGGACTCGCTCTGCTCGCCTGGAAATCCCACTCTCCCTTATAAAGAAAAGATCCATCCTCTAGTGATATGAAACTTACCCTGCGATGATAACAGTCAATGATTTCATGGAAGGGAACTAGCCAGTCCATTCTGAGAATGACATCATATTCTGTCATCTCTATAACATAAATATCCCAAAGGAAGTGACACCCACCAACCTCGAAAGGGCACTCCTTGCACTGACATACACCAGATGTTCTTGTCCCCAATGGAGTGTCTAGTGTCAAAACATTGGTAGAAGTAAAGATACAGAGCCCGATGCTCTCTACAATAGTGACAAATATAAAGCTATGCATAGCACCAGTATCGAAAAGAGTTGAAGATAAAACCAAGGCAACTAAGATCGTACCTCCAACTATAGAGGGGCCGAGATCCTACTTCTTATGGGTCTGCTCCACTATAAAATTTTGGCCATCTCCATGGCCTGGTGACCCTTCCTGACTACTTTGAGCTGATCCAACCTGCTGTCACTGGTGGGCTGGTGACTGACCACCATGGCCGTGACCTCCACCTTGACCTGAATGGCCGGAAGAACTCTAGTTACCAGAACGATGAGAAACTAGTAGAGTTGCTTCTTTATGAGGAGTCATAGATGAACCACTGTCAATAGATGATGGTGAAAAGATCTGACAGAAATGCTAAAGGTGTCCCAACTTGCTGCAAGATCAGCACTCTACTGGGTCTCTCTGGCACTACGACCTTGTATGCCCGCTTCTCCCGCACTGGTAGCACACCACCTAGCTACCAGAAGATGCATCCCGCATACTCAGATCTCCCAGTGTAGTCTTCCTACGGTGCTTCCGACTATCAGATAGCGAAGCACTAACTCTGGATGTCTAACCTCCCTAGCTCACAACTCCAGATTCCCTCAGATTCCACTCCCTGATCAGTGCCTGGTTGATGATGGAAGCGATGGAAGTCAACCTGAAGATATTCACCTGAGAGAGGATGTCCTGTCTGAGGCCATCCTCGAACTTCCTTTCCAGAAATAACCCATCACCTCACAGGAAGGGTGTGAAACGATGAAGCTTGGTGAAACGAGAGGATTACTCCATAACCGATAGGGTACCCTGCTCAAGGCTCATTAAATCCTGGGCTCGGTCAGCCCTCAGGGTCTCCAGATATAAGTAGTCATAGAAGATGCGCTGGAACTCCTCCCAATCCATAACCTGCTAATGACCCGCCTGTGAGATCACATCCCACCATCTCTTGGAGGAATCCTGTAGCATATAGGTAGCGAGGTTGACTATCCTCTTTGGAGGAGTCTCCAGATGCTCAAAGATCGTCAGCATGGCTTCGAGCCATGACTCTGTAGCCTGAGGTCCTCCTTCCCCTAAGAAGGTGGGAGGATGCTGCTACTGGAAGACCCAAGTCACATCAGCCATCGACGAGGCTGGAGGCGGCGTTCCCAGAAAAGTCTTCATCATCCTCATGAAGCCTTACCTGAACTATGCATCAACACTGGTAACAGGTATAACTACTGGTGCTAGGACTGGCACACAGGAGGATCTGCAGGTGGTCCTTGATCATCCATGTCCGGCTTCTGATCACCACCTGGCAACTGGCGTACAACTGGAGGACATATCGGTGGCATGAATTTTCAAGGTCAAGTGCACACCTTAGATCTGAATTATCAAGGACTGAAAACAAGGAGTGTAAGAATATAACAAGAGGAAGAAAAGATTCAAGTTTTACAAAACATGACTACATGGCATTTACACTACCTACACGATGTGTTCCACGAATTCATTCACATGGGCGTGTACTTTTACCTAAACTGGTCCTGTAACACCCCAAAACACTACGTGTTCTCAAAACACACAACATGTACTTGAATCCTCTTCCCCTTCTCGGGTCCTTCTACACGGTTAAGCCACACGGATCTCCAAATACAAGAATATACAGCGTGTTCAAGGTAGACACAATGTGTACTGGGAAAGCTTCAACTGGCCCGTGTTTTTAGTGACACAGTCAGACACACGGCTCCAACTACAAAACATGTTCTAGAGAGACACGACATGTATGAGAAAAGATAACATTGAACCATGTTGTTCGTGACATGGACGGGTACCTGGGTCAGACTACACAGCATGTTCAAGGGGGACACGGCGTGTATAAGAAAAGACTACACCGACCTGTGTTGTTAGTTACATAGCTGGGTTCCTAGGATTATACTATATGGTGTGTTCAACATGGACATGGTGTGTTTCCACCAGACTTTTCCCATCCCGTGTCGCTGCCCACATGGCCTTCGATAAGGTCAGAGACTACACGACGTATACATAATGTACACGGTGTGTACTTAAGAAAAACTGTTTCTTCCCGAACAGAAGAATACATGGCATGTACTTAACATTACACGTCGTGTATTCTGGGTTTTTCCAGACAGTAAGCCTCAAAAACTACTCTGGAACTCATAAAACACTGAAACAAGCATTGAAAGTACCAAATTCCGATCCGTGAGGGCCCATACTCCCCACGAATAAAATTTTGTAATCCTATACAAGTTATAAACAAGAAAATAGTGCAATGATCCACCAAATTCTGGTCCATGAGGGCCCATAACAACTCAAGAACCAAAGTTTAGTGTTCATTCAAACAAAACCTTACACACAATACCCTATCAAACAACAGGTATTTCTATCAAGGCATCTATCACAACAACATGCATATTCTACACAACATCTATCACAACAACATGAAATTTCTAATGCATCCTAGATGGCATGGAAAGAATGCATGGAATGTGATTTCTAACAAGTTCCTATATGATTATTGAGATGAAACACCCTTATCTCATCAGGTTGAGACAAAAATAGGACCTCAATACATCAATGGTAATCACAAAAAACATGTGAATCTCCCAACGGTGAAAATAAAATCAACCATAAAATTGCAAAACCAGAAAAATTGAAATAATGAGGTAGGTTGGATTTTCCCCGTACACGGGTTAGCTACTCCCAAGCACAGATTATTACCAAGTACTTATTCCATCCTATCCCTGACTATACGCCCAAAATAGTAAATTAAGAGAAAAGAATGCCTCTGATACCACTTTGTAAGGTCCCGGTTCCAGAAGCCACCCAGATGCGCCCCGTACCCGGTTGGTCACATGGCCTCAAGCGTATTTCCCCGAATGCCAGAGGCTGCCAACTAGCAGCGAGGTCCTTGGGTGTGATATTGGGGAAACTATGCCCTCATTGGCAGAGTACACAGTGGAAGTAAACAACACACAATAGCGGAAGCAGTAAATATCCAACAATAGTAAACAGTGGAAGACTGATTAAGAAATAATTGGAGCATAAATATATATAAATGATGCATGATACATATATGTCTTGGAAATCATCCAAACAAGTCACAATGCTGAATAAAATACTAAACCAAAGTACAAAAGGAAAACAGATGAGCAACTCATCAGTATCGCAAGCCTCGGCTTGGTCCCATGCTCTCCAGCTCCAATGCAATCAAGTACATGAAGTTGAAGGGAACTTTCCCACATCGATACCTGCAACAATATAATCTGTTTGGGCCCAAAATCATGACCCAAATAGGGTGTGAGACTAAATAAAATTAGGAAACCACCCAAAGACCTGTGCCTAACAGTCAGTGAGTTTATGGCAGGTAAAAGTATAGAAATAAGTAAACAAGAAAGCACTAAGCAGTAAACAATCCACAGTTTAAGCATTCAAAACACCACACAACATGCAATAGAAAAACAGATAGCACAACAGGTAACCCTCTAGGGAGTACCCACAACCTATCCCCTTTTGGTCCTACCTATCAAGTACAAGCAAACCTCTGAGAAGCACACACGGTATCATGACATGAAATATGATCTATATCGACGGTTTTGGGAAAACCATTGGTATATGTCACTTATTTTGACCTATACCAATGGTTTGGCCAAAACCATTGGTATAGATCCTAAAATCAAAGAACCTACACCAACGGTTCTCAAAACCATTGGTCTAGGTCTATACCAATGGTTTTGAGAACCATAGGTATAGGTACATGTATTTTTAATGGAATATTCCTACACAGGACATTAAATAAATCAAAATTTAAAATATTTATGATAATACATATATATATATTTATGAAATTATGTTCATAGATGAAAGTTTGGTTAGTGGATAGGTCGTTCAATTATAAACGGGAGGTGCTGGGATCAAAAACAAACATATGATTATTTTTTGAATTACATATACCAACAGTTTTATGGAACCCTTGGTATAGATTTTCATATTACTTATACCAACGGTTTTCCCAAAACCGTTGGTATAGACCTATCCTCACATCTTACTTGGAAATGGTGCTCCAAACCATTGGTATAGGCTATACCAATGGTTTGGAGGCCTATACCAACGGTTCTAAACCGTTGGTATAAGGTATTTTTCCAACAGTGTCTCACCCCTTTGGTTCAGCTAAAGTATAGACTCTCTGAGGAATCACTCACCATCAATTCCCCCTATAGTCTTGTATCGTACTATAGGTGCTCTAGGGAAGTACTCAACATCAATTCTCCTGGTGGACCGCGTCGAGGAACTATAGACACTCTGGGGAAGCACTCAACGTCAATTATCCCTGTGGTCTCACATCGTATAATTATAAAGACACTCTGTTGAAGCCCTCAACGCCAATTATCTCTATGGTCTATACACCTAGTTCTCACAACCCTGTGTAATTCAAACAAGAATAATATCACGTAACGGCCAAAGTAAACCTCAAGAACTACTGGATAGCATCATATAACATAACAACATATCAGAGCAACATGCACACCATCCTATAATACTAGGCATGGAAAAGGAAATAGCAGTCAAACAGGAAAACTAGACCCAAAGGTCAAATATAGGAAAAACATGCATGCTAAATACATCCAAATCACAAAAAATTCCCTATTCACAAACAATAACCTCTACTCAGGTGTACAAGCAGAGCAGGAAACCAATAGGGTTAAAACGGTAAATACACAATACCACGTTCAAGGGTATTGGGAAATTTTTTACATAAAAACCAAAGTCTTTCTACAGAAAGGCTCAAACCACCTACCCCAGAGTTAGGAGATCAATATACTTGAACCTAGAAGCTTGAATCTCCTTAGAATGTTGTAGATATAAGAAAACGTCTAAAACATTCAACCCACGATCACTCAAAAAAGAAGAGAAATCAGGAAACGAAACTCTAGGAAAAGGAAGATCTTACTGCTGTGATTCCAACACAATTGACAATGGTCAATTCAGAGAACGGATGTGAGATCGGGGGATCAGAGAATTCTTGGTGTCGTACGATTGCTTCAGAACATTTCGGCCGAAGAAGAAGACACCCCTGTCCATTAGATGTGACCCCGATCCATTTAATGAAAAAAAAACAAAATACACGGCATGTACTTTTGAAGTACACGGAATGTACTTGCCCTTTCTATACTCCGATTTAGGTGGCCTCCATTTCACTCCACAAGATCGTGTGTGTATCCATGACACGACCAGCACACGACCTCGTGCAGTAACAAAGTACATAACGTGTACTTCAAAAAATTATAGAAACTCCTCTTTTCTCAAAAACTCCAGAAAAAGGAAAAACACACCTGAAAAGAAGGTCTGAGTTCTTACATAAATCATGGTAGTTCACCATATCTTGTAGAGTCCTTGGAACATGAATATTTATAGAACCACTCTCCCCTTTTTAGGAGTCTAAAAAACGAAAAAATGATCTCAATAAATTCCAGCAAGTCCTCTGCATCTAGCAGGCCACCAGTACCCCAGAACACCAGTGGATGCTGGAGCTAAAAATCTTGAGCATGATCGGCCATAGTCCTATTAATGGTTATTCATTAGACAGATATTATCCAAAAGAGTCTTTACTAAATAGGATCTATATCTTGAATCACCCATGATGACACAAGATTGTGTAGGGGTGTACCCCCCTGCAATATGGATGGTGGCACCTGAGTATCCGAAGCTACCACAATTGGTGGTACCATGAAACCTCTCTAGGGTGGAATATATGCAATATGAAGAATATTAAGGACATAAAAAATCCTAACCATCCTAAGGAATCATACAAGGCTCTCTTTAGAGTCTACCCATAACCCAAGGTATAACCCTCTAAACACTAACCCTTGTTTTCATCCCTACGTGTTAGTTATAGTCATCATATATATATTAACACAAAAAACATGCTAATTTCAACTAATTAATTCCAATTAAGATATATCACAATAGTATGATAACATATATATCACACTGGGAGAAAATATACTAAACAGATAGCACAAATCAAGAAATTTAATTAAGAACTACAATACAACACAACAACAAGTATATATATGGAATGTGAACCTACATTCCTATTCATGATGCATGAACACACCCAAAATCCCATAAATCACATATCAACATAAAGTGCATCACCCAAGGTGATTTTAATAAACAATAATAGAAAATGTTTTCCCACTTTAAGAAAATTCAAAGGTCCACTATATAGTGCTAGACATACACTATCATAATTCCCCTACCCAAGTCCCAATGTCCTATCTCCTATCTACCCTATCCCAAACCAAGAAAAGAGAAGAAACATGTTAGTGATTCATGAACCTACCTATGATACTATTTTATAACATCCCAACCCGAACAACTAGGTTTGGGCTAGAGTTCCACTTGACCAAATGTATGCCTCATCGTATGCAATAGGCTTCCAACCATTAGTGATAGTCTGAGTCTGACAATAGGGAGACTATACCCATAGTATCTTGTCATATAATCAATAATAAACAATAATTAACATAAAAAATCATTAGATTAAACATGAAGAACAACTGAATAAATTAAATACATGTCAAATATATAAAGAAGGTCCCAAAAGTTGGCAATCCTATCTAGATTAAATAAAGTAGATAAATAAATAAATAATGAGCTATAGGTCCCATCGGTGTTTATCATAGTACACCACCAACTCCATGCTCATCTTCTCAACAGTCCACCACAAGGCACTTTCCCTTCATCAGATCCTTCATGAAATCTACAAAAAAAAATCTTATTTTCATAATTTAATATATTTAATATTTTTATTCTTTCTGCGCTGTGGCTCCATGGGCCCCATAATCTCTTTCTATCTTAGCACCTAACTCCAAAAATATTTCACAGAATATTAATAGGTGTTAACTAGGATTTTACTCTTACACAATTCCTTTAAGTAATCTATTTAAGTGATTTTTATTGAGAAATACCTTTTCACATAAAAATAATCATAAATTTTTATCCAAGAGGATTCTAATTGTATTTAATTTTTTTTGGATAATACAAACATCATTATTATGGCCTTTCCTCTAAAATATTTTTTTTACTATTTTTGTATATTACATTTTTTTATTTTTATTTTATTATTATATATATATATATAAATAAAACCAAAATTACAGTAGAATTTATCTGCTATTTCTTATCCAGTGGTACTGTTATTATAATAGTCTGGATTCCGATAGAATCTCTCACCCAGGGATCCCTTTTATAAGAGGACTTTCCCGGGAAATTCTTTAGAATTTTTGATATGAGATTCTAGTTCCCCCTTTCCTATGCTGAACATTCTGCATTTCCGATGTTCGATTCATAACTATTTCAAGTACGTGGCTATGAAATACTATAAAATATAAACTATAAGACCAATATAAATGAGACTTAAAACACAGATTAAACATATAATAAATAGTTTCAAATAAAAATAATATCATAAAAAATATTGATGAAAAATAATTTATAATCTTTCAAAAGAACCTACTTGAAACTTAAAAATGTTTCAAGTATGTGACTTTGAAATCTTATAAAATATAAACTATAAGACCAATATAAATGAAACTTAAAACATGGATTAAACATATAAGAAATAGTCAAAAATAAAAAGAATATCTTAACAAATGTTGATGGAAAATAAATTTTAAGCTTTTAAATCCACCAACTTGAAACTTAAAAATGTTTCAAGTATGTGACTTTGAAAGACTAAAATATAAAATATAAGACCAATATAAATGAAAATTAAAACATGAATTAACCATATAAGAAATAGTTGAAAGTAAAAATAATTTCATAAAAATTGTTGATGAAAAATAATTTATAAGCTTTAAAAACCACCTATTTGAAACTTAAAAATGTTTTAAATATGTGGCATTGAAAGATTAAAATATAAACAATAAGACAAATATAAATGAAACACAAAACATTGATTAAACATATAATAAAAAGTTGAAATTTAATTAGTTAATTAGTAATAAAATTATTAATTATAAAATTATTAATTATATAATAATTAATTAATTAATCAGTAATATAATTATTAATTATTAATTATTAATTATATAATTAATTAGTTAATTTTTAATATCATTATTAATTATATAATAATTAATAATTAATATAATTATTAATTATATAATTATTAATTATATAATAATTAATTAGTTAATCAGTAATAAAATTATTAATTATTAATTATTAATTGTATAATTAATTTGTTAATTAGTAATATCATTATTAATTATATAATAATTAATTAGTAATATAATTATTCAATATATAATTATTAATTATATAATAATTAATTAGTTAATTAGTAATATAATTATTAATTATAATTATTAATTATTAATAGTCAGTTATATAATAATTAATTAGTTAATTATTAATTTAATTATTAATTATATAATAATTAATTAGTTAATTAGTATTATATTTTTTATTTTAATTAATTAATTAATTAGTAATATAAATATTAATTATATAATAATTAATTATTTAGGAATATAATTATTAATTATATAATAATTAATTAGTTAATTAGTAATATAATTATTAATTATATAATAATTAATTAGTTAATTAGTAATATAATTATTAATTATATAATAATTAGTTACTTTGTAATATAATTATTAATTAGTTCATTAGTAATATAATTATTAATTATATAATAATTAATTTTTTAATAAGTAATATAATTATTAATTATAAAATAGTTAATTAGTAATATAATTATTAATTATAACTATTCATTATAATTATTCATTATTAATTATTAATAATTAGTTATATAATAATTAATTATTTAATTAGTAATATAATTATTAATTAAATAATAATTAATTAGTTAATTAGTAATATAATTTTTATTTATAATAATTAATTCATTAATTAATAATATAATTATTAATTATATAATAATTAATTATTTAATTGGTAATATAATTATAGATTATATATCAATTAATTGGATAATTATTAATATACTTAATAATTAATAATTAATTAGTTAATTAGTATTATAATTATTAATTATATAATAATTAATTAGTTAATTAGTAATATATTTTTTAATTATATAATAATTAGTTTTTTAGTAATATAACTATTAATTATAATTAATAATTAATAATGAATAATGAATAATGAAAAATTAATAATTATGTTATAATTAATTAGTTAAATAGTAATATAATTATTAATTATTTATTATATATTAATTAATTAATTAATTAGAAATATAATTATTAATTATATAATGAATAATGAATAATTATAAATAAAAATTATATTTACTAATTAACTAATTACTTATTGTATAATTAATTATTATATTACTAATTAACTAATTAATTATTAAAAATTAAAAATTAAAAATTATAATGAATAATTATAACAAATAATTATATTACTAATTAACTTATTAAGTATTATATAACTAATAATTATATTACTAATTAACTAATTAATTATTATATAATTAATAATTATATTACTAATGAATTATTTTATAATTAATATTGATATTATTAATTAACAAATTAATTATATAATTACTAATTACTAATTAATAATTATGTTACTAATTAACTAATTAATTTTTTATATAATTAAAAATTATACAATTAAAAATTATATAGTTAATAATTATTTCACTAATTAACTAATTAATTATTTACTATTTATTATGTGTTTAATCCATGTTTTAAGTTTCATTTATATTTGTCTTATAGTTTATATTTTATTGTCTTTTGAAGCTATATATTTGAATCATTTTTAAGTTTCAAGTAGGTGGGTTTGAAATCTTGTAAAATTTTTTCATCAACATTTTTTATGAAATTATTTTTATTTTAGAATATTTATTATATATTTAATCCATGTTTTATGTTTCATTTATATTCGTCTTATAGTTTATATTTTATAGTCTTTTAAATCAATATATTTGAAATATTTTTAATTTTAAACTTAGTGATTTTGAATGCATATAAATTATTTTTGATCAATATTTTTTATGAAATTATTTTTATTTTCAACTATTTCATATATTTTTAATCCATGTTTTAATTTTCATTTATATTGGTCTTATAGTTTATATTTTATAGTCTTTCAAAGTCACATACTTGAAACATTTTTAAGTTTCAAGTTGGTGGATTTGAAAGCCTATAAATTTTTTTCATCAACATTTGTTACGAAATTATTTTTATTTTTGACTATTTATTATATGTTTAATCCGTGTTTTAAGTTTCATTTTTATTGGTCTTATAATTTATATTTTATAAGCTTTCAAAGTCACATACTTGAAACATTTTTAAGTTTCAAGTAGGTTCTTTTGAAAGATTATAAATTATTTTTCATCAAATTTTTTATGAAATTATTTTTATTTGAAACTATTTTTTATCTGTTTAATCCATGTTTTAAGTTTCATTTATATTTGTTTTATAGATTATATTTTATAGTCTTTCAAATCCATGTACTTGAAACAATTTTGAATCCCACATATGAAATGCAGAATGTTCTGGGCTGGAAAGGGAGAACCAGAATCCCACATCGGAAATGTAAAAGTATTTCCAGGGCAATCCCTCTTATAAAAGGGATCCCTAGGTGAGAGCTTCTGTTAAAATCTAGACTGTTGTAATGGTAGTACTACTGGATATGAAATAGCAGATACATTTTGCTAAATTTTTTTGTTATATATATATATATATATAAAAAATTAAATAGAAAATAATAAAAAAATTTCTTTTAGAGGAATGGTGGAAACAGAGTTGTAGACTTTTGGCTTAACCTGAAAGGCGATAGCACCGTTGCTGTCTTTCACCTGAGACCTAAAGGCGGTAGCTGCACTGCCGCCTTTTAGACACATTTTTATTTTTTTGTATCCTACACCTTTAAAAATAATTCAGCAGAAAACATATATTAGAAAAAACACAAATTCCAATCATATTTTATGGAAAGCATTAAATCCTTGGGTGGTCTCAACGCTTGTTGAAATAAACTTCTTTAAAAAGTAGAGGTGCCAATGCTAAATGTTCTCCCATGCATCAGTGTAGATTTATTCAGTGCTCGATGGTGATTTATATTCGAGGGGGAAATAAATTTTCTTTACCATCTCCATCCACAATGATGTACCTATGCAAGATCAGTGTGATCTTGTTCACCAGATGCTGCTTTAGGCATGGTCACTCTTTTTGCACAGATTTGCAAGCACACAACATCATCTTCAATTGGTGACCAATGATATCTAGGTATTTATAAGTACAAAGGGGTTTTTCTCGGTTGATGCAGTGGTGGATCGATGTAACCACTATCAGCTTTCCAAAACCAAATAACAAGTCTTGACTCGGGAGGGTAGACTTCGACACTACATGATAACTGACATAAAATCTTCTTTCATAATCTTTATATCAGTATTATGTGAATATCCTTCATGCATCACTGGAAAAAGTTCGGTGGGGGTTCTCAATGAAAGATCAATCTTGGTGGCAGTCGGTTCAGTTGGTGGAAGTGTTAAGAGGAATTAGGGTGGTAGATACTAATGGCAATAGGATGAGGTGAAATATCAAAAAAATGGATGTGGTGGTTTATAGGTGTGGCAGTAGCTGGAGATGAAAGTGACAGTATATGAAATGAGCCATATAAATGGAATAATATTATGGGTGCTGGTGGTAGAAGAGAAGCAGATCAGAAGAAGAGAAGCTTAGTGGTAGATTATAACAGTTTCCCTAAGAATTGGTTATAAAACCAAAAAAAATTTAAATTATAAAATTAAATACTTTCAACTAAAAAATGTTTACCAAAAAAATTTTAATCAACCAAGTCATTCAAATAAAAATTTTTATTCAGAAAAAATTAATAAATTGAATTCATGAAATTTATCTGAATTCAAATACCCAAAATGAATTAATTCAATTAAATAAATATTTCAATTATATTTCTTGAGAGACGCAACATCCAAATTTAGAAAATAAATTTAAATTTATTTTGAAAATAAAATTTTCAAAAAATGTTGATTAAAAAAATATTCAATGGAATAAAATGAACAAAGTAATTTCTTCCAAATTATGTTCATTCAAAAATATTTTTGTTTAATCCCCAAAATACATATTTTAATAATATATTCATAGAATGTACATTCTAGGTGAAAAAATCATCAACTATAAAATGTTTTTGAATTAAATCTCATATTCACAACAAATTTGGAATTATTCAACCAAAAAGGATGTGGAAAAGTGTGTTAAAACAATAGCATAAATCACCCCCTCACTTAATCAATTTGACTACCAGGAAAATAAAATGAATATTATTTATTAACAAAATTACTATAAGTTAAATAAATGACTATCCTAGTGAAGATATAATTCACACTATAATTAAAGAAAAATCATAGATTCATCCTTTTTTATATATTTTTATGCCTCCTATGTGAATTCTTCAAACTTCCCTACTTAAACACTATTCAAATTCCAGTTTAAGGAGTGAAGAATAGTGAGATTTAAGTGGAATTAAATCTATAACAAGAGTAGCTACCAGCTTTTACTCTCTCCCACATTCCCTAACCAAAGTTCCATTTTTAATTTCATATATTCAACTCAAAATATTTTCTTATAAATCATTTGTACCCTTTTTTATTTAGGATCAAAATTATCCTCACCTTACTGAGATCATTTTCAAGATAATCATATATTTTAAATATTTATAGCCCTGAGTTTGTGTATAACATTTTAAAAAACACTTATTATGTTGTCAAAATAGTTTATTTATATAAATTCACCCAGTTTCCTTATCTCAGAGACTCACAATGAGATATTAATTTCTAATTTTACTCTAGATTCAAAGGATTTACATCACTCTATATTGAGTTGGATCCATAAGGTGTTACATTTTACCAAGACTAGGTTACTAGGTTCAAGTTCATACTTAAGTTTCCTCATGTTATAATTTCTATTCCACATGAATCTTACCTATCACAGTTCCCCTTCCTAGTTTAAAAATTGTGTTTCCATAAAAGTACTCGGAACCATCCCTCAACAATCACTCAATCATAAAAACCTTGAAACCAGTGAAAACCCTCAAAACAAGCATGAAATTATCACATATAAAGGACATAATGAACTCTTATTTTTCAAACATAGAGATAGACTAACACTTTTATTGACAAACAAAATCGTATTTTATTTACAGACATGGAGATAATTTTTAAAAATAAAAATTAGGGATATATGATGTGAATAGAATTGAATCTCATCTAAATCACGAAGAAGGACCCCTCTCCCCAAAACTTAAATATCAACATTTTCTCCAACATTGAATCCTAAGGTGGGAAGAAAAATTTCATTCAAAATAGATTGAAAAATTTCCATTCATATTATTAATGGGATGATATTAATATTCAATAACACAACTATTTGCACACATATAATCAATTTTCATTTTTATTATGTTTATAATTTTAATTATTACACTTGGTAAATATGTATTCAAAAATCATCACAATAGAAGCATGATTAACAATGAGGTAGAAAAAAATAACATTTTGAATCCTAATAGTTTTTTTGATTCTACCCTTATTTTGAAATACATCTCAATTTTATTTTCAATTTTCCAGATACCAACAACCTAAAAACCTATCTAAGAAACTATGTTCACCAATTCAAATTAAAATAATAAGTGTTATTCCCCCACACTTAATTAATATGAGCATAAATAAAAAATAATTAAAATTAAATACATAAAAAACACTCTCCTAGTGTAGAATATTTTCATTTGTTTGTTTTGTCAAATGAAGCCTCTTTTTTGTTTGTGCATGAGCCCTATCTACTCCATTATAGTTCCTAAAAATTTAAATATATTAACATAAGTGTTCAAATTTTTAAATTCAAAATTCAGTGCAACCAGGTTTGAGTTGGGGCGTGTTGATCTAGTGATTTTCAGTATGAAGCTCCCATTTTATTTGATTTTTTGTCATATGGAATCATTGTCAGATTATCCTCCTATAAGAAAAACTATAAAACTAATAACAAGAGTTAAGAAAAATGAAATATAAAACTTTAAAGAATAATATTGGGATAACCAAATATAGGTGATATATTTTGACTATTTAAAAATGGATAAAATTTGTATTAGCCCTAGTATAATTGGGTATATATATTCATTGCTAAAAACCACAAGAAGTTATTCTTTCCAACTTTAGCACCTTTCTATATTTGATTACCCCTTTTATAGCTTCATTCAAGTCCCTCTCCTTGGAATCAGACTACATGTGGAGTATTATAGGGGAAAATATAATATAAGGGAACTTCCCTTCTTCTCTATCTTAAGAGTTTGTGTGCACAAATTATAATAAATCAACTCTAGTGTGGTACTAGTCTTCTAGTTTAATCCAATCTCACATTTCTTCTT
Source organism: Viscum album (assembly GCA_963277665.1). Taxonomy (NCBI): domain Eukaryota; kingdom Viridiplantae; phylum Streptophyta; class Magnoliopsida; order Santalales; family Viscaceae; genus Viscum; species Viscum album. Next base: position 1,879,779,982 of record OY728138.1, on the reverse strand, counting down.
GAAAAAAAAAATTTAACTCCATCCTCTTTTGATCCTATAAAATTTTCCAAGATCTCCACTTCAAAACCTATTCCCAAACTTAAATTTTTAATAGGAGTTGAGATTTCCAATAGTTCCTCAGTGGGTTTAGTCTCTAGTTCCTATAGACACTCTTTTTAATAAAAAAATGAACTGCATCCTCAATAATTACAAAGAAGTAACACAACCATGATCAGACTCAATAAAATATAAATCAAATAAAAACACATATTCTTCAATAAAATACCAACTACTTGAATCAATGAGGTTTTTTATTCTTCAATAAGGACCAGTGATCCTGAGAGTATTTATGGGTTAGGAGTGATGTAGTCAACCTCATCCACTATTTCTTCAAAACATACCACCTTATGGATGGTGTCTTACAAGGCCAAGAAGATGGTGTCTTGTGATGGTTGAATCTGTTCAAAAATTGAAAAATCATATGAAAAATCAGTGTTGTAAAAATCATCACAATAAAATTTAAAATAAATTGATCAATCAAGATTTTTATATCTTCATCAGGTTATGCATCACCTATCTGCCACAAACTCTTAATAAGGTTCTTTATTTGTGGATATTTCATCTCCCACATCAAATCTAGGAGAATATTAATATTAAAATTGGGAAACACTATCTCGTATGCATAAAACTCAGGGAAAAGGTGAGAACATCATATCGTCTCTAGGAATTTTAGTTGATTATCATGTATATGGAATACTAATTATAAATAAGTGATCCTCTTATTCAAAAACGTCATAAAAAAAGTGACAAAGAAAAATAAAGACAATAAATTCCACATGATGAGAATTGACACATTCGTCACTAGCTCAAAGTAGAAACCAAGTGAGTTCACCAACATCCATCAATGACCTTTACTTCCCCTCAAAATTATGAACTAGTTTTCACAATCACCTTAAACATTGCCTTAAAATCAACTTTTATGATATGTTTGTGGTCCTACATGGCCTTTGTACAGTTGATGGCCTATGCACTCATTAACCTTCTGGAACTTTAGAAGATTGACCCTAGGTACCCTTAATAGAGTAATAAACATGAAAAATATCCCAATATCAGATTGAGTGATCTTTATTAAAGCAATATGTGACGTGGCTTCCAAGTTTGGCTCTTCGATGAAGTACAACATCTATGTGTGAATTCTGGTCATCTTCTCTATAAAGTAGAGAATACCTAGGTGTCATTGGTACTCAGGGAAATCAAATTCTTAAATAATAACCAACGTTAGTGCTCATTGGTTTTCCATGTGGTACTATGGATTTATTCAGTGCTTTATAATGGATGATAGGTGCAACAATTTTGTGAAAAAGTTTTGATTCCACAAAAAATTATTCAATGGAATAAAATGAAAGAATTCATTTCATTAAAATTATGTTCATTCAAAAATATTTATGTTTAATTCACAAAATCCATATTTCGATAATATATTCAAATAATGTACATTCTAGGTGAAAAAATCATCAAATTTTAATTTTTTTCCAATTAAAGATCATATTCATAACATATTTTCAATTATTCAACCAAATATTATGTGGAAATGTGTGTCAAAAAAATACACCTCAAGAGTATTCTATAAATTTTAATATCAATTTAATATAAATAAATTTCTCCAAAATAGAATAATTGGTAATATATACCAAGTGTAAATCAAAATACTATGTTGACTAGCACAAACTTGAAAATATAAATTAATTTGAAAATTTAAGAGTAAATCTATGTGTCAGAAATGGAGTGAGTGTTATTTCATTGAACGTTGAAATATATAATCTAAGCATACCTCATTGACTATTTATTATTTGAAAAAAATTATTATGATTATTCCAAATACATTATTTGTTCTTCCTTAACCCTTTTAAACAATAAGATATTTTCATTAATTTTTAAGAAAAATATTTTATCTATAAACATGAATGAAATGTCTTATGGAACTATAAATATGTTAAATGGATTATATATACAAGATATATATTTTTATTATCTATAAAATTTATAATATGAAGCATATGGTTGATACTAATCCCACGTACCATTGGAATTGTGGCCTTAGTCTTAATGATAAAAACATTAAATGAATCCATAATAATGTATTGATGGAATTAAATTTGAATCACTTGATAAAAAATATACGTTTTTAGGGAAAATATCCAAGTCAATTTTTTATGGAAATGTGGCATATTCTAGTAGACTTTTGTAACTTACACGGGGTGACATATGTGAACCATTGAGTATAACATTAAATGGTGGTTTTAGTTGTGTTTAAAGTTTTATTAGTTAGCTTTATAGGAACATGTTTATGTTTATTATGAAATTCCTATATAAATATTCATAAAATTTAAGGAATTTGAGATAAAATAGTGAATGATCATGGATAAAGTATTTGGATTCTCTGATGATATCATTGTGGTGAAAATTTATTCCAAAAATTCGCTGATCATTCAAAAGAATATGTATTTTTTCTACAACTCACACCTTGTCCAATACCATATTTGAATTTTGTTCTAAAAGAGATGAATCATACCATGTGGGTCATGTATTATTTTATGATGATTAATTCTGACCATCCTATTTCATTTATGGGATATTCTATATAAAGTGTTACATTAAAATGTAATTATGTTCTATCTAAAGAATCCATAAAGAAAAAAATATGAAATTTGGAACTGAAAACATCCCAAAATTTCATTTCTGATAACTTGGGGTTATGAATAATTCACATGATGATTAGATTAAAATAATATTGGTTCTTTTTGTACATGTGATTATTTTTTTATCCAATGGGTACTAAGGAAATTTATTTTTATAAACATATAATAAACAAATTGTTTGTGTATAGATTTTCTAAATTCCATAAGAAGAAATATATCTATTGAGATAGAAGTTTGAGGTATGTTAAACATTAGAAATTCCATACCATTAAATAGATAATGACCTTGAGATAAATATTGATTCAATTCTATAAAGTGTTGCGGAATAAGAAAAAGATCAGGTTATACTAGATCTTCAATGGTATTTTATGATTAAATTGGATCCTTGAAGATATGTATTTATTATATAGAATTATGTGGATTAAATATTCATAAATGTTGATCCTTGTCACGACCTGACCCAACGGGGCTCGAGCCGTGACTCCCCAAGCCCGCCTCCAATAGGCCAGGGGCTGGCGACTAGCGACGAATAGACTATCACACACATGGGATACATTATCCTAAGGTACCTATACACATGCACCCACATACACCTCCAAGCAACAGTGCAAAGATATATATATATATAAAACTAGAAAGAAATGCATGCATACGTATAACCCACAACCAGAGTACCGAAAAAGTATAAGAGGGAAAAACAAGGGCCACTAAAATAAAACTAAAAAAGTGTCCAACCTACTCAGAAGGAGGGAAACACTGCCAAATGCACCCAACGGTAAGCTCCTCAGCACAACTCCGGTAAACACTGCGATCAGTCTCGCTCACTAAGCTCCGCCTGCTCCGGGTCCTCCTGGAACTCTGTCGAAAGGCCTGTGGTCTGCACAAGGCACAAACATGTGCGGGCAAAGACCGTGTAGGGGTGAGTATATAAAATACCCAGTAGACACCCCCGAAACCCCAAAATAAAAGGGAGCAACTGAAAGGCAACAGTCAGCTCATCCTAGCTAGAGGGAACCCAAGTGAGAGAGAAAATCCATCTCGAGACCATCCTCGACTGAACACAACTAGTCTGCTCAGCTCAGGTGTATGACCATACATACACCATGAACATCCACTTAGGTATATGCCTATACATATACCATGAGAAATCCAGATATACTCAAACACGCGCCAATCCTCATGAGGTTCTGACCTCATAACCTTTTACATGTACATAACTAGGAGAACACAGTCCAAGTGCTCTGTTATCCCAGATGACACTCATCTGAGAGATATACGCTCATATAATGTCTTCATTGAGAACCTCATGTTGAAACAGTGGAAATACCAAACTCCTTGGATCAGGGATCACTCCTAGGTTCCTCTAGGGGATATAAAACCCACTCCGGTAACTCATAGATCTCACAGACAGGGGATCACTCCTAGGATCCGCTGGGGGATACCACAACCCGATATGGTGCTCCACAGATCACATCACTCAGATAGAGGATCGTTGCCTGTGTAAAGGTGGTCACAAAGATACCGAAACCCTATCTGGTATAACTCTTGATGTAGGGGATCGAACCGACGATTCCCCAACCCTACCGAAACCATAAGCTAAGTAGGGGATCGTATAACCAATGATGCCACAACCCTACTATAAACCACATGCTGAGTAGGGGATCGTATAACCAATGATGCCACAACCCTACTATGCATGGTCCAAAATGTAGGGGATGATCTTCCCAATGATGCTTCAAACCCTATAGAATTAACCTGCTATATAGGGGATCACTGCCCATGGATAAGCGGTCACAACGATACCAAGAACCTGATCTAGGGAAGTGAAGCTAGAGGATCCCACTCCGAACCTGCCAGAGGAATGCCACAACTCTAACAAAAATTCATCCTATTGAGGGGATCAGAAACCTATACTGAGGTAGTAATTCCACACGAAACCTCATAGGAACGAACCAAGGGAGTACACTCAACCCCTATTGGTTCACACGTTGGTAACTCAAGCGACCGACATCGTTACCACATTGTGAAACTCCTAGGTATATACTGAGGCCACCATCAGGATCTACATGAAAAAACACACAAGGTAGGCTATTAATTTTCCCCGAATGGATTTGCGAAACATAAGTCGTAAAAACGCAGCATACTCCTTTTAGCCGCCTCGTGGGGACCATGCCTCGACCCCAAATTTAGGTGGGCATATTGAACTGTTTTAATCCCCTAAAAAAAACACAGAAACAAGTGTTCAAACACTCCAAATAGATGTCGGGTGAAAAAGCAAAATTTCATTGTAAAATGTGCAAACCGGGTCCTATGGGGCTGGCACTCTATCTTAAACCTGAACACTCAATGAAGCATCTCAAAAGGTCCGCACGAGAACTAGGATAATGTTGCCGCTGAAGGTGCATCAATCAGACGTCCAGCTCGCGAGACACATCCATCACAATCTTTAATAATTATTTCTTATTATTAAATTAAAGCGTTTCGGGTCACCCAACTTTGGGATCAGAACCCCAAAACCCCGAAACCCATTTCAAAAAAGTCTGTCTCAAAGAGAAGAACCCATAGCCGTAGACGGCTCGTCAAATGGATGCACCGTTTAGGAGTTGTGTCCCATAGAACACAAGGGCCCCAACCGGGATGGTTCACCCCAGCCGGCCCAGTCCAGACCGCCGGCCTACAGTCCAGTCGTAGGTCCTGTCCATCTCTCTGTGACCCACTGGCCACGGCCTGTCCGAACACCACCGGACCGCTTGGGTCCAGTTCCTCTAAACAGACTGGCCAAGTACCCAGTCATTGTCCGCGCACCGCACCAGCAGGACCCGCATACCACGGGTCCTTGTTCATGTCTCCCCCCAAGGTCAGCGCCTCAGATTCCTCTTGCCGGCTGAGTGCAACAGCCGCTCGGGCTGGTCAGCACTGCACCGCCCAACACTGCTGCTCCCGCATGAAGCGCGCACCACTGCGACACCGGCTGGCCTACACTGCCTCTTCACCGACCAGCACGTCTCCTCCCAGAGCTACCCCATCCGCGCTGATGACACCCGACACTGCCAACCCATTCCGAACCCCGACCATCCCTCGCCGGAGCTCTGCAGTCCCGACCAGTCTATGTGACGCCCGACCCCTCCAGACTCTGCTCGTCCACTGACCTCCGTACGCTGGCCCTCCGAGCTCCGCCTCGGCCTACTGTTCTACAACGAACGCCTTCGGCCAGCTCCACCGCTGTGCCACCCTGATCTCCAGCCACCGCCCTTGCTGGAGCCGGGGCTTCCGTCGGCCACCACAATCGCTCCGACGACCCAATTTCAAAATCGAAGGAGGATTCGGAATCCTCGGGACGAGACCTTCGTAGTGCCTACCCCCGATCAATGATCCCAAGGAGTTTTGGCACATCTAAAAATTCGGTCGAAGAACGACGAAGAATGTTTCGAACATGAGATTTAGAACGGGACTCAGACCGTGGATGTGTTTGTTCGACCATCATCCCAATTCTAAAATTATAGAATTAAAATGACGGATTTGAAAAAAACTCAAGAAATCGATGAAGGAGCAGAAAAAACAACAGAAAAACTACCTTGATCCGGTCGTTCATCATTGGTGATTCACTTGCTGCGATCCCACTTCGATCCACCAGAGTTCGCTCCTCAATCCGGTGAAGATCGGTGAAGAACGCCGAAGAACGCCTAAAGAACATTCAAGAGAGAGAGAGAGAGAGAGAGAGAATGGAATATGAGTTCTCTTCTTAATTCCAACACTTAAGTGGAATATATAAACTCTCTGAAACTCTACTGACAGGCGCAGATTCTGAAACCTCCGCGCCCTCCTATTTTATATCACTCCCAGGCAAAACACCCCATTTTGAACTCAATGGAAGTCTCAGATTTAAATTCCAAGACTTCATTCGAACGTTATTTGAAAATAATTCCAGTGATAAAAATCACTAAGTCATTATTTCAAACTGACTATTTTCTCCCTGGGTGACATCTCTCACAGCAGGCCCGTGCCCACAACTTTTATACCCCACCTAAGGTAAACGACATGCTCCAGACACAACCATGCCCTCTGATTTACGATCTGAGCTACTGTTTAAGAGATAAATTGTTCTTTCCTCACACATAGTATAATAATACTTAATATCTTTATAAAATTAATTCCTGGCACACCTGGCATCAGAATTGCACACCATCTTTGTTCTAAGCTCTTGAATTATTCTAGGAATATTCCAAAGTCTGACAGGGCCAAAACCTGAGTTGCTACAATAATACTATCTATATAGTGTCCATTATATTTTATTATTATGGATATGGCTAATTAATATTAAATATGAAATGAAAACCAAATACACTAACCAATTTATGATCCTGGAGAATGTTCTAAAATGGATGAGCCCCATCAGTTGAATTATTGTTTTAATAACCCGAAATTGAGAAACTTAGAGCCAATAGTTATATTATATTATATGCACATAATATAAGAGTTACCAAAAAAATATAACACCTTATTAGTCCCATAATACTTGATATATACATACTTTACATTTGAAAAATTACAACATGAACAGATTATGAGAATAATATTATCACTTCCATAATATCCATGAAAATTACACATATTTATACATTAGGTTTCATGATGAAAGGAAAAAAATAATGGCTATCTCAAATTCCCAATAAGAAGTAGAATAGAATGGGATATTTCATAACGTAAAAATGGAATAGGTGATATGGGAAGAATAAATGAACATTATGAATCCATAATCAACTAATAATGAGGGCATGATATATCCAAGAAAAATAATTAAAACATAGACAACAATAATCATTGAACTCATAATAATGGAATTCATAATGTTTGACATCAAAAACATGATTTCAAGGACTTTTTCTAAGAAGCTACCAATTTATGGGAATAGGTATACACAAAAACACAATAGGTTTTATCTCATTAGACCTGTTGATACATTGAGGGGCTATATCATTCAGGGCCCCACCTAGCACTTGATGAAGTTTAGTGCATTGATTGTGAAAGTCATCAAGACCATTCATTCCATTACCTAAGGAACCTATAGATGCGTAAAAACATGTTTATCTATATGATGATAAATATGTTAAACAAATACATGTTCATTCAATAGAATAATAGATATACCTTAATTAACATAGATGTTTTAAGGTATAGTCAAAGTAATATATAACAACTTTATTAAATAAAAAAAGGAGTGAGAGTATTTTAATTGCGATGGGTTATCCATGGAATATTGTAATTGGTTTCGATAGTTAAACTTATTATTAGACTATGTTAATGGTATTAAATATCCTTCATCATGGTTTATTATGATCTTGTGAATTTTCCAAAGTATATCCGCTGTGGGTGTCTAGCCAATTGTGTAGTCTTACTCCATCTCATTGTGAATCTAGGTAATGATTTAGTCAATTATTAACCATCCGTTTTATTATATATTACCTATATCATAAACTATTATATAGCCATTTCCAACTTCTAGTATCCAGACATTGATGTATTTTCTATGAAATTACAAAATACATTACTTTACTAAAACTAAGGATGGATTTTTTACTTTAAAAAAGATTTAATTTTACAATGGTTTTGGTAAATATTTAATCATAATAATATGAGAGACTAATAATAATATAAACTTTTATTTACCATAAATATAATGATTAATATGAAAAAAATACTTCCATGGAAATGTATGCACCCAAAAAAGGAAACATGTAGTGATAATAACATGAGTCCCAAACTATTAAAATTGAGGAGGTAAAACACCACTTATGGATTGGGTAACCATTCAACCAAAATATATTGAAATATTATGATTAAAATTGATATAAAAAATACATGAATAAAGAAATTTAATTATATAACATTTTAAATAGGTAGTATATACAACACATAATGGAATTTAGGTTCATAATACCAAACATGTCTCATAGAGTAGAATGTGTGATAGAAAAACCTTACCTCTTGTCCTTACTTTCACAAAAAAAACCAACTATATCAAAAACATATTTATTTTGAAAACTTAATTAAAAACCTTATTCACCTTTAGTTTCATTTATACTCTTCATAAATATTCATTCTCTATATGAATTCTACATATTTTACAGTTTAGGTGTTTATCTTTTTGTTTATTTGTACTTATTTCATAATAGTGTTGTCAATATTCATTATTATTCCAGTGTTTATTATTACTGTATCATTAATGTTAATTTTATGGATGTATTAATTTTTTTTTATGATATTTTAAAAATCATTTCATGAGCATTTTGTCTTTATCCCTAAAGATGTAATCAATAAGAAGCATGTTTTGGGGATTCTTTTCAATCGAAGTGTGTTTTCTTAATTGTTGAATTCAATGTTTATATAAAATCTCCACAATAAAAAACTAATGATTATATACAAATTTATATTATATTATACCATTAATTATGTTACCATATTAATTTATGATATAGATTCATAAAATTTTTCACATAGGTAGTTAAACCGACCCAAACACGAACTTGCATTGATTTAAAAAATTATTATGAGATAGTTTATTTTATAATGTAATTACACTATATTAATAAGGATGATTTTTAGAGTTTATTACTATGATATATTATAATTATAAAATAAGTATAATAATAAGTAATTAGTATGAAAATATTATATAATTTAAATAAAATATTTTCTTGTTTACATGCTTGTTTTGAAGGATTAAAATAAAGATGATTGTTTATTGATTATATAAATATTTTTTTCAAATTATTATTAAAATAATATTAATTATATCATAAACATAATATTTACTCATTAAACCCTACTAGGAAGCATCATTTGTGGGTGTTTATTAAAAATGATTTTCATACCTCATAGTGGGAGTAGTTTTCATGTACGCATTAATAATGATTTTGTTTTCCTTAATAGATGGAATAGATTAATAAAAAATAATAATTAATTTAATATAGTATCATTATAGTATATAATTGATGCTAATATCATTAAATGAGTATGTATACAACAAATTTGTTTGATTATAATTAAGATGAAAGTCTATTTTGTTGAAAATATTCATGTTAGGGACTCAAATTTCCCATAGATATCTACAAGGAAATGAAGGAATTATTTTAAGAAATGGTGAAAAATATAATTTTAATATAGGATAAGTTTTTATAAGGAAAAAATATAATATTTCAAGTTTAAATTAGAATGGGTACTAAAAATTGAAGTGGTGGAAATGTTATCGTTTTTTAAGTGAAAGAAATTGTAGTTTTGGGAGTAACCCTTACATTTTCAACAATGTACAATTATTGTTAAAGGGTAAAAAGGAACAAAATAAAAAAATTAGGGGATAGTGATTGTGGGTCGAAACTCAACTAAACCACTCTATATTGATAAAAATTTGAGTGTTTTAGGGCTCTTTGTTTTAACTTTTTATCCTTTTCCCAAATTTCATTTTACCTAGATAATTATTTATTTACCTTAGGAGTTAGTTTTAATGAAAAAAATTAAGATACCATTTTAACTAATTTTATTAATCTAATATAAAATTTTAATATCATTTTATAATTTAATATTTTAAATGTGTGAAATGTTAATTTTTAATTAGACACAATTAATCACGTAAAACTATCTTTAAAAAACATTTCAAATGTTTCAAAATAAATATATATGATAAAATTATCTTGGATACTAATTTTAATGAAATAAAATAATTTATTATAAGAAAAATAGAATCTATGAGGCTTCGAAGGAAATCCAAAACTAAATCTCCCTAGAAAATACTTTATTTATAGAAACCACTAAAGATAGAATTTTTATTAAAGTAACATTTTAATTAGATATAAATAATATTGGCATATGATTTATACATTTCAAATATATTTTAAAGTTCATATTTTTATTCATTATATTAATATAATATTTATTAAATAGTTATTTGGACTCATAGTTCATTCCTATATAATCATAAAGTCATAAAAATTACCAGTTTCTTGAGAACTATATTTTTTACTAAATACCAACCTTTTCAGAAAAAGCTCAAAAATTTATAATAATCAATTTTTGATATGATGTATTCATTAATGATTTTATTTTGGTAAATTTAAAACTCTGAAATTTATCATTAAATATAATCTTGAATAAAGTCTCTTTAGTCATTGATAATCCAGGATGTGGTGTCTACCCACTACAGTAAGGTCTCAGGTATTACATTATCCCCCCAAAATAATTTTTACTTAAAATTTGGGTATATATATAATATTAAAAAAATGTAGGTACTCCTCTATCATATATTATTTAGATTTGGTAGTTACATATTTTAGTTTGTTATTTCCCAAAAATAATTTCACCACTTTATTTGTTTGACTGCATAACACTTCTTCTATGGTGTCAAAAATCTAGACATGCTCTTCAATATATGACATATCATGCCCCATTTCAATTAACTCAATTTTCATCACATGCATTAGACCTGACATGTATCTCCATAGTAATGAATCAGTGAATATGTCATGAAATTTAGAAATATTTGGTGGTATATCCATTCAACAAGATAAAAATTCAATTAATTCTAATATTTTGTAAGGCCAAATATACCAATTGCATAACTTAAACATTTTTTTTAAATCTTAAAACTCCCATGAATGGTGAAACCTTCAATAATACTTGACCCACCACATAGAATTTAAATCCATTCGTTAAATTATCAGCAAAGCTATATTGTCCACTTTAGGTTTGTTTAATTTGTTTCTAAATAGTCTATACATTAAGAGTCATTTCCTCCATAATCTCTGGGTCAAATTTATTTTTTCTCTATCTTATTCCAAAAAAGATGGAGTATGACACCTATTTCTATCAAATGATTCAAATGGTTCCATTTGGATTCTCAAATAAAATATATTGTTGTATAAAAATTACAACTAACATAGATACCGATCCCACATATCATGGAAGTCAAAATAAATTGATCTCAACATGTCTTCCAAATTGTGGATAGTTCATTCAAACTGCCTATCAGTTTGGGGATGATAGTTAATTGTTAAATGTATCTTAGTATCAACATCAATTTGAGGAATATTTTATAATTTTGATGTGAAACAAGTGTCATGATCAAATACAATCAATTGAGGTTCCCAATGAAGCCTTATTATTTCATTTATATAGAGACAATAAAGTTAGTTAAGTGGTAGATCTTCCCATATTACTAATTAAAGAGTAGACTCAGTAAGAAGATAAAAAATTACCCATATATTATTTTTTCACTTTCTATATTTGGGAATCTAATGAAAATGTCTATTGTGACACTATCCCACATCCATATTGGTATATATAGAGGTTTCATGACTCCATTAGGACGTTTTATTTTATTATTTAGCTCCCAGTATACTAAAAATCTAGACACAGAGTCTATAGTTTCATGCTTCAAAACATCCCACTAAAAATGTTCTTTACTGTATCTAAATATATTTATGCTTTCAGTTTGTATAGAGGAATTTGAGTTATATGGTTCATTTTGCAGTTCCCTATTTAACTATGGTATGGTTGAAACATAGAACAATTCCCAAACATTGTAACTCCATATTTATAGATGAAGTATGTCAATTTACCATCTTTTACTACTTTAATCATCTTTTATACATTTTAATCATCCTAGTAAGACTTCTTTATATTTTTTTATAAATGATGGTTTGAAAATTACTTAGAAAATTAAATATGGATCCCCTTACCTAAAAATAACTATATATATATATTTACTATATCTCTATATATAGTATCCAAATTAATCTTCATCATGGTTAGATCTCCATGTCCTCTCATATGAATGCATCAAACACAATGTTTGAATTCCTAGGGGTGGTTGTGTATCAAACAATTATAGTCCTTGACTATTTCAAACAAGTTTTTTTTCCTCATGTTGAGGTCATTCTAGGAAGATATATACTTAAAAATATTATATTCAGTATATATATCACAATTTTCACCATAGAGGTAGTGTCTCCATATTTTTAAAGAATAGATTATGGATACCAGATCAAGGTCCTAAGTTGGATAGTTCTATTCAAATATTTCAAATTTTCTTGATGAATAGTAAATCTATCTATCATTATCTATAAGGAACCAACCATGTCCTTTTTTCGATGCATCACTATATATTTCAAATCCTTCCTTACTCATTATAGAGTTAATACTAGTGAATTAATCATTATCTTATTTCTCTCTTCAAAAAATTCCACACATTCCCTTAACTATGTTAATTTAACCACATTACATGATATAATGGTTAAGGATTTTTCAAAATTAGGTAAATCTCCATCAAACCATATATAGTAACATGAAAAAAAATAGAAATAAAAAATGTCAGTTATGTTAATTAGAGTTGGTCATTCATTGAATACCTTTTTATTTGAGTCATTAATAGATATTACATCATCAAAGATTATATGTCCATGAAAATAAACTTTATTGATCCAAAATACACACTTACTATATGTAAAATCCTGATTTTTTAGCAAGTTAAGTTTCTTTTTTAGTTTTGGTTACATCTAGAAATAATGCCTAAGGGTGGTTGGATCATTTCAAGGAGGGAGGAAACACATGTTATAGAGGCTGGTTATAGGCCAAATACATCGAGTGTACTAGCTATATGACATGAAATTGAAAAAAATAGTGTTTATTAGATACATGACATGTAAAGTTTTGGACATACCTCTTATATGTCAGGAATTGGGTTTTTTCCTAGGAGTGAAATCCTGAGAATTAAACAATGTGTAATACATTTACACATCATGTAAATACTGGGGGAAGTTAAAAAAAATAGTATAATCACTTTTTAATAGAGGCTCTTTTCTTCCTATAGGAGCTGCAGCATTCGATAGAAACCCTCCACACCTCACCTAGGTTTTTCTGAATCTACTTTGTCTGAGATCCCTTCACTTCACCGTTGAGTGTGCTAGATCTGCAATGGTAAACACCCTAATCATATTACTCCCTTACATCATCTATATTTTCATATTCTGTGCTATTTTAGTGTGAGTTCATGTGAGCTATTTTCATAGTTTTTGTCTTCATTTCTGTTTTTCCCATTTAGCTCGAATCAATGGTTAGCAAGGGATGAGTGGTCATCTAGAAACCTAAGGAAGGTGATCTATCTCTTCTCCCTAAAGTCTTGTTGAATTTTATTATTTACCATTTTTCGTACGCCTTAATTTATAGTGTTTACTTCACAATGTTTAATTAATTAAATTAAAGATTTTTCTCATGTATAATGGCACCCTAGCTACCTATGAAACACTGCTGTCGGGTGTTTTCCTTAACTGGAGCCACCCCTATGGGTGTGAATTCCCTTTAGAGACTTAATTCCATTTTCATTAAGTTGTTATATGTATAGGAAATGGTGGGACTTATATTAGGAACTTATTCCTTATGCCATAGTTAAATTACATGAATTAAATGATTTTTTATATCTTGGACAAAGTGTTATGGTATTTGTAATTTGTAAAATAATATGATCTATTAATATCTAAAATGACCTTCATATTAGGCCGAGGGAGATACAAGGGTACTGACTTAAGGAAACCTTGGAGGGTATCATCATGCTTTTTAATTATAAATTATAAATGGATTATATAAATTCTAGGAGCGATACTAAGTATTCCAGGGATGGGATCTCTTTTAGTTTAATTTACCTCCTTATGAGTGATACTGATTCTAGAGGGGATACATCAGGTATGAGATCATCAATAACATGGATATACCATGCCACAAGAGATGCTTGAATCCCTATGTGAGAGACTTGGGACAGACTCAAAGGTTGTTCTAATATTCAAACCACACCAGGAGTGATACTTGGGATTCCTTTTATGGATAACCTTAGATGGACTCTTATGGTTTTGGGTATTTATAGTTCCCTAGGAGAGATAATTGGGATTCCTTTTTTATATATCCTCGAATGAGCTCTAGGGTGACTATGATTAAATTCAAATAATGAATTTTACATTAAAGATAAAGAAAACATAACTTTTATCCAAGGACAAGTCCGCCAATCCAAATCACATGCTTGGGTTCGGTACATCTCTTGATACTTGTTTTATGATAGATTATTATCATTATAACCATATCATATATGTACATGTTCACCTTAGTTTATAGATATCTGACTTAGTCCAAAGTTGGCAGTGCTAGCCGAGTATCCATGAAGAACCAGGACTGGCATGTATATATATATATATATATATTTAAATTTGTTATATACCTACACACATCTCATTTTATAGGCATATAATGAATTATTGTAGAAATTATTTTAGTAAAAGACCAACCATGATCAATGTATCACTGAGAGGGGGAGAGGGTGAATCAATGATATCTTTTTCTGTTATGTTATCTTTCTTTTATAACAACCTTCACCACAAGTTAAATAATTATCACATCTTTGAAAAAAAAATATTAACACGTCTATAGAAACACAAGTATTTACAAGGTTCACTACTCAATAAGAGTATCTGGTCCTTGTCATGGTTTGGAAATAATACAATACAATACAATCCACTAGAAAACAATTCTTTTGTGTGGATACAACAAGTAGGAAATACTGTAACGACCCAAAGTTTCATTAATGGAAATCCATCTTGATCTAATTAAATGTATCTTTATGTTTATATAAAATGTCAACTTATTTGGTTTTATGTTAAGAATTTTGACCATTTCTAATATAGCCGTTGAACAGTGATCACATGATTAGTATAAATATAGGGATTTAACAAATCCAATTTACTCAGACAAAAGAAGCGATGGCCTCATCCAGTAGAATTGCTCCATACGAAGCCCATTTGTCGGAGGTCGGAAAAGAGGTAGCGTCCTTGGGCTTCACTCTTGACCAAGCCCAAGACGAGCTCCATCATGTCAAGATCAAACTAGATCTTCTACAGGAAAAGTGGAAGTTGATAGAGATTACCACACGAGCGATGTTATCCGAGCCACCCCAAGAGTCTGTCACCATCGCACACCTTACCCTTAGGTCTTATGCAGCTATTTTAAAGTACAAATAGTGTTTTTTGTTATTATTTAATTAAGAAATCTATTTTATTTAATTAGGGGATTTTTGAATTAAATAATATTTTAATAAAATATTATTATTATTAAATTAATTTTTTATTAAATATAAATGATCTTATAATTTTATGAATGCAATTGTAATTTTTATTAAGGTTTGAAAGCCATTTCTGTCAAAACCCGCGAATTTTCGATAAATGTCGGTTCTTATTTTAAAAGTGAAAATTAACACATTTAGAAAATTATTTAGATAAAATAAATGTTATTTCTGGAATCAGGATGTCGAAATTATCCAATGGTGAATTTTTCATAATTTTCTGAGACAGTCAAATTTTTGGGTAAAAATTAAATACCGTTTAAAATATATAATGTGTTTTATGACATCATAATGACCCAATAGTGATGTAATAAAATACTATAATCTTTATGTTCGTCCAATATATATTTTACCATTAAAATAATGTGATTTTGGGTTTGTTTGACTTACTTTTCAAAGCATTAATGGACCCCTCAAGACTTATTAAACACCTTGCCTTTTTAAATTAATTTCAATGGGAGTATGACTCACCTCCACATAAGAAACCCTATTATTTTAAGAATTTCAGACTTTGGATTTATAAAATATTGTTTTCCTCTGCCCTTTTCCAAAAAACATGGTTAAACACCATGGGATGGTTTGTGTTTTGGATTAATTTAATGTAAGGGGACCCAAACCTAAATAATAAAAAATTCTCTCACCTTTCCTATATAAACCCACCCAAGATCCCACTTCCTCCCCACTCAAAGACTTTTGAGTTCGTCCAACCTCTGACCTAATCTCTATATAACCTCCCAAGGTTCCCCAATCTCCCAAGAAGCCTCTCATAAGCCTCTCTCTAGCCTTTGGAAACACACTTCCAAGTAAGGGTTTCTTATTCCTTTCTCATTTTTGTGCAATTTTCTTTAAGTTGTTCTTCCCTTTTAATTTCAATTATGAATGTTCGGGTATGGTTTTTCAACTCCCTAATACTAACCTCTTTATGTTTGAATTATGTTAGACCCCTTTCTCTCTCATTAAATGCCTCCCATGTACACCCTTTACTATGCCGAAATTCCGAAAGGAACTTCTCTCTCCTCTTTTACATTCAAGCAATACTTTTGTATCATGAATCTAAATTCCATTACAATTGTTGGGACATGAATCTATATGACCTAATTACTGTCCATTACATTTAAATATGATGAGTAAATCCTTTCTCTCTCATCAACCATTTTTATGAATTCTTATGTCACGCCGTTACGCTGCCGAAATCGCATCGATTTTCTAAGCCAATGTCATTGTGTAGTGAATACCATGCCCATTTCTCCATCAAGGGTATTCACCTTTATGCACATTTACTTATTGATTATAAAGTTTCATTTATTAATTCCACGTTCCTTTATTGTGGAATAAATGATTATGTTTTATGAATCTATGTTTTATGATCCATGTGGCACACTTATGCATGAAATGAAATGATTAAGAAGGGTGTGCCCTTATAGTGCTCCAATGCGTTGGGTAAAGTATAGTATAATGATACGTCATGTGCAATGAGTGTTGAATAATGATAATTCAAGTGAAATTACGGTTTACTCGTGCTTCATATGCAATGATGATTTACTCATGCTCTATGTGAAATGGGCCTTGGCTCATGATAATTCCATGTTAAGTGTTGTTGCCACATTTCCATGTTATGATTATCATGATTTATCATGCCTTTATGTTCATGCTTCTCTTGTTCTCTATTTATATTCCTAAAGTATAACATGTATTGTACTCCTCATGTTATTCCATGTGTATTCCCTTACTGGGCTTTATAGCTCACCCTTTTCTTATGTATGTCCTCAGGTTATCTCATGCAATGCTAAGTACGAGGGAATGTAGTGGTAATGTAAAGGAAGTTTTCAATAAAGATGTTGTATTTCATTTTTTAAGTTGTTATATAATGATCCTAAGCCCCAAAGACACTAAACCTCTCGATATTCTTTGTTGTATCAAGTGAAGTTTTATGTAATAAATCATGTTTAAGTTGTAATAAAAAGTAGGGTTGTCAGAGTTGGTATCAAAGGATAGGTTTAGTTATTTTTGGGATTAGGATTAGAAAAATATAGTAAAGCCTTAAATACAAGACTAAGTACAATAAAAATGTCCCTAAGTTTTTGTGAGTATTGAGTAAGTGGGTTATCAAGAAAATACATCCATGTCTGGATATGAGCAGGTAGAGGCGGCTCTGGCATAGATGTATCCTAGGGGTAAAACCCGAAAACACCGCTTTGAGCTAGACTCGAATGGGAACTGGTGAACGACAATGGGACTTGCTGCAGTCTTGGTTATGACACTCCCGAGGGATATATTTTGTTAAATTCACAATCTTAGTATGAACCCTTATTAAGGGAATTAAAAAAATTCCGCTAAGAATATATGTTAGAAAGTAGATCATGAAAAGCCTAGATTGAAGCCTATAGACTCATGAGTTTAGGAAAAAAAAGTTTATTTATAAGTCATAAACTTTTGTCTTTGGATTACCCTTTATGTGTTACCCCTAACTTTCCTTTTATTCCAGCCAATGGCCAGTAATAGGAGGACTCGGGCTAACAACCGTTGTGAAGATCAGTGTGATGACTGTACTAATGAGATTCCCAATCCAACGGGAGTGGGAATCGCGAACTTTGTCATGCTTCTCTCTCAGCTAACTCACGCTTTGAATAGAAACATGGGTCAAAAAGAACGTTCAACCCCCCCTCTAAGAAAGAACAAGTCTCTATCGAGAGCTTCATGAGACAAAGGACTCCTACTTTTAGTGGATCATCTGATCCCATGGTCGCTGAACAATGGATCAACTCCATGGAAAAGATCTTCTCCATACTTCAATGTTCTGAATAAGAGAAGGTTCTCCTGGTGGCTTATCGTATGGAGGGTGAAGCTGATCAATGGTGGACGTTGATAAAAAATACGAAGCCCGAGGAGGAGATCGAGGCGTTGGAATGGAAGGATTTCCAGAAGATGTTTTTCGATAAATATTTTCTACACACCCTCCGGCTTAAGATGGAAAGGGACTTCCTTTCCCTCAAGCAAAAAGATAAAGAATTTGTTGGAGTGTATGAGGCAAACTTCACAAGGCTTGAATGATACGCTTACGACTTTTTCATTACCCCTGAATGCAAAGTTGACCGCTTATTTGGTGGGTTGAAGCCTAGCCTGCAGAAAGCATTGGCGATCCTTGACTTCGACAGCTATGAGGAAATTGTCCGATGTGCTATCAAGGTCGAAATAGAGATCGTGGAATCACAGGGGTATCATGGGGACAAGAAGCGTAAGGTGGAATTCAATGCTAGTGCTCTGATGGATAAATCCAACGGTGCTAAGAAGATCCAACACCCCACTTGCCAAAAGTGCGGAAAGAAGCACCCTGGAAATTGCCTTAAGGGGACGAGGAAATGCTTCGGGTGTGGAAGAGAAGGCCACCTAGCTGTTAACTGTTAGCAAGAAAGACCTGCGACTGCGATAGAGGATAGGAATTCTCTGTTTGAACCTCAACTCATTGTTCAATGCTACAAATGCAAAGAACCGAGTCATTTTGCAAATCAGTTCCATAATCCAAGGGTTTTCAGAGGCAACCAACAACCTCCAAGGCAGCAAGGAAGAGATTTTTCCATTACTTCTGCCGAAGTGAACCCTGACAACGAAGTGGTGATAGGTACGCTAGTTATTCATTCAATAATAGCGGACTTACTTTTTGATTCAGGTTCTACGCATTCTTTTATATCTCGAAATTTTAGTAGAACAATCCCAGCACCACCACAAATCATGGAAGTGAAGATGTCAGTGAGTATGTAAAATGGGGAAATCATTGCATCCCATGAACATAAGTCATCCCCTATTATAATCTATGGATTGAATTTCTCGGAAAACCTCTTCATACTCCCTCTGGTGGAATTTGATGCAATTCTTGGCATGGATTGGCTTTCATTATATAGAGCCAACATAAATTGTTGGGAGGGGGAAATCACACTCCATATAGAGAATCGACCCCGATTCTTTACAAGTGTAAGGAGGAAGATGAATCTCCTTTAGCTCCATCATCTCAAGAATGGATATTACTGCCTTATGAGAATGCGTATCTGGCTCAAATGATTGAGTCCAAGGAAGAAACCATCCTTGAAGAAATGCCTATTATGAGGGAATTCGCTAAAGTGTTTCCTAAGGAACTGCCTGGTCTTCCTCCTAGAAGATTTTTTGAATTCTCAATTGAACTTATACCAGGGGCTTTACCAATATCCAAGACTCCATATAGAATGGCTGTTGTAGAGCTTGAAGAGCTGAAGAAACAACTACAAGAGAATCTGGATAAATGGTTTATACACCCAAGTGCTTCACCATGGGGTGCACCAGTCCTCTTCGTCAAGAAGAAGGATGGGTCAATGAGGTTTTGCATCAATTATCATGAACTTAACAAAATCACGATAAAGAACAAGTATCCTCTCCCAAGAATTGATGACTTGTTTGATCAGCTACGTGGAGCGCAATACTTCTCCAAGGTGGTCTTGCGGTCAGGATATTATCAAGTAAGGGTGAAGAAGAAAGATATTCCCAAGACTGCTTTTCGCAAAAGATACGGGCACTATGAATTCATAGTAATGCCTTTTGGACTCACTAATTCTCCAGAAATCTTCATGGAATTAATGAATAGAGTCTTTAGAGATTACCAAGAAAAATTTGTGTTAGTATTTATAGATGATATTCTAATATACTCTAAAACCAAGGAGGATCATTAGGAGTATTTAAGAACAGTACTAGAGACTTTACACAAGGATAATCTCTATGAAAAGTACAACAAGTGTGAGTTCTAGTTGAATGAAGTCTCATTCTTGGGCCATATCATCACAAGCAATGGGATATCTGTGGATCTCTCCAAAACAGATGCAATTGAGGGATGGCTGAGGCCAACATCGGTAACGGGTATCCGTAGCTTCTTGGGGTTAGCTGGATATTATCGACGATTTGTGAGAAATTTATCACGATTTGACAAACCTCTTACCAAGCTAACTCAAAAGGGAGTAAAGTTTTCTTGTAGTGATGAATGCGAATAAATCTTCAAGGAGTTGAAAAGGAGGCTTATCACTGTGCCCGTCCTCTCTTTACCCACAAGTGGAGAACTTTTTGTGGTATTCAGTGATGCTTCAAAAAAGGGCTTAGGTTGTGTGTTGATGCAGAATGATAAAGTGATATCCTATTCCTTAAGACAATTTAAAATCCATGAGTGAAACTCTCCAATGCATGATCTGGAGTTTGCGGCAGTGATCTTTGCCTTGAAAATCTGGCGGGATTGTCTCTATGGAGAGAAATGTGAGATATATACTGACCACAAGAGTCTTAAATATATATTCACACAGAAAGAGATTAATATGCACCAGAGAAGATGGATAGAGCTCATCAAGGATTATGAATGTTCAATACATTACCACCCTGGGAAAGCAAAAAAGGTGGCAGATTCCCTAAGTAGAAAGGATCCAGCGATTCTATCAATGATGAGAATTGAGAAGGATCCAATCTTCTTAGACTTGATGAAATGGACATGGGAATCATAGAGAATGGAACATCATCAATCCTTTCACAAATGATTTCACAACCGTATCTTTTGGAAAGGTTAAAGGATGCTCAAAAGGATGATGTGGGAATTCAAGAAAAAGTGGAATCTATCGAAAAATGGAAATCCTTGGAGTTTAATGTTAATGAAGAAGGAATTGTGCGATTTGGGAAAAGACTATGTTTTCTATCAAGTCCGGAGCTGAAGAAGGAACTTTTGGAAGATGCACATAGTTCAAATTTCTCTATTCACCCAGGGAGAAAAAAGATGTATCAAGATCTCTAAGAAAAATTTTTGTGGGATAATATGAAGAAGGAGATCGCTGAATATACATCAAAGTGTCTGGTGTGCCAGTAAGTGAAGGCAGAGAGGCAGAAGTCTAAGGGGATGATGCAACCATTGTCCATACCAGAATGGAAATGAGAGAACATCTCTAAAGGCAACAATGCAATCTGGGTTATTGTGGATCATCTTACAAATACTGCACACTTCATTGCTATTCGAGAGGATTTCTCATTGGATCAACCAGAACAGATATATATCATGGAAGTGGTAAGGTTTCATGGAGTACCACTGTCTATTGTGTCTAACCGAGATGTAAGATTCACCTCTAAGTTTTGGAAGAGTCTTCAACATGCTCTGAATACTAAACTGAACTTCAGTACGACCTATCATCCTCAAACTGATGGAAAATCAGAGCGGACTATCCAAACACTTGAGGATATGTTGAGAGCATGCTCAATGGACTTTAAAGGAGGATGGGATCAACATCTTCCTTTGGTTGAGTTCTTTTATAATAACCGTTTGCACTCGAGAATCCAAATGGAACCATATGAAGCCCTGCATGGGAAAATGTGCAGAACACCGGCATGTTGGGATGAGGTCGGTGAAAGTAATATTCTTGGACCAGAAATGGTAGAGGAAATGGCGGAGAAGGTGAAAACCATTCAGCAGCATATCAAGGTATCCTAGAGTTGACAGAAGAGTTATGTAGATAATCTTCAATGAGACCTTGAGTTTAAAGTTGGAGACATGGTGTTTCTACGCATATCTCTGTGGAAGAAGGTCATGAGGTTTGGAAAGAAATGGAAGTTAAGTCCAAGGTACATTGGCCCCTTCGAGATTCTTGATCGTGTCGGGGCTGTGCCCTATCAACTATCACTTCCACCTACCATGGCCAAAGTACATGATGTCTTTTATGTATCCCTCTTAAGGAAGTACATAAAAGACCCTTCACATGTACTCTCTTCTGAGGTGGTACAATTGAAAGATGATCTTTCTTATGAGGAGCAACCAGTGAAGATCTTCGATCATAGAGAAAAAGTTCGATGAAATAAGACAATGACCCTGGTTAAGGTGTTGTGGCGAAACCACAAGTTCGAAGAAGCGACTTGGGAATCAGAGGAAATGATGAAGCTGAGTTACCCACATCTGTTTTAGTGTGGGAAAAGGAAAATTTCGAGGGAAAAATTTCTTAAGGGGGGAATATTGTAACGACCCAAAGTTTCATTAATGGAAATCCCTCTTGATCTAATTAAATGTCTCTTTATGTTTATATAAAATGTCAACTTCTTTGGTTTTATGTTAATAATTTTGACCATTGCTAATATATCCGTTGAATAGTGATCACATGATTAGTATAAATATAGGGCTTTAACAAATCCAATTTACTCAGACAAAAGAAGCGATGGCCTCATCCAGTAGAATTTCTCCATACGAAGCCCATTTGTCTGAGCTCGGAAATGAGGTAGCGTCCTTGGGATTTGCTCTTGACCAAGCCCAAGTTGAGCACCATCATGTCAAGCTCGAATGGGACCGTCTATGGGAAAAGTGAAAGTTGATAGAGATTACCACTCGAGCGATGTTATCCGAGCCACCCCAAGAGTCTGTCACCATCGCACACCTTACCCTTAGGTCTTATGTGGCTATTTTAAGGGGTTATTTAACAAATCGCTAGTAATATGTTCATGTATATTTTCTTTGTATATAATAATGAATATACCTTCTTGTCATTATGGATACATTGTAAATAGTTTTTAAAGTACAAATAGTGTTTTTAGTTATTATTTAATTAAGAAATATATTTTATCAAATTAAGGTATTTTTGAATAAAATAATATTTTAATAAATTATTATTATTATTATTAAATTAATTTTTTATTAAATATAAATGATCTTATAATTTTATGAATGCAATTGTTATTTCTATTAAGGTTTGAAAGCCATTTCTGTCAAAACCCGTGAATTTTTGATAAATGTCAGTTTTTATTTTAAAATTGTAAATTAACATATTTAGAAAATAATTTAGATAAAATAAATTTTATTTCTCAAATCAGGACATCAAAATTATCCAACGATGAATTTTTCATAATTTTCTGAGAAATTCAAATTTTTGGGTAAAAATTAAATACCGTTTAAAATATATAATGTGTTTTATGACATCATAATGAACCAATAGTGATGTAATAAAATACTATAATATTTATGTTCGGACAATATATGTTTTACCATTAAAATAATGTGATTTTGGGTTTGTTTGACTTACTTTTCAAAGCATTAATGGACCCCTCACGACTTATTAAACACCTTGTCTTTTTAAATTAATTTCCATGGGAGTATGACTCACCTCCACATAAGAAACCCTATTATTTTAAGAAGTTCGGAATTTGGCCTTATAAAATATTGTTTTCCTCTTCCCTTTTCCAAAAACCACGGGAAAAAACCATGGGAAGGTTTGTGGTTTGGATTAATTTAATGTAAGGGGACCCAAACCTAAATAATAAAGAATTCCCCCACCTTTCCTTTATAAACCCACCCAATCTCCCACTTCCTCCTCACTTAAAGCCTTTGGAGTTCGTCCAAACTATGACCTACTCTCTCTAGAATCCTCCCAGGGTTCCCCAATCTCTCAAGAAGCCTCTCACAAGCCTCTCTCTAGCCTTTGGAAGCACACTTCCAAGTAAGGGTTTCTTCTTCCTTTCTCATTTTTGTCCAATTTTCTTTAAGTTGTTTTGCCCTTTTAATTTCAATTATGAATGTTGGGGTATGGTTTAAAACCTCCCTCATACTTCCCTCTTTATGTTTGAATTATGGGATACCCCTTTATCTGTCATTAAATTCCTCCCATGTACACCCGTTACTACGCCAAATTTCGAAAGGAACTTCTCTCTCCTCTTTTACATTCAAGCAATACTTTTGTATCATGAATATAAATTCCATTACAATTGTTGGGACATGTATCTATATGACCTCCTTACTGTACATTACATGTAAATATGATGAGTAACTCCTTTCTCTCTCAACAACAATTTTTATGAATTCTTATGTCACGCCGTTACGCTGCCGAAATCGCACCGATTTTCTAAGCCAATGTCATTGTGTAGTGAATACAATGCCCATTTATCCATCAAGGGTATTCACCTTTATGCACATTAAATTATTTATTATAAAGTTTCATGTATGAATTCAACATTCCTTTATTGTGGAATAAATTATTATGTTTTATGAGTCCATGTTTTATGATCTATGTGGCACACTTATGCATGAAATGAAATGATTAAGAAGGGTGCACCCTTATAGCGCTCCAATGCATTGGGTAAAGTATAGTATCATGATACATCATGTGAAATGAGTGTTGACTCATTCTAATTCAAGTTCAACAAGGGTTTACTCATGATTCATGTGCAATGAGGATTTACTCATGCTCTATGTGCAATGGGCCTTGGCTCATGCTAATTCCATGTTAAGTGTTGTTGCCACATTTCCATGTTATGATTATCATGATTTATCATGACTTTATGTTCATGTTTCTCTTGTGCTCTATTGATATGCCTAATGTCTAACATGTATTTTACTACTCATGTTATTCTATGTGTATTCCCTTACTGGCTTTATAGCTCACCCTTTTCTTATACATGTCCTCAGGTTATCCCATGCAATGCTAAGTACGAGGGAATGTAGTGGTCATGTAAAGGAAGTTTTCAATAAAGATGTTGTATTTCATGTTTTAAGTTGTTATATAATGATACTAAGCCCCAATACACTAAAACTCTTGATCTTATTTGTTGTATCAAGTGAAGTTTTATGTAATAAATCATGTTTAAGTTCTAATAAAAATCAGGGTTGTAATAAATACCCTTACACTTTTGGAGCACTATGATCAATACAACAGTTCATGTGATTTTTATATCATGAATGATGTAAAATAAGCCTTCTAAAAAGTTAATAATCCTTCCTTAGTTGGTTCCAAACAAGTCACCATGCTTTTTTAATAACTTCCTCTTTTATATTTATTCCAAAAAGAATTCTTCATTTTTGAAACCAATAACAAGAAGGAACAAATCTTATAGAATTAATACAAACACATAGTTTGATTCATCTGTTTGATTCATTAGTCTAGAAATAAGTCTGAAAAGATACCCCCATAACTATTATGAATCACTTATTTCTTTTTCGAAACCATTATTTTGATGGATTGGTCTAATCTAGAAAACTCTGACCACTGTATTTCTTATGCATATTTTGTCTGGAAATGTTTCTAAGGAAAAATCTATCCAGAAACATCCTTATATGAAATTTTTTTATTTCTCTTTCTCTCACCCACACATGAAAAGTTTCATAATTAGAAAGTACATTGTACTTACACATCTATATATAGGTGCTCCCAAAATGGAATGGGTGGGAAAGAACTTTGATTTTCCCACTCAACCAAATTTCCAGAAACTTGAACATGACTTACATTGAAACTTCATCCTTAACAACATCGGATCCACTTAACTATTTTTGATTCTTCTGAAAAATTATTGAATATTCTCATAACTTCATCCTAATTCAAACTTACAAACATTTGTCCAGTTTGATAAAAATGTAATTCTGATACTTCTCTTCTCTATTATAAAACAAATATTAAATAGAATATTCCCATTCTGATGCTCTATACTAGCTGAGAAAAATATTCCTTATTCGTTTTTGATACTACTTTGGACTTCAGTTGTATTTGTTTAGCTTTCTCATACCTATGACTCTTCTTAATTACTCTAGAAGTCCAATTGAATTTATAATCTTGATCATTTTTTAGTTTTTTTCTATAAACATCCTTGAAACTTCTAATGATTTGTAAACCCCCTGAAACCATTTTGGAAATAACGTTATCAAAATTTTCCTTTTCTTCATTTGTTTAATAATTCCTCAGACCGATGATTCTGCATTCAATGAAGTCCAGTGTTTAATGATCTATTGGTGCCAGACTATGTCTGATGGATTGGTCTATGATTCCTTTTGGTGAATTGGTGTTAATACTAGTACTATGTGTGTTGAACCAATTGAAAACAAAATTTTTTCTCTATGGAAATGGTTGAATACATTGTTGAACTTCATCCAATTGATTGGTCTTTACAGCTCTTCTAAAACATAAATACCAAAACCCCAACTTACCAATGAAAAAAGATTAAAAAAAATTCTAATTTTCCTCCAATGGAATTCAAAATTTGATGTTGTATGGATACCAACAATGTGTCTAATGGATCAATAGCACATATTGTCTGCTGGACCATAGCAACAACTTCATTCTTCTAGATTCTCTACAATTGATGATGGATCCTATAGAATGGTTCACTTAGTGTATCATACATTCAGATGAATCAACCCGTCCAATGGATCAGTTGATTAGTACTTCAGCAAAACTTCTATCTTTAGAAAATTCAAAACTTCCCAGACTTTAGAAAAATTATACGTCTGGTGATTCTCAGACCAATGAACTATGACTAGAATAATTTAAATTCAAACTCTCTTTTCCTAAAAACTCTTGTTTATATATTGATGTATTCATGATGTTAATGAAATTATGAATAGAATATCATCATATGATTTACAAAACCTTTTCTCCTTATTTCTTTAAAAAATCTTGTATCACAAGTATTTCAAATAACTTATGATATAGAAAACTTACAAAACAACAAATCATCATCATATTCATTGGTAAACATCTCGAATGACATTAATAATTCATAAAAACTTATCACTATGATCAATAACTTCGTTCTAGACAAAATGTGATTATGAAAATCACTTCTTCTAGAAGAAACATTAATAATTGAATATTGAAACCGATGGCTTTTCTTGTCAAGAATACATTTGATATTTTGAGTATAATACACCTTTAATTCGATTACGAAAACTGAAAAAGTGAATTTATTTTTTTGTAATGAAAAAAATATAAAATACACAGTATAAAAATCTTCCAGAATCTATAAACTAAACTTAGATAACTTGGTCCCAATAATTGGTGGGGACCTACTAAGTATATCTCACACAGTGCTCGAACCACCTTTGGAACCTGAGCTGACTTCATTGTTGAAATTATATACAAAGGGAAGTGTCTAGTTTCTGATGTTTAATTCTTTGTGCTAGGATGGAGTATGAGAGAAGAGGACCAAACCTATGATTGTGATACTAGTAGAGACCGATTTTGGAATTTTTTATTTTTATATAGAATGTGGTATATGCCGATTTCCCCATGTACTGAATTTTTTTTATAGAAACATGATATGATCATTATGACGAACCAAACTTTTATTAATGAAAATTCATCTTTATTTAATTAAATGTATTATTATGTAAAATTTTTATATAAAACATATCCAATTATTTGGTTTTATGTTTTTGGATTTTAAAATATTGTTAAGAATTGTTACCATTTCTAATATAAACATTGACTAGTGATCACATGATTAGTATAAATATAGGGCTTTACCAAATCCAATTTATGTTGAAAAAGGAAGAGATAGCCTCATCTAGAAGAATTGATCAATACAACGTCCATTTATCAGAGCTCAGAAAGGAGGTAGTTTCACTGGGATTTGATCTTGACCATGACCAAGCTGACCTTCAACACATTAATCTTGAATAGAATTGCCTACAGAAGAATTAGAAGTTAATAGAGATTACCACCTGTGCTATGTTATCCGAGCCATCCCAAGAGTCTTTCACCATCGAACACCTTACTATTAGGTCTTTTGCGGGTGTTATAAGGGGTTATGTCATAAGAACCTAGCACTATTATTATGTGAATTATTTTTGTATAAATAATATACATTCATTTTATTATTGTTACTTTGTAAATGGTTTTTAAAGAACATATAGTATTTTTAGTTAATATTTAAATTAAATTGAGAAATATATTTAGATGAATTAACATATTTTTGAAATAAATAATATTTTAATAAAATATTATTACTAAATTAATTTTTATTAAATATAAATTATCATATAATTTTTATGAATACAATCATAATTTTTATTAAGGTTTGAAAGATGTTTTTCTAAAAACCCCTGAATTTTTGATAAATTTATGTTCTTATTTTAGAAGTAAAAATTAAAATATTTAGAAAATTATTTATAGTGAATTAATATTATATTTGGAATCAGGATGTTGAAATTATCTAATGGTGAATTTTTCATAATTTTCTGAGACAATTGAAATTTTGGGTAAAAATTAAATACCATTTAAATATATAATGTGATTTATGACATCATAATGAACCAATAGTGATATAATAAAATAATATAAAAGGGGTATTCAGAAAATATTTGTTTTAAGTTTAAAATAATGTAATTTTAGATTTGTTTGATTTATTTTACAATTCCTTAGTGGACCCTTCAAGACTTATGAATCATTTTAACATTTTAAAATTATTTCTTTGAGAGTGTGACTCACCTCCACATAATCAAGCCTAAAATTTTATTATGTTATGAAATTGGGATTAGAAAATAATTTTTTCCACTCCTATTTGGAAAAAAACATGGGTAAAAACTATGGTATGGTTTGTGGTTTTGATTAGTTTAATGTGTAGTGTCCAAAACCGAATTAAAAAATAATTCCCTCTCCTTTCCTATATAAAGCCACTCAATATACCATTTATATTCACTAAAATCATTTGTAGCTCTACCAAAACCTTACCTAATCTCTCTAAAATCCTCCCAAGTCTCCCCAAGATCCTAGGAGGCCTCTCTCAAGCCTCTCTCAAGCCTTTGGGATCACGCTTCCAATTAAGAGATCCTCACTTTCCTTCCTTCCTTATTTATGTCCAAGTTTCCTTATATTATTATGCCCTTTTATTTTCAATTAAAAATTTTGGGGTGTGATTTATCACCTCCCCTATAATTTCTTCCTTATATTTTAATGATTAGATACCCCTTTATCTCTCATTAATTCCTCCCTTGTACACCCATTACCAGGCAAAAATTCTACAAGGTATTTATCTCTCCTCATTTACATTCAATAAATTCTTTTATATTATGCATCTAAATTCCATTAAATATGTTTTTATATTATGTTACATGACCCCCTTACTGTAAATTTCATATATAAATGATGATATACCCCTTTATCTCTCATCAACCCATTTTACTATTTCTATATTACGTCGTTATGCTATTGAAGTTACACCAAAATTTCCCATGCCAAAATCATAGTATAAGTGAATACCATACCCATTTATCTATCAAGGGTATTCAAATTATGAACATTTACATGTTTATTGAGGACTTAAATTTATGTATTCTACATATCTTATTCGTGGAATAGATTATGACATTTAATAAATCCATGTTGTATGATTTGTGTGGCACACTTTTGCATGAAATGAAATGACGAAGAAGGGTGCGCCCTGATAGCACTCCAATGTATTTGGTAAAGATTAGTATCATGATATGTTAAGTGAAATGAGGTTTTACTCATTCTAATTCAAGTGAAATGAAGGTTTACTCATGATTCATTTGCAATGAGCCTTGGATCATGCTAATATCATATTAAATGTTGTTTCCACATCTCCATGTTATGATAATCATGCTATATCATGACTTTATGCTCATGTTTCTCTTATGCTCCATTGATATGCCAATTTCCTAAAATGTATTTTATTCTTCATTTTAGGAATTTTTTACTCCCTTACTGGTATATATATCTCACCCTTTTCTTATGTAAGTTTTCAAGTTACCCTATGTGATGCTAAGTACGAAGGAAAGTTGTGGTCATGTAAAAGAAGTTTTAAATAAATGTGTTTTATTTTATGTTCCAAGTTGTTAGGTAATGTTCCTAATTTCTCAAGACACTAGAACTATTAATCCTCAGAGTTTCATGATATGAAATTTTATGTAATAAATCATGTTTAAGTGTGTAAAAATAGCAGGGTTGTTATAATCATCATCCTTTTTATATATATTTATGATTCATATTCTTCCTGGTTATTTATTAGATGCTTATTTATTATTCTATTGCTGACTGATCACTACTAATTCCCATTGTTTTCTATTTTTTATCAACTATTGTGATGTTATTTAACTAATATGGGAATTTCTCCCTATGGAATCACCCTAGGCCCTCACTACTAGTAAGAATCCTCTATAATATGGGGAGGTGCACAAGAGGTTATGTGGCCAACTATCTCAGGGTACCATTCTGTGGATTTTGGGGTGGGATGCTACAAAGTGGTATCCGAGAGACCTTTTAAATTTTTCTTATTGTTTGGGTATTATACATGATACTATAATGTATTACAAATTGGTAATAATATTGATTTTGGTATTAGCTAACCCACATATAGGGGAAACACAAATTACCTGGGATGGGTTATGATTGTTATTTTTTGTTCCTGTTACATCTATACTATTTTCATTGTTGGATGACACACATGCTGTGTGACATTATTATTTTTGATGTTATTATTTTGAAATTTATTTACCTTATCCTGATGATATGAGGTATTATCAATTCATCCATAATATTATGCACTTGAGGATTCACATTTCATTAATTATGCCATGCCATATTTATATTTATAAATGCATTCCATGTGTTACATGTGATTGTTGTAAGTGCCTTTATTGTTATATATATATATATAATTGTGATGAATTTTCTAACAGGGATATAATAATTGGATTAATTAATCTTCATACATCAATATAAATGATTTTTCCACATAGATAAATGATGATACCTTAATTAACCAATTTTAAACATTTGAGTTATAAAACACTTATTCTATGGACCGAAATATTAGTTTATTGGATTTATGAATGTTAATTTTAATTTATGAAACAAGTACTTCTATAAATTGGGAATTCTAGAACATTTAATCAATTATCTTTAGGAGACCTATTACATCATTTTACTGGATGTGAATTTCATATCGTAGTTACTTTACATTAAAATTACAATTTATAATGAGCATGGGACCTTATAATTTGGGAATGGTGACACGTTTAACTAGATCGAGATATCTATATCCATATAAATAATAATGAACTGAAATAAATTAAAGTTTTAAAATGAAATGGTTACCACTAATAGGGATGCCAAATGAAACCTAAAGGGTATTTTCCTATATACATTACAATTGAAACTCTATATATGGGAACCTCTACCATGTTATGTGAGACCTTGACCCTATCACAACCTTAGCAGTGGGCATTAGGATGTGTCTCCTAAAACTTCTGTAATCTTCTTTATCACTTAGACCTGGATTTATGAGATGAATAAGGGGTGTGACTCATTATAGGAAGGCTTTGTTCCTATCCTTTTCTATTATAATTGATCATATCTATTATTAATTCTTATATGAGGTGTGCATTTGGAAATTATAGAGCTATAACACCATGTCATCCTCACTTAATATGCCAGGAGGGTGATGAGGACCGCGCTCCAGAGGTGGTGGGATCTGAGCTACCGATATTTCCTCATATAGTGCCACCTGAGGCACCTCCTATTAATATTCCACTAGGTTCCAATATACAATTTAGATATATCTTCTTTGGATTTATGCAGTCTATATAGGGAGCTTCGTGACCTGCCCTAACTATGGAAGAATTATTGTGGGAATTCCAAAAGCATCATCCTTCTACCATCTCTGGGGATGGGAGTCCTTAGGTTGATGAGTCATGGATTGAGGCCAGGTTATGAATCTTATATAATTTAGAGATGCCTCCTGAGTGGAGGTTCAAGATACTTACCCATATGCTTCATGATTCTACTAAACGTTCATGGGATGTCATTACCCAGACCATACATCATTAGGGTATGGTCTGGGTGGTCTTTGAAATAGCCTTCGATGACTACTTTTTTTATGCAGACCATGAGGGAAGACCACACTCTAGAGTTTATGCACCTGCAATAGGGATCTATGTCATTTATGGAATATTTAGCTCATTTTACCGAGATTCAAAATTTTTTTCCAACATAGACTAGTGATGAGTTGATGATTGTAAGGAATTTTGAAGATGAAATTGTGTGTTCCATCTGATCAAAGGTAATTGTTTTCTGACTGACCATTATTTTTTAGATAGTAAACCAGTACCTCATCATAGAGTAGAACCTGAATGAATCTAACAATGTCTTCTAGGGTGGTTCAACATCAAGATGGGGGGATGGTTTGTCTAGTGGTAGTATATGTCATTTCAAGGGCACATGTTGGGGTAGTTCTAGCTATATGATACACAGCAACAACTATGTGATGTTAAACTAGTGTGTTAGTAAAGGCCATAATAATCATTATATGTACAAGGAACCCAATCAAGTGTCGATTTTATGGAACAATAAATCACTATTAACATTTATTCAAGGTTTTTCTTTAGTGTCTAGTGAGCAGGGATCTACATTGACACCACATTTGGGTACAAGATCAATAGATCTACATTAGGCTGGGAGTGTCTCTATTATTGCACAATCAGGCCAAGGAGGTTGTGGTGGATGAGGTAGTCAGACATTAGAGATTCCGCACCACCAGAGCAGACCGACCCCAGGTAGTCATGTAGTATCTTAGGGTTTCAGATCAAGATATATATATATATATATATATATATACAATCCTACACATAAGGAGTAGAATATAGGGACTTATATGGTTATAGGTTGTATTATAATATCCTCTACTTTAGTTTCTACCTTATTTGATATAGGATCTTTACACTCCTTTATATTATATATAATTATTGGAAATCTAGGCCTAGAAATGGAGTACTTTGGAAGAGTTATGACTCTCAACACACTATTAGGGGTATGATAAGAGATAACATAATATTTAATGGAGTTACCCCTTGAGTTAGGTAGGCACCATTTCATGTGGAATTTATTTTTCCTTGAGATAACTGGATTCAACATCATTCTTGGAATGGACTAGCCAATCCCTTATCGTTTCCATGTTTATTTCTATCACTGAAGGGTTTATTTTTCATCACCAAAGGGTATAATTTATATTCATAAGGGTGAATGGGATATCTAGGTGAGTTGGGTTGGACTCAATCATTATGGGTTGGGAAGGGTGACAGCCTAGATGGCCAGTCTCTTCATGAGCGATCAGGGAATGTGGATTATTGAATTCCTTCCTATCATGGATCATTTCACGGATGTCTTCCCTGAACACTTCTCTGGTTTACCTCCTATGATGGAGGTTGAGTTTAGAATTGGGATAATTCTAGGTGTGGAACCAATGTCAATTATTCCCTATAGTTTGAAACCTAAAGAGCTCTAAGAACTCAAGAATTAGTTGTAAGGCCTAGAGGAGAAATGTTTTATATGACACAGTACCTATCCATGAGGTTCAATTATCCCTTTCACGAAGAAGTTGGATGGTACCCTTAGGTTGTGCATTTATTACTGATGATTGAACAAGCTTACAGTTAAGAACTGATATCTACTACCTCTTATATACTACCTCTTCGACTATATATAAGGAGTGACAATTTTCTCTAAGATCAATTTGAGGTTAGGATACCATCAAGTGCATCTGATACAATTAGAAATACCACATATATAATTCCATAGTTGATATGGATTACACGAGTATTTTGTTATTGTATTCATCCTTATGAACATTCTATTAATTTTCATGGCCTTGATGAATCAAATTTTTTACCCATACCTAGATTCATTTGTGGTAGTCAACATGGATGACAGCTTGGTGTATTCTCATACCCCACACAACCATTCAACCCATTTTGTGATCCCGATTAATACACTGAGAGAGCACTATATGTATAATAATCTAATAAATTCCACTTCTGGATCAATAAGTTTCACTTCATGGGTCATATCATTTCAGAGGTAGGAATATTTGTTGACCTAGAGAAGGTAAGAATCTTAGTTTCCTAGGAACATCCTAAGAATGTATTCACAATATGTAGTTTCTTAGGTATGGATGGATATTACATGTGATTCATCAAAGATTTATCACACATAGTAGTGCGTTTTATGGGCATGACTAAAAAGGGTGTGGAATTTGTATGCTCAGAAGCTTTAAGAGAACCTTTTAGGAGTTAAATGGGAGATTAACTTCAACGTTGATCTTGATTCATCTAGAGATGTGAAAAAACAATAAAACTTATTTTAATTATTTATTAATAAAACTGGGAGAAGTTTTGATGTAGGAATATCAGGTTGTAGCATACGGGTCCCACCAGATGAGACCTCACGAGTGGAATTACCATACACATGACCTCGATCTTGCTTCGATGGTTCATGAATTGAGCTTTTTGAGGAATTATCTATTGGGTGAGTGGTTTATTATTTATAGGTATCAAAAAATTATCAAATAAATCCTCACACAATGCAACTTGAATCATAGATTGCACAAGCAAGTATAATACCTATAGTTGGAAAACATTAAGCAAGATTAAGCAGCCAAAAAGGGCAATGCAGTAGCTGACCCACTAAGCCAGAAGACTCAGACAAAGGACATATAGGAGGCTAGTAGTGATTGGTAGTTGATGGATTTGTTTTATGAGATGCACAGGGAGGTTCAGGAATGTCATGGGAAACCTATTTTAGTAGTTATAGTAATGACATCCTACCTACTGGAATGGGTACAGATGAGACAACTATCAGATCCTGAGGGCCTCATCTGGAGGGAGGGTGTCTCTGGTGAAAACCAAATACCTGGTTGATTTATCAATGATAATGATATCCTACAATTATATTGGAATATTTGGGTTCCTTTATACATAGAGGAATAGTTGATGTGGGAATATAATGCCTATTTTTGGTAGGTTCACCCTATTCTTACAAAAATTTAACAAGGAATGCATCTTCAGTATTGGTGGCCAGGTATGAAGTATAAGATTTTAGGTTTCATGAGAAGGTGTTACACCTATCATTAGGTGAAGGTGGACTACTAGTGACCTACTGAACTTCATTAGCCTCTATCCATTCCTGAATTGAAATGGGATGATTTCACCATGAATTTTGTGATGGGATTTACAAGACCCCCTTGAGGTAGTGATGTAGTATGGGTAATCATAGATAATTTGACCAAGGTCACACATTTTCTACCTATCTGAGATACCTTATCAATTTATAAGCTTGGTAGGCTTTATATTCGGGAGATTTTATTCTTTCATAGTGTTCCCTATTATATTGTACTAGACTGAGATGCCTGGTTTACCTCATAGTTATGGAAGGGGTTACATAAAGAACTAGGTTCATAGGTTCTCTCGAGTAAAACTTATCACCCTAAAAACTATGGGTAGTATGAGCATATTATACAAGTGTTATAGGAAATTAAATGGGCTTACATCCTTAATTTTAGAGGTTCATGGAAAAAATATATACCTCTTATCGAGTTTTCATTTAATAACAGCTTTCAGGAAATGATTGAGATGGATCCTTATGGGGCCCTTTATGGTAGGCCATTTTGTTCACCCATGTACTAGTTATAAGTAGATGAGTAAACACTACGAGGTACTTGTATTTTTTAAGTGATATCAGAGCAAGTAAAACTAATTCAGAAATGTTTGGCTACTACTTAGACTAGGCAGAAATTTTATACCGATTGTCACTGTCAACTTATGGAGTTTAAGGTTGGACATAAGGTCTTTCTATGAGTTTTTACTATATTTTTTCATTGAAAGTTTTATAAATAGGGAAAGATATCACTACATTATATCATTCCTTTCTAGATCATAGAGATAGTCAGGCTGGTAGCATATCATTTGCAGTTACCTTAGAGGTACCATTCCATACAAAATTTATTCCATGTATCACAACTTCCTTGGTATCATTATGACCAATCTCATTCATTTTATCTTAAGGATATTGAGATGTAAGTAGATTATCCCTTAAAGAAGCATCATATATGTATCATTGATCAAAGAATGAAGGCTCTCCAAGGAAATTTAGTTCCTCTATTCTGAGTGCTATGGCCACACGACCATGTGTAGGATGAGACCAGGGAGTGAGAGTCTGAACTACATGATCAATGTATGAAAAAAATTCTCAAATGGTTCTTTATTACCATTGGAAGGTAAAATTGGAGAGGATTTTTTTAAAGAGGGTAGGTTGTAACTTCTAGACTTTTCAGAAAGGCACGTTTCATTTTTAGTTTCGGTTAAACCTTAAAACCACATCTAAGGGTTTTTCACCTCATTTCAGGAAGAGAGAAAGCACATGATTTGAAGGATAGATATTGGACAAATACATAGTGTGTACCTACTACATGGATTGAAATTGAAATACACAATTTTTATTAGATACATGACATGTGAAGGTTTGGCCAGGACTTCCACATGTTGTGAATTGGGTTTACCTAGTAAGGAAAACCTGAGAATTACATGACATGAAATGCATTTACATGCCATGTAAATATTGGGGGAAATTTTAAAATAATAAGTAAGAGACTATTTTTGATAGAGGCTCTTTTCTTCCAATAGGAGCCATGCCGTAGGAGAGAACCCCTCCATGCCTTACCTCGGTTCATATAGATCTAATCCTTCTGAGCTTGATTCTCTTAACCATTAGGTGTATTGGATCCATAATTTCAATCTCCCTAATCATTTCCTTTCCTCCCATCATTTATCTTTCACTGTTCTATGATATTTTGGTGTGATCTAATATGAACTATTTTCAGAGGTTTTGTTAGTTTTTATGTTTTCTCCCATTATTTCTCAAATATAAGGCTTACAATAGATGTTTGTTCATCTATGAACTTAAGGTAGGTGGTTAATCAGTTCTCTATAAAGTATTATTGCATTTTATTATAGGCCATTGTGCTTCATGAAAATATTTCTGTAATCAACTCCATAATGTTATTTTAATTAAATTAAATATTGTTCTCATGTATAATATGACCCCAGCTACATGTGAAATTCTACTACTAGGTGTTTTACTTGACTTGATCCACCCCTTTTGGTGTTCCTTCCCTTGAGGGTTTAAATTTTCTTTTATTCATATTATTACAAGGGCGAAACAAGGGTCCACAATTAAGGACTCCTTGTATAGGATCTTCATACTTTATAATCATAAATTTTAAATGGATTATATATACGCTAGGAATGATACTTGGTATGCCTTGGGCAGGCTCACCCGAAATTTTATCTACCTACTTATGAGTGATAACTGTTCCTTAGGGGAGAACCTGAGGACAGAATTGGTGGAAAGATGGTTATACCATGCCATGAGCTATATTTAGACCCTTAAGTGATATACGAGGATGATATTATAGGTTATTCTTGTTTTCACACCACATTGGGAGTGATACTTGAGATTTAATTTATGGATCACCTTGGAAGGACTCGTATGGTGTTGGGTATTTATTATGCCCATGGAGCGATACATGAGATTACTTTTTTTATTTCATAAAATGGGATCAGGGTGCCTATGATTAAATTCAAATAATTAATTTTACATTAAAGATAAAGAAATCATAGGTATTATCCATGGATGATTCTACAAATCCAAATCATAAGCTTGAGTTCTTCCACTGCTTGATACCTGTTTTATGAAGAATTATTATAATTATAACCATATCATATATGTACATGTTATCCTTGATTTAGATACATTCGACTTATGCTAAAGAAGGTAGTGTTAGTTGGGTATCCTCAAGGCATCTAAACTGACATTTTTATTTATATATTTCTTTACATTTATTATATACCTACACACAAATAATTTTATATAAATATACTATATTATTCTAGAAACTATTTTTGGTGGCCTACTGAGTATATCTCACACACTACATGGGCCACCTATGGTAACCAACCAGACTTCATGGTTGTAGGTAAACAAAGGGAAGCATCTTACATATGTTGTTTGATTCTGAGTACTAGGATGGAGTATGGGAGTATAGGACTGAGGATATGTTAGTGATTCTAGTAGAGGTAACTTTTAGACTTAGTATTTTTATATCGCAATTGGTATATTTTTTTTGCTCTATATCACATGCACTTAATTTTTTTATAGCAACATGACATGATCCTCATCCTTTTTGTATCTATTTACAATTCAGCTTCATCATAGTTATTTATTGGATATTTATTTATTATTCTACTACTGATTGTTTACTATTTATTCTAATATTTTCCATTTTTTATCTACCACTATGTTTCACTATGACTCATGAGGGAATATTCTCCCCACGTACACACTCGACACTAGTAGAAAAATGGTCTTTAACATCGCCATTTTGACATCGGTTCTTCAGGACTGACGTTAAAATTCAATTCTTGGCATCATTTTTCCAAATAACAATTGTTAAAAATAAAATAAAAGTTTTAGATAATTTCTCAAGTTTCAATTTTACATTTTTTGAAGCTAAAATGAACTTATGGATAAAAATTTATGGATGTCGGAAGTTGAACATTATAAGACTTGATTTTTAATGTTGGTTTTTTTCAGTAACTGACATTAAAAGTCACGTTTTGGTATTCCTTTTCAAATAACTGATTTTAAAAATAAAATTCAAGTTTTAGATAATTTTTAAATCTTCTATTTTATAGGTATTAGATCTAAAACGGTCTTACGAAACAAAATTTATGGATGTCAGAAGATGAAAATTTTAAGACATGTTTTTTGACTTCGTTTTTTTAGTAACTGACACTAAAAATCATTTTTTGGCATCATGTTTTCCAATACCTGATGTTAAAAATCAAATAAAAGTTTTATATAATTTATCAATACTATATTTGAATTTTTTTGGAGCTAAAACAGACTTACATATCAAAATTTATGGATGTCTGAAGTTGAACATTATAGGACTTGATTTTTAACAATATTTTTTTTATTAACCGATGTTAAAAATCAATATTTAAAAACCTTTTTTCAAACAAAAATTATTAAAAATAAAATCCAAGTTATAGATAATTTCTCAAGATTAGATTTGATAGGCCTTGAAACTAAAATGGAATTTCAGATGAAAAGTTATAGATGTTGAAAGTGTAACATTATAAGACTTAACATTTAACATCAGTCTTTTTCAGAAACCGATGTTAAAAGTCACATTTTGGCATCAATTTTTCTAATAACTAATGTTAAAAGTGAAATTTTGGCCTCAGTTTTTCAATAACCAACATTAAAATCCCAATATGATAGTAGTTTAAACTTCTATTATATATTCACCTGATGTTAAAAGTAAATTTCAAATATACAGGTTTGATATTTCAATTTTTTCACAACATGCGTTTCTATTTTCAAAATCCCTCCTAAATTTTAATTCATCACCACCATAAATATTTTCATTTAAAAAATATATATCCTCATTCTCATTAGTTCAACATTTTCAACATCTTCGATACAATCCAAATTTAAACAATTCTTTAATCGATGATTTTTACCTGGCATGTATTCTCATCATTTAATTTCATTATTATTTTTTACTTATCACAAAAAATATTGATAGTTTTTATGATGTTGATGAAGAATTATTCTAATCGAGATAGAAGGATAAAACATCTACATGGTATTTGTCAGTTGATGTTCACAATTCTTTATCGGTCACTATCTTCATTTCCTCTTTTGTTCTTCCTTAAAAAGAAGTGAAATAATGACAAACAACATATTGATTCAAACGAAAAAAAGAATTAAAAATAGGTTGAATCTTTAAGTTTATTCTTTTTTTTTATTCTTTTGGTGTTTAATTTTTGGATATTTTTTCACATGTTTTCATTGAAGTTAGTGGTCTCTATTGAGACTCAAAGAGGTATAACTTATGATGACCATAACTTTTGACATGTAAGCCCATTTTAGCTCAATGTCTAGTAAAATTGAAGCCTGGGAAACATAATATATTCCAATATTAATAGTTTCAATGTTTTACCATGAGTTTTTTTTCCAAAAATCAAATAATTTTTTTTCAAAAATTTGCTTTTTACATCGGTTTTTATCAAAAAATGACATTCAAAACCATGTAGAATCATAATTTAGACACCAGTTTTCTAAAAAACCAATGTCAAAAGGTAAATATTTTACCTTTTAATTATAGTTTATAAAAACCAACATCAAATACTGATAAATTCTAATATTTATCATTGTTTTATATAAAAAATTATTTTGAAGATCGATGGAGCCTAACTTTCAATGCCGGTTTATATGAAAAATGATACCGAAGACCCCCAGGGGTTGAGTTTCGACGTTAGTTTTAGTAAAACCCAATGTAAAAAATGCATAAAACCTGTTTTTAATTGATATTTAGATACATATTTTAAAAAACTGACATTGAAACTTTAATTTTTAACATTTCCTTTATAGATGTTAGTTAAAAACCGATGTCAAAATGTAAAAAAAACTGATGTGAAGAAACATTGTTCCACTAGTGCTAGGACCTCACTACTAGTTGGAAGTCTCTAGAGTATAGAAAGGTGCACTTGAAAACATGTGTCAAACCATCTTAGGGAACCATTCTATGGCTTCTGGTGCTGGATTCTATAATATATTTCCTATAAGGTTTATTTTTCTAGAGGGTCTCTGTCATTATTTGTATATGACTCTCACGATTATCAATGAATTTAAAGTATATCAAGATGTTTTCAATGAATACTAGAAATAATTTATCAATATAATCCTTGAACAACCAATAAATTATATTTTTAATGAAAACATGTGGATTATTTATCCCAAAAATATTAACCATAAAATTAAAATATCTATACCCTTTAAAAAATGTCATCTTTAGAATATCATACTTCTTAAACCTCAACTGAGGATAATGAAAGTTAAGATAGATCTTTAAAAAGTGTTGATATTATTGAAATTGATAAAATAAGTCATAAATGTGTGGTAAAGGATACTTATTCCTTAATTTAATGGATATGATCACTATATAATTGATGCATAGTATCATAGACCCATTAGTTTTTTCAAAAATAAAATAGGGGTTTACCATAATGATATACTAGGATTTATAAATACCTTATCACACAAATCCAACTACTTCCCCTTTAAATATACCAAATCCATTAGTTAAATTCTATAAATAATTATATATATATTCTTTATATCATGAATAAGTTCACTAGAGAGCTCAACTTCATGCTATTGTATATGACTGTGTAATTCATATGGTAAAATGTTAATGATTTTTTAGATCACATGTACATCACATATTCCTTGTATATGTACCTCATCCGTAGATCACAATTGATATTCCTATATTCCTATAATTTCATTATAGATACCAATTAGGGGTGGATAAATATATGATTTAAATGATCATGTTTATCCTTTAAAGACAAGTGATTCCACCTCACCTTTGAGAATTGTATTATCATTCTCTTGGAAATGATTTTTTTATTTTTAAATTGAAATACCATACATAACAAGGATTATATCAAATAAAACCACATATATAATAACCATAATTGAAAATTGGGTATGACCATTAATAATAGTTGGCTCTTCCTGACACAAAGAGTTAGGGTGACCATTAATTGAAAATTGGGTATGACCATTATTACAATAAGATTCCCACTTAGTGACTTAAATGATAACTCCCTTATTAGGGTGATTTGAAGATATATAATGTTTTTTGGAAATTATAGAGACATAAAGAGTTTAAAGATCCAAAATCAGATAATATATTATCTAAAATTGAGTTAGTAATTAAAGTACATGTCATGAAGTCATTAGTAACATTGACATCAGTTGTGGTAATCTAACAAGATTAGCCTTTCTCCCTTGAATTTTTTTAATTAAAATTTCATTAAAAAGTAGGGAATTTGATGAATAATATCTATTCTCCCTACATTAATGAAATTTAACATAGACAGATTATTCCTTACCCTTTAATGTGTAATCTTGATGGACCTTTTGTCTATAAATGAAACAAACTCATGTTCTCTTCCAATAGGACCCATAGTGTTTCTTCCAATAGTTCTCATATTTGGAAAATCCAATCCTCCCATTTCACCCCTATTCTACATTGTTATTTTCATGATTCTAATCCATCCTCTTCTTCTCTATATTTACCTTGAACATATATAGCCCAATGTACTCATTTTATATATTAAGGGTGATTGAGAGTATATCCTCATATTCTAACAAGTTATGAGAAAAAATTCACTTTGATGGATCATTTTTAACCCATCAAAGAAATGATCAATATTTATTTATAGTATATAAGCATAGTCCACTATATTCATAGATAACATTGTAAAGTTATCCTTATAATCTAAAACATTTTCCTCTTTATTCTACTAAGGATCATGGAATTGGATTTCTATTTCCACTCTTTTATCATGAAAAATGTATTTTCCTTATAATATCTCTTTGAATGTTCCCCATTCAATGCACATGATCTTATATTCCTATTTATTGTTTTTTAATTAGTGAAAACAATTAGTCCATATTTTCCATCACATGATAGACCACCATGATGGATTTTAACTTTTCATTATCTCCTAAAGTGAGAATGACCTTCTCTAAGGACTTGATCCATTGTTTAACTACCAATGGATTGGTAGTTACATTAAATTATAGAGGGTTTTTTTCCATGAATTAGACCAACATTATTAAAAAATGTTGTAGATTAGACAATCACACTACATGGGTGTGATTATTTTTCATAACTTGATTCAACTATACGAATATGGTTATGAATTTATTAGCCTCAAATTAATCTTCATTAACTTTTTCATGGGGAATATTGCAGCACTGACTATGAGTTTTTATACAGTTCCCATCACTCTAGTTAGTCTCTATTATTCATCAATGGAATACATGTAATTTTCTCTTAATATATAATTTTAAAATATAATTCCAATTAAACTTACACTAATTCTTATTTTAGTGACCCGGACTCTAGAAACCCAGATTAGATAGTTATATTTCATTATTTGTATAAATTAAAATAGTTCCTAGATAATTCAATAGTCTAGTAGTCTTAGAAGACCAGTTATATATATACATAATGTTTTAAAAGATAAGTTATCACATAAACTCATTGAAATAACATGATTATCCTTTACATAATATCCCTGAAAATTACACATAAATATCTTTTAATATTCTTTTGGACTGGGAAAAAAATAAGGGTGAACTCATACACTTAGTAAATGATTAGAATAAAATGGATTATTGCATAATATAAACATGGAATAATTTATATAAAAGGAATAAATGAATAACATGTACCCATAATCAACTAAAACTGAGTACATTCTATATCTATGAAAAAAAATTAAAACAAGTATAACAATAATCATTGATCTCAAATTGAATGAATGTATAATTTTGAACATCCAAACATAATATCATAAACTTATTCTAAGACACATTCCTTTTTTCAGATGAGATATACATCAAAACCTAACTTTTTATACCTCATGTGACCTATCAATATATCAATGGGATGTATAATTTATGACCTATATATAATGTGATTATGTCTAATATATTCACTATAAGATTTATCGAGACATTTCATACCATTCCCTAAAGAACCTATGGAAAAATAAAAATATATACATTAGTATAACAATAAATAAAAAAGAAAAAAAAATCCCCCATTCAATATAATAATGTGGATGTTTATGAGAACATCTCATAATGAATTTAGAAGTTATGGGGAATCCACAAAGTAACATGTAATAACTTAATTAAATAAATATATGGAAGATATCACATTCAATGGGGAAGGTAGTCCATTAAAGATAGTCAATGGGTTAAACATTTGGAATATCACAGAGACCAAATAAATGATACGAAA
The DNA here is from genome assembly GCA_963277665.1 of Viscum album. Taxonomy (NCBI): domain Eukaryota; kingdom Viridiplantae; phylum Streptophyta; class Magnoliopsida; order Santalales; family Viscaceae; genus Viscum; species Viscum album. The sequence goes on along the minus strand of OY728138.1, from coordinate 1,879,735,672 downwards.
AATCCATCATCACGGTTTATTAATAGTGTGTGAATATTCCAAAGCATATCACTTGGGAGTGTCTATCTAGGTGTGGAGTCTTAGGCCCACTCATCATACACAAGGGGGATGATTGAGTCCATGATCAACCAACACTTTCTAGGTGATGAACTCTATGGGAATATCTTAAAAATATCTATCCAGTTTATAATATCCATACATGTATGTATTTTATAGTAAATTACTAATAATTTTTATTTACAAAAAATAGGATGGTTTTTCCACCATGGAAAAGATCGAGTTCTAAAACAGTTTTGGTAACCCTTTAATTAGAATAATACAAAATAGGGATAATAATTAAGGCTTTTAAATCCCATAAATTTCATGATAAATATCTCAAATAGTATTCTATGTAAATGTATACACCACAAAAAATTTAAATAAGTGGGAAATATAACACGAGTACTAAATAATACAAATTAAGATAGAGAAACCCCACTTATTACTTAGGTAAAAATCAATTAAAACCTCTTAAAAAATAGGGATTCCAAATTGATTTTCAAATACCATGAATAAATTCATTTCATGATATAAAATCACAAAAAGGTAGTATATACACCACATAAAGTAAATTAGGTGCGTAATACTAAACCCCTCTCAAAGAGAGAAATTTGAGATCGAAAAATATTACCTCTTTCTATAACTTCCATGAAAAAACTTTAGACTTATGTATCACAAAAATATATATTTTCATAATTTAATATAACACATTTCCCATATCCATTTTCATTTATACTCTTCATAAATATCCATTCTCTATATGAATTCTACATATTTTCCACATGATGTGTTTAAATTTTTGACCATTTATTCTAGTTTCATAATAACATTGACAATATTATTTCTTAATCCAAGGTTAATAATTAATAACACATTAAATTTACTATTAGGTATGTTTTAAAATTATTTATAATTATTAAAATTACTTTTACAACTATTTTACCTTTTATCCTTTCAGATGAAATCAATAACAGGCACGATTCTATGAATCTTGTCGATCAAAGGGTGTTTTATTAATTGATAAATTAAGTATTGATGTATCATTTCTATAATAAGAAAAAAAATATATTTTTACAATTATATTATAATATACTAGTAATTTTCCCATATTAAATCATGATATATATTCATAGTATTGTTCATATAGGTTGTTAAAATGACCCAAACATAAACCTACCCTAATTAAATGTGTGATTATGCGGTGGTTTAGTTAAAATTTCATTATACCTAATGCATGATGATATTATTTAATATCAATTATTTTGATATATCATAATTGTAAATGATTTTGGTGAATAAGCAATGGGTATGATAATATTACATAATTTGAATAAAATTTTTTCATCAGAGCATGATTTTTTTAAAGGATTGAAATAATAATGATCATTTATTGATAATATCGTTATTTATTTCTCCAATTAAATATTAAAAAATATTAATGCTATCATAAAAATCATATTATATTCATTAAACCATTCTAAAAACCATCCATTATGGGTGGTGATGAAAAATGAATCTCATTGCTTGTGGTGGTGGTAGTCCACACATACAGACAAACAATGATTTCATTTTTCTTAATGGATAATATAAAAGATTAATAATTGAGAATTATATTAATATTGGAACATTAAAGTGTATAAATAATACTTATATCTATATATTAGTTTTTTTAGAATAAATTATAAGTAATATTGTAATAAAAAAGAGTTATTTAGTTGATTATACTCATGTTAGAGACTTAAATTTTCCTTCAAAATCACCTTGGAAATAAATTACTTATGTTAACTAATACTGAGAAAACTATTTTTAAAATGGGTAGGGTTCTATTTGAGAAAAAAATTTAATATTTCAATCATAAATTATAAGAACATATAGTTATTGAATTGGTGGAAATGTTACCATTTAATAAGTGAGGGGAAGGGTAGTTTTGGGAGTAACCCTTAAATTCTCAATAACGTAATGGTAATATTTAAGGGTCAATGGATAAAATATTTAAAAAATGAGAGGGGATAATAATTTTGGTTAAAACAAAAACTCAGCCACTCTATATTGATAAAACTATTAGTGTTTTATGGTTTTTTATTTTATTTTTTTTATGTTTTCTATAATTTACTTTTATATTGGTAATTAATTTTTAACCTTAGTTATCAATTTAAATGACAAAAATTAATATTACCAATTTTACATAACTTGACCCTTATAATTTAAAATATTAAGGACACATTATAAAGTAAAATTTCTAAATGTGTGAAATGTTATTCTTAAAATAATGACAATTAATCATGTAAGTTTTTTTTATAAAAAATAACATTTTTAAGAATTTAATTTAGATATTATTTTAAATCATCTTGGATAATTATTTTAATGACATAAATTGATTTATTATGAAATAAATAGAATATATTAGGAATTTAAGGAAATATAAAATTTAATTAACCTTAAAATACTTGATTCATAGAAAAGACCAAAAATCATTTTTTATTAACGTAATAGTTTAATTATTTTTAAAAATTCTGGATATAGGATTTTTTTGTTCAAAGAATATTTTAAATTGTATAATAATTTTTTTTTAAATTCATATATGATTACTTAAATGATTTTATAAACTTATAGGACATTATGATATAATGATAAATTCTTACAAATTCCATGTTTTCTGAAACTATATTTTTCACTAAAAAGTGGCATTTATTGAAAAAGAAAAAAATTCATGAAATCATAATTTTAATATGTTGAATTAAAAAATGAATTTAATTTGGCCAATTTAAAATTATAAATTTCAAATTAAAAAAAATACACGAATGAAGGATATTTAGAGAATTATAGTCTAAGATATTGTGTTTAACTTCTAGACTAGGGTTTAAAATATTATAATGGGTTTCAAAAAGTAGTATGATATTTATGGTGGAGTGGATACCAAAAATGATTTCATGGTTCAACAATGATAGAAAAAAATTCATGCTATTGACTGTTAAGAGTTCATTTATTTAGGGGCAATAACAATCCCAATTTGATATTTCTTTCCATAGAGGATTTTTAGAATTTTGAGATATATCAATCACATGTCCAAGACATATTCTGTAACAGAATTTTGGAGAGGATTTGAATATAATAAGCAATGATGTTTTTCATATTCAAAATTATTTTTTAATTTTTTCATGATCCAATGACACCATTAAGGATTGAAAAAATCTTCTTAGAGTGAGAATATTTGTTTTTATTTAACAATCAAGGATCTTGGGTTCATTATGAACATAAATTCTTATTCACTATGAAAGTAAATTTATGGGACTATGGTGATGGATTTTATTTTATATATAGATGAAATTATAATAATTGGAAATGATGACCCAAATTTACGCAATTTAAGAATGTGGTTTGGAACAAGAATATTGATTAAAGGCTTAGGGTAATCATCTAATACACTATGTATATACATATATATGGATCAATTTATGAGATTTAATATAAAATATCAAAACACATATATTAATATTTCAGTAAAATGGTTTAACATAGATAACTCCATGAATATAATTTTACCTTAGTTTCATGAAATGAAGCATTGAGAGATATGAGATCATTATAAATAGTAATAAAGGATATAAAATATTCTTTTTTCTACATAATATATATATTTTTTCATTTATTTTATGTTGTGAGTTTATCACAATGCCACTTATGGTTTAAAATAACATATAGATACCAATTGAATCCAAATAAATGTCATTGGATTTCTATTAACTAATATGATGTTGTTATTTTTTCTTGGACATTGTAGGTGAGTATGTGTTCCATATAATATGTTAAACTAATTAAAATGTCGAAATAAAGATAATATGATATGTGATCTCATCTTGGTCTCGTGTTTCTTTTTAATGATGGGGAAATCAATTTGATAAGTTCCAAACAAGGAACTATTGTAGACAAATCAATATAGATAGGGTATATCAAAACATTAGATATTTTAGAGGAATATATTTTAATTAAGAAGATCTGCATTGAATAATAAGTGTTTCCAAGAATTTATTGATCATTTTAACTTCAATATAAAAATATATGTATTTCTTTGTCCATGGAACTTAGGTTTCCCCAAAGGATTAAATTATTTATTTTTATGTAGTATATCCGTTGATAAATCCATTATCATATCCAAAACATGTGGGTTATTTTGAATATATTTATATAGCATAATTGTTAGATTATATTGAATGGGTTTATCATGTATAATGATTTGTTTATAAATACAATCAGTATTTATTAATTATATACATGTGCTTCAATTATATTATATAATGGAAATATAACATTCCATCAAAGTATGACATTTAGTTTTTTTAAATTAATGATCATTATAGAGTTTGATATGTTTTAATGAAATATTATGATTAGAATTGGTAAAATATTTTACTTAATTATAAGATTCACATATGTGTTATATAGAAAAAACACATCGAATAATAAACCAATACTTTATATTTGGTTATATTCTACAATTTATTTAACATGAAATATAATGTGATAGTTGATATACTTAATAGTGTATGCTTATTATAAATTTACATCACCTGAGGTTATAAAGATACCAGTCTCGATAACCTTCATTCTTTGATAACAATATTAAGAATGCCTTTCAGCTTAGATAATTAGGGGTGGTCATGTGTTATTTAACAATGTTTTCAGTTATTCTTTAACTAATATGGGATATTCAAGTCCACACTTAGTTGAGTCACAAGTTTTATTCCCAGATACATGGATGAGGGACACATGATTTGATAATATCCTTAATGAATGACATGTAAGGTATTAATTCTCATATTTATTTTATTTTAGATAATAATGAATTTATGTGTTGAACTATACTAGATTTACATTTTCCATGTTTACTAGCCACTCGATGTCGTGGTTAAAAGTAATATTTATGTATCCATATAATGTAAATGATACGTCATGCAGTGGAAATGTTTATATATAGATATATATATGTTTTATAAATATCCTACTAGACTAAATTATTAGTACTAATGTTTTATAGAGTCTCCTCATTTCTAACACTTATTAAATATGGTTTTTATTCCTGTAATGGCTCCCATGATCACAATTCTAGGCCTTATATTCAATAATAAAAGTTGGTACAATTTATAAATTCCAGAGTGAATATAGTTTGGTTAATCATATCCACAATAATAGGGATGGGTTCATAAAATTAGTGAATTTTTCTTAAAGAAACTATCAAATTTTAGATCATGTGGGATAATGTTGGAATTGTAAATATATTTATATAACATATTATATGATATACCCTATTTTATTGAATGTGACATACCTAATATGCATATCACATATTAAGATTTCATGATACCTTATCTAGAAAGCGTTTCATATATTAAAACATATGATAAGCTTATTAAATAACATTCTTATATTTTACCATGTCACCCATATGTTTTCTATTGGTTTTGAATTAACGGTTTGAATCATTTACCACTATATATAATCATTTTATATATTTTATTGATTATATCTCAATAGGAATACATTATTATAATGAATAATTGTTTATATTTATTGAAATTCAATGAATTAATCTCTTCATTGAATGATGAGAGCCTTTATTAAGGGATTTGATCTCCCTATTGGAGACAAATGTTATTTCTTAACCTATATCAATCTCTCTCTTCTATCCAGTCTAGAATTCATATTAACATATCTGTTTTTAATACACCATTGGTATTATAGGATCCACTCATTGCGAATAAGGATCCTATCTTCAAATTTTATCTTAATAAATCCAATAGTGTGATGACTATTTCTCAGTTATTACAACAAGGAAAACTCTATTCTATTTAATAGAGATAAAACTCACTAAGTTGAATGTATTCATGTTTATTTATTTATTTTATTATATATGTGGATTTTTAATGAAAAAATAAGAGTATTAAATGTTTTTATTTTACAATGTTGATCATTAAGTTATTACAATAAGGAAAACTCTATTTTATTTAATAGAGATACAACTCACTAAGTTGAATGTATTCATGTTTATTTTTTTATTATATATATGGATTTTTAATGACAAAATATGAGTATTAAATGGGTTTATTCTACAATTTTAATCATTAGATTACCCAACTACACCCATAACTATTAAAGTATAAAATTATATAGAGAATAATGAAAGAAGTATACAGTATCATTGCTAAGAATACCATAAAAAATTTAATTCAATGGAGTAAATAGATAGTGAAAATTACAGAAATGAAACTAATTATAGATCATTCCATTTATCATAACAATTGGAATATATCTGAATAAGAGGAAATATATAAACTATATTTATAACGTCTTATAAAAAATAAGACGCCTTATGAAATGTGATACATAATAAATTCTATATTTAAATAATTTAGAGTGTCTTAAACAAAATTTGACAATAAGTTTTCCCTAAAATTTATGGTTACACTATAGATAAGGTAATATTCATATTATTTTGAAATAATAGTAAATCTAATAAAATAATTACAAAGAGATTGAATTGTTTTTTGAGTGAATAGATGAAATATGGGATGATAAAAAAGAGAATAATAAATCTAGACATTTTGATTTAAGTAAAATATTTTAAGAAGATGAGTATGTTGATAAAAAATATATATATTCCTCTATAATCTAGCTCAATATGTGGATTCAAAATCTAATTAAGTTAATTATGTTATTATTCATGAGAACCACATAATGACATAAGGGAAGATGAGTGTTGTAATGATTAATGATTCAAATATCACTGGAGATAAATCATATCTATATTGAATATAGAGATTGAATGGAGTTGATCAAAATAAATTGTTACCAAATGAATATTTATCAATATTTGAAAAAGTAATAAAGAATGAATCATGTGTAAATTCTATGAATGTGGTGTTTCACTAAATTTAAAAAAATTACACTTTTGAGCTTACAAAATGTCTAACGAATGACTATATCAATAGAACCAAATGGGTGTTGAAATGAATAGATGACAAGAATGGAAGGGTGATCTAAATTAAATAATGATTTATTTTTAATTTCAATTCTCAAATTATATGTTTTGATGTAATTATCATCAACTTTCCATCATCCCAAACCATGACTGGCCAATCATATTACAACCTAAGGCAAGTGGCATCCCAATGTCCTCCACCACATGACCCAGCACATTGGAGGCATTGTTCCCTTCTATATAGATTTTTATATCGACTCCACCATTACACAAACCAGTAACCACATGCATAAAATCAAAAAGTTTTGTATTATAATTATCACTAATCTAATTTCCCATTGGTGCTCATAATTATTCCTAGTTGGATATTATTCATGAGGTCAGGGGTTCTAGGTATGAAATAGGTAAGATAAATACTTATATAAAAAAGGACAGTACCAAACATTTTTTGGTCCATGTGGTGGAGGTATTTTAGACTTTAATTACCATAGATAGTAGTTTGATTATCAAATCATAGTTTGTGCTGAAGTCCCACTAGGGAGCATTACGTATCATTGTTTTTAGTAGTTTTTTAAAATGGAGGCTGGATATTCTTATGTGTCATTTTTGAAATTTTTAATGTTTAAAACATGAGTCTAGTTTGTTTTAGAAGTGTTTGGAAGATTAAAATTTGTTTTTGGTGGTTTTTGGTTCAAAATTGAAAACAACAGTCCTTGGTACAATATGAATTAGTTCTTGTGTGACTTAGAGTAAAATAGGAAAATAGGAAACAAGCATGGATATGGTGTGGGGCTTGGGGAAGGTGCATGTGGGATATATAGTAGAAAACTTGAACACACCTATTTTTGAGAGTGTGGTGGGGGAAAAGGTCTAGGATAAGGTTATATTCCATAGGGATGGTCAATGTCAAACTATTATTTCCAAGAACACCATGACTATGACAAGGCCATAGTGGAAGTTGTATTGGAAGTCATGTAGGATATGAAATGAATGAAACCTTCACCTCCCTTATTGGATCTTATTCATTTCAAGGGGTTAATGTGTGATTCATAAATTTGGATTCGTTAATTTTATTATTTGTATATTTAAACCTATATTTATAAATTCAGACTTCCTACTTTTGATTCAATTGATTTATAAATACTTTATAGAATATAGGTATTTAATTTGAGTGACATTTATTGGAGATCAAATCTTATAGGACTGAGACTTTTTATTGTGGATTCAGTCTCATAGGATCCTTGAACCACTTGTAATTTGTTGGTCATTCCATGTATGATATTTTTTTATCTTTCCCAAACTAGTATATGAATCTCTATTTTTAGTGTTGAATGTTGGTTAAGTGTTAAATCATCCCCTTGGTAGGGTCCCATCTTGAATATCATTCTTAAATATTTTTCATTACTTATGGGAACTAGGTTTTGGAGTTCTTTGTGTGAAACTTTTTTCTGATTGGTGTGCAAACATCATTCAGGTAATGATGCTCTTTTTGAACATTAAAATTGATATCGAGACATTTGAGGTAGGTGTTCTATATAGTGAATGTTTATAGAGGTTATTGGAATGATTATTTGGAGACCTATATTTTATTTTTTATTACATGAGGTGTGTGTAAACCATGAGATATATGTTTTATGTTTGATCACATGAGGTGTGAGTGTATCCCTAATAAACATTTTATTTATGTTTTATCACATGTGAATTTGTATTGGCTATAAATCTTTATTATCAAGATAGGATGATTGATCTATTATCTTGTATCTATTATAACATGTGTTATTATTATATCCTATATAGTTGATTATGAAGGGTGAACCATATAAAGTATCCATCGAGGTGGATGTATCAGGTGTTCGTTTGGGATATACATTGTAATCTCTTCTAGGGGATGTGTAAAACACGTTTTTTGGACATCCAATTGAAGGGAATGTGTCAAGAAGAAAGTTATAATTCCATATGGCCTAGAGATGAATTAGGTAGAGTGGGTCCCCATAGGCACAAAATATATGTTATGCTAGTGTGTTTTGATTTTTTTCTCATATGTTGTTTGTTTATTTTCATGAAATGCACTAGGTTTCATACTCATACCCTATAGAGAAATCCTATTTCAAGTGTATGATTTATGAATAGAGATATGGTGTAAATAAATAACCCTATGGTGGGATGTCTAGTAGAACTAACAAGAATATTTTGGCATTGTATGATGGAATTTGAGCTTAGATGTTTTATGTTTTTTTATGGTTAGTTACTTTTATCTCATAATTTTATCCGTAACTTATTGGATAACTTCTGATCATTTTAGATAGTGTGACTTAAATTCCATAATATTATTTCATGGGTTTATACCTTATAAGTGTTCTGTTACTCTTATGTTTATATATTTCATACTTGTCTATTTTTATTTTTATCCTTTACATTACATACTTTGATGATTAACATGTATTGAGGGAATAATATCCACAAAATTACCCTTTTATCCTTCAATTATAGTTGGTAAACAGTTGTATATGGGGAGCACCCATGAGGTTATGTGGCATTCTAGCTCATATTGGGTGATTTGGGTTGTGGTGTTACAATATGGTATCATGGAATCAGGCTCAATTAATTTTTTATTTTCTATTCCCTGATTTAGGATAGGGTATATAAGATATAGAATGGTTGGAAGTTTTATAGAGGAATTGTTTCCATGGATGGCTGGTATTATATAGTTGACCTTTAGGTTTCCATGAATATGGAAAATGATCCTTTACTTATTTGATGTTACCTAATCTAAATTCACTATGGGTGAAGTATATGATGTTATTAGAATGATTTATGAGATTTGGTGTGTATTCAGGCATCATGTCTAGGCATGTAGGATCACACGACATATGGATATTCCATTGATTACATAGATCCCAAATAATTAATTTTTTTATTGATATTAATATATGTGATTTTACTGAATAATTCCCTATATTATTTTATTTGAGCCTGAGTATTATATGATTTATTATATAAATATATGTATCTGTATAGTTTTGAATAACATAAAGGTTATATAGGTTTATATTGGACCTTTGGTAGTGCTTTATCGGCTATTCCTTGTTTTTGTGGGTAGCCTCTTATGGAGAACATTATGTTAACACCTTTTCTGTGCTGGTGTTCTATTTTCAATCTTCATAGTTTAGTTGTAGGATTTTTATAATTTATGGTTTGGAATTCAATGAAATGATTTCTCTTAGACATCTTAAATATACTATTAGGGAATCTAGCAAAAATTATCCTATAAGTGAGGTTTTCCAAGTTACACTACCTATTGTGCTGGTGGATGTTGCTAACCATGCTACCGTGATTTCTCTGGTAGCTTGAGCATCAGATTTGTTCTAGTCAAGAATCTTTAAAATAATACCTAGTAAAGGAGAAGTTGACCAAAATGTATAGCCAATTAGGGTTAAATATTATTGTGATTTATAACTCCATTATCCATGGGCCTTTTTGGGCACTGGATTCCTCTATGATTTAAAATACTCAATATGAATCATCAATGAGATATTTGATCTGGTGGAGACCCAAAATGGTTGAATGTTAAAGATTGTGACCATTATACATTAGGTAACTATTGGATGGTTGTGGAATGATAGACTTCAAGATAGTACATGTAAAGGGATGATGTGGGTGACCTTTAAGGACCTATTATTCAAGGAGTTTATCCCTTATAAGCTAAAGCGATATCATTTTTTGGAGTACATAGAATTCCAACATGGGATGATGTGAGTGTCTACCTATTCACTATAATTAACTATATTGATTACATTTTCACCACATTAGGATAGGGATGAGTGGTATAGAACTAGAATGTTTAATATTATCCTTCTTCTAGAGTTGAGATGTTAGGTCATGAATTTTGATTGGAAGACTTTTTACACGGTTATTTATAAGACTCTGATGGTAGAGAAGGCCATCAAAGAAGACAAAGATGTGGTTCTTCATGAAACTGCCAGTGGATCTACCAATATTTTCTCTAAAAATAGTTCCAGATGGATATTCTATAGTTATTAATAGGATGATAGATTATAGATATTAGGAAAATATCCAATAGTTATAGAATATTATAGGTTCGTTGACTCCCTCTATGGGAGATTACTCCTTTACATTCTATAACTATGGAATGAAATTATAATTTCTCAAGGATTTTTGTTTTTCTCTCAAAACTTGTAACTGGTGTGGCATGAAAAACCATATAAAGTGGTTTTTTTCCATGTATTTTTGGATAATAAAAATTAATTTAGGATATAATTTGATTATATGAACTCAACAACATGCACAGAATCTACAAGGGTTAGTGAATCAAGTGATTTATGAGCATCAAGGGATTCCCAGAGTGACTTAGGTTAGAGATAATATGGATAATTTGGATTTGAATGATGGAGTAGTGTACCTTTAATAGTTCAATATATGATCTTAATTTCTTATAGTCTTTTCTGCATTGATTGATATCATAACATCCCAATACTTTATATATTATAATGCCATTTTTTGGTAAGAAATCTTGTTGAGTTCTCTTTTGAGTTATTATTTATTTATACACTATTAGAAAGGAAATAATATCATCTTTATATATATCTAGAATTTCTATTTTTTCTTTATAGCATAAATAATTCATGGATATTTATGATTATAAATTTTTTATATATTGATGTACTCCTTGGCATGGGCTATTTAAGCAGGTATCATACACCCATAGATAGTTATTAGATACAAGTAACATTAATATCACCAAATGGGGAGAAGTTTGTATTGATTGGTGAGTGGGAGGACTATGTGGGTAGATTGGGATAAAATGGTTTTCTGGGAGATCCCTTTTCAGTGAATGTGGATGGCATGATCCTTACAACAGATCAGTCAGTGACACCCTCTAGTTTTTTTATTTTGGTTGACCATTTCTAATATGTTTTTATGAAATATTTATTAGAGTTTCCACTATATAGGAAACTTGAGTTTAAAATCAATCACATACATAGTTCATGAACTATATAAATTCCCACAAATCCTATAGCAATCGATGAATTTAAAGATCAAATTTACCACTTGAATATCTTGAAGATAAAGGTCTCGTCAGACAGATCATGTTCCCTTGGAGTGTTATATTATTTTTTTCTAAGAAAATGGATGATAGTCTTTTGATTTATAGGTAAAATATAAATTTGAAGCATATGAATATGAAAAATAGGTACCCATTGCCAAGGGATGATGAATTTTTTGATCAATTAAGGGGATCCAAGCGGTTTTGAATTATTTATCTATATTTTCTCTACAATAAAATTCTAATTAGATAAGAATACATACCGAATATATAGATTAAGAGGAGGTATATGTTATATAAGTATCATGGTATTACCCTTGGTCTAATGAATGATTTGTTAGTTTTTATAGTTCTCATGGAAAATATCACTCATCTATATATGGAATCATATGTTATTGTGTTCATTGAAGACCACCTGATTTATTCAATGACATTTGAATCACATGAAAAAACATTGATATCGTATTGAGTATTATTTAATCACATTGAATTTATAACAAGTTATCCAATATTCACTTTTGGATCCAATATTTTCATTTTATTAGGAATGTAATTTGTTAGGTAGAAATATTTGTCGATCTAAATATGGTATAAACAGTTATGTATTGGTGTAACATTCCAACTCGGGTACCACACAACAGTTCCCCAAGCTGGACTACTATGTGACCTTAGGCGCGCCTCCCCTTATTCAAGAGGCGGTCAATTAGCACTGTGGGTCTATTATCAATCATGGGGATACTATACCTTCTTAATCTAAGTAGCACAATTGTTAAAAGGAAATAAACAAAAACCAATATATATATAAACACAAATAGGATAATACCAGTATAACAATATGGAAAAAACTAGAAATACAATATCAAAACTAAACAGTAGATATATCATTTCAAAGTATTTGAAAAGTTTCAAAATGAAAACCCAAAAGTAAAGACACTGAAAACTCCCCAATAAAACCATTTCACACTTTTAATTCATAATTCATTTAACAAAAGATTTTTATTATCCATTTCATTTCAATTTATAATACGGTTAATTAGAACCATGGTCTAATGCCAACATTTTGTGTCTAGGTCACTATGCTTAGGTCCCCATGAGATGTTAATGCAACAAACCATTTCCAACACTCATTAATCAATTTATCACTATGGGATTTGATGCAGTGGGACTTTTCCCACACACAAATATCAATTTATCAATATGGGATTTTGAAGCATCATACCATGTCCCACACATAAATACCAATTTATCACTATGGGATTTTGACACTGCAGAATATATCACTTTAATAAAGGTTAATTAGCACTATCCTTCTCATAAAATTTCATGATCAAAACATCTATTAGTTAATTAAAAAATTAATCAAACCATTTCAATTAATTCCATACTCACAAAAAATATCAATAATTAATTTAACAATTAATTAATCCAATACAATCACCCAAATGAATATTCACATCATTCAAATAATTATTTCAATAAATAATTAATCACATCAATCCCTTCAATTAATTCACCAATTATTTGGTCACTCAATTTAATTAATTAATTAAGAAAGTTAATTATTCAATTCACAATCTAAATATCCCAAAATTAATTCAATAATTAATTACTCATTTCACAATCTCAATATACCATAATTAATTAAACAATTAATTACTCAATTGAAAATCTCAATTTTCCATAATTAATTCAATAATTAATTGTTCAATTTATAATCTCAATATCCCGAATTTTACAATTACATAATTAATTTATTTACCACATTAATTAATTTCAAGGTAAGAAACTCAATTGACAATAAATAATAGAAATTATACAATTATATGCACATAATTGAAATCAAGACCTTTTTTATTTCAATAAAATACCACCTTCCTCAAGATTAATGATAAAAATGAACGAACACAAATACCCAATTTGAGTGGAAAAATGATGTTGAACAATATCTGGATCTTCAACATTAATTATAGATTGAACAATAATGGTCCCACAATTTTAGATCTAGATCCAAAAATCCTAGATCTACATCAAACATGATTGAGGATAACTTCCCTCTAAAATATGAGGGATAGATGAGAGAGAATAAGGAAACCACACCGAATTGAATCCTCTTACCGGGTGTGGTGTAAATATTCAATAATCCCTTTGATTTACCAAGAACGACAGTTTGGATCCCTAGGGGTGCATCTAATAACCTCCAAAAAATGAGTGTAATATCTTTTGTTTTATTTGGGGTTGATTTTTGGTTAAAATAGGGGTTCGTGTATTTTAAAAACTAATTTTTGAGTTAATTAAAACTACATGCATAGTTTTCTATGAAGGGGAACACAGTTTTCCAAACCATATGGCTTAATATCACACTTCTTCTGGGGGGGGGGGTGCTTAGTTTCTCCTAAGAGGGTGAATTATTTGAAAATTTCATGCACCATCTGTGAAATCCATCTCTATGAGCGTTTGTATGGTTTTTTGGGCAAGGACACATGGTTTGAGAAAACCGTACACTAATTGTGCACATGCCCCGCTCCTTCCAAAATTATCAATTTTCACCCAAACACACCCCAAGGTAAAACCAAACAAAAAGTACTCAAGAAAATGAAAAATATTACTTATAAATGAGCTTGATACCTCTCCATAAAGAGTTTGATCATACAACTTCCCCACCTTATAATAACTCACCCTCGAGATTTACTCCCTAGCATCTCTAAAATCCCGCGTCAAAAAGATTGGTCCAATGAGACCTCATATCCTCTTCTCTATAACCATTCTCCACATAAACACACCCATGATTACATAACACTTGAACTATTAACACAATATTTCCACACAAATCCTTTTCACTGTGATACAACACATGTATCAGATGCTTTTCAAAGGATGCATTAGTCTCAAGTGCAATATCAACCACATCAATCACTTGATAAGTGTTAGAGTGGTACCGCTAGAATTGTGACCCCTGTAAAACATCATACATAACACTATATCCTTGTGGAAGAGACAATTGGTATGCCACTAGCCTAATTCTCTCCACAAACTCAAACAATCCAATAAACTTAGGCACCAACTTTCCCTACCTTTGTATCCTATAGTGAAACAATCTAGGTGATTCCTGGAGGAATAGAAGATCAACCTCGTTAAACTCTAGGGGTCATAAAATACTATTTTTATATTAATTTTTTCTAACCGAATAAATAACCATACACTTCTGAATCAACTAAACCAGATCTGATGTCTCCTATATGAGCCTCATTCCCAATATCTCAGACTCATCCCTCTCCATCCAGTATAGAGGTGATAGGTATGTCCTACCATAAAGTTCTTTATATGGTTTCATATGAATAGTTTGATGATAATTTTTGTTATATCCAAACTCTGATAAAGATAGGTTCTTATCCCAAGACCCACTAAAGTCTAGGACAAACACAAAACATATCCTCAAGTACCTGTATAGTACGATCCAACTTCCCATAAATCTGTGGGTGAAAATTTGTAATAAGTAAAACCTATGTACCATGTGCCTTCTGTAAGCCCTACTAGAAGGACGAAGTAAAGTGAAAGTCACAGTATAAATCTATAGTCCATGGAACCCTAATAAGACAGACTATATCTCAAACATAAAACTCTACCAAATGATCTAATGAGAATGTATCGCATACTGGTATGAAATGTGCTACCTTTGTGAAATGGTCCACAATCACCTAGATAACATCATTATTCTGAGTCATTCTTGGGAGACCCACCAAAACATCCATGGTCATGTCATCCTACTTACATTATAGAATAGGAAATAGTTATAATAAACGTCCAGGTCATTAATGCTCGACCATCACCTATTTACAGGTGTATCATCATGTCACAAACCTTGCTATATCATTTTTCATCCCCAGACACCAAAATTGTCATCATAGGTCAAGGAATATTTTGGTCACACCAGGATTTACCACCCACTTAGAGGCATGAAACTCATACATTAGCTCCTAATGTATTCCCCTAGGAACAACAACCCGATTCTTGACATAGACGATATTATCCTCATCTATAGTCCAAACTGTTGGTGTCTCCCTACCTTCAAGGCCTTCTATCAAGGCCAAACATTTAGTATCTTTATACTACATTTATATTATCTATCTCAAAAGTTTATACTCTAATGAAACTAATATGATATTCATCTACTCCTAAATCTCCTGAACCACCACGTTCATTTTAGCTAGCAAAGTCATCATCTTCGACTCAGTACTATACTACTAATATTCTTGAGTCTGTGTTTTTCTAATTAAAGCATCAACAACACTATTTAATTTCCCAAGAATATATTCAAGATAAAATTCAAATGAATTTATATACTCTACCCTCCTCCGCTACTGAATATTTAAATCTCACTACAAAAAGATATACTTTAAGCTTTATAATTAGTATAAATAATAAACTTTTCACCCAATAGGCAATTTCACCAATACTTAAAATCATAAACCACTTTAGCATAATTGAGATCATATTTAGGGTAATTCCGTTTATTTGGACTCAACTAACAAGACCCATATGTCACAACTTGATCTCCCTGCATCAACACCACGCCAAGTCTTATTCTAGAAGTGTCACAAAAAACAATATACTCTTCACCTGGGCTAGGTAGGATCAAGATTGGTGTCAAAGGAAACCACTTGTTTAACTCCTAGAAACCATTCTCACATGTTTCATACCATTCAAACATTATCCCCTTATTGGTCAATTCTTAAAGTGGTGCTGCCAAAAGGGAAAATTCCTGGATAAACCTATGATAATATTCTGCTATTCCAAAAAAGATGTGTATATAAAAAAAATTATTGGTTTTCTCCTAATATACAACTTCCGGAAATTTATTTGGGTCCATGGGCACACATGCCTCTGAGGTGGTGTGACCCAAGAAGTTTACTTGATCAATTCAAAACTAACACTTAGATATTTTAGCATATAGCTGATTCTCTCTCAATCTCAAGAGGATGTCAAGGTGTTGGGCATGATCGTCATGATTCTTAGAGTACACCAAGATTTCATCCACAAATACAAAAGAAAATCGAACTAGGTATGGATGGAATTTTCTATTAATCAAGTCTACAAACACTTATATTGTGTTTGTCAACCCAAAAAACATTATAAATAAATCATATAGGACATACATTCTTCTAAAATCAGTCCTAAATATATCATAAGATTGAAAACTAAGCTAATGATATCCTGATCTCATGTCAATATTAGAGAAGACAAAATCTCCCCTTAATTGGTCAAAAATATTTTTGATATGTGGAAGAGGATACATATTCTTCATAGTCATTTGGTTCAACTTCTAGTAATTAACACACAAGAGTAAACTCCCATCAACATTATTTTTAAATAACACTTGTGAACCCCAAGGCTACACAATCAGACAAATTAATACATTATCCATAAACACTTCCATATTATTATTGAGATCTCGAATGTTCGTCTGCACCATTCTATATGGTGGAATAGAAACTAGCTCAACCCCCAGCATGTGTTCAATGGTAAATTTCAAATCAATCTCTGGTAGATTACCTGATAAATCTTTTGGAAACAAATCCTGAAATATTTCCACTATAAGTGAAAATACATCTTTATTTACACCTCCATAATTCATAAATAGATAAGAAACCGGGGCGGTAAGCTCCCCCTACTGCTAGAGAACTGGACATGCATGACCCACCTTGATATCCGAATCTTCACAGTGAACATAATTTTCACCCTCAGGAGATGTAAATGTCACTATCCTATGGTAACAATCAATGTGTGAGAAATATTATATTGACTATTCCACACCCAAAATTATGTATAATCCTAACATGTTAATAATACAAAGATCCCAACTGAAATAATACTCTCTAACCTTGAGTGAAAACCCCTTACACAAATAGATGTCTATCGACCATAATCTCAACGGTGTATCTATCGTAATCAACCCTCTAACAAACTCTACTTCCAAGATCAAACCATTCACAATTTACACATAATTAAAGGAATGAGAGCTACCAATATCAAACAAGGCACTAGATATCATAGAAGCTATAAGAATAGTACCTCTCACCGTTGACGGTCCAACCTCACCGTCCAAAAGTGTAAGATGAATAACATATAACTATCATGACCCTCTTCCCTATGATCACATATGAGTCCTGTAATCTACACCACTATACTAAAACATGGTCTATTTTCTTTAAGCTCCGTGTCTACTACCTCTACCTCCACGACTAGTATAAACCCAATTTCCAGATTGATTAGGTGTATAAGACACCCTTCCGACATTCTATTTCTTTATAGATTCTCCATCACTACCTATCTGTCCTAGGTTCCTATAGAACCTCTATAGATATCCCATCCTGCTATAGCCTCGTCACTCTACTGGTGGTTGGGTGTACTATCTCTAGATGTGTCCTGATCTACCACACTAATGACAAATCACTTAATTAAGATCCTGAACAACTGATCCTTTTGTCTAGGTACTCTGCTTCCCACTACTATAGATAGCGTTATTATAGAAATGGTTCCATATCTCAGAATTTTTACCTCTTGAACATCCAACTTGAACCACCTATTCTTTATTATAATCCTTATTTAGGTCCCCCATAGATATGAGAGCCTGAATTAATACTTCTGAAAACTTCTTTATCCTCAAGATATTCACCTAGGACTTAATTTCCTATTTAAGACCATCCTGAAACCACTTTTCCATAGTATCATAATCCTCTGAAAAATATAGATCAAATCACTACAAATATTTGAATCTTATAGCATAGTCCATCATGGACATACTCCCTTAAGTCAGTCTCATGAAATTAACTAATCTCTCTTGCATGAGCATCTCAGGGTAAAAGTGATGTAAGAACTTCTCTTAAAAATCATTTCACTCCATATTCTATAGCTTTATATCCCGATTTTGGATGTCCCACCAATGATTCACTTGAAAACATAACATATAATTAGGAAATTTTAATCTCTTCTTAGCAGGAGTCTCCAAGCGGTCGAGTATAGTTTGGATGGACTCCATCCAGAAATCAGCTACCTCAGGACAACCCTTTCCGATGAATATCAGAGGGTGATTCCACTGGAACTCCATTGTTAGATCATACATGATTTTCACAATCTTCACTATCTATCTCTCTATTAATTGCATAAATCGAGAAAAGTTATCTTTTAATTTCTCTTCGAATTCCTCACCAAGAACTATAGGTTCCTATGGTTCCACTAATAGAGGAGCATCTCCATCTATATACTCCTATCATCATATAAAAAAGCATCATCATATAGGAATATATGTATAATGACATACACACATATTAGGACACATAAAACCACTTTATAATGTTTATATAAGAGGAAATCAAATTAAGTAACAATACGTCTTTTCCCCAAACCCTCCCATACGGTCAAAACCGTGGTGCTATCTCTATACTTAACCATATTATGACTTGTTCATGGTTAACAAGGGTAAAAACATCCTCATATTGATGCTTCTCATTTGAACCACATTTATTTTCATCTTTAATCATTTTAAAATTTTCAATTTCATATTAGGCACATTTTCATTATAATTTCACAAGAAAGGAAAAACATTTCAAGTTTAACAACTTACTCAAAAACCCATTTTGTTGTGCATTACTAAAATGATGCATGTCACAAAATAATCATGAGTTCCTAGATTGATTCATGAATACTAAAATATCAGGCCATTCTGGGCCATGAGACAAACTTATAAAATCTCAAGAATAATAATCACATCACACATCAAGTGCATCACCCAAGGTTAAATAACATCCAAAGGTAACAACAAATAGAAATAACAACATCCTACCCTAGGTACTTGGGTTTTCCCCCATACATGAGTTAGCAACTCCCATACACAAGCTCATAACTAAGGACCAAATCTTTATAGTCTCATGTCTAAATTTACCAAATAGAAATACAAAAGAAAAGAAAAGAAATATACTTTTATATTTCTTTGTAATGTCCTGAACCGAGTGACACACACCAGTGCCCCAAGCTGGACCACTATATGAACTCAAGGACACCTTCCCATATGATAGGGGCTTCCAAATAGTAGCATGAGTTTATTATCGATCATGCGTAGACTATACCCTCTTTATTAGAGTAGCACAATAGTGGAAAATAAATAAACAACAACCAATACATATAATCATAAACTAGATAATACCAATATCA
Organism: Viscum album; assembly: GCA_963277665.1. Classification (NCBI taxonomy): domain Eukaryota; kingdom Viridiplantae; phylum Streptophyta; class Magnoliopsida; order Santalales; family Viscaceae; genus Viscum; species Viscum album. The sequence continues at coordinate 1,879,715,384 of OY728138.1, read as the reverse complement.
CAAGATTACTAAAACTAGAAATACAATATCAAAACTGAATAGTAGATATGCCATGTCGATGTATGCTTCAACTGTCAAAATGAAAACCCAAAAGGAAAGACATAGAAAACTCCATAGGGGGTCCTGAATCACATACAGTTCCCTCATCTATGTTCCATCCCAAATCACCCATCTAACTTAGGGCCTTTTCCCTTATCATGTTCTGTAAACATGAAGTCTATTCAGGTACCGATTAGGCAGACCGAGTAGGGTGTGAGTAAAACTTAATATTCCACTACCAATGATATTTAAAAGAAATCTAGTAAATAACAATGTATGAAGTTTTATAAAGAATAAAATTCAAGTAATAAATTAAACATATTACATTTATTCAATTTTCCTTTATTTAACCGCATAAATCACCGGGTTCCCAAGGAAACCTGAATCTCAATACTTGCTTTAGTTCATGAAAGAGTCTGAACAATTTCAAAATTTCAATTCATAATGTAATTAAAAATATTATTTCATTATCCATTTAATTTCAATTTATAATACATATAATTGGAACTATGGTCCAATGATAATATTTTGGGTCTGGGTCACTATACCTAGGACCCCCATTGGCTTTTTTATATAGTAGAAAATATTCCACACTCATTAATCAATTTATAACTATGTAATTATGATGTATCTTGACTTGTCCCACACATGAATATCAATTTATCACTATGGGATTTTGATGCAGAAGGACATGTCCCACACACGAATATTAATTTATCATTACAGGCTTTTGATATAGTAAGCCATGTCCCACACATGAATATCACAATAATCACATGTATCACAATTACAGATATATCAATTTTATCACGGTTAATTAGAATTAGAATTATCACCACATTTCATGATCACAATATCTATTAATTAATTAAAAAATTAATTAACCCATTTTAGTTAGTTGGTCACATAAATTTCATTAATTAATTCAACAATTAATTAGTCTATTCACAATCCTAATATACCATAATTAATTATTCAATTAATTACTCAATTAAAAATATCAATGTACCATAATTAATTCAATAATTAATTACTCAATTCATAATATCATCATTTCATAATTATTTCTATAATTAATTTATAATTTCACAATCTCAATATCCCTAATTTCAAAACTCCTCAATCAAATAATTTTCCACATTAATTAATTTTACGGTAAAAAAATAAATTGATAATCAATAATGGAAATTTGGAAATTAAATACAAGTAATTTAAATAAAGAATCCAATTTCTCTTAAGAGGGTGCATGGTTTGAAAGACTGTGTTCTAGTTGTGCAATCCCTCTCTATGAGGGGTTGCATGGTTTACTGGTCTAGGGCACATAGTTTGAGAAAACTATTCACCAACCATTCACATGCCCTATTCATTCCAAAATTCTCAATTTTCACCCAAACACATCCCAAGGAAATACCAAATGAAATGTACTCAATGAAATCCAAAAGAGTACCTGTAAATGATCTCAAGACCTATCTAGAAAAGGTCTCGATCATATACTTGGGAATGGACAATGAACATGTTTGAGATTCATAGTTTCCATGGTTTGTATGATACTATAGGAGGTTCCATCAATACTTTTTTAACATGTCCTTGCCTATTATTGTGCTTTCTAGAAATATTGTATTGTTTTAATAGAAAAATTGGTTTGAAGTGGAATTCTTATAGCTAAATATGTGGTTGATGGTGGATCTAATTCAAATTATTCCCGAGCTTTCAATTGAGTTTATAGTGTTTTAAGATTGATCTATTGTTGGTTTGGGAGATGTATTGATATAGAATGATAAGGTTGTTTCTTATGGGTATCTTCATCTTTGAACCCATTTGTGGAAATATCTTGCAATTCCATTGAGTTAGTGATTTTAGTTCTTGTGTTGAAATACAAGAGACATTATCTGTTCAGTGATATATTTTTCCTATACATGGACTATAACAGTATCTAGAATATTTTATCTGATTAGGACCTAAATCATTGTGGGAGGAACTGGGTAGAATAAATATAGACATTCAATATTGATATGGTGTATCATCCTAGAAAAGGGTATATTATTGAGGATTCTCATAGTATGATGATGCAAAAAGTTAGGGAGTGAATAGTGGAAACTGGTAAATGCTGATGGATCTGTTCGAAGACAAGAAGGTTGATGTAACTGAGGATTTAAGGGTAATGATATGTTAACCCTTAGTTATTATACACTCATTGGTGGACTGATTAAAGTCCAGTCAGGAGTCTAATCTGAATTACATCACAATTCATGATAGTTTAGTAGAAAATGACATAATATCAATATATTCCTTAGAATAATGTGTTTTTATTACGGTTTGTGGTAGAGAAATGGTTACTTATTCTATAGTAAAGGTTTTATGAAGGACTCACATTTGTCATAGTGGGTATTTCACCCAGGGTAAACCAATATGTATCATGATATTACATGGAAGTTTAGGTGGTTTGACCTGAAAAGTGACATTGCATTCTTTATATACCATTCACTAAATTTTTAGATGATCAATTTTGAGAATAATAAAACTGGAGGATTATTACATCCACTTACAGTGCAGGTGTGAAAGTATGATGAAGAAATGATAGACTTCATGATAGGATTTCATAGGACATTGAGAGTTCAAAATATCATGTGTCTTGTAGTGGATTAGTTGACCATGATGGATCATTTCATGATGATCTGGGAGACTAGATCAGCTGATGAGCTATCTAAGATCTATATTCATGAGATTGTGAAGTTGTATCGGGTACCTTCTTATATGGTATTTGACAGAGTTTCTTGAATCACATCTTCATTTTTGAACAGGGTTACAGATGGGGGTGGGGGTTCAATTTGATCTATAAATGAATTATTATCCATAGAGTGATGGGAAGTCTGAGAGAGTGATAAATACCTTTGAGGATATAATTTAAGAACATGTTATACATTTTAATGGAATTATGGATGACTATTTGGGTCTTCTAGATTTCACCTAAAACAATAGTTTATTTTTTGTAATTTAGATGGATCTATTTGTGTCCATCTATAAATGACCATATTGTTCACCAATATACTATTATGAGGTAGGTGGATCTTCAATCATTAGGCTTAGTCATTTAAAGGAGACATAGAAATGGTACAATTGATTTTGATGTGAATGGTTTCATCTTATATGAGAAAGATATAATTTATTGAATAGAGGATTTAACAATTCGAGTTTGTCGTGGGTAATTGAGTTATCTTGTGGGTGTCCCCTCGGTTGAGGAATATGAATTTAAGGAAGAAAGTGATGTTTTTAATTTGGTATATTAGCACATTAAACATCATTGAATTCATTGGGATCGTAGCCTATAATTTGGATCTTCCTCTTATGTATTGAGGCATACATGATGCTTTCCATATTTATCAGCATCTAATGTACATGGTTGATCCTATGTATGTGACCAGCTATAAGGATATTTATTTTTAACTGGATGAATATTTTATGGAGTGGGTCATCTAGATTGTTAATGAAGGGAGAAGTGTAGGACCCCGAGACACCTTGAGTGGGGAAGGGTGAATCAGGGTTTCAATTGTTTTCTTTTAAAATAAGGATCTTGTTCCCATAGAGGTAGGAACTTGTTAAACTTATAAGACTGATGGGAATAGAAGGAAAACAACCACAATAAAAGAGGCCACACAACAATTTTACTTGGTTCACCACTAAGGGCTACATCCAAGGAGCATATGCCGACAAGTTTCCTATCATACCTAATTCCACTAAACTTCACTAGCTGTGGATTATAAGGTTTTGGTACAATCACTCTATCCCAGGCACACTACCTTAACAAATTTTTAGGGATAGCTCACTACATCCCTCAGGTCACTCCCGTTGACTCCCCTGTCTCACTGCCTTAGGTGAAGTCCCACTCAGTTTATAGACATAAAGGTCTCTTCAATAGATTTGCATTGAAGTCTTTGTCTCTGTTCAACATAAGACACTGCATGCATCGAAGTCTTGGATTGATTCACTTGAATTAACTGAACCACTAAACCAGATATTCAGAATGTGAAATTAGGTTACCCTAACAATTGCATGAAACACCTTCCCTTTGCATGAAAGATCTCACTTTTGGGCACAATATTTTATTTTTGTGTGAAAACTATTTCATGGAACAACACCCTTTACGCGCAACATTAACTTTTACGTGCAACTTCAACTTTTACGCATAACTTCTACTTTTCTATGCAACTTCTACTTTTCCACGCAACATAAACTTTTCTACGCATCTCCCTTTGCGCACACCTTTTACGAGCATCAGTACCCGAATATTCTTTATGTCTTCAGCTACACTGAATGTGGGGGTCACCTCTTATTTTTTGGCATTACCGATCCCCACATGCAAAACCAACTATGGCATGAAAAACTTCCTTTCTGCGCGCAAATATTTTCGTACAAGAACTATTTTCTCACACATCTCCTGATTTTCCACAAACCACATTCCTTTTCCATTTTCAGTGTTTTGATCCCAAAGCACCTTTTGTGTGAAATAAACCAACCTACTTTAACTATTGTGCACAAAACCAATTTAGTGAACAATCCATGTTTTTCGATCGCCACTCAAATATTTCACGTAGCTCCTGCCTTTTCCATTTTTTGACATTCTGATCCTAAAACATGCCTTGCATGAAAGTTTACAAAACTACTACAATATTGTGTACAACTTCTTTTTCCAATCACCCATTTCACCATTTTGTGATATTTAGGCCCAAAAAATTTGCAAACACTGGGAAATGACGCTAGCTTCAATACTGTTGTCTTGTTGATCTATATGATCCCTTTATTGGAAAATATTTTGAACTTTTAATGAGGATTTAAAACAAACACAAACCAAACTCCATTTATTGCATATAAAGTTCATGGTTCCAACAATAAGGTGATGTGATGGAAGATTGTTCCTCTAGTCCGAGTCTTATAAAAGAATGGGTATATCTATGAGAAAATGTAGGGTTGGTATGAAGACATTCAAGCATGGTAGAAATTTTTTTCCAAGTATTACTCTAGAGACACTTCTCAATAGTGAGATATCATTAGAGGAAGATATTTATTATGAACTTGTTTTTAGTGTTCTGTTAATTTATGTTTCGATAGATCATAAATTATTTTTTCAAGCAATATAAAGGATAAAACATGGTTCTAGTTTGTGTTAGTTGTTTCTGGAAGTATAAAAGTGGGGTTTGGAGGTTTTTAGTTTAAAACAATTAAAACCATGAGTAGGATTAAGATATTTTAGATATTGTATGCCTCAGTGTAAAATGGTTAGTGCAGAAATGGGACTGGCCGTAGTGTGGTGCTCTAGGAAGGTGCCTATAGTCCATGGCTTGAGAAATCTCACCATTCCCATTTTGGAAGGATTAATAGGGTTAAATTTCCTTGGATGAGGTGACACACCATAGAGAAGGATTTTTTTGATACTATATTAAAAAACAAATCATAATCCTATCCATGGTGAAAGCCATGGTGGTAGTCATATGGACTTTTAAATTGATGAAAATATATCCCCTCTTCTTTGACCTCATCTATTTCAAAGGAATAAATACCTGAATCATAAATATGGGGTAATTAATTTGATTAATAGTTGATTTTTACCCTTTTTAATTACTTAATCCTTACTCCTTTTGATTCCCTCAATTTTAAAATACTATAGAGAACCTGGATCTCATAATTGAGTGATCTTTCTAGGAGATCAAATCATGGAGGTTTGAGATCTATCCTCATTGATTCAGAATTGAGGGAGTATCAACTCTCTTCTTTATTATTTATCATTCCATGTATAATGAATCTAGTCTTTACCCCAATGAGAATTGGAAGATGATATTGTTATTTTTGAATAGAGAGTAAGTGTTGGATATGAACCTCATATTGAATCCTTATTGAATCATGTTCTAAAACCATTATCCTTCCAAATTGGAAGCAGTTCTGTGAGATCAAGTTGTGAAATCTTATTATAGTGGGTGTGAAAACATGGTTTGGGTGAAGATGTTATTAACAAACCTTGAAGTTGACATTGACTTTCTTGAGTTAGATGATCCTTATCATTAATGAATGTTTATATGGGTTCATGGAATGATTATAGGGAGACTTATATTTTATGTTTTATTAAATGATGTGAGGCCTATGATTGATTTTTGATCACATGTAGTGTGTGTAGACTAGATAAAACTATACTATATATTTACTATCATGTGGATTTGTATTGGATATGATTCTTGCCTAAAATGACTTGTTATTTTATTAGTCGTCATCAATATATTATTAGATGTGTTTTTTTCTTGTCTTTAAAAGTGTAGTGTGTTGGTTGATCCATATTGATTATCCCCTGAAGGAGATTTTTTAGATATTTGGTTGGGATGTACTTGGGATGTCACTTCTAGGCGTATGTTTCAGATAGTTAATGGGTATATCCCATTTAGGGGGTTGTGTTTTGAGGTTGGGTGATATTCCTTCTTGAATAGACCCGAAGTAGGTAGAGTGGGTCCTTAAGGACTTGGACAATATGATGTTCTTATGTGTTATAATTGTTTTTTATTTTTTATTTTTTATTATCAAATAATACAAAAATATATGTTACACACTTATATCGCACCCTATATGTGTATCTCAGTAGTCATTTAGACTTCATTAATAGGGATCCTATGAATGTAAAAGGCCTTATGATGGGATACATAGTAGGACTAGGAGTATTATTTAGTCTTTATAGGATGGAATTTGACCTTTTATGTTTACTGATATCTATGACGTGTTAATTTTAAATCATATATTGACCAATATCTTGTGGGATCCTTTTCATAATTCTAGATTGTGTGACTGACATGCCATTCTATAATAGCATGGGTTCATACCTTAAGAGCACACTTAAACTCTAATGTTTATTTATTCCTTAATTATTGATTTTTTGGGTATTTTTTACATTGTATACTCGGATGATTACCTGATAATGAGGGAAAATTATCCCCATGATGTCCCTTTTGGCCCTCACTATTAGCTGGAAAACTCCATTATATTGGGAGTAATACATGAGATCATATGTAATTTTATCTTGAACTCAATAGTCCATGTCATGGTGTTGAATTAGATACAGATGAGACTTTTTTAATGGTTATAATACTTTAATCTAAATGAATTTTGTGTAGTTATTAATCACATGGGTTTTAAGAGATACCAATTTTGGGCTAGTATAGTAGTCTTATATAGATTTCTCAATGAATAACTTCAGTTTGAAAAAACAATGGGTTTCATGATTAATGATGACAAATTATATGTGTGTTTATTAAATAATAATATATATTTCTATGAACCATTATCCTTGATAATTGTATGCTTGATTAGACTATTAATTAAAGAAGTATAAATTCATGAAATTTTCTACTAATCAAAACCACTAAATAAAATATTCTATATAAGTGTAATTAATTAATTTCATTCAATTAAACAATATAATTTTAGTCTAATTGAAATGAAAATATTAAAACTATTATCTTAATTGATGAGATCATATAAATATATGTTTTTGTTAAACATGATCACAATCATTTTGGGATTTCCATTGAGTCTAAATACGTGATATATAGTCACTTATAAATGAAAATTATCATTTTTTAATGAAATGATTTTATATAGATCCATAAAAACATATTTAACCAAAAATAGTAGTTATAATAATACTTTGGATTCATGAATATTGAAAAATATTAGATCATATATTATACCAACAAATGTTTGGAAACACACAATATAAGTTAGAAATAAGATTTTAAATTATCATTGGTACTTTTGTGGATAAATAGTTTTAATGTAAACCAAAGGTAGAAAATCTAAAAAAATTTAAAACTATTATGAGGTATGTATGAGGTATACATAGTTATGGATTAGTTTAACTTTTTAAAAATAACTAAACATTTTTTCATATTCAAGTGTGGATTGGTTAGAGGTGTTGTGTAAATAAATATAAAACTATACAAGATTTAATTTCTGCAAGAGTTTTTTTTATGAATGAGTATGAATAAATAAAGTATATACCACTACTTAATTTAATTGAATTTTATTTATAATATTAAGGAATATAATCAATTTGTATGGTTGAAAAAATAATTATTAGATCTTGGTGAATACATGAAGGTTCTTATATTGATTCATTATGATAATAAAAATGTCCTTGAAAATAAAATGAATTTGATGTAGAAACATGTATGAAAAAAATAAAAATTCAATATCATTTAATATTTTTAAAAAATGTGTCATAAAAATGAACTATATTGGAATGAATCAACATGTGGTTGATATTTGTAGCAAAACAAATGGTCATGCAAATTTTTTCATATGAATAAGTTGAATCCTAATTTTTAATAATGCCCCCTTGCATGAGGAGGATAAAAAATACATTATCTTAACATGTATTAGTTTTTACTCTAGGACTCTATTGTTTGATAAGAAACTAAAAATTCATCTTACATTAAAGGGGAGAAATGTTAAAGAAATTTTCATAATATTTCAATTGTTCAATGTGAGAGAAGTCTTGGTAATCAATACAAATTATAATTTGAGACATAATAAAATCCTTATATCAATGGGATTAAATATACTCTTAAGATAAAGTAATATATTTTAGAATATAGTTATAGTTAAATATAGTTTTATAATATTACTAAACGTTATTTATTTATCTGGAAGATCCTAATTATGCCATATACATGATATTTCTTCTTAGTCAGTTATTTTTACATTAAAAATATATCACATAGTATTTGAGTGATTTGTGTGTTATTTTAATTAATATGATGTATTTTTATAATGGAATAATGGATTTATAACAATCTCAAGGATGGATGATATTATAACTAGGCATATTTTAAAAAATAATTATAAAAAATATTATTTATATGTTTGAAGAGTTGATGTGGTTTTATAAATTTCATTGGATTTGTATATAGTTTTATTATAGTTTTTTAGAAGTTAAAAAAGTTTTTAAGTTTACTTTTTATGGATACTATAACAACCCTGGTATTTATAGAATGATTTATTTATTAGTATTCTTAATTTAAATAGTAATTATTAAAATAAATAATTTATTATATGGTTATTTATTTTAGGGAATTAATTTTTCAATTATATAATTTTTATTTGACAAAAATAATTTCATTTTTGAACTCAAAATGTTGAAATTATGTTGGTATAGATTTTTGAGAATTTTTTGAAAGAGTTTAATATTTGGTGAAAAGTAAAAAATACATTTTTTTAAAAAATATGGTATTTTTTGTGTGACTTCAAGAAGACATAATTGTGATATAAAATTTGTTAAATTTATTGAATAATTAAATAATGATATTATAAGAGGAATATTGTACAAAAATAACTTACAATGAAAATTATATTCTATTCATGATATGTGTAAAAATTATTATCAGTGCAGACATAGTGCCTACGTGACATTGATGATGTCAAATATAGTCCTTTTTAAATAATAATTGAGTTCTAAATTTTTTTCAAGACTAATTTATTAATTATTAGGTATTATTGATGTGTTTGGCTGTTAATTTTTAATTTTATAGCTATATAACTTTAATATTATCCAAATGCCTATGTGATACTTTCGTGGGGAAAGAAAAGAAAAAATAACAAATTTAAGTTATTATATTGAGATATAAATGAGTCAATATAAAGAATGAATGAGTATTGAATTTTAATTTTAACTTAATAATTTTTTTATGATATTAATTTATTTTGAATTTTTATATATGAAATAACTAACATTAATGCCTGTGAAATGCTTTTGTAGTGCTTGTACAACCATAAGAAAAGTAAATAAAATGTTTTTATTAAAATTATAATAATCATTAAATGACCAATATTGTGTCTAAAACTTTTAATATAAGAATTTGTCAAGCCATATAATGTTTATATTCAAATTTGGAACATTTTGGACCCACATAGATCACATTAGCACCTTTATTTATTTTATTAAACAAATGGAAACTTTTTCACACTGTAATGTTCAATAAGTATATTTTTTAATATGAGGTTTTAAAGAAGTTTCCTTTTAATAAGAATAGTCCTTATAAATCTAATCAAATTATATTTTTCATAGAATTCTATTTTTAATTTTCACATAGTAAATAATTTTCTTAATGATTTGAATAATTATTATGTAGTAAATATTTAATTGATGAATAAATCAAATTAATGATTTTAAAAAGTAGTAAAATAAATATAATTTGATATATTTACGTCAATTAATGATTTCTATAGGTAATTAAAAAATTTATAAGATATAATAGAAAAATTAATTATAATTGGAAACTTTGTTTTTATGTGTTTAATGTCATTATTTTTAATAGTTTTTAATTTAAAAAAATTATTTTTCCATGAATAAAATATTTTATTAAATTATTTAAAAATAATAAAAATTATGAAAATGGAAAAAACGTAATATTACTTTTAAAATGGGATATCCAATGATTTGAGGCCTTTTTATGACTTAAATCCTATAATAGATTTATTATTATCTTAATAATTTGAGTAATTCCTAAGTTACCCTCACCTCAATTATAAAAAGGGTCAACTTACTTCAAAAATTTCATATCCTTAAGCCTTCTTATTTGAAACAAAATTCCAAACTCCCCCCTTATCATCCCTAACCACAATCTTGTGATTCCGGTCTCACAAAAAACCAATTCTAAGAGCCCTAAAGAGGTTCTCAAGGAGAATTTTTCAAGAGGTAAATTCCTTTTTTTCTATTTTAAATTATTTATCACTTATAACGTATCCCCACCATTTATCCAATTTTTCAAGAAAAAAATATCAAATATATACTAGAGTGTTGTTGTTTTATGGTATATGCATCATAAAATCTTCCACATTCTCCTTTTATTCTGAAATAACGAAATCGTCATCAATGGTGCTTCTATTCGATGACTTCGTGGATGATGATTTTTAATTTCCCTTTTACTAAAATCATGAAAAGTTTAAATTCACATATAATTATTTAAAATGATTTAAATATATATATATATATATGTTATCAATTTTGGATTATTATTTTAAAAAATTTTGGGTACTCAATTAACATCATCCTAACCCCTAATGTAAGAAAATCGGTTTCCCTTATTATCAAAAGTGTAGTAAAAAGCATCTTGGAGAATGTCTTTTAAATTCCAGGAAGTGATACTTATGTTTAATGTTTGGAAACATGCCTCATGATTTTAAGGAAAATGATCTAGAAATTAATGATAAGCCTTTGGTGATATGATTTAACTGTAATGAATTGGGTCATTTTGCTAATGTGTTTCCAAAGTTAGTCATTAAAGGAGGAAGTCAAAAAGATTGGAAGTATAAGGGTGTATAAAAATCATTTTCTACTATTTTATAAGTTGATGTCCATAAACCATTGTTGTGTCATGTAAATTTATTTTTGTTACAATTTTTTTAAATGTGTTATTTGATTCGGGGTCCACACATTACTTAATTTTTAAGAATTTTTTGTCTAAATTAGAAATTCCACCTCAATAAATGAAGCTAGAACTCATGGTAAAAACTCATGGAAAAAATGTTGAGGTAAAAATAAATTATCCCCAATATAAATTTTTATTATAAATCCACTTTAAGGACAAGTGGGAAACCATGGTTCACAAAACAAAAACCACTACGTACTGAAAGAGCTCACAAAATGGTTAAACACAAGACTAAGGTTTTTTGAGTCAGACACTCTATATAATTCTCAGTGAAGAGTACTAAAATGAGTTTTTGGATCCACTCTGATAATTTATTCAAGGTGATTAACCATTCTGTCCATTATCTGAATGAATTCCTCCAAGGTGATATTACATTGGTTGAAGCCCTGGGCTATGATTCGGTCTTTCTTGTATATCCACACTTCTTGCTCCTCGGTGGCATCAACATTCAACCTTCTTTCATAAATTCTTAAAATGTCCTCATTTGAGGCATTAAGATGAAGGAATTTTTCAATTATTTCTTCCTTGGAGTGGAGGATGAGCTTCAGACACCCCCACCTTTTCTTCTTTCACTCTTGGTTCTTTGCTTGGGTCTCCACTTTCCCTTTCTTATAGGCCTTTGCTTTCCTTGTTTTCACCTTTCTTGGCTGACCTGGTTTCCATTGGTTTAGGCAAGTGAGAGTAGTCTTTGCACCCCTTGGTTTTTCCCCCTGGACCACGATACATTTCCTTGAGTCACACTTTCCATTTTTCCCCTTGTTCCTTCTTGGGCTGTGAGGGCCTTTCCCTTGGAAATGTTCCACACTGTCCGTTGAGACTTGGCTATACCCATCATCACATGAATCCTCATCCTCCCGTGTTAATGTCTATTCTTGATCCATCAGACCTTCAAAATGGTTTTTCAACTCCACCTTGGAGTCTTCTTTGGGGGGCCTCAGCCTGCACAAAAAATGAGTATCTTGATATTTTTCTTAATGATTTTCATGGTGTTATTACAAATCAAGTGGTTGAGTTTACTATTGATTTAGGTCATGATGCTAAGACAATTAATAAACCCCCATATCGAATGGATCAAATAGAACTTATATAATTAAAATAAAGTTACATGAATTATTATATAAAAGCTTCATCTAACTAAAAACATCACTATGGGGTACTCCTCTCTTGTTCATAAAAAAGAAATATTGTTCAATGAGGATTTTCCGTGATTATAGATCCTTGAATAACATCACTATTAAGAATAAGTATCAATTTCCTCATATTGATGAATTGTTTAATCAGATTTAGAGATCACACTATTTTTCAATGGTTGACCAGAGGTCCAGGTACCTTCCGTTGAAAGTAAAGTAAGCAGGCATTCCAAAAACGGTGTTACGTACTAGATATGAACATTATGAATTTTTTGTTATACCATTTGGGTTAACTAATTTACTTGCTGTATTTATGGATCTTATGAATATAATATTTCATGAGTTCTTGGATAAGTGTGCAGTTGTGTTTATTGATGAAATTCTAGTATATTATAAAATTAAATAGAAGCATGAACAACATCTAAGGGTTGTTTCAAAAATCCTAAAAGAAAGGAAACTATATGGAAAATTTAGAAAGTGTGAATTTTGGTTACAACAAATTTCTTTCCTTGGATAAATTGTTTTTAAAGATAAAATAATGTTTATCTTGCTAAAACAAAAGTTGTTGAAGAATAGACAAGACCCAAAAATATAACTAAGATTCGTAGTTTTCTTGGTTTGGTAGGATATTATCAGAGGTTTATTAAAAACCTTTTCATGGTTATATATCCCACGAACTAAGTTAACTTGAAAAGGTGTTAAGTTCATCTCTTTAAAAGAATGTGATGATTTTTTTACGAATTAAAGAGAAAATTAGTGAATGATTCAATTCTAACCTTTCCTTTAAGAATTGGTTTATTTTTAATCTATAATGATTCTTCATTGAAAGGATTTAGTTGTTTCCTAATATAGAATGATTAGGTAATTGCTTATGCTTCACGTCAGTTGAAACCTCATGAGTTAAATTACCCTACACATGATTTGGAATTATATCTTGTTGTTTTTTGCATTAATAATTTGGAGGCATCATTTGTTTGGAGTAAAATTGAAATATATACTGACCATAAAAGTTTGAAGTATATATTTACTTAAATTAATTGAACATGAGAAAAATAAAATGGAAGCAACTAATCAAGGATTATGATTGCTTGATTCATTACCATCCCAGAAGAGAAAACAAAGTAGATGATACATTGAGTAAGAAAAGTAATGATACATTAACCATGATACGTTTAAAATATGAACCTTTGGTTAATGATTTGATGAATTTTTTCTTGGAAGTTGTTACTACATGAAATTACTCTATTTTGTTTTAGGTGTCCATTTAGTTATCTCTGTCAGACAGAATAAGGCATGCTCAGAATGAAGATGTTGAGTTGTAGAAAATGGTAGAATTGGTTCAAAAGGGTAAGTTTCCTAAGTTTAAAATTGATAATATTGTGTTTTAAGGGTTGGAAATAGATTTTGTTTTCCTTGTGATTCTTAACTAAAGAAATAATTGTTAGGTGAAACTCATAATTCTCCATTTTTAGTTCATCATAGTAGCAAAATGATGTACAAAGACCTTTGAGATTATTACAGGTGGGATGGAATGAAGAGAGATATTACTAATTTTACCTTGAAATGTTTTACTTGTCAATAAGTTAATGTATAATGGATGTTACCAAAGGGTATGATTTTAACTTTTCTATTTATAGAGTAGAAATGAAAAAATATATCCATAGTCTTCTTGGTGGGACTACAAAATACATCTCAAGGTAATAATGGAATATGGGTTATTGTTGATCTTTTGATTTAATTTTCTCATTTCCTTCCTATTAAAGACACTATTTTTCTATATAATATTTCTACAATATACCTTAAATGAATTTTTAGCTTTCATGGAGTTCCTATCTCCATTGAATCATATTGTGATCCCATGTTCACTTCTAACTTTTGGAAAGTCCTTCAGAAGTCATTGAGAACTGAATTGAATTTCAGCACAAATTTTCATCCTCAATTAGATTGGAAGTCAAAATGAACAATTAATACATTTGAGTACATAATATGTGGTTGTTCAATGGATTTATATGGAATTTGGGATGAGTATATTTCTTTAGGTGAGTTTCTTATAATTATAGTTTTCATTCAAGTATAAAAATGGCAACTTTTGAAGCATTATATGAAAATTAGTGTCAAACTATAGCATTTTGGGATGAAGTCAGGGAAATAAAGTTGATGGTACCATAATTAGTTGAGGAAATGGAATAAAAAGTTCAGTTGATTTAGAAACACATGAAGACAGTTCAGAGTAGGAAGAAAAGTTATATAGATAATAGGAGGAAAGACCTTTCATTTGAGGTAGGTGATCATGTTTTCCTTAAAATCTCTCATTGGAAAAGTTTTAGGTTTTTTTGGTAAAAAAGCTATGATAATCCCATGGTACATTGGAACATTTGAAATCTTGGAGAAATTTGGACCAGTTGCTTACCGAGTAGCTTTTCTTTTGAGTTTATCTTAGGTACATAACGTTTTTCATGTTTTGATTTTAAGAAAGTATGTGTAGATCCATCTCATGTTTTGTGCCGATAAGTAGTTCAACTACAATAGAACCTTTATTATGAAGAGAAACCAGTTTATATTCTTGAAAATTTCGAGCATGTTTTGTGGAATAAGGTAATTTACCTAGTAAAGGTTTTATAGAGAAACCACATGGTAAAATTAGAAACATGGGTATCTGAAATTTCTATGAGGGAAAAGTAGCATCATTTATTTATATGTAAATAAAAAAACTGAGGACACAACTTCAAAGGGGGGAAGAGATTGTAAGAACCCATGCATTTAAATCATAATTTGTTTATTTGTATTCTTGATTTAAATAGTAATTCTTAAAATAAATAATTTATTATATGGTTATTTTAAAGCATTAGTTTTTCATTTATAGAATTTTTAATTAAAAAAACTAATTTCATTTTTTTAATTCATAATTTTGAAATTATCCTCGAATGATTTTTTTAGAATTTTCTAAAAATGTTTAGTTTTTTATGAATAGTAAAAAATATAGTTTATTTAAAATATATTATTTTTTTGTGATGTCATGAAGACATAATTGTGATATAAAATTTATAAAATTTATTTAATAATTAAATAATGATATTATAAGAGGAATATTTTATAGAAATAACTTAAAACATGAAAAATATTTTCTATTCATGATAAGTATAAAAATTATTGTTAGTGCGGACGTAGTGACTGAACAACATTGACAATGTCAAATTTGGTTATTTTTAAATAATATTTTCGTGATAAAAATTATTATCAAGACTCATTTATTAATAATTATGTATTATTTATGTTTTTGGATATTAATTTCTAATTTTATAGAGATATAACATCAATCTTATCCAAATGCATGTACACTACTTGCACATCACAAGAAAAGACAAAATAAGAAATTTAAGATGATATCTTAACATGTATGTGAGTGAATATAAATCATGAATGAATATATAATATTATTTTGAACTAAATTACCTCTTTATTATAATTTTTACTTATTTTTAATTTTTATATATAATAAAATTAATATTAATTCATGTGCAATGATGATGTAGTGCTTTTACATGCATAAGAAAAGTATTTCAAATGTTTTTATTAAAATGATAAGAATTATTAAATGACCTAAATTGTGGATAAATATTTTTATATAAGTAATTTTCAACCAATATAATATTTATATTCTAATTTGGGACATTTTTGACCCACATAGATCACATTAGTCCTTTTATATTATTTTATTAAATAGAATGACAACTTGTTCACATGTTAATGTTCAATAACTATAATATTTTAATATGAGGCCTTCTGGAAGTGTTTTTTGAACAAGAATATTATTTAAAAATATAATAAAATTATATTTTTAATAGAATTTATTTTTAATTTTTAGGTAATAAATAATTACCTTAATATCTTGAACGACTATGAATCAGTAAATATTTAACTAATAAATAAATCAAATTAATGATATTAAAAAATAGTAAAATAAAAATAATTTGATATTTTTCAATTCCCAATTTATATAGGTAATTATAATATGTTTAATATATATTAAAAAAATTTATTGTTATTTGATCGTTTATTTTTATATGTTTAAATTCATTATTGTGAATAGTTTTGTATTTGAATTTTTTTCCATAAATAAAATATTTTATTAAATTATTTAATAATAAAAAAATAATGAAAAATTCAAAAAAATTATAATATTTATTCTAAAATGGGATATAATATGATTTTTATGCCTTTTTTATGTCTTAAACCCTATAATAGATTTATTATCATTTTAATAATTTGAGTAATTCTTTATTTACCCCTACCTCAATTATAAAAAGGGGATCCTTCCTTCATAAATTTCATAAACTAAAGAATTATTGTAGAGAAAAACTCTTCAAAATTACCCCATCCTCATCTCTTATCACATTCTTGAGCTTTTGGTCTCAAAAAAAGACAACTTCTAAGATCCTTTAAGAGGCTCTCAAAGAGATTTTTTCAAGAGGTAAATTACGGTTTTTTATCTTTTAAATTTATTCTCACTTATACCTTATCCCCATCTATTATCTAATATTTCATGAAAAATTTAGTATCACATATATAATGAAGATTTTTTTTTGTGTTTATGGTATGTACATTATAAAATCTCTCATCTTCTCCTTTTATTCTTAAATAACAAAATCTCCAGTCATGGTGCGTCAATTACCACCTTTGTGGATGATGATTTTTTATTTCCCTTTTACCAAAATCATGGAATGATTAAATAAACATATAATTGTTTAAAATGTCCTAAATATATATATATATGTATATGTATCTTATCACTTTTGTATTGTTATCTCAAATTGAAAATTAAGACCATAAAGAAACTGACCTTGGAAACCATGAAAAGAACACACCCAAAACAATGAAAATCACAAAATATTGCTAATAAATGGGTGGAAAATGTTATAAGAAGATAATGTAAGGTAATATAAACATGATTTAAGTTCTATAATATATTAGTAACACTATTCAAACCATTATAAATTATGTTTGAAAACATTTTAAGGAATTCGTACCTAAGGTAAGGAATTTCCTTTCAAAAATCCATTTGAATGTCTCTTTCACAAAATAAAAAAACATTGTTTTTTATGGCATGAGGGGTTTATCCCATTTTCATGATTATTTATTGTTGTAATGATTACTTTATAAGATTTAATAGTTATTGTTTATGTATATTATTTTATTATTATGTGCATGGTTTTTTAATTTTTTTAAAATTTATTTTTACAAAAAAGGGTATTTTTATATGTGAATGTGTTTTTCTCATGGGTTTAAATGAGTTATAAAGAGTTTTATTCATGATATGTTCCTCAAAAATTGTTTATATTGTGTTTATCCCATTGTATCTCAAGATATGATGGGTTTATCCCCATTATATTATTAGATATGTTGTGTTGAGCCTATTATAGCTCAAGATATGATGGGTGAGCGCCATTATAACTCTCCAATGCATTGGATACTCCATATATGGAAGTTATCTGAATGGTTATTCCATGTGTAAGGGTGAATGTAAGAGCGATATGGTAAATATGTCTCAATTAAACTACATGATGTTTCTATTCTTGCTAATGATTTTTTATGAAATTGGTTTTATTGGTTTTTATGGTGTCACTTGACTAACAATTTATTTCTTTATATCCCTTACTGAGATTTTTGTGGTCATTCCAAGATTATAAAATTTTTAATTGGTTATAAGGGTGGATAAGAGAAATAATGAATTCATGATGAATTTTATGAGTATTTTTCAAAGAAATCATGTTTTATTTTTAATTTTTTTATATTTTGGAAGAAATGGATACTGTTTAGTAGTATCCACTTCTTATAAATGTGGAATGATATGTATGTATTATGTTATAATTCTCTAAAAATTTTAAACTGAAAATATCCTCAATGTAAAATAAAGTAATTTTTTGAATATAATTAAAGATTATGCAATGTATTATGGTCGAGTCCTTATAGATACAAAACCACATTATAAAAATAATGGTGATTTCACATTTTTTTGAGAGAATATGGATTTTCATTAATACAAATAACAACAATATAATGAGTTTTATATTGTTATAATGATTGGTTATTCTATTTTAATGGTTCTTGCTTTTAGATTTTATAACTATTTAATAGGTCATGTTGTGGAAGTATTATGAGAGACGATATTGATTTATGATCAATGAATGTCCATATTTTTAGTCTTTATATACGATAAAACTATTGGATAATCTAGTTTCTATATTATGCATTATATAAAATTATAGTGGGTTAAATTTTGTTTTAGCTTGAAGCATATTGGGTTATGGTTTATTTTGTGTTTTAATATCTTATTATGCTGTTTATTTTGATTGATAGTTTATTCTTATTCTTATATATTATTTATTATTAACTAATAGATTGTATAATATCTTTATATTTTGGGGAGACCCTCATCATTAGTTAGCACCCTTTGGAATATAGTGTGTCTCACTTGATATCAGAGAGCTCGATACTATTTTCATTAACCCAGATAACACATCAAAAAAATAAATTACCAACTAATCATGGTCATAATTTGTAAAACTATATTTTTTACAATTATTATAATACATGTTACCAATAAAATAGATTGATAAAATGGATGTATCATTTTTTCTGAAATAATTAATTTTATATATTCATAATCAACACTACAAGAAAAAAATATAACTTTCTGTTTTATTTTATCTCATATCGTAGACCATCTGAGGGACCTTATATTTTTTATATTTTCATTTTTTATGATGATCATTTATTAATTATTTCATTGTTTTGATATCTAAAATTTACAATATAATAAATATCTCAACTAAACTACTTTAATTGGTTAAAATATGTGAATAAATATACACTATTTATTAGTTGGATTAGGATTAATTATCATCATATTAATTTTGTATAGAAAAAATCATAAACATATCAAATTACTAGGAATAAATGTTCTAATTTATATATTTATAAAACATTATATGATTTTTATTATATTTCTAAAAAATTATTACACCGAATAATATTTCGAAAATACAGAATACATTGTTTTAGGAAGTAAAAATTATTATCACCAATGAGAATAATTTTGATATAAAATTATATAAACCATATAATATGTGTCATTATATGTGATAATATAAATATTAATTAAATAATATTTTATTTATGAATATATTCAATTTTCATATAGTGGGATAACTTTCCATTATATTAAATAGATAACCTGGACGAACAATTTTATATAAGATGATTTTTTATCCTGATCATTTCTAAATCATTTTATATAATTTGATCAATAAAAAACTATATTTTTAGAATCAAATATACTTTGTTATTTATAATAATAAATCATTTCAAATAAATTTTCTTACCCTTAATTAAGGATGTATATTTTCTCCATTTTATTTACAATAATAAGTCATTACAAATTACTTTTCTTATACAGAAGATAAAATATTAAAAAAATATACATCCTTAATTGAGATATATTTGAACTTCAATAGTTATCATATACCTTGGAAAATAGATTAATGGATTTCTCTAATAATATTAAAAAATAAGGACCCACTATAAAATTTCATAGAAATTATTTGGGATTCCAGATATACTTATATCTAATTTCTATTTTCTCTATTATGGAAACACTTTCTATACCTAGAATATTGCTTATATATATTAAATGAAAAATTAAATATAATCTTACCAATCCTTCTATTTTAACTATTGAAAAATCATATACTCTTTCAGTTTTATTGTAATATCATTAATATCAAATTAATACCTTCCATTTCTAACCTTGTCACCCTAAATATAATAAACTTTTTATGTTTTTTTTAAATTCATTAAAATCATAATCCATAACGAACTATTGAAACTTTTCCTATTGATATTATAATATAAAATTTATATTCTAATAAATCCTATAGAATAATCCATGTCACTTTAGGACATTTAATAATAAAAAATATTGATTATATTAGTTGAGATTTATAATACCTAATTTTTCATACATTAAAAACATTCTTTAAAAGCCTCATATATATATCTCGAGTTTCCTTTTCATGGTGAATATTTTTTTATTTCTAATAAACCCAATACCATCCATATTTTCACGTTTTTTGAATATTATAACACAAAATCATTGTATACTATTTATATTTCTTAAGAATATTTATTATTTTGAATACAAGAATATTTTATTCATTGACTGATGTCATTAAAAATATTTTGTTAGAATTAATTTTCTTAAGGAGATTAAATTTTTCATTATTAAATAGAAATATTCCAATATTGTTGTAAATATATATAATAATTCCATGATTAATATTTTCACTTTAAAACATTAATATGAGCATCAGAGTATAATGGTTATGTAATTTTTATTATAAAATATAATTAATTGAGATGATATTCATTATAAAAAATCATTTTTTTGAAATTTTATTCAATATTATCCTGTTAAAATGATGGATCATTTCAATTATATCATATATATTATAAGATAAAGATATATATTTAATATTGAATTATCATAAAATAGATCAAAATATCTTCCCTAATAATATCAGGAAAAAATCTTACTCGTCGGAAGCTGGTTGAGTTGGGGATCATTTATCTCATCTTGGCTAAAGTGATTGCTTATGTAGGGTTCGTTTTTGTGGTGATGGTTGAATGCTGGTGATGGATTGAGTTTGGTAGAAGGGCTATGATGTTGTTTGATGTTTTAGTAGGTTGGATGTTCTTCTCTGATATGTTTGTTCCGATCACCGACTCCAATGATGGGCGGTGACGATAACATTGAATTGTTCTCTAGTTTCGTTTGCTCCGGTCACGGGCTCCAGTGGTGTTGGATGGTGTTGAAGATGATAGTAGTTTGATGATAGTGATTTTCAGGTGATTATTGCGATTTTAGGCTACAAGACTCCCGTTGGTGCGTGTGGACCTTGGATCGAGGCCTCCTCGGGTTGTGTGTTTTGAATTTCAAATTTGGTCTGATCTTGTATTTCGGTATCCCGCGTGATATCTGCGGTTATCGCTTATCCTCAAAGTGGATTTTTGAAAATAAAAAATATAATTTTCAGTTAGAAGGGAATATTATTTAAACATGTAAAAATATTCTTTGATCATCAATTTATTAGGAACAAAAAATGAATCATTTGAAAGAAAAATAAAGGTTTTCTAAAAAATGTATATTTTCTAAAATATGGTTTAGTCACTATTTACGCACATAATTTAAAATTAATTTTTATAAATTTTATAAAAATTATTTGAAAAGATAAAATAGTTTTCTTAAATTATCAGATTAAAATTTTCTTATGGTGAATGTTTTGTATTTTTCTAAAATATTTCACTTTTTAATGTATATTGAAAAATACTGAATATTAATTGAAAACTGTATTTTTGTTTAAATTATTTATAAACAAAAATTATATTTTATAGTGATTTAAAACTAAAAATAGTTAAATTATATATAAATTAATTCAATTTTGGTTATTGGAATCATTTTCATATAAATATTTTTTAAAAAAACTTTGTAAGTATTTGAAATTATTTTCGTTAAAAACCTGCTTTCTTATCATACCTACAAGATTAATTTTAAATTTAAATTTTACACTTATACAAATGGAATTTTTAAAAATTATTTAAAAATTTATAATCATAATAATTTATATTATTTAATATGGTCGAATTTATTTTTGAACAAAAAATAGTAAAAATTAATTACTGTGGTTATGGTAAAAATGGATTTGTTGGGGGGGGGGGGGTTAAACTAAGAGGATAAGGGTAAAAACAAACTACCAACTTGTACAACACACATTATATGGAAATATTTGGACTTTATATCTTATAGGTTTGATAATTTACCATTTTTAAGGAATTTTTCATGATAAAAACGTTGGTATGATTGAATCTTTTCAAAAATTAAAAGTGTGTCAGTCACCTCACTTATAGAAGGCTATGCTATTATCTCTTCTTCACACCGTAAAATCATTTTTTTTTTCAAACAATTACTACCACAATGCCTTCCAAAATTATATCCTCTCATCATATAATCCTTATTTTGGGATGAAATAAAACCTAGGAAGTCCTTTGGTGAAAACCTAAGGATGATACCCGAAGAAGAGGTTACATTCTTTAACGAGCATTTTATTTTATTATTTATTTCTAAACCTCATTAAATTATTATTAAAACATTATAATAAAATAAAATCAATATATTATATATAATTATTTGTTTTTATATTATGTTCGTGACCTACAACCACACCCACTTCCATCAAATGGGTTAAGAGATCATCGTTCGTGTGTTTGACTAACTACCGCCTCACGATACGATGTTATTTATTTTTCCATTACCATCTATTATGGTTGGTTATGATGATATATATAAATTATATATATGATATTTATGAAATAATTATACCTATATATTCATTATATCATATATAAAATTTTTTACTTTCCATTCTGCAAGGGATATGATAATGTTGATCGTGTGTACGACAAACAACCACCTCATGAAGTGATGTGATTCATTTTTCACTAGAATTTCACATGGAAGGTAATTAGGATATAGTAAATTAATATATGTGATATACATAAAATAATTATGATATTTATGACATATTTATCATTTTCAAATTAAAATATATCATTTTTTTATTACATTGAAATTTGATAACATTGGTCATGTACACGTGGACTACCGCCTTCACAAAAAGACATGACTCTATTTTCATCAGAAAACCAAATTTATGATATATATAAGTATATTTAAATAATTAATATGGTATATATTATATTATTAATTTTTTTGAAAGTTAAAATATTACTTACCTTCTTTCCCTAATGATCACTGAAAAATGGAAACGTTAGTAATGCATACGTACGGCCTAATATCTCAATGTTTGTAACATACATAATTTCTCAAAACCATACTTCTTTATATTATGTAGCTATTTGATATGCATAAGAATCATATCTTTCATAACCAAACACACATGAAAAATCAAGGCAATTAATGCTCGAAATAGTGAAAATAATTAAAGATAATTAACGAATATCTGATGAAATGTTATAAAAAGAAGATATTTGATATTATATATATTAATATTTTTTCTGTTATAATTTAATATCTTGTTTAAAACCACTTTATATTAGGTTAAATAACATTCAACCAAAGGAAGCAGGAGGTGAGGGAGTTCGTCTTAATTTCCCATTATTGCAACTTATTATAATGTTATGCACCTAATTTATTTTTATAATGTATATAATACCCATTTTACATTTAATATGATGATTCATAAATAATTAATGGTATTTTAAATTTCAATTTGAAATATTTCATCTAAGGGGGTTATGAATTTAATGTTACCAAGTGGTAAATAATTTCATAACTCAGTTTCCTTTTATTGGGTTATATTGCTTCTTCATCATCTTTGATATTATAAGATTATGTGTATAATGAATTTTGATTATATTATATTATATTTAAACTTTTTTTTACATATATTTACAATTTATACACATATTATATTAATTTATTAATTCTAACTTCAACTTTATGATCATTGTAAGGGTTTATTTCACAATCTCATTCTAATTGAGATTGTTTTTTCCATAATTTTATTTGAATGAAATTATTTGATTATTTTATATTAAAACCATTTAATTTTATTATACTTTAGTTATTCATGATATTTTAAAGTAATAATAAATTTTCCCACACTTTGGTACCTAACATCTTTTTAATAAAATCTGACTTCATTTATCTCTTCTATTGGAAATCTGTTTTCTTCAAAAACTAGGTTTTCTAAATATGTTTACAAAAATGTTTTAAACCATTTTAAAAATGATTTATTAAACAAAATTTTACCTATTTTTACTTTTTAAATTTTTTTTGGAAGTAATCTTCACTTTATTTCAAAATAATGTTAATTTGGATTTTACCAAAAATGTGAAAGGAATCTTTTCTTTAATGTACTTGGAATGTATATAATTTCTATTTATTATAAAAACTAAAAAATTTTAAAAATTAATTTATAATTTTCAAAGATTATTTTTATATAAAATTATTTTCAATTTGTTTTTTGAACTTTTAGTTTTTTAAAATATTATTTTCAAAATTTAAAAAATATTTTCCTTAAGAATGCTTTTAATGATATTTTTATAGTATTTATATTCCTCAATGACAAAAAACATTACTATTAATCTTCTTGGGATGTTTTGTATTGATACCATCCTTATTTTTCATCTATATGGTTTATTATCATTTTAATACTTATTATTATCATTTTGATCAATGATATTATTTACATTGACTTCCTCAATTCATTTTTATATTCCATAACTATCACATGAAATGTTCACTTTCTAGTGATCATTGGAAATTAAATTTCCCATAAATATCCAAATTATTTATCATGGATATGTTAATTTGTTAAAACATATATAATTTCTATATATGGTGTTGTACACTAAAATTTATTTGTTTATCTAGGGAAATATTGATAAATATATATTCTTTACTCAATAAATATATTTAATGATAAGGAATATTGTTTATTAATTAGATCAATTATTTTATATGTGAGGAATGATTTGGATATTCAAGAAAAAGGTGGGTCCTATATATAGATATCCCTTGATGCATCATTAGTCTCATGGGAAAAATTAGTTTGGTAGCCTTAGTTAAATGGGTTTCTACTCATCAGTTTAAAACTATCTTAAGGATAAATCTTGATGAAAGTAGTATCATCTTCTTAGGAAACATGACATCTAATAATTAATATTTCCTTAGTCAATAATTTATTTATTACTATCCATGGAATTTTCTATATGATATTATATTTGGATGTATTTAATTCTCAGTTTATTTATTAAATGGATTGTATTTTTAGTTATTTACATTTTCATATTGATTATGACTTATTTTGTTATGATAGTCATGTTATTGATTAAATGAAATTTGTTTTCATTTATTTACCTTTCCATTTTGATTATTCTATTAAGATTATTTAAATGGAATGTGTATTAAGTTATTCTCCTTTCCAGGTTTATTATACTTATTGATTTATGATAGCTACCACTATACTTAATCCTTACTTAGAATTTGAGGTCACCCTTGTTTTTTTCCTTTCTCAAGAATCGATGAAGTGTAATACAAAATATATGTAAAGATATTCTAGATGGAATAATTATGTTCTAAAAAATGTTGTAATTTGTGTATTCAAATACAATATGGGAATCAGTATGTATCTAGTTTACCAAAACAACTAAACTATTCAATCCTTCAGGATAAAATTTCTTGTATCTTATACCATTATATTAAAGAAGACATTGAATCCAGTATACTAAAGTGAGGGTCACTATAGTTTGTATCATTGGAAGTTAATTAGAAACCTTGGGAACTATATTTAGGAAAACAAAGATTAAGAAACATAACCCTATGATAAAATTTGAGGATAACTATAGGATCAACCTAAAATTTTGGTAAGGAAGAGATTGTATGGTTTTTACTTGAAAAAAAAAAAATCCCAGTTTTGATACTAAAAGTGGATATAGTTCTAGAATATTGGTAAATAGGGTTAATAACTTTGAAAAGGGAGTATTGATACTAACTCGATTTTCACCTGGTTCATGACAACAAGGATTACTGTGTACCTGAGTTGACACTTCTGGGGGATATGAATAAGAAAATTCATATTTTAATTATAAACCATTATGAAAGATTTAAATAGATGATGATAATTAATGACCTAGGTGAAACCTAATGAAACAATGATTTAAAATAATGTTTCATAATTTATACACCTAATAAATGATTAAAAGGGTTTGCTACTATGATTATTGTTTCTCACACTATGGTATTTTTATTTTAGTTAATTAGTTGAGCCTAAAGGAATCGTGTTCACATAGAATATAAAGGAAAATCTAGTGACTGTGAGTTACTAAATTTGATGATGATAAGAGTGAAAGATATTGTGATTATGCGTAATTATTTATTTGAAAATACGATTAAAAAAATTACATTAACCAACTCTTTGACTCACCAAAGAAGAAAAGGATGGATTTTTATAAGAGTTGGAGCGGTGGAGAGCATGAAATAAAAAAGATTTAATTTCCATCATGTAATAAATATAGAAGAATGAACCAAGAAAAGTGTCTCAATGGAATGGGAAAATGATTTGCGTGTGAAAATAAAGGTATACAGATAATAATTTCTGAGGAAAAATATAGAGTACAGTGGAAGGAAATAAATCTTATCATGGGTATCCATTTATAGTTCATTGTCCTAAATGTGGAGAACCTGATAATTGTCTGAGTAAATGACCTCTTCTAGAGGTTAACCCTTAGACCAATGAAGGAACTT
Source organism: Viscum album (assembly GCA_963277665.1). Classification (NCBI taxonomy): domain Eukaryota; kingdom Viridiplantae; phylum Streptophyta; class Magnoliopsida; order Santalales; family Viscaceae; genus Viscum; species Viscum album. Next base: position 1,879,688,370 of record OY728138.1, on the reverse strand, counting down.
GGTTAAAAGAAATTGGATTAATTTTTTATATGTATTTTGATTCAAGAATTAAACAATTGTAGTATTTTACCAATGGTATTTTATTTCTAAGAATCTTGAAACTTTTAAGGGTTTTATTAAATTTTCTATGAATATGTGTATTAATTAACTTAACAATTATGAATACCATAATATGTTAATAATTTTAAGGTTGAAACTATGTTCTTAGTCTTAAACATCCTTTTTTAAAATTTATGTTGTTGGAATATGACATGATTAAGGATAATTTGTTAGAAATTTATATCAAGAATATGTTTTAGTTTATTTTTTTTATGAGGAATAATGAACTCATGTTTTATAGAAGTAAATATAATGTTATTCATAACCATTAGAATTTATATGATCATATATGAAATTGTAATAATAATAAAATATGATTATTAGACTTTGTGGGAAAAAATAAGTTTTATTGAAAACCATAGTAAAAAGTTTATTAAATGATTAATTTTATTTAAAGGATGTATATCATATTTTTTGTGAATTTTATAGGAATTATGTTAATATGATTTTAAAAAAAGGACAACCAACATTCCTGGTGACAACCTGACATGTTTGGAAAGGCTTCTGGTTATGAACACATGATTGAAGGACTCTAAGGGGTTTACACCTACCACTAGCCTATGTGATGTCCTAGTTAATATGTCATAATTTTTAGCTAAATAATTTGAAAAGTAAATATTAATGATGTCCCGATGGTTTTACCAATTAGGTTTATAGATTAATTTATTATATTGGAAAACCTGCTCTAACCTTATTAGATTTGGAAAATAGTTAGAGACCAGCAGAAATAATTGTCACTCTTTTAATGATCTTATGATCTATTAAAAGTGATTTTTAGTGTTTCAGGCATAAAAAATTATTTTTTGGATATTCATTTCCTGGTGTAAAGAGATAAATTGGAAATTGATCGAAGCACAACCAAAAGGATGAAATTGTTCTTATGAAATAGAAACATGTAAGTAAGTGTATTTCCTTATATTATTAGATAATAAAAGAACTTCAAAATTCAAGGAAAATTACATTAAAACAAAATGTTATACTAACACCTTCATAACCAATGAATAAAATGATCCATTAAATCATAAAAAATATATAGTTTTTAGGCCCTTAACATTCCATTAACCATTCACTTACTTATGATTAATTACCTAAATCACACTCTAAAAGTATTTATGATTTTATTCTATATAGATATCCTCAATTTCCACCAATGTTATACTAATTAGAAACATAGTTATGTGTTATTACAAATTAAATTTTCACATACCTTTCCCTCTTATTAAGATGATATTTTATTAACTATCGAACACATGATTATCGAGAAAGGTTTAAATTGTGAAGATTAAATTTATTTATAGTTGGAAGAATGTAGCACAACGAAATTATAAAATAATAATAATAAATTTTTTAGAATATGTGATAAACAAAACTAATATTAAACAACCCATAAAATATATTTCTTTAAATTTAAGCACTTCTATAGCTTGTGGATACACAACTTTGAGTATAAATAAACCGTAATACAGTATACCATTATAACATAGCCGTTAAATTGGTGGGTATTAATAGTGCTAACTAAATTAGGAAAAGTATATGGTTTAAAAATTTAAAGAAAAATCACTGTTCATCTATTTATTTTGAATAAAATAAGAATCATTTGAAAGAAAGTGGAAGGTTTTCTAAATTTTTTTTTATAAAAGAAGGATTAGTCACTCTTTGTGCACATAATTTAAAATTATTTTTTAACAATTTTGGAAACTTTATTTGAAAAAATACACTTAATTTTCAAAATAAAAATATTAAAAATTATCTTAAGGTGAATTTTCAGGGGTTTTTTCTAAAATATTAATTTTTTTAATGAATAGTGAAAACACCAAATTTTAATTGAAAAATGAATTTTTATTAATTTATTATTAAGTTAAATTATATTATAAAGTGATTTAAAAGTAACATTATTTCAATCATATATAAATTAATCCAATTTAGTTCATTTTAATAATTTTTATATTGAATATTGGTATCAAAACTTTGTAAACTATCGAACATTTTTTCTTTAAAAACCAGATTTATCTTCACAAATTCTTAAATTCCATAATATCACCCTAAAATATATTTTTTGGAATAAATCCAACCTAGTAAGGAATTTGGTGCAAACCTAAGGAGGATATCTGAAGAAGAGGTAATATTTTTCAATGAGTGCTTTTTTTATTTCTTTAACAAAATCATTAAATTATTATTAAACCATTATAATATAATAACTTTAGTATCTTATATATACTTATATTTAGTTATGTTAAGTTAATAACCTTCAACAATCCCCACTTACATCAAATGGTCTACGAAATCATCATTCGTGTGTACGGTGGACTACCACCTTGCGAACTGATGTCATTCATTTTTACATTACCACCTCTCACAGTTGGGTATGATTATAGAAAAAAATTATATACATTATATTTATAAAAAATTTATATTTGTATGTTTATTATGTTATATATAATGTTTTTACTTTCAATTACATAGGGGATATGATAACGTCACTCCTGTGTACGATGGACTACCATCTTGTGAATCGAGGTGATTCATTTTTCACTAACACTTTATATGAAAGGTGGTAAGGATAAATTTAATTAATATATGTGATATAAATTAAATAATTATGGTATTCATGAAATATTTATCATTATTAAAATATAATATATTATTTTATTTATAATACTGAAATATGATAACGTCGCTCGTGTAAGTGTAGAATACCGCCTTCCCGAAGTGATGTGACTCTATTTTTTCACCACAACACATGGATGATATATATAAGTAAATTTATAGAAATAATATTGTATATAATATATTATGATAATTATAGAAATATTAAACATTACTTTCCTCCTTTCCATAATGATTACCAAAAAATAGAAACGTTACTTATGCATATGTACGACCTACCATCTCGACAATCATAGCATACTTCATTTAAAAAAAGATTTATGATTTGTCTTAAAAGTAAAATTGATGTATAAATTTATAATCATTCCATTATTATAATTATTATGGATATTATGGAACTATATAATATGAACAAGAACTAGATCATTCATAATGAAACATGAATGAGATATTTAGGAAAATAACACCGAAAACAAAGAGAATAATGAAAGATAATTAAATAATAGGTGATAACATGTTATGAAAAAAAATATGATATCATAAATATTAATATGGCTCTGTTATAAGATAATAACATTTTTAAAACCACTATACATGAGGTTAAATCACATCCAACAAAAAAAGTATGGGGCAAGGGAATTCGTCTCAACTTCCCTTCATTAAGGCATATTATAATTTTATGAGCCTAATTTATTTTATATGGTGTATATACAACCCTTTGGAATATAATATCATTAATAATAAATAATTCAAGGTACTTTAAGTTTTAATTTTAAATATTTCATCTAAAGGGGGTTTTAATTAAAAGTTACCAAGTGATAATGAATTCCATAAATCAAGTTATTTTCATTGGGTTAAATTACTTACTCATCATATTTAATGTTATAAGATTATGTGAATAATGGATTTTGATTATGTTATTATATACTCATAGTTTTTTATGTGGTTTTATAGTTTTTACACATAATCTATTCATTTATTAATTCTCACTTGAATGTTATGATCATTTTAAGGTTTTATTTCACAATCTCATTCTAATTGAGATTGTTTATTCTAGATTTTTTTTCAGAAGGAAATTATTTGTTCATTATATAATAAACACATTTAATTTTATATAAATATGGTTATTTATGATGTTTTCAAGTAATAGTAACATTTTCTCACACTTTGGTACTAAAAAAGGATTAGAATTTTATATATATGAAAATATGACTTAATTTATCCGTTTGATTAGAAATATATTTTCTTCCAAAACCAAATTTTCTAAAAATGTATTCATCTTTTTAACCCTTTTTAAAATGAGTTATAAAAAAAATTTAACCACTTTTTCTTTTTAAAATATGTTTTAAAATGAATCTTCATGCCATTTTCAAAAAACATTATCTTTAGATTTTACTAAAAATGTGAAAGGAATATTTTCTTTAATGTACATATCATGTACAGAATTTCCAGCCATCATGACTACTCAATTTTTTAAAAAATTACATTAAAATTTTCAAATCTTTTTTTCAAAAAAATTATTTTTAAAATTATTTTTGGACTTTAATTTTTTAAAGTTATTTTTTAAAATGGAAATGATATTTTCTTTAAGAATGTTTTGGAAAATATTTTTATGGTATTTCTATTCATCAATGACAAAAAAACCTATTCTTAATCCACTAGGGATATATTGTATTTGTACCATCTTTATTCTTCCTATTGATATTTTATGATTATTTCCACCAAGTATAATATTTATATTCACTTTCTTGTTTCATTTTTTAGTCAATAACTTTCCCTTGAAGTGATCACATTCCTGTGATCAGTGGAAAAAAATTCCTCTAAATATTCATACTATTTATCATGGATATTTCTATTGATTAAGACATATACCATTTCTAAATACACTGTTCAACAATAAAATTCATTTGTTCATTTGAATAAATATTGATAAATATGTGTTCTTTACTCAATACAGATATTTTATGACAAGGAAAATTATATATGAATTAAATCGATTATTTGATATATGAGGAATTCTTTGGAAATGAAAGACACTGGCGGTGCATGGTTATAAATACCCCATTAATGCATCGATAGTCTCATAGGATGAATTAGTTGGCTTTAATTAGTTTAATGTGTTTCTACCCATCAGTTTTAAACTGTCTTGAGGATAAATCTTAATGGTATAGATATCATGTTCCTATGAAACATGAAATATAATAATTAATATATTCATTTATTGTGAATTAAGTTACTGTTATCCAAGATATTTTATATATGATATTATCTATTGATGCATTTCATTCTTAGTTTATTGATTAAATGGAATGTGTTTTCATTTATTGACATTAACATATTAATTATATATTTTATAGTTATGATAGTCATTCTATTGATTAAATGGAATGTGTTTTTAGTTATTTTCCTTTCCATATTGATTATTCTAGTCCAATTATTTACAATGGAACGTGTGTTCAGTTGTATACCTTTCCATATTGATTACGCTCATTTATTAAGGATAGATTCTATTATACTTAACCCTTACTAAGAATTTGAACTCACCCTTATTTTCCTTCCTTTCTTAGGAATCGATGAAGATTACTAAAAAATATTTTCAAGAATATTCTAGTTGGAATAATGATATTCTTGAAAAAAAATAATGTTGTAATCCCTGTATTCAAATATAATATGGGAATCATGTTTGTATCTAGTTTACCAAGACTATTATAAAATTAATTCTTTTAGGATGAAATTCCTTGTATCTTAGTCCAATATATAAAAGAAGGAACCGACTCCGGGCTACTGGGGTCCGGGCCACTACCCAAATGCATTCCAAGATTATTTTTTAAGAAACAATTTCATTTAATTTTTTTGGAAATAAAACAAAAATTCCTAAAATATAAATGTGGTGTGATATATATTAATTCTACAATTTTAAATAGAAATACTCATCTCTAGGATTTTAAGAAGTGTAAAACAAATTATTGATATGCATTGATCAATATATAATAGTGACAATAGTTTAAGTATAATCTTAACTGATAATAAACATAAGTTATATTAAACTTTTACTAATGAGTTCAAAACCATAAAAAGCCACAGTTCATTAATTTTTTTTCTAAAATTTAAGTTGAAAAAATAATTTAACATATTTTAATCATGTTAACATATGTACAAGTTATATTTTGAATACATAAAAAATAATATATTTCTTTATTCTATAATTATTTTATATCTGAAAAAATAGAACACGGAAAAAAATATTTAAATAAAAAAGTCATCAATTTCAATAATAGAAAAATAATTATGAACAAAGAATTAATAAATAATTCAAAACACATTTTAATCTTAAAAAAGTTACTCTAATTATTAAAATTTGAAAAATTAAAAATTTATGTTTAGGTCAATATGAAATCTTTAATATTATACATTACACGGTACACAATACTAAAATTATCAAATTATAAATAATTAAAACTTATTAAAATATCAATATTTTATATTTGAAATAATCATTTAAAATTTAATGTAATTTTTTAATTAATTAAATATAACATATTTTTTATTTCATTTATTACCAATTTAATCAAAATAGTTGTTGTATTATATTAAATAAATTTCCAAACATGCTCTATAATTTTGAAAACATAATAATAATAATAATATTATATATGAATGTATTAAAAATATATTATAATTTATTTTATATTTATTACTATTTTTTGTCACATTATAAATTTAATAGTCTTGTAAATTCATGGATTAAAAACTATATCACAACTATTAAAAAAATTAGGCTTAAAGGAATGCATTAAGAATGTGTCGATGAGGATTTTTTTAAATTCTATATAGTAAATTTTTTGAGATAAAATATAAACATGTAACATGTCTTAATATAAATACAGTATTATTTCTTGACAAGTCACATTTGTGTAATCTTAATGATGTGATTTTGAGTAGAGAATTTATTATTTCATGCATTTTAATCCTTTTTATGGTTTAGAAAAATGTTATCAGGTTTTTATTATAGGAATTTATTCTAAAAAGAAACTAATTTTTTTAGATAAAACTATATTGTTTAGTTATATTTTATTTTGTTCTATTTTTATTAAACCACAATTTGGTTGAGAAAACATTTATATCCCATGAATTTTTATCATAAATAACTTTATAGTTTGCGATAAAGTTATTTATATTAATTCATTATCTATTAAAAATTATTACACAAACCCAACATAAGAGTCCCTAATCCTCGTATTGGATTTTTTTGGGGGAAAAAATTGATCAAACAATTTGTAGTGAACCAATTGAAATTCAATATATCTCAACATTTTAAAAATAAATTGAACTAAATAAAATTATATAGAACATATGTTTTTTTATGATTAGATTATATATCAAAGAAATTATCTATAATGCTGATTATGATCACTGAAAGGAAATAATATCCCCCTTTGAATTTAATACATGTGTTTAATGAGTTTATCAATACTTTGGATGGATCTAATATAAGGTATGTTCTTATAAAACCTCAATTAAAAAGTAGAATAAAAAAAAAATTAATTCATCAGAGGAAAAACTCTCCTATAAAAAATAAAAAATAATTATTTATCCAATTTATATAGTAATCAGGAACATTTATCATACTTCCAAGTACTTAAAATCCATTCAGTCATATTTTAAACATTTCACAAATACTTGCTTATTTTTCAACTCATAGTATATTTTTATTCCCCTATGGACTTTTTAATACATTAATTAAAATATATTTATGTCAAAACTCTATTTAATATCTCTAAATAATATTATAAATAAATATTTATAACTTATTATAAGTAAACCAATAATTTTAATTCATAATCCGATAACCCATTAATTTTTATTCCAAAAAACATTACATAGTGTATAATTAAATGACATATGTTACATTATAAAAACCATGACATTGTTAATACCATAAGGATTTTTTATTTATTTATACTATATTATTAATATAAATTATATTGAAAACCATTTATAATATAAGTTTTTAATAAAAAGAAATCATTCTTATATGTTAATCCACGAGTTAGTGAAACTCTTGTATGCCTTATAAATTTTTAAAAACCATTATTTTGGTGTTATGTTTTTATACTGAATCTTGAAATATGTATTTACATATTTTTAATAAAAAATTGTATAATATTATACAATAAATGTATAGTTAAATAAAAAATAACTTTAATTTTTACTATATTATACACTTAAAATAAGATATACAATGGTGGAATCATTTAACTAGATATTATTGATGACTGTTTCAAAGGAGGCCATTGCAGAATTGACTATGAGGACTGTATATTTTGGGAAATAATTTTTTAAGGAGAATAAAGTTTTTAATATTATGTTTTTAGTATGTTTTGTGTAGATATACTATATAATAGAGTATAAACTACTACAATTTGAGATTATTATGTTTTATAATTTATTATGTGAGAGAGTTGAAACTATTAAAATAAATTAAGAGTTATCTGATCATCACATCACATGTGTTGTGTTTTTGTTATTATTGAAAGCATTTGTATAAGTTTATCATTTAAAAATTATAATATTTTTGTTTAAAATGGGATGTAACTAGATTTATCCCACAACACCATTCATACCATGAGGTGATATCCCAAAATCAATAATCTATTAGAGTTATAAAACATATATTGTTTCCATCATGAAAATTAGATGATATTTCAATGAATATTTTTGAAATGTCTCTTAGGTCCCCTAATGTATAATGTAATATTTGTGTGATCGTTGATCAAAATATTAAATATACTAAATGTTTTCCACTATGAAAATATAATTACACTAAATAAATATGATACTTGTATATAAAGGAAGTATTAATGACCTATAATGTTCTAATAAAAAAGAATATATATATATATATATATATATATATATATTTCCTTGATATTTTGGAGGATTTATGAACTTGAATTGGGGTGATGACTTAGATTGATCCCTACATACAATACTAACACAAATTATGATTTTATTACTACTAAATAAGTATAATAAGATATATTGAAGGGTTGAATAGATTTTTTTAGTGGGTTATTACCCATTTATAGACATATATTATAATAATTACTTTAGAAATATTATTAACATGGAACCCAGTGAAGAAAATTATGGGATACCATTCTAATCCCCATATTGAGGTTTAGTACTTAGAGAAAATATCTTCAATAGGAAAAATATTGAAATATTTTATCTTGAAATGATTTATTTTCTAAAAAATAAATTCACACCACAAAGTTCTAATAGAAATCATAACTGAATGTTTATTTACATTCTTTGGATTTAAATTATTGGGATATTTAAGTCCTATAAAATTTTCCATGATCAGTTCCCATGCATACTAAGAAGTAGTGAATTCTTAGGGCATAAAAAACTATATTCATGAGATGATTTCCATTATTGGGGTTTTACATCACCACTTATTTTGGACAATAACTTCCTAAATTCGATAATCTCATCCTAAAGTCTTTTTTTGGATTAAATCCAACCTAGTAAGGCATTTGGTGAAAACCTCAGGAGGGTATCTGAAGAAGAGGTAACATTTTTCAATGAGTGCTTTTATTTTATTTCTTTAAGAAAATCCTTTAATTATTATTAAACCATTATGATATAATAACTTTATTTTATTATATATACTTTTATTTAGTTATGCTAAGTTAATAACTTTTAACAATTCCCACTTACATCAAATGGACTACGAAATCATCATTCGTGTTTACGGTGGACTACCACCTTGCAAACTGATGTCATTCGTTTTTTCATTACCACCTCTCACAGTTGAGTATGATTATAGAAAAAAATTTATACATTATATTTATAAAAAAATTATATTGTTATATTTATTATGTTATATATAATGGTTTTTACATTCAATTACATAGTGGATATGATAACATCACTCCTGTGTACGGTGGACTACCCTCTCGTGAATCGATGTGATTAATTTTTCATTAACACTTTACATGAAAGGTGGTAAGGATAAATTTAATTAATATATGTGATATAAATTAAATAATTATGGTATTCAGGAAATATTTATCATTATTAAAATATAATATATCATTTTATTTATAATACAGAAATATGATAACGTCGCTCGTGTAAGTGTGGAATACAGCCTTCCCGAAGTGATGTGACTCTACTTTTTCACCACAATACATGGATGATATATATAATTAAATTTATAGAAATAATATTTTATATAAGATATTATGATAATTATATAAATATTAAACATTACTTTCCTCCTTTCCATAATAATCACCAAAAAATGGAAATGTTACTTATGAGTATGTACGACCTACCATCTCGACGATCATAGCATACTTCATTTAAAAAAAAGATTCATGATTGGTATAAAAAGTACAATTGATGTATAAATTTATAATCATTACATTATTATTATTCTGGATATGATGGAACTATATAATATGCACAATAACTAGACCATTCTTAAGAAAACACGCATGAGATATTGAGGCAAATAACACCAAAAACAAAGAGAATAATAAAATATAATTAACTAATAAGTGATAACATGTTATAAAAGGAAAATATATGATATAATAAATATTAATATGGCTATTTTATAATTTGATAACATTTTTAAAACCACTATAAGTGAGGTTAAATCACATCCAACAAAAAAAGTATGGGGCAAGGGACTTCGTCTCAACTTCCCTTCATTAAGGAAAATTATAATTTTATGAGCTTAATTTATTTTATTTGGTATATATACTAACCCTTTGGCATGTAATATCATTAATCATAAATAATTTACAGTACTTTAAGTTTCAATTTTAAATATTTCATCTAAAGGGGTTTTAATTAAAAGTTACCAAGTGATAAGGAATTCCGTAAATCAAGTTATTTTAATTGGGTTATATTACTTATTCATCATATTTTATATTATAAGATTATGTGAACAATGAATTTTGATTATATTCTGATATAATCATCGTTGTTTATGTGGATATATAGTTGATACACATAATCTATTCATTTATTAATTCTCACTTGAATGTTATGATCATTGTAAGGTTTTATTTCACAATCTCATTATAATTGAGATTGTTTATTCTTAAATTTTTTTAGAAGGAAATTATTTGATCATTATATAATAAACACATTTAATTTTATAAAAATATGGTTATTTATGATGTTTATAGTAATTGTAAAATTTTCCCACACTTTGGTATTAAAAAAGGCTTAGAATGTTTTATATATGAAAATATGACTTCATTTCTCCCTTTTATTAGAAATATATTTTCTTCCAAAACCAAATTTTCTAAAAATGTTTTCAATTTTTTAACCCTTTTTAAAATGAGTTATATTTTTTTTTTACCATTTTTTCTTTTTAAAAAATATTTTAAAATGAATCTTCATGCCATTTTCAAAAAAATTATGTTTGGATTTTACCAAAAATGTGAAAGGAATATTTGGTTTAATGTACATATCATGTACATAATTTCCAGCCATCATGACTATTCAATTTTTTAAAAAATTACATTAAAATTTTCAAATATATTTTTCAAATAAAATTTCTTTTTAACATGTTTTTTGAACTTTAATTTTATTTAAATTTATTTTCAAAATAGAAATGATATTTTCCTTAAGAATGTTTTGGAAAATATTTTTATGGTATTTCTATTCATCAATGAAAAAAATCATATTCTTAATCCACTAGGGATATATTGTATTGGTACCATATTTATTCTTCCTATTGATATTTTATGATTATTTCCATAAAGTATAATATTTATATTCACTTTCTTGGTTAATTTTTTAGTCAATAACTTTCCCTTGAAGTGATCACTTTCCTGTGATCAGTGGAAAACAATTCCCCGAAATATTCATACCATTTATCATGGATATTTTTATTGATTAAACCATATAAAATTTCTAAATACACTGTTCTACAATAAAATTAATTTGTTTATTTGAATAAATATTGATAAATATGTATTCTTTACTCAATATAGATATTTGATGACAAGGAAAATTGTATATGAATTAAATCAATTATTTAATACATGAGGAATGCTTTGGAAATGAAAGACACTAGTGGGGCATGGTTATAAATATCCCATTGATGCATCGATAGTCTCATATGATGAATTAGTTGGCTTTATTTAGTTTAATGGGTTTCTACCCATCAGTTTTAAACTTTCTTGAGGATAGATCTTAATGGTAAAGGAATCATGTTCCTATGAAACATGAAAACTAATAATTAATATATTCATTCATTATGAATTATGTTACTGTTGTCCAAGATATTTTATCTATGATATTATCTATTGATGAATTTCATTATTAGTTTATTGATTAAATGGAATGTGTTTTCAGTTATTTTAATTACCATATTAATTATGCATTGTATAATTATGATAGTCATTCTATTAATTAAATGGAATGGGTTTTTAGTTATTAACTTTTCTATATTGATTATTCTAGTAAAATTATTTATAATGGAACGCGTGTTCAGTTGTTTACCTTTACATGTTGATTATGCTCATTGATTAAGGATAAATTCTATTATACTTTACCCTTACTGAGCATTTGAACTCACCCTTATTTTCGTTCCTTTCCTAGGAATCGATAAATATTAGTAAAAAATATTTTCAAGAATATGATAGTGGGAATAATGATATTCTTGAAAAAAATATGTTGTAATCCGTGTATTCAAATATAATATGGGAATCATGTTTGTATCTAGTTTACCAATACTATTATACAATTAATTCCTTTTGGATGAAATTCGTTGTATCTTAGTCCAATGTGTTAAAGAAGGAACCGACTCTAGGCTACTTGGTTCAGGGCCACTACACAAATGCATTCCATGATTATTTTTTACGAAACACTTTCATTTAATTTTTTATGAAATAAAACCAAAAATCCTATAATATAAATATAGTGTCTTATATATTAATTCTACAATTTTAAATAAAAATCCTCATCTCTAGGCTCGTAAGAAGTGTAAAATAAATTATTGATATGCATTGATCAATATATAATAGTGACAATAGTTTAAGTACAATATTAACTGATAATAAACATAAATTATATTAAACTTTTAGTAATGAGTTCAAAACCATAAGAAACCACAGTTCATTAATTTTTTTGTAAAATTTAAGTTGAACAAATAATTTAACATATTTTAATCATGTTAAAATATGTACAAGTTATATTTTGAATACATAAGAAAATAATATAATTCTTTATTATATAATTATTTTATATCTGAAAAAATAGAACACAGAATAAAATATTTAAATAAAAAAGTCATCAATTTTGACAATAGAAAAATATTTATGAACATAGAATTAATAAATTATTCAAAACACATTTTAATCTTAAAAAATCTATTCGAAATCTTAAAATTTTAAAAATTAAAATTTTATATTTAGGTCAATATGAAATCTTTAATATTATACATTACACGGTACACAATACTAAAATTATCAAATTATAAATAATTAAAAATTATTAAAATATCAATATATTATATTTAATATAATCATTTAAAATTTAATCTAGTTTTTTAATTAATTAAATATAACATATTTTTTATTTCATTTATTACCAATTCAATCAAAATAATTTTTGTCATGTATTAAATAAATTTCCAAACATGATCTATAATTTTAAAAACATAATAATAATAATATTATATATGAATGTATTAAAAAAACATTATAATTTTTTTTATATTTATTACTATTTTTTATCACATTACAAATTTAATAGTCATGTAAATTCATGGATTAAAAATTATATCACATCTAGTAAAAAAATTAGGCTTTATGGAATGCATTAAGAATGTGTTGATGAGGAATTTTTTAAATTCTATATAGTAAATTTTTTTAGATAAAATATAAACATGTAACACATCTTAATATAAAGATGATATTATTTCTTGACAAGTCACATTTGTGTAATCTTAAGGATGTGATTTTGAGTAGAGACTTTATTCTTTCATGCCTTTTAAACCTTATTATTGTTTAGAAAAATGGTATCAGGTTTTTCTTATAGGAATGTCTTCTAAAAACAAACTGATTTTTTAGATAAAACTATATTGTTTAGTTATATTTTATGTTGTTATATTTTTATTGAACCACAATTTGTTTAAGAAAACATTTATATCCCATGAATTTTTATCATAAATAACTTTATAGTTTAGGATAAAGTTATTTATATTAATTCATTATCTATTAAAAATTATTTCACAAACCCAACATAAGAGTCACTGATCCCCCAATTGGATTTTTCTGGGGGAAAAAATTGATCAAACACTTTGTAGTGAACCAACTGAAATTCATTATATCTCAACATTTTAAAAATAAATTAAACTAAATAAAATGTAATATAGAACATATGTTTTTCTATGATTAGATTATATATCAATGAAATTATCTATCACGCTGATTAAGATCACTAAAAGGAAAAAATATCCCCCTTTGAATTTAATACATGTGTTTAATGAGTTTAACAATACTTTGGATGGATCTAATATAAGCTATGTACTTATAAAACCTAAATTAAAAAGTAGAATAAAAAAAAATTTAATTCATGAGAGGAAAAACTCTGATATAAAAAATAATAAATAATTATTTATCCACTTTATATAGTAATAATGAACACTCATCATACTTACAAGTACTTAAAATCCATTCAGTCATATTTGAATCATTTCACAAATATTTCCTTATTTTTCAACTCATAGTATATTTTTATTCCCCCATAGAATTTTTAATCCATTAATTAAAAGATATTGATTTTAAAACTCTATTTAATATCTCTAAATAATATTATTAATAAATATTTATTACTTATTATGAGTAAACCAATAATTTTAATGCATAATCTGATAACCCATTAATTTTTATTCCAAAAAACATTAAGTAGTGTATAATTCAATGACATAAGTTACATTATAAAAACGATGACATGGTTAATACCATAATGATTTTTTATTTATTTATACTATATTATTAATATAAATTTTATTGAAAACCATTTATAATATAATTTTTTAATAAAAATAAATCATTCTTATATGTTAATCCATGAGTTAGCGAAACTCCTGTATGCCTTATAAATTTTTAAAAACATTTATTTTGGTGTTATGTTTTTATACTGAATATTGAAATGTGTATTTACATATTTTTTTAAAAAATTTGTATAATATTATACAAGAAATGTATAATTAAATAAACGAGGACTTTAATTTTTACTAAACTATACACTTAAAATAAGATATATAATGGTGGAATAATTTAACTCGATATTATAGATGATTGTTTCAAAGGATGCCATTTCATAATTGACTATGGGGACTGTATATTTTGGGAAATAATTTTTTAATGAGAATAAAGTTTTTAATATTATGTTTTTAGTAGGTTTTGTGTAGATATACTATATAATAGAGTATAAACTATTGCAATTTGAGTTTATTATGTTTTATAATTTATTATGTGAGAGAGTTGAAACTATTAAAATAAATTTAGAGTTATCCGATCATCACATCACATGTGTTGTGTTTTTGTTATTTTTGAAAGAATTTGTATAATTTTATCCTATAAAAATTATAATATTTTTGTTTAAAATGGGATGTCACTAGATTTATCCCATAACACCAATCATACCACTAAGTGATATCCCAAAATAAATGATCTATTAGAGTTATAAAACATATATTGTTTCCATCATGAAAATTAAATGAAATTTCAATGAATATTTTTGAAATGTATCTTTAGTCCCCTAATGCATAATGTAATATTTGTGTGATCATTGGTCAACATATTAAATATACTAAATGTTTTCCGTTATGAAAATATAATTACACTAAATAAATATGATACTTGTATATAAAGGAAGTATTAATGACGTATAGTGTTCAAATAACAATGAATATATATATATATATATATCTTTCCTTGATATTTGGGAGGATTTATGAACTTGAATTGGGGTGATGACTTAGATTGATCACCACATACAATAATAACACAAATTATGAATTTATTACTACTAAATAAGTATAATAAGATATATTGAAGGGTTGAATTGTATTTTTTTGTTTTTAGTGGGTTATTACCCATTTATTGACAAAAATTATAATAATTACTTTAGAAATAATATTCACATGGAACCCATTGAATAAAATTATGGTATACCATTCTAATCCCCCTATTGAGGTTTCATAATTAGAGAAAATATCTTCAATAGGAAAAATATTGAAAAATCTTATCTTAAAATGATTTATTTGATAAAAAATAAATTCACACGACAATGTTTTAATAGAAATCATAACTGGATGTTTATTTAAATTCTTTGGATTTAAATTATTGGGATATTTAAGTCCTATAAAATTTTCCATGATCAGTTCCCATGCATACTAGGAATTAGTGAATTCTTAGGGCATAAAAAACTATATACACGAGATGATTTCTATTATTGGGGTTTTACATCACCACTTATTTTGGACAATAACCTCCTAAATTCCATAATATCATCATAAAATCTTTTTTTTTGAAAAAAATCCAACCTAGTAAGGCATTTGGTGCAAACCAAAGGAGGATATCTGAAGAAGAGGTAAAATTTTTTAATGAGTGCTTTTATTTTATTTATTTCACAAAATCCTTAAATTATTATTAAACCATTATGATATAATAACTTTATTATATTATATATACCTATATTTAGTAATGTTAAGTTAATAACCTTAAAAAATCCCCACTTACATTAAATGTTCTATGAAATCATCATTCGTGTGTACGGTGGACTACCAACTTGCGAACTGATGTCATTCATTTTTCCATTACCACCACTCACAGTTGGGTATGATTATAGAAAAAAAATTATATAAATTATATTTATAAAAAATTTATATTTGTATATTTATTATGTTATATATAATGTTTTTACTTTCAATCACATAGGGGATAAGATAACGTCGCTCCTGTGTACGGTGGACTGCCATCTCATGAATCGATGTGATTCATTTTTCACTAACACTTTACATGAAAGGTGGTAAGGATAAATTTAATTAATATATGTGATATAAATTAAATAATTATGGTATTCATGAAATATTTATCATTACTAAAATATAATAAATCATTTTTTTTATAATACTGAAATATGATAACGTCGCCCGTGTAAGTGTGGAATAACGCCTTCCCGAAGTGATGTGACTCTATTTTTCCCCCAGAACATATGGATGATATAAATAAATAAATTTATAGAAATAATATGGTATATAAGATATTATGATAATTATATAAAGATTAAACATTACTTTCCTCCTTTCCATAATGATCACCAAAAAATAGAAACTTTACTTATGCGTCTATACGACCTACCATCTCGGCAACCATATCATACTTCATTTAAAAAAAGATTTATGATTTGTCTTAAAAGTACAATTGATGTATAAATTTATAATCATTCCATTATTATAATTATTATGGATATTATGGAACTATATAATATGAACAAGAACTATATCATTCATAAAGAAACAGGCATGAGATATTTAGGCACATAACAACGAAAACAAAGAGAATAATGAAAGATAATTAAATAATAGGTGATAACATGTTATGAAAAAAAATATGATATCATAAATTTTAATATGGCTCTATTATAAGATAATAACATTTTTAAAACCACTATACGTGAGATTAAATCACATCCAACAAAAAATTATTGGGCAAGGGACTTCGTCTCAACTTCCCTTCATTAAGGAATATTATAATTTTATGAGCCTAATTTATTTTATATGGTGTATATACTAACCCTTTGGAATGTAATATCATTAATCATAAATAATTTGTGGTACTTTAAGTTTCATTTTTAAATATTTCATCTAAATGGGGTTTTAATTAAAAGTTACCAAGAGATAATGAATTCCATAAATCAAGTTATTTTCATTGGGTTATATTACTTATTCATCATATTTGATATTATAAGATTACGTTAATAATGGATTTTGAATATACTCTGATATACTCATAGTTTTTTATGTGAATTTATAGTCGAGACACATAATCTATTCATTTATTAATTCTCACTTGAATGTAATGATCATTTTAAGGTTTTATTTCACAATCTCATTCTAATTAAGATTGTTTATTCTTGAATTTTTCAGAAGGAAATTACTTGATCATTATATAATAAAAATATTTAATTTTATAAAAATATGGTTATTTATGATGTTTTCAAGTAATAGTAACATTTTCCCACACTATGGTACTAAAAAAGGATTAGAATTCTATATATATGAAAATATGACTTCATTTCTCCCTTTGATTAGAAATATATTTTCTTCAAAAAACAAATTTTCTAAAAATGTTTTCAATTTTTTTAACCCTTTTTAAAATGAGTTATAGAAAATATTTAACCACTTTTTCTTTTTAAAAAATGTTTTAAAATGAATCTTCAAGCCATTTTCAAAAAACATTATGTTTGGATTTTACCAAAAATGTGAAAGGATTATTTGGTTTAATGTACATATCCTGTACAGAATTTCCAACCATCATGACTATTCAATTTTTTAAAAAATTACATTAAAATTTTCAAATCTTTTTTTCAAAAAAATTATTTTTAAAATGTTTTTTGGACTTCAATTTTTTTAAAGTTATTTTCTAAATAAAAATGATATTTTCCTTAAGAATGTTTTGGAAAATAATTTTATGGTATTTTTATTCATCAATGAAAAAAAACCCTATTCTTAATCCACAAGGGATATATTGTATTGGTACCATATTTATTCTTTCTATTGATATTTAATGATTATTTCCACCAAGTATAATATTTATATTCACTTTCTTGATTTATTTTTTAGTCAATAACTTTCCCTTGAAGTGATCACTTTCCTGTGATCTGTGGAAAAAAATTCCCCTAAATTTTCATACTATTTATCATGGATATTTTTATTGATTAAACCATATACCATTTCTAAATACACTGTTATACAATAAAATTAATTTGTTTATTTGAATAAATATTGATAAATATGTATTCTTTACTCAATATAGATATTTGATGAAAAGGAAAATTGTATATGAATTAAATCGATTATTTGATATATGAGGAATACTTTGGAAATGAAAGACACTAGTGGGTAATGGTTATAAATATCCCAATGATTCATTTATAGTCTCATATGATGAATTATTTGGATTTATTTAGTTTAATGGGTTTTTACCCATCAGTTTTAAACTCTCTTGAGGATAGATCTTAATGGTATAGGTATCATGTTCCTATGAAACATGTAATCTAATAATTAATATATTCATTCATTATGAATTAAGTTACTGTTATCCAAGATATTTTATCTATAATATTATCTATTGATGCATTTCATTCTTAGTTTATTGATTAAATGGAATGCGTTTTCAGTTATTTTCATTACCATATTAATTATGCATTGTATAATTATGATAGTCATTCTATTTATTAAATGGAATGTGTTTTTAGTTATTTACCTTTCCATATTGATTATTCTAGTCAAATTATTTATAATGGAACGTGTGTTCAGTTGTTTACCTTTCCATGTTGATTACACTCATTGATTAAGGATAGATTCTATTATACTTAACACTTACTGTTCATTTGAACTCACCCTTATTTTTGTTCCTTTCCTAGGAATCGATGAAGATTACTACAAAATATTTTCAAGAATATGATAGTGGGAATAATGATATTCTTGAAAAGAAAATTATGTTGTAATCTGTGTATTGAAATATAATATAGGAATCATGTTTTTATCTGGTTTACCAAGACTATTATACAATTCTTTCTTTTAGGATGCAATTCCTTGTATCTTAGTCCAATGTGTTAAGGAAGGAACCGACTCCAGGTTACTGGGGTTAGGACCACTACACAAATGCATTCCAGGATTATTTTTTAGGAAACACTTTCATTTAATTTTTTAGGAAATAAAACCAAAATTCCTATAATATAAATATGGTGTGATATATATTAATTCTACAATTTTGAATAAAAATACTCATCCCTAGGATCATAAGAAGTGTAAAACAAATTATTGATTTGAATTGATCAATATATATTAGTGACATTAGTTTAAGTACAATATTAACTGATAATAAACATAAATTATATTAAACTTTTAGTAATGAGTTCAAAACCATAAAAACCACAACTCATTAATTTTTTTTGTAAAATTTAATTTGAACAAATCAGTTAACATATTTTAATCATGTTAACATATGTATAAGTTATATTTTGAATACATAAAAAAATAATATATTTCTTTATTCTATAATTATTTTACATCCAAAAAAATAGAACACGGAATAAAATATTTAAATAAAAAAGTAATAAATTTCGACAATAGAAAAATATTTATGAACATAGAATTAATAAATAATTCAAAACACATTTTAATCTTAAAAAATATATTCTAATTCTTAAAATTTTAAAAATTAAAAAATTATATTTAGGTCAATATGAAATTTTTAATATTATACTTTACATGGTACACAATACTAAAATTATAAAATTATAAATAATTAAAAATTATTAAATTATCAATATTTTATATTTAATATAATCATTTAAAATTTAATGTTATTTTCTAATTAATTAAATATAACATATTTTTTATTTTATTTATTACAAATTCAATCAAAATAATTGTTGTATTGTATTAAATAAATTTCCAATCATGCTCTATAATTTTGAAAACATAATAATAATAATATTATATATGAATGTATTAAAAATATATTATAATTTATTTTATATTTATTACTATTTTTTATCACATTATAAATTTAATAGTCATGTAAATTCATGGATTAAAAATTATATCACATCTATTAAAACAATTAGGCTTAAAGGAATGCATTAAGCTTGTGTCGATGGGGAATTTTTTAAATTCAATATAGTAAATTTTTTTAGGTAAAATATAAACATGTAACACGTCTTAATATAAATACGGTATTATTTCTTGACAAGTCACATTTGTGTAATCTTAATGATGTGATTTTGAGTAGAGACTTTATTGTTTCATGCATTTTAAACCTTATTATGGTTTAGAAATTTTTTTTCAGGTTTTTCTTATTGGAATGTCTTCTAAAAAAACTTATTTTTTTAGATAAAAATATATTGTTTAGTTATATTTTATGTTGTTCTATTTTTATTAAACCACAATTTGGTTAAGAAAACATTTATATCCCATGAATTTTTATCATAAATAACTTTATAGTTTAGGATAAAGTTATTTATATAATTCATTATCTATTAAAAATTATTACACAAACCCAATATAAGCGTCACTAATCCCCCTATTGGATTTTTCTTGCTAAAAAAATTAACCAAACACATTGTAGTGAACCAAGTGAAATTCATTATATCTAAACATTTTAAAAATAAATTGAACTTAATAAATTTTAATATAGAACGTATGTTTTTTTATGATTAGATTATATATCAAAAAATTATCTATCATACTGATTAAGATCACGGAAAGGAAAAAATACCACCCTTTGAATTTAATACATTTGTTTAATGAGTTTATCAATACTTTGGATGGATCTAATACAAGGTATGTTCTTATAAAACCTCCATTAAAAAGTAGAATAAAAAAGAAATTTAATTCATGAGAGGAAAAACTATGATATAAAAAATAATAAATAATTATTTATCCAATTTATATAGTAATCATGAACACTCATCATACTTCCAAGTACATAAAAATCCATTCAGTCATATTTGAAACATTTCACAAATATTTCCTTATTTTTTAACTCATAGTATATTTTTATTCCCCCATGGACTTTTTAATCCATTAATTAAAATATATTGATGTTAAAACTCTATTTAATATCTCTAAATAATATTATGAATAAATATTTATAACCTATTATGAGTAGACCAATACTTTTAATGCATAATCCGACAACCCATTAATTTTTATTCCAAAAAACATTACGTAGTGTATAATTTAATGACATAGGTTACATTATAAAAACCATGTCATGTTTAATTCCATGAGGATTTTTTATTTATTTATACTATATTATTAATATAAATTGTATTGAAAACCACTTATAATATAATTTTTTAATAAAATGAAATCATTCTTATATGTTAATCCATGAGTTAGCAAAACTCTTGTATGCCTTATAAATTTTTCAAAACCTTTAATTTGGTGTTATGTTTTTATACTGAATCTTAAAATATGTATTTACATATTTTTAATAAAAAATTGTATAATATTATACAAGAAATGTATAATTAAATAAACAACGACTTTATTTTTTATTATATTATACACTTAAAATAAGATATACAATGGTGGAATCATTTAACTAGATATTATAGATGACTGTTTCAAAGGAATCCATTTCATAATTTACTATGAGGACTATATATTTTGGGAAATAATTTTTTAATGAGAATAAAGTTTTTAATATTATGTTTTTAGTAGGTTTTGTGTAGATATACTATATAATAGAGTATAAACTATTACAATTTGAGTTTATTATGTTTTATAATTTATTATGTGAGAGAGTTGAAACTATTAAAATAAATTAAGAGTTATCTGATCATCGCATCACATGTGTTGTGTTTTTGTTATTTTTGAAAGAATTTGTATAATTTTATCATATAAAAATTATAATATTTTTGTTTAAAATGGGATTTCACTAGATTTCTCCCACAACACCATTCATAACATGTGGTGATATCAAATAATCAAGGATCTATTAAAGTTATAAAACATATATTGTTTCCATCATGAAAATTAGATGATATTTCAATGAATATTTTTTAAATGCCTCTTAGGTACCCAAATGTATAATTTAATATTTTTGTGATCATTGATCTACATTTTAAATATACTAAATGTTTTCCATTATGAAAATATAATTACACTAAATAAATATGATACTTGTATATAAAGGAAGTATTAATGACGTATAGTGTTCTAATAACAATGAATATATATATATATCTTTCCTTGATATTTTGGAGGATTTATGAACTTGAATTGGGGTGATGACTTAGATTGATCCCCATATACAATACTAACACAAATTATGAATTTATTACTACTAAATAAGTATAATAAGATATATTGAAGGGTTGAATTGATTTTTTTTTTGTTTTTTAGTGGGTTATTACCAATTTATAGGAATATATTATAATAATTACTTTATAAATATTAATAACGTGGAACCCAATGAAGAAAATCATGGGATACCCTTCTAATCCCCCTATTGAGGTTTAGTAATTAGAGAAAATATCTTCAATATGAAAAATATTGAAAACTCTTTTCTTGAAATGATTTATTTGCTAAAAAATAAATTTACACCACAAAGTTTTAATAGAAATAGTAACTTGATGTTTATTTACATTCTTTGGATTTAAATTATTGGGATATTTAATTCCTATAAAATTTTCCATGATCAGTTCCCATGCATACTAAGAAATAGTGAATTCTTAGTGCATAAAAAACTACATGCATGAGATGATTTACATTATCGGGGTTTTACATCACCAATTATTTTTACAATAACTTCCTAAATTACATAATCTCATCCTAAAATCTTTTTTTAGAATAAATCCAACCTAGTAAGGCATTTGGTGCAAACCTAAGGAGGATATCTGAAGAAGAGGTAACGTTTTTCAATGAGTGCTTTTATTTCATTTCTTTAACAAAATACTTAAATTATTATTAAACCATTATGATATAATAACTTTTATTATATATAATTATATTTAGTTATGTTAAGTTAATAACCTTCAACAATCCCCACTTACATCAAATTGTCTACGAAATCATCATTCGTGTGTACGGTGGACTACCACCCTCTGAACTGATGTCATTCATTTTTCCATTACCACCTCTCACTGTTGGGTATGATTATAGAAAAAAAATTTTATACATTATATTTATAAAAAATGTATATTTGTATATTTATTATGTTATATATAATTTTTTTACTTTCAATTACATATGGTATATGATAACTTCGTTCCTGTGTACGGTGGACTACCATCTCGTGTATCGATGTGATTCATTTTTCACTAACACTTTACATGAAAGGTGGTAAAAATAAATTTAATTAATATATGTGATATAAATTAAATAATTATGGTATTAATGAAATATTTATCATTATTAAAATATAATATATCATTTTATTTATAATACTGAAATATGATAACATCACTCGTGTAAGTGAGGAATACTGCCTTCCCGAAGTGATGTGACTATATTTTTTCACAACAACACATGGATGATATATATAAGTAAATTTATATAAATAATATGGTATATAAGATATTATGATAATTATAGAAAGATTAAACATTACTTTCCTCCTTTCCATAATGATCACCAAAAAATGGAAATGTTACTTCTGTGTATGTATGACCTACCATCTCAACGATCATAGCATACTTCATTTAAAAAAAAGATTCATGATTGGTATTAAAAGTACAATTGATGTATAAATTTATAATAATTCCATTATTATTATTCTGGATATGATGGAACTATATAATATGCAAAAGAACTAGATCATTCATAACAAAACACGAATGAGATATTGAGGCAAATAACACCAAAAACAAAGAGAATAATGAAAGATAATTAACTAATATGTGATAAAATGTTATGAAAGGAAAATATATGATATCATAAATATTAATATGGCTCTGTTATAAGTTAATAAATTTTTTAAAACCACTATATGTGAGGTTAAATCACATCCAACAAAAAATGTATGGGGCAAGGGACTTTGTCTCAACTTCCCTTCATTAAGGCATATTATAATTTTATGAGCCTAATTTATTTTATATGGTGTATATACAAACCCTATCGAATGTAGTATCATTAATCATAAAAAATATATGTTAATTTAAGTTTTAATTTTAAATATTTCATCTAAAGTGGGTTTTAATTAAAAGTTACCAAGTGATAATGAATTCCATAAATAAAGTTATTTTCATTGGGTTATATTAATTATTAATCATATTTGATATTATAAGATTATGCGAATAATGGATTTTGATTATATTCTGGTATTCTCATAGTTTTTTAAGTATATTTATAGTTGATACACATAATCTATTAATTTATGAATTCTCACTTGAATGTTATGATCATTGTAAGGTTTAATTTCACAATCTCATTCTAATTGAGATTGATTATTCTTGAATTTTTTCTGAAGGAATTTTTTTAACATTATATAATAAACACATTTAATTATATAAAAATCTGGTTATTTACGATGTTTTCAATTAATAGTAACATTTTCCCACACTTTGGTACTAAAAACGATTAGAATTCTTTATATATGAAAATATTACTTCATTTCTCCATTTGATTAGAAATATATTTTCTTCCAAAACCAAATTTTCTAAAAATGTTGTCAAATTTTTAACCCTTTTTTAAAATGATTTATAAACAAAATTTAACCACTTTTTCTTTTTAAAAAATGTTTTAAAATGAATCTTCATTCCATTTAAAAAAAAACAATATGTTTGGATTTTACCAAAAATGTGAAAGGAATATTTGGTTTAATGTACATATCATGTACAGAATTTCCAGCCATCATGACTATTCAATTTTTTAAAAAAAATTACATTAAAAGTTTCAAATATTTTTTTCAAAAAAAATTCTTTCTGAAATGTTTTTTGGACCTTAATTTTTTTTATTATTATTTTCAAAATGGAAATTATATTTTCTTTAAGAATGAGTTGGAAAATATTTTTATGGTATTTCTATTCCTCAATGACAAAAAAACCTATTCTTAATCCACTAGGGATATATTGTATTGGTACCATCTTTATTCTTCATATTGATATTTTTTGATTATTTCCACCATGTATAATATTTATATTCACTTTATTGATTCATTTTTTATTCAATAAATTTCCCTTGAAGTGATCACTTTCCTGTGATCAGTGGGAAAAAAATCCCCTAAATATTTATACTATTTATCATTGATATTTTTATTGATTAAGCCATATACCATTTCTAAATACACTATTCTACAATAAAAATCATCTGTTTATTTGAATAAATATTGATAAATATGTATTCTTTACTCAATACATATATTTTATGACAAGGAAAATTGTGTATGAATTAAATCGATTATTTGATATATGGGTAATGCTTTGGAAATGAAAGACACTAGTGGGGAATGGTTATAAATATCCCATTGATGCATCAATAGTCTCATAGGATGAATTAGTTGGCTTTATTTAGTTTAATGGGTTTCTACCCATTGGTTTTAAACTGTCTTGAGGATAGATCTTAACGGTATAGGTATCATGTTCCTATGAATCATGAAATCTAATAATTAATATATTCATTCATTATAAATTAAGTTAATGTTATAAAAGATATTTTATCTATGATATTATCTATTGATCGATTTCATTCTTAGTTTATTGATTAAATGGAATGTGTTTTCAGTTATTTTCATTACCATATTAATTATTCATTGTATAATTATAATAGTCATTATATTGATTAAATGGAATGTGTTTTTAGTTATTTTCCTTTCCATATTGATTATTCTAGTAAAATTATTTATAATGGAACTTGTGTTCAGTTGTTTACCTTTCCATGTTGATTACGCTCATTGATTAAGGATAGATTCTATTATACTTAACCCTTACTGAGCATTTGAACTCACCCTAATTTTCGTTCCTTTCCATGGAATAAATGAAGATTACTAAAAAATATTTTCAAGAATATGCTAGTGGGAATAATGATATTATTGAAAAAAAATTATTTTGTAATATGTGTATTCAAATATAATATGGGAATCATGTTTGTATCTAGTTTACCAAGATTATTATACAATTCATTCTTTTAGGATGCAATTTCTTGTATCTTAGTCCAATGTGTTAAAGAAGGAACCGACTCCAGGATACTGGGGTCTGGGCCACTACACAAATGCATTCCAGAATTATTTTTTATGAAACACTTTCATTTAATTTTTTAGGAAATAAAACCAAAATTCCTATAATATAAATATGGTGTGATATAAATTAATTCTAAAATGTTAAATAAAAATCCTCATCTCTAGGCTCATAAGAATTGTAAAACAATTATTGATATGAATTGATCAATATATAATAGTGACAATAGTTTAAGTACAATCTTAACTGATAATAAACATAAGTTATATTAAACATTTAGTAATGAGTTCAAAACCATAAAAAACAACAGTTCATTATTTTTTTTGTAAAATTTAAGTTGAACAAATCATTTAACATATTTTAATCATGTTAATATACATACAAGGTTATATTTTGAATACATAAAAAATAATATATTTCTTTATTCTATAATTATTTTATATCTGTAAAAAATAGAACACGGAATAAAATATTTAAATAAAAAAGTCATCAATTTCGACAATAGAAAAATATTTATGAACATAGAATTAATAATAAATTCCCAACACATTTTAATCTTAAAAAATGTATTCTAATTCTTAAAATTTTAAATATTAAAAATTTATATTTAGGTCAATATGAAATCATTAATATTATAAATTACACGGTACAAAATACTAAAATTATCAAATTATAAATAATTAAAAATTATTAAAATATCAATATTTTTTATTTAATATAATCATTTGAAATTTAAATTAATTTTTTAATAAATTAAATATAACATATTTTTTATTTCATTTATTACCAATTCAATCAAAATACTTGTCGTCTTATATTAAATAAATTTCCAAACATGCTCTATAATTTTGAAAACATAATAATAATAATATTATACATGAATGTATTAAAAATATATTATAATTTTTTTTATATTTATTACTATTTTTAACCACATTAGAATTTTAATAGTCATGTAAATTCATGTATTAAAAATTATATCACATCTATTAAAAAAATTAGTCTTAAAGGAATGCATTAAGCTTGTGTTGATGAGAAATTTTTTATATATAATAAATTTCTTTTGATAAAATATAAACATGTAACATGTCTTAGTATAAATACGATATTATTTCTTGACAAGTCACATTTGTCTAATCTTAATGATGTGATTTTGAGTAGAGAATTTATTATTTCATGAATTTTAACCCTTTTTATGGTTTAGAAAAATGGAATCAAGATTTTCTTATAGGAATGTCTTTTAAAAACAAACTTATTTTTTTAGATAAAACTATATTGTTTAGTTATATTTTATGTCATTCTATTTTTATTGAACCACAATTTGGTTAATAAAACATTTATATCCCATGAATTTTTATCATGAATAACTTTA
This sequence comes from Viscum album, assembly GCA_963277665.1. Lineage (NCBI taxonomy): Eukaryota > Viridiplantae > Streptophyta > Magnoliopsida > Santalales > Viscaceae > Viscum > Viscum album. Next base: position 1,879,660,340 of record OY728138.1, on the reverse strand, counting down.
TAGTTTATGATAAAGTTATTTATATTAATTCACTATCTATTAAAAATTATTACACATACCCAACATAAGAGTCACTAATCCCCCTATTGGATTTTTCTGAAAAAAAAAGATCAAACTCATTGTAGTGAACCAACTGAAATTATTTATATCTCAATATTTTAAAAATAAATTGAACTAAATAAAATGTAATATAGAACATATGTTTTTCTAGGATTAGATTATATATCAAAGAAATTATCTATCATGCTGATTAAGATCAATGAAAGGAAAAAATATCCCCCGTTGAATTTAATACATGTGTTTAATGAGTCTATCAATACTTTGGATAAATATAATATAAGGTATGTTCTTATAAAACCTCCATTAAAAAGTAGAATAAAAAATCAATTTAATTCATGAGAGGAATAACTATAATATAAAAAATAATAAATAATTATTTATCCACTTTATATAGTAATAATGAACACTCATCATACTTCCAAGTACTTAAAATCAATTCACCCATATTTGAAACATTTCACAAATATTTACTTATTTTTTAACGCATAGTATATTTTTATTCCCCCATGGACTTTTTAATCCATTAATTAAAAGATATTGATGTTAAAACTCTATTTATTATCTCTAAATAATATTATGAATAAATATTTATAACTTATTATGAGTAGAACAATAATTTTAATGCATAATCAAATAACACATTAAGTTTTATTCCAAAAAACATTACATAGTGTATAATTCAATGACATAGGTTACATTATAAAAACCATGACATGGTTAATACCATAAGGATTTTTTATTTATTTATACTATATTATTAATATAAAATGTATTGAAAACCATTTATAATATAATTTTTTAATAAAAAGAAATCATTCTTATATGTTAATCCACGAGTTAGCGAAACTCCTGTATGCCTTATAAATTTTTAAAAACCTTTATTTTGGGGTTATGTTTTTATACTGAATCTTGAAATATGTATTTACATATTTTTAATAAAAAATTGTATAATATTATAAAACAAATGTATAATTAAATAAACAACGACTTTAATTTTTACTAGATTATACACTTAAAATAAGATATACAATTGTGGAATCATATAACTAGATATTATAGATAACTGTTTCAAAGGAGGCCATTGCAGAATTGACTATGGGGACTGTATAGTTTGGGAAATAATTTTTTAATGAGAATAAAGTTTTTAGTAGGTTCTATGTAGATATACTATATAATAGAGTATAAAATATTTAAATTTGATTTTATTATGTTTTTTAATTTATTATGTGAGAGAGTTGAAACTATTAAAATAAATTAAGAGTTATCTGATCATCACATCACATGTGTTGTGTTTTTGTTATTTTTGAAAGAATTTGTATAATATTATCATATAACAATTATAATATTTTTGTTAAAAATGGGATGTCACAAGATTTCTCCCACAACACCATTCATACCATGAGGTGATATCCCAAAATCAATGATCTATTAGAGTTATAAAACTTATATTTTCTCCATCATGAAAATTATATGATATTTCAATGATAATTTTTGAATTTTCTCTTAGGTCCCCTAATGTATAATGTAATATGTGTGTGATCATTGATCAACATATTGAATATACTAAATGTTTTCCATTATGAAAATATAAGTACACTAAATAAATATGATACTTGTATATAAAGAAAGTATTAATGACGTATAGTGTTCTAATAACAATGAATATATATATATATACCTTTCCTTGATATTTTGGAGGATTTATGAACTTTAATTGGGGTGATGACTTAGATTTATCTTCATATACAACACTAACACAAATTATGAATTTATTACTACTAAATAAGTATAATAAGATATATTGAAGGGTTGAATTGTATTTTTTAGTGGGTTATTACCCATTTATAGACATATATTATAATAATTACTCTAAAAATATTATTCACATGGAACCCATTGAAGAAAATTATGGGATACCATTATAATCCCCCTATTTAGGTTTAGAAATTAGAGAAAATATATTCAATATGAAAAATATTGACAAATATTAGCTTGAAATGATTTATTTGATAAAAAATAAATTCACACCACAAAGTTTTAATAGAAATCATAACTGGATGTTTATTAACATTCTTTGGATTTAAATTATTGGGATATTTAAGTCCTATAAAATTCTCCATGACCAGTTCCCATGAATACTAGGAAGTAGTGAACTTTTAGGGAATAAAAAACTATATGCATGAGATGATTTCCATTATTGGGGTTTTACATCACCACTTATAATCCACTTTAAATTATATTTATGAAAATTGTTAAAATAATTTTTTCGGTTGAATTTTTTTCCTAAACCTTGTCATTTCCTATAATGTAATATTACGGGTGATTTAATTTTTGCAACATTTATAAAAGAAACTTTTTTAACATTGATTATTATGATAAGGTATTAAGGGGGTAATATAATTGATTGGTTTAGATTTTATCAGGTCTTGGATAATTTCGTATGAAAATATATAATATATAATTTCTAATGTTTCTATAATGATACGGTTTTTAATATAAAATATTTTTTGTGACATTTCAGGGAAAAAGGATTTTTAAGAGAATTATAACACCCCCATAATCATTATAACAATTAATATTTATGTATTACTTAACTCGAAGTCAAATTGAGGAAAATTATGGTAATATTTAGAACATTACATGTTTCATTTTTTTCTATAATATTAATATTTTTGATTTTTGAAGCATTCATAATTAAATAAATATGTAAATATAAATATGTAAATTTTATTGAAAGATAAATTTTATCTATTTTCATTTAATACTATATGTGTTCAATTGTAGTGAGTGAGATAAGAGATAGTTTTTTACTTATTCATCATCTTTTTTTTAAACCATTATTATATGATCAAGACCTAAATTCCATTAAATTTACAAGTAATTTTTATTCAACTCCCCCTCCATCAGTTATATTTTTTTAAATAATAAATTTCTAAATTAAATGGAATCATTTTAATGTTTCCCAGAAATATTTTTGGGTTTTGAAAAAATGGTTTTAATGGACTGTAGATTAAGAGTTAGAATTCTACAGGTTGGATAGATTAATGTCCACTCAACTATTTATTCTAAATAATCCACATTATTTATACTTTTATTTAGATATAGAACTCATGTTTAATTGTATATAAATTTTAAATCCATGAGTGTTTATGTATATATATTTATGGAAAAAATCATATAATCTTATAAGGGTCAATAATTTTTGAAAAATATTTTAGAAATTAGTACTCATATAATGGATTTCTTATATGGGTTATTGATTTTAGGGGTACTTTATAATGACTATATATGCATGAGGGTATTTTTTTATGTATTAATAGTTCTTATATGAATTCATAATCACATTTTTTATTAAAAATATTGTAAATAAATATTAATAATTTATAGGACACTATAAATGGTAAACTATTTTAATTTATCTGTACCAATTGATTCGAATCATGAATAAATCACTTATATTATAATATATTTAGTACACCATTAATATAAAAAAGTGGTACAATAATGCATTGAATTTTCTTATTTTAGTTTTGTAATTATGTTTAAACCTAATTTAGAGGAATATATTTCATTTTTTCTCAAGAAATGATGACTAATTATCAATATGGATTTTAAGGAAAAACTATTTGCAACAAAATAATTCATACTCATATATAGTAATATATTAAATTCATATATATTAATGATTCTGGGTTTTCTTAAATAATAAAACTTCATTTTCTAATTTGATTATAAATGAAATCATTATCATAAAATAAACAATTTTATACATAATGTTACATTTATTTATTTAGTATAAATTTTATTATTATTATTTTATTGCATTCAGGTATATGGATTTCATAATAATTTCTTCATTAGAATTCATATTTTTCTAATATAATAACACGTTTTTAATAATTTTTTGAAAGTATAATACCTTATGTTAGAAACTATTTAAATCTATAAATTTTCTATCAATATGTACATTATTTGTACTAATATCGATAAATAGAGACTTCAATACTAATTTTTGATGTTATATAAAATATAGATTTAGGGAGTTGGTCTGGCATATTGGTTAATTTTCCAAAATTTTTGACTTTAAAAAATTTGTATTTCCATTAGATAGTAATTTTTTCATATTTTAAAATCCCTATAGGATATTTGGATCTAATTAATGGAATGATATTTTTATTATATTCAAATGAATATAGTGTAATAATTTCTATATTCTATATAATAGCCCTAAACCTGTACCCCCATATCTAGTGCTGAAATCATAAACATTACATATCTTACTTTAATATAAATGAAGGTGACCCAATTTTCACCATACAAAATGAAAAACATCAGAAGTAAATACTGGTTCACATAAATTACCAATTACCTTATAGGCTTAGAGTTATAGTGAATTTGTAATGACCTGAAATCCTGTGGATTTTTTTTAATACATGGGATTTTTACGAGTCCATGAAAATTAACTGCACTTGATTCTTAGGCCCAGTGTGACCGGAATCAATTTCTGAAGTTTTTTTCCGGTATGTTCAGTAAACAAACAAGCGGGATTTTATAACTTTTGATCCAGGGCTTGGAATTGAAATCTAAGGGCACCGATGAACTCGCAGCGCCGGTATTCACTTAATGAGACTTTCTCTTCGACGATAGTGGGTCGAGTTTAAAAGTTAGTTTTTGGGTTTTTGTGGAAGGTAATTAAATAAAGTGAGTTTAGAATTTATTTTATTTGAGATGCCGTTTGGTGTGAGGTGGTTGAAACCTTATCACGGAGGTTGGAGGTGGGACCACCACACCTTAACCTCCCATGAGAGGTTATAGTGGTGGGGCCCACCCGAACTCAACCTCCCATGATAGGATTAATGTGGTGGGGACCACCCGGGCTTTTAACCCTTGAAACTCCCCATTAAAGTGGAGAAAACTCTCAAGCTTCACATTAATTTAGGGTAACCTCTTCACCTCCCCTAGCATTTAATTTTTCCAATCCTCGACAATTAAGGGAGAGCCTAACTAATTATTTTCTCCCTTTTGAATTATTGTGCCAAAAAAATAATTAACAAACTCATTCTTCTATTATCTTCACTTGGAAGTTGGGTGGAAGTTGGGAAGGAGAATTATTGGGAGAAGAGAGAATTCTCCAAATGAATAATGAAGAACGCGTTCTTCCAACGAAGAACACTGACGACGATCCTTCTCCGACTTTTTCCCTGGACACCTACTGACATGGAGCGTCTTCCACGAGCCGATGCAACCCAGGATTGGAAGTGTGCATGGAGGACACAACGAACGATGATTCTTCTTCGTCTTCTTCCCGCAACTTCACCGACAATGACCGACGACTAAAGGTAGGGGGTTTACCATTGTGTTTTATTCATTTTCTTTTCTCAACATCATTAGAAAATAAATCATTGCGTGGTTGTAAATAATTGTTTTTTATCTTTTCTACTTGGATGAACCAATTGATACCACCCTAAACGCGGAGGGTACGGGCCAAACCAATGTGGCCCAACCCCTCCGCTGATCTTATTTATGTTGAACTTTCAGCGACGAAGCGACAACGAGGTAATGAAGGTGGCAACGACAAAGACCATGCTACCCGCGACCTCTACGAATCACGCCGCCCCCACAACGCTCTGGTGCTCCCAGCCAAACACCGCCTGCCCCCACTAGCCTGTGCCAACCCGAGCTGCGCCGAACTGACCTGCCCGACTGCCACCTGGTCGTCGGCCCGCTTTCCTGCGGCCTCCCGTGTGCCCTGCCCGGCGCCCTTCTGGCTAGCTCATGCCCCGTGCGGCCTGCTCGCAGCCTAACTGCACCCCCGAACCCTGCCCGGGGCTCTACCGGCCTACCCGCGCCCTGTGTGCCATACCTGCGGCCTGCCCCCCACCCCGCGCGCCCTGCCCTGCGCCCTGCTCGCACCCCGCGCGGGCTGCTGTGCCCTGCCCGCGCCCCTCGCGGCCTGCCGCGGCCTCCCCGTGTCCTTCTGGTCTGCCTGTGGCCTACCCGCACCCCGTGCGGCCTGCTTGTGCCCCGCACGCCTTGCCCGCCGCCTGCCCAGCGCCCCACGCGCCCTGACCGGCGCACTTCTGGCTGGCCCGCACCCCACACGCTCAGCCCGCGGCCTTCCCGGAGCCCCACCGACCTTCCCAGACTGCCACCCAGCCTCTCGACCGACCTTCCGGCCTACCCAGCCTCCTTCCCAGCCGCAACCCGGCCGCGCCCCAATTCCTAGCTGAACCAGCCAAGCCACACCGGCCTCCCGAGCCGCCCGAGCCACGCACCACGTGGTGCGCACCAAACCGGCCCCGGTCATTGGACTGAGCCGCCTACACGACGACCTCCTTGCCGAACCGCCCTCGTAGTCTGCTGGGCCAGGCCCAGCAGACTGGGCCAAACCTAACAGGCTGGCCCACCCAATGGGCCAGTCCAGACCCAACATGTCTAACTAGGTCGACCTAGAACGGGTCGGCCTAGACAAGGTTGGGCTGAGTCGGTCCGACCAGGTCGGACTGAACCTGGGCCCATTACAGACCGTTACTTCCCTTGGCCATATCTTTGGCACCAGACAATCGTTTGACAAACCATCAGTGGCGCTGGTTTTCTTAGAGATGATGGTTCTTTTTGAGTATACCCCACTAGAGTTCGGGGTAATGTTTAGATATGGTCAGGTTGGATCGTACACAAATCCAACTGCCCCCCTGGACTAAAAAGCATATAACTCATAGACCGGACATCCGATTAACGTGCCATCTGTTGCGATGAGACCCCTATGACAAGGTGGATCATTGAGATACTTCTATGTGGGACTTCACGACAGTTAGAGTATGGAACTGTAGCTCATGGAGCACACCCTCCTGGTGATGAGCGAGCAGAGTACAGAGACCTAGTAGCTAGCTGAGACCTGATGACTGCTTGACCGTTTCGACTTAGAGTGATTCAACTAGCCCAGTGGGGAGTGCCTGGTTTCAGTGGCAGACCCACGACGGAGGAGCGCCTGGTAGTTGGAGGTAGACCCACAATACTCGACAGGAGGAGTACCTCTGCAGGCTATTAGGGGGGGGGGGGGGGGGGGGTGCCTAGTAGTTGGCGGTAGACCCACTGTAGGGAGCACCTCTGTGTGAGCATGGCAGACCCATGGTACTTGACAAGAGGAGTACCTTAGTAGTCCAAGGTTAGTGGGAAGTGCCTGGTTGTGTCAGCAGGCCCACTGTACTTGACAGAGGAGGAGTTATCCAACTGCCGTGGTTTCAACAATGTGAATAAAAAATCTTGGTTGAGCTGAGTCAGTAACTTTTGAGTTTACCTCAGGATTGAGACAAATTTCTTGATAAATTAGGAATATGTATGGGCATATACCAAAGTGTGGTTATCTGTTGATTTCTTAATTTGTGGTTTATCCTTGTTGGATTTTGTGAGAACTTGAGAGTCTCGGGTTCCCTACTAAGTATCGTTATACTCACCCCTACATGGGATACGCCCGCACCTCGTTGTGTTGGATGCAGATGACGGATAACGCTGACCGAGGCTGAGTGTACGAGGAATAGACGGTACCCAGAGGTGGACCTCATGGCGTGATGGTACACGGTGGAGACGGATGGATGCAGAGTGTTGTGGAGGCTATCCGTACCTACCCTTTAGGTAGTATTTCCGAGAGGACGATCAAGCAGCTGTTTCACCTTTCTTCTATTGTACTTGTTTTTCCTTGTACTTTCAGTTTCTCGGTACTTTATATTTGGGCATGTATTTCTGTCCCCTTTACTTCTCAGCACTTCTTTTATATACAATTTTACTTAGTGTATTGCTTCCAGCTACTCTGTTGTGTGTGTTTATAATTTATAAAGGCAATGCCTTCCTAGTTTTAGGGATTTACGCCTTTGGTACTAGTCGCTAACCCCTGGCCTATGGAAGGAGAGCTTAGGGTAGTCACTGCACGGGTCCTGAGGATGGGTCATGAAAAATTGGTATCAGGGGAGTCGGTTCTACTGCAAAACTTAGGACTCTGATCCTTATTTTCTATGAAGCAATAGTGTTAAGGGTGCTGAGTGTGGTTCTCAGTTTACGGAGTCCAGTGTTGGTGCGGTGGCCGACGTATCCATACACAAGGACCCTGACTATTGATCTCTGACTCAGTGCACGAAAACACTGATTGTGTTTGTGATTTCAAAAGTTTTCTTTAAGTCAGCTCAACCAAGTCAACTCACTAGGTATAATATTTTGACCATGTCACATCTGTTCAAGATACCTCCATGCAGACAGTTAGTTAGAGTTCTGAGAGAGTACACGATGACGCCCATCGAGCGACGATGCTCCGGTGCAGGGCCCTCTTACTATGTTGGCACCTTCAGGTGATGCACCAACATCACCAACACCCATTGGGTAGCAGATGCCACTAGCCGCACTGGCGGATGGTGCACGCCGACTGAGCGTGTTGCACAAGTTCCAGCGGCAGAGGCCTCCGATTTTACGAGGTGAGACATATTCTCAGGTAGCACGGGACTGGATGGAGGTGATTTATAGAGTTCTACACCTAGTTGAGACACCCGTAGAGCAGATAGTTATCTTAGCTACTAGTTTCTTCCAGTGAGTGACCATGAGGTTGGTTTGCGTAGTGATGAGGCTTCAGTATGTAGATCGTTTCCCAAGATTGTACCTTTAGGCAGTGTGTCATCTATATCACCGCCTTTTGGTCAGCAGTTATAACTGATAGTACTGGTAGATGACACATGTAGGATTAGTGCCTTACATGTGTTTCAGCATCAGATACCCCACAGGTTCCGAGGTGATCCCGACTTACAGGCGGCTAAGGACTGTCCTGATGAGGTGGCTGAGAGTTCTCTAGAGCTTGTATAGCTTCATCAGGATGACATGTCGGTAGTTGAGAATTCATCGAGGTATACCGATCGTTCCTGGTACTTGATGAATAAGTTACAATCAGTTCTTTGGGGTTGTTGATGCTCCTTTCCATCACAGAGTCTAAATGAATGAAAAGGGAAATACCTTGAACAAAGAAGATTCATCCTTTGAACAAATATCAATAATTGACAAAGGAAGTAAGAGGAAGAACATTGCGCAAAGTACGCGAAAGTTCTACAATGGTCACGCAAGTATACTTGCGCGCCTCAATGGTCGCGCAAGTACACTTGCACACTGATGTTGGTCGTGCAAGTGACTTGCGCACTGATGTTGGTCGTGCAAGTGACTTGAGCGCCCTAAATGATAACCGCCCGGGATCTTCTCCTGCCTATTAATAGACCCTATGGGCCCCCCATTTCAAGGAGTATTTTTTCCAGAAACCCAGATTTGAGCTCCCGGTGCCCAAGTCTCTTCTCAAAGCTTCTAGAACACTTATAAGGCAATTTCTTACCTAGAATGGAATATCTAAAGAGGGGGAGGAAGGTCTAAGTGTTGAAACTCATCAACACTTGCGTGCCTTGGTGGCCATCCCTTAAGGGAAATGGCCACACTTGCGCACCGCCTTACTCCTTCAATAGAACCTACGCGCCCCTCTCCTGGAAGAACCTCAAGAGGATTCTAAAGGCCTTAACCTAAAGTCGCTCAAGTATTACCCTGCTGGTTAACCATCGCGCAAGTACACCATGTGTCGTGCAGGCATACCTGCGCGACCAGGACCTGCGCGACCAGGACTTGCGTGCCCACGCAGTACCTGCGCGCCTGCCAGGACTTGCGCGCCCCAGCCTTTTTGGGTGCCTTTCTTTCCCATTTTCACTGCTCTTAATCCATTACACATTTCTTATTCAAGATTCAGTCTTCAAGACACTCTCCAAAGCCATTTATGGAATGATTTCTTGATTTGAATTCCTTATCTGAAAGGAATTCTGTGGAATATCTCTCAAAACCTAGTGATTTACATATCTTTATGTCACTAAAGATTGAGAGTTCATTCATTCAATCTCATCCTTTAAGATGATAGAATCCTTAACTTGGGTCTCCTTTTCAGGAATAATCCCTAGTCATAAGTCCTCTAATTTGGGCATCCTCTTAGGAGTAAGCCCCAGATCCCCTAACCCGGGCTTCCTTTTTAGGAGTAAGCCCCAGTCTCAAATATGGGCATCTTCCTTTGGAGTAAGCCCCAATTCTTAAAGTTCCCAAATCTGGGAATCCTCTTTAGGAGTAAGCCCCAAGTATCTCAATTTTTGGGCTTCCTATTTAGGAGTAAGCCCTAGTCCCCTAATTTGGGAATCCTCCTCAGGAGTAAGCCCCAAACCATAATTCCCTTAACCTGGGCCTCCTTTTCAGGAGTAAGCCCCAGTCATAATCGTTAAACTGGGCCTCCTTTTCAGGAGTAAGCCCCAGTCTCAAATCTGGGCATCCTCCTTATCAGTAAGCCCCAATCTTAATTTCTCTTAACCAGTCCTAATTTACCTTTGATCTGGGATTACTTTTCAGGAGTAAAACCCAATCATAAGTCTTCTCTGAATTTGGTCCTCCTTTTCAGGAGTAATCCCAAAGTTAGAGTATTCAAAATCTCCATAAAGCACATATACCTTTATGGACCCTGTTCCTGGATTTCTTCCTTAAAGTGAATCCTAACCTTCATTTATCTGGGCAGTCATCCATACATAAGCCCCACATTGTTTCATATGATTGCATCTTTCATGGCACAATTGTCTAATTTTTACCAATACCTCTTGTTTCTCACACCGAGCATGACTCATGTGAGCTTAGAGTGTAAAAGTAATTGTGACATCCTTATTTGAGCCATCAATCATAAACATCATACTCCCTTACTCAAACTACGTGGGTTCTGATTCCTTTTCTAAACAAAGGATACGTAGGTAGCCCATCTACGGGTTCCATCCCAACTCTAAAATAATCCATGTCCTTCTAAATGACAATAAACTTCAAGTCCCCCACTGAGTGGATTTAAAACCAGTATGGTCATCATAATGACCAAGAGACTTCTATATAAATGTTTCAAAGGGTACAATTGACCAAGAATCTCTAATAAATACAGATGATTCTCTATCGATGAAGAACCTCGAATACATACAAAATATTCTCTAAATTTCCTACATATTTAATCATTGATTGTCAGATCTGAAGGAAAGCTCATTTTATACTTGGTAATGTAATAAGGATTCATGAACATAACTTAAATCTATAAATAGATTCCCAGAGTAGACAATAATTCCCCTAAAAAAAGGTGTGATGAGTCCAACCTCCCATCCTCTCGACCAATGCAAATTCCTAAGCCTCATCAGTCCACAAACTAATGAGCACCTACCTTTGGAAAGTAGGTCTGAATGGATGTGGAATCATTGGATGTTTCCGGTTCTACGAACAAACATGTTAGAAACCGATCAGAACGTTTGAACCTCCCATTAAGGCGGCCATCCCCCGATTCTGAGGGAAATAAAAATGGTAAACCCGACATGAATCCTTAACCAAGTTAAAATGATGTTTTACCTATTTGTTAGGCCCCTATTTAAAACTCAATGAGAGGGACAATAAAAAAAATCATTGACATATGTGCTCATCAAAAAGATGTAGTGGCTTAATTTATCTTGATTATGTATGTTATATCAAACAAGCACTCTTTTTCCAAGATCTTCTGCATTTCTAGAATGGCTGCTCTCAAGTTCACACCTGTGAATACTGCTGCTGTAAATGCCACTGCTGCTACTCCTGCTGGATCGTCGTACGCTCTTAGGACGATATCACCTACTCAGAATCTTCAACGCTGGGTATCAAACTCACTGGTTAAGGAGTACTATCAACACGGTACCATCTAAACTCTCGAGGCTTCTCGAAAAACCCTCCAAGTAAATAACTCACATCGGTCATCCAGACAATGACGACCAGTGATCAAGAAGCAGGCGGTGCTGAATACCGTCTCCAATCGTTTCAAGTCATTATCCCCTGAACGCAATCACCATTCGCTCCCTTATTCTGGGGAGGTGAATGAGTAGGTCCCTCAGGACCTTAATTCAAACAGACAGGAGTCCTTCCTGAGGGATCCCACCAACAATCGTCTCCAGACTCGTGCGGCAGTGCACCTTCAAAATGATGAGGGTACCGAATCCAGGCATTCGACTCAGGTTCCTCGAACCCGAGCAAGCAAGACGAACCACCAGAGGCAGAATCCAGTCAACAGTGAGCAGGTTATCATCTCTTCCATCTCCGGAGAAGTCCACCAACCTAACTTGGTGGAAAGAAATGAGCAGGCACATACACTTGCCCGTTTTAGTTCCGCTGTCCAGCAGACTCGTCTGGCAGCATCACGCCAATCCCACCAGGCAATTTCGGCAGAGTACTATAGGCAGGAACATACACCTGTTTATACATCATCATCTAGTCAGAAGGCTCGTCTGACAACATATGATGGATCTCGTCAACCACGTTTGGCGAAGTGCAATCAACAGGCACATACACCTGCTAGTATTAATCAATCCTACCAACAGTCTCGCTTGGTAGCATTCGGAGAAGTTAGTCGGAAAGCCCCGACAACAAATTGGAGGCAGACTCAACTCTCTGCCCCCACACATGAGTACTGTCAGGATTCACTGACAGGAAAAGGAGGGCAGGAGCAGGCACATACACCTGCTCCAAGACCAGAATGGATGTATATTCCCATTCCAGAAGCTGAAGTCACCAAGCATATTCTATCAATGGTGAAAGAGCAGAAGCAAATCCCTGCTCATATTCTAGATGCCTACTAGGATATTATAACAACTTCAGCGACATCTCAGGGAAAGACACATAAATCTGCCCCTACCAGTGGAGTGATACATTACCAATTCAGTCTGGAACAGACACACACATCTGTTCCAGTCCAAGAGGGTTATGGGTCATACTCCCCCATATCATACGGATGACCAAGTCAGGCACATACACCTGATTTGAGAGGAGATCATCAACCTAACCTGGCCATCTTTCCTGATCAGGCACGTACACCTACTCAGAGCAGCCACTTTCGTCAACAAGTGGTTTCCAAGGCGAGTAAGTAGGCGTCTAAGAAAAACACCTTCCCAGCACAGTCAGGAGATCAAGAAACAATCTGTAACAAGGCCTTGCTTGATGCTGGAGTTCTTGAAGCCCTCAGACAATTATCTGTTTGAATTCAAGATTCTACTCCCTTAGTTCCCAATAATGGGAACATTAATTCCGAAGGTCTTCAACAAAAACTTCCTCATTAAGGCTTTCTTCATGACAATTCAGTCGATCTCGAAGTTTCATCTTCAGATGAGATCCACAGGAACTCTCTGTGTGGTCAGATTACCAAGGAGCAAGAGATCTCATCTTTTTCTGTAACCCATTATGGTGGTCCCCCCCATGATGATGAATTTCACTGTGAAATTACTCTCCGCAGTAGTGATGCACATTGCCTGGAAAATGCTCTAATGGACAATGTATTGCTGAAAAATCCCTCTTATCGTGAGGAACTTTCAAATGCGAAACCAGTCATGTCTAAAGCTTCATCGCTAGCAGGTGAAATACTTTCTCAATCAGAAGATAGCCCAGGGTGTAGGTCATTCTCTGAACCACCCCTAAGTCTTGCATCTTCTAGTTTGATCAATGATTTCTCTACCAATCCTGTTGAATCCATTTAAGCAACAAGGAAACACCAACTCTGGTCAAATCAAGTAGAAGAATCTTCATCAAATGGTAAAGAGGAAATGATGAATATGAGAAAACAACTGGCGAAAGTTGATGTTCCAGTCATGTTTTGGCCTCTGGATGACTCTCAGTATAATATTCCAGAAATGTTGACGGAATATGAAATTCATGATATTCGTCTCAACATATGGAAAACTCTTTGTCAGTTGAAAAAGAAAGTATTATCTTATGATGAATATGAAAATCATCTTAAGATAATAGAAGGTGTACAACGTCAGATTGATTTGGCATCTCTATCAGTCTCTCGATATCCGAAGGCTGAAAAGCAGTAGAGAGCCCTTCAACGTTCATGCCTTGGTTCACTAAGAAGATTGCGTCAGTCAATTGCCAATGCCCCATCTGGTATTCATGTCAGAGGATGGGGTGTTCATGGAGAACTGCATTTCACGGTGCTCTCCAGTCAGCAAAGCCCGCCGAAAATGGTCTCATGCAATGTTATTTCCCTTGGCCGACCATAGTCAATGGGCTTTGTTTGTAATCAAAATCTTTTCCAAGAACCGGATTCAACTAGTTCCTCTCAAAATCAATAATACAGAGAACAAGTTGTTTAATTACTCTTGCATCAAGCAAACAATAATATTGAACATGCCTCTCGTTTGGATCAAGCACATCACCAAGTGACAGAAGTGTCGGAAATCATCCAATGGTCTTTTGAACCGGGTGATAAAAGCGGATACAGGTTAATGCATCCAGCTAATTTCTGGAACTAAGGTTCGCAAGATCAGGAGTAATTTCAAGAAAGTCTCAGACATAGCATGTCAAGAACCACCCCAGCTTGCCAGACTGGGGACTCTTTTAAACCAACCCTCGGAATCAACAAAAAGGATTCGGGGAGTTGAGTGAGGACAGCAGGAACAACCCCAGTCCATTGGACTAGGGGATTTTTCAAATCATCAATCCCCTCCTTAGATAAAGTCGGTCTTTTCTCGATTGGGGAAGAAACCTCAAGAGGAACGAAGAACTAAATTATCAGGAGATTCCCTCCAAATTACAGTTCATCAAGAAGTTCCTGAGGGATTGAATCAACAAAAGGCAATGTCTCATCAAATACATGGAAGAAGATAATATCACAGAAATGTAGATAGAAGGGATGTGATGAGTTATGCATCAATCAATGTCATCAATTCTGTTGTTGCTGATCCACCAGATGAGGCTCACTCAGGGGACTCAGATGAAGAGGTTCCTGCTCAAGAAGATGTACGCACTGACACAAATGAAGAAGGTGTGTGTACACGAAGTCAAATGATTACTCAGAACTTAGGTAATCCTTCGAGTAACCCACTTCCCCCTCTTAGAAAAGGATCCAGCAAAGGGAAGGGAAAGAACCAGGTTACATATCCTTCCTCTGTA
Source organism: Viscum album (assembly GCA_963277665.1). Lineage (NCBI taxonomy): Eukaryota > Viridiplantae > Streptophyta > Magnoliopsida > Santalales > Viscaceae > Viscum > Viscum album. Next base: position 1,879,645,298 of record OY728138.1, on the reverse strand, counting down.
GAAGGTCAATCACTCTCACTAGAGAAGAGTTTTGCACAACAGGAGGAAGAAATGAAAGAATTAAGAAGGTTGAATGCAGAACTACTTCAGAGTAGTCTTCTTCTTAAGCATGCTGGAGTCAGTCGGCCAAAGCAATTTGTTGCAGCTACTGAGATGGATCAAGAATATCCTCCTCTATCAGTACACCCTCACAGGACTAATCCTACGGGTCAAGTGCAACAACAGTTGGCAGTGCTACCATCAGTTGCAGCACCAATCGCCACATCTGTCCAAGCTCCAGTCATTGCACCTACCCAAGTCCAAGTTCAACCGGATGTTTCTCAAAAGTTAATAACTACTATTAAGTCATTAACAGCTTGGTTAGAAACTATGTAAGGGAAATGTGCGCAAGTTCAAACAGAAAAGAAAGTTTACCCTGAATGGTTAGATTCAATTTCTCCTCCATCCAGTTTTGGGAATCCTGTATTCCTTATTTTCAATGGACCAGGCAATCCTGAACAGCATTTGACACATTACGTGTCTTGTTGTGATCCTATGATGGGAACTTAGGAGTAGTAAGAAGTAGTGAAACTCAGATGATTCGTGCGAAACTTGCAAGGACCAGCTTTTGTTTGGTATACAAGCTTTCAATACCGGTCAATTACCAGATAGGAGGATCTTTGCCAAAAATTCCTCCTTTAGTTTATCTCAACTTTGTGAAAGACAACAGTTTTCGATCTTACAAATTGTAAGAAAAGGAAGAATGAAAGAGTCTCTGATTTCATTGCTCGATGGAAGGGATTAACATATTCCTTGAGTTTAGCACTCCCTCAAGAAGAATTGTTTCCAATATGTGTGACAAATATTCATGACGAATTACGCATGCCATTAATCCCTGTGAAATACACAGGAGGGTTTCGAGACCTTACTTCAATCGCTCAGCAGATTGAAGATTCCCTTATACAGGATAAGGCTAAATCTCGTGTAATTCTATCAGATCCAGGAAGGAGAATGGGTAAAGTAGAAACTGCTACAGTTATGCTTAAACAAGCACCTGTACCTATTTCTACCTCAAAACCTTCAACTTCTCGAAGGGCTACACCTTCTGAGCGCCAAGAACAAAGGCCTTTTCATCCAGATGATCAAAAAGATCAAAGATGAAAACAATTTTAGGATCTGAAGAGAAAAACATATTCTTTCCGAAATGAACAAGTTCCTGGTTATTTCATTTCGGCTCTGGAAAACAATTTGGTTCAATTTCCAATACCCAAGAGGCCAAACAAGAAAGGAGATGAAGACCATCTTAATTATTTCCCTTTTCATCAAATATTGGGGCATCCCATCCAGGAGTGTTTTGTCTTCAAAGACCTCCTGCAAAAGATGGTCGACTTGGGACAGGTCACATTGAAAGGCTCCTCAGCCCAGGTAGCATGTGTCACTGCTACAGTTCCAGAGGAGGAAGACAAATGGCAGGAAGTCAAAAGCAAAAATGCACAAAAATATGATGATTGGATGGTCAGAAAGACAATCAGTCGAACTCATGCTATTTTGTGAACACAATTAAGGAAACCAATTGTGTCTTCTGCCATGAATGTTGCGGTAAAACCCTCTTCGTCAGAGGGAAATTTCTCAAAGAAACAGCATGATTCAAATAAAGAAAAAGAATCAGAAGAAGATGAGTATGTGTCAAAGCCTAAGTTGTCTCTGACTTTGGCAGACTTCATGCCATCTACTTCAAAGCCACGAGCACTGCCCCACCAAACTACATAGCCTAAACAAGCTAATCAGGAAGAGTATTCATCACACGAAGAGTTAATCTTCGGTTCTGTTAATATGATTCAATTAACAGATCCATATGCCAGTCGCAATTTCAATTTTGATGATCTTGAATTCTCTGTATCAAACAGAGGAATCGGAGGAAGTTACATGGGCTCAGGATATAGGGGAAGAAGTGGATCTTTCTGAAGCCACTATTCTAATTCTACCCCTGCTAGAACTATGTACGCAGCAGAAACTCGTGGTAGAGCCCTTCAATGAGCTCAACAAGAACAAGCAAGTTCTTCTACCAGTATCAAATTTAGTCCTGGCATAGTTATTTTAGAAGACCGGTTAAAGGTTCCATATTCTTCCTCTCAAAAATTAAATGGATCTAATCGGTCTAATCTTCAAAAACTAGGAATATTGCCAACTCCTATCCCAATACAAGATGCATCAACTTCCAAAACATCTGCTTCTAAGGTACCTGCTAAACCACATATTCCTATTGGGAAACACAGACCTCTGGATCAAAAGTATGATATATTGAAACACTTGGCCAAAGTAACAGCCAAGTTATCAATTCTGGATGCTTTGAATCTGTCAAAAGATCTTCAGGAAGCACTCATCGAGGTTTTGTCTAGTCCTCAGGAGTTTGAAACTAAAATTGCTGCAGCTGAAGTCTATCACATAGAGAATAATCCTACAGAATTCCATGCAATAATATACTTTACTGATGAAGATGAAGATGATGTTGTGCATGGACATATTAGACCATTGTATTTGTCTGGAAAAGTCAAGGGCATGGATGTTCTAAGAGTTTTCATTGACAATGGTTCGGGAGTCAACCTCATGCCCATTCGTACACTTCGTCGATTGGGCCTCACGGAATCTGATTTATCTCCCTCCACCATGATGCTATAGGGATATGATAAAAATGAACAAGAACCACTAGGTGAAGTTACACTCAGAACTCAGTTTAGAGATCTTGTATCCAATTCAGATTTCATGGTTGTTGATCAAGACTCAGCCTTCAACATTTTTCTTGGAAGACCCTAGTTACATCAATATGCGGCTTTCCCTTCTTCATACCATCAATGTCTCAAATATTGTTTCGATGGTCAAGTTGGGACGTTGTATGGTGATAATGCCACATTCAAGACATGTGAGTCACAATACATTGAGGCGGAATTCTATCACATGAAGCAAAATGAGAAATCCATAACAAAGGAGATTACAAAAGTTAATGCTCCATATGGTTTGGAAGATATTCCAGTAAATCCATTTACACATGTGAGTATAGAGTATGCGTTGCCTATCAGTAAAATTGACAAGATAGACCCAAATCAAAATGCTCTTATGGAAAGATCTATAATGTCAATTACGACAATCGAGACAGACAACATAGGAGAAATTAGTAATCTACCAAGCAGTGATGAAAGCACAAATGGCGACATCTTCATTTCATCTGCTGAAATCCACCAAGTCTATGCTTCACCAATTAGGCTAGAATAAGTTATAGCAACATCGGAGGTGAACAATGATGTCGATTCTCAATCCATCATCTCCTCTTTATTACCCAAAGAAGACCGTTCATCAACAATAGGGTCAAAAATGGAAACTTCCTCTTCAAAATGTGCAAATTTTGACATCTCTTATGATCATGAAAATTCCGCTTTGTCATCTAATATGCAAGAAAAAACGGAAGAAATAACACATGATGAAGAAGAAGAGGAATATCTCAGAGATGCTCCTCCAGCATTTGAAGAGGGTATCTCTACCACTGTGGATGAACTCAGAGAAATAAATCTGGGTACAAAGGAAGATCCACACCCCACTTTAATCAGTGCGGCCATGAACCTTGAAGAGCAAGAGATGTATATTTATTTTCTAAAGTGAAATTGAGATATTTTTGCTTGGATCTATATAGAAATTCCCAGGCTTGATCCTGATGTTGCTACTCATCATTTGGGTTTACCAGAAGAACATCAAGGATTTAAGCAAGTCGCGAGAAGAACACACCCAACTTATGCTTCTAAAATTGAAGCTGAAGTGGATAAGCTTATCAAATCTAACTTCGTCATAGAAGTTCAGTATCCCAAGTGGTTGGATAATATTTTCCCTATAAAGAAAAAGAATAGACAAATTAGAGATTGCATCGATTTTAGAGATCTTAATCGGCATTGTCCTAAGGATGATTTCCCAGTTCCGATTACAGAACTTCTAAATGATGCAACAGCTGGCTATGAAGCACCTTACTTCATGGATGGATATTCTGGATATAATCAGATCTGAATGGCCCTAGAAGACGAGGAATCTACAGCCTTCAGAGCCCCTCAGGGTGTGTTTGGCTACCGGGTAATTCCCTTTGGCTTAAATAATGCAGGTGCAACTTATCAGCGTGCCATGCATCGTATCTTCAAACCCTTCTTAGGGAAGTTTGTTGAATGCTATGTAGACGATTTGGTAGTTAAATACAAACAAAGTTCTAATCACTTGGCTGATTTGGAAGTCATATTCTGCAATCTTCGACAACATAATTTGAAGATGAACCCCTTAAAATGTGCTTTTGGGGTAACCTCAAGAAAATTTCTCGGCTTTGTTGTACGCCATCGTGGTATTGAAGTCGATCCTGAGAATAACAAGTCAATCCTTGGTATGTCACCTCCTCAAAATTTTAAAGAATTAAGAGGACTTCAAGGACACTTAGCCTATATTCGGCATTTCATCACCAATTTAGCAGGTAAAAGTTTACCCTTCACCAAATTGATGAAGAAGGGAGTCACTTACCAGTGGACTGAAGAATGTCAAGAAGCATTCGATATTCTCAAGAAATACCTCTTGAGTCCACCGGTACTCATGCCACCTGTTGAAGGAAGACCACTTATCCTCTATGTGACAGCTCTAGAGTGATCATTGGGTGCCTTTCTTGCTCAAAAGAATGATACTGGTAATGAAAACAGCCTCTACTATCTCAGTAGAACCATTCTTGAAGCAGAAACCCAGTATTCAAGTATTGATAAGTGCTACCTGGCATTAATCTTTGCAGTTCAGAAGTTGATACATTACCTGCAACATCACGAGGTCCAATTGGTATCTCGCAATAACCCGATAAAATTCATCCTTAGTCATCCAATGCTTGCAGGACGTCTAGCAAGGTGGGTAGTTATTTTGCAGCAATTCGACATTCAGTATGTGTCTCAAAAGGAGATAAAGGGCCAAGCTCTGGCTGATTTCCTGACTGAACACCCTTCAGTGGAAGACACGTCTTCAGATATTGAACTCCTTGATGAGGAAGTATTCTCTATTCAAGAAAGTCCTCAAGCCTGGGAAATGTATTTTGTTGGTGCTTCCAGAAGTCCAATAGGTAAGAAAATGGAAAATCCTAAATTCAACAAAATAGGCTTAGGAATTGTGCTCATTTCTCCAGAAAAGGCAGTGTTACCTTATTCCTTCTTATTGTGGGAAGGTGGTACCAATAATGAAGCAGAATACCAAGCTCTCATCGTAGGTTTGGAATTAGCACTTCAAGCACAAGTGAATCACTTAAAGGTAAAAGGTGATTCAGACCTGGTAATCAAACAATTCAATGGGGATTATTACATCAGAAAAGAAGAATTAATCCCTTTGTATGATTACGTCAGAGATTTAATGGCGGAATTCCCTTTGGAACTGACATTTTCTTATGTCCCAAGATCGCAAAATGCTCAAGCTGATGCATTGGCTAATATAGCCACAGCTCTGGCAGATCCAAATCGGGACGAGACAACCATCAGTATTTCCCACCGTCATGTAATTTCACCTTATGTTCGAATCAGGACAGAGGAAATTAATGAAATTTGTCCCATTCCTGAACCGTATGGTCATACTACAGGATGGATGTCACCTATCAGGGAATACCTTCAAAATGGAACACTTCCACTTGATAGAGATGAGAAAGAACAAATCCGGTGACGTGTGGTCAATTTTACTCTTTATGATAGCCCAGGTCACCTAGAGAAAATTCTATACAAATGTGGTTTTGATGGAGTTCTCTTCAGATGCATTGATGGGGAAAAAAACAATGGCTGTCATAAAAGAAGTGCATACAGGAGTCTGTGGTGCCCACCAGTCTGGACATTGACTGTCTGATCAGGTTCGAAGGCTTGGATACTTTTGGCCTTCAATGATATGAGATTGTGTCGATTTCACAAAGAAGTTTCATTCATGCCAAGTACATGCCAACTTCATTCCTTAGCCTCCAGAGTTGCTTCATACAGCTAAATACTCATGTCCATTTTCCACATGGGGAATGGATGTGGTGGGACCTTACCCTTCGGCTACAGCTAAGTAGTTTAAGTATATTTTTATTGCTACGAACTTCCTTTCCAAATGGGTAGAGGAAATACCTTTCAAGGAAGTCTGTTCTAAATGCATTGTTAGCTTCATCAAGTCTAACATCATTACATGATTTGGTGTCCCTCATACCATATTGACAGACAATGGCACCAATTTCTATTCATCTGAGATGAAGAAGTTGTATCAAGAATACAACATCAAATCCAACCATTCATCTCGGTATCATGCAGTGGCCAAAAACTAGATAGAATCCTTTAACAAGACTCTTTCAAATATACTGCAAAATATGGTGGATAAAGATAATATGTCATGGCCTAATAAACTCTTTCATGCTTTATGGGCTTATCGAACTACCACCCACACTGCAACTCAGTTAACTCCATATTCATTGGTATATGGAATGGAAGCCATCTTTCCCATTAAAGTTCAACTACCCACGCTCAAAGTTTCCATTTGTGATCAATCATCTACAGATGAACAATCTCAAAAGTGATTGAATGAATTGGAATGGTTAGATGAGAAAAGATTGTGCACTTTTCACCACTTGGAAATCTATCAGAATCGAGTAGCACGAGATTTTAACAAAAACTTTAGTCTTCATTCATTCACTCATGGAGAATTGGTATTAGTTCTCAGAACTCCAATGATACCAGGAAAGAAACCTCCCAATCTTGATCCAAAATGGGAAGGACCTTATTCAATACATAGGGTCTACTTCAATGGAGCTTATTCATTAATCTCAATGGATGGGGAACTCATCACTACTCTAACAAATGCCAGATTTTTTAAAAAGTATTTTGTATAAACTGCAAAGTCCCTATTTTGTCCCCACAACATGACAATAAACTGTGCGGCACCAGTTCGTCCTTGCTATATGACGTTAAAATATACAGAAACAGTTCAAGCATATGACCCTAAACTATTTGCACATACGTCCAATATGACATTAAACTGTGTCACCTTCATCATCCTAGCTACATGACGCTAAACTGTACAAAAGTCCTTACATTCATCCTACATGACATTAAACTGTACTTTGTCCCTGCAACATGACACTAAACTGTGCGGCACCAATTCTTCCTTGCTATATGAAGTTACACTATACAGCAACGGTCCATACATATAACCTTAAAATATTTTTACTTTCACCCCACACGACGTTAAACTGTGAAAAAGTTCCATAAATGGTCCAATATGACCTTAAACTGCAATTAGGTAGTGTATGACCTTAAACTGCGTCATCAACGGTCCATGCATATGACCCTAAACTATTTGAAAGTCCCTTACATCCAGAAAGACGTTAAACTGTGACGTCCTAACTACATGACGCTAAACTGTATAAAAGTCCCTTATGTCCAGCAAGACGTTAAACTATGACGTCCTAACTACATGATGCTAAACTGTATAAAAGTCCCTTATGTCTAGAAAGATATTAAACTAAATAATCATCAAAGTTCCTGTATGACCTTAAAATACACCACCGTTTAGCATGACATTAAACTACACCATCCACGGTCCATGCATATGACCTTAAACTATCCGCACTTTCGTCCAACATGACGCTAAATTGTATCATCCCTGTATCGTCCTTTTTTTTGTCCAACATGACGTTAAACTGTGGGAAAAAATCCCCAATGTGTCCAACATGACGTTAAAATGGTGCACTCTTTTGTCCTCACTACATGACATTAAACTGCACAGTCCCCCTCCTTTCGTCCAACATGACGTTAAACTCTATTGTCCCCATCGTCCTAACTACATGACGCTAAACTGTACAGAAAGTTCGTGATACGTCCTAGATGACATTAAACTGTATTTTGTCCCTGCTACATGACACTAAACTGTGTAGCACCAATAGTCATAACTGCAAGACTTTAAACTGCATAGTCCCTTTATATGTCCTACATGACATTAAACTATGTATCGTTAACGTTGTTGTTACCTCTTGTTTCTCACGCCAAGTATGACTCACGTGAGGTTAGAGAAAACCTCAACCATAACACTCTCTCTGGTCCGCTAACCATGTGTAAGTCCTAACATCATTTTTTAGGTCATTGTCCCCAAGAACAACTTGATCATTAATTAATTCTTTAATTGAACTACACGGACTTTGATCCTTGCCTTCTAGGCTGGGTATGTATGCAACCTCCCATGGTTCAAGCCCAAAACCAATCTCTTCACATCAGTTCATCTCTATCTCATACGATGATAATTCATGAAACCACCCTTAGAATCAATATCTTTACATTGGTTCACTTTCATCCTTGTTATACGACATTAAACTATAAAACACTTTTGTCCAGTATGACAATAAACTAAAAATTTCTTTGATACCCTCACCTGAGAGGGAACCATTATTTTCATTGATTTTTTCAATCATGTTTCATTTCAAAGACTACGTACATACATGGCAACACCCAAACCTTTTATCTTGGGTTAAACCATCATTGCGCTAAAGTCCCCTTTCACCCTTCACGTGTACGAACCAAATTTGTGCAAAGGGTAGTTCTAGAACTACGTGGGCTTGATTCTCATCCTTATGGGATACGTAGGAACATTCGAGTGTCCCTCAAATCTAGTCCCAAGTCTTTGGGCCTAACCCCAAATTCCACTTTTAGTCCCTTGGCTGAAAAGTCCCCATGAAAACACACACTATGTATTTCTTACAATGGTCCAAGCTCTATGACCCTAAACTAAGATCTCTAATCATTTTGTCCCACACGATGTTAAACTGTAGTTTAAGAACTATGTATGGCTTGATTCTCATCCTTATGGGATACGTAGTGAGGTCCAACATTTCAATTCAGGACCCAACCACAACATGATTATGGTTAACATTGATCTATATATCTCTGTACACATTGAAAAATACCCATATTTATGTGTTATAATCCTAACCTTAAATATTTTCAGATCCTCATAACCCTTTTCATGACTTCTAGTCACAAAAATGTCAAACTTCTGAGAGTTATTTTGTCTGACTATGTAGCACGTGCCCATAGGCGGCCTTGCATAAACAATCTACATAACAGACTTGTTAGCCAAAAGATACTATTATTTGACTATGTAGCCAATGCACTTAGGTGGCCCTGCATAATTCAACCCCCTAACGGGTTTGTCGGATAGTGGTAACTTCATTCTTGGGAAGAATGCCTCTTTTCTCCTTATTTTTCTTAAATGACAGTATGTAGAGATCCGCAAAATAGCCATCCTTAACGTATTTTTCCCATATCCTTTTTCATGATCTGAATGTATTCAAGTCTATGGTTTATATTCTCCTTCCCTGTGTTTGGGTCAGACCTTCGTAGGAGTGATATTCATCTAGTTCTTCGATAATTTTGTTTGGAAATATTTTCTCTACATTCAAGTACCTCTTTCCATACAGAAAACTCTATACTTTGGAAGATTTGAATCTCCATAAACTTTCACTGGCTTTTATCACTAGGAAAGTAAATTTCTGAGAGTTCTTTTACCTGACTATGCAGCACGTGCCCATAGGTGGCCTTGCATAAACAGTCTACATAACAGACTTGTTAGCCAAAAGATACTATTTTATTTAACTATGCAGCCAATGCCCTTAGGTGGCCCTGCATAATTCAACCCTCTAACAGGTTTGTTAAATAATGGTAACTTCATTCTTGGAAACTACTTCTTCTAATGCCTTTTAGATCTTTTTCATATCATTCCTCAAGATTCAAATATTCTTAAGTCATAACTTACATATTTTTCCCTCATACTTGAGTATGGTAATATGTTTTCAGATGAATTTTCAAGGAATTGAGTCAATTCTAATCAATTCGGTCAAAGCTATTTTGACCTTAAACATTAGCCTCTTTATGTCCGACATGCATGACATTAAACTGCCAGATTTCTTATTTCTTCTCACCCAGAGTCAAATCCTCATTTCTCTCTGGATATAACTCCGAGGGGGGACTTTTGTTGACGCTCCTTTCCATCACAGAGTCTAAATGAATGAAAAGGGAAATACCTTGAACAAAGAAGATTCATCCTTTGAACAAATATCAATAATTGAAAAAGGAAGGAAGAGGAAGAACATTGCGCAAAGGTCGCGCAAGTTCTACAATGGTCACGCAAGTATACTTGCGCGCCTCAATGGTCACGCAAGTACTCTTGCGTGCTGATGTTGGTCGTGAAAGTGACTTGCGCGCCTATGTTGGTCATCCAAGTGACTTGCGCACCCTAAATGACAACCGCCCGGGGTCTTCTCCTGCCAATAAATAGACCCTGTGGCCCCCCCATTTTGGGGAGGATTTTTTCCAGAAACCCAGATTTGAGCTCCCAGTGCCCTAGTATCTTCTCAAAGATTCTGGAACACTTCTAAGGTAATTTATTACCTAGAACGGAAGATCTAAATATGGGGAGGATGGCCTAAGTGTTGAAACTCATCAACACTTGCGTGCCTAGGTGGCCAGTCCTTAAGGGAAATGGCCACACTTGCGCACTGCCTTACTCTTTTAATAGAACCTGCGCGCCCCTCTCCTGGAAGAACCTCAAGAGGATTCTAAAGGACTTAACCTAAATTCGCTCAAGTATTACCCTGCTGGTTAACCATCGCGCAAGTACACCATGTGTCGCGCAGGCATACCTACGCAACCAGGACCTGCGCGACCAGTACTTGTGCGCCCACGCAGTACCTGTGCGCCTTCCAGGACTTGCACACCCCTGCCTTTTTGGGTGCCTTTCTTGCCCATTTTCACCCCTCTTAAGCCATTACACCTTTCCTATTCAAGATTCAGTCTTCAAGACACTCTTCAAAGTCATTTATGGCATGATTTCTTGATTTGACTTCCTTATCTGAAAGGAATTATTTGGAATATCTCTCAAAACCTAGTGATTTACGTATCTTTATGTCACTAAAGATTTAGAGTTCATTCATTCAACCTCATCCTTTAAGATGATAGAATCCTTAACCTGGGTCTCCTTTTCAGGAATAATCCCCAGTCATAAGTCCTCTAATTTGGGCATCCTCTTAGGAGTAAGCCCCAAATCCCCTAACCTGGGCTTCCTTTTTAGGAGTAAGCCCCAGTCTCAAATATGGGCATCTTCCTTAGGAGTAAGCCCCAATTCTTAATGTTCCCAAATCTGGGCATCCTCTTTAGGAGTAAGCCCCAAGTCTCAAAATTTTTGGGCATCCTATTTAGGAGTAAGCCCGAGTCCCCTAATTTGGGAATCCTCCTCAGGAGTAAGCCCCAAACCATAATTCCCTTAACCTGGGCCTCCTTTTCAAGAGTAAGCCCCAGTCATAATCCTTAACCTGGGCCTCCTTTTCAGGAGTAAGACCCAGTCTCAAATCTGGGCATCCTCCTTAGGAGTAAGCCCCAATCTTAATTTCTCTTAACCATTCCTAATTTAACTTTGATCTGGGATTCCTTTTCAGGAGTAAAACCCAATCATAAGTCTTCTCCTAATTTGGGCCTCCTTTTCAAGAGTAAGCCCCAAGTTAGATTATTCAAAATCTCCATGAAGCACATATACCTTTAGGACCCTGTTCCTGGATTTCTTCCTTAAAGTGAATCCTAACCTTCATTTATCTAGGCAGTCATACATACATAAGACCCACATTATTTCATATGATTGCATCTTTCATGGAACAATTGTCTAATTTTTACCAATACCTCTTGTTTCTCACACCGAGCATGACTCACGTGAGCTTAGAGTGTAAAATTAATTGTGACATCCTTCTTTGAGCCATCAATCATAGACAACATACTCCCTTACTCGAACTACGTGGGTTCTGATTTATTTTCTAAACAAAGGATACGTAGGTAGCCCGTCTATGGGTTTGATCCCAACTATAAAATAATCCATGTCCTTCTGAATGACAACAAACTTCAAGTGCCCCACTGAGTGGATTTAAAACCAGTATGGTCATCATAATGACCAAGAGACTTCTATATAAATGTGTCAAATGGTACCATTGACCAAGAATATTTACTAAATATGGATGATTCTCTATCGATGAATAACCTTGAATATATACAAAAGATTCTCTAAATTTCCTACATATTTAATCATTGATTGTCAAATCTGAAGGAAAGATCATTTTATACATGGTATTGTAATAAGGATTCACGAACATAACATAAATCTATAAAGAGAGTCCCGGAGTAGACAATAATTCCCCTAAAAAGGTGTGATGAGTCTGACCTCCCATCCTCTCATCCAATTAAAATTCCTAAGCCTCATCAGTCCACAAACTAATGAGCACCTACCTTTGGAAAGTAGGTCCAAATGGATGTGGAATCATTGGATGTTTCCAGTTCTACGAACAAACCCGTTAGAAACTGATCGGAATGTTTGAACCTCCCATTAAGGCAGTCATCCCTGGATTCCGAGGGAAACAGGGGTTTGGACTACCGAGTGATATGTGTTTTAGGACATCCGATCCAGCACCTTTTCACAAGATGCTAGAGAAAACCTTTGCGATTGAATTTTCTTTGGATGATCAGATACAACTAGTGAATATTAGCAGTGGGAAATCATGAAACTGGCGCTGGTCTCAGAGACTTGAGCTTGTGAAATGTTTTGAGAAGAGTAAGTGTTAAGGATAGATGATTCTACAGGGCAGAATATGTGGAAGCAAAGCTAGGAAAGCTGCATGGGGTGGTGTACATTTCGACATGTTACAACCAACCACCTTTGTATTCCCCGTCAGGCTCAGGGAGCTAGAGGGCAGGGGAAGAGAGTAGCTGCATGCGGTCAAGGAGTGTGACCCAAGGGCTCTAGGAATGATTCGAGGTACGGTCTGTGTCTACTACTAGCTTTTGTATCAATAGACATAGATACCAATCATTCATTCCACAAATCTTGTCCCAAACCTAGAATTTCCGTTTAAACCATTGACTTAACCCTCACGTCTAGAGACAACTTTGGGATGAGACTCAATAATCACATTTACACCGATGGTGTGATCTGACCCATGAAGCGAGAGATTAGGTTGGAACCTCTTTGTGGAAGCATCGAGGCCTTATGATGTAATATGGGTATGGACTGGGAAACCACAGTTCATACACAGATTGAATGTATTAGGAAAAAAGGTTTTGGTTTATCTACAACTTTGGGATGAGGTTTTCCTTAGTCAGAGAGAAAGGAAACCCAAGTATTATAGTTTAAACTCATGCATAGAAGGGTGCAACCGATCCCTCTTGAGTCGGCCGACCTTACCCTCGTGGCAGTAGGAGTTTTGAGTTTTCAGTTCCAAACAGAAGTGATAGAACATGGGGACATATTTTCAAAAGATGTTTCCAAGATTACCCTCCCAAAGGGGGAGGGATGTCTGCTTTGGATGGATACTACCAAAGGTTCGTCCGAGACTTCTATAGAGTTGTAACACCAATATCAGCCTTGAAAAAGAAGAGGAGACCCTTTGTGTAGTCAGAGAGATTCCAACAGAGCTTTTAGGTGCCGAGGCAGAGGCTGACTAGTGCCCCCATCTTGAGGCTTTGAGAGGAAGGCATATGGTACATAGTCTACTGCGATGAATTAGGGACCAGAATCGGCTATGTCCTGATGTAGGAGCGAGCAGTGATCACGTATGGTTCTTGGGAGCTTAGGCAGCATGAGCAGAACTATGCTACCCATGACCTAGAGTTAGCAGCAGTGGTCTTCGCCTTGAAGATGTGGCGACCCTATCTGATGGGTGAACATTTTACCATATACACTGATCACAAGAGTCTCAGGTATATCTTATATTAGAAGGACCTGAACTCGAGACATCGACATTGGCTTGAGTTCCTCTAGGACTATGAATTCGAGATAGTCTATACTCCTGGGAAGAGGAACATTGTTACAGATACACTCAGTAGTAGATCTGGTATTCAGCTGCTAGGTGAGGAGATAGAGCAGCTAGCTTCTTTACAGATATACTTTGTGGATAGATATTGATCAGCCTTTCTACAGTCTCTTACAGTCACTCCCTCACTTCTTCAGTGAGTCAGAGAGGTGCATCATGGAGATGCTAACTGCGAGACACGATGTGCTCAGATATCCACAGGGCAGACACCTGATGGATTTTCTGAAGGTGGGTAGAACTTTATCATCTTAAAAGGACATAACATGGTACCCGTGTCACTTCAGGAGGAAGTGTTGAAGGAGTTCCACACATTTCCTCTCGCGGTACATCCAGAAGTGGTGAATATGTACCAGGACCTTCGACGACAGCACTGGTGGCCAGGTATGAAGAAGGCAGTAGCAGAGTTTGTCTCATGATGCCTCACCTGTTTGAAAGTGAAGGTAGAGAACAAGGTACTAGAGGGCTTGGTATAGCCCTTAGAGGTCCCAAAGTGGAAGTGGGATGGGATATCCATGGACCTTGTGACATGAATTCCACATACATCCATTTGGAAAAACTCGAATTGGGTGATCATCGAATGACTCAGCAAGTCGGCTTACTTCCTACTGATCAGAGAGCTGGGTTCAGTAGAGAGCTTGGTATGCCTCTATGTGCAGAAGATTGTGCTGATACATAGAGTACCTTCTTCTATTGTCTATGATCGGGACACACAGTTTACTTACCAGCTATGGAAGGGGTAGCAGGAGGATTTCAGGATGAAGCTTCATCTGAGAACTATCTTCTATCCTTAGACGAATGTCCATACTTAGAGGACCATTCAGACTCTCGAGGAAATCCTCCGTGCTTGTGTCCTCGACTTTAGTCGCAGTTGGGAGGATGACTTACCTTTGGTGGAGTATTCATACAACAACAGCTATCACTCCACCATAGGGATGAAAAATTTTGAGGTGTTATATGAGCAACCTTGCAGATCACCCTTGTGCTAGAATGAGCCTGGCGAGTGAGCACTAGTGGGACCAGAGATGGTAAAGGCTACCACAGAGAAGGTGCAAATCATCCAGGAGAGGATGAAGACTACACAGAACAGGTAGAAGTCGTATGATGACAGGAGATAGAGGCCTATGGAGTTCAAGGATGGCAACCATGTCTTTCTATGGGTCTCACCTCAACGAGGTCTACGAAGATTTGGACAATGCAACAAGTTATCTCTGAGATTCATCAGACCTTTTCAGGTCCTCAGCAGAGTTAGAGAGGTGGCTTACCGCTTATCTCTTCCAACTCAGTTGCACCGGGTGCACGACGTCTTCCACGTATCTCAGTTGAGGAGATACATGCACGACCATACTCACATCATCGACCATTGAGAGGTGGACATCGATGCTGGAGTGACTTTCCAGGAGGATCTAATGGATATTGAGGATCGAAAAGAGTGGGTCCTATGTGGATGGTCGATACCTTATGTGCGCGTTTGATGGTAGCATGGGAACCTCTAGAAGAGCACATGGGAGCGGGAGGCTCAAACGCGTGCTCAGTAACCCCATTCGTTCCCTTAGTACGAGTTGTAGATTACAGGCACGTAAAGCCCTGAGGTGGGGAGAATTTAAAGACTCAGAAATCCTATGTAATTTTTTTAATAAATGGGATTTTTACGAGTCCAAAAAAATTTACGGTGCTTGATTGCGAGGCCCGGTGTTCCCAGAATCAATTTCTGATATTTTGTTCGGGTACGTTCAGTAAACATATGAGTGGGATTTTATAAATTTTAAACTGTTGCTCGGAATTGAAATCTGAGGTCACCATTGAACTCGCGGTGCCGATATTCGCTTAAGGAGTCTTTCACTTCGACAGTAGTGGGTTGAGTTTAAAATTTATTTTTAGGGTTTTCGTGGAAGGTAATAAAATAAAGCGACTTTACACTTTATTTTATTTGAGCCGCCATTTGGTGTGTGGTGGTTGAAACCTCCTCATGGAGGTTGGAGGTGGGACCACCACACCTCAACTTCCCGTGAGAGGTTATGGTGGTGTGGCCCACCCGAACTCAACCTCCCATGAGGGGATTAAATTGGTGGGGACCACCCGAGATTTTAACCCTTGAAAAACCCCATTAAAGTGGAGAAAACTCTCAAGATTCACATTAATATAGGGGAACCTCTTTACCTCCCCTAGCATTTAATTTTTCTAATCCTCTATAATTAATGGAGAGCCTACCTAATTATTTTCTCCTTTTTGAATTATTGTGCCAACAAAATAAAAGAAGAACTCATTATTCTATTATTTTCACTTGGCATTTGGGTGGAAGTTGGGAAAGAGAATTATTGGGAGAAGATAGAATTCTCCCAATGAAGATCAAAGAATGCATTCTTCCAATGAAGAATGCCTGCGACGATCCTTCTCCGACTTCTTCCCCGGACACCTACCGACGTGGAGCATCTTCCATGAGCCAACACAACCTGGGATTGGAAGTGTGCATGGCAGATGTGATGAATGACGATTCTTCTTCATCTTCTTACCATGAATTCACTGACAATGACCGATGATTAAAGGTTGGTGGTCTACCTTTGTGTTTTATTCATTTTCTTTTCTCATCATCGTTTGAAAAGAAATCGCTGTGTGGTTGTAAATAATTGTTGTTCATCTTTCCTACTTTGATGAACCAATTGATACCACCCTAAACGCGGAGGATGCATGGCAAACCAACGTGGCCTGACCCCTCAACCGATCTTGTTTATGTTGAACTTTTGGCGACAAATCTGCAAGGAGGCAACGAAGACGGCAACGACAAAGACCACGCTACCTGCGGCCTCCATGAATCGCGCTACCCCGTGGTGCTCCGGTGCTCTCGGCTGAACACCGCCAGCTCTCAGTGGCCTGGGCCATGCTGAACAGGCCTGCTCAGCCGCCACTCGGCTGCAGGTCCACGGCCTCCCGTGCACCATGCGCGGCGCCCTTCCGGGCTGCTTGAACCCCACAAGGCTGGCCCGTGGCCTCCCCACGACCTTCCTGGTGCCCTGCCAGCATGCCCGTGCCCCGCGCACCCCGCCCGCGGCCGGCCCGACGCTTGGTGCTCTCTATGCGGTGCCCTGTTGGGCTCCTCGCGCCACGCGCGGCCTGCCAGACCTGCCCGCGGCCCGCCCTGCGCCCCTCGTGCCCAGCCCGTGGCCTGCCCTGTGCCCTGCTCGCCCTACCCGGCACCCTGCCGACCTACCCGCGCTATGCACACCCAGCTCAAAGCCTGCCCGGCGCCTCGCCAGCCTATGCAGGCCGCCACTCGGCCTCCCTGCCGACCACCGGCCTCCCCGGCACCCTGCCCAGCCAGCCCGACCGCGCCCCGGTTCCCGGATGAACCGACGGAGCCGCCCTGGCCCCCCGAGGTGCCCGAGCCGCGGCCCATGTGGTCTCGGCCAAACCGGCCTCCGCCTTCGTATCGATCAGCCTATACGACAACCTCCGGGCCGAACCGCCCTCGCAGTCTGATGAGTCGGGCCCAACGGACTGGGCCAAACCTAACAGGCTGGCATGCCAAATGAGCCAGGCTAGACCCAACAAGTCTAACCGGGTCAACCCAGACCGGGTCGGCCTAGACTGGGTTAGGCTGAGTCGGTCCGACCAGGTCGGACCGGACCTAGGACCACTACTGACCGTTACTTCCTTTGCCCATATCTTTGGCATGAGACGAACATTTGAAGAATCATCAGCGGCACTAGTTTTCTTGGAGAACGACAGTCCCATTGAGTAAACCCCACTGATGTTCGGGGTAATGTTGAGATACAATCAGGTTGAATCGTACACGAATCCATCTAGGCCCCCGGGACTAAAAATATTATAACTCACAGACCGGGCATCCGATTGACGCGCCATCAGTTGCATTGAGAACCCTATGACAAGACGGACTTGTGAGATACTTCTACGTGGGAATTCGTGATAGTTAGTGTTTCGACCTGTATCTCATGGAGCAGACCCTCCCAGAGACGAGCGAGCAGAGTACGAAGACCTAGTATCTGGCTGAGACCTGACGACTACTTGATCGTTTCGACACGGAGTGATTTGACTAGCCTAGTGGGGAGAACCTAGTTCCGGCAAAAGACCCACGATGAAGGAGAACTTGATAGTTGGTGGCAGACCCGTAGTACTTGATAAGAGGAGTACCTCTGTAGGCTATTAGGGGGAGCACCTGGTAGTTGGAAACATACCCACAGTGGGGATCGCCTCTATGTGAGTGCGGCAGACCCACTGTACTCGACAGGAGGAGTACCTCAACAGTCCCAGGTTAGTGGGAAGTTCTTGGTTGTGTTGGCAGACCCACTGTACTTGACAGAGGAAAATTTCTCTAGCAGTCATGGTTTTGACAATGAGAATAAAAAATCCTGGTTGAGTTGATTCAGTAACTTTTGAGTTTACCTCAAGATTGAGACAAATTACTTGATAACTTAGGTATATGTATGGGCATATACCTAAGTGTGATTATCTGTTGATTTCTTACTTTGTGGTTTATCCTTGTTGGATTTTGTTAGACCTTGAGGGTCTCGGGGTCCCTACTGAGTATCGTTATGCTCACCCCTGCACTGGCTATGGCCACACCTTATTGTGTTGGATGCAAACGACAGACAACGCTGACCGAGGCTGAGTGTATGAGGACTAGACGGTACCCAGAGGTGGACCACATAGCGTAACGATACATGGTGGAGACGGACATACATGGAGTTCTTTGGAGGCTATTTGTACCTACCATTCAGGTAGGATTTCTCGGAGGACGATCCAA
Organism: Viscum album; assembly: GCA_963277665.1. Classification (NCBI taxonomy): domain Eukaryota; kingdom Viridiplantae; phylum Streptophyta; class Magnoliopsida; order Santalales; family Viscaceae; genus Viscum; species Viscum album. Next base: position 1,879,626,654 of record OY728138.1, on the reverse strand, counting down.
CAGTTGTTTCACCTTTCTTTTGTTGTACATTTTTTCCATGTACTTTCAGTTTTTTGTAATTTACATTTGGGCTTTTATTTATCGCCCATTTACTTTTCATCACATCTTTTTTATACAGTTTTACTTAGTGTATTTCTTCCAGCTACTCTGTTGTGTGTGTTCATAATTTATAAAGGCAATGCCTTCCTAGTTTTACAGATTTATGCCTTTGGTGCTATTTTCCAGCACCTGGCCTATGGAAGGCGGTCTTGGGGTAGTCATGGAATGGGTCATGAGGAAGGATCGTGACAGAATTAGGAAAAACTCTTAACATCATGGATTCATAATCAACTAGTTTATAAAGAAGAACATTATCTCCCACTATACACATCTTTTCATATTCCAAATTAGTTCATCCCCATCATCTATATGAAACCCTTCTCAAAATAATTCATTAAACATTATTCTTGATAATCTGAGAAAATGGAAACATAATAAGGATGATATTAAATGATCATTAATGGTAAACATAATAATTAATAATTGAATTTCATCAGTGAGATTTAGATGATCATAAGGGTATGATGACATAGTCATAGTGCACGAGCATAAGATAAGAGAACTCATACCCATTATAACCTTGATCATCAAACATGAAAACATGGAATAAGTCTTTAATTAAGGCAAGAGTCATCAGAATAAATATTTTTTAGCCATGTGATATCAATATTGATCAATAGAAACATTTATAACCCACAAGAACATACTCAAAACATGTTGGAATCTTGGAAACTTATATTCATAGAACACTTAAAAACCCATTAGAGAAACCTTACAAATAAAGTAACCATATGGTCGACTTATAGTATAATTATCCAGAGAATATAATCATTACCCAATGCATTAGAGATATTTCTGGGTGCACCCATTGTATAAGCTATATCAGGCTTACTCGATGATATCTAGGAACACCCATATTATAAAAATGTCCAATAACTATAAATAAAGTACATAGATCTCATGTTTCATTGTAAAACTTATAAAAACATTACTACTTTCATAACATTATTAACCCATAGAAAGGAAATAGGTTCCATAATAATCTATTTGAAACATGATTAACCCATGGAAAAGGAACTAGTTTTATAATAATCTCCTTGAAACATTATTAACACAGGGAAAAAACAAGTTCCATAAAAATCTCTTTAAATGTGATTAAACATTGGAAATGAAACAGGTTCTGTAAAAATCTCTTTGAATCTTGATTAACCCATGTAAAACAAATGGGTTCCAAAAAAATCTCTTTGAAACAATCTTAACAAATCTGAAGGAAGGATGACTATAGAATAATTAAAAAATTTACAAATTAGATCATATGTAACAAAAATGTTTTTTTAATGTTGATGAATATAAATACCATTAAAATATCATTAAATTATTATTTTTAATAAGAATAACCTTATCATTTTGAAAATCAATTTTATGAACAAAAAATTCAAAAAATATTATGAAAATTCATTTCTTTGAAAAGAAACTTAAAAACATATAAAGGAAACATCACATAAAATAATTTAAATGATGATGGTAAAATATTTTCATGTTATAAATTTTACAAATAAACATTATTTTTAAAACATTTTGAAAAAAGGAGTCAAAAGTGACCTGTTTGGAAAATATTTGGAGATTTACATTTTAAAACCTTTTAAAAAGGTAATATATAATTTAAAATGGCTTGATGATATCATTTATATTTATAAAATAAAAATTTTCAATACAGTTTAGAATACATGGATATGTAAGACATTGATACTTGATCTAAAAGAAAATATAACATAGGTACCAGTTACAAATAACTTCATTGATTTTTTATTAATAAATAATTGAGAAATTAGAAATTAAACATGTGTACCACATTAATAATCAGAGTAGAATAAAATATATGTGGCTAAATAAAATAATATTACATTATTTCCTTTAGAATAACCTTGAACATAAACAATCATGAAATAAAGGAGATTATTGCATAAATTATTTTTCACTTTGATAACTATTCAATTGTAATCCCCACAAAATAATAACATAAACTAGAATTTTAAATATTATTAAAATAAGGATTTTCATGATATAACATTTCAAATGGTTGTATATAAACCTCACAAATTAATATAGGTTTATATCATAAATGTATGTCTCAAAGAAAGAGAATTTGAGACAAATAATCCTTACAAAAATCACACTATTGAATTTGAGAATAAATAGATGAATTGATTATGAGTATAAAATTGAAAACCACTTAAAATAAGTTTATATTAAACATAATATAATCATAATTCCTGAAACACATAATCATGATAAAATATTATTAATGAAGGAGTATTATATCTTAATGAAAATAAACTGAGATAAGAAATTATTTACAACATGGTAATTTTCAATTCAATTAACATTTAATGGAATAAATCAATTAGAAACTTAAAATACCATTATTTATGAAGGATTTATGTTATTACATGTAAAATGGGGAGTATATACACCACATAACAAAAACAAGTGATTAATATGGAATATGCCTAATAGAAATAAAAATTACGATGAGAAAACCCTTACCTCGAGTATAGACATTCCACATGTATCCTTTAAATACTATATAATATGATTATATAAATTAATTTAATTCCTAATAACCATTTTAAGGTTTAATACCTTATATTTAAATAATTTTTTTAATTTCATATTAAAATAAATAAATAGTTAAGTCTAGGTTGGTTGTTTTGAGGAGGTTCAATTCATTGTTTCAAAAACGATTTGGTGAATTTATCATGGACAAAGAAATAAATATTTAAACATATCCAGAATAATAATCATTAATTATTTATCATATTTATAAAAAATTATGCTTTAAAAAATAATTATAAAATATATTTATGAAAAATAAACTATGTTATAATCAGGAAGACAGTATACCATATGTACGCATGAGTAACATTTACATTTTCAACGATCATTATGAAAATAAAGAAAGTAATATTTTATCATTAAATAATTAGAAAAAAATAATAGATACCTTATTTTTTATTATATATATATAATCCATGTGTTTTGGTGATAAAAATGTAATCACATCGCTTTTTAGAGGCCGTAGTCCACATGTGTAGATGAATGACATTATCATTTTTTAGTGTATGAAAGAAAATGATTTATTAAATTTTTTAATAATGATTAATATGTCATAAAAGTTATAATTATTTCATTTATATCAAATATATTCATTAAATTTATCCTTATTGCCTCCCATGTAAAGTGATAGGGAAAAACAAATCACATTGCATCATGAGGCGGTAGTCCGTCATACACACGGACGATGTTATCATATTCCCAAAAGAATGGAATTTAAATAGTTATATCTGATGTAATATTTCAAGAAGAATAAATATATTAAAAATATAATATATATACTTTTAATCCATCATTATATCAAGATGTGAGAGGCAATGATAGAAAATGAATGACATTGGTTCAAGAGGTAGTAGCCATTAGTACACAAGAATAATGATTCAATGTACCATGTTATGAAAAAGGGGATATATTTAGGATATTAAATTAACATAATAACATATTATTATATGTTATGTACTGTTTTTTATATATTAATAATTTAGGAATATTTTAACAAGGTTAAAGAAGAAATATAATAAAGACGCCCGATTAAGCACAATTCCTCTTCTTCAGACAACCTCTATAGGTAAGAACTAAAAGGATTCATAAAATTCATTTATAATTAAAATAAGGGATCCAGGTTGTTTATGGGGAAGTAAGGAATAAATTTGGGTAGATATTTTCTAATCCAATGGGATTTTAATTCATATAGAAGAGATGAGAGTGGGAGTCCCTTAATAAGTGAGGTAAGTGGAACAGTTGTAATTTTTGAAAAAAGAATGTAGAACCACGTTTTTCACATGAAAAAAGGATACAAAATGGAACATTATTGATCCTAAAAATTTATAATGTATAAATATGAAATAGTTTTTAAATAAAATTTTATGTCATCTTTACTCTTATATTTTTATTTTAACTCCCCTGTAAAACCATTTTCACCTTAACCGTGACCGTTATTTTTTTTCTTTTTTCACTATTAATTATGGTAAAAAATTATTTTGAACTTATTAATTATTATAAATTAATATGAATCAAAATTATGAGTCAATTTTACTAAATTAAATTCACTTAAGTTAAAAAATATAGTTTAAAATTAAACCTACTAACGTGATGAAAAAGTGGGTTTTCAAGAAGTGTATTTTTCAAGAAAAAAACAATTTTATATTTAGTCTATGAAAAATTATAATAATTGTATGAATATAAATTAATATTCATTGATATATTATCTATAAACTTAATTTAAATAATTCATCATTAGGGTTTTTTTATTTAATTAAAAAAGATAAACATTATACACTTTAAAATAATTTTTAGGAAAACCTATTTTTAAACTCAAAATTTTACTAATACCAATATCCAATATAAAGATGATTAAAATGTAATTAATTGGATTAAATTTAAATAAATAATACTTATTTAATTTTAACTCATATTTAAAACATAATGAAAATTTTAAATTTACTTAATTTATTAAAAATAAATTACATGTTTACAAAAATCGGTATTTTTCACTATTCACTGAAGAATCATTATTTTATGAAAAATTACAAAATTTCACCCAATGTAAATTTTTATATGATGATTTAGAAAATGAATTTAAATTTATCAAATTAATTTTCTAAAGGTTCTATAAATCTATTGTAATATTTTTTCATTAAAATCAATACAAATTGTTTTTGAAGAAAACATATTTTTAAGGAAATAAATTACTTTACAAATAATTCATTTATTATTTACTAAAAAAATATCATTAATTTATATTTAGTTTTATATATATATCATAAATTAGTTAATACTATTCATATCTACTAACCTAATGGCTAGGTTATAACATTTATTTATTTCACTGGTCACTTAAGTTCCGTGTTAGGTGTCAAATATGTTATCAAACACAGTTTTATTTTTTAAACTTTCATGGTGTTTTATAATCCTCCAATTTAATTAATTATTTCCTCAAAATTTTAAATTTTAATCAGTAATTAAATGTTGGAAATTTGAAAATATATTTTTTGAAACCCACATCGTAAAAAGGTTTAATAAAACATCCTATTGATAAGAGAGAAAAGGACTTATGAAGGTCATCTGGAATAAAACATACTAGAATTGAAAATATGAGAACATAGGAGGGAATTTAAGATTTGGACATGTGCAAAAAGAGTAATGCCCAAATAATGACATATAATGTTAGAGATCATCGATCATAATAAAGTGAATTATCAAGAGAATGTTAGAAATCTCAAAACCATAAACCAAAGAGGTGTGAAAAAGGTTATTTATATCATAATAAATTATGGTAATTGGAAACAATTTTGTTTCATGATTCCTTACCTAGATTTTTGGAATTCCTTTTCCATCAAAACTGGGGGCATAAGTGAATATACTTACTTGATAAGTTTAATTTCATCCATTAATCAATGTCCCCCAAAATCTCATCTTTTCCACTAAATTATGAGTATTCAAGATAATTTTTTTCATGACTAAAGTAATAAAATAAAATTTTATAGGACCACATGACTATAAAAGGGATAATAAATCGATTTTATCTATCTTTATATTTTAACAAAAACTAAAATGGTTATCACATGGAAATATAATTCCCAAAATGAATAAACCTTCATATGATTAAATAATAAATTTATCATAAAAATTTAATACTTATACCCATGTTATTTTAAATCATTTCATATATAAATGAACCTATATCCCAAGTAACCTTAATAATAAAAATATTAAATATTTCTTTGACATAATGTTTATATCATACCTTTTATATTACAAGTGAAAAAATATAGAGATCTTATTCTGAAATAACATTAATTATTTAGTCACTAAATCACATTACAATCTCATGGTTCTCTATATGATAAAACATATATTAACATAATTACCACAATATCCAAGATCATATAAACCATAATGTTTATAAATACCTTAATAATTATGTCCTAAAAATTTAAATGAATGTTTCACATTAAACCTAGGATTTATATATACTTAAACCCAATAAAACGTCTCTTAAAGTACCATTAACCTCTTTATGATCTCACCACATAAAACCTCAAAAGTGGTGTCTTGGACTTTGAACTTATTCTTGACCTTAATCTTATAAACCTATGATTTTATCAATAACTATTAATAAATAATCACATGAAAACATCATAATATCCAATTCTATATAAAACCACCTCTAATATCAACTATAATTGTCATGAACTGGCCCAGATAGCTTGGTACCCTGATACCCGATCCAATCCTATCGTAGCCTAGAGGTTGTTTATGATCTGAATGGGTTGGAAACTAGCACTTGACATCATACAATATTAAAGTATAAATTAATTTTCCATATAAGCAAAAGAAGCTAAAGATATATATTAGTATTCTCAAAACTCCTCTAGGAGACAAAACTAGAAACCAAACAGGTATATCAAAACCCAAATAGTACACCATAAAAGTACTAAAAATAAGATAAGACAAATTAAAACATCCCAAAGGAATCAACAATCCAAGAAAAAGGATCAGGAACCTCCTCATATAGGTGTTTCCATTTGCTCAAACTTGAAATATGAAAATCAACAAATGACCCAAGGAAAAGGAAGGGTGTGACCTAAAAATCCCAATGGGGTATCACCATGTGTTTCATAAAAAGACACCATAATAATAAACCAAAAAATGATTTTCATTTTAATCAAAATATGAATGATACAATAATTTCACATTAAAAAAATGTTCTTTTAATTTCATATAATATAAAACATTTCAAATGATATCATAAGTAAACATTTTGAATAAAAAAGTTTGTATAAATTACCAGGAATGAGTAAATCAGTTTCACAATCATAGGAATGTATAATAAAAAATGTCACAATAACTACTATAGTCATATTCCTTATGGTACAATAGTTTCTAGTTATAGGTTCCTCACATATCACACATTAGTGATCATGGAATATGTGTACACATGTCCCCCAGGATCAAAAAACGTATGAATCATCAATATTCCATCAAGTAATATGATCCGCTTAACTAGAATTCTTTTAGACATGTGATCATCAATATATTTATTGGGAATTAACATACTAGTGTGATTTTCCCAAAAAAAACACTAACTAACTAGTAATTCATGTGTTTAATCAATCAATCAATCAATTGAAAGAGGGAAAATAATTTCATTTCAAATCAATCATCACTCACAGTTAAATTTATCACTTTTCCTTTTCAATATTCCAATTCACTTTAAATAACCAAAACAAGTGCTTTCATTATTTAATGCATTTTCAAAATAAAACCAATCATTTGTTTTTATTAAGTTAATTAAATCCATTTTTTCAAGATTAATTCAAAAATCAATTCACAATTTCCATCAACATCAAAATACTCCTCAATTTCCAATTCCATTGGAATTATGGTTTTCACCAAAATCCACACCAATTCAATTCTCCATCCTAATTCACATATAATTGGGTTTTACTAATTCAATTTAAAGTAACTTAAATAAAATAAATCTAATTAATGTTTAATTAAATGGAATAACTCAAATGAAACTACCTACCTTTATCACGGTATCAAAACTCAACACTTGAAATGGGATTTTCCAATGATGAATGATGATAATAGATATCAATAAATCCAACCTAGATTCAAGATCCAAATCAATAGAGTTTAAATCCATGAAACAAGTGATGATCTAACAAACCCTATGGAGGAAATAATGAGAGATTAGAAGAGAAGTGACATGAGAAGAATCACTTACTAGAGAGTTATCCAATGAGATCTTCCACGCTTCAATATGCATAATAATTGGTTTTGAGGATCCAAGGCAGATTCTTGGGAGCCTCCAAGATCTAAGAATTCATTCCATGATGATTTAGAGCCAAGAATATGTTTAAAATAAATTTTTGTAATTTTTAAAATAATATTCAGAATAAAAAAGTACCATTAACATGGTTAGCTAGGCAGGGCCACACGATTAAACATTCTATGTGGCCTAACAATGTACCCCTCTAAATGGGTTCATAGTTTCTAGTAGGTTAGTGCATGGTTTTTTTTTAAATTATTCCCAACTGTGAAACCCACTACTTCCTAGGGTTGTATAGTTTTCATTGAGTGGAAGCACAGTTTGGGAAAACCATGCGCCAACTATGAACAATCTAGAAACCCCAAAGATATTACAATTTTCCACCTAAAACAACCTGATAAAACCCCCATCCAAATGATGATAAAAAATTTGGATTGAGGAGTACCAATAAAATAGTAACATGATGTTATAATCTCTCTAACATATAAAATTTTTTTCTCCAAGAACCCCATAAATAATTTTCCATATCAAATAGATGATACCGCTACTATCTAATTAGTGCCTCTATATCCTAGGTATCACGCAAATTAGAACTGTGCTACCATAGCATATGAACCAAAGGTTTCATCCTTATATGGAGTAACTTGGTCTCAGAATCAACTATCTGAACCGGATGATGAGTCATGGATAAATCATGCTCAACATCAAGATCAATCCAGCTCATAAAATGAGATGAATGACAGAGACACTTTAATAGTTGTAATATATGTATTATATTATGTATTGGTTCCAACATTGGAGGAATTGAAATATTAGAAGAATCCTTCCCCACATTCTCAACAACCTCAAAAGGTCCCACATTATGAGGGGTATGATTCATATTTCTCCCAAGACGTCTATGAACCAAACATGGTGAAACATTCAAGAACAGATGATCACCAACTAAAAAATACAATAGTCTATGATGATAATCAACATAAGATTTATATCAGCTGCATTATATTGACATTATCTAATGAATGAAATAAATCTTTTCTTTCATCTCATAGAGAAATATCAGTACAACTAAGGAAATTTCACCAATATATGACATACTCAATGAAGATTTATAAGGTTAACCACACAAGGCCTGAAAAAGATCCATTCTAATCATGGTATGGTAACTATTTTTATAATAAAACTCAACTAGTCCCAATTTTGCATCTCAAGCTCCATCAAAATTGAGGACGCATGCGCAAATAATATCCTAAAGAATCTATATAACCCTCTCCTTATGGACGTCCTTCTATGGATGGTATGCTATAATCAAATAAACCTAAGATCCCATTTCCTCTTGATGGCCTCTCCAAAAGTATGAAGAAAAATGGGGATCCATATCAAAGACTATATTTGGTGTAACTCTGTGAGAAAAAGAAAAATCTCTTTAACATAGAGATTTACCAGCCCCTTAACTTTTTTTATGTCATAAATGGGTATAAATTGAGCTTATTTGTCCAGCCAATTTATCACAACCCATATCACATTCTACTTTCTCTTTGTGAATAGAAACCAATGAAAAAGTCCATTAAGATATCATCTGACTTCCAAGTCACATCTATAAGTGGATGAAGCAAAACCTAAGGCTTTTGATGCTCAACCTTAACTATTTGAAAAGTATAATAGTGTTAAACAAAGTCAATAATGTCACATCTCATACCAAGACACCATAATCATTGTCACATGTCATATAACTTTTTTTTTGTTCCTGGGTACATATCCCACTGGGAATAATGGAAATAAAATATCACATCTTTCCCCGTGAATAATTTCACAAAAAATTGATTCTAGAAACATAGGATACCCTTTATAGAGAATTATGACTCATCAACTATCTTCCCACAATAAAGAGCATTAATAATACCACATAATTCATCATCAAGATGTTGTTTCTACGGAATCATATTGAGAAGAGAAGAAGTAAATAGAACTCTTGCCAAGAAAACCTTGGCCTATATTTCTAAGACTCCAATATGTAACTGTGAAAAAAAATCCATCAAGTTACACTCTTCTGATGATTCTTTCATGTCCTAGGTTGGGAGTTTCCTATTAAAATATTTAGTGGTTTTGTTTCCTTTCCCTATGGTATAGGTGATTCCAAAATTAAAGGATTTCATATACTCCACCCAACTCCTCTGGTGGATATTCAAATATTTATAAAAGAAGATATAACTTAAGATCCTATATCTAGAATACATGGAAATAATTTATATGAAAAGGTAATGTCAGAAAATCATAAGTGCATGAATCACAACTTCAAGTTCAAGGCGATGGGTCAGATAATGCTTATCATGTGTCATAAGAAGCTAATATCCACAAGGAATGACATGATCATTGTACATAAAGACACATCCCTAACCCAGACCCAATGCATTAAAAAAGATAACATATCCCTACCCATCCTCTAGATGAATCAACACCAACATATAAGTACAAAGATGTTCTATATCAATAATAGAACTTTTAAATTTATTAAACCAAGAATTCTTAATTGATTTTTGAGTGAGAGTGGTCATCAAATAACCTAACATTGAGAAATACATTACAAACCGGTGATAATATCTAGCTAAACCCAAGAAGCTACAAATCTTAAAAACATTACATGATTTCTCTCATTTCATAACAACTTTAACCTTCTTCGAGTCAACTGAGATACATTGTTCTAAGACCACATGTCCCATGAAATTCAATTAATTAAAGTACAAATCACATTTTGATATCTTGGCATAAAGTCAGTGATTTCTCAACAATTACAAAACTTCTCTTAGATGACAAAAATGATCTTCATCAGACATAGAGTAAATAAGTATGTCATCCTAAAGGAACACCATGAACATATCAAGGTAATTATGGGAAATATTTTTCATTAAATCCATAATGACTATAGGATAATTGGTTAAACTAAATGTCATGAAAAGGTACTCATAATTTCCAAAACTACTTTGGAAGGTAGTTTTTTGAATTTCATATCATTTTATTCTCAAATGGTGTTAACCAGATCAAAGATAAATCTTTTATAAGCACTTTTCCACTTTTAATTAGTCAAAAATATCATAAATATGTAGAAAATGATACTTTTTATTTACCGTAAGTCTGTTTATTTTTCATTAGTAAACACATAGTTGAAGTATTCAATCATTTTTCTTAGTAAAGAGAACAAGCACCACCCAAGGTGACACACTCAAGCATATAAAGCCTTTCACAAATAGTTCATCCAATATAGGCTTTAACTATTTAATTCTATTTGGTTCCATGCATTAAGAAGGAAAATATACATATTGAATACCAGGAAATAAATCAATAGAAAAATCCACCTCCCTTATTAGTGGAAAACAAGAGAAGTTAGAAAGAAAAACATTTAAAGCTCAACAATAACTGGAAAGAGATCATCACTTAAAGAGTCTGTGTCTAGATCAAAATCAAGCATTGATATTAATTCCCACAAATATGGATAGGAATATTTGAATCTACTTGACTTTGGGTCCCATTCTCTCTAAAAAACATGAAACACCCCATTGGGAACAATAAAGGATACACATTAAAGATAAAAATAAATTTGGGATTTAATAACAATGAGCCAATCCATATCTAACATGACGTCAAGAGGTTTTATGTTAAGAACCACAATATACCATATAAGATCAATATATGATAAAGGGAAAACACAAAAAAGAAAATGAAGAACCCGTTCTCTCTTTATTCTTATGAGTGTAGTAATATCCATCACATAAGATAAAAGCTCCATAGGATGATTTAGGAGGTTTACAATATGGGTTGAAATTAATGAAGGAGATAAACCAGTATCAAATAAAATAGTCACTAAGGATGAATAAATAGTTAGGGTACCCCTCCAAGTCATCGGAAACATATCTTCTTCCTCTGGAGACTCTTCCACTACATGAGGAAGCTTCGTTCCAGATGCTTGTGGATAGAATCCCTTAGATCATTAAGTATCTGATTACATCGCAATAATTTTTTGTGCATATGAGATCATTCCACTACGTGGGGAATAAAATATATAGTAGAACTTCTGAAATTTTCTTGAATTTAAACATGATCTGTAGATCTTGGGTTCCTATATGGATACTCATTTCGATTTCACAGGATTTCCACAATGGAAGCAAGTCAGAGGGTCTCTTCTGAGAAGCGCATGAGGTCTAGAAGAACCCTGCAGTCAAGATACACCATGAGATTCATCATTACTTGTCTTCCCTTTATGGAAACTCATTAAACATCCATTGTGGTATATGAAACTCATATTAACCCTGACATAGTATCTAAATCAATTTTGACCATTAGCACCCTATCCAACATGTAAGAATACCAAGATATATTCAACAAGAAAACCTAAGAAAAAATATTAGATCAAAGTCCCATCTCAAACTATCAAGTCTTCATCTTATAATTTGATATAATCTAAGGTGTAAACTAAAAAATTTCAGTGAATCGGTTCACATATTCTATTATAGTATGATCAACCTACTTGAGTTTGAAAAAATCAATAGCCTTATCAAAAACCATAGAATACAGACTGAACTAGTTAGAGAAGAGAACATTGAAGTCCTTCTACTCTAAACCCTTATGATTTTTCTCCATCATCATTGAGTCCCAACATCTACTGCTATGCCCTTAAATCTTTAATGTGTCATATTTTACCATTATTTATTTAGGTGTTTCCAAGAACTCAAAAAATAATCTATATCATGCTCAACCAATCTTTATCGTATTAAGGATCATTAGAAACTTATAATTCTGGTGGATTAGAGTGAAGTAACTCCTAATCATGACTTTTAACACATCGTTATGAGGTTCCATAGCTGGAGCCTAAATAGGAACGAGTGTAGGTTCTTTTCTTAGATATTAGAAAATATGCACAGTAACCTCATCTAGATTTTAGTCCGTGAGAGGATTTTCTCAATGTGGTTCATCATCAGATTCCTCCTAGTTCATATTCACACATCTTTTCAGAGGAATAATGCAACACAACATTTTCAAACAGCATTGAAGGCATCAAAACATTACTCGGATCAACACTCAAATAAGAGAAACATGGAAATTAATCACATTACACAAAAAAATATTTGGATTTATACCTATTTAAATCTAAATCATGTAAAATAGTATAATTATTCATGAAGATGCCTTTCCCAAACCACCCATGGTGGATTAAGACTCATTATGAAAATAGATGGACATAAAATCACTTGAAACTACATCCTATGTTCCAAAAATATCTCTTAACTGCATACCGACATCAAGGAAAGATTCAAAACCTTCCCTTTGATACAAATTGGTCTTGAACGAGCCCAAATACCTAGGTATCCTAAAATCTAATCTAGTCTTGACATACCCCAAAGGGCATTCTCGATCCTCATCGATTTACGACTAGTACATGAAATCATACAATATAATAGTGTTAATGAATTTTACACATATATAATGAAATATAAAGATACATATTGGTATACTCAAAACAACCTAAGGAGATAGTACTAAAAACCAAATAAGTATATCAAATCCCAAACAATACATCATCAAATTTCTCTAAAGTAGAAAAGATAAAATTAAACATACAAAATGAATCATCATTCCAAGTCAAAGGATCAAGAATATCCATCTCCTCCTATAGGTTCTTTCCCGTTACTTGAAACTTGAATAATAAAATATACAAACTCCCAAAGGAAAAGGTATGGTGTGAGCTAAAATGAAAAGTAGGGTCTCACCAAGTGTTCCATAAACTATTCCATAATAATAAACCTAGTGATGCTTTCAATTGTAAACAAAAAAAGAATGAAAGTATAATTTCAAATTTAAAGAAAAACACACTTTACATTTTAAATTATAGGAAAATTTTCAAATGATGGATTAAGTAAACATTTTTTATAAAAGACTTTATATAAATCACTAGGAATGAGTAAAGTAGTTTCACAATGAATGACATTTATATTCAAAACATCCATAATAATCATAATGGTCATCTTCCCTCTGGTATGATAGTTTCTTATTATTGGGTCCTCACACGTCTCATATCAATGATCATGTCATATGTGTGCCCACATCCATCTGGATCAGGGTGAATATGACTCATCAACGTTCCATCAGGAATATGATCTACCTAATTAAATTTTTATTATATTTGACATCATCAATTCATTTCTAGGTAATTACCATTATATACATCTTTTCCTAAATAACCACATAAATGCATAGGCACACATGTGATCTATAAATCAGTCAATTGAAAAAGGGAAAATCATTTCATTTCAAATCAATCATCATTCATAGCTCTATTTTATAATTTTCCATTTCAAAATTCCAATTCACTTTCAAAAACCAAAACATGGGTTTTCTTCAATTAAGTCATATTCAAAATAAAACCAATCAAAGTTTTTAATAAAATCAATTTAATCCATTTTAATAAGATCAATTCAAAAATAATTTCAAAAATTAAAATAATTTCAATATACACACCAATTTCTAATACCACTGGAATTGAGAGTTTTTCCCTAAAATTAACACCAATTCAATTTCACATCCCAATTCACATAGAATTGTGGTTTCATAATTCAATTGAAAGTAATTTAAATCAAATTAAGAAAATATGTTTTTAATTACATGGAGAAACTCAAATAAAACCACCTACCTTTATCATAGTATCATAACTCAACACATGTAGTGGGATTGGCCAATGATAAAAATGATGATAAAGATCAATAAATAAAACCTAGATTCAAGATCAAAATCATTGTATTTTAGATCCATCAAACATGTGGTGATCTTACAAACCCTATAGAGGAATGAAATAGAGAGAGGAAGAGAAGGAATGAGAGAAGAATCAATTACCTGAGAGGGATTGAATGAGATATTCCATGATTTTATCCATCTATGAATTGGTTTAGAGGAGTAAAAACGTATTCTTAGGATCCTATAATACCTTATAATTCATTATTAAATGAGTTAGGTTTGAGAGGATGTCTTAAATGGGGTTGGAAATTTTTAAAATAATTTTCAGAATAATTTTTTTCCCCATGATTAGCTGTGTAGGGCTACACAGTTTGAAAAAATATGAGCCCTAACCATGCCCCCATCTACTAGAGTTCATGGTTGAACTAGGTGGGTGCACAATTTTTCAAACCATGTGCCAATCGTGAAAACTCCCACTGCCTAGGGTTTCACGGTTTTCACTAGGTGGGTGTGCTGTTTGACAAAACTAGGTGCCAATTGTTCAATGTTCAGAAGCCTCCAAAAAATAAAACATTCCAGTCAAAACCACTTAAGAAAAACACCAGAAAAAGAGAATAAAAATTAGGGCTGAGGAGTACCTAAAAAAAAGTAAGAATGTGTTACTACCTCCCCAACATAGAAGCAATCTATAGCCATAAAGACCATCATGGTATTTCCATATCAGAGATATGAGGCCACAACTCTCTCATCTGTTCCTCTATCTTTTAGGTATCATGAGAAACATATATTTGATTTCATAGAACACAAACCAAAGGTATAATCCACACAAAAATTAAATTGGTCTCAGAATCAACCATCCTAAGTGGATGCCCAGTCAAAGACAAACCATGCTCAACATCAAGACCACTTTAGCTCAAAACATGAGATGGATTAGAGAGATACTTTCATATTTTTGATACATGGAACAAATTATGTATCTATGTAAACTATTATGTAAGTGATAAGTGTTAAGGAAATTTCCCCCCTTTCTCAAAAACCTCAAAAGTTTATAAAAAATGAGGAGTAAGATTCCATTTCCTCTGAAGCCGTGGATGAATCAAATTGGGTGAATCCTATAATAACTCCTTATAAAAAACTGAAAATTATAACAATATATAAAGGTGATCAACATAATATTTATACCATCTCTCTGTCATCGACATTATTTGATGAATCAATTTAATATTTTCTATCATCTCCTGGACCAAGCTTTATCCAACGAAGGAATTTTCACCAATCTCCGACCAACACAGTAAAGATTTACAAGGGAATTTATACAAGGAATCAAACGGAGCCATTATAATCACAGATTTTTATCTATTATTATAATAAAACTTAACCAATCCCTAATGGTCATCCCAAGATCCCCCAAAATAGAATACACAATTGAGAATCATATCCTCAAGAATCTTTACATTTCTATCTATCTGTCCATCCTTACATGGATGGTATGCCATAATCAAACAAACATGAGATACTGATACCTCTATAATCCCTCTCTAAAAGTGGGTAGTAACATGTGGATCCCTATTATATTATATAACATATGTAGCTCCATGAAAATAAAAAATATATTTCAGATGAATATTTCCCAACTCCTCAACTTTGGTTGTGTCATGAATGGGTATAAAGTGAGTTGATTTGGTCAACCAATCGATCACAACCTATATCATATTATTATTTCTATAGGTAAAAAAAATCAATTCAAAAAGCACATTGGGATCTCATTTCATTTAAAAGTCAGAACTGGAAGTGGCTAAAGAAAATCCGAAGGCTTATAATGTTTGGTCTTGATATATTGGAAAGCATAGTGTCTTGAAACAAAGTCCGCAATGAATTGTCTCATACCTGGCCTCCAAAAACACTTTCGCATGTCATAGAACATATTTGTGGTTTTAGGATTCATGTTACACTGGGAATTATAAAAATAAACCATCACATCTTTCCTCAATGATAATAGAACAACAAACCAATTACGGAAACATAAGATACACTCTCTGGAGAATGACCAATCACAAACAGTCTCCCCACTATAAAGAGAATTATTAATGCTCTAGAATTCATCATCAAGATGTTGTTCCTAAAAAACCCTCTTGAGAATATTGGAGGTTAACTAAACTCTATCCAATATAACCTAGGCCTCTGTTTCTCGAACTCCAATATAAAATTATGAAAAAAATTAATCAAGCTACAATCTTATGACAATTATTTCATGGACTAGGCGAGGAGTATCCTTCTCAAACCACCTATGATGTTATTCTATTTCCCCAGAGTATATAAGTTTTCGAAATCAAAGGATTACAACTATTCCAACCAATTACTCTAAAAGAGACTCAAATATTTTTAATAGAAGTATAGCTTAATATCTTGTGCTCAGAATACATGATAAACCTTTCTACAAAAAGGTAATGCCAATTCTTAAAAGAATGCATTAGGGGTCAGATAATTCTTCTCATGTGGACTAAGTTACTGAGATCCATAGTCAATTATGTGATCACTCTACATAAGAAAAAAAATCCTAGAACTGAACCAGATGCATCACCTAAGACTACATAGAACTTTTTAGCCTCAAGAAGAATAAACACGATCGCAAAATTCAAAATAAATTTCATTTTGATAAAACAACATTGAAATTTATCATCCTAAGAAAAAATAACTCCCTTTCAAGTGAGAGTGGTTATCATAGATGCTAATTTTGAAAAATTATTTAGGATCTGGTGATAATATACTAACAAACCCAATAATCTTTGAATCTCAAAAACATTACATTATTGATCCAATGTCATAAAATCTTTCACCTTCTCAGGGTAATATGAGATAATATGTTGTGAGACCACGTGTCCCAATAAATTCACTTCCTGAATCAATAAATTAAATTTCATTAGCTTGGAAATTTTAGATAACGCACCTGATACCT
The DNA here is from genome assembly GCA_963277665.1 of Viscum album. Taxonomy (NCBI): domain Eukaryota; kingdom Viridiplantae; phylum Streptophyta; class Magnoliopsida; order Santalales; family Viscaceae; genus Viscum; species Viscum album. The sequence continues at coordinate 1,879,609,048 of OY728138.1, read as the reverse complement.
CCTTGAACTGAGAGTAAACTAGGATGTCATCCGAAAACAGCACAATGAACTTATCAAGATACTTGTGGAAAATCCAATTCATTAAATCTAGAATGAATTCAAGTAAATTAGTTAGACCAAATGTCATGAAAATGTACTTATAATTTCAATAACTACTCCAAAAGATTGTTTTATGAATGCCAAATTCTTTTATTCTTAATTGGTGATAACAAAATTTAAGATCAATCATCAAGAACCACTTATCCCATTTTAGCTGGTTTAATAATTTATCAATATAAGGAAATACTTGTTATTGACCATAACACAGTTGGATTTTCGGTAATCAACACACAAAAAAATGTTCCCTTATATTTATTTGAAAAGATAATAAGTGCCACTAAAGGTGATAAAATTGGTCATATAAAAACTTTCTCTAATAAATCATCCAATTAAGTCTTCACCTCTTTCATTTTATCTAGTTACATGTGGTATGAAGGAAATGATACTAGTTGAGTAGTAGACACTAAATCAATAGAAAACTCTCCCTCCCTTTTCAGTGGAAAACCATAGAATTCGTAAGGAAAAACATTGGGAAAATCAAAAAAAAACTTGAGGGAGATCATCACTACAAAATTCCCACTGTAGATAAAAATAAAACCCTAGTATTACTTTCCCCAAATTTTGATAAGAAGGCCCATACCTACTTGAACTCGGGGATCATTCTCTCCGAAAGACATGATACACCCCATCAAGCATATTAAATGAGACCCATCAAAGATAAAAACAAGTATGGGATTTATTAGGAAGGATCCAATCCATCTCAAAAATGAAATAAATAGGTTTAATTTGAAGAAATAGAAAATCCCAAGTTAAATATTTGATGAAGAGAAAATGCAAGAAATAAAACAAAAACCATACTCTCTCATTATTCTAAGGGGTGTAGTAATATCAAACACATAACATAAAATATCCATAAGAAAATTTATTAGGTTTAAAATACATGTTGATATAAATGAATGAGATTTAACAATATCAAATAAAATAGTCACTAAAGATGAAGCGATATTGATGGTACCCCTCATAGTCGCTGGACCTATATCTGCTTCCTATGGAGACTCTTCTACTAAATGAAGAAACATTTTTCATATGCTTATAACTAGACTTCAATAGATATTGAAGAATCAGATTTCACCAAATTATTTTTTAGTACTGATGATCATGTTCCACTATGTGTTGAAAAAATATATTGAAAAACTTCTACAAATTTCCTAAATGTCCACAGGGGATGCAGATCTTGGGTGCCTTGGTTCAAGACAATTTTGATTTCAAAGGCTTTTAATAATTTAAGTAAGTCGAAGGGCCTCTACCCGGAAACATAAGTGGTCTAGAAGAACCCTTCTATCAGGATCCACCAAGAGACTCATCATGATTTATCTTCCCTTTATAAGAACTCAAAAAAACTCTATTAGGGGAAAAAGAATCTCTCATCAACCCTAACATACCATCTTGATAATGTTATACTATCATCACCCAATCCATCACGTCAACATAATAAGTGAGATTCTGTAAGAAAACATAATAAAAAATATCATGTAAATGACTAGAAATTCCTTGTATTTTTTTAATTATATGGAAATTTTACACGTCCGAAAAAATTGACAGCGCGTGATTTTGAGGTCTGAAGTTCCCAAAATGAATTTCTAAACTTTTTTTCGAGTACGTTCAGTAAACATGCATGTGGGTTTTTGTAACTTTTAAACTGGTTCTTGGAATTGAAATCTGAGGACATCGTTAAGCTCGCAACACTGGTTTTTGCTTAAAGATACCTTCACCTCAACCGTAGTAGGTCGAGGGTGGAAGATAGTTTTTCAATTTTTTGTGGAAGAAGAAAAATAAAATAATTAAAATTTTATTTTGAAATATCTCTATTGAATTCATGGTGGTGGGGACCACCTGAACCCCTTTTAATTGGGGAAAAACTCTTAACTCTCTAATTATTAAATTGAGCCAACTACAATTAATTAAATGTGTTAACTATAATTAATTGTTAGATTTATTTTTAATAATTTGGATCTTCATTTTTTTTATGTTGGAGAATTTCATTGGCAAAGGATCTTGGGAGAGTTGTGGAGAAACATTCTCTCTAATGAAGAACTTTTCCTCCCCAAAGAAGAACGAGGAACCATACCTGAGCCCAGATTGGAAGTGATTTGCGGAAGCAACAAACACCAATATTCTTTAATGACTTCATCTTCTACCACAAAACTCCTCTAATGAATGAGAAGGTAGGGTTTGTTATTTTTAATACCCCTTACCCGTTCTTGACATTCTTCATGATTGAAGAACAAAAAATCTGCTTGTTACCGTTCTAATGTGGAGGGTTCAGAAATAACGAACACGGCCTAACCTCTCTGCATCATTTCTGGATTGTTGAGGTTTTAAATAAATGACGATGTCCCGAGACAAGTGCGGAAGTCTATGGAATGAATAATGGGCCACCGAGGCACACCCGGTGACCCGATGAACGTCGTTGGGGACCGGCACCGGTGGGGCTTAGGAGCGGTCGCCAGCACTCTGACCGGCCATGAAGACGGCGACACTGCAACCATGCCACCAGAGAAGGGCCACATCCCATCAGCCATGGCGGAGTGAGGGCATCACCCGACATATGGTCATTCGCGTGGCGGTTGTGGCGCACACGTCCACACATTCTGGCATGCAGGGGCCATGGTGCAAGGCCATGATGGTGATGGAGGGGTGGATGGCTCACTGCTAGCCACCGGTGATGGCGCAACGTAAGACCGTAGTGCGTGGAGGAGGGATGGCCATCCGGCCAGTCGTCAACCGAGCGGACTGCCTAGTGGGCCACCATCATGGCCCGCCCAGTAGGCTGGGCCACGCTGGCAGGCCGGGATAGACCCAGCGGGCCAAGTCAAACCCAGGGTAGGACTTGGGTCGGGCCAGGTCGACCCGAACTGGGTTGGGATGGCCCAGGCCGAGTTAGGCTTGGTCGGTCTGACCGGGTCAGACCAGACCCAGACCAGTTTTGACCCTTTTCGCTCTTTTTCCCATATCTTGAGCTACGATCATTAGTTTGACGAATCCTATACGAGGCCAGAAACCATTGATCGAGAAGGCCCTTTTGGTATACCCCACTTGAGTTTTGGATAAAGTTGGGGTATGACTGGGTTGGATCTAACATGAATCAAACCGGCCCCTCGGGTCTAAAAGGACAATAATTTACAGACCGGGCATCTGATTGATTCATCGTCTATTGCATTGAGATCCCTATCATGTTGCAGTCCTTTGGGATACTTCTTCATGGTAATTCATGAGAGTTAGAGTATTGACCTTTGGCTTGAGGAGCGGACCCTCCTGGAATCAAGTGAGCTTAGTGCGGAAACCCTGTGGCAGGCTGTAAGATGAGAAAGGGATCCTATGTGGGTCAGTGCATTAGGATCCTATGTGGGTCTGTGCTTTGGGAACCTATGTGGGTATGTGTTCAAATATCCCACTTGGATCTGCTCTAAGAATCCACATGGAATTACTCTAGAATCTTATGTGGGTCTGATGTACTAGGATCCTATGTGGGTTTGACCACTTCAGATCCTATGTGGTTCTTCCTCCTAACAGAGTAAGATGATTTAGTAGTTACATCTAATCATATTTACTTTCGCACCTAAGTTATATTTGGTGTGATCTAAGTCTTTAACTTTTTGGTAGTCTTTGGTGTGGCGTACCTTTGTGGTACTTAACTTCAAGGTGATATCTTTGTGATATTATTATGTGTGGCGGACCTTTGTGGTCTTACCTTTGTGGTGGTTACCTTCGTGGTATTCTTTCCAACATGGAATAGTTATACTTTGGATAAGGATTGGGGCCTTGTTTTTCCTCATTAATGAGATGGGTATACTTGATAATTTAGGTATATGTATGGGTATATACCTCTGTAGGGTTTTCAGTTGTTTTCATGCTTTATGGTTTAACCTTTGTGGATTTTGTGAGACCTTTGAGGGTATTGGGGTCCCTACTGAGTATCATTATACTCACCCCTGCACAGGCTACGCTCGCATCTTATTGTGTTTGGTGCAGACAACGGACAACGCTGACTGAGGACATGGGTACCAGGACTGGAGGTAGCTTAGAGGTGGACCCTAGACGAGGCGTACCACAGATACGTTCATTTCAGATATGTACCTACCCTTCAGGTAGGATCCTTAGTAGGTGTTCATGGGAGCTATTTCAGTTTACTTGTACTTTTGAGTTTTCTTGTACTTTCTAGTTGGGTCTGTATTCTGGCCTCTTTTTTTACTGTACACACCTTGTTTACTATAAAATTTACATGTGTTCGTATCTTAATGTGTGCTTGGTTGTGTTTCTTTACATGTTATAAAGGCAATGCCTTCCCATTTTTAGGGAATACACCTTTTGGTGCTAGTCGCCAGCCCCTGGCCTATGGAAGGCGAGCTTGGGGTAGTCAAGTCACGGACCCCGGGGGACATGTCATGACAAATTGGTATCAGAGGAGTTGGTTCTACCATAGAACATTATACTATGATCTTTTAATGGAAATAGTGTGAAGTGTTATGAGTGTGGTTACTAGTTTAGGGAATCTAGTGTTGGTGTGGCGGTCAACGTCTTCATACACCAGGACCCTAACTTTTGATTTCTGACTCAGTGCATGAAAACAGTAATTGCGAATGTGTTTTAAAAATTTATCTTTGTGATTTCTTGATTCAGCTCACCAGGTATAACTTATTGACCATGGCACGCCTGTTTCTTTCTAGGATGCCTCAATGCAGACATCTAGCTAGGGTTGTGGGTATAAAATGAGATGATTGCCCACCGAGCGATGAGGCCTCGGTGTAGGGCCCTTTTTCAGTAGGGGCACCAGTGGAGGCACCAACAATACCATTACCTATTTGGTCACCAATGTCAGCAGCCCCAAAAGCAGAGGGTGCATGCTGCTTGAGTGTGTTGTAGGAGTTCCAGTGCTAGAGGCCACCCAGTTTTAGGGGTGAGATGGACCCACATGTGGTTTAGGATTGGATGGAGGCCATGGTGAGAGTCTTACGACTGGTAGAGACACCGGCTGATCTCATGGTGATCCATACCACTAGTCTTCTATAGGAAATAGTAGACAAATGGTGGATCTTGATGCTCTAGGTTGACGATGAGGTGACACTTCTCTGGGAAGACTTTGAGCGCTTATTTTGGGCAGACTTTGTCCCAACGACCCTTCATGCAGTGCACATTCAAGAGCTTATTCATCTGCAACAGGGCATTATGACTATGGCTCAGTACCTAGCAAGGTTCAATGACCTCTCACGCTACTCAACTGATATGGTGCAGGGCCCATTATTTAGGGATCAGACCTTTGAGTAGGGACTCAGGTGGGATATCATAGCTTTGATGTTTTCTCTTAGCATCCCGACGTGGGCCGGGGTGTTAGAGCGTGCCCTATTAGTGGAGAGTTTTCTAGATGAGTAGTCACCAGCAATGAGACCCACCACCGAGCATCATGTAGCAGCGTCTTCTGTAGCTGACAGCAGATAGATGTCACAGAGGTCCAAGAGGACAAGACCTACAGGTGGAAAACCGTAGGATTTAGGGTCGGTTGTGCAGGGCACCGGAGACAGAGCCATCATGCGAGGATCATATAGTGTTATGCATGTGGCGGGTAGGGTCACATGGATCGAGACTTCCCGACCCACCATATGAATGATCAACAGATAGTCAATGGAATGCCTAGGCAGAGGTAGAGGTTCGACTGAGGAGGTCCACAGGGAGCAGGTGGAGGTGGCAGAGGAGTTGGCCATGCAACTGGCGGTGGGTGATGATTCGAGATGTTTCCTCCATCACCACCAGGTGGTCCACCCTGACCATAGAGAGAAGGTGGATAGGGGTGAGCTCAGCTCCAGGGAGTTGAGGCCTATGACCACGATGCTCCAGAGATGATATGTGGTACGATCTATGTCTACTCTACCTTAGCTACAATACTTATAGACATAGGCTCCAGTCATTATTTTATTTTCACTACCCTCGTTCGGAGATTAGAGATTCTGACGGAGCTGTTGGCTTGATCCCTACCGCTAGAGACTTCTACGGGAGAGGATTCGACAATTAAACACTGGTGCCAGCAGTGTGAGCATGCTCTAGGAGGCGAGAGATTCGGCTGGGATCTCTTAGTAGCAACGCCAAGGCTTTATGACATCATCTTGGGTATGTAATTCTTATCTATAGTTCATATTAATATACTATATTAGGCCTAATGTGCGGTGTGTTTGCATAGATGGGACTAGGTTTACCTTTACCTGTGAGAAGGGAGACTTTGTAGCACATGATGGACTTACCCGAAGGAGAGTGCAGTCGATCACTCATCAGTTGGCAAGCCTTACCCTCAGAGCGGTTGATGTGGAGAGTCCGAGCTATCCTGTAGTGGTGGACCAGTATGCAGATGTCTTTCTTGATGATGTTTCGGGTCTACCTCCTCACAGAGAGGTGGAATTTTACATTGACTTGTACCCCGGGATGACACTGATATCTACACCCGCACAATGGATGGCTCCCATGGAGTGTCGTGAGATGCAGGTACCACTAGAGGACTTACATTGGAAAGGATTCATCCAACCCTATGCTTCTCCTTGGGCAGCCTCGATTTTGTTCTTCAAGAAGTCGGATGGGATCTTGAGACTTTGTGCTGACTATCGGTGCCTGAATGAGGTGACTGTGAAGACAAGTACCCACTTCCGGGGATTGATGACCTCTTTGATTAGTTGAAGGGAGCATGATGGTTCTCGAAGATAGAACTCAGACCAGGCTATGACCAGCTCAAATTAAGAAACAAGGATTTGCAGAAGATCACTTTCAGATGTTGGTATGACCACTATGAGTTCTTGTTTATGCCATTCAGCATAACCAATGATCTATCAGTGTTCATGGGACTCATGAACATGATCATCTAGTCATACCTTGATTGCATTTTAGTAGTCTTCATCGATGATATTCTGATCTACTCGGCTACCGAGGAGGAGCATGCCTATCATTTGAAGATAGTTCTTGACACACTCTGAGAGCACTAGCTTTTTTGTAAGCTCTCAAAGTGCCAGTTCTAGATCTGAGAGGTTCACTTCCTGGGACATGTAATTTCAGAGGCTGGAGTTATAGTGGATCCAACAAAGATTGAGGCAGTACTTGCTTGGGATCCACCCAGGAGTGTGATGGAGGTATAAAGTTTCTTGGGTTTGGCCGGATACTATCGAAGATTTGTGCCAGATTTCTCTAGAGTTGCAGCACCTTTATCAGCGTTGATGAAGAAAGGGAAACCCTTCATGTGGTCAGAGAGAAGCCATCAGAGTTTTTATGAGTAGAGGCAGAGGAAGACTAGTGCCCCTTCTTGAGGCTTCTGGAGGAGGGCGTTGGGATGTCATCTACTACGACGCATTAGGGACCAAGCTCGAATGTGTCCTAATGCAGAAGTAAGAAGTGATCACGTATGGTTCACGACAACTTAGACAACATGAGACATCGACGTTGGCTTGAGTTCCTCCAGGACTATGACTTCAAGATAGTCTATACTCCTGAGAAGGGGAACATTTTAGTAGATGCACTCAGCCCGAGATCTGGTATACAACTTCTAGGTGAGGTAACGGATCAGCTGACCGCTTTGTAGATATCCTTTGTAGATCGAGATGGAGTAGCTTTTCTTCAGTCTCTTACAGTCACTCCCCCACTTCTTCAGTGAGTCAGGGAGGCACAACGTGGGGAAATTGATTGCAAGGCACAACGTGATCAGATATCCAAAGGACATGGACCTAATAGATTTTCTGAAGGTGGGGAGAAAGTCATCATTTTCAGAGGACGTACCATGGTAACAGAGTTGCTTCGGGAGGAAGTGTTGAGGTATTTCCACACATCCCCTTTAGTGGTACATCCAAGAATGGTAAAGATGTACCAGGACCTCTGACGACATCACTAGTGGTTGGGAATGAAGAAATCAGTTGCAGAGTTTGTCTCTTGGTACCTCACTTTTCAGTAAGTGAAGGTGAAGAATCAGGTACTAGCAACAATAGTTCAGCCTTTAGAGGTCCTAGAGTAGAATTGGGATGGGATATACATGGACTTCATGATAGGAATTAAATGTACATTTAGGGGTCATGATTCCATCCGGGTGATAGTTGTCCGACTCACCAAGTTATCCCACTTCATACCGATCAGAGAGAAGGGTTCAATAAAGAGAATGAGACGCCTCTATGTACAAGAGATTGTGTATCTACATGGTATACCCTCGATTATTGTCTCCGATCATGATGCACATTTCACTACTCATCTATAAAAGAGGATTTTGGGACATAGCTTCATTTGAGCACTGCCATCCATCCTCAGACAGATGACCAGACTGAGCAGACCATTCAGACCATTGAGGAAATGTTGTGTGCTTGCGTCCTTGACTTAAGTCACAGTAGGGAGGATCAATTGCCGTTGGTGTATTTTTTATAAAACAACAACTATCTATCCACCATTGGGATGACACCTTTTGAGGCTCTGTATGTCCGACGTTGTAGATCAACTTTGTGTTGTAATGACCCAGGGGAGTCAGCGCTTATGGGACCAGAGATCGTACAGGACACCATGGAGGAGGTGCAGATCATCCAGGAGTGGATGAAGACTGCACAAAGCAAGAATAAGTCTTATGCTGATAGAAGACATAGAACTCTACTGTTAGAGTATGGTGACCACATATTTCTACGGGTCTCACCACGACGAGGTTCGCGGTGATTTGGCCGGGGTGGAAAGTTATCTCTAAGGTTCATCGGACCCTTTCAGGTCCTCAGTAGAGTTGGAAAGGTGGATTACCACCTAGAACTTCCCCCTCAGTTGCACCGGGTGTATGACGTCTTCCACGTATCCCTGCAGAGGAGATACATGCACGACCCTTCACACATCATTGAGTGGGGAGAGCTGGACATCGATGATGGGGAGAAATTTACGGAGGTACTATTGGAGATTGAGGATCGACATGAGAGATTCCTTCATGGGTGATCAATACCTTTGGGGCGTGTACATTGACAACATGAGAACCTGCAGGAGAGCACATAGGAGCGGGAGGCTCAGATTCATGCTCAGTATCTCCACTTGTTTTCCTAGTTTTTGTAATGTGGATTTAAAGGAAGCAATGCCCTGAGGTGGGGAGAATTTAAAGACCTAGAAATTCCATGTAATTTTTTTTATTTATATGGGAATTTTACGAGTCTGTGAAAATTGACGGCGTGTGATTCGGAGGCCCAGAGAGCCCATAATGAATTTATGAACTTTTTTTCGAGTACGTTCAGTAAACATGGAAGCAAGTTTTTTGAACTTTTCAACCTATTCTTAGAATTGAAATCTGAGGACACCGTTGAGCTCGCAACGTCGGTATTCGCTTAAAGAGACCTTCACCTCGACCAAAGTTGGTAAAGGGTGGATGATATTTTTTCAATTTTTCATGGAAGAAGAAAAATAAAATAATTAAATTTTTATTTTGAAACCTCTCTTTTGAATTCATGGTGGTGGGGACCACTTGAACCTCTCTTAATGGGAAAAAACCTCTCAACTCTCCAATTAATAAATTGAGCCAAGTACAATTAATTAAATGTGTCAACTATAATTAATTGTTAGAATTATTTTTAATAAGTTGGATCTTTATTTTTATTGGGTTAGAGGATTTCATTGGAAAAGGAGCTTGGTATAATTGTAGAGAAACGTTCTCTCCAACGTAGAACTTTTCCTCTCTAACGATGAACAAGGAACCAACCCCGATCCCGGATCGGAAGCGCTTTGCAGAAGCAAAAAACGCTGATGTTCTTAAATGACTTCATCTTCTAACTCTCAATTCCTCCAACGAATGACAAGGTAGGGTTTGTTATTTTGATTACCCCTTACCCTTTCTTGACGTTCTTCATGATTCAAGAACAAATAAGCCGTTTGTTATCATTCTAACGAGGAGGGTTTGGGAGAAATGAACATGAACCGACCTCTCCACCACCTTTGTGGATTGTAGTGGTTTTATATCAATGGTGGCATCCCGAGATGAGTGCAAAAGTCTAAGGAATGATGAACGGGCCACCGGGGCATGCCCGATTCCTCGACGAATATCGCCGACGACCTATGGCGTCGACCGACACCGGTGGGGCTCGGGAGCGGCGGTCGACACTCCGGTAGGCTGCGAAGATGGAGGTGGCACAACCATGCTGCCAGAGAAGGGACATGGCCCATCAGCTGCAGTGGAGTGAGGGTGGCGGTTGGCGCATTGCGAGCCACGTGACGGTGGTGGCGGTGCGCATCCGCACCACCCGACGTGCAGTTGTCGCATCAATGATGGAGGGGCGGCTGGCTCGCTACCGACCACTGGTGATGGCGCAGTGCGTGACCGCGCCACATAGAAGATGGCTCGCCGTCTGGCTAGGCGTGGGCCGAGCAGACTGCCCAGCGGGCCATGCCGGCGGTCTAGTCCAGACCCAGCGGGATGGGTTGGACCGGACCCGAACCAGTTTCAACCCTTTTCTCTCTTTTGGCCATATCTTGAGCTATGAGAATATGTTTGATGAATGGTCCATGGTGCCGGAAACCTTGGATAAAGATGGCCCTTTTATTATACCCCACTTTGGTTTTGGATAAATTTGGGGTACGACCGGGTTGGGTCGAACACGAATCCAACCAGGACCTCGGGACTAAAATTCCAATAACTTACAGACCAGGCATCCGATTGACGAACCATCTATTACGTTGAGACCCCTATCACATGGTGGTCCTTTAGGATACTTCTTCGTGAGACTTTGTGGTAGTTAGAGAATCGACCTGTGGCTTGAGGAAAATACCCTCCTATAATCAAGAGAGCATAGTGCGAGAACCATGTGGCTGGCTGTAAGATGAAAAAGGGATCCTATATAAGTCTATGCCTTAGGATCCTACGTGGGTCTATGCTTTGGGATCCTACGTTGGTAAGTGTTCCCGTATCCCACTTGGATCTGATCTAAGAATCCACATGGGACTACTCTAGGATCCTACGTGGGTGTGAAGTACTAGGATCCTACGTGAATCTGACGATTTAGGATCCTACGTGGGTCTGCCTCTTAACAGAGTAAGATGATACAGTAGTTACATCTAATCATCTTTACTTCCGTACCTAATTTATACCTGGTGTGAGCTAATTCTTTACCTTTGTGGTAATCTTCTGTGTTGTGTACCTTTGTGTTACTTACCTTCGTGGTGATATCTTTGTGATATTCTTCTATGTGGCGTACCATTGTGGTACATACCTTTGTGGTGGTTACCTTCATGGTATTATTTCCTCGTGGAACAGTTGTACTTTGGCTAAGGATTGGGGCCTTGTGTTTCCTAAAGAATGAGATGGGTATACATGATAACTTAGGTATATGTATGGGAATATACCTAAGTAGGGTTTCCAGTTGTTTTAATGCTTTTGGGTTTAACCTTTGTGGATTTTTTGAGACCTTTTAGGGTCTCGGGGTCCCTACTGAGTATCGTTATACTCACCCCTACACAGGCTACACCCACACCTTGTTGTGTTTGGTGCAGACGACGGAAAACGCTGACTGAGGATGAGGGTACCAGGACTAGAGGCGCTCAAATGTGGAAGTTAGATGATGTGTACCGTAGAGACAACCGTTTGAGAGCTGTACCTACCATTCAGGTAGGATCCTTGGTGGGTGTTTATAGGAGCTGTTTCAGTATACTTGTACTTTTCAGTTTTCTAGTACTTTATAGATGGGCTTGTATTATGGCCCCTTTTTCTTACTGTACACACCCTGTTTACTATATCGTTTACTTGTGATCATATCTTGATGTGTGCTTGGTTGTGTATGTTTACAGGTCATAAAGGCAATGCCTTCCTAGTTTTAGGGAATATGCCTTTTGGTGCCAGTGGCCAGCCCCTGGCCTATGGAAGGTGGGCTTGGGGTTGTCACGGCACGGGCCCCAGGGAAGGGTCATGACATATCAGATCAAAGACTCAACTCCAAACTTCAAAACTTAATCTTCTCATTCGATACAATATTAGATGAAAGCTGCAAAATCTTAGTAAATTTGTTCACATATTCTATCACAGTCATGCCAGTCTGCTCGAGTTTAAAAAACCGCATAGCCTTAGCCAGCATCATAGTATTTGGATAGAACTGGTCACTGAAACAATCCTTTAATTCCTTATAATCTAAACCCTCATGATTCTTTTCCATAATCATTGGGTACCACCATCTCTTTCTAGGAATTTTTATCTTGAATTTGTCAGATTTCACCTTTATTGGCTTAGCTATTTATAGAAAATAAAAATTATGCTCAATCATGATTAAAAAATCGTCATCCGATTGAGGATCATTAGATTCTTGGAATTATGGGGCATTCTAGTTAAGTTAACATTGAGAAACTTTTTACAAAACCACCCATGGTTACTTAAGGCTAGTTATGATGGGATTTTTCAAGATAGTAACTTGAAACTCCCTCCTAATTACAGAAAAGATCTATCAACAACATACTAACATCAGAAAAGATGTACAACCTACACTTTTATACCACTTTGTCAGGAACCATCTAGGACACCCTTTACCTTAATACTTGAGTCGTTCTTGACATAACCCGAAGGGAATTATTGACCCCCATGGGTTGGTGATTAGATATTATCATCATATAGTTTTAAAGTGGGATTTACTTTTTTTTATATAAACATTATAAGATAAAGATACATATTAGTATGATAAAAACTGTTCAAGGAGATAGTACCAGAAAACAAAGGGGTATATTTAAACCCAAAAAGTGCATAATCAATGTATTAAAAAGAAGAAAATATAAACTAAAATATCTCAAAAGAATCAACAATCCATGTGAAAAGATCTATAAATTCCACCTCCTTCTAGAGGTGCTCTCACTTTTCTCGAACCTAGTAGAAGAAAATATAAAACCACCTGAAGGAAAAGATAGGTTATAAAATTAAAATAGTAGTAGGGATTAAAAAAGTGTTCCATAAAAATATGAAATAATAATAAACCAAGTGATACTTTAAATTTTAATCAAAATAGGTATAGAATTATAATTTCACATTTAAAATAAAACAATATTTTCATTTAAAATGAATTTTTTTTTCAAACAATGGCTTAAGTAAACAATTTATAAAAAATAGTTTATATAAATAACTAGGAATGAGTAAAACAATTTCCAAATCATTGGAATTAATAATTAAAATAATCATAATAAGAACTATGGTCATCTGACTTATGCTATGATAGTTTATAGTTATAGGAACATGACACATCACATATCAATGATCATAGAATATGTGTACACATATCCCTTAGGATCAGGGTAAATAAGACTCATCAGTCCATCATGAATATGATTTGAATAAATATATTTTTTAGATATTTTATTATCAATCCATTGCTAGGGAATTACCATCCTAGAATGATCTTCCCAAATAACCCAGTAACCACCTAGGCTCCCAAGTTCTCAATCAATTAATCAATTAAAAAAGGTGAAATTAAATAATTTCAAATCAATCATCATTCACACTTCCATTTCCCACTTTTCCTTTCCAAAATGTGAATTCACTTTAAAAAACAAAAACTTGGGTTTTCATCAATTCATGCCTTTCTAAAATAGAACCAATCATAGATTTTTATCAAATCATTTAATCCATTTTCTCAATATCAATTCCCATATCTTTTAAGAATTGCCATCAATTTGAAAATACACCACAATTTACAATTCCATTGAATTGTGTGTGTGTGTGGGGGGGGGGGGGGTCTGGAAATCCACCCCAATTCAATTTTCCTTACCAATTCACATAGAATTTGATTTTCATAATTAAATTGAAATAAATTTAAATTAAATCAAGAAAATCAATGTTTGATTATATGGAGAAACTCAAATGGAACCACTTACCTTTATCACGACATTAAAACTCAACACCTGCATCAGGATATTATAATGAAGAATGATGGAAAAAGAGATCAATAAATCCAACCTAGATTTAAGATCAAAATCAATATTTTTTAGATCCATATAACAATATATTATTTAACAAACCATATGGTGGAAAGAAAAAGGGATCATAAGAGAAAGAATGAGATAAGAATCACTTAAGAGAGGGGGATTGAATGGTATCTTCCATGATTTAATCTTCCTAAGAATGTGGTTGGATGAGGAAACAAGGATTATTGGGAGCCTCAAAGACTTGGGAACTCTTTCTATAACAAGCTAGGTTCAAGAAGATGTTTAAAATGGGGTTTGGGATTTTTTTTAAATAACTTTCATAATAAAAAGAACCATCTGAACAATTAGCTGGCCAGGGTTGCATGGTTAGAAACACTGTGCACCCCTCTATTTGTCACAATTTAAACTAGGTGGGTTAATGGTTTTTAAATCCATGTGTGAACTGTGAAAACCCCCACTGCCAATGGTTGAAAGGTTTTCATTGGGTGGGCACATTGATTGTGAAAACCATGCGCCAACCCTACACACCCTAGAAACCTCTAAAACAATTCAAATTCCCACCCAAAACAAACTGAGACAAACCCTGTATAAATCATGATCAAGATGTAGGGTTTATGAGTAATATAAAACCAGTAATAGGATGTTAAAATAATATCCCCAAACCTGGACTCTTTAATCCAATGCTGAAATTATAAAAAATATATTTATGTATTTCATACCAATGAAGGTGGTATATTTTTTCCATTCAAAAATTTCAACATCAGAAGAAAATATTGGACCACTTACATCACCAAGGAAATTTTAGGTTTAGAGTTTTATAGAATCCAGACAAACTCTTAGAATCATGGATTCATAAACATCTTGTTTATAAAAATGATAATAATATCACAAAATTCCTAACTTTTTGTATTCCACATTATTTCATCAACATACTCTATATGAAACACCTCTAGAAATAATTCATTTAAAATGATTATTTATAACTTAGGAAAAATGAAAAATAATAAGGGTGAGCTCAAATGCTCAGTAAGGGTAAATAAAATCATTTATAATTGAATTTCATCAGTGAGATTAAGATGATCATATGGGTATGATGACACAGTCAAAGTGAATGATAATAACATAAGAGAACTCATACCCATCAATGACTAGATAATGAAACATGAAAACATAGAATAAGGATTTAATAAAGTCAGAGTTATCCAAATGAATAATCACGATCCATGTGATATCAATCTTGATTAAGGGAAAAATTTATAACCCATAGAATCATAACCAAAACATGTCGTTATATGGAAACATTATCTTCCAATAAGACTTAAAAAAATATTAAAAATAGAATAAACATTTTTTTTTGAATTCCAATGTCATTATTTGGATGACATAATCATTACCTAAATAATTGGAGGGTTATCTGGTTGAACCCATTATATAAGCTATATTATGCTCAACCGGTTCTATCTAGGTGGACCCATCTTATAATAATGTCCATAAAAATAGATGAAGTACATAGATCATTTGTTTCATCATAAAACTTAAAAAAACAACCATTATTAATTTCATAACATTTTTAACCCATAAAAAATAAATGAGTTCCATAACAATATATTTGAAACATGATTAACTTGTAGAAAAGAAATGGGTTCCCTAAAAATCTCTTTGAAATATGATTATCCCGTGGAAAAGAATCAACTTCCATAATTATCTATTTGAAACATGATTAACTTGTGGAAAAAATTATGTCCCATAACAATATCATTGAAACATGATTAACCCGTGGAAAAGAAACAAGTTCCATAACAATCACTTTGAAACAATCATAATCCATCTAGCTAAATAATGAGGATGGTATAATTACAAAATATCACCATTGGAACATAAGTAGAAAAAATGGTTGTTGATGTTGATGAATGAAAATACTTTAATTTTTTTTGACTAAAATAACCTTTCTATTTTGAAAATATATTTTAAAAACAAAAAATTCACAAAATATTGTGAAAATAATTTTCTTTTAAAAGAACCTTAGAAACCTAAAATGAAATTTTCACGGAAAATAATGACCATATAAATGGGAAAATCTATTCATATTATAAATGTTAAAGATATACATTCTATTCAAAACATTTTAAAAAAGGAATAAAAAGTGAACAATTTAGAATCTTTTAGGAAATTGACTTTTTAAAACCTTTGAAAAAAAGGTAAAATATTATGTAGAATGTATTTATAAAATATTTTATTTTTAGAAATTAAATTTATTAAAAACATTTTAGAAAATGTGGATATGGAAGATAATGAAACCTGATCTAAAAGAAAATATAAAATCAGTATCAATTAAAGATTCTAGTACTATAGTAGCTGAAAATATTCATCAGTTTGGGATTTTGGGCTACCAGTTTGGCCCCTGGGTCTTTCAAGGCCTTCAGGACAACCAAGGCATTCAGGCTAGTAAGGCTTTTCAGGCCACCTCAAGGCCTTTGGGCCACTTCAAGGCCTTCAGGCCACCTCAGGGATTTCATGCCACCTTAATTTTTGCTTAATGGACCAGGGAGACTCTACAAAAAGAAGACACTATATAAGGATTCAGAGTAGTCATATTAACTAGAGAAGAAGATACAATATGTGGATGAAAGAGAGGATATAAAATTTCCATCGAGACAAGCCCGTGCATGCATGAGAAGCGTAGAAGAACAATTATGAGATGGTGGAGAGATGATATCACGATACAGATGCTGGGGAGGCACAGTTCCACGTAGTTATAGTCTGTAAATTTCTTTTAAGACCTAAAGGTTATGTAATCACTAATACTATAGGCCTTTTAATGGTTCCCTCTCATCCCTTGAAAGGGGGGCTATCAAAAATCAATAAAAAAGGCCTTCGGGACATTCAGGTTGGGGTATCAATTACAAATAACTTCCTTAATTTTTTTTTTCAATATATGAGGTTAGAAATGGAAATTAATTGTTGGTCGGAGTGGACACTCAAGAAGGGTGGTGAATTGAGTTCCAATTAATATTTCTATTAAAACATTGTCTAGTTAAAATCCCCTGATTTATAAAATAAGTTAAACTATAGTGAATTTATACAGATTGTAAATGTTCACTTTGATTCTCAAAGATTGATTAGGTCTCAGTTAATTTAACCATAGGGTCAAACTAACTTTTGAAGCTAACCTATTGATTTACAATAAGTGTAAACACTTGATAATTTAACTATCAAAGTAGCTTCAAAATAGTTTTGTATTTCAAAGTAATAGCAGCGGAATAAATAAGATATATGTAGTATACTTTAAACTTAAATTAAAGATGCACAGCATGTATAACAAGAGGTTCAGTCTCAAGATGAGACTTAGTCATCTCAAATTTATATGAATTTGATCCACACCCTGGATCGGGGTTAACAACAGTTTAAAAAACTATTTAGGCTATGCAAGGACCTCTACCACTTTTCTTCGTGGGAAACAAAACTAAGACCAGGTCACACAAGGACCTCTTCCACAGTTGATGTGGGTAAATAAGAGTTAAGAGAATTTGAGTGAGGCTTTTGATATCCTTCAGTTCAGTGCAGGAGACAGTGTGTGTAAAAGATATACAGAGTACACCACACTGCTCGAAGGTTAATAAATAAATCACGTAGAGAAGATAGATGAGAGTTTTGAAAGCTCTAGTGATTATCAATGTAGCTCTAGACTCGTTGGATTTAGCAGGAATGATTCTGAGTCCTTCTCTGATTTTTCTGTTGAAAAACAGAGTGTCGTAGTTCATCTTGTCTTCTTCAGAAGTGAGAAAGGTCTCTTGATTCATCGTGCGTTCTTCAGCATTATTGGATTTAACTCATGAGAGTTCTCTGAAGGTCTTGCAATCTCCTTCTTGTTCATGATTGTTCTCTGATGTATGTATGTTATTCTCATTGTATCATCATACTTTTCTTGTTTTTATACTTGCACATTGCCTCTTTTTTTCGTACTACATCTCAGTCTTTATTATATTCCACGAGTTCTGGTAGTAGGAATGATTCACTTTTCATAGGTACGAGATACGGTTTCCTGACATGCCAACAACTAACATTAAACAACATTAAATGCATTAAAAACAACAAATATGAATGTTAGCATTATTTAAATAATATTGACAAAAACTTAAGAAATGATGTCACAGTGATTAAGAAAACGGTTTCTTCTTCACGGTGTGTGGTTCACGGTTTGTCTTTCACGGTGTGTCCTTCACGGTGTCTAGGTCACGGTGAGTCCTTCACACTGTCTGGTCACAGTGAGTCCTTCAGGGTGTGTGGTCACGGTGAGTCCTTCATGGTTTCTGGTCACGATGAGTCCTTCACGGTGTCTGGTCACGATGAGTCCTTCACGGTGAGTCCTTCACGGTGTCTGGTCACGGTGAGTCCTTCACGGTGAGTCCTTCACGATGTCTCCATACTAAGACAAATATATTTTATTTGGACTTAGACAGTAATATGCAGAACATGGATTAAGTTTAATCACGAGAGAGTAAAAGAGCTTGAATCATAAATATAATGGTGTGATAATATATGCGAGAATTGTGATCATGCATGAGACTTGTAAATAATAAAGAGTGTAATTAACATCATAAGATTTGTTATCATTAAAACCTGATGTGTAGTTATTATTGAGATTGAAGAGAATTAGAAAGATGTGCAATGAAGATAGAGTTTAATTAATAGTAACAATATTTGTGATCATTAAAACATGATTAACACATGAGGAGTCCAACAATCTCCCCCTTTTTGATGATCACAAACAGATATAGGCAGAATATAAATGACATGTAATATTAAAGATACTAGCAAAACAAAAACATTATTGAACGAACACTTGTAGTTTTTCTCCCCTATTTATACTATTATAGAACTGACACTTGTAGTTTTTCTCCCCCTTTTCGGATTATCAAAAAGTATAGAGAATGAAATGAAACACTGCATTTGGCAATACAAAAAGGGTTCAGAATACAATAAAACATGAAACAACAAAATAAATCCCATCAAAAAGAAAACCAGTCCTCAGACTCTTCAGGGATCCTCCTTGTCTTTTCCTTTATTAGTAGTTTGAGATGGTGCTGAAGTAGAAGAAGGCATAGATGTGGTAGACAACAAGGGTAAGGGTAGACCTTCAAAAATAGATGGAGCCAAAGTAGGAGCAGTAGAAGATATAGGTTGTGGTTGGTCAAGAATGACTGGCCGGATCTGAGAAAGAGCTTGGCTAACTATCATGGCAGTTGAAGCTAAGGTAGGTAAACCAGGTCTAAGGGGTGCAGAAGCTGGAGCAACTATAGTAGTACTCTGCACATGAAGATACGACTTCAAAATATTGATGAAATCAGTAATGATTTCACCACCATATTGCATAGAATTTTCAAAATCATCATTATTCTCCAGAAATCTGTCCAACAATCTGGTGAACTCTGTAAGTTTCTGAACTTGAGCTTTAAAATCTTGAGTCACCGGAGGGATTCTCAAATTTTCCACAAGATATCTAAAGTGATCTATCATATCACTTTTAGAGAAACTCCAGGAGAGATATAAATCTATTTTCTTGGTGATCTCTTGTTGAGCATCATTGGCTATCTTAGAATGAATTCTAACCAAGTCCAATGCTCTATCACTATTCTTAATCACTTCGGACAAAGAAGATAGATCTAAGCCACTGAAGTCATTCTGAAATTCTTCTTTTATTATGGATCTCAGCATAGAATCATCCAAAGAAGGTGTGAAGGTCTGACCAGAAGCAGGTGAAGCCTTGACAGTTTCAGTTAGAACTTTGAGCCGTTTCATAACTTTTTGCAGGCATCCAGTGTATTCATCTGTAAGCTTATTCACATTTTCCACAAGCTCTCTCATGCGTTCCAGCATTTTGGGGTGTCATTTTCCAATATTTTCATCAAAAGATAGTAGGTATGGATAAAATTGAGACACAATATCCTTAGCAAGGAGGTAATCAGATGGCTCAAGAGAAGTAGCAACTGGTGCAGGAGCAGAAATAGGAGCAAGTTCTGATCTCAAGGATAACTCATTCTGCAAACTTGCTACCATACTTTTCAGATTTTAAAAATCAGTAATTAGAAGCTTATTCTCTACTCTAACCTCTTGAATTTCTCAGATCATCCTTGGTTGAATATGCAAGATAATATTTTCCAAGAGAATTGATGCATCTTCTTGACTTAACTGAGTAACTGGGTGAGGTTGAGTGGAGACAATTTTCTCACCTCCAATTAAAAAAGTCTCTCCAAAAACTATCATATCATCATTGGTCACAAAGGAGTGATGCTAAGGTAAGGATGCAGGTAAAGGTAGAGGTTCAGATTCTGGTTGGGGTTCAGAGTCATATTCAGACTCATATTCTGATTCAGATTGAGTTTGGGGCTCTGGTTGTGGTTCTGGATGAGCTAAGGACTTCAGTTGAAACAGAGAAGAAAGATCCATTCCAGTTGCAGTCACTTGTTGTGACTCATTCAAATCATAAAATCTTGGGAACTCATACCGAAAGTACACATAAAAAGTGATAGAATGTTGAGAAGCTTTAGCAGATCCAGCTTCCACAATATCGAGGTTTTGAGGTTCCTCCCCATCAACTTGTGCTTCCCTTCCAGATTCTTGAGGTTTAGGATCATGGACAAGATCCACAGGATCATCCCTAATATCTTCATCAAACTCTTTCCTTGCCAGCTAAAAGGCAATTTCCATCCTTTCTTCAGCAGATGGAATAATCTCAGGAACCGATTGTTCCACTGGATGAGCTTCTAGACTTCCTTCTTTCTCAACAGAAAGATTCTCTTCAACAAGATCTGCCTCTAAGGTTGCTTACTGTTCTGAAATAGGAAAAACCAACTTATTTTCATCATTAGGATGAGATTATTCCTCATGAAGAAAAACTGAAGGATCCATATTCCTTTCCTTTTCAACAACAACTTCCTCTCCTTGAGGTATTTCAGGTTCTTCTCTAGGTGGTACTTCCGCTGTTACATATTATTGTTCTTCTTCTTCTAAATACTCAGCCACTTAATCTGCTTCCAAACCAGGATCAGCTAGGTTCTTAGGCCTTCTTGGATAGTCAACATGATTAAACTTTTTATATAGTTGATCACTATCCTCAACCCAATGCTTTTTCCAGGGATTCCAGCTAATCTTCATCCTTCTGATGATAGGCATGGATAGACAATAATCAAGGTCCTCTAATTTTTCTTCATTCGGTCCAACCATCCCTTTTGCAACTAACATAGCTGAAATCATCCTTGAATAAAACAATGAGGTGGATTTGGAAGTTACTTTGATCAGCTCACAGATATGGTTGATAACATACTTACATAGATTGATATTATGGCCATTCTTCAACAGGTGAATCAGGAACACATCCCGATACTTCATCATGATAAAATCCCCTTTTCTTGGACTAACCAAATTCTGAACAAACTTGAACATAAGTCTTGTCTCCCCATCTAGTTCAGCAGCTATGGCCCTTCGCTTGGTGCCATTTCTAGTTAGACTTTCCAAAGCAGTCTCCAGGTCAAAGATGTCAGTTGTTGGAGGAGGGTCTCTCTGGTAATCTTCACAAACTTCTTCATGTGGAGTTCTTAGGCATGAAATCTACAACCATGAAGAGAAAGAGCACTTCTGACCATCGATCCACCTGGTCACCATAAAGCTTTCTCCAAACTCAAAAGAGAACTTCACATACTGATAGAATTGAGATACAAGCCTTGGGTAAATCGGTCTATTCTGTCTAGTGAACCATTCAAGCCATCCTTGTTCTCTTAAAACTTTCAAAACTAACGATCTGCTAGACAACAACTATTCAGGGAAAACCTCTTTTTTAGGTATAACTTTACGGCTTACCAGGTTTGGGTTTAGAGGTCCTTCAGGAGCTATCCTCGGTATCCTCTTTTGTTTCTTAGAGCGACGCTTCTCAGATGAGGGTGAAGATGGATGTTTTATCCATGGCATTCACTGAAGGTTTAGGCGAGAGGGAAGAGAAGGTTTAGGAGAGAGTTCAGGTGAGGAATCGAATGAAACCCTTAGGTTTTATCATTTGGGAATGTCAAACATCATAAAAACAAAAACTTGGAAAATAAAATAGCGGTGAAATAAAAATTACCGCGATACGGGTTAAAATAAGAATAAACATAATTCTCACAGTGAGAACGTGAGTAGGTATTACGGTGAGACAGAAAACTATTTATCACGGTGAGACAATTTATAGTCATCACGGTGAGACAATGAGCATTTTATATAGTCACGGTGAGACAGTGAGTTGTCAGACCGTGAGCATAAAACAGTTACTTAGAAACAGTAAGTATGAAACCGTAATGTAAAGTACAGTAAAGTATTAAACGTTAAGATCAGTAGGATATTTACTTATGCTTAATCATACCAAGATCATGTATGATGTAGTATAATATTTCATAATTTAATGGTTTAGGGAATATATCAGCAAGTTGATATTTAGTACCAATGAATTCCAAAGTGATATCACCTTTTTGATAATGATCCCTCAAAAAGTGATGTCTTACATCAATATGTTTTGTCCAAGAATGAGAAATAGGATTCTTAGAAATATTAATAGCACTCGTGTTGTCACAATTTATTGGGACATGTCTGAATTGATATCCATAGTCTAGTAATGTGTGTTTCATCCACAAAATTTGTGCACAACAACTTCCAGTAGCTATGTATTCAGCTTCTGCAGTTGATAATGCAACAGAATTTTGTTTCTTACTACACCATGATACTAGTGACTTGCCTAAAAGATGACATGTTCCAGAGGTGCTTTTTCTATCTAACTTACATCCATCAAAATCAGCATCAGAATAACTAAATAATTCAAATGATTTTCCTTTGGGATAGAACAGTCATAAATTGGGAGTATGCTTGAGGTATTTGAAAATTCTCTTTATAGCATTTAAATGTGACTCTTTAGGGTTTGCTTGAAAATGATCACACATACACACACTAAACATAATATCAGGGCAACTAGTAGTCAGGTAGAGTAGACTTCCAATAATTCCTCTATAAGTGGTTTGATCAATAGATTT
The DNA here is from genome assembly GCA_963277665.1 of Viscum album. Lineage (NCBI taxonomy): Eukaryota > Viridiplantae > Streptophyta > Magnoliopsida > Santalales > Viscaceae > Viscum > Viscum album. The sequence continues at coordinate 1,879,586,033 of OY728138.1, read as the reverse complement.
ACCATTTTCATCAAGATTTATCTTACAGGTGGTACTCATGGGAGTGTCACTACTTTTTGTGCTCTCCAATCCAAAAAGTCTTAAAAGATCTCTAGTATATTTACTTTGACTTAAAATAATTCCATCATCATTTAGAAAAATTTTAAAACCAAGAAAGAATTTAAGTTCACCCATTAAACTTATTTCAAATTCATTTTGCATCATTTTAGAAAAATCAGTACATAATGTAGTTTTTTAAGATCCAAAAATAATATCATCTACATAAATTTGTACAACTAAAACATCTTTAGAAATTCATTTTATAAACAGAGTAGGATCAAATATTCTTTTTGTAAAACCTTTAGAAATTAGAAAATTACTTAATCTATTATACCATGCTCTTGGAGCTTGCTTTAAACCATATAAATCTTTTGATAGATTGAAAATATGATTTGGAAAGTGAGGGTTTGAAAATCCAGGTGGTTGTTCAACAAAAACATCCTCAACAATATATCCATTTAAGAATTCACTCTTGACATCCATTTGATATAGTTTAAATTTTAGATGTGTAGCATAAGCAAGTAAAATCCTAATAGCTTCTAATCTGGCTGCTGGAGAAAAAGTCTCCTCATAGTCAATACATTCTTCTTGACTATTGCCTTGTGTAACTAGCCTAGATTTACTTCTTACTATGTTTCTGAATTAATCTTCTTTATTTTTAAACACCCGTTTAGTGACTATTGTGAAAGTGTCCTTAGGCCTTTCAACAAGATTCCAAACTTTATTTCTTTCAAATTGATCGAGTTCTTCTTGCATATAAATTACCCAAAATTCATCATTAATAGCATCATCAATGTTTTTAGGTTCAAGCTGTGACAAGAAGGCTTGATGTTCAACCTGATTTCTAAGAGAAGCTCTAGTCTGTGTCCCTCTATCAGTATTTCCTACAACATCATCTAAAGGATGATTATTTAGAATTCTAGTTGATCTAGTAAAGGTAGGACTAGAAAATTCAGGTTCATCAACAGGTTGGGAATCAACAAAAGCAGGTTCTGTTAAATTTCCAGAACTAGTTGTCTTTATAGCAGGTTCGTTTGATTTGTCATTAAGGTCCAGAACAGATAAATCTTCTTCAAGATTTTCAAGAGAGATTTCAGGCTCATTTGGATCAGTTTCATCAAACTTGATGTGAACAGATTCTTCCACACACTTAGTTCTATTATTGAAAACTCTATAGGATTTACTAGAAATAGAATAACCTAGGAAAATTCCTTCATCACTCTTGGATGCAAACTTTTCAAGATTATCTTTGGTATTAATAATAAAAACTTTGCAGCCAAAGACTCTGAAATAGTTAACCTTAGGTTTCCTATGGTTCCACAACTCATAAGGGGTCTTCTTAAGAACAGGTCTGATCAAGACTCTATTGATAATATAACAAGCTGTATTCACAGCTTCATCCCAAAAGTAAATAGGCAGGTCATATTCATTAAGAATAGTTCTAGAAATTTCTTGCATGGTTCTATTCCTCCTTTCTACTACACCATTCTGCTGAGGTGTCCTAGGGGCAGAAAAGTTATTACTATAGCCATTGTGTGATCAAAGGGATTCAAATTCATGATATTTAAACTCAAGGCCAGGATCACTTCTTAGGGTTTTAATCTTAAGTCCACTAAGGTTTTCTACAGATTTGGAATATTTGACAAAGTAAGAACAAGCTTCACTTTTGTGAGCTAAGAAGTATACCCAAGTATATGTAGAAAATTCATCTACTAAGACATAGACATAGTGCTTCCCATTTAAGCTAGAAACTCCAGATGGTCCAAAAAAGTCCCTGTGAACCAACATGAGAGGTTGAGAAGTTGAGACTTTCTTTGGTTTCAAAGAGATTTTGTGTTGCTTTCCCTTTTGACAGGGAGTACACACTTTGTCATTTGAAAACTCAAGTTTGGGTAGGTCTCTCACTAAGTTATTCATAGTAAGTTTTCTAAGTGAATGTATATTGCAGTTTCCCAATCTTCTGTGCCAAAGCCAAGACTCTTTATGAAAATCATTTAAACAAGTAATATTTTTCATGGCTAAAGAATTCAAATGAACAACATAAACATTTTCACTTCGCCGGGCAGAAAATACTAAAGCATTTTTAGAATTAAAAACATTGCAAGAATCATTTTCAAATTTAAAATTAAAACCATCATCACATAACTGAGAAATACTTAACAGATTATATTTATGTCCATCAACAAATAAAACTTTAATACTGAGTCAGTGTTACCAATCAAGCCTAAGCTGATGATTTTCCCTTTAGAATTATCACCAGAGGTGATGAAGCCTCCATCAATTCTGAATAAGATTTTAAATCATGAGAAGTCTCCTGACATATGTCTTGAACATCCACTATCCAAGTACCAAGTCTTCCTACAGGATCTCTTTAAGCAGGTTCCCTACAAAACAGATTTAGATAGGAAATGATTTTGGTACCTAGATTTTATTGGGTCTAGACAGGTTAGCTAACAAAACTTCAGGTAACCAAATTTGTCTTATGGGTCTCATAAAATTTGTAAAATCAACAAATTTTTAATGATAAAACTTATTAGATCCGTAACTATGAATATAACTAGCTGAAGCATATAAATGTCCAGAACTAGAACTAGCAGTATTCTGTCCAGATTTAGGAATAAATCTATTCTTAGTAATCTGTCTCTGTCCAGGTTTGTAGCCTATTCCATTAGTGAATTTTGGTGCAACTTGCTTTCCTAGCATTTGAGTTAGTGTATCCTTTACATTTGTGAACTTCTCTAAATCCTTTCTAATTTTCTTATTAGACATTTTCAGTTCAGTGTTCTCCCTTAACTGTTGCGCATTTTTATCTTTTTCAATAGTATGTTCGGTTTTAAAAGTAGTAGTGAGAGCATGCTGTTTCATTAATGATTTGTATTTATCCTTATGTTCATTGCATGTCTCTTCCAGCATATTACAATATTCAAACAATTCATCACTAGTCATGTTTTCATAATCAGAATAAGATTATGAACTTTCTTCAGAATAATAAGAATTTAAAGCAAGAGTATCTAGGGTTACCTTAGATGTGTTTGTCATAAAACACATGTTTGCCTTATTTCTGGTTTCAGTCTCAGAAGTTTCAGATTTGTTGGAGCTATCCTCAGAAGTGCTCCAAGTAGCCTTCATAGCATTTTTTTACTTACTGTCTTTGTAATCATATTTATTCTTGAATTTGAGCTTTGGGAAGTCTTCTTTAATATGTCATTTTCTTTTGCACTCATAAAAGACAACTTCATCACTTTTATCTGGATTTTTCCAATCCTTCTTCCAATGTCCCTTATTGTCATACTTTCTTTTTTAATTTGATTTTCTGAAGAATTTCTTCTTCCTATTAAATTTCTTAAACCTTATGGCTATCTGAGCTATTTTGGAATCACTATCAGAGTCTGAATTTTCACTGGTTGAACTGTCAGTAGGTAGTTGAGCATGATCTATGTCCTTCCTCTTTGAAGCAGTAGTCTTGAAAGCCACTGATTTTCTCTTAGGCTCATCATCTTCCTCTTTATTCACCTTGAGTTCTTCCTCATACATCATAAGCTTATCAATGAGTTCTTTAACAAGTAGAGAAGCAACGCCACATGACTCTCTGATTGAGACAGAGGTGCCTCTCCATCGTTCTGGTAAACATGTCAGAATCCTCATAATTTGTCCCTTTGCTGGAACAACTTTACCAAGTGAACTCATTGTATTGACTATCTCATTAAAACTGAGATACATATCAAAAATAGGTTCACCAGTCTTCATTTTGAAATTATCATATTTAATAGTATAAGTATTTAATCTCATTTCTTTAACATTGGTTGTTACTTCATGAGAAACACCCAAAGTATCCCAAATTTCAAAAGCAGTTTTACAAGCAGAAATTCTATTAAAATCTTCATCTCCTAAAGCACAGTAAAAGGCATTCATAGCTTTACAATTATTATTATAAGCAGTCTTTGTAGGTTCATCCCAAGCAGATATAATAGTAGTGGGAAGTTTATATTCTGATACTATGGCAGTCCAAATATCAAAACCCATGCTCTCTAAATGAATTTTCATTTTCAGTTTCTATTGAGCATAGTTTGTACCATTGAAGAAAGGTGTCCTATTAGTAGCAGCACCCTCTAGTCTATTATCCATAACGAGATTTTTGAAAGATAATTTAAAGAGATAAAAATTTAGAACTAACAGAAATTTAAGATCTTTAAATATGAAACTAAAATCACAGTTGAAAAATAGAGTATCTTGAAAATCCTTTAACAAAAACCAAACCTCTGATACCAAATGTTGGTCAGAGTGGACACTCAAGAGGGGGGGGGGGTGAATTGAGTTCCAATTAAAATTTCTGTTAAAATATTGTCTAGTTAAAATCCCCCGATTTATAAAATAAGTTAAACTGTAGTGAATTTATACAGATTGTAAATGTTCACTTAGCTTCTCAAATATTTATTAGGTCTCAGTTAATTTAACCACAAGGTCAAACTAACTTTTTAAGATAACCTATTGATTTACAATAAGTGTAAACACTTGCTAATTTAACTATCAAAGTAGCTTCAAAATAGTTTTGTACTTCAAAGTAATAGCAGCGGAATAAATAAGATATATGTATTATACTTTAAACTTAAATTAAAGATGCACAACATGTATAACAAGAGGTTGAGTCTAAATCCGAGACTTAGTCCTCTCAAATTTATATAAATTTTATCCACACCATGGATCAGGGTTAACAATAGTTTACAAAACTATTCATGCCACACAAGGACCTCTACCACTATTCTTCGTGGGAAACAAAAAAAATACCAGGTCACACAATGACCTCTTCCACAGTTGACGTGGGTAAACAGGAGTTAAGAGAATTTGAGTGAGGATTTTGATATCCTCTAGTTCAGTGCAAGAGACAGTGTGTGTAAAAGATATACAGAGTACACCACACTGCTCGAAAGTTAATAAATAAATCACGTAGAGAAGATAGATGAGAGTTTAGAAAGCTCTAGTGATTATCAATGTAGCTCTGGACTCGTTTGATTTAGCAAGAATGCTTCTGAGTCCTTCTCTGGTTTTTCTGTTGAAAAATAGAGTGTCGTAGTTCAGCTTGTCTTCTTTAGGAGTGAGGAAGGTCTCTTGATTTGTCGTGTGTTCTTCAACAGTATTGGATTGTACTCATGAGAGTTCTTTGAAGGTCTTGCAATCTCCTTCTTGTTCAGGATTGTTCTCTGTTGTATGTATGTTCTTCTCGTTGTATCGTCACACTTTTCTTACTTTTCCACTTGCACGTTGAATCCTTTTTTTGGATTCTGCTTCTCAGTATTTCTTATATTCCATGAGTTCTGGCAGTAGGAATGATTCACTTTTCATAGGTACATGATACGGTTTCCTGACATTCCAACAACTAACATTAAACAACATTAAATGCATTAAAAACAACAAATATGATCGTTAGCATTATTTAAATAATATTAAAAAAAACATAAGAAATGGTGTCACAGTGATTAAGTAAACGGTGTCTTCTTCATGGTGTGTGGTTCACGGTTTGTCCTTCACGGTGTGTCCTTCACGGTGTCTGGGTCATGGTGAGTCCTTCACGGTGTCTGGTCATGGTAAGTCCTTCACAGTGTGTGGTCACGGTGAGTCCTTCACGGTGTCTAGTGACATTGAGTCCTTCACGGTGTCTGGTCATGGTGAGTCCTTTACAGTGAGTCCTTCATGGTGTCTGGTCACGGTGAGTCATTCACAGTGAGTCCTTCACGGTGTCTCCATACTTAGAAAAATATCTTGTATTTGTACTTAGACAGTAATATGCAGAACATGGATTAAGTTTAATCACGAGAGAGTAAAAGAGATTGAATCATAAATATAAAGGTGTGATAATATATGTGATAATTTTGATCATGCATGAGACTTGTAAATAATAAAGAGAGTAATTAACATCATAAGATTTGTTATCATTAAAACATGATGTGTAGTTATTATTGAGATTGAAGAGAATTAGAAAGATGTGCAATGAAGATTGAGATTAATTAACACCAACAAGATTTGTGATCATTAAAACATGATTAACACATGCGGAGTCCAACATTAATCATGTGAATCAAAATTTTTAAGGTTTTCTTAAACCAAAATATTTTTTTTATGTGTGAAGAATAGTGAAGAGGGGGTGTCCTTTTAAAAGTGAGGTGAGTAGAATAGTTGTAATTTTGGAAAAGAAAAAGGTGTACTCACATTTAACACATGAAAAAAGGATCCAAAATGAAACATTATCGATAATTATATATGTTAATATTGAAATATGGAAATAAAATAGTTTTTATACAAGTTTTTTGGTCATTTTGATCCTTATATTTTTAGTTTAAACCCGAAAAATATCATTTCACCTTAAATGTAGTAGTTAATTTTTATTGTTTTAACTATTAATTATGGTAAAAAATTAATTCTACCTTATTATATAATATAATTTATGATGATTTGATAATTTAAAAAAATTTTAATTAATTATATTCACATAAGTGGAAAATTTAATTTAATACTAAACCCGCAAACATGATGAATGAGTGTGATTTCAAGAAGTGTATTTTGAAGAAAAACTTGATTTTATATTAAATATATGGATAATAATTATTATATTAATTTAATTTCATATTTATTTATAAATAATATTTAAATTTCATTTCAATAATTCCTCATTAGGTTTTTTTAATTAATTAAAAAGTAGAAACACTTTTCACTTTAAAATAGATTTCAGAAAAACCCATTTTTAAACTAAAAATATTACTTATACTAAAATTCAATATAAATAAGATTCAAATTTAATTAAGTGGATTCAATATAACTAGAAAATATTTATTTAATTTTAATTCATATTTAAAACTTAATGGGACTTTTAAATTTAGTTAATTTTTTGAAAAATCAATGACATTTTTTTCCAAAATAATTATTTTTCCCTATTCACGAAAAAATCAATAGTTTTTTGAAAAATCCCAAAATTTCACAAAAATTAAATTTTGATATTAAAATTTTAAAAATTAAGTTCGTTTTATCTAAAATTTTTTCTAAAGGTTACAAAAATTAATAATAATATTTTTTCATGAAAAAAATAATTTTGAAGAAAACATATTTTTGAAGAATAAAATTACTTTACTAAATGTTGATTGATTATTTACTAAACATTTATTATTAGTTTATATTTATTAGGAAATATATATATATATATTTTATAAATTAGCTAATACTATTCATACCTGCAAATTTTACGGCATGTTTATATTGATTATATATTTCATGGGCCGTTTTAGATTAGTATTGCTTGTTGAATATGCTATCAAACCTAGTTTTATTTTCTAAAATATCATGGTGTAACATTATATATTATATATTTATTTTTAATATAACATATAAAATTTATTGATTTGAAAGGATCATCCCATATTCCAAATTTCATATTTAAATACATATTATTATTTGATTCATCAACCAAACTATGATTATCATAATTTCATCAAACTTATTAAATTGGGATAATCCATATATATAGATACCTCATGGCATATTTTTGAAAAACACCATTCAAAGTGTACATAGTGAATTATTGATTTAAATCTATCTAAAAATGATTTAATTAATAACTTGGGACATTCTATAACACCCCAATAATTTATGAGAAGTATTCTTTTTATTTTCTTTGATGTTTTGTGTTGTACACTTTACCAATATTATCTTGCACTATATGCAACACTGTATTAGCTTGTAGTATACGCAACACTATTATTGGCTTATGTTGGACACAATTTCAAGTTCTTTCGAATAAAATTCATTTTACACAACACCAAGTAGAGATTTTTATCAATGTATAACTGAAATATATTTTTATTATGTTATACGCAACACCAAAGGTATATTACCCTACATGCAACCCTGACTTGTCTTGCATTACACGCAAGAGCGACCTTCCTTGATAGCGTGTGTTGTACGCAATACCGAGTTTCACTAAATGAGATATTATTATAATAATATTATGAACTATCCGTCATGAATAGTATTAACTACATTTTTAATTTTATAACATTATCATTCATCTTACACACTTTCTAGATAATTCTACGAGAACAAAATAACTTTTTCGGGTAAAATAAGTATTTTTTAAAAAATGCAGTTTTGCCACCTTTTGATGGCACACCCATTTTAAATCTAATTTTTAACAAGTTTATAAGTTCAATTTTACAAACTAAACTTTTCTTGTGAATCTGGATATAAAAATATTTATTGGATAATGTTTTAATATTTTTCTGATAATGTTCATATTTTGATAAATAGTAAAAATACTCTAAATTTTAATTAAAAACAAATTTTTTCATCAAGATAATTTATTTGGTTGAATTATAATTTTGAATGGATTTAAAGTATAAATAGAATATATTTTTACTATTTAATATGATGTGTTTCATTATCACTAATTTTACATTGAAGTCATAGGTAAAAACTTTTCAATCTTTTGCAATGTTTTAAATAAAAATCATTTTTTTTCGACAATGGGATTAATTTTAAATTAATTACCGCATCTTCTGTGTCTTGAATTTGGAAAAATTGATTCCATATTTGGAATCAGTAGGTCCAAATTATGTTAATAGGATACTTTGTATTTTTGGGAATTATGAATAGTAACTACAGTAGATTCTATTTACCACAGTCAAAGGTAAATCCGACAATTAAGGGTAACAATAATATTATAAAATTACCCTATAACCTTCCGAAATTCTATCGGATGAATAAAAGTAGACCAATATCACCTAAGGGTCGGAATAGATTCATTTTATGGACTTTTGACCATGAAAAGGATGTAATTATTATCAAAACCAAAGAAAGTGACAACATGTCACCCTCTTATATCTTATAAGTGTAATAAATTTAATTTGGTGATAAAATTCATAAAACATAAAAAATAAATACTATATAGAAATAAAATAAAATTATCTACATCATGTGAATTTATTTAGAATTTTTATGGATTAAATAATTATCATTAAGGATGACACAATAGTGATGTAGAAATTATTTTATTGATTGAAATATCAAATAAATGGTTTTAAAAATATTAAAATAAATATTATATGAACTATTTAATGTACTACATGAATTTTCTAGAAAAATATGACATGGTATGAATCTATTAAATATTTTTGTTCAAATAGATACTCTGTGTAGATTTTATTTAAATTCAAATAAATGAATAGTGTCAAAATTGACACTATTGTTATTTTATAAAAATAACATATTATTAAATTGTTTAAAAATCACAAAAATATTTAAAAATTATAAATTGAAATTTATATGGTCTAAAATTTAATAAATTATCCAATTATGGACAATTAACAACACATAAGTAATTATTTTTAACAATTTAAAATTTATAATATTATTACCACAAATAAAATTAAATAGATTAAATAAGGATAAATCGAGTTGATAAGGTTTAAAATGAATTTCCAACATGTCTAAATTTTATTGGTTGATGCGATTACAACACTATCTCATCTAATCTTTATATTTGAGTCATTTTTGGATGTTTTTAGTGGGTTTTGAGTTTTTTATAAATTAATACTTTAGAAGTTTCCAAAAGTGCCCTTCTCCTCCCTTATAAAAGGGCACCTCCTCCATCTTATCTTTACTTCATTTTGAGCCTTCAATCTCAGACAAAACCTACCTATTTCTCTTCTCCACTTCCATAGAAACATACTAGAGGTCCTAGTCTTTTTCAAAGACCAACTGTAGTGCCTTAAGAGGAGGTTTAGAAGAGGCACGTTGAAGAAGAGGTAATATCCTTTACCGATTCTTTCAAATTTATTTCTCCTTCTACTTACTATTTTTTTATTTTTTTCATTATAAAGTAATAATATAAGTATCACTTGTATACTGATATTTTATTATAAATATGAAACAACCCTATTTTACCTTCTATACATCCTATGGAAAATGAAATCACTGCGCATGTGTACGTACAGAATACCGTCTCCACGCCGTAGTGTAATCTATTTTCCACCACCAACTTACTTGGATGTGTATAATGGTGTAAAGAATAACTATATATGATTATTATAACATGATACTAATTCTGAGATATTCTATCATCCATTTCAATACCATTCAATAATTATGGGAATGATATCATCGCTCATGCATACGTACGGATTACCATCTCCACGACGCGATGAGATTCATTATTTATGTTAACCATTCAAGAATGATTATAAAGTATATATATATTGAATAAAAATGAAATATATGTCATAATAATTCTACTAGATTAATTTATATATATATATATATGACATCTACTTACTTCCATTCAAGTCAATAAGGAATGGAAAACAACGTTCAAGCGTACGTATGGCCAACTGTCTCCATGAACGGTGTATTTCATTAAATTTATCGATCTATTATATTATGAATATATATAAATTATGTTTTACATTCTGGAAGTAAGTAATCATGATATAATTAATCAAATTAATAATTACAAGTTAAAACATGTATGAAAAATGAAACGATTTTACCCAAAACACTACTTTACATGGAATTGACAAATAAACGAGTAATATAAAGTCGTAAGTGAATCATATATGATATCATAAATATTATTATGGTTCTGTTACAAGTTAAAAATATGTTTAAATCCACTATATAAAAGTCTCAGACATATACTGAAGAAACTTGACCTATGGTAAGGGATACTTATTCTAATCTCATTCTTATCCAAGATTGTTTATTCGTAAGTATTTACTGGGGTTATATTTATCATCCATGTCTGTGTTTTATAACACTATTTTCATAAAGTTTTTAATATTATTCCATGTATGTTTAAAGTCATGTTTACCTATTTTTGACTTTTAATATGTAGTATGGAATGAATATTTCTTTATTTACCATACGGGGAACTTTTTGACTTTCCGAAAAAAGCACAGGGAGAATGTTTTTAAACTTATACGACATGAATGGATTTTTATAGTTTCATAACGCCTTATTTTCATGAAGTTTATTATACAATATTTCATGATTATTTTCAACAAAATAATTTTCTTTTAAAATTACATGTCATTTTGTGAAAAGAAAATTATTTTGAAGAAGAAAAAAATTTTTCCTCAAAAATTCATTCCAAGTGTTTTATCAAAACTATTTTCCATCTAAGATTACATTATTTAATATGTTTATGATTAAAGTATAATGTATCTATTATTTACATGGTTTTATTTTTCTTATGATGAAATGATATCTATTTGTTTTATATGGATTATGTTATGATGGAATGATATTTATGAAACCCATTTTATTCTTTGGGTTATGATTAATGATTTATGTTTATTTTGTGGCACACGTATGAATGATTTCATTATAAGATGGGTGATACCTACATCTCCCTAAAATGAATTGGGTAATGTTTTATATCTCATGATATGGACATGGCTAGAATGATAAGTAAATCTGGTTCAATAATACGGGACTGGAACGGAAGGTAAACCCGGTTCAGTAATGGACTTTGTCCACAATGATGGTCTTGGAAGAAATGTCTCAGCTACTATGGAAATCATGTCATGTAATTAATGGTTTTCCACAATTAAATATTTTATTACCATTATATTTTATCTTGATTAATGTTTCTTTGTGATCTATTCCTTATGTACTGCTAAGATTTATGTCATTGCTCAAGATTTTGATGTTTTATGTTCATGTTTTTACGTTCAAATGTTTATGGTTTGTTTTATGTTCTCTATGTTTTCCATTACTGAGCATTTGAGCTCACGCTTTTTATGTTTTATTTTCCCCAAGATATAAAGAAAGGTTTTAGGTAAGAAAACAAATGGGTGGATCTTTATGGGAGATGTTGAAGATCTTTCACCATGATTAGAAGATTTTGTTCTGAGTTACCAAAGACACTAAACTAATACGGTCTTTGGGTGTGTGTTTTTGTTATGTATTAATCATTACACAAAAGTAATGTAATTTCCATTTATGTCAATATTGGGTCTATACACATTCATTCAATTATTATTGATCAAGGGACATTTCTGAGTCATTTGGAATGTTTGAGGTTAAGATTGTATAAACTGTGTTGTTTAAATCATTTAATTTTAATATAAGAATCTGATTTTTTTAATTCATATTAATGTGAATTCTTAGAAAAAATATTTAATTATTTAAATCCACTAATAGATTTTTTTTAATATCACATTTTACTCATTTTTATGAATACTATTTGAATGAATATTATTTTAAACTTTAAACTTTCAACTGTTGGATAATGTATAATAAATGGGTATTAAAATATACCTATATATATATTGTATTACATTTTCTAACATTTAATGGAATTCATTCCCAATGAAAAAATATTTAAAGCTATATGATTCATATAAATTTAATATTATTTAATATATAATATAAAATCTATTATTATAGCTACATATTTGAGATAGTAGTTCCTGGGTGTTTTGGTTTTCATCAATATTGAATCATGATATTTTCTGATTAATGATTAAAAAAGTTAGGGATAAACAATACATTCTAGATAAATGGTTTAAATATTTGTTTAAGAAATACATGAATGATATTTATATTAAACTAATCATGTGGTAGAGTATTTAGATTAAAGTTATGATATTGAAAAATAAAACATCATCCAATTTTGTTTATCATAGATATATAGCGCATGAAAGCATGAAAAATGAAACAAAAAGCATTGTTGTTGAAATTTTAAATCATAAAATTCATACACATCCATGTTATGGCTAATAGTTGGAGAACACAAGGACAATATGTAACACCCCAATATTCCATGGTATGTTTCCCTTTGAATAATGCAATAGCTTGCATTGTACGCAACTTCGAGATTATAACACACCACGACCTATCAAACTAGCTGTTATGAATAGTAATAACCTCTTTTTGAAATTTTATAAATTTTATTTTTCAAAATGGACTTCATTTTTGAATTCGGAATACTGAAATTAGCTTAGGGTAAATTTTTGGAATTTTTCTGAAAACATTCAATTTTTGAGGAATAGTAAAAAACACTGCATTTTTGGTTAAAAACGAGTTTTTATGTAAATAATTATTTATTTTATTTAAATTTATTTTAGATAAAAATAGATACATAATAACTAGATAATTTCAACGTAATTAATTTGAGTCATTTTAAAATAAGTTTAGATATATAAAAATTTTATTGAACTTTTTACTGTCTTTTTACTCACCTCCTAGGAGCATTTGCAAATTTGCATAAAACTTAATTTTACAACTTCTATGAGTTTAATTTAAAAATTTTTAGAGACATGGTTAATATCAGTACGTAAAATGTGGTTCAATAAGATGAAAATGATTTTTGGTGAAGAGTAACTTATGACTTTTATTTACCACGGTTAAAAGTAAATTGGGTAAATAAGGGTAAAAATGATATCATAATTATCCTAACACATGTCCTAATTCTATTGGATAAGTGTAAAACGACCAAAAACAACCTTAGGAATAAAATATTATCCTCTTTGGTCCACTTGGATTAGATTAGGACATTTTTTATTATTTTATTTAAAGAAGAGTTAAAAGAGTTAAATTCAATGTTTAATAACTAAACCTTTTTAATATAGAGTTACACACAATATAAATTCGACTATAAAAATTCTTTAGAAATATAAAATTATTTTATAGACAATGGTATTTTATTTATAATTTTTAGACATCAAATAATTTAATTTATTTATGACATAATGATGATGCAGTAATTACCTGATTAATAAAATATTAAAATAATTGATATTATAAATATCCAACTAAATGTAAATTGAGAATTTTTATGAATTAAACTAATTTTTGAGGTTAATATGACATTTTAGGGTTGGTTAAATTAATTTTATTCTAAGTGATAATGTTTTAATGGCGTTCAAAAAAATCAAATACTAAATAGTGTCAAAATTGACATAATTGGGTTTTTAAAACAAATACTATATTATTAATTGATATAATATTCATAAAAATATAAGGTTAGGCCAAAGGATTTAGATAAAGTTATATATATTAATAATGAACTACTTTGGGTTCTCTGAGCAGTTTATAGTACGTTTATTAACCAATTAATATAAAAATACAAAGAGACATGGTAAATGTCAAAATATTTAACTGAGAGTTAAATCTGAAAGATATGGTTAATATAGTGACCTAAACCTATATAAAACCTATTGTTTGAGCGTTTTTCGTACCATCTCAACATCAAACTCAAAATAAATTATTTTTGATCCATTATAAACTGAAAATTATTTTATTAAAAAATAGTATTTTAAGCTTTTCCTAAAGTGACCCCCACCCCTCTTATAAAAGGGAACTTTCCCTTCTCTTAATTTCACACCACCAAAGCCTTTTGGATCGTCCAAAACCTACCCAAATATCCTCCCAACTTTCCTCCCTTCATTATAGAGGCCTTAATTTGGTCATAAAGCCAATTTAAGGAGCCCTTTTGTTCAAATCAAAAGGGAGAACCTGAAAAAGAGGTAAATATTTTATCACCTCTTTCAAGTTCTTTTATTCTTCCACTTCATATTTCTTTGTTGTTTCTATTATAAAATAATAAATCCAAAATCTTCTATATACTATGATGTTATTATAAAAATGGTACTACCACATTCATTATTCTATCCATCATATGAATGACAAAGTCGCCATTTGTGCGTACATAGGGCTTACCGTCTCCAGGTCGTGGTGTAGTTTGTTATTCAAATACTTCATTTTTTGGATGGGTATAATAATGAGTATAACTACTGTAAATAATAAATATAACATGTTATTTATTCTGTATATATGATATACCATCCAATTACATACGATTTCACCATCAATATAATGACATTGTCGGTCGTGCGTACGTACGGATTACCGTCTCCACGAACGTGATGAGATTTATTTCCCCATCAGAATCATTCAAGAATAATTTTCATTTTATGATTAAAAATAATGTTTATGAACATAAAATCATTATGTATATTAATCCAATACATCCTATCCATAACAAACATGGCTTACGTAACCAAGCATATGAAGGAAAATGAATCAGTTAACACCTAAAACTATGATACTACTGAAATATTATTAACAATGAAATATTAGAGGATCATATATGATATAAAATTTCTGTATATAGTTCTTGTATAATTTAATAACACTTTTTTAACTATTGTAATGGATTTTAAAATACCATCAAATAAGTAAAATTACAAGGTAAAAGTTAATTTTACAATATCTTTATTATCCGAGGTTGTTTTTACGTAAGTATCTACTAGGACCTCTTTATTATCCACACCCACGTTTTCTTAAAAATGTATTTCAATTTTTGTTAATATTTACTAGACTATGGGTTAAAGTTGTTTATAACTTTATTTGTCCTTGTATGTTTTCAAAGGAATATTTTCTTCATTTTCCAAACAAGGTAGTCTATGACCTTTTCGACAAAATTAAGGAAAGAATGTTTTTTAACTTATACGACGTGTACAACTATTTTCCGCCATTATAACATCATCAAATCTTCCCTTAAAATCATATAATAATATTTTCAAAATAAATTTTCTGTTTTATAATTATGTGACTCTTAAATACTTTCAAAATAGAAATAGGTATTTCTTTCAAATAGTTTTCATTTCATCTATGTCAACAACTTTTGATGGATTTTGAACTTGTTTAATGTTGATTTATTATGATACAAATCTTTGATATTGTATTGAAGGTTTTGTGATATGTTTGACTATGGATTTTTTATTTTTATACCATTCATGGTTTATGGTTAAAGTATTGACATTTCGTATGATAGTTTTAATATGAATGATTATGTTATGTTTCAAAATTTTCGTATGAGGAATGTATTGTACTTAGTATGAGATGGGTGGAGCCCACTATAGATCCTCAGTGAATCAGTAGGTCTCATGAGACAATTAGATGTGGAATTGGATGAGGAATTTCCCTATTTGATATATGTTTTTGGCCGAGGCCTTAATCATTTTTAGACGTCTTGGATGAGGCCTTGAAAAAATGTTTTAGAATTTCCAACATTATGCATTCCCTCATTATGAAAATAATAATTATGGTTCATGTGGTTATTCGACTAGTAGAATACCCATGACTATGTTTTAATATGGAATTATTTACTCAGCTCATATTACTACTGTAAAGTTTTCATGTTTATTATTTGTAAAGGCATGTATTTTGAATTATTCATCAAGTCTAATGTTTATGTTATCTTCCGTTGTACTGATTACCCTTAATGAGAATTTTAGATCACCCCTATCTTCTGTTTCATTTTCCCAGGATATGAAGAATTTAGTAATGAGTGACTTCCAGGCATAATCTAGGCGGCTTGGATGTTTCTAATGGAATAAATTAGTGTTGTATTTATTTTAAAGTTGTAATGTTGAACTTAAGTATGTATCTTGTTTCCAATAATACTAAACTGATCGGTCTTTTGGGACATGATTCCGTATATCATTCCAATGTTATGTTATAAAGCATGGAATCTTGGTAACTGGGGTCAGGGCATTACAGTTGGTATTAGAGGAAGTTTTAAAAAAACCTTGGAAACTAGATTTTTAAAAACTCTAATAAGAGAACATTACCCTAAGATAGACTTTAAGGATTATTATAGAAGAACCTCCGAAAATTATGGTATTTTAGAGATTTTTTGAGTTTTCCAAGTAATACATCCCTGTCTGGATATGAGCAGGTTGAGGTGGCTCTGGCATAGATGTACCTAGGGGTAAAACACGAAAACACTTCTTGGATCTAGACTCAAATGGGAACTAGTTCATGACAACGGGCCTTGCTGCACTCTTGGTTACGACACTCCCAGGGAATATGGTTAGGATAATTCTCATTTTCTTTAAAAACAATTAAGAATGATTTATGAGTATATACCTCCTCAAAGAATTTTTTTATTATTATGGATTATATCCATAAACTTTTCAATTTAGGTTAAGTGTTTTACAAGTTTGGAATTATGTATTGTGGTTCATAAACTAATCTACTGTATTTCATTTTTTAGAAATGGCTCCTAGTGGATGGAATGGAAACTATATCGATGCATGTAATCCGTGTAGAGATTTCCCTCTTGCTCAAGATAATTTTAGCGGAGCTGGTGATGTAACTGGTGCTGATCATCTTATCACCATACTGGGAAAACTCACACAGGTTATGAATAATAACCTTACCCGTATGGAGAACCCTGATTCACAATGCGGAGGATCAATGTTAGATCGCTTTATTAGGAAACAACCACCGACATTCAATGGGTCTACAAATCCATTTATAGCCGAACAATGGATAAGTTCCTTAGAGAAAATATTTCATGCTTTGGGGAGTAGCGAAATAGAAAAAGATGACAACCTCAATGGAGATGCAGATCAATGGTGGTCATTAATTCAAAACACAAAGGAGTATGAATAATTATCAAGTATTTAATGGAGGGAGTTTAAAGATATTTTCTTAGAAAAATACTTTCCTCATGACCATTGAGTGGATATATAAGGGAGATTTCTGAGTCTGAGACAAAAGGAGGATGAGAATGTCGCCAATTATGAAGCTAAATTTCAAAGGTTATCAAGGAATGTTGTAGATTATATACTTAACACAAGAACTAAGATTGATTTTTTCTTTGATGGGTTAAAACAATTTCTCCATCGAACATTAGTCTCGCAATCCTTCTCATCATACGAAGATATTGTCTCTTGTGCTATGAAGACAAAAAAGAATTCTCTAAGTCTTATGACTTTAATGAAAACCAAGAGAATAAGAGATCTACTAGACACTCTAGGAAAGTAAATAAGGAAACAAGGAATAAGGGAAGAGTTGAATTTACACCCTGTGATAATTGTAGAAGGAAGCACCCTGGTACCTGTGTAAAAAGAAAATGAGTATGCTATAAATGTGGATAGAAAGGACATCTTGCTAGTGATTGTAAGGGGACGAAAGAAGTTACCAATATTCAATGCTACAATTTCATGGAGATGGGACATTACGAAAATAAATTTCCTAATATTTATGGAAACTTACCTCAGAAAATGCCAAGAGATCATGGCCAAGCTTATGCGATCACTGCTACTTAGGTTGAAGCTCTAAAAGACATAGTGGTAGATAATTTAATGGTTTCCTCAAGTTTATCCAATGGTTTATTTGATTCTGCATCATCGCATTGTTCCATATCTTCCCAATTTTATAAGAAAATTAGATATTTATAATTTGATTTAACAAGGGATTTGTTAGTAAAAAATCCTAAGGGAAGTATCATTGCAACAAAGTTTTGTAAATCAGTCCCCATTAAGGCATATAAATGATATTTATCTACTAATCTAATCACTATACCCATGATTGAATTTGATATAATCCTTGGTATGGATTTGATTTCGTATGATGATGTGAAAATTTATTGTAAGAAGAAGGAGGTTACAATTCTCAATGATAATAAAGAGTACTATATTTTTAGAGTAGAAACTTCAACATCTGATTCTTATATAGATCCACCCCTAGTATCTCTACTAAATTCAATTATTGGGGAGGATGAGAATAAACTAATTATGTGTGAGGAAAAGAATGTTCAAATAGAGGACATGCCTATTGTGCAATAATATGTTGATGTGTTTCTAGAGGATTTACCTGGACATCCTCCAGAATGAGAAATTGAGTTTTCTATTGATTTAATTCCTCGTTGAAGGCCCATATCGAAGACCCCTTATATAATGGACACTACGGAATTAGTGGAACTAAAGAAACAACTAGAGGAATTGAGTAATAAGAGATTTATTTTCCCTAGTGTTTCTCCATGGGGAGCCCCTATCCTTTTTGTTAAGAAGAAAGATAGATCTATGAGGTTGTGCATTGACTACAGGGAGATCAAGCTATAAAAATAAAGAAAAAGTATCCCCTACCTTGCATTGATGATTTATTCGACCAACTTCATGAAGCTCAATATTTCTAAAATATTGACCTTCGATCTTGGATATTATTAGTTGTGTGTGAAGAAGGAAGACATTCCGAAAACAACATTTCGAACTAGGTACGCACATTATGAGTTTACAGTAATGCATTTTGGATTGACTTATGCACCCTCTTTATTCACGGATCTAATGAATAGATTTTTCGAGGAATATCTTGATAAATTTTTAGTGGTATTTATTGATGATATCTTGGTATACTCCAAAAGCTACGAAGATCATAAAAATTACTTGTGCATTATTCTGAAGACTCTTAGAAGAAAGGAATTATTTGGGATGTTTAGAAAATGTGAATTTTGGATTCACGAGATTTCTTTTCTTGGCCATATTGTCTCTAAGTATGGAATCTTTGTTGATCCTTCAAAGACCAAGTCAATCCAAGAATGGAAAACACCGATGGGTATAACTGAGGTATGAAGTTTTATTGGTTTAACAGGTTATTATTGACGTTTCATCCAGAATTTTTCTCGGTTGGCTAACCCATTAACCAAGCTCACCCGTAAAGGGGTAAAATTTGTTTGTACAGAAGAGTTTGAAGAATGTTTTGAAGAACTGATGAGAAGATTTTTGAATGCTCTTATCTTTACTCTACCATTAGGGAACAATGGGTTTGTTATTTATAGTGATGCTTAAAATAAAGGACTTGGTTGTGTCCTTGTGAAAAATGGTAGAGTTATTTCCTATGCATCACTACAGCTAAAAATTCATGAAAAAAACTATCCCACTCATGATCTTGAGTAAGTAGATTTAATCTTCACTATAAAGATATATATACACCATTTCTATGGTAAAAAATATGAGATTTATACTGACCACAGGAGTTTGAAGTGTATTTTATCGTATAAATAACTCAACATGAGGAAAATCCGTTGGCTTGAGCTACTCAAGGATTATGATTTCACTATACACTACCACCCAGGGAAGGAAAATAAAGTGGCAGGTGCTTTGAGTAGAAAGGACCATAGAGTTTTGAACAAGATGAGAGCTGAAAGGGATCCTATTTTAATGGATATAGTAAAGATGGATATGGGAATAACCATTGAAGGAGAAACATCAACAATTTTTCAAATGGTTTCCAAACCATCTTTACTAGAAAATAAAATGTGTTCTCAGACTGATGATGAGGAGTCTCAAAAGAAGATTAATGCTATATATCATGGTAGATTGAGTGACTTTGTTTATGAAGAGGGAATTTTGTAATTTGGGAAGAGACTTTGTGTTCTAGATATTTCTGATCTAAAAATGGAATTGTTGGATGATAACCATAGATGCAATTTCTCTATACACCTTGGGAGAACCAAGATGTATAGATATTTGAAGGCAGATTTTTGGTTGGACAACATGAGAAGAGAGATTGCTAATTTTGTGTCAAGATGTATGGTCTTCCAACAAGTGAAGGCTAGAAGACCACATCCTAAAAAATTCATGCAACCTCTTCCCATACATGAGTGGAAATGGGATGATATTACTATAGACTTTGTCATGGGGATACCAAAGACTCCTAGAAGGAATGATGCAATATGGGTCATTGTTGATCGTCTTATGAAGTCAGCACATTTTCTTTCTATAAGAGAAGATTTACCACTTAAATGTTTAGCAAGACTCTATATTAATGAAGTAGTAAGGCTTCAGGGAGTACCACTCTCGATTGTTTCAGATCGTGATCCCTGTTTTACATCAAGATTATGGAAAAGTCTTCAGAAAACCTTGGATACTGAACTTCGTTTGAGAACTGCCTACCACCCTCAAACTGATGGACAATCAGAACAAACTTTTCAAACCTTAGAAGACATGTTGAGATATTTCTCACTTGACTTTCAAGGTATGTGGGATCAATATTTACCTCTGGTAGAATTTTCCTATAATAATATCTTCTATTCAAGTATTTTGATGGCACCATATGAAGCATTATGTGGAAAGAGATGTCGCAGAACAACTTTTTGGGATGATGTTAGTGACCGAAAACTTGTAGGCCTAGAACGTATTGAGGAAAAAATGGAAAAATTGAAGATTATCCAAACCCACATCAAAGAAACTCAAAGTAGACAGAAGAGTTATACCGAAAAACAAAATAAGGGTTGGGAATTTCAGGTAGGAGATCATGTTTTCTTGAAGGTATCTCCATGTAAGGGAGTTATACGATTCAGTAAGAAGGGTAAATGAAGTCCCTGGTACATTATAACTTTTTAAATTATAGAATAAATTGAGGATATATCTTACCATTTGGCAATTCCACCAAGTCTCTCCAAAGTTCAAGATGTGTTCCACATATCATTGTTGAGAAAATAAATGTCTGACCCAACACTTGTACTCAACTATGAGGAAATTGAAATGGAACCTGATTTGTCTTATTGTGAGGAGACTTTCAAGATTCTTGATACAAGAGAATAAGTGTTGAGAAACTGGACGACTCTTCTGGAAAAAGTTCTATAGAGAAACCATAAGATAGAAGAGGCAACGTGGGAACCTAAGAAACTTATGATGAGGAACCACTCAAATCTTTTTGTGCAGTATTATTCTAGAAATTTTTAGGACAAAATTATTTGAAGGAGAGAATAATGTAACACCCCGAGCTTCCACAGTACATTACCCTTTGAATAATGCAATAACTAGCATTGTACGCAACTTCGAGATTCTAACACACCGCGACTAATCAAACTAGCCGTTATGAATAGTAATAACCACTTTTTGAAATTTTATAAATTTTATTTTTCAAAATGTACTTCATTTTTGAATTTGGAATATTGAAATTAGCTTAGAGTGAATTTTTGGTATTTTTCTGAAAACAATCAATTTTTGATGAATAGTGAAAAACACTACGTTATTGGTTATAAGTGACTTTTTATTTAAATAATTATTTTTTTATATAAATTTATTTTATGTTAAAATAGATACATAATACCTATATAATTTCAATATAATTCATTGGAGTCATTTTATAATAAGTTTAGATATATAAAAATTTTATTGAACTTTTTACCATCTTTTACCCACCTCTTTGAAGAATTTGAAAATTTACATAAAGCTTAATTTTACCTCTTTTTTGAGTTAAATTTAAAAAATCCAAGAGCCATGATTAATATCTTTAAGTAAAATTTGGTTCAATAAGATGAAAATAATTTTGGTGAATAGTGTCTTTTGACTTTTATTTACCACTGTTAAAAGTAAATATGGAAATTAAGGGTAAAAATGATATCATAATTACCATAAAACATGTCTTAATACTATTTTATAAGTGTAATTAGACAAAAAAACCTTATAAATAAAATGTAATCCACTTTGGTCCACTTGGATTAGATTAGAACATTTATTATTATTTTATTTAAAAAAGTGTTAAAAGAGTTAAATTCAAAGTTTAATAACTAAGACATTTTTAATACAGGGTTACACACAATATAAATTCAACTATAAATATTATTTATAAAGATAAAATGATTTATTATATAATGGTATTTTATTTATAATTTTTAGACAATAAATAATTTAATTTATTTGTGACATAATAATGATGCAGTAATTACCTTATTAATAAAATATTAAAATAATTGATATTATAAATATCCCAATAATCGGAAATTGTGACTTATGATAAGTTACAAAAAATTTATAGTTTAATATGACGTTCTAGGGTTGGTTAAATAAATTTTATTTGAAGTGATAAAGTTTCAATGGCTTTCAAAAAAATCAGATACTAAATAGTGTCAAAATTGACATAATTGAGTTTTGAAAACAAATACATTATTATTAATTGATATAAAATTCATAAAATTCAAAGGTTTGGCCAAAATACTTAGATAAGGTTATATATATTAATAATTGACCACTTTGGGTTCGCTTGGCAGTTTATAGTATGTTTATTAACCATATAATATAAAAATACAAAGAGACATGGTAAATGTCAAACTTTTTAACTAAGAATTAAATATAAAAGATAAAGTTAATATGGTAACCTAAACCTGTATAAAATTTATATTTTGAAAGGTTTTCTAACCATACCCACCATATCATCTAAATAAATCATTTTGGAGCCATTATAAATCGAAAATTATTTTATTATAAAATAATATTTCAAACTTTTCCTAAAGTGACCCTCACCTCTCTTATAAAAGGGCACTTCCCCTTCTCTAAATTTCACACATCCAAAGCCATTTGGATCAGAAAATCCCTGACCAAATATCCTCCCAACTTTTCTAAATTCATTCTAGAGGCCATAATTTGGTCATAAATCTAACTTAAGGAGCCCTTTGATCTAATCAAAAGAAAGAACTCGAAGAAGAGGTAAATATTTCATCACCTCTTTCAGGTTATTTTCTTCATCCACTTCATCTTTCTTTGTTGTTTACATTATAAAATAATAAATCCAGTATATTCTACATACTGTGATGTTATTATAATAATGTTACAACCAAATTTATTATTCTATCCATCATATGAATGACAAAGTCACCATACGTGCGTACGTACAACTTACCATCTCCACGTCATGGTGTAGTTTGTTATTAAAACACTTCATTATTTGGATGGGTATAATAATGAGTATAAATGATGTAAATAATAAATATAACATTTTATTTATTCTCTATATATTATATACCATCCAATTACATAAGATTTCACCATCAATATAATGATATTGTCGCTCGGGCGTACGTATGAATTATTGTCTCCACGAACGTGATAAGATTCATTTCCCCATCGTAATCATTCAAGAATAATTTTAATTTTATGATTAAAAATAATTTTTATGAATGTAATATCATTCTGTATATGAATCAAATACATCTTATCCATTACAAACATGGCTTATGTAAGCAATCATATAAAGGAAAATGAATCAGTTAACACCCAAAATGATGATACTAATAAAATATTATTAACAAAGCAATATTAGAGGATCATATATAATGTAATATTTATGTATATAGTTCATGTATAATTTAATAACAAATTTTTAACTATTATACAAGATTTTAACATACAATCGACTAAAGAAAAGTACAAGGTAAGGGTTAATTTCACAATCTCTTTATTATCTGAGGTTGTTTTTACGTAAGTATCTACTGGGACCTCTTTATCATCCACATCCATGTTTTCTTAAAAATGTATTTAAAAAAAAATTTACTATTTACCAGACTATGGGTTAAATTCATTTATACCCTTATTTGACCTTATATGTTTTGAATGGAATCTTTCCGTCATTTTTCCAGACAAGGTACTTTATGATCTTTTCGACAAAATTAAGGTAATAATGTTTTTTAACTTATATAGAGGATGCATATATTTCCTCTGTTATAACACCATAAAATTTTACCTTACATGATTATAATAATATTTTAAAAATAAATTTTTTCTTTTATAGTTATGTGACTCTTAAATTTTTTCAAAATAGAAAGAGGTATTTTTTTCAAATAGTTTTCATTTCATCTAT
Organism: Viscum album; assembly: GCA_963277665.1. Lineage (NCBI taxonomy): Eukaryota > Viridiplantae > Streptophyta > Magnoliopsida > Santalales > Viscaceae > Viscum > Viscum album. The sequence continues at coordinate 1,879,561,577 of OY728138.1, read as the reverse complement.
GTCAACATCCTTGGATGGATTTTAAACTTGTTTGAAGTTGATTTATTATGATAAAAATCTTTCATATTGTATTGAAGGTTTTGTGATATGTTTGACTGTGGATGTGTTATTTTTATACCATTCATGGTTTATGGTTAATGTATTGACATGTCATATGCCATTTTTAATACGAATGTTTATGTTATGTTTCAACATTTTCATAAGAGGAATGTATTGGAATTAGTATGTGATGGGTGGAGCCTACTATATCTCCTCGGTTCATCGATAGGTCTCATGAGACAATTATACGTGGAATTGGATGAGGCCCTTCCCAATTTAATATATGGTTTTGGCCGAGTCCTTAATCATTTTTAGACATCTTGGCCGAGGCCTTGAAAAAATGTTTTAGATTGTCCAGAATTATACATTCCCTCATTATGAAAATAATAAAGATGGTTCATGTGGTTATTCAACTAGTAGAATGCCCATGACTATGTTTTATTATGGAATTATTTACTCATCTCATATTCTTGCCATAAAGTGTTCATGTTTATTATTTATAAAGTCATGTGTTTTGAATTATTCATCATGCCTAATGTTTATGTTATCTTCCACTATATTGATTACCCTTACAGAGCATTTGAGCTCACCATTTCTTATGTTTCATTTTCCCAGGATATGAAGAAGTTAGTTATGAGTGAATTGCAGGCATAATCTAGGAGGCTTGGATATTTCTAATGGAATAAATTAGTGTTGTATTTCTTTTCAAGTTGTAATGTTGAATATATGTATGTATCTTGCTTCTAATAATAATAAATTGATCGGTATTTAGGGACATGATTCCTTGTATCATTCTAATGTTATGTAATAAAGCACCGAATCTAGGTAACTAGGGTTGGGGCGTTACACAATAATGGTCTATTGAAATCATGTCATGCCAAATAAAAAATAAATATTTTATGGGTATAATGACTCGATCATAGAAAAAATAGGGTGGACCATTTCAGTTAGAAATATTCATAATCTTTTACTTGGGAAAATGATTCAAAATTCAATGATTTTTTTTAAATTTATTATATATTAAAATATTTTATAATAATTGAAAAATAATAGAAATATTGTGTTCTATATTTATTATTTTTTAAGTGATGCGCATAAATAGTATAATTTTTTAAAAAGTAGAGATAATATTTAATCCATAGTTTGAATACCCTTCATATTTTGTTTGTAAGATAAAAAATGTGAACTCAAACATTTTATAAATAAATATAGAATATCACTTGAATTCATATATATTATTGATGATATAGTTGATATATGTAACATAGATTTCTTTACTTAACTAAATAATATGGCTAAAAAATTTATTTCATTTACCAGAGTAATACTTTCATTGGAAGATTAGGTATCCTTTAATTTTTTTAATATTTATTTGATAACAATGTTAACATTGAAATTTCATTAAATGTTATTAATTATTTCACCATATTCATATTATTATGATGTTTTTGAAAATGGTTTATATGTTCAATTTGATTGGGAATATATTTTTATAGTATTATATCATAATTTCTGACATGTGCTTGATAGGAATTAATATGAAAATTTTTAGATTGAATATTTTATTAAAAAAATAATTTCTATATAATATTCATGAATTAAAATTGATGGTGAATGATGATATATTAGTATAGATTTTTAATTATGGTAATTATGTAGTCATTAATGCTATAGAGAAAATTAAAATTATCATAAAAATGAGGCATTGAATCTATCATAAATGAATAATAATATCAAAATATAAACCGAGATAGGATGGTATTTTAAGATGATGTATCTCAAAGTTTTTTATATAACTTTATTGTATTAATTTAATATCTTAAAAACCCCAACCGCCCTATAATTTTCAATTTCATTAGTGTGGAATTCATGACTAATATTAAACTAATGATATTTTATTTCGTTTAATTATCAAGGTATGTGTCATATATAATTATATATATTTTATATAAAGGAATTTTTGGAAATAATTAAGAAGTCATGAGTATTTTTTAATTAAATATGATTATTTAATTAAAACATATAATTATGAAATTTGAAATGGGCTATGTCAAATTGGAACATGGTATGCACCATATTATTGAATTTTCACTTTTGACAAATTATATTTCAATACCTTGAGACTATAGAGTTATAGGTGTGTTCTTAAAATTCACACATGGGTCATATGACAGTTTGGAGGCCATATTATCTACTATAGTGAGTCACATATATACCATGTAAGTATAAAATTTGTTATGTTATGGGATGAAAAGGTACATTCCAATCATACCCATGTACTTCCCATCACACCTTATGATAATTATACTACATGTGGTATATAAAATATTGTTTATGGTGGAATTTGGAGGATAAATCTTAGTTATCCTCCCTGGTTTGATCATTGAATAGATTATTCCTTGAAATTAAATGGAAAACTCATCATAGTATGTTTCTATGATATATTTTAATCTTTATAATTTAATTATGCAAAATGTAAAAAAAAAATTGGATAAATATTATTTATGATTTATTTATATGAAAATTTTAAAAGTTTTTTTGAACCAATATTTTATAAAAATTATATTTCAAAATGTAAATATATATATATTATCTATAGAGATATTATCTAGGGGTTTTGACAAATAAACTTTGAAATTTATTTTAATAATTGATTCAATAAATAGTTTTCTATTTGAAGGTTTTATTTTGTGATTTTATATTTTATATTTGCTATTGATAAGTTATATCCACTACCTTATAGATTTTGAGAATTATTAAAAAAATGATTTTTAAATGTTACATATAACAATAATACCATATTTCGTTTGTTGGGTTTGATTGTTTATGGAAATATTGGTGGATTTTTAATAACATATGAGGGAATAGTTTATAACAATAGAAATATAGCTAGGATCTATAGTATTTTATTTATTATTAGAAGAAAATAATTGGGGTGTATCTTCAGCTAATAACGTTATTTATAAATTTATTATATCCTGGCTATAGTCAATCACATTTTTACTAAATAAAGGTATACATAATATATTTTGTTGCGTATTTTACATTATTTTCATGATGATATATGGGTTAAAATTACTACAATGGGAGTTATTTTTAATTTCATTTTGGTGATACACAATATAATTTTTATGTAGTTATATTGATTTATATCCTTCAATGCTGCTTTACTTATGATTTAACAATAATATTGTACTCATGTTTTTATTTATCCTTTCCTATTAGATTGAAAACTCATTAAGATGACTAAACCATTTCAAATATATATATATATATATATATTTAAACTATTAACATTAATATTCATTATATCTACAAATTAATAACACCCATTATCTTATAGGTCTAGTGTCTTTATAGAATATATATGAAATAATTTTTTTAAAATAATGTGAACATTTCTCTATTGTCTCACCACACTAGACCTACTTCAAGAAATATCAAATGTTATAATCTGTTTCATTACCTATGGAATGTAATTATTTGAAATGGGTTAGTCAAATGCACATTAGGGGTAAATATAAGAGATAATAATTAATGATCATTGGTGTTAGAAAATAAACATACGGGTATGAGAAAATAAAGAGGGTACATTAAAAAAAAATTATAAAATCATACTTGTTAAAAAATATATCATAAAAAAGGATTTGATATATATGGATTTGAACATAAAAAAATAAATAAATCATAGGTTTATTTAAAAATGATTCTATAATACTTACAACATAGAATATGAATCCTGCATAACATTTAAATATGTCATTAATTTAATTAAGTAAATCCTAACATATGTCAGGGTTAACCAGTATTACAATAATATAACAGTTGACTATTCTTAGCTCTTTCATAACATTGTGGAACTGGGCTAACCACCCACCCATAATTACGTTTTAAATATTGTAAAACCACTTATACTACATAACCTTTTATACCATGGATACAAACATGTTCCCTATAACTATTTAGGATTTGGATAACCACCAGATCCCCACAACATTTAAACTTAGGAAAACCACCCATGACTTATAACCATTTGGAATTTGAAAAAACAACTATGTTCCATCATGATCCATGAGATATAAACATTACCCAATTAATTTGAGTTCTATAATGTAGTGAACTATCACATAATTAATAAAACACAAAAATATAAAAACATTCATAATATCATAATAGTATACTGTTATAGGTATAAATAAAAATTTTTCATAAGGATTTAAAAAAAACATGGTAATAAGTTATCTTGATAAAGAATGTGGATTATATCACTAAATAATATCCCAATTAATATATAATAAACACCAATGGATATTAAAGTAGATTAAAAATTAATTATATGAATATTATGAAACTACATTGAAAAATAACAAGAAAGGATCTTTAAATTTTTAATAATATTTAATTCAATGAAAATATATAATAAAAATTGGGATATTTTGTTTAAATAATGAATAAATTAAAAGAATCCTACTTAAGGTAAATATAATATGCTTCTGAAAAAATTCACTCATTTATAAAACATTATGTAACAATTTTTCATAATTTTCACATAATTTCAATAGAAAATGAAATTAAGAGCCCATATATTTGAAGAATATCCATTAGTGTGTTTTGGGTATTAGAATTTTTCGATGTAGGTTCTAAGGGGTTTAATAGGGAATTTATGTGTTTTGGGTGTTTTTCACCATGGACGTCCACACAACACTATATGAGAGGAGGTTATTGCATATGGGATTTTACCTAGAGTGTCTTACATCAAAATAGATCTTCCAAACTTAGGGGTAGTTATAGAGTACTATTAGAACTATAGAACAAAGTCCCCAGGGTGTAATTAGTCAGTTCTATCAATTATAACATGCCTGTTGTATTGAGTGGTCAACTACACCATAGGATTGTGCATAGAGTAAAAAAGGGGTACTACCCTAGGAGGGATAGCTACATCATGGAGGGTTATGAGGTGGTGACAACTCATTTATTTGACGTTGGGTTCCATGGTTTGATGTGATTCCTTACACTATATTCTCCCTCCTCTTTTATAGGATATGTATATGGACTAGTTGTGGTTATCAGGCATGCGTTTGACTAGGGATCCTGTAACATTGTCTCCCCCTTACCCTATAGTGTTGGATTCATCTTGATCATCTATGTCATAAAATAGAATGATATTCCATGGTGTTCAATTTTTTGCTACGTTCATGGAAGAATGTGCTTTCGAGATCATATTTTCTTTGCGGGAGTTGTGAATGAAGATCTATGATGGAATTCTATTCTATTTTAAGAATTAAAAATGTTTATGTTAGGAGTTTCATTGCATATAAATTATTTTTTGTGAAATCATAATTTATCCTTGGTTTAACCCTTTTGGTGTAAGTGAAATTAACATAATAAATATTATAACAGAATACAGAATGGAATTGGTTTATGGATACAGTTCTTGCATCGATGATTTTTATTGTGATAATGGTTTTCCTCTTGATTTGAAAGATATCGGTCTATATATCATATTCTTATTAGAATGTCATTTTATACTTGGGTTGGCATGTTTCATTTGATTTAAAATGGTATATCACATCAAAAAATAATTAATTGGTTGGATAATGAACTTAAAGAGGAATGTTTAATAAATCCTATGTATCTTGTAATTTTATAGTAATAAAATCAATGAAAACTTCATGTATAATTTAACCTGTTATTATATGTGTTAATGGAATTGGATAAAGAACCAGAAGTTTTAATACTTATCATGGGTAATATAGGTAAATTCATGATAATCTGAATTGTTATTCTCATAGTTTTTTGAAATTGGAATAAATTATTAGAATCATATTAAATAGATGATAGATTATTATGTATGATACATTATGTTTCTCATATTTTTAACCTATGAATAATAAATCAGTTATTTCATGATGGAATAATAATTTATTGTTTGATAAATATAATTCTATGGGATTGAGAGTGCCTGTTTTCTAGAGAAGGCTAAATGCCTTGTGTTGGGGGCCATGAGAGCCCATTTTTATGTGATGTATGAATTCCTTTTTCTTAGGTATTAAATTTAATTTTTGGATATGATTATTTTTTAATACCTTTTATGATCTCTAGATATGATCCTTGTGATGTGATGTGATTATAGGATCGCTGATGAGATATGGTTGGAGAGACACAAGGTTGTTGAAGTAGTTGATGTCCGCAACAATAGGATGCATGAGGATATGCATAAGTGTGTTGAGGATCGCACTGGGATGAAGGAATGACTTGAATCTTGGCTTAATCATTTTTTTCTTATGCTACATTCTTGAAATTAATGAATATATTTAATAGCCATATTATTGGGTTTCTTTCTTTATCATTATTCTTTTCTCCACTACTTAATGTTTCTATATGTGCTTGGTTTCATCTTTTGATGGTATCTTATGATATCTCTATTAAGTACCTATAATTATTCACTGGTCATAATGTTTAATAATTTTTTTAGGAATTAGGTTGGTGTTTTACGAATGAAAATGAGATTTTCTTGAGAAACTGCGGACTCATTATGGTTTAGTATAAGAGGGAATAAACTTTACTCTAGTGGTTAATGAAATATATAATATATAATTTTACTGTTAATTAATGGTTAATTTTTTAGTTAATGAATGTAAATGATAAAAAAAGGAAAGAATAAATTTAATATATCTCCTTTAATGATTGTGTTCTTATAGGATATATAGTCCTGTTTGAGTGATGATAACTGTAGTTGATCCTAGGACTGTGCTATTCCTTATAGTGTTTTTGTGAGCTATATTATATAATGTAAATCTTGTGATTTAAATAACTACCCAAACCATATTATTTTGGGTGACTAACACCCATAGGGATCTTGGAGGACATGTTCCCCAACATCTAGGTTGGCAATGATGGATGAAAAACTACCTCTTATGGGCCCGTTCTTTTATCTTTGTAGTATTATGTGATAGTATGCATGGTGGTTAGTTTCCCATTTATGTTTGTAGAGGGATATAATGGATTATGGTTATTTCACACACACATATATGTAAATATAGTATCCAAAGTATTATTATAGTTATAAAGTGTTTATAGGCTATGATGAATTCAGGTCTATTACTTGGTGTATGGGCTTTAATGGATTGAGGTATAACACTTGGTGTATGATATATGTCATATGAGCTGTGGTGGATCCTGGAAACTACATGGTTACTATATAGATATTTTATATGGGCTGATGTGATGCATTAGGTATATGTTCTGATACTTAGCCTAGGTGTCTTTGGGATAGCTTACTTTTAGAGAGATATGGATCAGGGCATACGATGTTTGGTAAGAGTGGTAAACTAGTGGGGAATAAGTATTGGGATATAGTTATTGACTAACTATTATAATTTGATATATTTTTTGTGATACTAGGTGAGATATAGAAATTATGAGTCTGGGAAATTAGTATACCAATTTCGGTGGTGATTTAATTTCACTTATTGTTCATTAGGATTTAGTATTATTTCTTTACCTTTTTAAAGAGAGGATAGAGGAGGGTCTAAATATGTAAACTATTATCCAAAATTTATGCATATATATACTATTTTTCAATTCAAAAGGATAAGGTTAGAGATCAATATGTATTTTACTATCATATCGTTTTTTTCAGGATTTTTTTGGGCTTCTTGGTCACTACTGAGTTTAAAGTTTTGGTATTTGTAGTTTTTATTTATAATTATCATAGTCTTACATGATATTTTATATATGCACTTGGTATTTATATTATCTATATGAGTAAGAGTTAATTAATTTCTCTATATTATATCTATCATTCTCATGTTCTCATATATGGTAAGTCTTCTCATTTGTATGTATGATAAACATTTCGTGATAGTTACAAAACTATCACCTATTGGAGGGAGGACTCAGGGAGTCACCATCTCCCTTATCTCATTGCCAGACTAGAGTGGTTCTCTTTGGGAGAAGTGGGTCATGATAGAGTGGTATTTTTGATTTATGTTGAGGGATAGGATAAAGTTTAGAGTTAGGCACAAGTGAGACTGAATGGGATGGTAGGGAAATGGTGTCAGCTATGTTTAGTATACTATGTTAACAGGGGATTCAAGATGAGACAATGGTATAGAGGGAACCCTGTGATTTTATGCTTGAAAATTTATGTTTTAAAGATAATAAAAAAAGTTATATCGGTTATAGGGTATACAACTTGAAAAAAGATCATGAATTATTCTTCTTAACATCTATATTTGAAATAGAAAGACTATAGGATTAGGTTGAAAAATAAAAAAAATTAATTAATAAATATTTGATATTCAAAATTCTAGGTTTATGAGTTTACAAATTTTCTCTTATAGGAAGTATGGGTCTAAATAAACATACTCACCAAGTCCATGATAAATATATTCAATGGGATATTATAGTAGGCCTCTATAAATTAGAGGAAAATAGTGAAGACACTTATAGGTGTACAATCCAATAGTTTTAGTGATGGAGCCTATAGAAGTATAGGGGATCCGTTTTAAAGTTATAGAGGACTAGTTGAAGGAAGTTGATATAGATTTCAGTTCGATCCTTTCTTGAAAGGAGAACTCTCTTTCATTATACATGATGATTTTGTGTGGTGTATTGAGAAAATAGTGGATCATATTCCTTGGGGTTTACAAGGAGTCAGATGTCTCTTGGGAGATGTTCCAATACTAGTTCATAGAAGAGTTTCTTTCTTAGAAAATGAAGGTGGTCAGTCTCCTAGAGTTTCTTACCCTGTGATAAGGATGTTCTAACCTTTAGAAGTTTCAAATCCATTTTAATACCCTTATATGAGATTCTTTAGACTTATTACCAGATTTGGAGGCCATTGTAATTCATTATGAAGAATATTTTCATCCATAGATTCAGCACCCGATTACCCCATTTTTGTTTCAAACTTATCTTGAGGTTATGGAATGAGCAAAGGATTTTGAGAAGATACTGGACATAAAAATATCATCACACGATTAGAGTCATCAATATTCTTCTTAAAAAAGAGATATATTATGGGGTTACTTGTTTCCTATAAAGAAGATATTTCAGTTAGCTGGAGTTTGGCCTTGACATTCATCATCTCATTTCTCCTAGGGTGGTGTCTCTTAGGCAACTTCCATTTTTTCATGTGAAGGTCGAGGTCATCAGTAGAGAGAGTGACCAACCATTTTGAGTAGTCAATGTGTCTTAAGTGTTAATTATCTGGTTCCACTTTTAAGGCAGTTACAATAGAGGAAATAATGGTAGGATGGACTAGTTTGTGATCAGTAGAGAGGATATGGAACAAGCATTGAATAATTCCAAGACATTCCTCAACCTTATATAGTAGAGAGAATCCATGGAGGCATTCATTATCAAGGGAATAGAGGTCATTAATTAGGTCACACTTAGCTTCTGTCTTAAGCATTTCCAGTTCCAGGTGAGGCAAATACCTTATGAGGGACACTTTTCTTGTTTCTCACATTAGTGTATGATTTGTTTGATTCAGGACCTATATAATCCTTCATATCACATACCCTATTACATTCTTTTAGAGTTTAGGTGGAGATACATATAGTTCCATTGGTTTTTACTAATGTAGATGGAGGTCAAACTTATTTATATGAAGTATTTAGAAACAATGATCTAGTTTTGGGGTAACACTCTCTTTGGGAGACTTCATATGTTTGTGGATATAGCCCTATGATGTTATCCTCAACATAGATTAGATATATTACGTATAGTATATTATATATTTCTTCAAAATAATGGTAGTGTTCTATGAGGTTGATGGAGATCAATCCGTGTTTGTTGGATAGTGAGACCCTTGAATGGGTCAGATGCCAGTTCCTTCCATTCCTCTAATGGTGGATGAGCTAATGATGAGTTCAATGGAGGGTCCACCGATTGTGTTTCCCAAGGTTCTGAAAGAGTACCCTAATGTATTTACTGAGAGTGTTTTGGAATTACCCACTCAAATAGATATCACATTTGGGATAGAGCTAGGTTCAGGTGCTTCTCTGATATTGATGTCTCTATATTTTATAGTGAATTTTGAATTGTGAGAGCTATGAGTACAACTTGATGATCTATTATAATGAGGTTTCATTTGACCAAGCATGTCACCTTGTGGTGCATCATTTTTTTTGTGAACAAGGTTGATGCACTTTTTCATCCTTGTATAAATTATCATTTATTGAATATGGTGATAGAGAAAAACATATATCCTATTCCACATATCGATGATTTATTCGATCAATTAAAATGATCATGTTTGTTCTTGAAAATCAATCTATGATCATGAAATAATCTGATGCAGTTTAAGGATGATGATATTTTGAAGAATTATTTCTAATTTCATCATGAGAATTAAAAGTTCATTATGATGTCATTCGGTGTGACAAATTCTCCATCCGTCTAAATGGTCTTGACTAATTAAGTGTTTTGGATATGTTTTCTATGATTTTCATTGATGAAATACTTGTATACACTATATACATGGATGATCATGTAGAGAATTTGTTTTTTGTTTATAGAGTTATTCATCATCAATAAATATTCAAGAAGTTATCAATCTATGAGTTTTTGGACTGTTGTTTCGCAAGGAATACGGGGATGACCTCCTGGACGGGAGATTCAAACGTTCCGATCGGTTTCTAACGGGTTTGTTCGTAGAACCGGAAACATCCAATGATTCCACATCCGTTTGGACCTACTTTCCAAAGGCAGGCGCTCATTAGCTTGTGGACTAATGAGATTTAGGAATTTGCATTGGTCGAGAGGATGGGAGGTCAGACTCATCACACCTTTTTGAGGGGAATTATTGTCTACTCTGGGACTCTCTTTATAGATTTAAGTTATGTTCGTGAATCCTTATTATATTACCAAGTATAAAATGAGCTTTCCTTTAGTTTTAACAATCAATGATTAAATATGCAAGAAATTTAGAGAATCTTTTATATGTATTCGAGGTTCTTCATCAATAGAGAATCATCTATATCTGTTTAGAGATTCTTGGTCAATGGTATCCTTCAAAACATTTATATAAAAGTCTCTTGGTCATTATGATGACCAGGCTGGTTTTAAAGCCACTCAGTGGGGCACTTGAAGTTTATCGTCATTCAGAAGGACAAAGATTATTTCAAAGTTGGGATCGAACCCATAAATGGGCTACCTATGTATCCTTTGTTTTGGAAAAGGAATCAGAACCCACGTAGTTCGAGAAATGGAGTATGATGTTTATGATTGATGGCTCAAAGATTAATGTCATAATTACTTTTACACTCTAAGCTCACGTGAGTCATGCTCGGTGTGAGAAACAAGAGGTATTGGTAAAATTTAGACAATTGTGCCATGAAAGATGCAATCATAAGAATTTGTTTGGGGCTTATGTATGGATGACTGCCCAGATAGATGAAGGTTTAGGATTTACTTTTAGGGAGAAAATCCATGAACAGGGTCCATAAAGTTATATGTGATTCATGGAGATTTGAATACTCTATTCTTGGGGCTTACTCCTAAGGAGGATGCCCAAGTTAGGAGGGGACTTATGATTGGGTTTTACTCTTGAAAAGGAAACCCATATCAAAGGTAAATTATGACTGGTTAAGAGAAATTTAAGGGGACTTGGGGCTTATTCCTGAAAAGGAGACCCAAGGTTATGACTGAGTCTTATTCCTGAAAAGGAGACCCTGGTTAGGGGATTTGGGGCTTATTCTTTAAAAGGAAACCCAAGGTTATGACTGAGTCTTATTCCTGAAAAGGAGACCCAGGTTAGGGGACTTGGGGCTTATTCTTTAAAAGGAAGCCCAAGGTTATGACTGAGTCTTATTCCTGAAAAGGGAGACCCAGGTTAGGGATTAAGGTTTGGGGCATACTCCTGAGGAGGATGCCCATATTTGAGGTTGGGGCTTATTCCTAATAAAGATGCCCAAGATTATAGGACTTGATTGGGGCTTACTCCTGAGGAGGATGCCCAAGATTGGGAACTTTAAGAATTTGGGGCTTACTCCTGAGGAAGATGCCCAGATTAAAAGGTTTTATAACTGGGTATTATTCCTGAAAAGGAGACCCAGGTTAGGATTCTCTCATCTTAAAGGATGAGGTTGAATGAATGAACTCTCCGTATTTTAGTGACATAAGGATATTTAAATCACTAGACTTTGAGAGAGATTCCACAGAATTCCTTTCAGATAAGAAAGTCAAATCAAGAAATCATTCCATAAATGGCTTTGAAGAGTGTCTTGAAGACTGAATCTTGAAAAGAAATGGTGTGATGGCTTAAGAGGGGTAAAAATGGGCAAGATGGGAACCCAAAAAGATAGGGGCGCGCAAGTCTTGCATGGCGCGCAAGTCTTCCGTGGGCGCGCAAGTATTGGTCGCGCAGGTATACCTGCGCGTCACATGGTGTACTTGCACGATTTTCAACCAGCATTGAAATACTTGAGCGACTCTTTTTTAAACCCTTTAGAATGTTCTCCAGGTTCTTCCAAAAAAGGGACGCGCTAGTTATATTGAAGGAAATAAGTCGGCGCGCAAGTGTTTGATAAGTTTCAACACTTAGGCCTTCCTTCTTCTCTTTAAATCTTCCGTTCTAGGTAAGAAATTACCTTAGAAGTGTTCCGGAAGCTTTGAGAAGAGACTTGGGCGTCGGGAGCTTCAATCCGAGTTTCTGGAAAAAGATCCTCCTGAATGGGGGGCCCACAGGGTCTATTTATAGGCAAAAGAAGACCCCGGGCGGTTACTGGGCGGTTATCACTTAGGGCGCGCAAGTCACTTGCACGACCATAAGGCATCGCGCAAGTACTTGCACGACCACTAGGCGGCGCGCAAGTTTACTTGCGCGACCATGAGGGAACTTGCGCGACCTATGGGCAATGTTCTCCTTGTTCACCCCTTTGTCGATTTTTGATGTTTCTTCAATGGATGAATCACTTTTTGCTTAGATATTCCCCTTTTCCAATATTTATATTCTGTGACGAAAGGAGTGTCAACAAAAGTCCCCCCTCAGAGTTGGATCCGGAGAGAAATGAGGATTTGACTCTAAGGAAATCAAAGACATCCAAAGGAAAAGTTGGTTTCCAAGTCTTCAGTGCGCAGAAGGCAGCACACAAGTGTGCTGTAACTTGACTTTTATTCAGAGTTCCTTTGTCTTTTGTGGGCAGTTTAAAGTCATGTATGCTGGACATAAAGGGGCTAATGTTTAAGGTCGAAATAGCTTTGACCAAAAAATTGATTCAATTCCTTGACAATTTATCTGAAAACATATTACCATACTCAAGTATGAGAGAAAAAATGTAAACTATGGCTTAAAAATATTTGAATCTGAGGAATGATATGAAAAAGAGCTAAAAGGCATTAGAATAAGTAGTTTCCAAGAATGAAGTTACTATTATTTAACAAAACCCGTTAGGGGGTTGAAATATGCAGGGCCACCTAAGGTCATTGGCTGCATGGTTAAATAAATAACATCTTTCGACTGACAAGTCTGTTATGTGGACTGTTTATGCAAGGCCACCTATGGGCACGTGCTGCATAGTCAGGCAAAATAACTCCCAGAAATTTACTTTCCTAGTGCTAAAAGCCAGTGAAAGTTTATGGAGATTCAAATTTTCTAAAGTATAGAGTTTGTTGTATGGAAAGAGGTACTTGAATATGGAGAAGATATTTCCGAACAAGAATATCGAAGAACTGGATGAATACCACTCCTACGAAGGTCTGACCCAAATGTAGGGAAGAAGAATAAACCATAGACTTGAATATTTTCAGATCATGAAAAAGGATATGGGACAAATATGTTAAGGATGGCCATTTTTTTGCGGATCCCTACATACTGTCGTTTAAGACAAATAAGGACAAAAGAGGCATTCTTCCCAAGAATAAAGTTACTATTATTTAACAAAACCCGTTAGGGGGTTGAAATATGCAGGGCCACCTAAGGGCATTGGCTGCATGGTCAAATAAATAGTATCTTTTGGCTGACAAGTCTGTTATGTGGACTGTTTATGCAAGGCCACCTATGGGCACGTGCTGCATAGTCAGGAAAAAGAACTATCAGAAGTTTGACATTTTTGTGACTAGAAGTCATGAAAAGGGTTATGAAGATCTGAAAATATTTAAGGTTAGGATTATAACACATAAAGATGGGTATTTTCCAATGTATATAGAGATACATAGGTCAATGGAAACCATAATCATGTTGTGGCTGGGTCCTGAATTGAAATTTTGGACTTCACTACGTATCTCATAAGAATGAGAATCAAGCCATACGTAGTTCTTGAAATGCAGTTTAACGTTATGCAGGACGAAAGTATGAGTGATCTTAGTTTAGGGTCATAGAATTCGGACCATAATAATGAATACACAGTGTGTGTTTTCATAAGGACTTTTCAGCCAAGGGACTGAAAGTGAAATTTGGGGTTAGGCCCAAAAGACTTGGGGTTGGATTCGAGGGATACTCGAATGTTCCTACGTATCCCATAAGGATGGGAATCAAGTCCACGTAGTTCTAGAACTACCCTTTGTACAAATTTGGTTCGTACATGTGAAGGGTGAAAGGGGACTTTAATGCAATGATGGTTTATCCTAAGATAAAAAGTTTAGGCATTACCATGTATGCATGTAGTCTTTTGAAAATGAAAACCATGATTGAAAAATCAATGTCAATAATAGTTCTCTCTCAAATGAGGAAATCAAAGAATATTGTAGTTTATTGTCGTACCAGACAAAAGTGTTGCATAGTTTAACGTCATATAACAAGGACAAAAGTGAATCAATGTAAAAAATATCGATTCTAGGGGCGGTTTCACGAATCAACATCATATGAGATGGTGGTGAACCGATGTGAAGAGATTATTTTTTGGGCTTGAACCCTGGGAGGTTGCCTACATACCCAGCCTGGAGGGCAATGATCAAAGTCCGTGTAGTTCAATTAAAGAATGAATTAATGATCAAGTTGTTCTTGGGGACAATGATCTAATAAAAAATGTTGTTGGGACTTACACATGGTTAGTGGCCCAAAGGGAGTATTATGGTTGATATTTTCTCTAAGCTCACGTGAGTCATACTCGGTGTGAGAAACAAGAGGTAATAACAACCTTAACGATGCACCGTTTAATGTCATGTAGGACATAAAAAAGGGACTATGCAGTTTAAAGTCTTGCAGTTAGGACTATTGGTGCTGCACAGTTTAGTGTCATGTAGCAGGGAAAAAATAACAGTTTAATGTCATGTAGGACATATCAAGGACTTTCTGTACAGTTTAGCGTCATGTAGTTAGGACGATGGGGACAATACAGTTTAACGTCATATTGGACGAAAGGGGGATTGTGCAGTTTAATGTCATGTAGTAAGGACAAAATAACACACCATTTATGTCATGTTGGACGAAAGTGCGAATAGTTTAAGGTCATATTCATGGACCGTGGATGGTGAAGTTTAATGTCATGCTGGACCTTTGATGATTATATAGTTTAACGTCTTTCCGGACGTGAGGGACTATTATATAGTTTAGCATCATGTAGTTTAGGACGTCACAGTTTAACGTCTTGCTGGACATAAGGGATTTGCAAATAGTTTATGGTCATATACATGGACCAGGGATGATGCAGTTTAAGGTCATGTTGGACGGTTTAGGGAACTTTTTCACAGTTTAATGTCGTGTGGGACGAAGTTGCAGTTTAAAGTCATACTGGACCATTGCTGTATAGTTTAACGTCATATAGCAAGGACGAACTGGTGCTGTACAGTTTAAAGTCATGTAGCTAGGACTATTGGTGCTGCACAGTTTAGTGTCATGTAGCAGGGACAAAATACAGTTTAATGTCATGTAGGACCTATCAAGGATTTTCTGTACAGTTTAGCGTCATGTAGTTAGGACGATGGGGATAAAATAGTTTAACGTCATATTGGACGAAAGGGGGACTGTGTAGTTTAATGTCATGCAGTAAGGACAAAAGAGTGTACCATTTTAACGTCATGTCGGACGAAAGTGCGAATAGTTTAAGGTCATATGCATGGACTGTGGATGGTGCAGTTTAATGTCATGCTGGACCTTTGATGATTATATAGTTTAACGTCTTTTCGGACGTGAGGGACTTTTATACAGTTTAGCATCATGTAGTTTAGGACGTCACAGTTTAACGTCTTGCTGGACATAAGGGATTTGCAAATAGTTTATGGTCATATAAATGGACCAGGGATGATGCAGTTTAAGGTCATGCTGGACGGTTTAGGGAACTTTTTCACAGTTTAATGTCGTGTGGGATGAAGTTGCAGTTTAAAGTCATACTGGACCATTGCTGTATAGTTTAACGTCATATAGCAAGGACGAACTGGTGCTGTACAGTTTAAAGTCATGTAGCTAGGACTAAGGTGAACCAATATGAGGATATCAGTTCTGGGGACTTTTTACAGTTTATCTTCATGCTGGACGTTGGAAGTGCCACACAGTTTAATGTCATGTTGCTAGGACACAATATAGTTTAATGTCATCTCGGACAAAATATAGGATCTTCTGTACAGTTTAATGTCATGTAGATAGGACATAATAACAGTTTAATGTCATGTAGGACAAAATATAGGATCTAATGTGATTGTTTTGGATCTGGGAACAATATTTTGTGTTTATACAAAATACTTCTTCAGAAATCTGGCATTAGTTGGAGTCGTGATGTGTTCTCCATCCATTGAGTTCAGAGAATATGCTCCATTGGAGTAGACCTTATGTATTGAATAAGGTCCTTCCCATTTTGGTTCAAGCTTGAGAGGCTTCTTTCCTGGTATCATTGGTGCTCTGAGAACCAATACCAATTCTCCCTGAATGAATGAACGAAGATGAACTTTTTTGTTAAAAGCTCATGCTATCTGATTCTGATAGATTTCCAAGTGGTGCAAAGTGCAAAATCTTTTCTCATCTAACTATTCCAATTCATTCAACCACTTTTGGGATTGCTCATCTGTTGATAACTGATCACAAATGGCTATTCTGAGTGAGGGAAATTGAACTTCAATTGGCAAGACTGCTTCTGTTCCATATAACAATGAATATGGAGTAGACCGCGTTGCATTGCGAGTGGTAGTCCGATAAGCCCATAAAGCATGAATGAGTTTATCAGGCCATGACCTCTTATCTTTATCCACCATCTTTTGCAGTATATTTGAAAGAGTCTTGTTGAAGGCCTCTATCTGGCCATTAGCCGCTGCATGATATCGAGATGAATGGTTGGACTTAATGTTGTATTCTTGATACAATTTCTTTACCTCAGAAGAACAGAAGTTGGTGCCGTTGTCCGTCAATATGGTATGAGGGACACCAAATCTAGTAATGATGTTAGACTTGATGAAGCTAAAAATGCATTTAGAACTGACTTCTTTGAGAGGTACTGCCTCTGCCCATTTGGAAAAGAAATCAGTAGCAGTAAGAATGTACTTAAACTGCTTGGCCGTAGCTGAAGGGTAAGGTCCCACCACATCCATTCCCCATGTGGAAAATGTCCATGAGTATTTAGCTGTATGAAGCAACTCTGGAGGTTGATGAATGAATTTGGCATATACTTGGCATGAATGACACTTCTTTGTGAAATTAACACAATCTTGTATCATTGAAGGCCAGAAGTATCCAAGCCTTCTAATTTGATCAGACAGTCTATGTCCAGAATGGTGGGCACCACAGACTCCTGCATGCACTTCTTTTATGACAGCCATTGTCTCTTCACCATCAATACATCTGAAGAGAACTCCATCAAAACCATGTTTGTAGAGAATTTTCTCGAGGTGGTTTGGGCCATCATAAAGAGTAAAATTGACCACACGTCTCCGAATTTGTTCTTTCTTAGCTCTATCAGGTGGAAGTGTTCCATTTTGAAGGTATTCCCTGATAGGTGACATCCATCCTATAGTATGACCATAGGGTTCAGGAATGGGACTAATTTCATTAATTTTTTCTGTTCTGACTTGAACATAAGGTGAAATTGCACGACGGTGGGCAATACAGATGGTTGTCTCGTCCCGATTTGGATCTGCTAAAGCTGTGGCTATATTAGCCAGTGCATCAGCTTGAGCATTTTGTGATCTTGGGACATAAGAAAATGTCGGTTCTGAAGGGAATTCCGACATTAACTCTCTGACGTAATCATACAAAGGGATTAATTCTTCTTTTCGGATGGCATAATCCCCATTGACTTGTTTGATTACCAGGTCTGAATCACCTTTCAACTTTAAGTGATTCACTTGTGATTGAAGCGCTAACTCCAAGCCTGTAATGAGAGATTGGTATTCAGCTTCATTATTGGTACCACCTTCCCACAACAAAAAGGAATAAGGTAACACTGCCTTATCTGGAGAAATGAGAACAATTCCTAAACCAACTTTGTTGAATTTAGGATTTTCCATTTTCTTCTCTGTTGGACTTCTAGAAGCACCATCAAAATACATTTCCCATGTTTGAGGACTCTCTTGAATAGAGAAAACTTCCTCATCAGGGAGTTCGATATCTGAATACGTGTCTTCTACTGAAGGATGTTCAGCCAGGAAATCAGCCAGAGCTTGGCCCTTAATTGCCTTTTGAGACACATACTGAATGTCGAACTGCTGTAGAATAACCGCCCACCTTGCCAGACGTCCTGTAAGCATTGGACGACTAAGGATGAATTTGAGTGGATTATTACGAGATACCAATTGGACCTCGTGATGTTGCAGGTAGTGTCTCAGTTTTTGAACTGCAAAGATTAATGCTAGGAAGCACTTTTCAATACTTGAATACCGGGTTTCTGCTTCAAGCATAGTTCTACTGAGATAGTAGAGACTATTTTCATTCCCAGCATCATTATTTTGAGCGAGAAAGGCACCCAATGATCGCTCTAAAGCTGTCACATAGAGGATAAGAGGTCTACCCTCAACAGGTGGCATGAGTACTAGTGGACTCAAGAGGTATTTCTTGAGAACATCAAATGCTTCTTGACATTCTTCAGTCCACTGGTAAGTGACCCCTTTCTTCAATAATTTGGTAAAGGGTAAACTTTTGCCTTCCAAATTGGCGATGAAACGCCGAATATAGGCTAAGTGTCCTTGAAGTCCTCTTAATTCTTTCAAATTCTGAGGAGGTGACATACCAAGGATTGATTTGGTCTTCTCAGGATCGACTTCAATACCACGATGGCGTACAACAAAGCTGAGGAATTTTCCTGAGGTTACCCCAAAAGCACATTTTAAGGGGTTCATCTTTAAATTATGTTGTCGAAGCTTGTGGAATATGACTTCAAAATCAGCCAAGTGATCAAAATATTGTTTGGATTTAACCACCAAATCATCTACATAGCATTCAACAAACTTCCCTAAAAGAGGTTTGAAGATACGATGCATGGCGTGTTGATATGTTGCACCTGCATTCTTTAAACCAAAGGGAATCACCCGGTAACAAAACACACCTTGAGGAGCTCTGAAGGCTGTATATTCCTCATCTTCTGGGTCCATTCGGATCTGATTATATCCAGAATATCCATCCATGAAATAAAGTACTTCATAGCCAGCCGTCGCATCAATTAAGAGTTCTGTAATCGGAACTGGGAAATCATCTTTAGGACAATACCGATTAAGATCTCTGAAATCGATGCAAACCCTAATTTGTCCGTTCTTCTTCTTTACAGGGACAATATTAGCCAACCACTTGGGATATTGAACTTCTCTGACGAAGTTATCTTTGATAAGCTTATCCACTTCAGCCTTGATTTTGGAAGCATAGGTTGGGTGTGTTCTTCTCGCAGCTTGCTTGAATCCTCGATGTTCTTTTGGAAAACCCAAATGATGGGTGGAAACATAAGGATCAAGACCAGGAATCTATGTATAATTCCAAGAAAAAATATCTTTATTTTTCTTTAGAAAAGAAATATACATCTCTTGCTCTTCAAGGGTCATGGCCGCACTAATTAAAGTGGGGCGTGGATCTTTCTCTGTACCCAGATTTACTTCTCTGAGTTCATCCATAGTGGTAGAGATACCCTCTTCAAATGCTGGAGGAGCATCTCTAAGATCTTCCTCTTCCTCTTCATCATGTGTTATTTATTCCGTTTCTACTAGCAAAGTAGATGAAAAAACGAAATTCTCATGATCATAAGAGATGTCAAAATTTTCACATTTTGAAGAAGAAGCTTCCATTTCCGACCCTATTGATGATAAAGGGTCTTATTTGAGAAATAAAGAGGAGATGGTGGATTGAGAATCGACATCAATATTCACCTTTGGTGTTGCTATAACATCTTCTGGACTGATTAGCGAAGTATAGACTTGTTGGATTTCAGCAGACGAAATGAAAATGTCACCACTTATGCTTTCATCACTGCTTGGTAAGTTACCAATTTCTCCCATGTTGTCTGGCTCGATTGCCGTAATTGACATTATGGATCTTTCCATAAGATTATTTTGATTTGGGCCTATTTTGTCAATTTGACTGATAGGTAACACATAATCTGTACTCACATGTGAAAATGGATTTATTGGAATTTTTTCCAAACCATATGGAGCATTAACTTTGGTCATTTCCTTCATTGTAGATTTTTCTCTTCCCTTCATGTGATAAAATTCCGCCTCAATGTATTGAGACTCACATGTCTTGAACGGGGCCTTATCACCATACAATGTTCCAACTTGACCATCGAAATAGTATTTGAGACATTGATGGTATGATGACGGAATAGCTGCATGATGATGTAGCCAGGGTCTTCCAAGCAAGATATTGAAAGCTGAGTCTTGATCAACAATCATGAAATCCGAATTGGAAACAAGATCTCCAAACCGATTTCTGAGCGTAACTTCTCCCAGTGGTTCTTGTTCATTTTTATCATATCCTTGCAACATCATGGTAGAAGGAGATAAATCAGATTCCGTGAGGCCCAATCGACGAAGTGTGCGAATGGGCATGAGGTTGACTCCTGAACCATTGTCAATGAAAGATCTTCGAACATCTATACCATTGACTTTTCCAGATAAGTACAGAGGTTTTA
Organism: Viscum album; assembly: GCA_963277665.1. Taxonomy (NCBI): domain Eukaryota; kingdom Viridiplantae; phylum Streptophyta; class Magnoliopsida; order Santalales; family Viscaceae; genus Viscum; species Viscum album. The sequence continues at coordinate 1,879,540,551 of OY728138.1, read as the reverse complement.
TGTGCCCATGCACAACATCATCTTCATCTTTATCAGTAAAAGATATCACTGCATGGCATTCTGCAGGATTATTCTCTATGTGATAGATTTCAGCTGCAGCAATTTCAGCTTCAAACTCTTGAGGACTTGACAAAGCTTCGATGAGTGCTTCCCGAAGATCTTTTGACAGATTCAAAGCATCCAAAATTGATAACATGGATGGTACTTGGGCCAAGTGTTTCAATATATCATACCTTTGATCTAAAGGTCTGCGTTTCCCAATAGGAATATACGGTTTAGCAGGTACCTTGGAAGCAGATGCTTTGGAAGCTGATGCAGCTTGTATTGAAGTTGGAAACATCCTTGGTTTTGGAAAATTAGACTGATTAGATCCATTTACTTGCTGAGATAAAGAATATGGAACTTTTAATCGGTCTTCCAAAATAACTGTTCCGAAACTGAGTTGGCCATTGGCAGAAGAACTTGCTTGTTCTTTTTGAGATCGCTGAAGGGCTCTACCACGAGTTTCTGCTGCATATACAGTGCTAGAAGGGGTAGAATTAGAGTAGTGGATTCAGAAAGATCCACGTATTCCCCTATATCCTGAACCTCTAGAACTTCCTCGGGTTCCCTTATTTGATACAGGGAATTCAGGCTCATCAAGACTGGAATATGAATCTGTTAATTGAATCATATTAACAGAACCAAAGATTAACTCTTCGTCTGATAAAGACTCTGCCTGGTTAGCCTGTTTAGGCTGTTCCGTTTGGTGGGACGGTGCCTGTGGCTTTGAAGTAGATGGCATGAAATCTGCCAGAGTCAAAGACAATTTAGGCTTTGATACATACTCATCTTCTCCTGATTCCTCTTTCTTATTTGAATTGCGCTGCCCTTTTGAGGATTTGTCTTTTGATGGAGGCTTTACTGCAGCTTTTGTAGGAGACACAATTGGCTTCTTCAATTGTGTTCGCAAAATGGAATGGGTCCGATTGATTGTCTTTCTGACCATCCAATCATCATATTTTTTCACGGGTTTGCTTTTGACTTCCTTCCACTCGCCTCCTTCCTCTGGATCTGTAGCGGTAATACACGCTACATGAGCTGAAGAACCCTTCAATTTGACTTGTCCCAAGTCGACCATCTTTTGCAGGAGCTCTTTAAAGACAAAACACTCCTGGATGGGATGCCCCAACATTTGATGAAAGGGAAAATAATTGGGACGGTCTTCATCTCCTTCCTTTTTTGGCCTCTTGGGCACTGGTAATTGAACCAAATTATTTTCCAGAGCTGAAATGAAGTTACCAGGAACTTGCTCACTTCGGAAAGAGAATGTTTTACTCTTAATATCCTCAAATTGTTTTCGTCGTTGATCTTTTGGATCATTTGGACGAAACAACCTTTGTTGTTGGCATTCAGGAGGTGGAGCCCTTCGAGAAGATGAAGGTTTTGAAGTAGAAATAGGTACAGGTGCCTGTTTAAGCATAACTATAGCAGTTTCTGCTTTACCCATTCTTCTTCCTAGAGCTGATGGGATTACACGAGATTTAACCATAGCCTGTATAAGGGAATCTTCAATCTGTTGAGCGATTGAAGTAAGGTCTCGAAACCCTCCTGTGTATTTCATAGGGATCAATGGCGTGCGTAATTCTTCACGCAAATTTGCCACACAGATTGGCAACAGTTCCTCCTGAGGGAGTACTAAACTCAAGGAATACGTTAATACCTTCCAACGAGCAATGAAATCAGAGACTCTTTCATTTTCCCTTTGCTTGCAGTTTGTAAGATCGAAAACTGTCGTTTTTGGCAAAGTTGAGCTAAACTGAAGAAGTAATTTTTGATGAAGATCCTCCCATCCGATGACTGACCGGGATTGCAAGCTTGTATACCAGACAAAAGATGGTCCTTGCAAGGTTCGTACGAAGCATCTGAGTTTCACTGCTTCTTGCTGCTCTGGAGTTCCCATCATAGGATCACAACAAGACACGTAATGTGTCAAATGTTGTTCAGGGTTGCCTGATCCATTGAAAGTAGGGAAAACAGGGTTTCCAAAACCGGATGGAGGAGAAATTGAATCTACCCATTCAGGGTAAACTTTCTTTTCAGGTTGAACTTGCGCCCATTTCCCTTCCATAGTTTCTAACCGAGCTGCTAATGACTCAATAGTAGTTATTAACTTTTGAGAAACGTCAAGATGAACTTGGTTTTGGGTAGGTGCAATGAATGGAGCTTGGACAGACGTGGTGGTTGGTGCTGTAACTAATGGTAGTTCTGCCAACCGTTGTTGCGTTTGACCCGTAGGATTAGACCTCTGAGGGTGTACTGATAAAGGAGGATATTCTTGATCCATCTCAGTAGTTAAAACAAATTCCTTCGGCTGTCGGACTTCAGAATTCTTAAGAAGAAGACTACTCTGAAGTAGTTCTGCATTCAACCTTCTTAATTCTTTCATTTCTTCCTCCTATTGTGCAAACCTTTGCTCTAATGAGAGCGATTGACCTCTTTCAGAGGAAGGGTGAGAAGTAACCTGATTCTTTCCTTTCCCCTTATTGGATCCTTTTCGGAGAGGGGGAAGTGGGTTACTTGAAGGAATACCCAGATTTTGGGTAAGCCTTTGATTACGTGTGCGCACACCTTCTTCATTTAGGTCTGTGTGCGCGACTTCTTGAGCAGGAACCTCTTCGTCTGATCCCTCTGATTGAGCCTCATCTGGTGAATCAGCAGCAACGACATTGATGACATTAATGGATGCATATTGCATGGAATCCTTTCTATCAACATTTCTGTGATACTGTCTCCTTCCATGTCCATGATGAGACATGGCATTCCGTTGACTTGATCCCTCAGGAATTTCTTGGAGAACCGTCACTTGGAGAGAATCTCCTGACAGCTTGGCTCTTCGTTCCTCTTGAGGATTATTCCCTAATCGAGAGAATACTGGCTTTCTCTGAGGGAGGGATTGAGGATTTGAAAAAGTCCCCAGTCTGGTGGACTGGGGATGTTCCTGCTGCTTCTGCTCAACTCCTCGAATCCCATTTGTGTTGGGTCGGAGAAAACAACCAAAGCAAGGGAAGAGGGGGGGTGAATTGCCTTTTAAAAAATTGATTAACAAATTAAAAATCAAAGTAAAGTGCAGCGGAAATAAAGAAGGCAAGACACACGAAAATGATAACGGAGTTCGGCCAAAAACCCGGCCTACGTCTCCGCTCCCAACTCAACCGTTGAGAGATTCCTACCGCTTGCTTTTCAATGGTTTTAGCAAGAAACCCACTAGGCTTTGAGGTAGCACTAGGACCTATTACAGCTTGCTTTTATTGGTTAAGCAAGAACCCACTTGCTTTTAATGGTTAAGCAAGAACCCACTAGTCTTTTTACGGGTGAAGACTAGCTCACCGAGACACAAGCCTTTTAAAGGAAAAGCTTGAGAAAACCTCTTCACACCTTAGTGGTGGTGTGAGAACCCAAAGAAGGGGAGATGAGAAAAGAGTTGGGGTTTGTAGGCACAAACCCAATTTTAAAGCTCAAAAAGAGATAAACAATAAAACCCGTAATGGAGAAGCCTTGGGCGCCTTTGATTGATTGATGATGTTTGAGGGCCGCTTCCAAGCTTCTATGGAGGTGCTCTTGGATGTGGAAGTTGTTGGAGCACTTTGGGTTCCCTTGGAACAATCCGTCGGAGCTTCGCCAAAGATGTAAAAATGTGTCCGGTGGCTTTTGTATATCTCCGGGGCTTCCTAGGCCTTTATTTATAGGCTAGGAACCTTCAAGTATCTGTTGGAGGGCTTTGGAGCCGTTGGAAAAGGCCTCGGAGCCGTTGGGAGGCTTTTGGAGTTGACTGGTCAAAGCCAACGGCTAGTTTGACCAGTGCTACCGGCTGGTCGGTGCAGGGCCACCGGCTGGCCGGTGCCTTGATAGTGGCTGAGTCTTCTTTTCCAGGCACCACCGGCTGGCCGGTGGGGAGGCAGTGGCTCTGCCTTCTTCCCAGGGTCCACCGGTCGACCGGTGGTGAAGCCACCGGTTGGCCGGTGGACTGATTTTCAGTCCACTTGTGTTCCTTTGCCACTTAAGCTTGCTTGGCCCAATTCCTTGGCCACCTGATTTGATTCCTATCAATCCAAAAACACTTGAAAGAGGATTAGATAAATATGAGGGTGATTGTGATCATGAAAATAAAACCTTGAGGGGTTCGAGAGGTACAACAATCTCCTCCTATTTTGATGATCACAATCACCAAAACAATTAATGTAAAATGCTGAAATTGAAAGGAAATACTAAGCATGATGACAATCACTTTCATGTTTATCTAACATTGTTTGAAGTGTTTTTGATTGAAAGGCACAAGGTTGCCAAAGGATTGGCCCAAGAAAGTTGGCAAAATGGACTGAAATTCAGTCCACCGGCCAACCGGTGTGATAGCACCGGCCAGCCGGTGGAACTGGCAGAGGCATTGCCCACTGCCAGGTTCCACCGGTCGACCGGTGGCTCTGCCACCGGTCGACCTGTGGCACCCAGCCCAAATAGTGTTTGCTACTGTCTTGCCTCCTTATTTCCGCTGCATCTTTCACTTTGATTTTAATTTGTTTATTTTTTTAAAAGGCAATTCACCCCCCCTCTTGCCATCATTCCCGTCTTTTTCCGACCCAACAATTTGTTGACTTTGAGGGTTGGGTTAGATAAGTCCCCAGTCTGGCAAGCTGGGGTGTCTCTTGACATGCTATGTCTGAGATCTTCTTAAAATATCTCTTGATCTTGCGAATCTTAGTTCAGAAATTAGCTGGATGCATTAACCTGTATCCACTTTTATCACCTGGTTCAACAGACCGTTGGATGATTTCTGAAACTTCTGTCATTTGATGACGTGTTTGCTCCAGACGAGAGGCTTGTGCAATATTCTCGCCTGCTTGATGTAGGAGCAATTCAACAACTTGTTCTCTATATACTTGATTTTCAGAGGAACTAGTTGAATCTTGTTCTTGAGCAAGCTTTTGATTATGAACAAAACCCATTGACTGTGGCCGACCATGGGCAATAACATTGCATGAGACCATTTTCGGCGGGCTTTGCTGACTGAAAAGCACTGTGAAATGTAGTGCTCCGTGAACACCCCATCCTCTGATATGAACATCAGATGGAGCATTGGCAATTAACTGACGCAATTTTCTTAGTGCGCCAAGGCATGAACGTTGAAGGGTTCTCTGTTGCTTTTCAGCCTTTGGATAACGAGAGACTGATAGAGATGCCAAATCAATCTGGCCTTGTAACCCTTCTATTATCTTAATATGATTTTCATAATCACCATAAGATAATACTTTCTTCTTCAATTGACAAAGAGTCTTCCATATGTTGAGACGAATATCATGTATTCCATCATCCGTCAACATCTTTGGAATGTCGTACTGGGAGTCAACCAAAGGCCAAAACATGACTGGTACTTCACCTTTTGCCAGTTTTTTCCTCATGTTCAGCACTTCCTCTTTATCATTAAATGAAGATTCTTCTACCTGTTTGGACCAGAGTTGGTGTTTCCTTGTTGCTTCATCGGATTCAACAAGATTGGTAGAGAGATCACTATTCATGCTGGAAGATGAATGACCCAGGGATGGTTCGGAGAATAACCTGAACCCCAGGCTATCTTCTGATGGAGAAAGAGTTTCACCTGCCGATAGTAAAGCATCAGACATGACTGGTTTTACGTTTGCAAGTGCCTCGAGATAGGAGGGCTTTCTTGTCACTACATTGCCTTCTGAAGAATTTTCGAGACAACGTGAATCACTACTGCGGAGAGGAATTTCGCAGCGAAGTTCATCACCATGAGGAGGACCGTCATGATGGGTTATAGCAAAAGATGAAATCTCTTGCTCCTTGGCCTTCTGACCACACAGAGGGTTCTTGTGGCTCTCATATGAAGAAGAAACTTCAAGATTGACCGAATTTTCATGAAGAAAGTCTTCATGAGGAAGTGTCTGTTGAAGACCTTCAGAATTAATGTTCCCGTTATTGGGAACTGAGGGAGTAGAATCTTGAATTCTGACAGATAAATGTCTAAGGGCTTCAAGAACTCCAGCATCGAGCAAGGCCTTGTTGCAGATTGGCCTTTGATCTCCTGACTGTGCTGGGCGGATCTTTTTCTTAGATGCCTTCTTACTCAATTTAGAAACCACTTGATGACGAAAGTGATTGCTCTGAGCAGGTGTATGTGCCTGATCAGAAAAGATGGTCAGGTTAGGCTGATGATCTCCACTCAAATCAGGTGTATGTGCCTGACTGGGTTGTCCGTATGATATGGGGGAGTATGCCCCATAACCCTCTTAGACTGGAACAGATGTGTGTGTCTGTTCCGGAGTGAATCGTTGATGTGTCACTCCATTGCTAGGGATAGATTTATGTGTCTGTCCCTAAGATGATGCTGAAGCTGTTATGATATCCTGGAAAGCATCCAGAATATGAGAAGGAATTTGCTTCTGCTCTTTCACCATTGACAAAATATGTTTGGTGACTTCAGCCACCGGAACGGGGATATACGTCCATTCCGGGCTTGGAGTAGGTGTATGTGCCTTCTCCTGTCCTCCTTTTCCTGTCAGTGAATCCTGACAGTACTCAAGTGTGGAGGCAGAGAGTTGAGTCTGCCTCCTGTTTGTCGTCGGGACTTTCCGACTGACTTCTCCGTGCGCTACCAAGCGAGACTGTTGGTAGGCTTGATTAGTATTAGCAGGTGTATGTGCCTGCTGATTACACTTCGCCAAACGCGGTTGACGAGATCCATCATATGTAGTCAGACGAGCCTGATGACTAACTGGTGATGTATAAGAAGGTGTATGTTCCTGCCTATGGTACTCCGCCGGAATTGCCTGGCGGGATAGGCTTGATGCTGCCAGACGAGTCTGCTGGACAGTGGAATTAAAACGGACAGGTGTGTATGCCTGCTCGTTGTTTGCCACCAAGTTAGTTTGGTGGACTTCTCTGGAGATGGCAGGGATGACAACCTACTTATTATTAACCGGATTCCGTCTCTGGTGGTTTATCTTGCCTGCTCGGGTTCGAGGAACCTGAGCTGAATGCCTGGAGTCAGTACCCTCATCATGTTGAGGGCGCACTACCGCACGAGTCTGGCGGCGATTGTTGATGGGAGCCCTCGGGAAGGACTCCTGTCTTTTTGAACTAAGGCCCTGAGGGACCTGCTCATTCACTTCCTCAGAGTAAGGGAGTGAATGGAAATTGCGTTCTGGGGATAACGACCCGAAACGGTTGGAGACGGCAGTCAGCACCGCCTGCTTCTTGATTGCTGGCCGCCATTGTCCGGATGACCAGGTAGAGTTGTTAACTTGGAGGGCTTGACGACCGGCCTCCAGAATTGGGATAGTACCGTTGCGACGGTATTCCTTAACCAGTGCATTAGAAACCCAGCGTTGAAGACGCTGAGTTGGTGATGTCATCCTTAGAGCGGATGACGTTCTAGCAGGAGTAGCAACATTGGTTTTCACAGCAGCAGACCTCACAGTAGAGGTGTTCACAGCAGCAGTATTCACAGGGGTGAATTTAAGGAAAGCCATTTTGCAGAAGATCTTGAGAAAAGAGTGCCTATTCCATGTAACAGACATAATCAAGATGAATCCGGCCACTGCATCTTTTGGATGAGCACATGTCAATGATTGCTTTGTTGGCCCAAGGGGCCTAACAAATAAGAAGAACATCACTTTAACTTGGTTAGAGATTCACGTCGGGTTCACCATTTTTTGTTTCGCACGAAATCCGGGGATGACCTCCTGGACGGGAGATTCAAACGTTCTGATCGGTTTCTAACGGGTTTGTTCGTAGAACTGGAAACATCCAATGATTCCACATCCGTTTGGACCTACTTTCCAAATGCAGGCGCTCATTAGATTGTGGACTAATGAGATTTAGGAATTTGCATTGGTCGAGAGGATGGGAGGTCGGACTCATCACACCTTTTTGAGGGGAATTATTGTCTACTCCGGGACTCTCTTTATAGATTTAAGTTATGTTCGTGAATCCTTATTATATTACCAAGTATAAAATGAGCTTTCCTTTAGTTTTAACAATCAATGATTAAATATGCAAGAAATTTAGAGAATCTATTATATGTATTCGAGGTTCTTCATCAATAGAGAATCATCTATATCTGTTTAGAGATTCTTGGTCAATGGTATCCTTCAAAACATTTATATAAAAGTCTCTTGGTCATTATGATGACCAGGCTGGTTTTAAAGCCACTCAGTGGGGCACTTGAAGTTTATCGTCATTCAGAAGGACAGAGATTATTTCAAAGTTGGGATCGAACCCATAAATGGGCTACCTACGTATCCTTTGTTTTGGAAAAGGAATCAGAACCCACGTAGTTCGAGAAATGGAGTATGATGTTTATGATTGATGGCTCAAAGATGAATGTCATAATTACTTTTACACTCTAAGCTCATGTGAGTCATGCTCGGTGTGAGAAACAAGAGGTATTGGTAAAATTTAGACAAATGTGCCATGAATGATGCAATCATTAGAATTTGTTTGGGGCTTATATATGGATGACTGCCCAGATAGATGAAGGTTTAGGATTTACTTTTAGGGAGAAAATCCATGAACAGGGTCCATAAAGTTATATGTGCTTCATGGAGATTTGAATACTCTAATCTTGGGGCTTACTCCTAAGGAGGATGCCCAAGTTAGGAGGGGACTTATGATTGGGTTTTACTCCTGAAAAGGAAACCCAAATCAAAGGTAAATTATGACTGGTTAAGATAAATTTAAGGGGACTTGGGGCTTATTCCTGAAAAGGAGACCCAAGGTTATGACTGAGTCTTATTCCTGAAAAGGAGACCCAGGTTAGGGGACTTGGGGCTTATTCTTTAAAAGGAAACCCAAGGTTATGACTGAGTCTTATTCCTGAAAAGGAGACCCAGGTTAGGGGACTTGGGGCTTATTCTTTAAAAGGAAGCCCAAGGTTATGACTGAGTCTTATTCCTGAAAAGGGAGACCCAGGTTAGGGATTAAGGTTTGGGGCTTACTCCTGAGGAGGATGCCCATATTTGAGGTTGGGGCTTATTCCTAAGAAAGATGCCCAAGATTAGAGGACTTTATTGGGGCTTACTCCTGAGGAGGATGCCCAAGATTGGGAACTTTAAGAATTTGGGGCTTACTCCTGAGGAAGATGCCCAGATTAAAAGGTTTTATAACTGGGGATTATTCCTGAAAAGGAGAACCAGGTTAGGATTCTCTCATCTTAAAGGATGAGGTTGAATGAATGAACTCTCCGTATTTTAGTGACATAAGGATATTTAAATCACTATACTTTGAGAGAGATTCCATAGAATTCCTTTCAGATAAGAAAGTCAAATCAAGAAATCATGCCATAAATGGATTTGAAGAGTGTCTTGAAGACTGAATCTTGAAAAGAAAAGGTGTGATGGCTTAAGAGGGGTAAAAATGGGAAAGATGGGCACCCAAAAAGATAGGGGCGTGCAAGTCTTGCAAGGCGCGCAAGTCTTCCGTGGGAACGCAAGTATTGGTCGCGCAGGTATACCTGCGCGACACATGGTGTACTTGTGCGATTTTCAACCAGCATTGAAATACTTGAGCGACTCTTTTTTAAACCCTTTTGAATGTTCTCCAGGTTCTTCCAAAAAAGGGACGCGCAAGTTATATTGAAGGAAATAAGTCGGCGCGCAAGTGTTCGATAAGTTTCAACACTTAGGCCTTCCTTTTTCTCTTTAAATCTTCCGTTCTAGGTAAGAAATTACCTTAGAAGTGTTCCGGAAGCTTTGAGAAGAGACTTGGGCGTCGGGAGCTTCAATCCGAGTTTCTGGAAAAAGATCCTCCTGAATGGGGGGCCCACAGGGTCTATTTATAGGCAAAAGAAGACCCCGGGCGGTTATCACTTAGGGCACGCAAGTCACTTGCACGACCATAAGGCGTCGCGCAAGTACTTGCATGACCACTAGGCGGCGCGCAAGTTTACTTGCGCGACCATGAGGGAACTTGCGCGACCTATGGGCAATGTTCTCCTTGTTCATCCCTTTGTTGATTTTTGATGCTTCTTCAAAGGATGAATCACTTTTTGCTTAGATATTCCCCTTTTCCAATCTTTATATTCTGTGACGAAAGGAGTGTCAACAACTGTGAAGATCATTTCATAGGGAATATTGGATAAAAAGGTATATTTAGACCATTTAAAGATAGAGGTATATTTTTAGGTTTCCCCCAATATTTCTATAGAGGTGAAAATATTCCTTGGTATTTCAAGCTAATATAAGATGTTCGTATCCAATTTCTCTCAGTTTATGACTCCTCTGACAAACTTGATCAAGAAGGATCAACCATTTTTATCGAATGACCAGTTTTAGGAATCCTTAAAGTATATGAAGGTGATATTGGATAACGCTCCAGTCATTCATTTTACTATATAGCGAGTTCAATTTTAGTTTTTTAGTGATGTTTCATGTCTTGGGTTAGGTTTTTTTTTGATGCAGTAGAGAGAAATTATTTCTTATGGATCTCAACAGTTTTTCCCATGAGGGTAAATATTACTCCCATGATCTAGAGTCTAGGAAGTTGTGTGTTTCCTTGAATATTTAGTGACATTACATCTTTAGTGATAATTTTGTGATATTTATATTTATAAGATCTTAAGGTATGTCATATCCCATCATGACATGGACTAGTAACAATGATGGTGTATTGAATTATTACATGATTATGAAATCAATATTTATTATACACCTAAAAAAGAGTAATATTGTAGCTGATGTGCTGAGAAGTAATTCATGAAGTGATTCCATGAATTAATATAGTGATTCTTGGAGAGTTATAGAAGGTCTCTCAATAATATATCTTCATATGGGTAGGTTTTATGTAGTAGTTATATTTTTTCGATGTCAGTGTAGTCTTATGTGGTGGAACTAGTGGAGGAGTCTTGGAAAGGGGATTCTAAGGTGGAGGGTTAGAGAGACAGAGTTATTTTATAGTGATACCCCTAATGGTTGGTTTGAGAATGATCAACATTTGGTGTTGTTTTAGAGAAGTATTTACATATGATTGTTGATGCGTGAGGTGGATCTTCATGATTTCTATTGCTAAGACTTGGTGGTAAATCATGGCTTGAAATATATGTACCAATCTCAAGGGGGGGGGGGGGGTAGTGGCCTAGGTTGAAGTATGAAATTGGAGAGGTGGTGTCTTAATGTTTTTTCTTCCAAAAGGTTATGACCAAGAATCATGTTTACAATTATTTTCTCTAACCATTAATATGCTTCTCTGTTGAAGGAGGAACTATTAATAAAATTAATCACCATTAGAACCCAATCTATAGGAGTCTATGATGATATATGGGTGATAATAGACCATTTGAAAAACTCATCCAACTTTATAGTTGTTAAGGAGTCAAGATAATTATAGGTTTTATTAAAGAGGTATTTTGAGAAGATGGTGAGATTCCATGGATTTCTTAGGATGGCCATCTCTAGTCAGGATCCTCCCTTTAACTCCATTATGTTGAGAGTTCTTTAGCATGATTTTGGATCTATTTTATTCCTTAACACTTCTTTTCCTCTATAAAAATTTATTCAGATTGAGAAAAACATATAGTCTCTTAAAGACTTGTTGCGTTCTTGTGTCCTTGATTTTTGAGGTTAGTGGATGAGGCACATACCCTTGGTTGAGCTTATTTACAAATTTTTTAACTCCTCTATTATTATGGATTCATTTAAATATTTGTATGGATGATATTTCCATTCTCTGTTGTTCTCTATTGGGATTGGACTGTCAGCAGTGGTTTGATCAAAACTAGTGTAGAGAATGATAGATATGGTTCAGTTAATTCAAGATAAGATGAAAACATCACATGATCATTAGAAGTCCCATGCCAATCATTGGAGGAGACCTTTAGAGTCCAATGTTTTCGATTAGATTTTTTTTAATGGAGAATCCTTGAAGAGGGGAAATTTTTTTGTTTATGGGAGTAAGCTTTCTCTATACTTTTTTGGGACTTTCATGGTGTTGGATCATGTTGGAGACATGTAATATTAGATAGTAATTACCTATTATATATTCCAAATAGATGATGTTTTTCATGATTCAAAGATGTGACATTTTCTTCATGATGACTCCCAAATCCTTGATTTGGGTGATATTGATGTTTATGATGATGATACCTTTTTGCGGTATCCTATAGAGATATTGGAACTATCGTAGAAGGTGTTGGGTGGTCATGTTATCCCTTTAGTTTGTATCTTGTGGTGACACGATGGTGTGGACAAGAGTACCTAGGGATGTGAGTCATATATATGGGATTAAAAAAATGAGCTGATTATTATTTATCTATTAACTGGTAGAGTTGTTCATTTTATGGATATTAAACATTTTCTGGTTTATGAGATGGTGTTATCCTATTTCCTTCTATGTTGGAAACTTTTCTCTCATTTGCGATGTATCTCCCCCTTGAGAGTGTTTAAGATATGGTTGTTGGTGTTGTGTGGTTTTGTGATTTTTTTCAATATGTGAGGTGGTTGAGCTTGAATTATAGAGAGACTCTTGAGAGTTATATCATGGTGTGGTTGTTTGAACAACCCTTTTCCCTCTTTCTCTCCAGTCATGGTATTAAATTATCAGGGATGAGAATAATTTGAGAGGTGTTTAATATAAGCGTTCAGATCATGGTAGCATTTCCCTTTTCATGTTTTGGTCGATCGATGTTCCTAGAGTATGTTATAAGGGGTTTAAGTGGGAAATGAGGATTTTTGGAAATTTTATCACTATGTAGGTCCACATTACACCATAGGAGTGGATGTTTTAGTATAAGGGACTTCACCTATGGAATAAGTTTTCAAGGTGTCTCTTCTATACTAGGGGTAGTTGTGGCATGGTCTTACGAAAACAACGTAAAGGACCTAGGGTGGAATTATTTGGTTCTATGAAATCTATCATCTCTATGAAATGGATTGGTTAGCTTCAACATAAGAGGGATCATAAAGGTAAATTTTGATATTTCAATAGGAGTCATGGTTGCACCATTTAGGCTTATTCCATAGTGAGGCCACCCTTTTTAGATGATGTGTTCTATGAAATAATGGGATACCTTGCACTGTAGTGTCCCTCCACCTTTATAAGATATTACTGTGGTATGTGTTATGGCTATTATATGCATGTTTGATTAGGGAGTATATGGAATGGTATCCTCCCTTACAACATAGTGTGGGATTAATCTAACACTTCTATGGCATGGTCTGGAAGGATGAACTATGGAATTTAGTTATTAAGTTGGACTCTAAAGACACCTATTCTATTCAACCCCACTTTTATCCCAATTCCTCCACTCAAACCCTAAAATCCCTAGAGTGTCATTTAATGTCTTTGAATCCTATTCCAACCTGGATCAATCCCCATCTTCCCATGATTTATCCATTGTGGCCTTAAGATGAGTTCTACATCCCTTTTCTTATATGTTATCCTCTATTGATATCATTACCTCCCATTTATTCTTTCAATGATTTTTTCATTTGATATCCCTAATTGTAATGGGGGTTTTCATTATCATTTCTCAACAAGTTTATGGATTAAAATTATTGGGAGACCACAATATCAATGCGGTAGTGGTTATCAGAGATCCCCATCGGTGTTCTATTTCATTTCAAGAACATTGAATGTTTCAGGTTGTGGATTCATTGCTTCTCCATTATTTTATGGGAAATCGTAATTTTCCAGGGTATATCCATTTTTATGGATATAAAATTAACATAATGATTATAAAATTTTAATAATAATTAGAATTAGTTTATGGATATAAATCACATTTTGACGTTTTGTATAGTGGTAATGATTTTTCACTTGATTTACTAGATAGTATTGTATCTATCATATTCTTTTTATCATGTTTGTTTATGCTTGTGTTAACATGTTTCATTCAATGGGAAATGGTAAAGAACATAAATCTGAAATTAATTGGTTGGATTAAGAAATTAAATTGGGATGTTTAATTAATTTGGTGTATCTTGTAATTTGATGATAATAAAATTGATTCTAATTAAATGTTTAATTGAATATGTTATTCCATATGTTATTGGGATTAGATAAAGAACCTGATTATATAATACATATTATGGATAATATAATTAATTTAATGGAAATGATAATTTTTGTTATCATTGTTTGATGAAACTATAATAAATTATTAGAATCATGTTAAATAGATAATCGATTATTATATATATTGACTTAGGTTTCCTATAATTAGAACTTGTGAATAATTAATCAGTTAATTCATGAGGTAATATGAATTGATTTTTTGATAAAGATAATTCATTGTGGTTAAGAGTTTTTATTTTCATGATAAGGATGAATACCTTATGCTGGGGGCCTTGAGAGCCCATTTTCATTTGAAGGATGAACGCTTTGTTCATAGGGCCTAGATTGGCCTATTGACTGTGATCATTCGTTTTCTGCCTACTTTTTACTCTAGAAATAATCCTTGAAATGTGATGTGAGCTTGTGATAACTGATAAAATATATATGGGGAGGCCTAAGTTAGTAATATCAGTTGACACCTATGATGGGTAGACATATAGGGACGTGAATGAGGTTTTTTGTGATGTCATCAGTATGACGGAATGGGTTGAATTTGATATTACCTATTATAGTGCTTAATATGGTTATTTTCTATTGATGAATGTATTTTTTAGTCGAATGGGTGAGTTTCTTATTTTATATACATTACTTTCCCAACTAATTCAGGAATCTATATGTTCTTTATTTCATATATGTATGGATGATTAGGAGGTTTTCATAGAGTATATAGATTTATGGAATTGTAATAATGTTTTGTAAATGTTTTAACCCATAGGGTTGGTGTTACTGGAATGAAAATGAGATGACATTAATAAGCCTCAGACTCAGTTTGGATTATGCCTAGAGGACATGGAATTTACATTTATTATTAATGAAATGTGTAATATGGGATGATATTATTAATTAATGGTTAATGAATTAATTAATGGAAGTAAATTATAAAAAGGAAATAATTAATTTATTTTAGTTCCTTTAATAATTGTGTTCATATTAGATTCATAGTCCCTAACAGCAGCCATAGGGTGTCCAAGTAATGATAGTTATAGTTGTGCCTAAGACAAGGATATTTCCATATTATGGTTATGATATATATAATATCTTGTATGTTTTATGATTACAAATACTACACCACTTTGTTAGTTAGGGTGACTGACACCCATTGGAATCTGGGAGAGTGTTCTCCCTAATATCAATGTTAGCGAGGATATAAGGATGTAAACCCCTTTTGGCCCTACTCCCTTCATATTGGAGTATTATGTGCCTGTATGCATGGGGTTAGATTCCCATATATTTTTATAGAGGGATATAATGGCTTGTTTTAATTTCATACACATGTATATTTGGATATATCATCCAAATGATTATTCTAAGTATGACATGTATAGGTTGAAATGGATTTACGTACGTTACTCAATGTTTGAGATATGATGTCTTGATGTATAATAACATATGTATGATAAATGTCATATGAGATACAATGTCTTTAAAAAACTATATTACTAATATATGGTGATTTGATATAGGTTGATGTATCGATGTGATATATGAGGTGCACATTGTGATAATTAACCCACATGTCTTTGGATTGGATTACATTTGGAGAGAGATGGATCAGGATGTATGATGTTAGGGAAGAGTGTAAAACCAATGGGGAATCAACAACATTGTACCCTTATTGATTTATTATTATAATATGATATCTTGTATGAGATAATTGGTGAGAGATAACTATGGTGAGGTCGGTAAGTTAGTATACCTATTTAGGTGATGAGTTAGTTTGACTTTTTTTACTAGGATTTAGTATGAATTCTTTATCTTTTACATGGGAGGATTTGGGGAGTATCATAATAAGTATACTATTATTCTCAACCCATGTATATATAAACATGTTTTAAAGAAAGTAGGAGATGGTTAGAGATCGGGCTAGAATTTTCTAGCTCATGGATTTTCAAGAGCTATTTGGGATTTACGATAAGTGTTCTATTTTCATTTCGGGTAATTTTGGTTTTTCTTTTCATTTTTTTAGTCTTGTATGACATCACATGTATTCACCTAAGATTTCATTTATGTTTTTGAGTAATAGTTAATTGGTTTGTCTATATTATCTATCTCTTTCATAGGTTCTCTTAGAGGCAAATGCCTCTTAATTTTTTGTATAATATACCCTAGGTGCTACTAGATAAGCTGAGGCCTAATGGGGGAAGGAATTGGGCAGTCACCATATCCCTTATCTCATTGTCAGCCTAAGGGGTTACCTTTTTGGGGGAGGGGGTCATGAAAATGAACACAATATGAAATGATAGAAAATGATTCATTTCATTTGATGTAATTAAACACTAAGTAAATATAAAATTTACATATGAAAATAATAATAATGACAGATAAGTAAAATTATAAAAAAAATTAGAGCATGATCAAGGATGAGAATAATTTCCAAATAAAAAAAAGAGATTAGGTTTTACACACTTACACGATTATTTTTGGTGTATTTTTTAAACAATGAATTGTGAAATGGATAAAATACATTTAAAATATATAAATAAATTAATGTGATGAAATTAGTTAGTGTTTAGTGAAAATTAAAATAATGTTTTTCCAAATAAGATTTTAGAGTTGGATAATATATATTTCTATGGAAAATTAAAAAATAAACCCTTACCGATGGGGAACATTTAAATTAAATCCCATTAAAAATGAGAAACCTAGATGAACCATGGAATAACCTTAGTATATTTAACATTATTATTAATGGCTTTATTGGATCTTTATGTAAATCAAAAAAATGAAAAACTATTGAAACTATGTTATATATATCAAAAAATATAAATTTAGACAAGAAAAAAATTACCTTAGATTTCCATATGGTCTAATGTACTCTAACCTCATATATATTAATTTTTGGTTTATTATTTAGATCAATCATTAAAGTATTTTGATATATTTTTTTACATTCACTTAGAATTTTTTATTACCCATATATTAATTTTTTTATAAAAATTATCATTCACTATAAAGTTTTTTATTTTTCCCACGAATGCCTTGGTATGAAAGTATAAGTCCATGCTCTACAATCATGGGTCCATCCCTTCCAAAATGATCATGGAGGTTTAATAACTGATTTTAATATTGTTATGGATCCCAATGGTCATTTATGAATTTCTATTTAATAAATAGAATTGTTTTTAATGAATATAAACTGATATATATATATAACCATTATAGAATTATGAAAATATCTTAAAATTTTAATTTTAAACCATATTACAAGTATTTAGATTATCACTACCATTAATAATATAAATGATATAATGAAATTTATGTTTATGGTAAAATAAAATGAAATAAAATCATGTAGTAACTATTTTTGAGCTATAATGGTGATTTTTGTATAAAATTATAAATTTAATGGATGAATAATGATTTTAATATTGCATAATTATAGTGTAGAATTATATATGGGATGTGAGGTGATGAAAATTTCATTTACATAATTATTAAGACATTGATACTTACATTGATTGAATCACTAATTTCCCAAAACAACTTTTTCCAGAATGAAGGACTTAATCCTCCATCATGGGTCCAAAGGCAAACAAAATTTGAATTGGAATTTAATAGTGTGATTTTAATAATTTATTTAAGAAAATTCCAAATGACAGAACTATTTTGGAGTAATCAGAGGAAAACTCTTTTTATATGAGAAATGGAGGGGAATTTAATTAAAAAATTATGATTGCTGAAGGGTAAAGATGAAATCACATGGGATATTGTTGATTTAGTGAGGAAATTATTTTTAGTCAAGTATGATTAAATCTCAAACAAAAAATGTTACTTCTATAGTGTGTAAATATCATATTAATCACATTAAATTCATACCTTTTTAATTTACCTCTTTATATCCTTATTTTATCTTTCTTAAATATTTTCCACAATAATTTTTTTAAAATTTTATATGACACAACATACTTATTTTCAATTTTATAATTCTGTATTGAGACACCAAATATTATAATTATATCTTTAAATTTTTGAATTTTAATTTTATTTTAATA
This sequence comes from Viscum album, assembly GCA_963277665.1. Classification (NCBI taxonomy): domain Eukaryota; kingdom Viridiplantae; phylum Streptophyta; class Magnoliopsida; order Santalales; family Viscaceae; genus Viscum; species Viscum album. The sequence goes on along the minus strand of OY728138.1, from coordinate 1,879,522,456 downwards.
ATTTAATATAAGGGAAAAAAATTTCATATAATAAAATAAAATTTCTATTTTTTTGTTATTATTATTTATGATCAACAAAAAGAAATTACACGAGTCTTAACCTATTTTTTTATACATAACTATTATGATGATCTTTATGTCACATGAATGTTTAATTTTGAACTTGGTTTATCTATTTTTATTTCTTAGAGGCTTTTAAGTATTAGGGTTGAAAATTTAGTGTTTTAGGAAAAATAGGCCAATCACATTGTTTACAAAAACAGTTAGTAGTAACCCTATTGTAACCCTATGATATGGACCTTCTAGTTCCAATAGAAATATCAATGATTTTAGCACTCTTTTTCTAAACCTTTTATTCTCCATGAAAACTGTGTGGATGACTGGGTTTCGGTCCAAAGGGTGTCACACCAAATTTCATTGTTTGTAAAATTGGGTGGCCATTTCTAGAAAACCATGTGTATTTATTTTCAAGGGATAGTGGTCAACGAATGGTTAAAACACATTTGTTTTCTAAAAATTCATCATAATCAATGACCTAATCATTGATTCTTAAAATAGAAAACTACCTTGATTCCATTAGACGTTTTTATCCTGAATATCCTGCTAATATCTCATTAACTCAAACTATACCTTTCATGAAAAACTATAGGAATATACACTCAATTCCATTATAAAACATGATCAATTTTGGTGGATATGTTCAATGTATATTTTAATTTCCTCTTAATTTCACATATTTTCACTAGATCTAAATAAAAAGTCTCTTTTTATTGATCCACCAGTTCCTAGTTGTATTTTTATTACCTAAGATAGTGTTTTGGTTTGATAATTGGTGATTTTATTTATATATATATAATTATATAGGCCAAATATTTTTTTTCACATCACCAAAATAAAGACATTGACATATACCCCATTAATGTGGTAGGTGTCTCTATCAAATTGATACATTCAAATGGAAAACTTTAATGGTGTTATGATGTCAAATTATTTCTATATATAAAAATGATTCTTTTTATATTTCTAAGGGTTAAATTTAAATTAGTAATTTTTACATGATTATTGGTGTGAATGATAAATGTTTTAAAATGATTTTTCTTTGAAAATAGTTTTTATGAAAATTTAGCGTTCGATGAAATGAAAAAAATAAGTTTTCAAAATGTTCACTTGGATTCTCTTACATGTAATGGTAAATATTGGAACATGGAGTTGACATTTGGACATGTGACTTTCTAGGGACCTAAAAAATGTTTACATGAGACTATGGATGTCCTTGTATCATAGACCAAATTTTGAATCCCATTTTTCTATTTTTAGTAGATATAACATAGATGCATGTTCCTTACTTTACAAACAATTAAAATTTTCATTAATTTAAATTGAAATTACCCTTTATTTGAATCAAACATATTTTTATTATGTGTTCATGTATCTTGGGATGTAGATTTTCCTTTAAAATAAAAAATCAAATGTATTTTGTATGAAAGTGTTTTTTTGTACATACTACTATAAAAACCCTAATTTTCTTAACCCCAAAACTAATAGATCCATAGTGAAATACATTGTATATATTCATGGTGTAATACTGCTGGATGTTTCTTTATAAACAAGATACTCTGTTTTCCATATAAATACTTAGTTTTTGATGACATAGGTAATGATAAGGGAATCAAGTATCATGGGTGATTCTCATAGTTTATGTCATATTTGGGTGGTTTGGGATGTTATTGACTAATGGAAATATGTAGATAACATTGGGCATGTGGTTCATCATGTGACCTAGACCATTAGCCAGGTTTTATGTGATGTCACATGTAAATTTCTTAAATATCCACTTTTTATTCTTGTGTTGGATTTATATTTGTATATTTACTTAGTATATGTGACATGTATTTAGAATTTAATAATTCCCATTCATCTATATATTGATACTACGCGATTTTCACAAGACCTCGGTGATTGGAAACACGCTTCAATATTTTTTTGGGAATATCTCTGATTACATGTGAAGTGGACCTTTTTGGTTAGTTATAAATTAGTACCACTTAGATGTTGGTTGTCTCAATGGTTTTTAGTAGACTTGATTAAGACCATAAAAACAAATGTAGTAAGTGAATAAGGGTTATTTATTAGTTTACTTCATTTCTAAACATGAGTTACTCTTGATGGTCAACTATTTTTCCTCAATAATAGGCTTGGTTTATATGGTTATTTTAATGAACCTAGATTTGGTGTTTGTTTAAGTAAACCATGTATTGTCTTTTATTTATTTTTAATATCAATATCTCTCAACCATTGAATCCTTTATTACATTAACTTTTTTGTTGTTTAAATAATTAAATATAGATTATTGGGTCTATCTTTTTATTTGGAGTTATGTTACACTACTGATTACGAATTATCTTTTATGTTTAATAAATAATTTATCCTAAAAGAGCTCTTAAAAATATTAGAGAATAATATATGATAAAATTTCTAGAGGTGTATCCTCCAACCAAACATTCAGTGTTCGAGTCTTTTATATGTAGAATCTAGACGATAGCAAGGAAAGGATATTGGATCAAGGTTAAATGATTACCAAGAATAATCCACTTTACATTCATAGTGACACATAAATGAAAGACATCATGGAGTAGTTTGAACAAATTGAAAGGATATACATCTTTTTTAAGACTCTAGAGGACTCAAAGGTGGATTTCACCATTTATATGCAATGATTGGGATTGAAATGGTGAGATTCTATCATGAAAGATAAGTTGTTAGATGACTATACCTGTGACACTTTCACAATGGCCTTAAATTAATAGTTTTATTCTGGAACATTGTTTGTGAGACAATCATGTATTTGTAACTTTAGAGTAAAGAGAATGTTTATTTATAGAGTATGCAACTCATTTCTCCATGTTTTTTAACTTATTACACGAGATTGTTTCAAATGACTAACATAATGTTTCATGGTTTGAGATGGTTTTGAGGGATAATATTATGTCAATTTAGATTCTATTTTTCCAACCTACATTTTAGGAGGTTATTGACAATGCAGTTATAGAATATGTAGACATATATTGGAAGACTAGTCTTATTAGACCATCAGTAACCATTGGAATAAGTAAGGATGTGTCTTTTGTCCTGAAGAGGATATAGGGAAATCCATTCTTGGGATTTGGTAGTTATGTTAATCATAAATCAGAATATATCCTTATACTATAAAACTACTATGTGATACATAGATACATGATACTTTATTGTAGGATGACACCCAGATCATGAGACATTTATAGATCGTATAAACATATCAAGTACTTATATTAAATAATACTTAATGTTAGAGAGGCATGATACAATAATACAAAAGTAAACTTGTTCTAGTCTAATGTTTTAAATAGGTGGATATCACAATTATTATATTAGTTATACTCATGAAGAGATGAAAGAACCAGGGGGATGATAGGTTGGTCTTCTATAGACAATAGAGTATACAATAGAGGAATCTAAAGTAGAGATAGATACTATGAGAGGCATTATGTCTATTTCATTTTATATAGATCTAGAATTGTTTTAACTCCTAAATATTTTTCCTCTATATCATCTATATTGAATTATACATTCGGGTTTCAGGTAGATCATATTACCTTAATGATGGATCTATCCACTCATATGGGAAAGAGGAAAAATCGAGGTTTTAAATTCCCAGAGTGCTCAGTGATGATTTATGACTTCTATATAATGTAATATTTATTGATTCTTGACATTGATATCATAAAAATATTATTTTCATGGAATGAATGACACTTTTTATGGCCCAGATATACTATTATTGTCCTTGAGTTCATATACATTCCTCTGATTGGATAACTCGTGTCATTTAGGGTTAGTGATATTATAGACAATGGAGATAGGGGTGTGTAATTAATTTTCATATAATAATATATTTCTAGTTATCATATAAGTTTCTTGACACCATTATCCCATGTCTAAGAATTCCACTTCCTAAAGTAGTGGGTGAGTTCCTTGATGTCTTTCTTGCATATTTTTCTTGGTTCCCACCCTAGAGAGAGGATGATATAAATATTCACGAACTTATTGTGGAGAGAACCGTTTCAATAAAATTATATTTTATGTCACCCAATGAGTTAAATATTAATAAAGCTCGATATAAGTATTTTGAGGATAATGGATTTATTCATCCAAGATTTTCACCTTTTAAAAAATAGGTTCTCTATTCCAATAATGAAGAAGGAGTCATTACTCATTTTGTTGATTATAGAATTCATAACCAGGTTACTATTAATAAAAAATACCCTTTAAATGATCAATGATATATTTGATAAACTCATATGATCCAGATGGTTTTCTAAGATCAAAAAATGATTTTGGTAACATTTTTTTAGATTCTAAGAAGTTGATATTCTTATGAAGGATTTTAGGATACGGTATAGGAATTTTTAGTTCATAGTTATTCCATTTGGCCTTACTAATGATATTTATGTATTTATGGATGCTATATAAATGTGTGTTCTAGATCTGGGAAGTAAAGACAAAGGAGAATGTTATATTTGAGGGGGGAATTGAAGTGGATCTCTAAAATTTCTAGTTAGTAATATATTTTTAATATAGAATAATTTTTCTTTATATTTGGATATTCTTGAGTTTAGAATTCTAATATATATGTTTTTTAAGACTTATCTAAACACACATCTCTTATGAAAAACTAACTCGTACTGGTGTTAAGATTTAATGGAGTGATTATTGTAAATGATAATTTGATGAAATGAATGTGAAATTAACTTTGTAACTAATTATGATTCTTTCTAAGCTAGTTGATAGATATAATTATTACTATAATCCATTAGGTTTGTGATTTGAATGTGTTTTGATGTAGGGGAACTATATGGATGTTTATAGATCTTTACAATTTATTTGTATTATGGGGAAATATACTAACCACGACCTTGAGTTTTTATCCATTTTTCACACTCTAAAGTATTGGGGATACTCCCTATTTAATGAGTGGTAAGCTGTATATTCAGATCATAAGATCCATAAGCATTTTTTTACCTAGTGGTAATTGAACTTACAACAAATACACTTTCTTAAATACCACTAGAACTTTTTATTTTTATATTTCATATACACCTTTTAAAGTGAATGTGGTTGATGATACATTGAACATGATGTTGTTGACTCAATCCTGAGTGAGTGGAGTAGTGGTCTTTGGTGAGTTTTTTCTGAATTAAATATGGAAGTGGAAGAGGATTATGGGTAGGTTTTATTTTATTGTGGTGAATCTAACTCTGAATATGATAATTGGATCTGAATTAGGTAATAAAATGGCATTACTTGTCTGTGTTTTAGTAAAATAGTTTATAGTGTGAAGAAATTGAGTGATTGGCCTTGATCTCCCAATTATGATATTCTTTTTCAAGGAAGATTGGTAGTTCAGATTGATAAGAAATGATAATTTATAGATAAAGGAAATTTATCATCTAGTTCCATAGATCTATAATCTATGAAAATATATCATGATTTTAAACATTGATATTGGTGGCTGGGGATGATGTGATCAATTTTAGACTTTATGTCATGATTCTATATTTTTTTAATATTAATGTGGAGCACCAGAGTCAGACCAATTTTTTTTACCCCCAACCATTTATACATAGAAATGGGATAATATATACATATAAATTATGATGAGAACACATTGGAAACTTGTTATAATTAAAGATCATTGGGTTTTCATTAATTATCTCATAAAGAAATATCACTTCCTTCCAATAAAGGATTTCACTATGCTTAAATATCTTATGATATTTTATGTTTGATAGATCTTGAAGCTCCATCTCTTTCCATCGTGGTGGTCTCATATGGAGTACCAAGATTTACATCCTAGTTTTGGAATAGATTGGAAAAGATGATAGGTATCCAACTGAAGTAAAGAATGAAATATCATCCTCATATGGATGGTCAAATTGAGTGAGACATCTAGAATATAGATGATGTATTTTAGGTGTGTGTTATTGGATTTAGTGTTTCATCAGAGAGGAATCTAGCCTTGAGTGAATTTTTATATAATAAAATTTATCTTGCTTTGATGAAAACCACACCCTCTGAAGAATTTTATGGGTGACCATATGAATATCATTTATATTGGTAAGGTAATGGTGAGTGAGATCATTTTTTACTAATTTATATTCCGGAGAAGATAGAGAAAATAAATTTTATTTGAAATAAATTAGAAATAGATTAGAAATAGTCCAGACTCTCTAGAAAAAACATGATGATCACTGTCATGACTTTTTAAATTTAATGTTATTGATTAGTTTTTCTTTGAGTTTCTCTTATAATGGATTGATATTGCATAAGGAAGTAGGGTTGGTTGCCTCTATGGTATATTGGTCATTTGAATATCATTGAACAACTTGTAATGATGGCATATTGTTTGAATATACCATCTCTTTTAGCATACATACATGTTTTTCACACATTTTATAGTACAAAATGTATCATATAGATCCGTCCCATCTAACTAAATTGGTTGATGTTAAGATTGAACCCAATTCCAAATGTGTTGACTACCCAATTCATATTATATATATTCAATATAAGGAGTTTCATGGTAAAATTATGGTCTTGGATTATATTTGTGGAGGAATGGAGGGTATATTTTATAGATATTGGTGATGATATCATTTTTATGAAAGTAGTGGCCTTATAATTTTACAAGTCTAGAATCTATAGTTGTTTTTGAGGGAAAATGTTTCATGGTACGTCGAATTGTATTTCCATTCTGGTTATAGGAACATTTAATTTTGTGCTAGGTCTTACTCTTTTATTGTTTTAGAGGATTTTAGGAAGAAGGGATTAAAATTTGGAGTTCCATGTGAAATATGATAGGTACATGATCTAGGGGCACAATTAGTGGTACTGATGTTGTAACCATGAGAGATAGATTTACTACTTTGAGTATAAATTTTCACATTTTTATAACTATTTATCTAACTATACGGTTTATCAGGAAAACTATGCAGATGTTTGGGTATGGGTCCAGTGTTTTTCTCACATCTTGTGAATGATTTGTTAGACACTATAGGGAGTTTTAGGAAACAATGAGATTTAGTTTTCAAAGGATAGTGGCCACCACACTATTAAAACATGATTTTTATAAACATGTGACATAACCGTGGGACCCAATATGAACTTCTTAAATTAAAATTTACTCTAACCTTGGTATTTTTTAATATCATTCTATTTATAAATCCTCATTATCCTGAACCATCCCCTCTATGATGATCTATAGGGAAATTCCATTGATTCCTTGGGGATCCTCAATCAATTTTTGTTGATCCTTTCAATGTATTTTGTGTTTTTCTATTGATTTAACCTATTTTACAAAGATATATCACAAAACCCTATTCCAATTGATCTATTTGAAGCCAATTCAGTGGTGATTGTTTGATCCATGGTTGTGGTTGGAGAAATAATGATGTTCCATTTAGATCTACGGTTGCAAGGAATAGATGTATTTGTTTCTCATTAATAATTCAAAGGCATCAATGTCTCCACCATTTGTGAAGTGGGTTTTTCTATATAATGGATTCCTTCTAATAGAGATCATTAATGTTCTTTTGAGATGATATTATTTTTCATATTATTTTTTTTGGTATGATGTTTATAAGGGTTAAATAGAAATAAATGATTTTCCCATGACATTTGAAGATAATAAAAAATGTTTTAAAAGTGGTTTTCTTTGAAAACAGTTTTTTATAAACACTATGTATTTTATGAAATGAAAAAAATATTTTTTTAAAATGTTTCATTGGATTATCTTGCATGTAATAATATAAAATGTCACTGGGTGAAGAAATTGGGATACATGCATTTGAAGAGACCTAGGTTATGCTGCATAAGATCTTGTATATTGTTGTATCATAATCCCCAACTTGTTGACCATTTTCACATTGTTAGTATACAATACCAATATTCTTGTGGTTTATTTATATACTTGTTTTAAAGGTAATTGATTTTTATGGTTATTTCCCTTTTATTAAATCAAACATGTTTTACATATATATTCTTAAGGACTGGGTTATAGATTGTTCTATAAAAAGTATAATCAAAGGGGTGTTTTTTGAAAATGTGTTTCACTATATATCACTTTATAAAATTTATTTTTATTTTAAATATATAAATAACAGTTTCATAGTGGAAGACTTTGTAAAGATTCATGGTTTTATACTACTGGGAATTTCCTCAAAACCAATATTTGTCATTTGGGGTATATAGACTTGGTTTTTCAAGACACAGGTAAAAGAAAGGGTACCATATATCTTGGTAGATCCTCCTAGTCTATGTCATCTTTATATAGTCTATAATGCTGGTCACCAATGTTAATATGGAGATAAACTCTTGTCTTGTGGTCTGTCATGTGTTTTGGACAATTTGGATTTTCAATGTCATGACTCATGGTTCTCTTAGACTTTTTCTTTTTTACTCTGATGTCAGATTTATATTTATAGAATTTCTTTTTATATGGGACGTGTATTTTTGGTTAAATGGTTCCCACTTATATCGATTTTGATACCTTACCTGCCTGTCACTAGGCTACGAAACTCGGGAACACACTTCAGTCCTTATGGAGCGCAGTCTCAGGTGACATATCAAGTTATCTCGGGTTAGTTTGGCACATCAAAAATATAATTTTTTTAAAAATTATTTAATTATAATATTTATATTTTATTAATTTTGAAATTCAATTTTACATTATAAAAAATTCATAAAAATATAAATTTTAATTATTAAATGATTTTAATCATATTCAATTAATTATTTATCTTCTAACCATTAAAATATATCAATCCATTATTATTAAATTATTTCATTAAAAATAAAAATACATCAAATCACTATTTAAATGTAATAACCACAGTAATATATAATGAATATAATATACATATATTTATAATAAATCATTTTAATTACTTTTTATATTTTTTTCTAATTAAGATTATTTTTTTCAAGTTTAATATATTATTTTTAAATTTACAAAAAATATCAAAACATCAATGTACTTGTTAGATACAAGTATATTCAAATGATATATATCCAGTTATCACATATCCAACTACCATATATATCCAATGACTATATATCAAATGGTTATATGTACAATGGCCATATGACCAATAACTATATGTTCAATGTCTTTATATCCAATGATCATTTTCCTAATGAAAAAATGACCAAAAATCATATTAACAATAACAATACATCAAATGAAAATATTAGATTACTATATATCACCTTTCATATATCTTTAAAATCATTAATCCAATTTTTTACTTCATTATAAAAATTTATATTATATATAAAATGTTTTTCCTTATTTCCATAATTATAATTAGAAGTATGATATTCAAGGAAACCCAAGAGCATAATTTCATTTTGTTCTCATTATTTTATTTAAATGTTCTTGTATTACCTTAATAGTTTTCATAATGATTTTACGTATTGAATTACTATAATATATTAGTGATTATATGAAAAACAAAAATTTAATATCAATAAAATATCTCTTGGATAATTTTAGTTTAGGATTATGTGTATTACATGATACTCAAAATACAATACTTGTGTAATTGAAAATATATAAAAAAATACTTGGTCATCGCATTTGAAAACCTTTAAATCATTATTAGCATAATTTTTTAATCGTATTAAAATGAGTTGGGGTACTTTTCCAACATTAAATATTCATGTTCTCATTTTACTTTCACAAAATAATGAATCATCCAACAAAAAATATTCAAGTTAGAGTTTTTTTATCTTTTATATTATCTCTATGATTAAATATTTTTATCTACTATTCCTTATATGAGAGATCATATTCTAGTGTTACCACCTAAGAGTTTAGTAAATGTTAAGGTTAAGGTATATACTACCAAAAAACCTCTATATATAACACATTATTAAATTAAGAGAGGATTATTAAAATTGAATGGTGATAATCAAGAATCCCTTAATTATCTCGGATCTAAAATTCCTTGATATATCTTGTACCTATATTTTGATTCATAAAAATTCTCATAACCAATTTTTATTTCGATGCCCAATGAAATACCTTTATTATAACATAAAATGAAAAAATCTCACAAAATATTATTAATGTTTTTCATCACTTGATTTTTTGTATTTTTAATATGACACTAAATGGATGCATCATATCTAACATTTATCAGCAAATATTAATACCATACAACTTTTTGTTTATCAATTCATCCAAAAGTGTTATTATTGAACATCTCTTCTCACACAAAGCCCATATAGTTCCCCTTGAATCCTATAATTTAATCTATAGTTACATGATAAATCTACCTACAGAACTGGTTAATCCCAACCTTCATTAAAATAGATTTAATATGATAGCATCATATCATATAAGGTATTTATTTTATGATTTTATTTTCCATCACCCTGAGGATGATATGTTTTGATAAATCTCAATTATGTTTTCATATTGAAAAATTATCTAGAACATAAATATAATCCGCATATCTCATTCTGATAAAGTCAAAAGGTAGTGATTAATTAATCCTTATAAATCATATTTTTTATATCTTTTCACATTAATAAATATAGAAATATTTACAAAGAGAAAGGAAATTTTAAAAATTAATAAGGGGATTGACTATAACCCAGATTTTCTAAAAAATATTATATTTTTTTGTTAATTAATATAAAAAATGCAAGTTTATGTTCTCCCATTTCAGTATAGGTATAGTTAATGGACACATCATCCATATAATTTTAGAACATAAACCTTAAATGATTTCTAACCATGAAATTATTTATATACTCTATAATATCCCACTTCATGTTTCCCCACTAAAAATGAAACCTTAGATCTCTATACATATTTTTTATTCTAGGATAGGTGATGATTGATGATTTATGAGAATAATACTATATCTCCATAATTTATAGTCAGAAAACACATAATACATAAAAATAACTAACAGAATTAGGATTACATGGTTTATAGATAAAAATTACTTATAGTTTCCATAATTTTGAATCTATTCATAGAGAACCTTAATTTAGTGAGATATTAGAAAAGGAACACCTATAGAGTTAGTAACTCTTGATATTAAACCCCATGAATCAGAAAGTATATATGGATTCGAAAAACCCATGAATTGTATAAAGTGTATTATAAATTTCATTTATATGGAATCTTATATCCCATAATAAAAAATAAAGTATGAATATAAAACATATCTCAATGAATGAAAATTGAGTTGATAAAACACTTACCGCTAACTCCTACTTGGTTTGACATGCTTTAACATGTTGTTTAATCAATTTAGGTTTTTATTTATTTCTCTCATAACAATATTTCAATTTTTTTAAAATTACATAATTCATTTTTTTATATTAAAAAATATTTTTTAAATCAATATTTAATACTATTAATATTCATATTTTAGATGATTTTTTTGTTCAATGCTAGCCTTGGTATGGAGGTTACAGTCCTTTATAGTTGATCTTGTATTTATCACCTTGATATGTTAATGGAGGTAATATAGGCTTGTTTCATTTATTTTTGGAGTCTTATTGTAATTTTATATATGTTACTATGATAGTTTGTAATGAGAGAAAAACATATTAATTTTTTATAAAATTATATTGAATAAAAATAATAATTTATTTGATGAATATATATATATATATATATATATATATATATTATGATTTCAAAAATATTAAATCAACATAAATTAATCATCAGTGCATTATATTATCATTATTTGTGTTATTTTAATCATTTAAGATAGAAACATTATAATATTTTCTATAGAATTTCTAAAACTACCTCAAATAAGAATGCATTATGTCTAATAAATGAGTAAGAAAATATTGATTTATTTCAACAATATCATTTTAATGAAGCATAATTATTATAGTATTACATCATTAGTATAGATAATAAGATACAAGATTGGTGGATATTGGAAGGTAAATGAGTGGAACAAATAATAACATGATACATACATTAATGGAGTTCCTCCTTATTATAACATCTTCTATATGACCCCATCCCCCTAGAGGTAACCCTTATGGGAGAAAAATGAGATAAGGGTGATAATAACACCTCAATATTACCTATATTAGGCCTTGAATTGGAAACATGCACCAAGGGTATACCATTGTCATAGATGGGTGGAATTTCCCAGAAATAGAACTTGTGGATTGAGGGAAAAATAACCACCAATGAAATCAAATTAAAAAAGCTATTAGATTCCAATATATACATGTAATGTCATAATAATAAAAAATAGAAAAGGGATCCAAAAACACTAAAAGAAAATACTCAGTAGTGACCTCAAAGACCAATGATCTTTTGAATTGCTCCATGATCTAGTAATGTTCATCCTGGTCACCAACTTGCTACTACGATACTTGAAAATAATTTATATATACAATGTGAGAGTATAACATGTATAATAAATAGTGTATTTGTTGAAGTCTCTCGTGAAAGGGAAAAAGAAATAATATTGAATCCCTATAAATAAAAATGTAAAGCTAAATAAATAATTAAATAGTTATGTTAAGCTTCCAACCTCACTATGGATCTCTCACCAAGTATCATAAACAAGTAAAAACATAATATCCAATAGAACATCAATGTAAAGGAATCAAGGAACCACTTCACTACAAGTTTTCAGATCTTCCCCTAAATCACACATTCTGAGCCACCTATCCACAAAATATAGTCCAGGATGAAGAAAACTCAGAAAATGTATCATAACATGAATCTCAATCATCACAACATCTCATCATTATCACATATCACACACCTCATTCATCACATCATCCACATCTCTATATAGTAACTGAGTAGTTTCTAGGATCCACCACTGCCTATATGTCTTGTATTATACCTCAAGCTAGACATCCCATACACAACATAACTATTAAAATATATTTGATACTATATCTTTCTATACATGTGTGAGAAATAAATTCAATCCATTACATCCCTCTATACACATATATATTGGAAAAATAATCACTATTCACACCAGTACACAAACCTAATAGAAGAATTGAATGGGGGGAATGGGGGTAGTTATCCATGATTTCCTCACCAACATTTATGTTTGGTAAAGCACCATATCTAGTCCATTGGGAGTTATTAACCATACAAGAAAGGGTGGAGTAGCATATGAAAAAAATATCATATATTAATTATATAATATTCACAACCACACTATTAACATAAAACTAACCTTGGAATCAACTATATTTATCAACTCTCAGACACCTAGCTACCACATCTATAGACTATGTATCCTAAAAGAAAACATGGAATGAAATAATAATTATAATTAATTATAAATTTTAAATATTTCATAATTATATTAATTTATACATTTCCCATTAATTAAATTTTTTAGAAATCCCTTATTATATTAATTATCATCCAAAGACCATGACCCCTAGGAATTATATAACTTACCCCCTTATTTCTCAAGAGTTATAAGCATTATTAATTGTATTGAAGAATGAAAACCTTAGTCTAAATTATTAACACTCATTACCATTCCATAATTCCATGTACTCTTGGAATAATCAAAACCTTCCTTAAAAAGGATGCTTCAAAAAATCACAACCAGTTTCCTTAAGGATTAGGGAAAGGAATTACAACATAAAAACATTTATATTTGTTCATTAACTTAGATTCATTTTCAATATATTATCCCATAACTATGTACAACATTGATGGGAAAACACATATTTAACCTATTCCATCAACCTCGGTTCCTTTCCTCACATCAACATGCATATAAACATCCATACTGCTATCTCTAGCGTCAACTATTACCATAAATGCTAGGAACCCCACACATGTCTTTATAAAATTTCATCCATCCAATGATTACATCTCACCACATCAAAAATCTCATATATAGTGAAATCACACAAGTCTTGAATAAAATGAAACATAGTTAATAGGGAATTCAGGCAACAAAAACAATGGTATCCAACCTTCATAAGCAAACAAGATAACCCAATCATAAAAAAAATATTTTCATCAAACAAGAAATTAGTTACTAAAATTAGTTAAATGATTCATTTATTATAGGTTAAAACCATGAGAATATTAAGTCATCAACTATCAATATAAATTAATCATTTAGACAATATTTCACGAATCTCATCAAGTTTTATTAAACTATAGTTAAGACCAAATCCAATTAACATGGATCTTTATTAAATATCTAACCATTATTACTATATTCTTTGATATTTTATCTGATAATCATTACCAACATTATGATTTTTTTCATCAAATTTCATTAATATAAAACTATAAACCACAACATTAACATTAAAGGCACAATATCTTGTAAAAATTGTGGAAAACCATTATCATGATGAAATCACATGTGGTTGCAACCAAAACAAATTCTTTTATTAGGTAAAGTTTAATATTAATTTTTTTTAATTTCACTATAAACCAAGGAAATAAATTAGGAAGATTTTATAATTTCACATAAAGAATTAGTATCAATGAATCCCATACCTTGAATTGAAGATCCCAAACTCATTTCATCAAAAATAGGGGAAAAAGAAGATATTGATGTCTCTTATCAGATGTCCCAATATTAGAGGATTTAACTACCTTGAAATTTTGTATATAAGTGGAAAAACCAATTAGAAATAGTATTATACCCCAATCTCTAATCGCAATTGTAGAAAAATAGAGTGGGAACAAAACTATTGAACAATCCTAGCACAAGAATAGGGAAGAAACCATGGATGTAGACAACTCATCATTGTCTAATAGTAAGATGCTAGATCTACTAGACTCAAAGAAACCAATAAAATATTGGAATTATGGAATGATATTTTTTTATATTTAATGAATCAAGAACATCCTGATTTATATTTGGTCAAACAATAATTATTAAATAATTAGGGTCTCAATTAATTCATGTAGAAATAGCCATATTAAAATATTCAGTCTTTTGATAACCCCTTGATATAAATATCATCTTTGTAACAACCTTTAATTTCACTTATTTGATGATTTAAATAAATATTTAATCTAAAAATACACATTTACATCAGTTTAGAAAAAAATGAGATTTCGGAAAAAACTAAAATTATTGGAGTGACCGTGAGACAAACTTACTACCGCGATACTAACCTACTATCATTATCCAACATTCTACTATGCGACCAACCTTCTATAGTAAGACCAATGTACTAACATGAGACTATAATACATCTATGAGAAATCTTGATACCATGAGACTAACCTGAAACCATTATAACAAGATTTTATCATGATGCATGTAATTACCATAACCAAATCTTCTATATTGATACCAACCCACTATTGTGAGAAAACCTATTATCATGATACCAACATGGTATCATTATCCAACCTACTACTATGGGTCCAACTTTATACTATGAATTTATCTATCAAACATTATTTAACCTGTATCCATGATCAAACCTATTAATGTGAGACTAAATTACTACCATAATCTATTATAATATAGTGAGACCAATCAATTACCGTTAGACCAACTTTATACCGTGAGACCAACCTACCATGGTGATACCAACTTGTTACCATAAGGACACCTACTTCCATGACATTATATTGAGAGATCAACCTATTACTGAGAGTATAAACTCATTCCATGAGAGCAAGACTGAATATGATAATTTTGTGTAAATTATGGCCCCATTCACCCCCTTAACACCTCCAGTCTTGAGAATATAAAGAAGAATTTATTTATGAACTAGGGTATGACATCACACCCTAATTAAACAATTATTGTCCTCAATAATTATAAATTAAACCTATAGAAAAGTGGTAAAGTGGTTTGGGAAATTACCCATGACATACCTCTTTAAGATCTTGTTACATCAAGAAAACAACCACTCGTGGATGGGACAAAATAGATAACTAGTGGACATCATTAACCAAGGGAAAGATGATATCTTATATTCACTAGATAACAACCATCCCACTTAATGAAATAAGTTAAAAAAATACATAGTCATATTCAGAGGGTAATATACCTATCAAATAAGAAAAAATTCATAATGAATGCATCAAAGAAGAGATATCTATATCATAATATAGAAAAAGTTCAACAATAAAAATACATCATTATAAAAGAAGACCAATTATATTAAAACTGGGATACAAAGGGAATATGTATGACACACATTCCCATTTTCTCTTCTCCACATTTCCCTATTGCTAAAGAACAAGAACCTAGGGAATAAAATTCCAACATATCATCTTCTCATGGAGGTCCAAGATCTCTATATACCAATCCTTGAAAGTAGAATTATTATCAAGGTTGATATTTACAAAATAAATGACATGGGAATCATCATGAAGGTAATAGAGAATCTAAGACATAATAAAGACATCATGAATCTTTCTCATCTATGGGGGAAGTGTTATTAAATACAAAACGAATCCAACATGATTGAACTACTGTAAAAGGAAAAAATAAAGGAAAAAAGATTAATCACATGACCAAACTATCACTTCCCATGATGAGGAGTCACCTTTATAAAAATATGACCTCCAACATCATACTCTAATGGTGTCCTCCTATGGTTGGCACAATACTTCTGATTATCCATCGCTACATTTATCCTCTCTCAAATAACTTGAACAATTATAATCATTATTTTCAATAGTTAAAAACTAGGATTTTTTGAATTACTAAAATAGGACAAGTATACCATAGAATAGCAAGGTTGGACATATAAATATTTAGATGGAACCATTCCAATGGTGTAGTAAAAATTATTATTTTAATAAATTCCTACCAATTATAGTTTGTTTATCCATAATCCTACAAAATTAAGGACACAAGTATGAAAACAATATTTAAATTATTGGATGTCTTTCCCTATATAACCATCCATCTATGGATGAATAGTCATGCTAAGTAAAAAATGAGAGCTAATGGAATGACAGAGAACTCTCCCCAGCCTTATAGTGAAACAATGATACTATAAGAGATGGTAAACCTTGGGATTCCATGGAGCCTCAGAACCACCTCAAGATACTAACTCAATAAAATCACTACTTTTCTTAACACCATGATCACTATAAGGTGATTTTATTTCATAAAATTGTCTAATATCACACATATATCACCAAATCATCCCTAAGGTTGTTGTATAACATTTATTCAGTCCATTAAAATATCCCCCATGACCAATGATTAATATATAATGGATGAAGAAATCCATGGGGAACAAATTATTCAAATTTCATCTTTAAGACAACTAAACATCGAGAAAGAAACACATTAACTAAATGAATCAACCGAGGACACTAAAATTGAACACTCAAATCATGATATATCCTTGTAATTTTATGATATTCAAGCATAACTTGGATGTGGAATTCAAAGAGAACCATAACATTCATCACTTAAGGAAATAAAATTTTCCACTAGAACAACACCCGGTGTTGATCATCCTCATAAAATATATCAGGGGGATCCCCAAAAAACCTCAATCTAGTAAAACCACACCATTAGAATCTTATAGATGGGACTCATCCACCAACCCCACCAAAGATGACTATACTATCATCTAAAAAAGTAATCTTCTCCAATCATCCTATACCATATCTAGATGCATCATAGTGATCTTTACCATCACTCTTTATGAATCCCTAGACTCGTGTAGAATATCTTACGTAAAATTTTGGTCAGTGCATCAATTACAATTATAAACTTTCCTACTATATACTAAATCATGAAATAATATTCTTTTAGTAATTCCATGCATTGTTGATGGTGTATGGTTAGGTTATACTATGAGAGACATACCATAGAATATTTTGGGTTAGTAAAAACCAAAAGTGCTCACCAATGAGGTAATATCACTATAAATTTAAGGAAGACATGATCACATCCAACTCGAGATCATGGGTGGAATTATTATATTCATCGGTTTGTAACTACCAAGACTGATAATAATTTTATTCTTTGTTTCTTTATGAATCTACACAAGACAATATGTGAGGAATCATAGGAAACCATAAACTCAACTCATTCTTTTAGAAAATAGAGAACTTGGTTTATGAAAAACTTCTCCTTTAGATACAAAAATATTCTCTAACACTTTTCACTCCAAAATAATGAATGATCCTTTCTGGTCAAGGATGTTAGAGGTGTATCATTTTTGAAGAATAAAGTTATAAATCTTCAATATTAATATAAAAGACTGATTAAACTCTTCACTTCTAAAACATTATTTATGGATATTAAACAAACAACTGCCTCGATCTTCATGGGATAAAAAACTATAGAATGCTGGGACATGATATTCCCTATGATACAAACATCAAGATCCTAGAACTCAATCTTCAACTAATTCATTAATAACCGTTGATTATGAAGAAGTTCTTTAAATTCCCATTGATTATCTATGTAATCCTCCAAAAATGTGTTTTACACAAGGATGTCATCAATGGAAACCACCATAAACTAGTCAATAATCTCTTGGAACACTATATTCATGAAACCAAAGAATATAATTACACTGTTATTCACAAAAAAAATTCATTACAAAAAAGTCATAATGAACATAATGAAATCATATGGTAGTCTTCAAAATTTACTCATCCTTTACATATATTTGATGATATCCTAACCATTGATCAATTCTCGAGAAACAACTATCTCCCATCAGAAGATTGAATAAGTCTTAAATTCAAAGGCAAGGATAGTGAATCTTCACTATCACAAGATTTAAGCGATGATAATTAATAAATAGATGAATAATACTATAACCGTTATTTACAACCTATACCTTTTCACCCCAAGCTGAAACATGAATTTTAATAAAACCTCACTGAAATAGATCTTAGATCCACATCTCCTACAACACAAAAGTTACAATCATATAGAGTCATTGAGATTATAGAATCACCCATCTATAGCTTTATCTTGAACACGTTCTCATATTTAAGGGGTAATTCTAAAACCACCTCCGAAAAAATATCAAGTTACACTTACACATCCATTAGAAAGACCATCAGCTAATCCTCTAATTAACTCAACATCAACTCTTCCATCAAGGAAGACACATATGGAAAATGCCTCTAGAATCTCTAAGGGTCACTCTATTAATTAATTATAGAACTATCCTGATTATCATTGTAGAACCCAATATTCTACAAAAAATCATTCCATGATGGCCTCCATTGAATAAAACTACTCTACATTGAGGATGATATCATTTTGTTATATTCATAAACATAAAAATTCAACCCAAGAGTGGTGATCTCCCTAAACTAGCTCTTAGTTTCAATATACATAATAAAGATAGGATTGACCTCCCACAATCACAATCAACACAAAGGGAATTAGATACCTCTCCTATTAAAATCCTAATGTGTAGACTTGTATATGTGTTATAAATGAGTACATAGATCATGAATCAAATAAATCATGCCCCAAAGTAGAAAACAAGAAAAGGGTGCACTGAATTATATCTAATTCAACTAGTGAGAGAAACTATGGAGAGTAAAACTGCCAAGGAACTACTCTAATACAATGTTGAACCGGATGATGACTACCAAAATTTCCACACTCAACTTTCTATGGAAGAGAAACATCATGGGGGTTATCCTCTACCTTCCCCATTTCCCTCAATTGATCAAAAGATAAAGTTACATATAGTTTTTTCCTCAGCTATAACTATTTCAATAGTAGAACATGATGTAAAATATACGTTATAATATACTTTATCGAAAAGTTTAAGGAATGTTAGAGTTGATAACCATGTCATCCACATGAAAAACTAGGCTCTGATCACCTGGTTGGGTCTTGAGAGCTACCAAACATGGTGATATGAGTTAATGAGGGGTGGGACATACTCTATACTATCTGAATAGTATTATTTTTAATAAAAATGGGAACCCCATAACAAATCTCTACAACATGGGTAATTCTGTCAACTCTGCTCTAATGGGTATCTAGTCCTATCCAGTATCCTCCAAACAACCTCTTCTCTCACCAAAACCTCAAATTATGTTAAGAACATAAATTAGGTGACTAGGTTTTTGATATCTGGACTCAAAAGATTCTCAAAATTCGTCTCCCTAGTATTTTCTTCTATAAATGGTTTAGCAGAATATCAAAGTATGGTCGTAAAATGGAACCCAAATTCATGCATAATTGAAATCCCTAATCAATGTTTATGTAGATCCCTATGAATGGATGCTTTTACAGTTGAAGAAAAAAATAGAGCTGTAAAATGGTCACAAATATTATCCCATATGACAAATTTCTTATTGGGATCCTCGAGGAATAAGAACCACCACTAAATCATATCCCCTATAAACCAGCTTTATTGTTAATGAAAACCAGTGCTCCTTCCAAGAACATATTGAAGAGAAGGATATCACAACCACTTATAAATATTCATCTGCCACTGATTCCAAAATATATCAATCACACTACTACAAAATCTAGAACTAAAAATCACAAAGTCTCCACCACCACATTTCATCAGAATCACCCTTTACTCTACGATGATCTTCTGTCACATCATATTGAACATATTCAGCATGAACCTAATGTATACATTGACATTGATCCATGAAAACAAGTTCAAATGGTTAGGGAATATTAATTGAGAATATGAAATATTTAATTTTAATTAATTAATGATGGTTTAACCTATTCACATGATATACCCAATTAAAACATAAACATCAACATAAATAAGAATGATACATGATGCTTTCCTCAGCCTCTACCTTGCAACCAATATCACCTCTCTTAGTAGGTTTATTAAAATTAATGTTCCTCACATCAGATCATATTGGTCACTAAATATAAATTTCCCAGATGGTCTCCCTTATTTACCTCACTTAATATATTATACTAACCTTATTTCCCAAGTAATCAATACAATCCTCACTTTTTTCTATCTCCAAATTTCTTTATATCCCTCAACATGAACTAATTATAACACTCTTTCATGACCCACTCCCCCCAATGGAACCACACTTAAGATGGAAATGAGAGAAGAAAGATAATGATGACTAATTGTAAACTAAAATTGGCCATGGGATGGTGAAAACCCCCTATGAGATAATATACACATTGATGGGATTCATTAAACTCAAAGAGAAAATGTGGAATGAGAGATAAAAAAAGACCCCCAAAAAACATATGCTCAAAAAAGGAAAAAGTTCCCAATATATCCATGTAATTTCATATAATTTAAGTAGTTGAAAACGGTAAGTACAAATATTAAAATGTAATCCTTGGTAGTGACCTCAAATCCAGAATACCTCCTTAACAGATCCATGATCTTGTAATGTCATTATTGATCATCAGACAACTCCTATGGTCCTAAAAAATAATTTATGTGTATACAGGGTGAGAATAACATATATACTCACTAGGATCCTACCTAGAGCCTCTCACGTCGAAGATAATGAAATAATACTATATCCTACTAAATAAAAATATAGTTCTAGCTTGTGACTTAAGTAGATATGATAAGTTCCTACCCTCACCACTACTCTCCCACCAATTATCATATAAAAGTGGTCACATAATATGACATATAATATGAATGTGAAGGTACCCCACTATAAATTACCCACTGATTTCTTTCTCTTCCCTAAAATCACACAACCCGATTCATCAATCACTAAAAAAGTAACCATTCCTAAATACACATCAAAACCTATATGATAATATACATCAGATGCATCATAAAATTTCATCATGACCAAATATCATGAACCATGTGCATCACACAATCTTTATCAGTAGGTAGTTACTGATTGGTTTTTGTGAGCCACTATATCCCATTTGGAATATATTATACCTCAATCCATAAAAACTCATAAACACCATGTCTATAATAAAAACTAGGATACAATATCTGTAGATACATGTGTGTCAAATAACAATAATATGTCACATCCCTCTACACACATATATATTGGAATTATAATCACCATTCATACCAAAACAAAAACGTTCAAGGATAAGAGAGTGGGGAAAGAGGGGGTAGTCAGCCTTCTCTTTCATACCAAGATTTATATTGTTGCGAACACCCTCCATGATTCCATTGGGTTAAATTATCCCTATAAACATGGGTGGGATAACGTTTGAAATAAATAGGAATAATGTATATAAAGATCATAGCCACAGTATGGACATCAACCTAGACATAGACTCAACTTGTAGTTACCGTATATCAGATACCTGATTGCCACTACTATGACCTAGGTATCCAATGAGAACATAAGCATTGCATGAAGACTTTTAAAAATTTTGGACTTTTAAAAATATCATAATTACATGAATTAATTATCCATTAATTAATGTTATACCATCTACATTTTACATTAACTATCAACCTAATTCTATAAATTCTAGTCATCATCCAACCGATGTCATGATACCTCAAGTGTTATAATCATTTAGAATTATATTTATGAATAAATCCCTTGGTTTACATTATTTAACATTAATTTATATTCCATAATTCTATATACCCTAGGACTCATCCTATGATACAAAAAAATTATTGATAAACCAAGCTCATCCTATTGTGTTAAGAAGTGGGGAGATGATTACTAAATAAAGCAACCGGGCCTTCTGAATTTTAGAGAATATTCATTATAAAGTATGAATATAAGCCTTTATCAAAACAATAATGGGAAATAGTTGATATAACTGGTTTTTTCAATCTTGGTTCCATCCCCATCCATAATGTGGATATCATTATCTATCCCAACATCTCCAACGTTAACTACAACTAAAAACCCTGAGCACCCCCATCCATGTCTCTCTAAACCATTAGAGAACCCTAGATCAAATCATGATGCATCTCAAGGATGATATCCCAATAAATTCTAGATGATATGAATAAAAAAACATATAGTAAATTGTGAATGATAGAACTAAAAAACAAGGAATAAATCCCTCATTAGAATATCGAATAATATTTCCCCAATCAATTATATTTTTCAAACAAGAAATTAATTTAAGACTTGAATCAACCATTAAATTTATCACTGATTACATCCACATGAAAATTAATTTATTTTCTATTCCTGGCTATTAATTGCTTAACCATGATTTTATGCATCTACTAAAGTTTCATTAAACTATAAATAAGAACAAATTCAGTTAACACAACTCGTTGTTAATTAGCTAACAATAATTACCATCTTTTATGATATTTATCACACAAGAATTACTAGATTTACATTCTCTATCCAATTTAAGAAATTAACATGCTAAAACATAAAATAAAAATATATAACACAATAACATGAAAAAATAAGAGGCAAACTATTATCATGGTGAAAAAACAAGTTATCACTACAAGTGAATGAATTATTTTATTTAATTAAATTTAATACTCATTAAGGTTAATTCCATTGTTACCCAAGTAGAAAAATTATGACATCATTAATATTTCACATAAAATCTGAGAAGCAGTGAATCCCTTACCTGGAATAGAAGCTCCCAAAATCACTACACTAAAAAATAGGGAAATAGAATATGATAATATCACCACATGGATGTCCCAAAGATAAGGTATTTAAAAAACATTATCTTTTATTGATAAGAAAGAATGAAAATAAGAAACCATCTCATACTTCAAGAATGAATCATAACTATAGAAAAATAGTGTGTGAAGAAAATTATTAATCACACCCATAACAAAAATAGTGTGGCATTAGTGGAAGCATTTGAACCTTGGTGGACTAGTAATAAGATGGTTTTATTTTAGAGGTAAATATAATAATCAAATATTAAAAATAAAGAAAGATATTCCATTATAGTTAAGGATATGAGACTATCATGATTTCTTATAAGACAAACATTAATTAATAATTGATGCATATATCCTTTAATTCTAGGGAAAGAAGATATATTAAAATATTTTTTCTTTTATGAAAACAAGTATTTAAATATACACTTTCAAACAACACTTAATTTCTTTTATATATGTATTTATACCAATATTTATGATTTAAAGTTGTATTTATGATATTATAGGGAAAACTAGAAAATTTGAAAAAATAATAGCTGTTGGAGTGACCATGAGGCCATCATACTACCACGAGACCCGGATACTACCCTATGAAATCATGGTAAATTCAAACTAATCAGTTATAGAAAGACCAAACTAATTCCTTATGACTATCCTGTAACCATGAGGCAACTTTCAATTGTTAAACTAATATAATACTATAAGACCAACCTAAAACTAAGATCTAATATCTAATGTGATTGAAGATCCTATAGTGAGACCAACCAACTATTATGATCAGACCTGTTATCATGAGATAAGATTGATACCATGGAAAAACCTACTACCATGAGACCAACCTACTATTGTAATAGTATCCTACTATCATGAGCCTATTGACTATCATGTGACCAACTTTACTTTGAAAGACTAATGCATATTTATTATGAAAAATTATTACCAACAATTATAATAATTAATTGGAATAGGCAATCCAACATTCCAATCAAAACAATCCCATATATAGAGATAATGTAATTACATTTTTATAAGTTATTGAAAATAGTTCATGAGAATTAATAATTCACCATTGGAAATTGCTTCTCCCCTAAAAAATAATAAATAACCATAATAAACAAACCATAGATCCACAATGATGACTCCATATTCTTGGCCTCTAATAATTTTAATAAAATATAAAACATAAAATAAACACTAAAACAAAAGAGTCATAAAAAATTATGATGATTATTTAATTTACAAATACATTATATAAATACATAAAAATGTCCCGAAACAAAGTGAATTATAACATAAAGACATCATGAGACAAAAAATTGTAAATCTATAATAAAAATACACCTGGAGAAATTGGTTGATAGAAGTAAATACAAATAAACAAATAAAAAACTAAAAAACCGTCTCAAAGATCTTCATGTGACCCATTGTCAGTCACCAAATCCGTAATTCTCACAAATAAACTATATTAATCATATCCAAAAATAAGATCACAAATTGGGAACTTATATAAATAATAAAGGCACCATATAATCACATATGACTATATATGTAAGATGTAAGATTAAAAGGGATATTAGTATTTCATAGAAGATTCTAAGTAGTTTCTTTTATATAGTTTTCCATAAATTCTAGTTTTAACATAATTCATTAAATAAGTTTTTTAAAAAATAAAAAATAACGGAAATGAATATCATGCACTAAACATTTAAAAAAACCATATCTTTTTTATAAAAATAGATTTAAATTATTACTTAAAATGTATGATTTAAAAAATGATATAAATATAATTTTTTCTATTCAATTAATTTAGAAAAAAATCCCTTTTTAATCACAAAATGTGCGAAATCCAACATATAAAACATAAAAAACAATTACTATTTTAAATAGAATGACTTTAAACCATTGAAATATCTATATAGTATAATATATCCATTAATAAATTTAACAATAATCATTTTAAATCTCATTTAAAAGTAAATAGAACGATTAATAAAAAGTTAAATCATTAACACTTTTATGAAAAAGATGCATAATGAATATAAGAATAAATAAATAAAAAGATTTCAAATAACCAAGATAAAAATTTGGATTTCTATTAAAATTTATAATTGTTGTCCCTTAAAAAATCAACAACAATAATTAGGTATTTTGGGTAAAAACCATGGTTCATGGAAAAAATGTCACAAGACCAAGCTCATGGGATAATGTGCCATATGTGTTTCATGAAACATCTTATACACACTATGATCCTGTTCTCAAGATATCAATAAATAAGGCCTGAATGACGTTCCATATCATGATAATCTAGAAACTACTTCTAGTTTATAAAAAATATATTGGGAATAATTTTAGCTGTTAAAATAATAAAAAATATTTTATTTCCACATTTATGTCCATCATCAAAATTTCACAGGATAGAGGATCAGACATAGGAATAATGTGTAAAAACCTAATTAATATATCCCAACATGGACTAAGTAAATAAAAATTACTAAAAATCCTTTATCAACAAAAAACATTTGATACATCCAAACAAAAATAAAATGAAAATAACACAACTCTAATACAGATCATAATAGAAAGAATAATATAGGTTTCAACATGGAATGCTACAAGAGAAATAAATGAACACCCATTTATTATATAAGAATTCCATGTGAATCATCCTCACTTGTCGAAACCAATGGACCTGAACTATAAAATGGGGATCATTTTTTACATCCATGAATAACTTGGTAAACATGTTATATAATAGGTTCAAACACAAATACCCTATAGGTATCCTCCCTAGATCCCATCTAAAACTATTAATGAAATAACCTTTTAAATGAAAATATAATAATGTCACTATGATTGAAAAATAACATTAGATAATCATTAGGAAGTATTTTGTCTTTTCAATAGAATTTTATAACTTAAAAATAAACGAGTTATATAATATTTCAATTAAAATAGAACATTTAACAAAAAAAAACATGTCAAAAAACTTCTCTTAAAAAAACATTTATATTGAAAAAGTGAAATCAAGGCATTTGTTTACCATTTTAATTACAAATATGTATATTGTTTCCTAAAAATTAAAATTCCCACCATAATAACACCAACAAAAATAAAAATAGATAATTATAAAATTATCAAAACTTAACAACCATGATACTAGTAGGTTAAATATTATCATAATATAGTAAAGAAATTGTAATCATGGGATCACCATGAAGCTCGACCGATGTTATAGGAGAAAAGTTAAGTATAATCCATCTAATTGTGTCCTTATGTGATCTAGTGACCTAAAAACTCCATTATACACATCCTAGAATAACTCTGGGATAACATACATGAAGTATAGTAATGTACTAAATGATTTCACTAGAAAATAAATATTATCAATTATTGCATCATGTGAATTCAGAAATCCCTATCTCCTATATATGGTTTCCTATAAAAAAGTAAATGTATGTGAGATAGAATAGAGTAGACAAATCAAAAGTTAAGGTTATTGAAATTTACCAAATGGAAATTATAACTCACCCAAAACCTTGAAAATCCTTTATAGAGTCATCCCCTTTTAATCATGAAAAATAATATAATAAAAAAATCACATAACTGGTAAAATATCATCTAAATTTAAATAAAACTAGATAACAAGGTCTCATTTCAAGTGTGTATTCACATTATAAAAACCTCCTCATAAAGTTTCAATACGGAACTTTGTATATTAATTACAAAATGATGTAATAAAATTCGATCTAAAAACAAAATTATAGAACCCCTTTAAAAAAATTATTATAATAAGATGAATTTAAAAAATATGAATAACCCATAACATCCTTACATTAAAATTAAATCCTTAAAAATGTGTTATATTAGTTTGAAAAAATTGTCTTCCAAAACACCACTTTGATAATGAAAAAAAAATTAATAGGCCAATTAGGCATTTTCACATGCACTAGATGCATACAAATTATATAAAAAAGGTTTGATCTTAGAGACATGGGAAATCCCCTTTTTACTAATTAAAAACCAAGAGGGAAGTTTCTTTTATAAGTACATACCAATAGATAGAAATCATATAAACAATAAAGGGCTCAAACAATTATGTTAAACTATAATTAAATCCATCTTATTATGTCTAGAAGTTCATGAATGGATCAAGATACCTCAGTAAATTTTCTTTTTGTTTTTATATAGATAATAATATAATAAAATGAAAAAATTCAATTAAAATATCCACACAAATGAATAATAATAAAAACCCTAAAATTATTTTTTTATAGACATAAAATGGTGAAATATATGACCTTTCACTGTAATGAAAGAAGTAATAAGAAAGATGTACATGGGAGGTGGAAGTCTTGTAACACCCCGAACCAGAAGCCTAGAGCCAGTGCATTTTTTTTATACTAGCTTGATTACATGAAATCAAATCCAAAATGTCCGATTAGATTAGTAGTTTTGGAATACCAAATTACATACATGATACCCATAGGACATTTGGAAATATGGAAAACAACATGATACATAATAAATTAAAATAAACTTCCTCCTTGAAAGCTTATTCAAGGTTCCATTATTCATATCATGTGGAAAGAAAACATAATAAGGGTGACCTAAAATTCTTAGTAAGGGTTACACATAGTGGAATCTTGAATCAATAATTAGTAGATCATAATCAATTAGACATAACTAATATGACAAGGTTAATAAATTAAAACAACCACCATAGATAAGCTGAGAATAAGAAGGCATCCATAGATTTTTTGTAGTGAAAACCTCTTGAAAAGTAAATACTGAATAGAGAATAAAAATAATGATTGTTATTTGGACATCATGTATCTGGCACATGAACCATTATACGGTCGACATGGTTTAAGTCTGTGGTTAGAAACCCGTTTGATTTTCTGAAACAAACTTGAAGGGTTTGTCTCTAACTAATTTGTCTTCTGAGACCTATCGATGCATCGAGGGGCTATAACGAGGCCCACCCATCACTACCTCTCCAAATAATTATTTATAAAAATATCTAATACAAGAAAAATATGCCTTTGCAATATCCATATTGAGTAGACGATATAGATTCACACATATTTCCACAATTAAAGCAACATTCCACCTAAACATCGTATGTAAAATGGTATACAACTAATACAATAATCATATAAATGTTACAAGAATATGGAAATATAATTTAATTACAATTAAAAATTATAAATGATCTCAAAGGGGTAGTAGTTACACCACATAAGAATGATTAGGTGCACAATACTAAGTAAATCATAATGAAATATAAATTGAAACAAAGTCCCTTACAACATTATAATCAAATGATTTAATATTAATAAAGTGAATCACTTAATACCATGAATATTAATAGAATAATTAAATAATATATCAAATGGAAGTAAAAATACACCAAATACTAAAAATAAGTGGAGAATAATGGAAATCTCATGAAAATAAAAGTGAGATGAGAAACCCCTTACCTTATGCCAAGATATGTTCTTGCTTTGATATAAATGTCCTTGATAGTCAAATTAGATTCATTAATTACAAATTCATGAATATTATATACACATAATTGATTTATTATATCTTTATTAAGTTTACTTATGTCCTTTCATATGGGTTAAGAGATTCAATTTCGTCATTTGGAAGTACACATTTTCTTAATTTTATGATCATATTGCTTGTATAAGAGTATGGAAGTTCATGTAAAATGGAAATTGAAATATAGAATTGAATTTTTGAGTTATTAATGATCATCCAGAAGTTTAAATGATCATATAAATCCTTTGGTTATTTTGGTAGAGGATGAATCATTATAGAAAATTTTAATGATAAGCACTTGGATTATTTTGATGATTTTTTGATCACCACGAACTAATTTGGTTTTATAATTCAATACCTTGTGTAAAAAATGATTCCAGAACATTAAATAGGTTATAATAAATGTATAATTATCCGCTTCAACCATTTAAATGGTTTCATGATGATAATTTAAAATGGTAGAAGAAATTGAAAACCCAACATCCTTGAAAGTGATAAATTAACACATGTCAGACGATGTTTTCATTTTTAGTATAAGAGGAGGGGAAAATAGAGATGATGATGAAATATTACATTAGCATAATAAAATTCTAGTACATGTAAGGTAATGAAATTATCACAGAATTTGGATGAGGGGATGTTATGAGAGAGAAACAAAAGAATTGAACTTGTAAAGGGTGCTGAAAGGAAAAGGAAGAGAGGTTTACCTCTTGAGTACTCCGCCTTGAGAATCTTCTTAAGGCCTTTGTTTTTGGCCTTTTGGTGATACCATTAGGTCTTGGATGCAGGGAGAGGGCTTGGGAAGAGTATTTGGAAAAACATAGGCAAGTCCTAAAGCTTTATAGGTGTGAGGGGAATAGGGGGTGAGGGATGGTTTATATAGTGGAGAAGAGGAGTGATTTCTCAATATTTTTATTCATTTTTTATTATTTTTCCCAAGACAAGAAATAGTATTGATTATTATGACAAAAAATATAAATAAGTTCATGTTAGTTCGAACTATGGGTTTCCTAGATCAGCCACGATGAAAGGAATGTTTTATCCATCTCATAATGTATTTATACCGTAATTACCGTATTATACTATTCACACAAAATTCATGTATTTCAAGAAATTCTGACAAATTTACTGTAACCATTTCTCAATGTCTGGAATTAAAAAATGAAATCCATTTTATGGAAATAATTTTCTAGATATGATAAATATATTTTTTAATTAAAATCATCTTTTACTCAAAAAATTCCAATTTTAATATTATTACAAATATTATGACACTTTGAAAAATTAATTAGGGTCTCATAAAATTATCTTATATCATAGGAAAATGAAATCTTGAATCATGAACACATTTGAGGAAAATTAATTATCTTTTAAATCATTTTTTAATTATTAATATTGTAATTAAATATTTATTATTAAAAAAAATTTCAACACATAATTAAAAATATTCACTTTCATTTAAAAGAAACCTAAATATTATTTATACACTCATAGGTGAGTCTAATATTCATTTTTATGATTTACTATTCATAAGGGTCTTATTACTATTCATAAGGTAAGTTACTATTCATAAGGGTATGTTACTATTCATAAAAAATTTCATTGACCCCATTAAAATCTAAATATCATACTAATCACAACTATGTATTTCTGTATTTCAAAATTCAAACCATAGAAGTGGAAAAATTAAGAATGTTGGCTAGGTTATAGAAAAGCATTTCTTTCCCAGAGACTTAGTGTTATGTTCATTATGAGCAACCTAATGAGTTGAAATTATTTAAGAAGGACATACCATTAAATGTTGGGGTGTTATATTCTTACCTCCTTTGGAAATTTTACCCTTAAAATTTTTCATTCCGTAAAAGGACCTGGGTGGTTATTCTTCAAAACATCCTTTGGTTCCCACATTTATTCCTCCATTTTATGGTTTCTCTAGAGAACCTTCACCAGTCTAGTTGTCCGATTTGTCAATACCTTCTCTGTTGTGTCAAGAATCTCGATAGGCACTTCACATTATGACAAATTAGGTTTCAGCTCTATTTCTTCATTGCGGAGTACATGAATTTGTTTTTTCATGTATTTATTTAACAAAAACATGTGGAACACATTATGAAATTTAGAGAGACTTGGTGGCATTAATAAATCGTAAGCTATATATCCAATTCTTTCTTGAATTTCAAACCGTCCAATGTACCTAGGGATCAATTTCCATTTTTTTCTAAACCATAAGACACCCTTCCATAGAGATAATTTTAGAAATACATGATATCCCACTAAAAATTCCAAATCCTTTGTCTGGTTATCTGCATAACTATTTTTCCTATATTGGGATGATTTAATATGGGCCTGAATTTTCTTCACCTTTACAGTTTTCTCTTAAATATGTTTTGGGCCTACAAGTTTCCTCTTGCCAACTTCATATCTACAAGTTGGATTTCGATACCTATTTTCCTAAAATGCTTCATATAGTTCTATTAGAATGCTATAATAGAAACTATTATCGTAAGAAAATTCCAAAAATGGAAAGCATTGATCCTACATACCTTGAAATTTAAGATATCATGATCTCAACATGTCTTTTAGTGTTTGAGTTTTCCTTTTAGAAAGTCTGTTAGTTTGGGGGTGATAATAATTACTCATATTAAGCTTAGTAACTAAATAATTCTGGATATTTTTCCATAATTTTGATGTAAATAAAGGATCTCAATCAGACATAATCGATAGAGGTTCATCATGAAGTCTTACAACTTCATTAATATAAAGTTTTGATGGGTGATCAAGTGATAAATCCTATCTTATAGTGAGGAAATGTTCTGATTTTGTAAGATGATCAAAAATTACCCAATTTATTTATTCCATCTAAGTGTCACCAATAGTCCCATAAAAAAGTCAATTGTAATGTCATACCACTTCTATATAGGAATAAATAGAGGTTTCATGACCCCTATAGGATGTTTTCTCTTGGAATTTACTTGTTGACACACTAGACACTTTGACACATAGTTAGTAATTTCTCACTTCATGTTATCCCACCAAAAATGTTCCTTCAGAAATCGTTAAATAATAGTTTTACCAGGGTGTATAAAGAAATTTTATCTATGAACATCATCTAATAGTTACATTTTTAGCTTAGGTACTGATGAAACGCATAACCTTTTTCCAAATTTAATAACTCTATCCTCATAAACGAAGTCTTGCAATATTCCATTCTTAACAAATTTAATTTTCTTTTGTATATTCTAATGATCAGTTTGAGAGATTTTTACCATCTCTTTTAAAGATGGTTTAGCAATCATTTGAAAAAGTAAATATGTTTCCCCATCCTTAACAATTCCCATATCCATTTTTAGCATATCCATGAATATAGAATCTCTCTCAATAATCATTTGGGTTAGAAGTCCATGGACTTTCCTACTTAATGAATCCTACACCTTATTTTCCTTCCCTGGGTGGTAGTGTATTGAAAAAACATAATATTTGAGTAACTAGAGCCATCTCCATTACCTCATTTTGATTTCTTTATGTGTAAAAATGTATTCCAAACTCATGTGATCCGTATATATCTCACATATTTCTCCACTGAGATTTTGTGTCCAAATTTTTAGAGAAAATATTATGGATGATAACTCAAGATAATTAGTTGGATGATTTTTCTCATGAGTGTTCAACTACCTTTATGCATAAGCAATAAATTTATCATTTTGCATATGGAAACAACCCAGTCCATTATTTGATGAATCACTGTATATCAAAAATACATCATTTATAGAGGGAAGAGTCAAAATTAGTGCACCGACCAATCTTCTTTTCAATTATTCAAATCATCTTGTACATTATTTCATCTATAAAAACATAAACCCTTTATATTTGAGATTAGTTAGTAGGTTAGCCAATCAAGTGAATTTCGGAACAAAATATCAATAGTAACCTACTAAGACAATAAAACTATATACCTCAGTTATGTTTGTTGGCATGTAACATTCTTGGATTGCCTTTGTCTTAATAGGATCGACTAAGAATTCATCCTCAGATACAACATGGCCATGAAAAGAAACTGATTAAAGCCAAATTCATACTTTCTAAACTTTCTATATAATTATTTTATTCTATAATTTTTTCGAATAATCCACAAGTGATTCTCATTATCTTTGTAGATTTTGGAGTATACTTGGATATCATAGATAAATTCCACAACAAATTCATCAAAATATTCCTTAAGAAACCTATTCATTAGTTCCATGAAAACATAGGATGTATTAGTCAGTCCAAAAGGCATTACTTTAAACTGGTAATTCCCATACTTAGTTCAAAATACTTTCTTAGGAATATCTTCCTTCCTCAAACACACCTGATGATATCTAGATCAAAGGTAAATCTTCTGAAAATATTGGGCTCCATGAAGTTGATCAAATAAATTATCAATGTGAGGAAGAGGATACTTGTTCTTTATTGTAATTTCATTGATCTCCCTATAGTCAATGTACAGCCTCATAGATCCATATTTCTTCTTGACAAAGAGTAAATGAGCTCCCCGTGGAGAAACCATAGGGTAGATAAATTATTTATCACTCAATTACTCTAGTTGTTTCTTTATTTCCACTAATTCCACAGTGGCCATTCTATAAAGGAGTCTTTGATATTGGTCTTTCCCCAAAAATTAAATCAATAGGGAGCTCAACATTCCACTCTAGAGTGTGTCGAGGTAAAAACTCTAGAAAAACATCAAATTATTCTTGAAAAATAGGTACATATTCAAAATGAATATCCATAGATGATGTTTTCTCTTACTCCCCAAGAATTTCATTTAGAATAGATACTAAAGGTGGATATGGATAAGATCCATATGATTATGTTATGATCTAAAGATAAGGGATTATAAAACATTCTCAAAAAATTTATCTTCCTCCTTTTTTCAATATATTTCATCATCATAATTTGAAATCCAATTCATACTAATAGTTATGTCAATGTAAATCCAAGGTATGACCATAAGGTCATCAAATATAGTATTCTTATGTGTCACAAATGGGACTGACTGAAACATCGTTGTTTCAATGATACTTCCCTTAGGGTTTTTTTTACTGAAATCTCCTTTATTAAATCAAAATGGAAATGTCTAATTTTCATAGAAAACTGGGAAGATATAAAGGAATGAAATTATCCAAAAACATATAATACATTGGGTAAGTTTGAGGAAAAAATTAATGTACCTGCCACCACATCATTAGGAACTTCGACCTCTGTGTTTATAATCACATAAGATTTCCCTTTCTCTCATGTACTTTTTAGAGGCGATTTTCCTTGGTGCTTAGGACACTCATTTTCATAGTGTTCATCTCTCTATAATTGTATAATTGAATGTCATTTACTTGTTTATTCCCCCTTTATTCATTATATTGATGGTCCTTTTCTCCACACATATAGAAAACTCACATGCCTTTCAACCATTTTCTAGGATGATTCTTTAAAAAATTCTCACATAATGGTAATTACTTTGTTCCCTTCTTATTCTTTGGTGCTTCACCTTTTCCATTGTTATCATAGTACCACTTCTTTCTTGGTTTCACTTGAAAAAAATGAATCTAGAAAATTATTTCTCTATTTAGATATAACTTAATACAATTTCATCATATGATTTAAATGTTTGAGAAGATAGTTCCCTTAAAGGACTTGTCTTAATACCTTCAAATAAATTACCAATATTGTCTTCTGAATCAGATACATAATCTATATCATACCTAAATAATCTTGTGAAGGTAGCCTCATATATGAAACACTCTATTATTTCCTTTCCTTTAGGATAAGGAATTACCACTTCATTTCAGTTTGTTGTTCACAAGGGAAATATTTGTCAAAGAATATTTACTTAAAAGTTAACCATTCCATATATTCTATATCTTCTTCCTCTGTGGTATTCTGGATCAAGGACCACCATTGATCATCATCACCCTTTAGTAAATATACTACTAGTACTACCTTTTCATTTTCATTAAATCTTAATGCCAAAAATACCATTTCAAGAGACTTGATCCACTGCTCAGATACCACAGTATTAGTAGTCCCACTAAAATATAGGGGCTTCTGTCGCTTAAAAAAATCCAATACAAATGTAGTATGGTTATTTGTCACAACCCGAGTAAGTTATCCAAGCATGGTAATGATCTAATCCACTCTAACACTAAATGTGTTAAATTACTCAGTGGGGAAATCCCTACATTATCCAAGGGTATTGATTCCATTTCATCCACTGTGCTCTATCACTAAACAATTTCATACACTAAATTAGATTATAATGCATAATTTCTAACTAGAAAACACATAACATAATTTGAAAATTCATTCAAAGATAATCTCATAATAATAAACATGGTTTCTATTTAATTTTAAATATTTCATAATGGTTTGTAAGGAAAATGTGAATTATCCTAAGAATATTCCTCAGGAGTTTCAAACCAAGTGCATAGTAAGACCCATTATCATGTACCAGGATACCCTAGGTCAATCCTGAAACTCCTTGTCAGAGTTGTTACTCCTTGGTACATCTGTGAGAGAACCACTTCCACTTGTAGTATCCAGAAAAATATGTATTTTTTAGGAATACCCACATAATCTATACCTTACCAAAATTCTAGTATGTTACTATATTCTTATCTTTAAAATCTATCTTAGGGTTATTTCCTCTAAACTATGTTACCTAAATCTAGTTTCCAAAGTTGCTACTAAACTTCCTCTAATACCAACTATAATGCCCTGACCCCAAAAGACCGAATCTGGTGCATTATTTCATTATATTGGAATGATTAGAAGAAATAAACTCCCAAAGGGACAATTTGTTTACATGTTTTTGAAGACTAGATTTCATACATGATACCCATAGTACATTTTGAAAGATAAAAAACAACATGATACATAATAAACTGAAAGAAAATACATCCTTGAAATATTATTCAAGGTTCTCTTCTTCATATCATAGGTAAATGCTCAGTAAGGGTTACACATAGTTGAATAAAGTACTAATAATATTTGGATTATAATCAATTAGACATAACTAATATGGCATGGAGAATAAATGAAAACATGTGCCATCAATATGCTGAGAATAAAAAGGCATCCATAGATTTTTTTCATAGTGAAAACCTCATGGAATGTAAAAGATGAATACAGAATAAATAGAATGATGATTATTTGGATTTCATGTATCTGGAACATGAACCATTACACCATCGAGATAGTTTAAGTCTTTGATTAGAAACTTGTTTGATTTTTGTAAACAAACTCGAAGGGTTTGTGGCCAACAAGTTTTTCTCATAAGACCTGTCGATGCATTGAGGGGATATAGCAGGCCCCACCAAACATTTATTGTCCAAATAATTTTTTATAAAATGATTTAATACAAGAACTATATGCCTTTGTAATATCCATTTTGAGTAGAGGATGCAGATTCTCCAATATTTCTACAGTTAAAGCAACATTCCACATTAACACTGTATGTAAAAGGGTATAAGGATATGATAATAATAATATCCATGTTACAAGAACATGGATATATAATTTAATTAAAATTTAAAATGTAAAATTATCTCAAATTGGTAGTAGTAACACCACATAATAATGATTAGGTGCATAATACCAAGTAAATTACAATGAAATGGAAATTGAAATAAAGTCCCTTACAACATTGTAATCAATCGAGTTAAAATTCATAAAGTGAATCACTAAATACCATGAATAAAAATATAATAGTGATATGATATATCAAATGTTAGTAAACATACACTACATACCTGAAATAAGTGGTGAACAATGGACTTCTCATAGAAATAAAAGTGAGGTGAGAAACCCCTTACCTTATGCCCGAATGTGTTCTTCCTTTGATCTTAATGTCTTGGATAGTCAAATTAGATTCATTAATTAAAAATTAAAGAAAATTATATACATGTAATTTATTTATTATTTTTTCATTGAGTTCATTTATGACCTTTTAAATGGGTTAATAGATTCAATTTCATCATTTTAAAGTACAAGTTTTCTTAGTTTTTATGATCGGTTTCCTTGTATAAGAGTATGGAAGTTCATGTAAAATGGAAATTGAAATGTAGAATTGATGTTATGAGTTATTATTGATGATTCATAAGGTTTAATAAATTTATAAATCCAATGATTATTTTGGGAGAGGATGAATCATTATATAAATTTTTAATGATAAACACTTGGATTATTTTGATGGTTTTTTGATCACCCCAAACTAATTTGTTTTATAATTTAATAAAATGTATAAAAAATGATTATAGAAAATTAAATAGGACATATTAAATATATAATTATATATTTAAACCATAAATATGGTTTCATTAGAGTAATTGAAGATGGTAATATAAATTGAAAACTCGCCGTCCTTGAATGTGATAAATTAACTCATCTCGAATAGTGTTTTCATTTTAGTATTAGAGAAGGGGAAGGAGAGATGATGATGAAATATTAAATTAGCATAATATAATTCCATTACATGTAATTTAATACAATTATCACAGAATTGGGATTAGGTTAGGTTATGGGAGAGAAACAAAATAATGGAACTTGTAAAATGAGTTGAAAGGAAAAGGAAGAGAGGTTTACCTCCTGAGTACTTATCCTAGAAAATCTCCTTAAGGAATTTGTTTTTGGAGTTTTGGTGAGACCAAAAGATCTTAGAAATGGGGGGATGGCTTGGGAATAATATTGGTAGAACATAGGAAAGGATCAAATCGTGATAGGTTTGAGAGGAAGAGGGTGTGAGGGTTGTTTCATAAAGTGGAGGAGAGGTGTGATTTCTCAATATTTTATTCATTATTTTATTATTTTTTTCAATACAAGCAATAATATTTATCAGTGTTACCAAGAATAGTAATAACTGCATATGAGTTAGAACTAATGGTTTCTCATATAAGATATTATGTAAGGAATAGTGTATTTGTCTCATAATGTATTTATACCATAATTATCATATTTTACTATTCACAAAAAATCATGTATTTCAGAAAATTCCCAAAAAGTCACTGTAACCATTTTTCGACATGTAGAATAAAAAAAAATCCATTTTATGAAAATAATTTTCTAAATATGAGAAATTTAATTTTTAATTAAATTGATCATTTACGTGAAAAATACAAATTTTAATATTATAACTGATTTTATGACACTTCAAAAATATAACTAGGGTACTGTAAAATTATATTATATCATAGTAAAACAAAATATTAATTCATGAATAAATTTTATAAAAATTAATTATCTTTTAAATAATTTTATTAATTATTATAATTGTAATTAAATATTTATTACACAAAAAATGTTAACAATTAATTAAACATATTTGACTTCATTTATATGGTTGCTAAATATTATTTATACACTCAAGGGTGAGGTTACTATTCGTTTGGATGATTTAATCTTCATAAGGGTCATATTACTCTTCATAAATGTAGGTTACTATTTATAAAGGTAGTATACTATTAACCAAAAATTAAGTTGATCCTATCAGACTCTAAATTTCATATTGATACCTACCGTGTATGTCCATTTTTCAAAATTCAAATCACAGAAGTGGTAAAATTAAGATTAATGGATATGTTTTAGAAAAGTGTTTGTTTCACAGAGACTCAATGTTATGTGCGTTGTGAGATATCTAATGAGTTTGAATTATTTAAGAAGGACATACCATTAAATATTAATCGGGGGGTTTATAAGTATAGAATAGTTTAACAAGATGAATCATCACTGTAACATGATAAAATTCACTGTAATAAATCCAATATAGAAATTGGATGAAGTATATATCTACTTACATTTTTTAGAGTGAAATACCAGGAAAATATGGGCTAATTAGATTAAATAAAAATTTATGATGAAGGTTCATTTTAAATATTTAATTGATCTAGAATCCCACATGTTTTGGCTAAAAGGATTACCAAACCTTGTTTTAATAACTAAAACCTCACTTGTCTTCAAAAGGGGTGTTTCAAAGTTTGGATTCATTGTTTACGAAACAATTCACTAAGCATTCATATGAAATTGGAACACATGGGGGTGAAATAGGGTTATATAGAATATTTTATAACTATGTGCACACCTCCGAAACCAATTATATCCTTTTCATAGTCTTGTCTCATTTTTAATCTTACCATGCATAATCCATGTAACCTTCTACGCATCACCATTTTTATAATTTTTTAAAATAAAATTACCTGAATTAAAAATATATAGACAAAAAATATAAAATATTCAAATTATTAATAAATGTGGGTCTATGGTGTGATAATTCCCCCATAATCAATTTTTCTTCCCCGAAAATATCTTGGAGGAATTGGATAACCATGGAATGAACAAGGTCAAAAATCCTCTATAACCCATCAAATTTTAAAACCATTGAAGAAGATCATATCAATAAGATTTGGCCCACAAAACTTACATGATTAATAATGAAATAAAATTCAATATCTTATTCTAATGAACCTTGGAACCCATTATTAAAAATAGTGTACATCATCATCAATATAGATGTATAATGCACATGATGAATGAAACAATTTACCACATGGTAAAGCTAAGGACACACTTTAGTAATACCACACCACAACCCCTATAATGAAACATAGTATGATTTAAAAAAAAGATAAGATTCATGGTGGTATCCCTATAATTAATATATTCTATAAACACCCTAATTATTGTAACACCCCATGCTTCCACGGTACGTTTCCCTTCGAATAATGCGATAGCGTGTGTTGTACGCAACCTCGAGTTCTAACACACACCACAACTAATTAAACTAGCCGTTGTGAATAGTAATACCTACATTTTGAAATCATATATATTTTATATTTCAAAATGGACTTCATTTTTGGATTCGGAATATTTAAATTAGCCTAGGGTGAAATTTTGGTACTTTTCGGATAACTTTTATATTTTGATGAATAGTGAAAATTACTAAATTTTAATTAAAAACAACTTTTTTAATCAAAATAATTAATATTGATAAATTATGAATTTGAGTGGTTTTAAAGTATATTTAGAATATATTTTTACCATTTAATTTAATGTTTGTCATTGAACATAATTTCACAATTAAATCAGACATAAACAAGTGTCAATCTTTTGAAAGTTATTATCTCTTAAAAACACGCTTTTTATTTTAACAACGGGAATTAATTTTAAATTAATTTCTGCCACTTCTGTGTTTTGAATTTGGAAAAATGGATTACATATTTGGAATCATGATGTCCAAATTATGTAAATAGGTAACTTTTATTTTTACACATTTTGAATAATTACTGCGGTAAATATTTTATTTACCATGGTTGAAGGGTAAATCCGGTAAATAAGGGTTAAAAAATAATATTATAATAATACAAAATTACCCTAAAACGTGTCCTAACCTTATTGGTGGACACATACCCGACCATGGGCATCCTTGGGTCGATTTGGGGACCCCTTAGAGCCACTTGTATGTGGTAGGGACACATTATATTAATAAAGTTAAAATAAAAATAAAAATGGCATAAGCTTACATCTTTTAGAAGAACAATTTTTACATAGGGTTATACATGTTGGATTTTAGATTATAAATATTCATTAGAAATCTAAAAAGATTTCCTACATAATGATATTTTAATTATAATTTTTAGACATCAAATAAGTTAAATTATTAATGACACAATAATGATGCAATGTTTACATCATTATTAAATCATTTAAATAAATAAGATTATAATGATTAAAATATTATCTAAAACCTGTCCAATTTTTATTGGTTGATGTTATTTAGAAAATGAGTCATCTTATCTTCGACCTCAATTATTTTTGGACCATTATAAACCGAATATAATTATATTATAAAGTAATACTTTCACTCTTTCCTAAAGAGACCCTCCTCTCCCTTATAAAAAGGAGACCACTTCTACTCATTCCTCACACCTCTCAAGCCACTTGGCTCGTCCAAACCCTGCCCAAATAAGCTCCCCACATCCCTCTCCTCCTCCTTGAAGCTTCCCCTTAGGCAGAAAGCATTTCAAGAAGTCCTTTGGTTCCAACCAAAGTGAGTTACCTAAATTAAAGGTAACGATTTCTCTTAAATTATTTTCATTTATTTTGATTCTCCAACCCACAAACTCTTTTTATTTCCTTTATTTTGTAACAACACCAGTATCCACAATATACTAGGATGTTGTTATAAGAAGGATTCAAACTACACATACACACAACTCCATCTAATGGATGATGAACATAATGTTTCTGTGGATGGAAAACTAACGCCTCACGAAACGATGATTGTTCAAATACATCTTACCGCCTCTCATGGTGGCCATTATGATGGCACTGTAATTAAATATTATATTAATGATATATATTTTATATATAAGCTTCTGTAATTCCATTTTATTTCATATCATTATTCGTTTCATGTTGTATATACATACAATAATTTCATTTGAGGAAGTGCGGACTACCGCCCCCTTAAAATGATATGACTCGTTCATACCACACATGGAACGTATAAAGGATTGTGTTAATGAACTTAAGTAACATATATAAAATATTATATTATACTGGAATAGTAATATACCTATGTATCATTTGGATTCGATTCTTTTAAAATAAAAATTAAATGGAAGTAGCGTTCGTGCGTACGTACGGACTACCGTCTCCACGAACGTGATGAGATTCATTCTCCATCGTATCCATTCAAGTCTTATTCTCATTTTTGGGTTAAAAATAATGTTAATATCATTCTGATTATGAATAAGATATAATCTATCCATTACAAACATGTCTTACGTAACCAAACATTTAAGAAGAACGAATCGATTATCACCCGAAACGACGATAATACTAAGATATTATTAATAAAGCAATGTTAAAAGATCATATATGATATCATATTAATGTATATGATTCTTGTATAATTTAATAACAATTATTTCACCATTATACAGGAGGTTAACCTACCCCAACAAAGGAAAAGTACAAGGTAAGGGTTTATTTCGCAATCTCTTCATTATCTGAGGTTGTTTATACATAATTATCTACTGGGACCTCGTTATCATCCACGTCCATGTTTCTTCAAAATGTATTTCAAAACATTTTTAATATTTAAAAGAATATGGGTTAAAGTCATTTATACCCTTTTTTGACTTTTTATAAGAGGTTTATAAGGGAATCTTTCCGTCGTTTTCCAAACAAGGTGCTTTTTATCCTTTTCGACAGAATTAAGATAAGAATGTTTTTTTAACTTATACGGCGGGTGCGGTTATTTTCCGCCATTATAAAATCGTCAAAGCTTCCCTTACAAGCTTATAAGAATATTTTCAAGAAAATGTTTTATTTTATATGGCTCTTAAATGATTTCAAAAATAGAAAGAGATATTTCTCTAAAAAGTGTTTTGATTTCATCTATGTCAACATCCTTTGACGGATTTTATGCTTATTTGAAGTTGATTTATTATGATACAAAACTTCTATATTGTATTGAAGGTTTTGTGATATGTTTGACTGTGGATGTGCTATTTTTATACCATTCATAGTTTATGGTGAAATTATTGACATTTCGTATGCTAGTTTTAATACGAATGTTTATGTTATGTTTAAACC
This sequence comes from Viscum album, assembly GCA_963277665.1. NCBI lineage: Eukaryota > Viridiplantae > Streptophyta > Magnoliopsida > Santalales > Viscaceae > Viscum > Viscum album. The sequence continues at coordinate 1,879,479,688 of OY728138.1, read as the reverse complement.
TTTTCATATGGGAATGAATTGGACTTAATATGTGACGGGTGGAGCCCGCTATAGCTCCTCAATGCATCGGTAGGTCTCATGAGACAAACTAGTGTCTTGACACAAGGCCTTGGCAAAATCTTATTTGTAGTCTTGGCACGAGGCCTTGGCTATGTGGTTATGATAGTCCGGCATTATGCATTCCAACATTATGAAAGTGGTTATTGATATTGCATGTGATTATTCGATTAGTAGAATATCCATGTGAACAAGTAAATGGCATTATTTCATTTTACTTTTGCCATACTATGTTGAAGTTCAAGTTTAAAAGGCTTTTGTTTTAGTAATTCATTGCCTTAAATGTTTATGCTTATTTTTGAATGTTCCGCTATATTGTTATCCTTACTGGGCATTTGAGCTCACCCCTTTTCTATGTTTTATTTTTCCCAGGATGTGAAGATGTAAGTTATGAATGACCTGTAGGGATATTATGAGGGGATTATAGTGTGGACTGTGGAAACATTATGTTGTTGTAGTAGTTTTTCATTTAATGATGTAATGTAAATCTTATGAATATATCTAGTGTTTCCAAGGCTACTAAACCAATCGGTCTTTCGAGATTTGATCTTTCTTGTGATCATGCCAATGTTATGTAATAATGCACCGACTCTGGGTAACTGGGGTCGGGGCGTTACAGTTGGTATCAGAGGAAGTTTAGTACAAACCTTGGAAGCTAGATTTAGATAAACTCTGATTAGAGCACGTAGACCTAAGATGAACTTTGAGGATTAGTATAGAAGAACTTCCTAGAATTTTGGTATTGTAGAGATTTTGTGAGTTTTCCGAGCAATACATCCCTGTCTGGATATGAGCAGGTAGAGGCGGCTCTGGCACAGATGTACCTAGGGGTAAAACCCGAAAACACCGCTTTGAGCTAGACTCGAACGGGAACTGGTGCACGACAACGGGCCTTGCTGCACTCTTGGTTACGACACTCCTGGGGGATATGCTTAGGATAACTCCCATTTTCTTTACAAATCATTATGAAGGGTTTATGAGTATATACTTCCCCAAAGAAAACATTTTTATGATTATGGATTATATCCATAAATAGTTCAATTTATGTTAAGTGTTTTATAAGTATGGGATTATGTATTTTGATTCATAAACTGATCTAGTTTATGCCACTGTTTAGAAATGGCGCCTAGTGGAAGAAATGGAAACTGTATCAATGCACACACTCCATGTAGGGATTGCCCTCCTGCTCAAGATAATTATAGTGGGACTGGTGATGCAACTGGTGCCGATCAGCTAATCACCATACTGGGACAACTTACTCAGGTTATGAATAATAACCTTACCCGTATGGAGCACCCTGATCCGCAGCGTGGAGGATCAATGTTAGATCAATTCATGAGGTAACAACCACCAATGTTCAATGGGAGTACAAATCCCTTAGTAGCTGAGCAGTGGATAAATTCCCTAGAGAAAATATTTCAGGATTTGGGGAGCAGTGAAAGGGAAAAAGTTATCATGGCAGTTTACCGCCTCACTGGAGATGCTGATCAATGGTGGTCATTGATTCAAAACATGAAGCAAGATGATGAAGTATCAAATATGGAATGGAGGGAGTTCAAAGATCTGTTTTTAGAAAAATACTTCCCTCGCGACCATCGAGCAGATATGGAAAGGCAATTTCTAAGTCTGAGACAGAAGGAGGATGAGAATGTCGCAAAGTATGAGGCTAACTTTACAAGGTTAGCAAGGTACGCTGGTGATTATATATGCAACCCAATAAGTAAGATTGATCGTTTCTTTGATGGGTTAAAACCATTTCTCCATCGAGCATTAGTCTCACAATCCTTTTCATCGTACGAAGACATTGTCTCATGTGCTATCAAGACCGAAAAGGAATTCTCTAAGTCTTATGACTTTAAAGCAAAGCAAGAGAAGAAGAGACCTGCTGATCAATATGGGAATGGAAATAAGGGGATGAAGGGAAAGGTTGAATATCCATCTTGTGGTAAATGCGGGAAGAAACATCCTGGTACTTGCTTGAAGGGAATTGGAGTCTGTTACAAGTGTGGTGAAAAAGGCCACCAAGCTCGTGATTGCAAGGGGAAGAAGGAAGCTACCAACGTTCAGTGCTACAATTGCAGGGAGATGGGTCATTATGCAAATGAATGTCCTAAGCGTCAGGAGAACTTACCTCAGAAAAGGCCAAGGGATCAAGGCCAGGCTTATGCTATCACTACTGCTGAGGTAGAAGCTCTGAAAGACGTGGTGGCAGGTAATTTAATGGTTTCCTCAAGTTTAGAAAATGCATTATTTGATTCTGGATCATCGCATTGTTTAATATCTTCCCAGTTTGCTAAGAAAATTAGATATTTCCAATTTGATTTAATAAGGGAGTTGTCAGTTAAAACTCCTAAGGGAAGTATCGTTGCAACAAAGTTTTGTGAATCAGTCCCCATTAGAGCACATAAATTTTCATTATCTGCTGATCTCATCGTCATACCTATGATTGAGTTTGATATAATCCTCGGTATGGACTGGCTTTCGGACTATGATGCGAAGATTTATTGTAAGAAGAAAGAGGTTACGATTCTTGATGATAATGATAAGGAACACCTTATTTTTAGAGCAGAATCGTCACCACCTAATTCTTATTTAGATCCACCCCCAGTAGCTCAACTTAATTCAATTATTGGGGAGGAAGAGAATGAAATAACTGTCGGTGAGGAAAGGAATGTTCAAATTGAGGATGTACCTGTTGTGAAAGAATTTGTAGATGTATTTCCGGAAGATTTACCTGGACATCCTCCAGAACGAGAAGTTGAGTTTTCCATTGATTTGATTCCTGGATCAAGGCCTATATCGAAGACCCCTTATAGAATGGCCACTGTAGAATTAGTCGAACTAAAGAAACAACTAGAGGAATTGAGTAATAAGGGATTTATTCTCCCTAGTGTTTCTCCATGGGGAGCCCCTGTTCTTTTTGTTAAAAAGAAAGATGGATCTATGAGGTTATGTATCGACTACAGGGAGATCAATGCTATAACGATAAAGAACAAGTATCCCCTACCTCGTATTGATGATTTATTTGACCAACTGCATGGAGATCAATACTTTTCAAAGATTGACCTTCGATCTGTATACCATCAGTTGTGTGTGAAGAAGGAAGACATTCCGAAGACAGCATTTCGAACCAGGTACGGGCATTACGAGTTTACCGTAATGCCGTTTGGATTGACTAATGCACCCTCTGTATTCATGGATCTGATGAATAGAGTTTTCAAGGAGTATCTCGATGAATTTGTGGTGGTATTTATTGATGATATCTTGGTATACTCCAAAACCTACGAAGATCATGAAAATCACTTGCGCATTAACTTGAAGACTCTGAGGAGGCATGAATTATATGGGAAGTTTAGCAAGTGTGAATTCTGGCTTCAGGATATTTCTTTTCTTGGCCATATTGTCTCTAAAGATGGAATCTCTATTGATCCTTCTAAGACCAAGGCAATCCAAGAATGGCCAGCACCTACGAGTATAACTGAGGTACATAGTTTTATCGGTTTGGCAGGTTATTATCGACGTTTCGTCCAGAATTTTGCCCGATTGGCTAACCCATTAACGAAGCTCACACGTAAAGGGGTTAAATTTGTTTGGAAAAAAGAGTGTGAAGAATGTTTCGAAGAACTGAAGAGAAGATTAGTAAATGCTTATATATTGACTCTACCATCGGGGAATGATGGGTTCATTATTTATAGTGATGCATCAAAGAAAGGACTTGGTTGTGTCCTTATGCAGAATGATAGAGTTATTGCCTATGCATCACGATAGTTGAAAATTCATGAACAAAACTATCCTACTCATGATCTTGAGTTAGTAGTTGTGATCTTTGCTTTGAAGATATGGAGGCACTACCTCTATGGTGAAAAATGTGAGATTTATACTGATCACAAGAGTTTGAAGTATATTTTCTCACAAAAAGAACTCAACATGAGGCAAAGGAGATGGCTTGAATTACTCAAGGATTATGATTGCACGATACACTACCACCCGGGGAAAGCAAACAAGGTGGCAGATGCTTTGAGCAGAAAAGACCATGGTGTTTTGAACATGATGAGAATTGAAAGGGATCCAATTTTCATGAATCTAGTGAAGATGGACATGGGAATAACCAGGGAAGGTGAAACATCAATGCTTTTTCAAATGGTTTCCAAACCATCTTTACTAGAAAGGATTAAGAGTTCTCAGACCGAGGATGAAGAATTTCATAAGAAGATTAAAGCTGTGAATGATGGGAGATTGAGAGACTTTGTGTATGAAGATGTAATTTTGAAATTCGGGAAGAGACTTTGTGTTCCCGATTTACCTGATCTGAAAAGGGAATTGCTGGATGATGCTCATAGTTCTAATTTCTCTATACACCCTGGGAGCACCAAAATGTATAGAGATTTGAAGGAACATTTTTGGTGGGACAACATGAAGAGGGAGATTGCTGATTTTGTGTCAAGATGTATGGTTTGTCAACAAGTGAAAGATGGAAGGCAACAGCCTGGAGGAGTCATGCAACCTCTTCCCATACCGGAGTGGAAATGGGACAATATTACGATGGACTTTGTCATGGGGCTACCAAAGACTCCTAGAAGGAACGATGCAATATGGGTTATTGTTGATCGTCTTACCAATTCAACACATTTTCTTGCTATAAGAGAATATCTACCCCTAGAACGTCTAGCAAGACTATATATTAATGAAGTTTTGAGACTTCATGGAGTACCCTTATCGATGGTTTCTGATCGTGATCCCCATTTTACTTCAAGATTTTGGAAAAGTCTTCAGAAATCCCTGGATACTGAACTTCATTTGAGCACTGCTTACCACCCTCAGACAGATGGACAATCAGAACGGACTATTCAGACCTTAGAAGACATGTTGAGATCTTTCTCACTTGACTTTCAGGGTATGTGGGATCAATATTTACCGCTGGTAGAATTTTCCTATAACAATAGCTTCCATTCGAGTATTCAGATGGCACCATATGAAGCGTTATACGGAAAGAGATGTCGTACACCAACCTGTTGGGATGAGGTTGGTGAAAGAAAACTTTTAGGCCCAGAACTGGTGGAGGAAACGGTGGAAAAGGTGAAGGTAATCCAAAATCACATCAAAGCAGCTCAAAGTAGGCAGAAGAGCTATGCCGATAATCGAAGGAAGGATTTGGAATTTTAAGTCGGTGATCATGTTTTCCTGAAGGTATCTCCATGGAAGGGAGTCATACGTTTTGGTAAGAAAGGTAAATTGATTCCCAGGTACATCGGACCCTTCAAAATTCTAGAACGAATTGGGGCTGTAGCTTACCGATTGGCAATGCCTCCAAGTCTCTCCAAAGTTCACGATGTGTTCCACGTATCTCTGTTGAGGAAATACATGCCAGACCCAACGCATGTAATCACCTATGAAGAATTAGAACTGGAACCTGATCTGTCTTATTGCGAAGAGCCCTTCAGGATTCTTGATACGAGAGAACAAGTACTGAGAAACCGGACGACGCGTCTGGTAAAAGTTTTGTGGAGAAACCATAAGACGGAAGAGGCAACGTGGGAACCCGAGGAAGTTATGATGAAGAACCACCCGAGTCTTTTTATGCAGTAATACCCTAGAAAATTGCGAGGACGCAATTATTTGAAGGAGGGGAGAATGTAACACCCCATGCTTCCACGGTACGTTTCCCTTCGAATAATGCGATAGCGTGTGTTGTACGCAACCTCGAGTTCTAACACACACCACAACTAATTAAACTACCCGTTGTGAATAGTAATACCTACTTTTTGAAACCATATATATTTTATATTTGAAAATGGACTTCATTTTTGGATTCGGAATATTGAAATTAGCCTAGGGTGAAATTTTGGTACTTTTCGGATAACTTTTATATTTTAATGAATAGTGAAATTACAAAATTTTAATTAAAAACAACTTTTTTAATCAAAATAATTAATATTGATATATTATGAATTTGAGTGGTTTTAAAGTATATTTAGAATATATTTTTACCATTTAATTTAATGTTTGTCATTGGACATAATTTCACAATTAAATCAGACATAAACAAGTGTCAATCTTTTGATAATTATTATCTCTTAAAAACACGCTTTTTATTTTAACAACGGGAATTAATTTTAAATTAATTTCTGCCACTTCTGTATTTTGAATTTGGAAAAATGGATTACATATTTGGAATCAGGATGTCCAAATTATGTAAATAGGTAACTTTTATTTTTACCCATTTTGAATAATTATTGCGGTAAATATTTTATTTACCCTGGTTAAAGGGTAAATCCGGTAAATAAGGGTTAAAAAATAATATTATAATAATACAAAATTACCCTAAAACGTGTACTAACCTTATTGGTGGACATATACCCGACCATGGACATCCTTGGGTCGATTTGGGGACCCCTTAGAGCCACTTGTATGTGGTAGGGACACATTATATTAATAAAGTTAAAATAAAAATAAAAATGGCATAAGCTTACATCTTTTAGAAAAACAATTTTTACATAGGGTTATACATGTTGGATTTTCGATTATAAATATTCATTAGAAAGCTAAAACGATTTCCTACATAATTATATTTTATTTATAATTTTTCGACATCAAATAAGTTAAATTATTAATGACACAATAATGATGCAATGTTTACCTCATTAATAAATCATTTAAATAAATAAGATTATAATGATTAAAATATTATCTAAAACCTGTCCAATTCTTATTGGTTGATGTTATTTAGAAAATGAGTCATCTTATCTTCTACCTCAATGATTTTTGGACCATTATAAACCGAATATAATTATATTATAAAGTAATACTTTCACTCTTTCCTAAAGAGCCCCTCCTCTCCCTTATAAAAGGAGACCACTTCTACTCATTCCTCACACCTCTCAAGCCACTTGTCTCGTCCTAACCCTGCCCAAATAAGCTCCCAACATCCCTCTCCTCCTCCTTGAAGCTTCCCCTTAGGCAGAAAGCATTTCAATAAGTCTTTTGGTTCCAACCAAAGTGAGTTACCTAAATTAAAGGTAACGATTTCTCTTAAATTATTTTCATTTATTTTGCTTCTCCAACCCCCAAACTCTTTTTATTTCGATTATTTTGTAACAACACCAGTATCCACAATATACTAGGATGTGGTTATAAGAAGGATTCAAACTACACATACACACAACTCCATCTAATAGATGATGAACATAATGTTTCTGTGGATGGAAAACTAACGCCTCACGAAACGATGATTGTTCAAATACATCTTACCGCCTCTCATGGTGGCCATTATGATGGAACTGTAATTAAATATGATATTAATGATATATATTTTATATATAAGCTTCTGTAATTCCATTTTATTTCATATCATTATTCGTTTCATGTTGTATATACATACAATAATTTCATTTGAGGAAGTGCGGACTACCGCCCCCTTAAAATGATATGACTCGTTCATACCACACATGGAACGTATAAAGGATGGTGTTAATGAACTTAAGTAACATATATAAAATATTATATTATACTGGAATAGTAATATACCTATGTATCATTTGGATTTGATTCTTTTAAAATAAAAATTAAATGGAAGTAGCGTTCGTGCGTACGTACGGACTACCGTCTCCACGAACGCGATGAGATTCATTCTCCATCGTATCCATTCAAGTCTTATTCTCATTTTAGGGTTAAAAATACTGTTAATATCATTCTGATTATGAATAAGATATAATCTATCCATTACAAACATTTCTTACGTAACCAAACATTTAAGAAGAACGAATCGATTATCACCCGAAACGACGATAATACTAAGATATTATTAATAAAGCAATGTTAAAAGATCATATATGATATCATATTAATGTATATGATTCTTGTATAATTTAATAACAATTATTTCACCATTATACAGGAGGTTAACCTACCCCAACAAAGGAAAAGTACAAGGTAAGGGTTTATTTCGCAATCTCTTCATTATCCGAGGTTGTTTATACATAATTATCTACTGGGACCTCATTATCATCCACGTCCATGTTTCTTCAAAATGTATTTCAAAACATTTTTAATATTTAAAAGAATATGGGTTAAAGTCATTTATACCCTTGTTTGACTTTTTATAAGAGGTTTATAAGGGAATCTTTCCGTCGTTTTCCAAACAAGGTGCTTTTTAACCTTTTCGACAGAATTAAGATAAGAATGTTTTTTTAACTTATACGGCGGGTGCGGTTATTTTCCGCCGTTATAAAATTGTCAAAGCTTCCCTTACAAGCTTATAAGAATATTTTCAAGAAAATGTTTTATTTTATATGGATCTTAAATTATTTCAAAAATAGAAAGAGATATTTCTCTAAAAAGTGTTTTGATTTCATCTATGTCAACATCCTTTGACAGATTTTACGCTTATTTGAAGTTGATTTATTATGATACAAAACTTATATATTGTATTGAAGGTTTTGTGATATGTTTGACTGTGGATGTGCTATTTTTATACCATTCATAGTTTATGGTGAAATTATTGACATTTCGTATGCTAGTTTTAATACGAATGTTTATGTTATGTTTAAACCTTTTCATATGGGAATGCATTGGACTTAATATGTGACGGGTGGAGCCCTCTATAGCTCCTCGATGCATCGGTAGGTCTCATGAGACAAACTAGTGTCTTGGCACAAGGCCTTGGCAAAATCTTATTTGTAGTCTTGGCACGAGGCCTTGGCTATGTGGTTATGATAGTCTGGCATTATGCATTCCAACATTATGAAAGTGGTTATTGATATTGCATGTGATTATTCGATTAGTAGAATATCCATGTGAACAAGTAAATGTCATTATTTCATTTTACTTTTGCCATACTATGTTGAATTTCAAGTTTAAAAGGCTTTTGTTTTAGTAATTCATTGCCTTAAATGTTTATGCTTATTTTTGAATGTTCCGCTATATTGTTATCCTTACTGGGCATTTGAGCTCACCCTTTTCTATGTTTTATTTTTCCCAGGATGTGAAGATGTAAGTTATGAATGACCTGCAGGGATATTATGAGGGGATTATAGTGTGGACTATGGAAACATTATGTTGTTTTAGTAGTTTTTCATTTAATGATGTAATGTAAAACATATGAATATATCTAGTGTTTCCAAGGCTACTAAACCAATCGGTCTTTCGAGATTTGATCTTTCTTGTGATCATGCCAATGTTATGTAATAATGCACCGACTCTGGGTAACTGGGGTCGGGGCGTTACAATTATACTATAACAACCAAACACTAATGATTTAGAAAAAGAAAAAGAATGCTTGCAATAATAAATCAAGACAAAATAAAGATTAATCAAAGTAAGTTACTAACAATATAGAGATACCATAATAAGATATTACACACAAAAAATTCATATATATCTCATCATAGTTGTAAATTTCATAAGGAAAGTATAAATAAGTAAACAACCATTATAATCTATATTAAAAAGGACAAGAGTTCTTTAATGACACATTAAGAAAATAATGTATCAATAAGAAAAAAATGGAATCTGAATTACTTAAAAAGATAGAAGATAGTTTATGATTTAGCCTCACTCTTGAAAAACTAGCTAATAGTGAACTCAATATAAAATAAAGGACAATGATAATTGAAAAATAAAATCATTGTGTATCACTAATCTTGATTAAATAAACATCTAACCAAGACATCCAATCTATAACCCATCAAAATAAAAACCACGTCAAATGTGTTTCATCGCATCAATACCAAAAGGTGACTACCAATCATTAAGGCATAAGAAATAAAAAACAACCCACATTCTTTAACAAATAATAACTGGGATTACTGAATAAATACACCAAACATGAATTTATTTTCTGTATTTTATATATCTGAAAAATAAAAATCATAAACCTCAAAATTGAAAAAAATTAAAATTAAAAGGCAATATTAAACCTAGAAAATAATAGAAATCAACTAAACAATTATCTAAAGCCATATAATTCCCATGTTTTATAATTACCATATGAGAGGAAAATTCTAAATAAAATAAAAATCTATCCCAATAAAATAATAATTCACAATTAAATTAAATTATCCTAAATAAACCAAGACATAAAAAAAGAAATACAACTCGCTAATATAAAATTGATTTTTTAAAACTAACCTCTTATTTAAAACTAAAAACATAAAGTATACATATACAATTTTAAATGAAATCACCCTTTTGTGAGAAAAAAATTTCCCTTGAAAAAAATTCATCTCTTTTATAAATTAGATTCATATCCATTTAATAATTATATCACATGTTAAACTCCCACTTACCCATTAGGGAATTTGAAATTATTTATCAAAATCAACAATATAAAACATCCCCCATAATCAATATCCTTATATAAATAAAAGTTAACAACTTTTTCTAAAAACCATAACACTTATCTTAAAAATATTTTCTAATATCTATAATAAATCCATACGCATTAAAAAACACAACATGAATTCCATGGAAATTTTTATAAAAACTCTATAAAATTGGTTTTAGACTCAAAACATTTAATTTGAACTAATTTTTCAAATAATGAAAGTATTTAAAATTTTTAGAAGATTTAATTTTTATTAAAAAATAATTAATTAATTTATACTTCATTTCATATTTCAATAATAAGAAAATATTCCTTTTTAATAAATCCTATAATCACATATTTATTAAATTATAATACATTTTGAATAGATATGTTTAATATATCAGAATTTTTATTTCATATTCCTTTTCAAAATATTCAGGAACAAAAAATTTTAAGGGTTCTTAAAATAACATTACTGAAACTATTCCTAAAATTTCTAGAGACATTTTACACACCCTTTATGAAACTGAACATGTATTTTAATTCAAAACATCAGATCACAAACATTTTAGATTCTAAAAATAACTCATTATTTCTAAAAAAACATTATGGGTTTCAATTTGAAATCTCAAATTAAACCAAACTAACAAACATTGATAATCTATTAAAACATTATAATTTATATTAAATTAAAAATTAATAAGAAGAATAAAAACTTATACCCTCATAGAACTAAAATTAAAACATTTAAATATTTCATAACTATTCATTGTTTGATAATACGGTTAAGAAAATCATGTGATAAAAATTAAAATACAACTAGAAGCCACCAAACTAAGTTGCATGTGTCACCACCCATCTCAATGGGGCTTGGGCCACAAATCCTAAATCCTAACTCCATTAGGCAAGGGGATGGACTTTAGCACCGAGTTGGAATATCACACACATGGGAGGCCTGAACTTATCGTACCTGTATTCATATACCAAAAAAAATATCCATGAAAAAATGTAGATATAATATAAGCTAAAATAAAGAATGAATTCATACATCTATCCCACAAAATATTACAACATAAGTATTATATGAATAAATAGGTAAAATAAAATACCACCAAAATAAAACTGTAAAGATATCCATTCTGATCAAATGGTGGAGAATGCTATAAAATGAAACTACAAAAAATCTCCTTGGTAAAGCACTGATAAAACCTCATTATTTTTACTCACTGAACTCCTCCTGCTTCGACTCCTCCTAGGACTCCATCGAAAGGCCTATCATCTGCACAGGACACAACATGTACAAAAAAAGACGATGTAGGGGTGAGTATAAAAATACCAAGTATGCACCCCAAATAACCAAAATAAAATGGAGAAACTAAAAGGACACATTCATCTCAACTTAGATAGAGGGAACCCAAGTGAGAGCGAAAATCCATCTCAAAAATCCTCATCTATACATGTATATTCATCTCATACTACATGGTGTTTCAACTAAGATATGTGACAAAATTACATGGAATCCCAGAAACAATCCCACATATACTCATCTCAGACCCAATGTCCCATGAAGTAATGACTTTATAACCGAAAATAATATTTTTCATAAAAGAATCAAGGGTAACACATGTCCAGGTGAACTCACTCCACAGTATCTGACATCCCATATGGAACATTTCTGAGAAATACACTCTATTGGAAACAACTCCATCATCCCTGATGGAACCTCTTATAGATAACACTATATTGGGTATCACAACCCCAATAGAACATCCTCTACATCCTTGGTGGCATAAATATTAGGGAACACATTCCACATATGTCTTTATTAAGAATTTCATGCTGGAAAATAGTGTATCTTAATACAAATATTTGGGATCTCACCCATCCCGGATGGGGGATGCTACTAACCCTATTGAAACCATAAAATGTCTCATAAAATAGAAAGAGTATCACTCCATTAACCAAAGGGGACACTAAAATCCCATTCTAGAATACTAAAGAACACACCTCCTCAGATATAGGGTTACTCCAAGGATTGATGGGGAACACCACGAACCCAATATGGCAACTCAAAGATCTCTCAGAAAGTGGATTACACCCATTATCATTGGATTACACCACAAACCAAATCTGATGTCCTGGGGATCATATCATTTGGATAGGGGATTTCCACCCATTTAGTTTTGGTAATGATTATTCCAAAAACCCCACATAATATAACTCATGATGTAGGGGATCATATAACCGATGATACCACAACCCTACTTAAACAATCTAATGATTCAGAGATCATGCACTCGATGATACCACAAACCTACTGATAATGCCCGCTATACAGAGGATAATGTAACTAATGATACCACCAACCCTACTGGGCTATCCTACTAGATAGGGGATCACCTCCCATGTATTGTTGGTCACAATGATACCAAGAACCTAATATAGGGAAAATGACATGATGGATGATCCTTACTCAACCTCCTTAGAGGGATGCCACAACACTATCTAAGATCATCCTATTGAGGGGATCATGATCCAATACTGAGGACACAATTCCAAATTATACCCTGATAGGGATAGATCAAGGGAATCACTCAATCACTGCTAATACAAAAATAACTAACCAATAAGGGCCATAAGACATCCACACATCTCATCTAAAAGGACCAAACTATGTCCACAATCGAGTTCTATGTAGAGAAATGTACCAGATAAGATAATCATAATCCTTAATCTGATCCCCAAAGGATATATTCTATGTTGAAGTCTCCAAGAAAAGTACACAACATGTTATGGGGCCTACACAATGTGTGATCCCACCAAAAAACCTGAAAGTGTCCTCTAATACATGTCATGGCAGGATATGTGAGCTTACATGGTGTGTCTCATCTCATCCAGGCCCCGACCATGTCTTTCCTCACATAGACTAACCAACTGTGTCTCCACACACGGTGTGAATCCATGGGACACTACATGGACTAGGTAACTAGCCACTTGATCGGGTCATATGACCATTCCCATGTCAAGAACCCCATTTCTGTGTACTTTAGTTATGTACTGTCACACAACAATTTCCCTATACATGGCCACATTGGCTAGGACCCTTGGACACACGACATGGGATCACTACATGACATTTTACCCCAGTACATGGAATGTAGTTGCCAAAATATAATCACCCCTAAATAGTAAGAATACATGAAATATTACACTAAACTATATGTGTTGGTGCCAAAATTTGGAATGAAGAAAAGGACCCAAGATGGCCCCACAGACTGCCTCGTGAAGCCCCTTCACTAAGTACCCAAGCACCGTGGCTGCCGCGAAGCCAAGAAGGCAGAAGTCTCTATGAACACATTTGATGTTCTTGAGCCCTCCACGAAGTGTAGGAGGCGAGAGGCTCCACGAACGAATTTTAATTTTGCGAGCCCTCCGCGAAGCCTAGGAGGCGGGACGCTCTGCGACCCCAGTTGACATTCGTGAGCCCGCTGCGAAGAGAAGGAGGCAGGAGGATCCACGAACGCATTTGATGTTCGCGAGACCACCGTGAAGTCCAGTAGGCGGGATGATCTGTGACCCCATTTTACGTTCGCGAGCCTGCCGTGAAGCTACAATAGCCCCTCTTCGCACCGCGTGATCTCCACTCTGCGGCACCTCTTGCATATAAATACCGATCTCACCCTGAGCTCTCTAGACAGACAATCCAACCTTTTGGATTCTCATATCTTGAATAACGAAGCACTCTTCCGCTCGGTGAACCATGAGCTATGAGAGGTACTTCTTCTTCGCGAAGTACCTCCCCATTGTCTTTTTTTGATCCCCTCTTCTGAGAGGGATGCCTTTCACGAAGCCTAAGGGCTTTTGCGAAGTAAGGGGATCCCCAAGGGGACCCAGGTCATCGTAGAGCATTTATGCTTCGCGAAGCACCCTTCATGTACACTTGATCCATTTGCTAAGGCAGGATCACTGTACTTCGTGAAGCACATTACTTCCCGACACCTTGCTCCACGAGGTACTTTAGCTTCGTGAGGCTGTGCTCAGTGAATGCCCTTCCACTTCATGAAGCCCCTCCCATTTGCACCTCCTTCCCATGCTAAGGCTAAGGTACCCCACTTCGCAAGTTCCCTCCACTAAGCGGAGCAACATAGATCCACAAGGCACCTGCCTATGGATCCCTCTGCTCGGTAAATCCTTTTCCCATGCGACCATCCAGGTTTACACGATGTGATTTAAATGTCCCCTTGACAATACCACTTGTAGCATTGCTGCGCCTAATGATTCTTCGCATAGACATGCAAACGGCTATGGGTTCTTCACATAGACACTCTAACATGGACCCCTAAATGGTTCACTTCATGACACTCCCTCAATACGACATTGTCGATGCCTTCACTCCCACAAGGAGCAGAGGGTAACGGTTATGTATGTCCTAGGGGTGTGGAGCTAACCCACCTCGTCCGAGCTACATGACGTTAAACTTCCAAGAACCTTGTCCTCAACACATGACGTTAAATTATGACCTGGCCCCATGCCTCGCACGCAGGGTCCCCCCACCTCGGACATTCTCCACGCCCCCTGGTCTCCATAGGGGATGATATCTTCCTCTTGGGAGTGGCGTTTGTCCGCAGGGAAGGGCATCCACCTTGGTGTAATCCCCTAACCGTTATTGCAGGAGGAAGCACCCCTATTACTCCCCACTCCCTCAGTGCCAAGGCCAGCCAAGGGTGCGGTGGGGAATGGTTATCCCTCCTTTCATCTTCGGTCCCCAAGGCCAGCGGAGGACGTGATAGGGAACGAGGCCCCTACTCTCTTCCTGGGTGCCAAATCCCTCTCCCACTGCATTTTGTCACCATCAAGGGCCTCCACCCTAGAATAAGCACTGACCCTCATGGGCCTCCATCCTGGAGTAAGTCCAAATATCTCTCTCCCTAGGCCGCTCCGTGCATAAGCCCCACTCCACATCCCACGAATGCATCTTTTGTGATGTGATCGTCAGGTCCCTTCTTCCACTTGTTTCTCACATATAGAAAGACTCACGTGGGCTTAGTGTAAGCATTGACCTTGACACCACCTCCATCCTGCATGACGTTAAACTGTACACCTGAACTACACGGACTTTGATCCATGTTAAGGCATGGTTTGTAGGAAGCCTTCCTGAGGTTCAAGCCCAACACCCATCAGACCAAGATCCATATTCACGTCGGTTCACCAGCATCCACTCTGAACTACGTGGACTTTGATCCATGTCAAGGCATGTTATATAGGAAGCCTCCCTACGGTTCAATCCCACCACCCGGTCATTCCAACCTCATTCACGTCAGTTCAACCACCACCTTGGGCAGACTAGAGTGTAAGCCCCACACACACCCATCCTAAACTACAGGGATTTCGATCCATGTCAAGGCATGGTACGTAGGAAGCCTCATGAGGTTCAAGTCCATCCCCCATCAGACCAAGGTCCATCTTCATGTCGGTTCTCCAACATGCCCAACCCGAACTACGAGTACTTTTATCCATGTCAAGTCATGGTACGTAGGAAGCCTCATGAGGTTCAAGCCCATCACCCATCAGACCAAGGTCCATCTTCACGTCAGTTCTCCGACACAACCAACCTGAACTATGGGGAATTTGATCCATGTCAAGTCATGGTACGTAGGAAGCCTCACGAGGTTCAAGCCCACCACCCAGTTGTTCTGGCCTCCCTTCACATCGGTTCACCCCCATCCCATATGACGATAAACTGCACACCCATCCCGAACTATGGGGACTTTGATTTATGTCAAGGAATGGTACGTAGGAAGCCTCACGAGGTTCAATCCCACCACCCAGTTGTTCTAACCCCCCTTCATGTCAGTTGACCCCCATCCCACATGACATTAAATTTTATTCCCAAACAACGTGGACTTTGATACATGTAGAGGCATGGTACGTAGGATGCCTCCACGAGATTCAAGCCCAAAACCATCGTCCATCCTAATTCTTACCCGGGCCGCCACATCTTGGTGAGATCATGCCACCTCATTCCTCTCCATAGAATTCAAGAAGCCACCCACGTTTTGGCCCCAATATCTATATTCCCTCAGGGGGTTCCCTGATCTGATTCACTCTAATCAGTGTTCTGATTAGTCTGATCCATCTCCGCTGGATGTTAAACTTGAATCATACCCCATGTTAAATACAGGAAGCTGAGGAAAACTTTAGATACATGCCTATGGAATATGATTCCCCACGTTCAATGTGGTATGCCTCGAGTTTTCACACCCTTGAGAAGCCCTATAATAATGGAAAAAAGAGAGACACACCAATCCCCAACGTCCAGACACACCAGTGATGCCCAGTGTGACTACTCTCTTGAACGAAGGTTGTTGCCCCGACTGGACCCCTTGTAATGTCCTAAAAGAAGTAGTGTAATTAACTCGTGTTCATGAAGATATGGCACCAGGAAGAGTTTCATGAAAAACGTATTAAATCTATGAGGGAGACTCGGACTAGATGATGATTTCCGAGGAGGAATCCATGGAAGGAAGAACCTACATCCCATTATCCCATTTTGATCAAGGATAAAACATCCCTAAACAAGGAATGTATGAAACCCTCCTTTGGAAATCGGGAATACGGGGCAACAAAAAGCCGCACCCGTCGCACTGAAGCAGATGGACGCACGCGCCCTGGCGGAAGCCTCAGAAAAAGATATGGTGAACCCGATGTGAAGTACTTCTCCTTAATATGGAGATTAGTAATGCTAGGGGAATCCATGGATTGACTTGTCACTAGATCTAGCTATCCAGCACCAGGTCCTGCCAATCAAATAGCGGGCCTGCCGTGAAACTCACCATAATTTGGGGCAGTAAAACATTGGAAATTCTGTTCTACGACGTTATCACTGTGGATCCCTCGTACCGATCACAGGAGACGGGATGGGACTGGGGAATTGGTCGTCGATTCCTTTTCTTTCATCACTGAAGAGTTCATCTCTCTGCTTCTTAGGAATCATATTGCTGCCATGGGAATGTGAACACTTCCCGCCCGCCTACGCAGGGGTAGGGGCAATGCCAGCACCGTCGCTCCTCGTGGATCCACTGCTACTGCAATGACACCTATTTCCACGATTGTGGGGTACCCATGCCCCATCTCCTCATCGTATGTCATCCAACGAAGGGTGATTAACAACCTCGTACGTTGTTATGAGGAGTAGGGCATAATCCTGGCCCGAGATATGGACCGCCTTGACCTGGAGGCGTCCAGGACCCACCATCAATGCCGCCCCCGAGGTCCGCATAGGGAGCCGCTGCTCCCCACCCCAACATTCAATCATTTTGGGAGCCTGTCCCCAGAGCACTTTGACGACTCCCTACCTTACGCTGATGAGGTGGGTGACGTCTGGACCTGCCCGGTCAGAATCCCAATCTAGGGGCTCCAAGAAAGGTCCTCCACCCTCCCACTTCAGTGCCACCGCCCGGCCTTGCCAGAGGAGCAGGTAAGCCTTGCACCTGCACCGCCAACCCCGGTTTGCCTGACCCGATGCCAGCGTCGACATGGGTTGAGGAGAACACCCGCCGAGGGGAATCAATGTCAATTACTTCTGTGGACTGAGCCACCACAGACACATATCATCAAGAACCTGCACACACTGATCAAGGGTACTCATACGCCCAACCGATATTGAGGCCACAGCCCCCCCATGGGTAGGCTGGGTCGACTCTCCGGGTTTCAGGCACGGGCGGTGGTTGCCGCGAACCAACCCACGATGATGTCACCCCGTATATAGGTCCTCCCCGTACCACCACCACCAAGAATGTGGGTATAACCCGCTCTGATTCTCAGAACAAATGCTTCTCCTGCACCCATCACACCGGGTATGGATCCCTTTCTCCTACCCCTAACTATCGATGTGGAGACATTACCCTGCCGATCTCTCTCAAACGTGGGGATCCTCCCTACGTCCTCTCAGCAGTGGGCGAAGGTCCTCCTCGTCCCAACAACCATAAGGGTGAAGGCAAGCCTCGCTCCACTCACACCAAGCATGGAGGTCCTCCCCATGCTCCTGTCAATTCCAAGGGAGGGTTTTCACACTCTAGTGTTGTACATGGAGTTACTCCCCATTTCACATTTGACATTTGTCCCGGTGCTCCTCGCACCTCAGCTGTTTCAAGTGGAGACCCTCTCTGCCCCAACACCAGTGTGGCTGAAGGACCCCATGTCGGGAATCAGCCTTATCATGAGGATCCACCCAAAGGAAGGATGGCGGGTCGTCGCTGCTAAAAGAATAATCCTTGAAAGGCCCGGATGAAGATAAAACCAGTCTGCTTCTCAGACTTTGAAGCGGAGTGCGACTCGGCTCAGGAACCCTCCCCTCGCTCATCTGAGTCAAGGAAAGGGGAAGGGACGAGGCGCATCAGCCTGGTACTCCCAAAATGCGAGGTCCACAAGATTCCTTCCTCCCTCTGTAGGTTTATACAGGAGGATGAAAACCTAGAGACCCCGCAGGTTACGGTCGTGTAGTCACCACCATCATTGCTGGAAGAGATTTCTACCTCCACAAGAGATCACAGAGAGCTATTATGGGGACCAATGGCAGACGAACCGTAGTGTGACCCACCACCAGCAGCCCTGGCCCCTGGGCCAGAAACGGAGGTCTTCATCCCCTCCTTCCATGATGTAGCAGCCAAGTCACTCCACTCTTCGGAGGACTGCCTGAGAGTCGGTGGCCAGTCAGCTTGTTCGCCGTATTCTCCACCAGCCAGCCTATTTTCCCAGCAGTCTGTCTTAGTACCGCTGCTAGTTCCTCAACCACCCCTAGTTGGTGAGTGGGGTGATCAGGAGAATTTGGAGCATTCTTTCAACGGACCACTTCCCCGAGGAGTTCTGGCCTGTAACAGCTTAGGATTTATGCGTACCTGAGTCTCTCACCCTAGAGGAAGTTGAGTGTGTCAGCTACACCCTCTAGGTGATGCATTTCAGTCTCCATCATCAACACGTGGTATATTCAAGGAGCCAAGTGCATTTTGAAGACATCAGCGGGTAGTGTTGTCTAGTCAATATGGCTGCACTCCCTGTGGCCTAGCACCCCGAGTCACCAGGTTTCCATGAGGCCCTCCAATATCAATGGGTTCAGAGTATTAAGGTACTCCATAGAATTATCAGGGAGGCCACCCCCACATGAAAGTCTGTGGCTGGGGACAACATCCACCCTCCTCTTCATTCCTCTCCGATGGCAGCCTGAATCACTATGCGATATTGAGTACATTCCTCCGAGAAGGGTCATGGTCCACATGGACGATGTCCTGGACAAGGAGGAAGAGCTGGAGTTTCTCGATAGAGATTTACCCCCGGAGGGTGTGCCACCACTGTTGGACCCATCAGGGAGGATTACTCATCAGCAGAGGAATCTCACAGGTCTCCCTATGCCCACTGAGTCATTATTACTCAGCTGTATTGCGGGTAGGGGCAAAGAGCATGTCGAAGCTATCAAGAACTCTGACCCATCCGCCTTGGTGCAGAAGATGGAGGAGGACCCCGAGAAGGTCGCGTTGCATCAACAGCTTGCTGAGAAAAAGAGGTTGGTTGATGAACTCCTGGATGAATGCGCTGTAGAGAAATGACCTGATTATGGTGATCCTAGACTGGGGCCACAGGGGTAGGAAAAACCTCCCCCCAGTGAGATGCCTTC
Organism: Viscum album; assembly: GCA_963277665.1. Taxonomy (NCBI): domain Eukaryota; kingdom Viridiplantae; phylum Streptophyta; class Magnoliopsida; order Santalales; family Viscaceae; genus Viscum; species Viscum album. Next base: position 1,879,459,658 of record OY728138.1, on the reverse strand, counting down.
GAGAAACCCTGATCATGCCACTCATGCTAATAGGTCTGAAGCCGTAACTCATGTCACGAGGGCACGGTACGTCTCAGCGAATCCTCCTGAGCAGCGTGGAAACCAAAGGAATCCTGCACGGGTTCCCCCAGCTACCCTTTAGGCCACTCCACTAGCCACTCCATAGGCCGCTAAGGCTGTCTATCGTGTTAAAGAACCTGAGAACACACTTGTGGTTAGGGAACCCCGTAAAGACAGGGACCCCCACCCGAATGATCCTATGGCAGCGCTAATCACCCACGTTGAAGCTTTAGAAATGCGAAAGGTGGCTATCCCACCTGATGGCAAGCCATACCCGGCGTGGGTGGATGATATGCCGGCACCTACGGGTTTTAAGAATCCCACCTTCTCCCCCTTTAATGGGATGGGGGACCCGCCACAGCATCTGAGCCACTTCAACACAAGGTGTGGGCCCATGTTAGGTACTCCATCATAGCAGGAGGCTTCCAAGCTCCGCTATTTTGTTCCGATGCTGGAGGGGCTGGCATTCGTCTGGTACAACCAACTCCCAATCAAATCCGTGACTAGTTGGGAGGACCTTCGCAAGTAATTCCTATATCAGTTCAGCTCTACCACCCAGAAGAACAACATCACAGACCTATTCAAGTGCAAGCAAAGGCCTGATGAGCGAGTCACAGAATTTATTGCCTGGTGTAAGGAGCTCACATACTCCCTTGGCATGCCACTAACTCAAGAGAAATTACGGACGATGTGCATGAAAAATGTCAAGACGGAACTGGTTCCCTCCCAGATTAATCAGAACTATCCCGGAGGATTCCGAGACTTCTTGGATAAGGCCTAGCGCACGAAGAAGCCCCGCAATAGGCCAGCCAGGCACGTCTGTTGCCCCCTAAAATCCCGTAAAGGAGAGCTTCCAGAGCCGAACCCACCGCAGTGGCCCAGATAGAGGCCCCCAGGCAACTAGAGTTGCTACCAATAGCACCGGACCCACCGCCTCACCGAGGCCCTCCACCTCAGGCAAAATCTCCAGCTCCGTAGCGTCCTCAGAATCGACAGGTGCCTTCGTGTAATGCCCCGCCACTGCCTAGGCCAGACAATCAGGGTCCACCTCCTCGACAGGCCCCTTCGACTCCTCGTCAAGGCAAGGCTCCAAGGGCTCCCTTTCTAGAAAGAAGACACTAGACTTACTCGTTCAGTGAGAATTAGGTCTCCGGTTACTTCCATGGTGCCCTAGAGCAGGGGATTGTACGCTTTCCGGAGTGTAGAAGGCCGGGAGAGGTGAATCTAACCGATCGTCCCAAGTACTACCCCTATCATCAGACTTTGGGGAACACCCTCAAACAGTGCTATGTGTTTCAGTACTGGCTCCAAGACCAGGTTGATAACAACATAGTCAGGCGGGGCTCGGACCCGTCACAAGTGTTAGGTGTCTTTGTGAGGTCAAAAAGTGGTAGCGATGATGAAGGTGAGTGGCAGCAGGTTCCCAGCCATGGATCCCAGTGGTACGACAACTGGATGGCTCATAAAACGGTCGCTCACACCCATTGCATTATCCATACATGCTTGAATCGGCTGGAGCCTTCAAAAGCGGCGACCACCACTTCTGCATCATCATCTCAGCCGACCTCTTCCCAGAAGGGCAAGTGGCAGCGACGCAAGAAGAAGAAACACGCTCCACCAATGTCATCTTCATCCCACACTCTTGGCAACGTCATGCCCCCTGAGATGGGGATTCCTCCTAGAATCCACCTAGTGGTGTATGACTCTTCAAGCGACAATAAAGGGTACTCTTTGGTTAACACCGTCGAGTTTGTAAATCCCTATATGACTTCTGAGGAAGGTGAACACCAGGAGAATCTCCCCAATGTCCCTAGCTGATGCTAACGTCAGTGAAGCCGAGACTATATGGGTCAACAGGGAACATCATTTGGCACCTCTAGAAAGTCCGTGCATGCCACTGAGACCAGACAGCAGGCCCATCGCAGAGCTCAGCACGCGCAACCTCCTCACCTGGTGTCTTCAGATCTGCCTCCACCATCGTTTGTGCTACTAGATCAGGCAGAGATACTTCATCTATGCCGCCACCAGCTTTGCCCAGCCACAAGTTGATCTCATTCATCTAGTCCTCATCCGAAATCTACTCTCTGTGCTTCGACTAGCAGGCAATGGGATGTACCCAGTACCAGTCAGCCGCTGGTCCAGCCGGCAAGGCCTTCCATGCCTCAAATCGTAGTGTGTCCTCCTATAAGAAGAAGTTCACGCCTGGAACGGATGTATCATGTCCTCAAAAACCTTTACAGCATTCCAAAGAGGCTCTCCACCCTTGAATCTCTTCGCATGTCCTCATACATGCGTGAGGCGCTTGCCGAGGCTCTTAGTAGCCCTCTCCAGTATGAGATGGAGGTAGCAGCTGTAGAAGCCTTCCACACTGAGGTAGTTGAGAACTCTAAATTCCAGGCAGTTATCTCATTCTATGGTGAAGAAGAAGACCCTACCATACATGGGCACATCTGCCCGCTGTACATCACTGGCCAATTGAACGGTGTGGAGGTTCTCCACTGTCTCATTGACACCGGCTCCGAGATCAACCTTATCCCGACACAGACACTACTGAAGCTTGGGCTATCCAAAGATGACCTGACTCCCTCCAATTTAAGGATCCAGGGATATGACATGATAGAGAAGACCCCGGTTGTCAAGATCCATTTGAAGTCCCAGTTTGGTGGCGTAGTTTCCAATACTAAATTCATGGTTGTCTCCCAGGACCCCACATACAACACATTGATGGGCAGGACATGGCTCTACCTGCATGCAGCAGTCCCTTCATCGTATCACCAATGCCTCAAATACTCCCTCAATGGTCAAATAGGAATACTCCAAGGTGATGCGTCTCATTTCACCTATTGTGAAGCCCGTTATCTGGACGCTGACTATTACAAGATCAAGGATAAGTAGATTCTGGCAAGTGAGGATGTACCCGCCCCGGTCACATGCTATCCCTGACCAGGTCTACACGACGCCTATATTTTCCCAATCAATCGATTGGAGGCCATGACCCCCTACATGGGGAAATGATTTTTTGTTTCAGGTGAAAGAGGAAGACATATTCCCAAGTCCAAGAGATGGTGGAAAGTCACCTCGTACTCCTACACAAACCAGGACCAGGTGATCCTAGAACCTCTTACCCCCATATGGTATCGGGATGTATGCTCCATGGTGACAACGGTATGTCATACGTGTCTGTTTTGCCGGGCTGGAATTAACCGACTCAAGCCGACACCCCACTACTATTTTGATATCATCAAACATGGACCCTTGGGCCAATGTCTATATGGGATTGGATCGACTTCTTTCATCTCTATGGTCTCAGTGGTGCATGAGTCTCCTGATGTAATGACCACTGTCGCTCAAGCTGGCACCAGCCTCACATCAGGGTCTGGTGGTTTGGAAGTAACTTCCCTTATGGAGGATTCCTTCATTAGTGGAGAAGAGGATCTGGGGGATTCTCCCCTGCCTTTGAAGAAGGCGTCTCTACCACGGTCAATGAAATGGTATAGGTGAACCTTGGTAGCAAGGTAGATTTGAGACCCACATTGATCAGTGCCGCCATGTCCCTCGAGGAGTAGCAACGGTACGTGGAATTCCTCAAACAACACTATGATGTGTTTTCCAGGAGTTACAACTAGATTCCAGGACTAGATCCTCAGGCAGCCGTCCACTGCTTCGGTCTCCCGACAAACCATTATGGGTTCAAGAAGCCTCATAGAAAGATTCATACTTCTCACGGTGCCATGGTTGAGGCTGAAGTTGACAACCTCATCAGAGCCAACTTCGTCATGGAGGTCCAGTACCCCACCTGGAATTGTGCCAGTCAGAAAGATGAACGAACAGATCATAGTCTGTATCGACTTCCAAGATCTCAACCATCACTGTTCGAAGGATGATTTTCCCCTTCTAGTGACAGAATTGTTGATCGACACTACGACCGGGTTCCAAGCCCTCTTCTTTAGGGATGGTTACTCTGGATATAATCAGATCTGGATGGCCCTTAAGGATGAAGATTCCACGACTTTTTGGGTGCCCCAAGGTACTTTCTGTTACCAAATTATGCCCTTTGGCCTAAAGAATGCATGTGCCACCTATCAGCGGGCCATGCATCGCATATTCAAGCCAATCCTCAGAACATTGGTGGAGTGCTATGTGGATGATCTAGTGGTCAAATATCGCCAGCATTAGGACCATCTCAAGGACCTTGAAAAAGTGTTCAAATTCCTTTGTTCCTGCCACTTGAAGATGAACCCATTGAAGTGGGCCTTCGGGGTCACTTTTGGGAAGTTCCTTGGCCTCGTCGTTAGGTACCGGGGCATCAAGATCAACCCAGAGAAGATCAAGTCAATCAAACAGATGCCTCCCCCGAGTAATATTCTAGAGCTTTGGGGTATCCAAGCCCACTTACCCTACATACGCCTATTCATTGTGAATCTGGATGGAAAGTGTAAGAACTTTTCTCATGTAATTATGAAAGGCTCTGCCTACGAATGGGACGAAGAGTGCCAGACTTCTTTTGAGGCAATCAAGCAGTATTTTCTCCAGCCTCTGGTCCTGATGCCACCCATCTCCGGAAAGCCGCTGATTCTCTATGTCACTACCCTGGATCGATCTCTCAGTTCCCTTCTCGCCCATAAGAACAATGAAAGGATAGAGAATAGCCTCTACTACCTTAGTCGCATGCTCCTCGATAAGGAGACCAGATTCTCCCCTATCGAGGAGAGCTGCCTTGCGCTCGTATTTGCAGTACAAACGTTGCGACATTACCTGCAGCCCCATGAGGTGCAACTGGTCTCTTGGGTAGATCCAATGAAGTACATTCTGGACCACCCCATGTTGAATGGACGACTAGTGTGGTGGGTGGTAATCCTCCATTAGTTCGACATCAGATTCATGCCTCAGAAGGCTATCAAGGGGCAGGCATTAGTAGACTTTATAGTCGCCCATCCAACCCCCGCAGACCAGTCCATGGACCTGGACTTTCCCGATGAGGCAATCCCCTCGGTAGATCATGTTGTCCCATGTTGGAAAATTCACTTCGACGGTGCCTCCCAGAGTCCCATCGGTAGGAGGCTCAACAATACTAGGCTCAACAGAGTGGGCCTGGGTATCTTATTCATTACCTCGATGCAATCCATTATACCGTACTCGTTCCTGTTGTTATAAGGTTTCACCAACAACGAGGCAGAGTATCAGGCCCTCATCAATGGCCTCGAGCTGGCCCTTGAGATCGATGTGCCCCATTTACATGTGAAAGGGGATTCCGAGCTAGTCATCAAGAAAGTCAATGGTGGCTATGTTGTCAGAAAGTCAGAGATCGTACCATTGTTGGAGCACACCCTCAAATTGATGGCTCAGTTCCCTTCTCTACCGGAGGTTACCCATGTCCCTCAGTCACAGAATGGTTGAGTGGATGCTTTGGGCAGCTTAGCTGCATCACTTGCCGAGCTCGAGCAGGATGATCTGATTATCCACGTGGTGCACCAAAGAGTCATTGCGCCCGTCACCCTAGAGGATGACGACAGCCTGTGAGTAAGCCATCTTACCACTGTATCCTCCACATCATAAGGAACATGTTCTTTAGATGCAGTGATTGAAACAACTCTTAACTGGAGAACCCCTCTTGTCGAGTATCTCCAAAATGGTTGCCTCCCCACTGATCGGGCCGATCATGATCGAATCTGACACCGCCCGTTGCAGTTTACCCTCCAGAGTGGTCCCAGTCTTGAGAAGACCCTCTATAAGCACAGTTTCAATGGTTTTCTCCTCCGTTGCATTCATGAACTTGAGATTTATCAGTTCATGAAAGAGGTTCGTGCCAGTTCCTATGGTTCCCACCAGGCTAGGCCAAAACTGTCCCATCAAATCCAGAGAATGGGGTACTTCTGGCCTTCTAGGATCCATGATTGTATTGAGTTTTCCAAGATATTTCATGCATGACAAGTGCATGCTAACTTCCTGCATCATCCGCCAGAACCTCTCTACTCCACCAAGTACTCTTGGTCATTTTTAGTGTGGGGACTCGATGTCATGGGACTATATCCACCGGAGACAGCTCGCCAGTGCAGGTTCATACTGACCGCCACAGATTTCTTTACCAAGTGGGAAGAGGCAATTCCTCTCAAAGAAGTCAAGGCTCATTCAATCATTAAATTCTTGAGTTCCAATATCATCCATTAGTTTTTAGTTACTCATTCCATCCTCAATGATAACGGAACCAACTTCCGATCAGCCGAGCTGATGAAATTTTACGCCAAGTACAATATCCGTTCGAACAATACTTCCTGCTTCCACGCGCAGGCAAATGGACAGATTGAGGTGTTCAACAAAACCCTCTCCAACATTTTGTAGAAAATGTTTTTTCAGAACAAGAAGAGTTTTCCGAACAAGCTTCCCAACACCCTCTGGGCATATCAGACAACTACTCATAACTCCACCCAGGTGACCCCTTATTCCCTGGTGTATGGGGCTGAGTCCATCCTACCCATCGAGATCTAGTTGCCTTCATTACTCACTGTAGTCTATGACCAGTAGGCACCAGATAAGGCGGCCAAAATCTGTCTAGATAAATTGTAAGCACTTGATGAGAGGAGGCTCTATGCCCTCCACAATCTAAAGAGGCATCAGAATAATATAGCTAGAGCCTTCGACAAGAAAGTTCGCTTCCAATCTTTTTTGCAAGGCAACCTGGTATTGGCCTTCCGAGCGCCAATGATTCCTGGCAAGAAACCACCCAAGTTGGAGCCCAAGTGGGAAGGACCTTACATAGTCCACAGGGTTTACCCCAATAGAGCATACTCCTTGTTGACCATGGATGGTGATCATATAAATCCTCCCACAAATTCCAAGTTCCTCCAGTAATACTTTTCATGAGCCCTATGGTCCTGCATGACCTTAAAATTTATGGTCCCGCATGACCTTAAACTATATAGTCCCTCATGACCTTAAAATTTACAGTCATGCATGACTTTAAACGATGAATCATCCTGCATGACGTTAAACTACATTTTAAGAACTACGTGTGGCTTGATTCCCATCCGCATGGGATACGTAGGAACGCTCGAATGCTTCTTTTTGATCCTAGCCCCAAAATCTTCTCTTTGACTATCCCCAATGGGTATAGTTCTCTCGGAGGATCCTTACATGATATGTGCTTCCTCATCCCCACTCGTACAAAGGCTATAATGGTCGCACCATGTACCCACTCTCGTTCTTCTATCCTCCCACGTCTTCACCGCATGACATTAAACTTCATGGACTTCCAAAACTATGTATGTCTTGATTCCTATCTTTATGGGATGCGTAGGAATTCCTGGACATTTTGTATGTTGGCCCAGCCCAAATACCAGAATCTTCCCCCCAGGTCGAGATATATGGAGGGGTGTAAACTTTTTCCCCAATTCACGTCAATCTAGCCTAGATCCGGCGGTATGTTCCGCTCCCTAGAGACGTTCGCCACTTTCATAGATGGGTACAACAATGCTTTACCCACTCCTTAACTGGGATTCCATTACCTTCCCCATCCTGAAGGACCCCTGAATGGTATGGATATTATGCCTAAGGGCTCTCCTACCACTTCGGGCCAACGCCCTCTAGGATATCAGGCAAAAAATTGATACAAGTCCCGCATTGCGAATATGGTCAGTGGTCAATGCTCATTTTTTGCTCCCATTTCAGGTTACTATTGGGATGTTGTGTTTCGAACATGGTCAACAGTTGTCCTGAATCGTTAGAACCACCCCAAGATTTCCCAAACATCAAGTATAGTGGTTCATTCTACCCCATTGTATCTAAGTGATGGACTCCCTTCTGGCAATGTCAGCTATCAGGCCCCAATGAACGGAGATAGTTGAGACCTGCTCTTTGTTTCCCACATTGAACACAACACACATGGGAATAGAAGCTATGATGAGGCTGTAACCGTACAAGAGGATATATGACCTTCCTTCCGGCCTAGGTTTACTCTTCTAGGATTATATGATGTGGTGTGGGATTATGTCCTCATTCACATCGGGTTTCTCACTATGTCGTACACATCCCTAGATGAGACCTTCCCTGGCCCTCATTCTCACTATAAGATATTAAACTGAAAGCTGGTCAGGCCTTCCTAAATAAGGCCTAGCCTCAGGCCCCTTGGCCTTCTTGGGTCCCTAGATATCGTCCTCACTACAAGACGTTAAACTAAAAGCTGGTGAGGGCTTCCTGACCGAGGCCCAGCCTCAGGCCCCTCGGCCTTCTCAGGTCCCTGGCCCTCGTCCTCACTCTAAGACGTTAAACTGCAAGCTGGTCAGGCCTTCCTGACCGAGGCCCAACCTTAGGCCCCTTGGCATTTTTGGGCCCCGACTCAGGTTCTCTCTTATGGGATTGTACAGTGTGGTGTGGGATTATGTACTCATTCACGTCGGGTTACTCGTCGTGCTGTACAAATCCCCAGATGAGATGCCTCTCATCGTCCTGCATGATGCTAAAATGTGTTTCTAGAACTACATGTGGCTTGATTCCCATCCTTATAGTATACGTAGGACCACCTGAATGTCTTTAATTCGGGTCCAACCCCATCTCTTAGAGATCCCCCAATCTCCCGGTCACCTAGGACCCTTGGCCTATCCCTCTCCAGGAGGGGGATATATAGGTGTGGTATAGGGCTACTCCCTCCTTCATATCGGGTTTTTGGAACCATGCCCCCTTCTCCCGAGAATAAGACATCTCTTGGCCACCCTCAAGTTGAGTCCCTAGACCCCTTGTTGTGGTTCCCCCATGTGTTAAGAGTACTCTGGTCTAGGACCAAGAGTGTCAGATTCAACTTAGGCAAGTTCCTTCCACTTTTCAAGCTTCGTGTTCCCCTTCATTTAGACCACCGTTATCTTTCACACCCAATGGGACTCCCAAGAATGGCATGGATACTACGCCTAAGGGCTATCCTACCATTACGGGCCAATGCCCCCGAGGGTTTTAGACAACAAATTGATACAAATCCAACGTTGCAAACATGGTCAACAGTCGATGCTCATTTGTTTGTCCCCATTTCAGGCTAACACGATAGGATGCTGTGTTGCGAACATGGTCGGCAGTAATCCTACGTCATCACGCCAGCCCCTTTAGGCCTTGAATGTTGGTTGCATGATTCACATTGGATTCCACCCCATTGTGTCCAGGTGGAATCTCGACACTCTTGGCTCTATCCCTCAGTGCACCTTTACACATCAGGGGGACAAATCTGCAATACGATGTCCTTAGGGGCTCCCACGGTCTGAGCTCTAAGACCATAAAATAAGATCTTCATTAAGGGATGTGTACGGCTCGATCCTCTTCCCTATGGGATATGTAGGACCACTCGGACATCTCTTTTTTAGGTCCCATTCAGTTGGGAGCTAATTTCTCCTCCCCCTTTCCCTCTTACCTCTATTTGGGACCCTTGGCCCAAGGTTCCCCTCTCAGAATTGCATACGGTGTTATACGAGACCATGTACCCATTCATGTCAGGGATGTTTTATCGCACCGTACACATTCCCCACCTAGCATCATCTCGGCTACGTCTGCGCTGCATGATGTTAAAATGCATGCTTGGTCCCATCATATGACCCTAAACTGTGATATTATCGTCCTGGCCGTACGATAAAAAACGGAACTGCATTGTGATGTCCTCACCCAAGGGGACACCAAGTTTGGTATTGGTCATGTGCCATGCCATTTGTCAATGATACTATGACTTGATACTTGTGGTGACGCCAGGGCCTGCTACACTTGGCCTGTCGCTTTACAAAAAAAAACTCACATTAAAGGACAAACAAGATTTATCAAATACCACTTCTTTTGGTGCGAGGGCCACACTCGCACACCCCTTTTATCCCTGGCACTGGTACCTCCTTGTTCCCCCTTCAATAACTACATACAGCTTGATCCCCATCCTCATGGGGTACTTAGGAATTCCTGTTTACTTTTCCTCAAGCCTAGATCAACTCTTTTTTTGGGTCCCTTGACATAAAACCTCTCCAAGGAACACGTGGTGGTCGGAACCCCTGGTTCCCATTCATGTCGCGTTTTTGTAATTACTCACCACGAGTCTCCCGTACTTCCTCCTATTCATGGTCTGAGTTCTATGACCCTAAAATAAGATCTCCCTATTTTAAGGGACTCCAATCCCTCTATCTAATACGTCTTGTTGTCAAATTCATATGTGTTTTGAAAAAGATCCCGAAGTGTCGAATTTTCAAGAGGACATTCCCCTAATTCCATGTCCAAGCTTCGTGGGATCGCTATTTGGATACTCATCCTCTTCCACATCCAAAAGGACCCTTGGAAAACATGGATTCTAGTCTTAAGGGCTCTTCATGGATTCTTGGCCTAAGGGCATCTCCTATCGTTTTGAGCCAACGTCCTTAAGGATCTCGGATGACACTTGCGACAGGTCTCGTGTTTTGAACATGATCAACGGTTGACCCTCATTTGTCTTTCCCCATTCCAGGATAACACAATATGGATACTACGTTTCCGCCAAGGTCAACAGTTATCCTCCTTCATCACACCACCATCATTATTGTCCAAATTTCGAGCATCATGATTCACACAATTCCTCTTCCTCATGTTCAAGTGGAATTCCTACATACTTGGATTTATCTCTCTGTGCATCTAGGTGCGCTTCATGGATGAGATAGCATCATTAGGCCAATATTCTCTGAGCTTCCCTTCATCCTAACATGTCCCTTCCTATGTCGGGATAGTCCCACCACTACTTCTTGTTTCCCACATCGAGCACGAATCACATGGTCTTAGTATTTTTGGTAGGATGTGTACCAACACGGCCATCCATTTCATCGTCCTGAATGACTTTAAAACTATGCTGATATAACTATGTATGGCTTGATTCAAATATTAATGGGGTACTTAGGAATGCCTAACCACTCTACCTCGGGCCCAAACGAATTCTCACTCTTGGTCCCTCGACCTGAAGAGTTTCCTCCGAGGGTACATTGTGTGATTTGGACTCCAAGTCCTCATTCATGTCGGTTTTATAGCTACCGCACCACATGCTCCCTAGGATCTTCCCTTTCATTCCACATCCTATCATATGACATTAAACTATAGGATTCCATATGTCCTCAACACATGACACTAAACTTTAGTTCTTCACAGAACAAGTTCGGGATGCCCCATGTTAGTCATGGGATGCACCAGAGCCTCTGCTAGAGAGGATTTCACCTGTCAGTGTTAGTCTATGACTACACTGCACTTCCATAACTATATACAACTTGATTCCAATCCTCATGGGATATATTGGGACACCTCAATATTTCGCCCAGGGTCCAGCCACAAGAATCATAATTCATTTTCCTTCCCATTTCCGGCCCCCTGGCCTGACCCCTCGTGGGGAACTATGTGACTGCAATTTTTCCCTGAACAAGTTCAGGATGCCCCACGGTGACATTGGGAAGTGACAAACCCCTCTCCAGAGAGGCCCTGTCTGAAAGAAGGAATGATCCATGATCAAACTGATGTGCCCATCTATTGTGCTTCTACCACGGTGGCGTAATTTCAAGAGTGTTGGATTGTGTTCAAACAAACCTTCACTCCACATTCCATGCTTTGTGTGCCCCTTATTCGGAACCTCGTCCTCTTTCATGTCCATAGGAACCCCCTAATAGTATGGATGCTCAGCCTATGGACCACCTACTATCCTGGCCCAATGTTCCAGAAGACTAATAGAAGACATTTGGATAGGTCCCTTATTTCGAACATGGTCAACAGTTGACCCTCATTTTCTATCCCCACTCCGAGCTAACACAATAAGAATGCTGTGTTTAGAATTCGGACAACAACCATTCTTTATTTTCATGCCACCCCCCTAATGTTCTGAATCTTGGGTATCGTGATTCACACTTCCCATTCCCATCTATTCGGATCAATTTCAGAGACCCTGGCATTACATCGTTCGTGCACAAGAGCACGTGAGGAAAAAGGTAATTCAGCTGTTCAGAGAACTTCATTCTCTAGCTAGGTCCCTCCCATCTCTCAGAATTCCTGACTGGTTGTTCAAACCCCGGATAATTGAAGTTTGGTTTGCAATCCTACATTTGGATGGGGAGATGAGGTAGCTACCCCTTGTTTCTCACATCGGGATTGACCCACGTGAGCTTAGGGAATGGTCATTGGACGCTCCAAGAACATCGCAAGGATGAAATAAACCAATTCAAACAATGGAACTCATGCATACTATGACATTCAGACAATCAAAGCATGAAAGTATATTTAAAGGGTTTGTAATCATTACAGTACCCAGGGGTTGACTCCCCCTATAGACGGACTGACCTCATCGAAGGAACGTTGCAGCTCCGCCACCCTCTGGCTGGTGGCATCTAGGAGATGCTGGTGCTTGTTCACCATCCAATCCTCCTCGGTGGCGAGAGGGTGAAATTTTTTGGCCGCAATCTGGGCCTGCTCCACGTTAGCCCGGATGGCGATCATCTCCACAGAAGCTCGCCTCAGGCCCTCTTCATCCTCTTCCACTGGGCTTTCAGTCATGATATCAGCTCAGATTGCGCATTGAGGGAGGTCAAGTGCTCTTCCGTCTGAGTCCACAGCCATTGGGCATCATCTTCAGCCTTCTAGAGCCTCTTTATGTTCACCTCCTTCCTCTGCTACCATCCCACACTGAGGCCATGGTCATACTCATGAATCTTCTCCACCATAAGATCTCGGATGAGCATGTGAGGGTGTTGGGCGTCCACTCCCCCAGCACACAGTTTGCACTGTCAGGAGTGAAGTCTGTCCATCTCATCCAACCATAGCACTTGGGGGTGTCATTGATGAAGCGCGTGATCCGCTTACACGATCAGTGACAGAATATCTTGTTTTCCTCCTTGTCAGAGTCCGTCTCATCCCAGTCAGCGTGATTGGTGGGCTCGTATGCAGGAAGTTCCCCCAAGAACACCACGGCCAGGTCCACGTCTGGTTTCGGATCGGGTGTGGTGGGACCTGAATCGTCTGGTTGATACTCATCATCAGATCCCACCTCAATGATCTTAGGCACAGTCCCACTGGTTCCCCCGCCAGTGATCGAGAGTGTCGCAGTTCGGTCAGGCCAAATGTCCACCTCCACGACTATTGGCAGGCCCTGAGGAAAGGTGCTACCAGAAGCCCAGACCAACTTCGCCGCAGTAGCCCAGACCAATTGAAGAACTGTACACACCAAGAAGGGGACGTGAATTGTTGTTAATGTGGTTAGAGGAAGACAATTATGAATTTGGTGGAGGATACTTACAGAGTTCAAATCCCTGGTCTCGCTCTTGGGTTGATGTCGTTAGAACCCCGAGACGCGGCCCCCCATATATAGTTGTCAGGTCTTGGGACTCCAGGGGAGCCGCCTCAACTATCCCAACCCTGGCAGACACGGAAGTTGATGCAGCCACGGGCGGGGACCTAGAAGGTCCCACGTCGGCACCCACTGAGGGGCGAGAATGAGGTCTATGCACAAGGTCCTCCTGCATAGTGCAAACACTGGTAAGGAATCCAAAGTAACCCAAGGGCAGACTCTGAAGAAGGAACTTGAGATCTCACCTTGAGGGACTCTGTGAAATCTTCAAGATCCGAGGATTGGTCACTGACTTCACCCTCCTTTGGAGGACTCCCCCTCCCGGCCTCATCCCCCCCCCACCCCCAAGAGGATTCATCTGATTCTTCTGATAGGGGAAAACGCTCTCTCAGTTTAGCAGCCGACAGCTGTGGGGGAACCGTCTGATCTAGCAGTACCCTCACTCAGTCTTTCATCGAGTACAGGGCACCTCAAGAATGGATGAAGTCCTCCAGCTCGATGATGTATTGCTCCACCTCTACCCGGGATACTACAAATCTGGCTCTAATAGGGCCAATCCCCGGCAAGTCCATCCCGAGGCGGTTAAGGTGCTTCCATAATTCGTATGGGCCAAGGAATTTCTGGTTGACTTCCCTGATGTCCCAGGCTTCCGGGAAAATAGCATTCTCCAGCATGTCAATGTGGCACAACTGTTTCCCCAATGCCTGAGTGGAGATCCTACGGAACCCCTTCGGTGGCCACCCCTCTGGATGACTATGTTCCCTTGGGACCAACGGCTCTACTGTCGCTGCCAGATTTGCCACTGCTGGATCTGCTACTGCTACTACCTCCTCAATTGGTGTAGGCGTCGCCACTATAGTAGCCCCGCCACTACGGGATTCCCATGTCACCTTCCGGCCTTGACCTCGAGACCGAGGATGTTCAACCTCACCGACCAATATAGTTGGCTACTTCAACATTTCCCCTAGGAAGGATGCCGCCCAGCTCTGGGGTATTCTCTTATCAGCGCAAATACATCAGTCTGCGGAGGCAGTTCATTCCGCATCTTCCCATCCTCTCATGTGAACTTGAGCCACATCTGCCTCATCACACACGGGTGCTCCTCATAAGGTACTCCCAGTTAAACCTATGGGGTCAGCCACTATAAGCACCAGAATTGTCGGCCGAATCGGTGTGGGGTGTACGGCTCACAGAGACGCTCGTGGTCCACTCTAGCCACCCAGACTCCACCTCGAAAGACTAGGAGGTCGGCCCGATGTTCTTATGTATCCTAACCATTGTCAGTAAAGTCCCCCGTTGGCAATGGGAAGGGGTTGAAATTGAATTCTTCCACCCTCCACACCCAGTTTAGAACTGATGGTGCGGTCAGCTTGGTTGGAAAGCTCCCCACGACGTTCAATATTGAGGGATGAAAGTTCGACCCCGGAGGAGAGATGGGGTTGAGATACTCATAGATCCCCCTGATGTACGCCGCCATCCACCCGTACAAGAGGTTGAACGACCCTCATATCCTACGTGGCCTCTTCCCCTCACTGATATGACACATCATTTTGTACAACTTGGTGAGCATCAGGATCCCCAGGTTGACCCACCCTCCCATCGCCAAGGTGGACACCATGATGAAAGTGCTTGGCTACACTCCCATGTTTGTATCCCTCACTGGCAGGATCCAACCACAGATTAGAGTTGCGATGCATGCCGCCAACCTGACTGTTGGCTATTGTTTAGTGCTGACACTGAACCCCCAGGTCTTCTACTGGCTATCCTCCAACAGCCTCCAGTACGAGTATTCATTGCTCTGGGCACCCTTCAAGCAAGTTAGAGGCCTCACTGGGAATTGCCTGTTTTCTGGGAAGTTCAAGAACTTCTTGAACTAGTTCTTGAAATGGAAATCTCTCATGTCCTCTTTGTCCTCCTAGGGCACGAGCTCCATCTGTGCCATCACCAGACGTGGAATCTATTCTGGATCCTCCCGTGAACCCATGGCTGGGAAGAATTTTTCATACATTGTGCCCATTATCAAGACCCTCGAGATTGAATTCACGTCCCAGAGGCTAATGTCGGCCTCACTGTAGTGCAGGTGGAATGTATTAGTCCCCATAAACCATTGACTCAATAGCTCTAGCATCAACTACTTCGACCGGTAGATATGGAACTAGGAAGCCCAAGCTTCCTCATATAGGCCCACTCTTCTCAGCTATTCACTGAACTCCTCACATGAGGATCCTACCCAGTAGGCCCAAGCCCAATCATCTGTGAAGTTGCTGCCCTAGTGTAGGTCCCATTACCCGGACCACCCCTTCATTGGGTTCCCCAACGCCACCTTAAGGATGGTTTAGTACAAGGTAGGGGATGTCTCCGGCTGAAATTCCCTCCCATTGATGTTGTTCAGATGATTTTATAGACAGTCGGTAACGACATGCGTGAAATCCTCCCAGGCATGGCCATCGGGTGCCCTGAACAATCGGTGCTGACACAATGTTCTCCGAAACCAGTAAGCTGGCTCATCCTGACCCGCTGCAGGGATGAAGACATCACCCCTCAGCCCGAAGCCATACAAAGGCAACCTCCGGAATTTTGGGCAATTCTTCTGGCTTTCCAACAGCAGCTCCACCAGAGAACTATGGTCTGAGTGGCTCCGGACTAGCTCCCCCAACCCCAGACTATTCTCCATTTCATCCCTTCAGGTGGCATCCACAAAGAACCCCTAAGAAGCTTTTTGGTGGGCCATTCGGTTCTAGAACATGAAATATTGGTTGGATGGTTCATGGAGATCATTCACGAAGTGAGTTTGCGAAGGCCACTCGCGAAGACTCTTCCTGAAAGCGATGTCTCGACATTCAAAGTCAGATCACAGAGCGCAAATGCGAATTTGAAGACTCACTGTGTGCTGCGAAGCCTCGATTCGCAAAGTTCACTCGCAGAGTACAAAGAGCATCGCAAATCGAGATTAGAAGAAGAAAAGATCGTGGATAAGGGAAAGGGAAAAAGAGACGGTAAGAACTACATTTATAGATGATGACCTTAAGAGCTTCGCGGTGCATACAGCCCGCGTGGTGCTCCGTGGTGCGTCCGGCCTGCACGATACTTTTCTACCTCATGGGCCCTCTTTGCGATTCAGCACCGCGAAAGGCCGAAGATTTTAGTGATTTCCCTCAGACATTGACCCTTGATACCTCCGCATCTTGAAGTCTGAGGGTGGGGGGAATTTTATGGTTCCAAAATTTGGTATGAAGAAAAGGCCCCAAGAGGGCCCCAAGACTGCCTCGTAAAGCCCCTTCATGGAGTCCCCAAGCTCCGTGGCTGCTTCGAAGAAAAGAAGGAAGAAGGCTCCATGATTGCATTTGACGTTCGTGAGACCACCGCGAAGCGAAGGAGGTGGGAGGCTCTGCGAACGCATTTGACATTCGCGAGCCCACTGAGAAGCCCAGAAGGAGGGATGCTCTGTGACCCCAGTTGACGTTTGCGAGCCCACCGTGAAGCAAAGGAGGCGGGAGGCTCCGTGAATGCATTTGATGTTTACGAGCCCACCGTGAAGCCCATGAGGTGGGATTCTCAATGAACCTAGTTGATGATCGCGAGCCCTCCACGAATCTACAATAGCTCCTCTTCGTACCACATGAGCTCCGCTCCACGACGCCTCTTGCCTATAAATACCGAGCTCCCCATGAGCTCTCCAGACAGAACATCCTACCTTTTGGCTTCTCATCTCCCGAATCATGAAGCACTCTTCCGATCAGTGAACCATGAGACGTGAAAGGTACTTCTACTTCGAAAGTACCTCCCCATTGTCTCATTTTGATCACCTCTTCCGAGTTGGATGCCTTTGGTGAAGCCTAAGGGATTTCGCGATGGAAGTGGTTCTTCAAGGGGACCCGGGTCATCGCAGAGCATTTATGCTTCATGAAGCACCCTTCATGTACACTTGATCCATTTTCTAAGGCAGGATCAATGTACTACGCGAAGCACATTTCTTTCCGGCACCTTGCTCTGTGAGGCACCATTGCTCCGTGAGGCTGTGCTATGCGAATTCTGTTCCACTTCACGAAGCACCTCTCATTTGCACCTATGCCCCATGCTGAGGCTAAGGTAACCCACTTCACGAAGCACACCCCTTAGCAAGTTCCCTCCACTATGCGGAGCAACGAATCTCCACAAGGCCCCTGCCTATGGACCCCTCTGCTTGGAAAATCCTTTTCCCACGTGACCCTATAGGTTTTCCCGATGTGATTTCAAAGTCCCCTGGATAATACCACCCATAGAATTTATGCGCCTAATGATTCTTCATATAGGCACACTAATGGATATTGCTTCTTCGCGTAACCACGCTAACGTGGACCCATCGATAGTTCGCTCCGCGACACCCCCAAAATGCGGAATTGCCGTTGCCTTACCTCCCACAAGGAGCAGAGGGTACCGGTTATGTAATTCCTAGGGGTGCGGAGAAAACCCACCTCGTCTGAGCTACTGGACGTTAAACTTCCATGAACCTCGTCCTCAACACATGACATTAAACTGTGACCTGGCCCCGTTCCTCACACGCTAGTTCACACCACCTCAGGCATTCTCCACATCCTCCCGGTCTCCACAAAGGAGGATATCTTCCTCCTGGGAGTGGCATTTGTACACTGAGAAGGGAAACCACCTTGGTGTAAGCCCCTAACCGTTCTTGCAGGAGGCAGCACCCCTGTTACTCCCCACTCCCTCGGCGTGAAGGCCAGCCAAGGGGGTGTGGGGAATGGTGCTCCGTCCTTTCATCTTTGGTCCCTAAGGCCAGTGGAGGATGTGATAGGGAATGAGGCCCCTCCTCTCTTCCTAGGAGCCAAATCCCTCTCCTGCTGCACTTTGTCACCCTCATGGGACTCCACCCTGGAATAAGCCCCAACCCTCACGGGGCTCCATCTTGGAGTAAGTCCCAATATCTCTCTCCCTGGGCTGCTCCACATGTAAGCCCCACTCCACATCCCACAGACGCATCTTTCGCGATGTGATCGTCAGGTCCCTGCTGCCTCTTTTTTCACACACTGAGCACGACTCACGTGGGGTTAGAGTAAGCATTGACCATGACACCACCTCCATCCTTCATGACGTTAAATTGTACACGTTAACTATAGGGACTTTGATCCATGTCAAGGCATGGTAAGTAGGAACCCTTCACGGCGGATGCATTATCTCAGGGAGGTAGTCTAGAGGTCCCGTTAATTGTGTTTTCTAGTTTGGGAACTTTGCACCAGGAGAGTAATAATATTGTGCGGGGGGATGCGCTCGGGCTGCATCACTTTAGACCCCCGTGACAAACTTTTCATTATGGGAAGTTTCTCATTTTTCTTATAATAAAATAAAAAGGCAATTATCGACCATACTTTGATCCATGTCAAGGAATGGTACGTAGGAAGCCTCCCTAAGGTTCAATCCCAACACCCGATCATTTCGACCTCATTCACGTTGGTTCACCCAGCACCTTGGGCAGCCTAGAGTGTAAGCCCCCCACACAACCATCCCGAACTAAAGGGACTTTGATCCATGTCAAGGCATGGTATGTAGGAAGCCTCACGAGGTTCAAGCCCATCACCCATCGGACCAAGGTCCATATTCACGTCGGTTCTCTGACACGCCCAACCCGAACTACAGGGACTTTGATCCACGTCAAGGAATGGTACGTAGGAAGCCTCACGATGTTCAACCCCATCACCCATCGGGCCAAGGTCCATATTCACGTCGGTTCTACGACACGCCTAACCCAAACTGTGGGGACTTTGATCCATGTCAAGGCATGGTACGTAGGAAGCCTCAAAAGGTTCAATCCCATCACCCTTCAGACCAAGGTCCATCTTCACGTTGGTTCTCTGACACGCCCATCCCAAACTATGCGAACTTTGATCCATGTCAAAGCATGGTATGTAGGAAGCCTCATGAGGTTCCAGCCCATCACCCATCGGACCAAGGTCCATATTCACGTCGGTTCTCCGAAACGCCCAACCTGAACTACGAGGACTTTGATCCATGTCAAGGCATGGTACGTAGGAATCCTCACGAGGTTCAAGCCCACCACCTAGTTGTTTCAACACCCCTTCACATCGGTTCACCCCCGTCCTGTATGACGATAAACTGCACACCCATCCTAAACTACGGGGACTTTGATCCATGACA
The DNA here is from genome assembly GCA_963277665.1 of Viscum album. Lineage (NCBI taxonomy): Eukaryota > Viridiplantae > Streptophyta > Magnoliopsida > Santalales > Viscaceae > Viscum > Viscum album. The sequence goes on along the minus strand of OY728138.1, from coordinate 1,879,440,151 downwards.
AGGCACAGTAGGTAGGAAGCCTCATGAGGTTCAAGCCCACCACCCGATTGTTATGACACCCCTTCACATGGGTTCACCCCTATCCTGCATGACGTTAAACTGTATTCCTGAACTACGTGGACTTTGATCCATGTCGAGGCATGGTACGGATGAGGCCTCCACGAGGTTCAAGCCCAAAACCATCGTCCATCCTGATTCTTACCCTGACCACCACATCCTTGTGAGATCATGCCACCTCATTATTGTCCATAGAATTTGGGAAGCCGCCCATGTGTTTTCCCCAATATCTGTGTTCCCTCAAGGGGGTTCACCGACTTGATCCACTCTAATCAGTGTTCTGATCAGTCTGATCTATCTCCGCTGGACATTAAACTTGCGGCATACCCTGTGTTAAACATAGGAAGCTGAGGAAAACCTCAGATACATGCCTATGGCTTATGATTCCCCAATTTTGATGTAGAATTCCTCAGGTTTCCGCGCACTCGAGAATCTCTATAATAAGGGACATAAGAGAGAGACACCAATCCCCAATGTCCAGACAAACTAGTAATGCCCAGCGTGACTACTCCCATGACCGAAGGTTGCTGTCCTGACCGGACCCCTTGGAATGTCCTGACAGAAGCAGTGTAATTAACTAGTGTCCATGAAGATATGGGGGCGAGAAGAGTTTCACAAACAATGTATTAAATCTATGAGGGAGACATGGACAAGGTGACGAGTTCCGAGGAGGAATCCATAGAAGGATGAACCTACATCCCATCATCCCATTTCGATCAAGGATAAAACGTCCCTGAACAAGGAACGGATGCCGCCCTCCTTTGGAAAGTGGGAATGCGGGGCGAAAAAACTGCGCCCGTCGCATCGAAGCAGATGTCCGAGTGTGCCCTGGCGAATGCGTCAGAAAAAATTTGGAATGTGATCAAGAATTGCAAATGGGAATTCCCTATGAGGCACCAAAATCTTCACAATTTCCCCTAAAACCTAAATATCGACCCCCATAGGGCCTCTGTTTAGTCATAAAAGGTCGCTAAAAAGATCAAAAAATTAATATAAAGGGTATTAGGATATAAAAATAAAATACACCTAATTCATGGAGAAATATCAAATATTTGGGTGTAGATCCATGCACTAAAGTTGTTTAAAAATTATCCAAGAGTGATCACCATCAATATTAGTGATAGACGATGCCTCTTCTCCTAGGTTTCGCCTCTATTCTTCCATTTATCTAAGTGTGGGAGGGTTTATCATATGTACCATTCCCACAAAAAAAGTGATATGGGGGAGGGATATTGATTTATTTTTATTAAATCAATATCCTTTATTTAATATCCCACCAATGCACACTCTCAGCTTAACACCTAGTGACAACACATTTTATGTCGCGCCTCAGGGAAAAACCACATTCAGAACTCAACTATACCCTCAAATTTCTGATCTGAGACTTCGAATTGGCACTATTCCATTTTTACAAGAAACCTATGTCCATGTGATAATATTTATTTAATATTTTTATTAATACTGCATTGAGGCTCTCTGGGCCCCAAAATCCCATGACGATTCAGTGTCAGGTTTCATAAATATTCTTCAGAATATTCCAAAGTCTTATACAAAAAAATCCAAGTCACTACTTGCTCCCCACATTAATTATTTTCATCCCTAAAAAGTGAAATCCTAGGAAATAAGATCAAAAATAATTCCTCCAATGGGAATCCCATGCCAAACTTCCCTCTAAGTGTTCCCATACTTCCTACACACACACAATCTGGGGAACCAAAAGGCTAAACCACTCCCAATGTCTAGCTAAAACTAGGTTGATATTGTGAAACCAATCATATACATGTCTCCCCAGCTAAGATAAGTGGAAAAAATCAATCAACCAATCGATTTGAAGTTATAAGGTCCATTGGTACACTACCTCGCTAACCAGATGAAAATTTTGATGAAACTCAATAGTTCTCCTCCGCCCCTAAATGGATTCCACTAACATCCTATATAGTATCTCTCATAAAAAAGATAATTCATAGAATGAAAGGGTACCAAAAAAACACATGGTGGACCAAGTGTACACATTGGGTCTTACCTGGACCTTAACATACAAAACATACTCATAGCCCTACCCTAATCACATAAGTTAATGGAACTCATCCACTAAACCTCAACACAATCTTTTTTGGGATTAAATGACTTTCCTGCATGGTTTTACTCATGTCAAATTAATTATTATCAGTGGAAGAAGCATCTATATTCCTTGTGAATCCAAATATACATTAAATAGCACCGTCATAGGGTTTTACCAATGGACCGTATCACCTTGGACGAAACTCAATAAATAAGTGGACTGAATATAGTACCACACAGAAGTTTCAAACAATTACTAATAAAAAATAAGAATGGAAATATAGAATACATCAAATCTTATTCAGACACACTAGTTTAAATCCTCTATGGACATCAACTATCCTATACATTATCCTCAATCTCCCTAATCTTTGAATAGACCACCTAGGGATGGTGGTGTAAACATCCTACACCATCTTCAACTTCCTACTTCTCTTCCCGCTCCTCCTCCATGTTCGCAATAATGTGGAACTCCATACACCAAAAATTTTCTCTACCAGAGAAGTCCACCAACTATCTCCCATGATGTAGCACGATATTTTATACCATCTTAAGAAAGTTATCCTAGAATGTCATAAGTGTAACCCCCCTCTCACACGGCTGACCTAATTCAGATTAGAATCCCTAAGCCTTAGACCATGTATCCTGAGATTTCCTCCTAATGCCTCTTACATGCCCATATCCCTAACCTTCCATTGAATACATGTTTTTAGGGTCTCATATATTGTTTTCCTAACACTAAAAATTAGAGTGTGATAAAACATAAATCTATCCACAACTAAGGCCCTCCCAAGAACTCCCACACATATGGGAATTCAAAAAAATACCATTATTTCCATGATCTCCAAAAATAAAATCTTCTCAAAGGTCCATGATCTAAAAAAAGATGTTGAACAATATATGGGGAGTATCATGATAGGAATATGAACCTCAATGAGTACTCTTACATGGTCATGCTATCCTGATGAAGCTACAGAAGTTATTTTATATGCACTGATATAAACTTGGATGGATAGAACATTTTCAGGAAGAGCTGTTCAAACAATAACCAAGTGAGATTATCCTTATGGTGGGTCTACATCACCATAATCCACCATAGAATGGTTGAACACTACAAAAGTATCACAGATATGACCACTATCGGATCGGGATGTTTCCTCACAAGGAGGAAAAATATATGGCTGCCTTAAGCTAGTCATCAGCTACCCAGGGGTATAAATCCTCCAATACCTCACATGTAACTACCTCTAGAACTCATGCAATGCATTCATACTTCAAGTATCATTGACTTGAATTTCTGGAATGACTTGTTGCTCGATGGGTAGTGGCTCAATTAGTAGACCATCTGGATGTCCTACCTTAGCTGCAGTGCCCTATATTAACACCTCATCATTAGGTTGATTTTCACCCTAACATCACCATGGATCCCGGCCTGGATATCATTGTGGTGGCATCCTGAAATAGAATCAAGATGCGCCATGGTTAAATAGTATATATAGATAGCTGAATTATGAAGGGCTTGAAAAACCACAACCTAGTCCTATATGATTTATGTACCAATAATTCCCTATAACTAGTACCCTAATATACTGAGTCAACAAGATGGTTATCAGAGTCTTGTTGAAAGGATACATTGGCCTCTATATCATCATTTGAGTCACTGGCCTAAAATATGAACTCAAAACAATTTAAAATACTCTCCATGCCACCCTAACTAGGCTCATAGCTAGATAACTGACTCTCTGGTCTTAGGTAAGGACCTCATTTAATACCATATTTCGAAAACTATCCCAACAAGGCCTGATCCATGAATCCCCAAGCCCACCTCTAATAGGCTAGGGGATGTAGTCTAGCATCAAGTAGGCATATAACACACATCAGAGGACTTAGTCTATGGTACCTATACTCACACAACCAAAAACATACCCATGATACAATGCCAAGATAATATAAAATAAAAATAAATTCATGCATACATCTATACCAAAATAGAGTAAAATAGAAGTATTGATAGTGTAAACTAGAAAAATACAATCCTACCAAAAGAAAACTGTAAAAACCTACAACCTAATCAGATGGAGTGGATGAATGTAAAAAGAAACTACCAAAAATATCCTTGTTCAAGAACCCAAAACCACCTTGGTCTGTCTACATTACTATGCTCTGCCTGCTTTGGGTCCTCTAGGGACTCTGTTGAAAGGTTTTTCGACTACACAAGATGAAACATTTATGGGAAAAGCTTATGAAGGGGTTTGTATAACAATACATATTAGGTAACCCAAATACCAATGATAAAAGGGGGAAATAGGAATGAGATAGTCCTCTAGACCTTGAAAAAGGTAGCCCAAATGATAGTGAGTATCCATGCCATACATCATCAACTATACATGACTAGTCATCTCCTACGACATGGTTTATGTTATAACCCCGAAAGGGCTGTAAGAAAAAAACTATTATATATTCATCTAAAACTCTAATTATCATGGGGAACCAGACTAATAGAGAACTATATGATACTACTCGAGACTCAAAGGTAATATTTATCCAGGACAACTCACTCTATGATCACTTCCATACTAGATGGAACTCATCTAAGAGATACACTCCATTAAAAATATCTCCACCATCCCTAAGGGAACATACTAGAGATAACACTCCATCATGTATTTATTAGAGAAAGTAACATCCCTCCCTTCCTAGGTGGTTACATTCAAGATAAAACACTCTTAAGATATCTCCATGAAGAAAGTCATGATATAACCTAATGGATCTTGATACTCAGATATGGGATCTCACCTATCCCTAAAGGGGTATGCTACTGTCCATACTGGAACCATGAAAGTTATTATCAGTCAGAAAAAGTATGAATCCCAGAACAGTTCGGGGACACTATGAACCTAGTCCTGAAATCTAAAGACCAAAAATACCCAAATAGGGGATCACTCCTAGGACCACTTGGGGACACCACAAACTCAATCTGATAACTCAATGATATCTCAGAAAGGGGATCAAACCCTACCCCACATGGGACACCGAAACCACATTATAAATTCCTAGAGATGATATATCTCAGAAATAGGATATCCTCTCATGTAGTGTGGCTCAGAAAAATTCCATAAACCCCGCCTGGTAAAACATGTGAAGTAGGTGATAATATAACCAATGATTCCACTACCATACTTAAACTGTATGTTGAGTAGGGTATTGTATACTCGATGATTCCAAAGCCCTACTGATACCACCCTATACATAAGGGATTACATAATTGATGATTCCAAAATTACTAATAGGATATTTAGATAGATATGAGATCACTACCCTTGTAGTGTTGGTCGTGATGATACCAATAACATGATCTAGGGAAAACAATAAGATAGGGTACCCACCTTGACCTCCCCCCCCCAAATGGATTGAACAACTCTATCTGGGATCATAAAATTGAGGGGTTCACAATACTATACTAAGGATGTAATTCCATACTTTAATATAGTATTGATAGACCAAGGTACTCACTCAATCACTACTAGTCCAAACATTGCTAAATTCAGAGACACAAAAATTCATCTCAAATGACATATCAAATCCCCAAACCATGGACACTATCGTGTTATACATAAAAAATTTCTAAGGATAGGATACTCATAGGACAGAATATGAGCCTTGAAGTAAGAGATACACTAGGTGAAAGTATCCATGAAATGTATATAGTGTATACTAGGGTCCACATGGCATGTGACCCCACCAGAACACCTAAACATTTTCAATGTCTCATGACATGGTTTTTTATGTGATATTATATAGTTTTTACATGGTGTACACAGTGTGTATCACCTTATCCAGGCCTCTGTCTATGTATTTTACTACACAACCCAGCCAATCGTGTCTCCACACATAGTGTGTACACCTATTACATGAATTTTCCTAGCCGACTAGCCACATAGCTGTGTCATTTACCCATTCTTGTATTCAGAACCTCATGTCCATGTACTCTTTTTGTGTACTGTCACACGACTGTGTCCCTTGATATGGATACACTGTCCAAGTACCTTGGCTACATGACCTGGGATCACTACATGGTATGTAACCCTAGTACATTGAGAATTGTCCCCAAGCGTTAATATTCCATGGATGGGAAGAACATACAGTTTGTTACACTGAACTATACACTGTGTGATCAGGAATTCCAAAGGGGACCTCCTTTTGAGCCGCCCAAATCTCCCTGGTTTCCCCTGAAACCTATAGATAAACATCCATGCGGTCTCTTTTTGTACTAAAAAGGATAAAAAACCTCAAACAACGCATATATATGGGATTAAGACTTAACTCTAAAATCTTCCTTCTTGATAGAAAAATGATGAAGCTCTAGGTGTACATCTATGCTCTGAAGCTGATGCGCTATGATAAAGGAGTAATCTTGGTCTATAATGGAGATCGTCGACACCTCTTCTCCTTAGTTTCACCTTGGTTCATTCATTGCTCCAAAGGGTAGGGATTCTCCTCATCTTTTCCACATGTAAACTAGTGAGGATATTGACTTAATTTTATTCAATAAATATCCGCCATTTAACATCCACCTACACATGGCATCAATCGAACACCCAGTTCTGACCAATTTCATGTCGAGCCTAGAAAAAACACCACACACATAACCCAACCACAACCATAGATTTACGATCTGATAATCCTCACAAGATTTATTCCACGTTTCTAAGGAAACTTCATGTATGTGATAAAATACATTCAATATTTTTAATATCTTCACACTAAGGCTATCCATGCCCCAAAATCTAGTGCCGAATCAACCATTGGATTTGGAAATATTCATAGAAATATTTAAAATTCTAATAGGTTAAAATAAAATTCAATTCACTATAATCCATGAATGTTTTTCAAAACTATGATTAATAACCTTGCACCACCCAGGTTCTTCCTTATTTGACTACAAAACATATAATATCTAAATATAACACTTAAATAATTAATAAAAATAATAAATACCAAAATAAAAACCCAAAATATTGAAAATTATAGGGGAAATAACTATTTTTAGACTTATGAATCTTCGATACTGCTTGAAAGTCATATGGTATCATGAAAGGTATTGATTAGGAATGAATTTCTTAACTTCCAATTTTATTGAATAGTTCTACCATTATATTATTACATATCCAAAAATAAAAATTAGGTTATTATACCATTTTGTAAAACCAACAGGGCCACATTCTAATATGGGTCCCTGAGTAGGCTATCGTGTTGGTAATAAATGAGTTCCCAACTACCAAGGGACAGAAACTAGTGCAATGTGACCCAAAAAACATTTTCATGGCCTATTTTTCTAGAAAACAAATTAGCACAAGGATGTTTCTACATATAATATTTACATGAGAATTATATAGGTTGTAGAATCACATGTATATGATATAAGAAACACATTACTAGCATAACCATATTGGAAAAAAATTACTTATCATAACTCGTAATCAAGAAAAAATTCAAATAATCACATCCAATACATCCAAAAAAAATGAAAACCAAAACCAAATTAAAATGAAATATAGTTATTTATTGAAATTTAGAAAGGGGTGAAGAAATGGTATGATACACCAGATAAACCAAAGAAAAATATAACAGAACCAGCACTACTCATATACATGAGCCATGTGAAAAATCCAATATTCACACCACAAATATTCCAAAACTGAAACCCGTGGTTGATCTACAAAATTAATGCGTAACCAAAAAAACATGTAATATGATAGGAGTGAAATAAATAATCCATACAGGTATCCTTCATCACATTGTGAATAAAAATTTTAAAAATTTTATTGTTTATTTTAAATAAAAATATGAATATAATATTTTAACAATGATTTATAAGAAACCATAATAGATCAACATTTGAAAATATTTCATTATAAGCAATAATATTTTGGAAAGTAAAAACATTGATGATATTTATTGTGTTAAATAAAATGAACCAATTTCCATAAGAAGGAATTATAAAATTTTTCCTTTAATAACACCCAAGTATATTATAACCAAAGTGAAAATAAAGGCTTCAGTGAACAATTTTAATTGAAATAAAAAATTATCTTTATTATTTAAAAAGAAAAATCTTATATTTATAACCACATAAATAGTTGTAATTTTCTTTAAAAATAATCACAGTTCAACCACAATAGACTTTTCATGATAAAAATCATCATAATATATTCCATAATAATTAATCAAAGGAACACATAGGAGATCTTGGGATGGTTTATGAGAAAACTAAAATGGATTTCCTCAAATCATTTATTATTCTGATAAAACGTAACTACTAAAATGTTGTAACCTTCAAAGAATAATTGTGGTAGAAAATCCTTGAAACAAATAAATGTTATAATTTAGGTCCTTATAAGAAAAATTTTATACACTAGTGTAGAATGTGAACACGAACATACCATATAGAAATGATTTGTTTTTTTATATTTAAAATTCATGTGATATTGAATATATGTGAGCAATAAAAAGTATCAAGAATCAAAATATACCAAATTTGAATCATAAATCACCCTAAACTCTAAACACTATAAAAAATCATTCTATTTTTTAAATAATAGTTTAATAATAATATCCTATAACATGGATAATCTAACCTAAATTTATACAATCAACAATAAGAGGGGATTATTTTGAGGGACAAATCACATTATAAAAAAATTATCTATCGATTAATAATTAGCCATTCAATGATCATTTATTTTACAATATTATAAAATAATATTTCATAACTGAATCACATATCCTTCTTAAGGAAAATCATATAATTAAAGAAACAACCAAAAATTTCTCATGAACACATAACACCCCCGTTCAAAGAAAAATAAGCACTAGTAATTTTATTTAGAAACCAATGGGATTCAAAACAACTGAGTACTAGAATGTGGAATGTGTCGTGGCGTGTGCCGCCTCAGTGGGTTGAATGTCTCTGCCTAACCAATCAAATACATATGGTTGTCTCTCTTGTGTATCGGGAGGCCAATCAGGTTGCTGATACACTTGGGAAAAAGGCTATACTTGACCTTGATATGATGTGGTCTTTTACTGCCCCAAATTATTGTTCTCTGATGGTGGAGGCAGATAGATGTGGTGTCTTGCACACTCACTTATGTAATAAACCCTTGTATACCTGACTCCTTTTTTATATATTATTTTTGAGGACCGACTCATGCCGGATCCGGATCTTCTTGCAATGGGATTCAAAACAACCATTTTAAAAGTATATTATTTATGGAGGATCCTCTTATGTATATAAAAAATTACCTTTTGCCTACAAATTATATAAACATATTTTTATACAAATAATTTGGTTAAATAACTTTTATAACTATTTTTAAACATTAAAAACCAATCTTATATATGAAATTATATTTAAAAACCCAAAATATAATCTTTTTAGTGCTCAAAGTATGAATTAAAATAATGAACAAATCGATTTTTTAATGCTTTCATATAGAATTATACCTCAATCACATTTCATTTACAATTTCTAGTGTTAAATCGCTATAATAAGGCGATTAATACTTTAAAGGTCTTAAATAAACCATTAATCATAGTAAACCCCATTTAATTTTTAGAACACATGATCAATATATATTAATGGAATATGATGGAAAAAGAGTGGGGTGGAGGTTTTCTAGATGAGTTTAACATAAATAATTGTGATAATGACATGATTTAATCCCATGGAATTGAGCTAAAAATGAGATGGGATGAAAGGGAAATTTATTGAAAACATATAGAGTTTTTTGGTAGGATAATAGGGGAAATATAGGATAAATTCAATATGGTAAAGATGTATTTTTTACATTTTTAAATGATTTCACAACTCCAATGGTTTGGAAATAGGGTTTACCAAAACATGAACTAACCTTGAAACCACCAGAACTTATAAAATGGGTCTTTGTATGGTTTTACACATTATTTTTAAAACATTCTACCATCTTTTCATAGAACCCTGAATTAAATATGGTGTATGACATGGTTTTACTGTATGGTTTGAAAAACCATGTCCAAAAAATGTGCAAACCTTAGAGAAAAACCAAATATTTTTAATGGTTGGGATACATTAACTAAACTAATATCACAAATATATTTCATCATGAAATGGATCACGATTTCATCCATATTTTTATTTAATATGACCTAGATACAACACAAAAAGATATAAATCAATAAATCAATGAATTAATAAGAAAAGTGGCATTGGGAAGTGATAATGTAAACCTAGAAGAAATATAAAAGTCGGTATCTCTTAGGGTATCGAAACAAATGACCCCATACTAGTTCATTAGAAATATTATAATCACTCATATCAAGAACATCTATATCGCTACCTATGATTCCCATGTTATATCTCAAGGGATGTTAGAAATAATATGAAAATAAAATTATTCAACAATAAATGCTAACCAATAAACCAAATATTTCCCTCCATACACTTGAAATAAATATCACATTACACATTAAATAAATAATCTAAAAGTCATCAAAAATCATATAATTAATAAGTAATATGTACACATAAGTCATAAAACTAAGTTTCTCTAAATTAGGGATAATATTTATTCAAAAACCATATTTTAAAAACTTCCAAGCAGACAATTATAAAAAAATTTAAAAAAATCCCTAGTTATAATAAATCATCATTTAAAAACCACACAAGGGTAAATACATTATAGATAATGTTTTCCCTTCCTTACGTGTCACTTGAAAATCAAAAGGCCTCTTGAATTGAGATACCACCATTAAACTACATGTCAGACATTATCAGAATTCAAATCAGATAAAACTTTTCTTTTATTGTAAAAATTATTTAAAAATACCCTTATAAGAGTTTTCTAAAATGCATGAAACTATTTTTTTTTTAAATTGATTATTGTAAATTAATATAAAATTATTTATTTAAATAATTAAAAATTATGAAATTAATTTATACTCCCATAATGGGTATCACAGATGGGTATAATTTATTAATTGAAGTATAAAATGGTCTCAATAATTTCAAGAATTTATAAATAATTCAATTTTATAAAATTAACATACCATAATCAGATGATAAACAATTAGAATTAATAAAATAAGAAAAACTGTAAAGGGTAATGATATCTATATTCCATATAAATAATTATCCTAAAATTAAAATGAATAAAAACCCTATAAGACATGAATTGATGAATAAAAGCTACATATAACCATGAATAATTTCATGATATTGATGTTGGAGGATCTTGGAAGTGAGGAAGAAGAAGTAAGAAGTACTAGGGGTTGTCTTCGGGTTTGATTTTGACACATGAGAAAAAATAGTTCCAAACCATTTTAAAATTTAATGATGGTATACCTAATTTTTTTTAAAATTTAAAACATGGTAAAATGACATTAATATATAACCTCCACTACCATGAAATGACACTCCACTATCTATGGTAGGTAGAACCATGGAACAATAAACCAAATCTTTTTATAGTGTGACTACCCTAGTCATAGTGTTCGAACCATATGTGGACAGTCCCTTATGAAGAAACAATCCCACATATCAGTTCAAAGTTCCCTCACCAAAGAAATGGGAGATAATAATTTTTAAAATAATCAATGATATTGGGATGGTCTATGAGAAAACTAAAATGGATTTTATTATATGATCAAACATACATAACACATGTTTTTACCCTTCTAGGAATAAATGTGGTATAAAATTCCTAAAACATAGCAATGTTATACTTCAGATCACTAGAAGAAAAATTTCATGCACTAGTGTAGCATGTGAAATTAGACATACCATCTTACTATGATTTTTTTATATATTTAAAATTCAAATGATATTGAAAATATTCGAGCAATAAAAAATAGAAAGAATCAAAATATGCCAAATGAGAATCATAAATAACCCTAACATCTAAACACCATATATAATCTTTCCATTTTTCAAGAATAAAAATATAATAATCATCTCTTATAACATGGATAGTCTCACCCAAATTTATACAATCTATAATAAGAGGGGAATAGTTTAAGTGACTAAACACATTATTAAAAATTCTCTTAGGGTTCCAACAATTCCATTAAAATATCATTTATTTTACAATGCTATAAAATCTTATGCTATAACCGAATCACACATCCGTCTTAATGAAACTCATATAATTAAGGAAACACACAAAAATTTCTCATGAACAAATCACAATCCCATTCAAATAAGTCATTAAACAATGGTAAATTTATTTAGAAACCAATGGTATTCAAAACACCCATTTTAAAAGCATATTATTTTAGATGAGTCTATCAGGTAATTCAAAAATTACTAGGTTTCTACACATTATATAAAAATATTTTTGTGAATATAATCAAGTGTAATAACCATTAAACCTATTTATAAACAATATTATTCTATCTAACAAATGAAATTATATTTAAAAACATATAGTAAAATATTTTTAATGCTCAAAGTATGAATTAAAATAAAAAAAATAAATCGATATATTTACGTTTGAAAGATCATTCATACAGAATTATACCTCAATTTAATTTCTTTTATAATTTATAGTTTTAATCCACTATAATAATTTTATTAATCCTTTCAAGGTCTCAAATCAATAATAAATCACAATAAACCCCATTTAACTTTTAGTACCCATAATCTCTAGTTCTTCATGAATCTGAAGGTAGAAAGAGTGGGGAGGAGGTTTTATATATGATTTTACCATAAATAATTGCAATAATGACATAATTACATCTCATGGAATCATGATAAGAGTGAGAGGCGATGAATGTGACATTGGTTAAACATTTTTTTATTTTTTTGTAGGAAAATTTGTGCAATATAAGTTAAATTTAATATGGTATTGCATTTTTGTTATATGTTTAAATGATTTTATAGTTACCATGGTTTGGACACATAGTTTACCAAAATATTAACTAAAATTGTAACCATAATAAGTTATTAAATAGGTCCTTGCATGGTTTTCCTCATGGTTTTGAAAAAGTTCTACAAACTGTTCATAAAACACTGAAATGAATATGGCCTATAACATGGTTTGAAAAACCCTATCCCAAAAGTTTTCTCACCTATGAGATAACACAATTTTTTAATGGTTGGGATAAATTAATTGAAAAAATAAAAAACAAACCATTTGAGATGATATATATCTTCATTTCATCCATATTTTTATTGAATATAAGTTGGATACAAAACACAAGGATATAAATCATTAAATAAATGAAATAATAAGAATAGTGGTGTTGGGATGTGATAATATGAGCCTAGAATAAATATAGATTCTAGTATATCTCATGGAATCACAAGAAATAACCCCATGCTTGTTTATTGGAAATATAAGAATCTTACCTATGGAAAAAAATCTAGAAAGCTACCTTGGATTACCATGTTATATCTCAACAGAATTGAGAAATAATAGGAAATTAAAATTAATCGGTAATAAAACCCAACCAATAAAATAAATATTTCAATAAATAAACTTTAAAGAAATATCCCATTAAAAATTATAAAAACATCATATAAAACTAATCAAATATCATCTCATTAATAGAGGATATTTACACAAGAGTCATAAAACTAAGTGGCTGAAAACTAGGGAGCACGATCATTCAGAAACCAAATATTAAAAACATCCAACTAGGCAATTATAAAAAAATGAAAAAAATACATAGTTATAATAAATCATCATTTCAAAACCACATAAGGGTATATATATTAAATATAATGTTTTTCCTCCCTTATTGGTCACTAGAGAATCAAAAGGGCTCTTTAATTGAGATCCCACCATTAAACCACATGTCACAACTTATCAAAATAAAAATTGGTTAATATCATTTATTTACTCTGAAAAATATTTATAATTATCCCCATAATATTTTCTAAAAGTAATGACAGTCCAAAAATTTTAATTCAATTGATTATTATAAATTCATATGAAATCTTTTATTTGGATCCTTATAAACTATGAAAATATTATATACTCTAATAATGGGTATGAAGAATGTTTATAAATTATTAATTCAAGTGTAAAATGGTATCAATAATATTAAGAATTGATAATTTTTTATAAACACAACCTACCATAATAAGGTGATCACAAATCACTATAGATAACAGAAGCATAACTATAAATGGTAATGATTTTTACATTCTATATAAAAAATCATCCTAAAATTCAAACCAACACAAACCCTATATTAAATGTTTTTATGAATAAAAACTATATAACCATGATATGTTTTATGATATTATTGTCAGAGGATATTTTAAGTAAAGGTGAAGAAGTAAGAGAGTACTAGTGTCTATATTAAGGTTTAAAAATGGCATAGGGGAAAAAATAGGGCCAAACCATTTTAAAAATTAATGATGGTATACCTAAAAAATTTTAGAATTTAAAACTTTGTAAAATTACATCACTGTAATACCTCCCCTATCATGATACAAAAAAAATTATCTAGGGTATGTAGAACCATGGATCTTTGAACTCGGTCTTGTCACAGTTTGACAGCTCTAGTCATGGTGTTTTAACCTTATGCAGACAAGCCCTTATAGGAATAAATGTCACATATGTGTTATAATTTACCTAACCATAGAAATTGGAAAAAAAATTCATTCTATTTGGTTTCCCCAAGGTGTGACCCTTCCTAACAAAATATGGCCTACATTGAAATAAAAATATATAAGGGAAAAAATATGCAAATGAATGCATACACTTGTCACAGTTTGACCTATCATTGTTATGGTTTGATCCATAATATATATAGATGAAAACCACTCAAAAATACCTCTAGAGATTAATGAACCTATATTGATGAGTGAACTACCTATTATTGAAGTACAAACCTCGAATGAAACCAATAACACTACTAATTATAATAAATAGGAAAAAAAATTCAAAATAACCAAAAATTATATAAGGCTAACTACAATGACGACACTTGGATGTCACAATTTTTTTCACCATTAAAAATTATTCTATAATAATTTAATTAGTAAGAGTATAATCAATAGAAAATGAAAACCTATGAATACAACATTACATGTCAGTGGGTTATTGTCGAAATAAAGAGGTTTTATTAGAGAATACCATTAGACAACATACCACTATTCAAAATAAGTGGAAATAATTCCATTGAATCATCAAGATAATCCAATCATAATACAAACCATAATCAAGATACATTAAAATCAAAAATAAAAGAGGCTAGTAATGGACTTCCCCACTAATTAGAAAAAATTTAATATATTGTGAAATGAAATGAAAGATCCTATTAAAAATATAAATCCCAAATAAAAATGTTTCCATAAAATACCTCAATGAAATATATAATCTATTATTACCTCAATACCATTTCAAGAGATTAATTCAAATATCTAAGAGGATGAAACAACCTAAAAGGATACTAAAATTAACATAAGGAAAATGTCACATAATACATCAAAACACTATGATATTTGAATCAAAATGATACATCCATCAAAACATTCATATAAAATGAATCAATGGGGTCACTTTTAATGTATCTAATTTTTCATGTATTATTTTTAAATATTATATAGAATTATTATGAGACCAGGCGTAGTGACGACACATCATTCTGAGGCCCGGTGATCCCGAAATGGTGGTTTGAACTTTTTTTAAGTTATGTGAGTTGAAACTTGTGTGCGGTTGTGGAAGTTTTCCAAAAGAATGCCCGGATTAAAAATTTGAGGGAACCGTTGCATACAGGATGATGACTTTACCTAAGAACATGTCTAACCTTGACCGGTGTGGGTCGAGGGGAAAAAGTTAATTTTCATACGTTTTCAGTAAAATAAAATAAAATAAATGGAAAATTTCATTTTATATTTTTTATTTGGAAACGATCTCTACCGTGTAATGGTGGGGAGGATTTTTAATAATTAATTCGATGTCATAATGAAACAGAAATGAAAAATTGACTTATTAATGCTGCAGCGTGATGGAATTCCAAAACACACTTCCCCTTTTTAATGGGTTAATTGAATGGTGGTCATTGATGGAAAATTTAGAGAAAACACTTGAGAATTCGTAGAGCCTTGGAGAAAACTCTTGGTGACGAACGATAATGAATCAAAGCTAAGAATCTATGCACCAACAAGTTGAAGGATCTCGAGGACAATGAAAAAAAACTCTTCATCAATGATTGATCCCTTTTGAGGTAGGGGTTGTTATTTTGATTCTCCTTTCTAGTTTCAGAATTTAAACTATGAATGCGGATCAACCACAAACAAGTTGATCCACAAATTCATGCGTTCTTGCGGGATGGTTTCATCGGGTTGATCTCGGGGAATTAATTCATGATTTTTGTTTACTATTTTGATCCTACTATGTTGGATCCTACTAATGGGAGTGGATCTAAACTATGAAAATGATGACAGAGGTTCATTCCTCAATATCTTTTTTTGGATTTCCACCCCCTTTTCACTTCATTCGTTCTTCATGTTCTTCATGGGGAGACGAATAGTGGATCTTTGAGAGTCCATTTTACAAAGATATGATCCCAAACTAGAGATCCAACATCATTAAGACCTAGTGGAGGTGTGACGGTGACGATGGAAGATGAATCAGACCGAATCGGGAGAGATCGTTCTTCAACCGTTCTTCATGCGGGTGAATCAAAAACCATTTTCGGAGCCAATCGGAGGCCCGAAAACAATGGAGACGACCTTGGGATGTCGGGATGACCTAGATTCTAGAGTTTTGTGGTGATTAGACAGTGGGATAGATGAACATGGAAGCATGGGAGGCATGCGATCAAAGATCGTCATTTCTGGAAAATTCCGGGTTATATAGTGTGTACATCCGAAGAACACGTCGTGTAGTATCGGCGACGACAGCCAGAGTTTCAAGGGTCTGAGAGGAAACATACAGCATGTGAACCTGGTCACACAACATGTTGTACTTTCCCTGAAGCTCGACTTTTATTTTGTAAAGTACACGGACATGGGATGGAGTACATGAGCGTGTACTCTATCACACGGCTAGGCGAGGCCAATAACGTGGGTCGCCCCGTGTACCGATTACACGGGTTAGAGTACATGGGTCTAGTCTGTGTACGGGAACTTGTACAACCAACATGGAGCCGACCCTAGTCACTCAGACATTGCGTGTACACCGTACTACACGTTGTGTACTAACTTTTCTATACAACCAGCCTTATGACATGTGTCGTTGTACATGGGTAGTACCCGGGGTCAGACGACATGGCGTGTAACATTTATATACATCATGTACTTTTTGGTAAATGGAATGGTCCTCTTGTCCACCGTATCTTGTACATGTTCTGTTTGGGTTAGTGACCCTTCTTTTCGTTCCCCTGATGGTTAGGCATCGTTTCCTTCTACATGAGTATGGTCCCTTCAGCAAGACTTTCTGTGATAGAGTTGGCATCCCTCCGAGGGGCCCAGAGCGAGATCCTCTATCCATTCTTGCCCAAGGTAGAGTTAGGTCTCAACATGACCAACTCTATTGGGCGTTGATCCTCTACCTATCTAGTGAATTTGGATGAGTCGCGGTATCCTCCATGACCCTGATAGTTATCATCATCTGTGTATCGTGATCTTTCCCACTATAGAGTGTGTCTCCCGTAATGAGTGCATCTATCTATCGTGATCTTCCAACTTAAGAGTGTGTCTCCCGTAATGATTGTAACTACCTCTCGTGATGTTTCCTGAAGAATAGTCCATCTCAGATTGACATCATCACAGCTACCAGAATCATAGAGTGTGTTCTCTCAAAACGAGTGCTTCATGGAAATCTTTGAACTGAATCCCTATACGGGGGTATTCGGTTGTGTGACTTGTCTCTAGACTACGGGTCTGGGTTTTGAGTATATCTGACTTGTGTTCTTCTATTATATGTTCAGTAGACATAAACTATATAGAGTTGACTGTGCCTTTCCTTTGGGTATTGCTTTGTATTTCTCAGGGTCCTCTACTTAGTATTGTTATACTCACCCCTACAAGGGCTTTGCCCACACGTGTTGTGTCTTGTGTAGACCAGCAACCTTTTGACTGAGTCCATGGTGGAATAGGACAAGATCGATCTTTCTGAGTTCCCTATTGGCTGAGGCGTTCCTCCGGATACAAATAGTAGTCCAAGTACCTCTTTTTGTTTATATGTTGGACTTTGCAGTTTTCAGACACTTGTTTTTAGTGGGATTGTATTCTGTCCTAGTTTACTTTTAGTACTTTACTTTCTGTTGTACTCTGTTTGTTGGGTTTAGTTGTATGCATGCATTTTGTTACTTAGTGGTTTTTACATTTCAGCATTTGTGGGCTTGGATATGTGGTCTTGTTTACAGGTTCTTAGGAAATGCCTCCCATGTTAGTAATATGCCTACTCGGTGCTAGTCACCAGCCCCTATCCTATTGGAGGTAGGCTTCGGGAGTCATGACGTGGGCCCCACTGGGACGGGTCATAACAGAGTGGTATTTGAGGTGGTCTGTTCTACCTTATGACCAAAAGTCTGTGAGATTGGTTTGGGGAAATAGTGTTCAGTGTTTCGAGCTCGGATTTCAGGCCAGAGACTCATGTGTTGGTGCGGCGGCCGATGTATCCAAACAATAACACTCTGATAACCTGCCTTTTGACCTGGTAAATGAAAACACTAGTTTCAGGGAAATAAAAGAATGGTACATGCATCATATAGGAATGGGTTGTGTTTTCCATATCCTTTGTGCCGCCTATCCAAATATACTCATTTATATCTTATTTTCTTACAGGATGCCTCCGCGACACATACCCGCTAGGATTTAGCCACACGATCATGAGGATGACCACCTCAGTGATGAGGCTTAGATACAGGGACAAGTTCCTCAGGCGTTGCCACCAGGTGGTGTACCTACTATACCACCACTAGTGGAGCAGATCGTGGTACCTGCAGTAATGACCAATGAGGAGCGTAGGCCGAGCGCGCTCTATGTGTTCGAGAGATAGAGGCCCCTTAGGTTTCGAGGTGAGCCCAACCCTCAAGAGGATGAGGACTGGCTTGAGGCGGTGGCCAGAGTTTTTCATCTAGTGAGGACACCAGCAGAAAAGTTGGTGATCCTAGGGGAGAGCCTTCTTCAGGGTTCGGCAGGACGATGGTGGAGTCTGACCACACAAACTCATGACGAGGAAAATATTTCATGGTAGAGTTTGAGTGACTCTTTAGGGAGGAGTTATCTCCAGTTACGTTGAGAGCCGTATGTATCCAAGAGCTTCTTCAGCTCCAGCAGGGCAGTTTGACGGTAGCTGACTATTATTCAAGGTTCACCAACCTTGCCCGGTACATGATGGATATGGTCAGGGATCAGTACTTCCTGGGACCTTCAAGAAAGGTATACAAAGAGACATCCAAGATAGTGTTGTACCTATATGAATTTCAACTTATGTTGGGGTGATCGAGCAAGATTTGGTGATCGAGAGCTTCTTGGAAGATCAGAGACAACCGACGACAGTTAGTAGCAGGCAGACAGGTGCGGAGACCTCGGCAGCAGGGAGTCGATGTCGGGCGTAGGGATAAAGATGTGAGTGACATCAGAGGAGGACCCAGGATTGGGTATCGATAGTCCATGGCTCTCAGGCTGGATCCAGTCATACTAGGGAGAAGCGATGCTATGCGTGCGATATTAGGGGACATCTCGCTAGAGATTTTCTGACCCATCGAGCTGCTGATAGGGAAGCAGTGGATGGACCACCGAGGCAAAGGAAGAGAGTGGAGCATACAGACCCACCAGGTGGCGGACATGGTAGAGGAGCAGGGAGAGCTGCAGGTGGTCACAAACACTTTGATCTACTTCCACCACCACCCTAGGAGGTCCTCACCAGGCTTAGAGAGTTAGGGGATAGGGGCGGGGAAAGCTTCATGCAGTCTAGGCGTACAACCCAGGGGGTCTAGTGATGATATGAGGTATGATATGTGTCTTCTATACCCTATCTTCAGTACTTATAGACACAAAAGCTAGTCATTCCTTCATCTCCACTTGTCTTTTGCGAAACCTTGAGATTCTGGTAGAACCGTTGACTCAATCCTTACACTTGGAGACACCTGCGGGAGGAGACTCGATGATCACACACCTTTGTAGATAGTGTGATCTTACCCTTGGAGGAGAGAGTTTTTGTTTTAACCTCTTGGTGGTAGCGTCAAAGCCTTACAATGTAATTATCTGTATGGATTGGCTATCTTCAGTCCATGCCCAGATTGACAATTTTAGGTGAAGAGTGCAGTGTGTCTGCTATGATGGGATGAGGTTTTCCTTTCTCAGAGAAAAGGAGACCTAGTTATCATAGAATGGTCTCATGCATAGGGGGGTGTAGCCGATCACTCATGAGAAGGATAACCTTACCATCAAAGTAGTAGATGTTGTGAGCTCTCACTTCCCAGCTGTAGTGGCGGAGTACATGGAAATCATTCCTAATGATGTCCAGAACTACCTCTTCACCGGGAAATCGACTTCTGCATCGAATTAAACCCCAGGTCGACATTGATTTTCTCACCAGAATATCAGTTGGATCCCGTAGAGCTTCACGAGCAGAGGGTGTAGTTAGAGGATTTGCAGAGCAAGGGTTTTGTAAGTACCGTCATTTCACCCTCGGTGGCCCCAGTCTTGTTTTCCAAGAAGGCAGATGGGAGTTTGAGGTTGTGCATGGATTACCAGTGCCTGAACTAGGTGATGGTGAAAAATAAATATCCACTACCAATAATTAAAGACCTCTTTGATCAGCTGAGAGGGGCACGATGGTTCTCAAAGGTTGACCTTCAATTAGGTTATCACTAGTTACGAGTACGAGATGAGGATATACTGAAGATGTATTTACAGTGTTGCTACGATCACTATGAGTACTTAGTGATGCCTTTTGGCATGAAAAATTCCCCCGTAGTGTTCATGGGACTGATGAACCAGATCTTCCAGCTGTACTTGGACCGGTTTGTAGTGGTCTTCATCGACAACATCCTTGTGTACTCAGCGTCAGAGTTGGAGCACGCGAGACACCTGCGGATAGTTCTTGATGTACTCTAAGAGCACCAGCTTTTTGGGAAGATCTCGAAATGTCAGTTCTTGATTCAGGAGGTCCAATTTTAGGGGCATGTCATCTCAGTATATGGAGTATTTATAGACCCATCCACGGTGGAGGCAGTGCTAGCATAGGATCCACCTCAGAGCGTGACAGAGGTGCGAAGCTTCCTTGGGTTAGTAGGATATTACTGGAGGTTCATCCCTGATTTCTCCTGAATAGAAGCACTGATGACGGCCTTGACCAGGAAGGGGAATCCCTTCATGTGGATGGAGAGGTGCCAGTTGGCTTTCGAGTAGTTGAGATAGAGTTTGAAGAGCGCCCCAATATTAAGATTACCAGAGGAGGGTGTCAAGTACATAGTTTACTATAACACATCATGGACCGGGCTTGGCTACATCCTGATGTAGAGACAGGAAGTGATTGCTTGTGGTTCATGCCAACTTAGGCCACATGAGTAGAACTATGCGACCCATGATCTCTAGTTGGTAGCAGTAGTCTTCACGCTGAAGATGTGGAGACACTCCCTTATAGGTGAGTGGTTTATGGTCTACTCTTACCAAAAGAGCCTCAAGTGCATCTATCCACAGGGGGATATGAATATGAGGTAGAGGCGTTGGCTAAATTTCCTCTCGGACTATGATTTCGAGATCATCTAAACTCATGGGAAGGGGAACAAGGTGGCAGATTCTCTTAGCAGAAGTTCGAGCTCACTACTCTTGAGTTAGGCGACAAAGCAGTTAGCCGCGTTGCAGTTATCCTTCGTGGACTGAGAGGATACAACTTACCTAAAGTTGATGGTGGTCTCCCCTCCACTCTTATAGCGGGTTAGGGAGGCACAACTAGTAGATATCAACTGTGTGGCTTTATGTGCTCAGTTATCTATAGGACATGGCCCTGATGGATATTCACAAGGTGGGGAGCATGTACTTCATTTCAGATGATACACTATTGTACCAGTAGCATTGCAGAAAGAGGTCTTGAGGGAGTTTCATACATCCCCCTTGGTGGTATGTCATGGAGTGGAAAAGACGTACCAGGATCTCCGACGTCAGTTCTAGTTGTCAGGCATAAAGAAGGAAGTACCAGGGTTCATTTTCAACGCCTTACAAGCTAGTAGGTGAAGGTTGAGCACCAGGTTCTAGAGTGATTATCTCACCCCTAGAAATTAAAGAGTGGAAGTGGGATGGAGTATCGATGGAATTCATGACAGGATTACCATGGAAGTCCAAGGGGCACGATTCCATCTGGGTGTTCATTGACCGACTCACAAAGTTGGTGGAATTCTTAGCTATCAGGGAGTAGAGTTCCGTAGAGAGCTTGGGATTCCACTATGTGCAGGATATAGTTTGCATTCATGGCGTCCCTTCGACGATAGTCTTAGACTGAGATGCCTACTTTACATCCCGGTTGTGAAATGGACTGTAGGAGGCCTTTCGGACTCAGCTACGCTTGAGCACGACGTTCCATCCCCAGACCGATGGTCAGACGAAGAGGGCCATTCAGGTTCTGGAGGATATGTTGTGGGCCTGTATCTTGGACTTTGGTCGCAATTGGGAGGACCACCTGCCACTGGTGGAGTTTGAGTATAATAATAGCTACCACTCCACCATTGGTATGGAACCGTTCGAAGCTTTGATTGGGAAACCCTGCCGGTCATCACTTAGCTAGACCGACACTGGAGAGTTAGCACTCAATGGTCCAGAGTTGGTGAAAGCTACCACCAAGACGGTGGAGATCATCTGGGAGTAGATGAATTCTACACAGGGCCGACATAAGTCTTATGCTGAGAGGTGACAGAGACCCATGGAGTTTGAGGATGGAGACAATGTTTTTCTTCGGGTCTCACCTCGATGAGGGTTATAGAGATTTGTATGAGGCAGCAAGTTATCCATGAGGTTCATCAAACCTTTTTTGGTACTATGCAGAGTTGGCAAGGTGGTGTACCGCCAAGATCTACCACCATAGTTGCATCTGGTACATGATGTCTTTCACGTGTCACAGTTGAGGAGGTACGTGCATAACCCATCACATATCATCGACAGGGGCGAGCTAGACATCGAGGATGGAGTGACCTTTTCTGAGTACCTAGTAAAGATCAAGGATTAGTAGGAGAGGATCTTTAAGAGAGAATGTGGGAGTGGGAGGATCAAATCCGTACCTAGAACCCACATCTTCTTGAGTAGTCTTGTTTTGGATTTTCGAGGACGTAAATCCCCAAGGTGGGGAGAATGTAATGTCTTAGATTTTTCGTTTATTATTTTTAAAGATTATATAGAATTATTATGAGATGAGATATAGTGACAACACATCATTCTGAGGCCCGGTGATCCCTGAATGGTGGTTCGATCTTTTTTTAAGTTAAGTGAGTCGACACTTGTGCGCGGTTGTGGTAGTTTCCAAACAGATTCCTGAATTAAAAATATGAGGGCACCGTAGTGTTCAGGACGAAAAATTTCCCTAATAATGGGGATAACCTAGACCGGTGCGGGTCGAGGGGAAAAAGTTAATTGTCAGATGTTTTCAGAAAAATAAAATAAAATAAATGGAAAAGTTCATTTTATTTTTTTATTTGGAAACATTCACTACAGCGCAACGACGAGGAACCTTTTTAATAATTAATTCCATGTCATAATGACATAGAAAAGTCAAATTGACTCATTACGGCTACAGCATGATGGAATTACAAAATGCACTTCCCCTTTTTAATGGGTTAATTGAATGATGGTCGTTGACAGAAAATTGAGAGAAAAATCTGAAGAATCCATAGAGACTTAAAGAAAACTCTCGGCGACAAACAAAAACAAATAAAAGATGAGAATCGCTACGCCAATGAGTTGAAGTATCTCAATGATGACTTCAACGACCTTTCTGTCAGCGATCGATCCCTTTTTAGGAAGGGGTTTTTATTTTGATTCTCCTTTCCTGTTTCTAAATTTAAATGACGAACGCAGATCAACCACAAACAAGTTGATATGCGGATTCATGAATTCTTATGGGAGGGGTTCATCGGGTTGATCTCGGGGAATTATTTCATGATTGTTGTTTACTATTTTGATCCTCCTCCATTTGATCCACTAATGGGAGTGGATCAATTTTTTGAAAAAGCATGGTAGAGGTTCGTTCATCAATTTAGTTTTTTGGATTTCCTCCCCCTTTTCTCATTGTGAGTTCTTAGCGTTCTTCGTGGGGTGATGAACAATGAATCATTGCACGTCTGTTTTGTGAAGAAATGATCCCAAACAAGAGATCCAACATCACTAAGACCAAGAGGAGGTGCGAAGACAACGCCAACAAATGAATCAGACTAGATCAGGAGAGATTGTTCTTCAACCGTTCTTCGTGCGGGTGAATCAAAACACATTTTCGGAACCGATCTGGGGCCTGAAAACATCGGAGACGACGTCGGGACATCGGGATGACCCATATTCTGATGTTTCGTGGAGATCAGACAGCTGGATAGATGAACGGGGTAGCATGGGAGGTGGGCCAGTGAAGAGAATCGTTTCTGGAAAATTCCGGGATACACAGCGTGTACTTCCAAAGAACACGTTGTGTAGTACTGGCAGTAGTGGATAGGGTTTTGTGGGTCAAAGATGAAACACACATCGTGTGATCATTGTCACATGTCATGTTGGACTTTCCCCAAATTGTGATATATATTTTAGAAACTACACAGACACAGGATGGAGTACACGACCATGTACTCCATCACACAGCCAGGCAAGGCCAGTAACGTGGGTCACCCCATGTACCAACTACACGGGTTGGAGTACATGGGTTTAGGTTGTGTATGAGCACATGACCAGCATACACAGAGCTGACCCCAGTCACTCGGACATGGTGTGTACACCGTATTACATTCCATGTACTAACTTTTCTACACGACCAGCCTTACGACACAGGCCGTTGTACACGGGCAGTACCCTGGGTCAGACAGCATGGCGTGTAACTTTTCTACACGCCGTGTACTTTTTCGAAAATGGCATGGTCCTCTTGTCCATCATATCTTGGAAATTTTTCAATTGGGTTAGTGCCCCTTCACCTCGTTCCCCTGAAGGTCAGGCATCGTTTCCTTCTATAAGTGTATGGTCCCTTCAGCAGGACTTTCTACGATAGGGTCAGCATCCCTTCGAGAGGCCCTGAGCAAGATCCTCTATCCATTCCTGACCCTTGGTAGAGTCTGGCATCGATGTGACCAACTCTTATAAGTATTAATCCTCTACCTAGCAGGTGAATCCGGATGATTCGTAGTATCCACCATGGCCCTGGCAGTGATCCTCATCTGTGTATCATGATCTTTCCCACTCATAACTGTGTCTCCAATAATGATTACATCTATCTATCGTGATCTTCCCACTCAAGAGTGTTTCTCTCATAATGAGTGCAACTACCTCTCGTGATGTTTCTGAATGAAAAGTACTTCTCAGATAGACATCATCAGAGCTAGCAGACTTGTGGAGTGTGTTCTACCAGAAAAGGTGCTTCATGTAAATCATCGAACTCAATCCTTAGACGGGGGTATGTGGTTGTGTGACTTGTCTCTAGACTACGGGTCTAGGTTTTGAGTATATCTGATCTGTGTTCTCATATTATATGTTCAGTAGACATATACTATGTATATATGACTGTGCCTTTACATTGTGTATTTCTTTGTGTTTTTCGGTGTCCTCTACTGAGTATTGTTATACTCACCCCTACACGGGCTTTGCCCACACGTGTCATGTCTTGTGCATACGAGCTGACTTTTGACAGAGTCCAAGGTAGAATAGGACCAGACTGAGATTTCTGAGTTCCCTAAAGGCCGAGGCATTCCTACGGCTATGAGTAACAGTCCTATTACCTCTTTGTGTTTACAGGTTTGAATTTTCAATTTTCAGACTCTTATTTTTAGTGGGCTTGTATTCTGGCCTAGTTTACTTTTAGTACTTTACATTCTATCATACACTATTGGTTGGGTTTAGTTGTATTCATGAATTTTGTTCCATATTGGTTTTTACATTTTGGCATTTGTCAGATTGGAGATGTGTGCATGTGTACAGGTTCTTAGGAAATGCCTCCCATGTTAGTAATATGCCTACACAGTGCTAGTCACCAGGCCCTATCCTATAGGAGGTGGGATTAGGGAGTCATGGCGCGGGCCCCAATCAGATAGTTCGTGACATAACTAACCCCATGTCATGAAGTGAAATGGTCAATAACCTGTGGCATGGCTCGTTGAACACCTTATCATAGTGAAATAAATAAAAATCAAAAAGTGTATAATCTCAAAACATATACCATTAAAATAACTACATCATCTTGTATATTACTCAACCTAGTAAACCATGTATGTAAAATGGGATTTAAATGATCAATTAATCCAAATAAAAATTTTATCACGTATATAATGTTTCATAACAATCATAGGAGTCATATAAAATATTTGAGAAATGAGTATAACCTTGAGTAATAGACATATATAAAAGATATGGATATAGTAAATACCCAATGAATGCCACAATATTTTATTACCTAAATTCATAATCTAGTCTATATTCATATTACCTAAATAAAAAATATAATAATTATTGTCCCAACATAGTCTAAGACTCCCTCTATGCCATGATGTGTTGAGTTCACATTGTCTAACTAATTATCTTATTTTTCAAAAATTATAGTGGATAGAAATCAACCTGAATATCTGGATGGAAAATGAAGATAAATTAATTTTCTAATTAAAATGATTATTAATTTGGTAATTTAATAGAATAATGAATTAATTCAACTAAATAATAGAAAGGCTGAAATTCATATTCATGGACTATGTGGATGATCACGAGTTTGAAGAACCTATGTATGTTTTAGGTTTATTTTAAATTAATTATTATTGGATAGGTATTTATGAAAAACAATTGATATTAAATTGATTATTTAATAATAATTACCTAAACTTATTTTTAATGGGAAAATATGTACATGTTTTTTATATATCAACAAACTAATGGTTCCCCTGACCTTAGTGTGAGAATGAACATGTGAATGATATAGCTTTTATGAGAGTGTAGATTGTTAAAGATAGAGTTAATGTAAAACAAACCCTGGAGATAAATAATTGAATTGTTGGAATATTTCAACTCAAAACTTGATTTGTTAGATGAGTTTTCCCATTGGATCATGGATCAATTTATCATCCTTTAAAAACAATCAAATGGAAACCCTCATGATCAGGCCACGATATTATTTTATTACATTACTATACGTGGTAAAATATTTGTTCATGTGATTAATGCTTATTCCTGATCAAATAGTTTAAATTAATTAACAATCATTAAATATTGTATAAAAAATGGATTATAAATGAATTATTTTATTGAGTCATGGTTAAGTAATTATTACAGAGGCACATAATTTTAAAAATCATGTTAATAGATAAAATAAATAATAATTATGAATAAGATAAATATACCACATTTAAAATATTTAATTAGTAAAGGCTTCCATTACAGGAATTAAGAAGAATACACTATTTACTATTATTATGTGGATCATGCCCATATTTATTCCATTATTAGGGAGTTTTATCTAATTTTAATGGTTTATGTAACCTATTTGACATGAATTGATGATTTCCTAAGTAATAACTTGTGAAACGTGGAGGAATGTTTTCATGATATCATAAATATGATTTAGGATTTAGGAGTGTACTTATAAAATATTCAAGATGCGATTTATTAAAGTAAAAAAGACAAAAAACCTAAAAACAATCAATAATTTTTTAGGAACCAATATAGATTATGTGAAGGGAAATATGCAAACAAGCCATTAGAATATCCATGTGGTATGATATTCAGAATCCAATGGAAAGGGATTGTGGGATTTCAACAATTCTTTGGGTAATAAATAATAAAATTGATTATGCCACCTTTTCATAATCATGATAATGTACTAAAATATTTATTTCATTTTTTTAATGAAGATAGAATTTACTATAAACCTGAAATTATCTTGGTGATCAATTTTTTATAATGATAATCTCATTATTTGGATGAATTTTGAGGAGTGGTATAGGAACATGGGAATAACACTATAATTGAAGTTGAAATTTGATGTTAAAGAGTCCACTATTCTAGAGAAAGATCAAACTAAGGATGTGTGTGAGGACGTGCATATTATAATATTGAAGCGTAAATATGATGAGTTTGATGACCAATGCATCACTTTTTCATCAATGTTGAGGCAGATCCAAAATCTATATATAGATATGGATGAATATATATTATTTTCTCATAAAAAGGATGTTTATAAGAAGAATTATAGATAGGAGATGTATAAAATATTCAATGTAACTTTCGCTTGAAAATATGAAGAGTGTTTTCCATTCGAACATCACATAGTAATAATAATTAGACATATTATGGGATTTTACATTGTGGATTTTAAGGTACCAACTAAATCACAAACAAACCATGATCCTTATTCAAAACCTAAAATATTATCCAATTTTATTTATAATTATAATATGGTTAATATAGTGAAATCACTATAAAACACATTACTCCAATTTCACAGGAAAATAATGGATTGATGCATGAAAAATCTATTGTACATATGCAGAATAAAAGGCAGGTAATGGAAAAGGACCAAAATATTTATTCAAAGTCTAAGGATTCATCGAAGCTTTTCATAAAGAGAAGAAGGATCATGAAAAAGAAAATGGAATGAGATGGTGAATGTTTTATAGGTGGCATGAATTACCGTTGGAATAAGAACTACACATATGTGAAGAATCATAAGGACGATTTAGTAGAATATTTAACAAAGGTAACCTATCAATCTATAATAGTTGGTTATTAGATATAGATTCGGGTTCACACATTTTTATCAATATATAAGAACCAAATACATTTATGAGGGTTAATATAGGAGAGGTAAATCTTGGATATACCAATATGGAAAGACTGGACACCTTTCTTATTAGAGACTAATAATAAACATTTCCCAAAAGTATATTTTAGTTTTTAATAATTGTTTTTATAAATCCAGTGTTACAAAAAAATTATATATATGTTTCATTTAGACATGGATAACTTTAAATTCATTTTTGTAAATAAGATATTAAACCTTTATAAAGACATCTTTTGTTACGTTTACAACCATCACTATATTTAAGACTCTATTTGGAATCTTTTATAACCATGTTCCTATTCTACTGGTTAAAAATTCCTTTGAAAATATACTCTAGTGAAGAAATCTACCATGAAATTTCATTTTTCTTGTCTACCATGGTAGGAATCTAGTGCTTTCCATAAAAATGATGTTCATAGGAGTATAATTCACCTTTTTTTAAAGTGTTTTTCTATAATAATTCTAAATTCGAATCAGTGATTCACTTATACATTATAGAATACTAGGAGCACTTCATCCAGACCTCACTATCTAGGAATAATTGATATTTTTTCTCTTTGGATAAGTTTATCATTTCCTATTTTTACATCCATGTAGGTGGTGAATTCAATATTCAACGGCACAACACCACCCTTGTTTTGGGATACTCAATGATATGGAAATACTCATAATGCATCTCGACATAAATGATCCATTCCCTATATCATGTATAAGAAATGTAGGATTATTTCAAAGGATCATGATCCCAACTCTTATTATAATGGATCCATCATTTCTGGGTTCATGATGATCCCCATTCCATGTGCTATTTTTACTACCACCATGGATACTATAAGTGGTTCATCGGTTTTTGGAAGCCTACAATGTTGGGAATCAAGATTAATTCTGATGGATATTTCTTTATTGAGTTATGGTTGGAGGAAGTCTTGTCAAATATGGAAGAGACTTTTTATTCTCGCATTCTCAACCATCTATGGAGAAGGAACATCTATACAAGTGGAAGAATATGTTATGCATAGTGGTATTAATATTTTCACTTCTCATAATATCAAGTTTTACTTGATTGAATACATTTCATCATTGCTGGTTAAATATCTTATATTCCTATGTACTTATATTTAGAGTATTTTGTACCATATCAAGATTTTTTAGTGTATGATTCCTCAGGATGATGAGATCCTCCAAAATTTTCCTGAATGGAATATTGCTACCAACCATCTTACATCCATAGGAGACCAAGATGTGAAGTTTACCACTTACATGTGTTTGGGCTCCATACCTACTAACTCTAATAACTTCATTCAAGGGGATTCACTTGAACTTCACCTCATTAGACTCTATTGAACACTTTTTTACATAATAAAAAAATCCATTTTTTGATTAGTCATGTTAACAATGATATATTAATACAATTATATGTATTTATCTAAAACAAAACCACTTCGTTATTATCGTTCTTGTTTTTAAGGAAAAACAATGAAAACTACATTATTTAGAAAGTTTCAATGGACCATAGATCATAATTAAATTGTTTATATAGATATTTTTGACATATAAAAGTTCAATTTAATGGTTTATGTGATGACTCAGGCCCACAATTCCATATACGGTTCTCATAATCTCACAATTTACATACATTCTCTGATAAAATTTATAAAATCCACTATATTTTTATTAGTAAATACAAAATGAATAATAATTTATTAATATCATATATATGAAGGATCGTTTAATGTTTAGAGCTATAGATAATTATGATTAATCATTGAGAGATAAATCCCATGTTATTTGTATCAAATTGAAAATTTTAACATTATATATGAAACTATATAATTTGTTATATTCCTTAAATATCTCCCACAAAATATTTTATTTGTGTAATCCTTATAAGCATATCACATTTAACAAAATTTCTATATAATTTTGATATTGAAATATTATAATGGGTGATCAAAACTGCTTAGTAAGAAAAACATATAAGTAAATCAATCATATCATGGAGATGGAATAAATATTATTTTAAGAATTGATAAAGAACATGAAGTCCCAAATAACTAGAAACTACAAGTATTCTATATCCACGATAATAAATGAAAACATTTTTATCAATAATACTAATATCATATTAATGTAATGCATAATGATAGAGATTAAAAATTTTATATTCATGACTTGTTACATGACACTTTACTTTTCATCGATACCACATTCATGACATCATGATAAATTGGGGAGGAAAACACCGAAAACCAAACATGTTTTGTCTCATGTAAAATGATGATGCATCGACAATATATATAATTTCAAGACCCAACCACCACCTAATTATGTCTAATTCATTCACCAAAAGAGACAAAAAACATTTCTTACCATTCCATATGGAACTTATTACTGAATAAACCATGTCTATCCATATAATAAAAAATATAGGATGTTAATAGAAAATAAATCATTGATAAGAGTCAATAATAATCAATAATTACAATAATTTTACCCTTTAAATAATGGTATAACATTATTATAACCCATATATATAAATAATTTTGAGATTAAAATATACATAGCTATCTTTCTGATTATCATCCTCATTGGAATAACTATATAAGAAATGCTAATATTTTTCCCCATGTCAACATGATCTTGGCCCATCAAGAAAAACGAAGGTGGAAAACCAAGAAATATATAAAAAAAATTATAATAATCATTATTATTATTATAAAAATATATTTAATGAAAATATATTTCCCGATGTTAGTATAATAACACTCTATCTTGGTGAATATCATCCAATAGTAATTATTTTAAATGCAATGTTCACACCATATTAAGAAAAGGGAATACCAATAATTAAATAAAATAACAATATGATCCTAATAAATCTATAGAATAAAGGTGTATGGTTTTAAAATGAAATTACCCTAGTTTAATAAATAAAACATTGAAGGATGTAGATGTTGATGAAAAACATCCTTGAAATATAATGCTTGAAAGGTACCTCCCAAGAAAGGATCCAAAATTGGATAGTTTGGTACTAAGAGTCCATTTCACCAAAATCAATATATATATATATATATATATATATATGTATGTATATATGAGAGGATAAATCATGAAATATAAACCTTATTAAGGTAATTCATTTTGAATATGAAATGAAAAATTGAAGGGTAAACTGAAATGATCATTTAGAAAATATTTTTATCATTGAAGTAAAAGAGGAAGTCGCAGGTCACTTCAAATAGTCTTTTTAAAAAATGTGAAGTGGGAAATCATTGAAAACCATTACATTTAAATGAATCTATAATAATATATAATATAAATTTAATTTAATTTTTATATATGAAATGTGGATCTAAAACATTTTATTATGAAATTGACATCTTTAATATAGGAAATTTCTATTATTGAAATCCCAAATTGTAAAAAGTATAATAAAAACATCATTGTTATTAAAAATAATTTTTTAATATAGGATTAAAAAAATAAAATATAATAAAATATTATTGAAGGAGAATCCAAGAGTGTAAGAACAATGTTAAAGATAAAAACATTACAACTCAAAGAAAGATATTTGAGTTACCATAATTCTTTCGATTAGGGAAACGAATTTATAAATAAACGTATGAATAATGGAACATAATTTAGATAGAAGATACTATGAAATAAATATATTAAGATAAAAAATTTTCCATTTTAAATTAATACACTTTTAATAAAAATCATGGTGTATAATAAGTAACTTGTCCCAAAGAATAAGAATTGAAACCAAGAAAACTCGTATAGCCCGTGTAACACTTTATTCAAAATAATTTAAAAGATAAGGATTTTTATTGAAATTAAAATAAAACTATAAAAACATTATTGATGATATCATATCTCAAATAAGAATTATATAACCCACTTAAATAAAATTAGGTTCATAATACCAAATATACCTCAATGAGACAAATTTGTGACAAAAACCATACCTTCTTCCAGCTTCATTCTGTGCATGTGGATAATGTTATGAATAATAAAATTGAGTTTATTATATAAATTATTATGTAAATTATTTATTTTTATTTAATTATTTATATACCATTAATTTTCATATTCTATGTGTTTATTATATAGTTTTCTTACCAATATCGGTTACATGATGTTTTTCAGTCAATTTTTCATAATTTCTTCTATATGTTAAAAATGGTTGAATGTGTAATAGAGTAGTTTTATAAAGTTAAAAATATTAATATAGTTATGAAAATAATTTTTTATATTAAATAGTTTTTTGCTAAACGGTGATGTCAGATGATGATAAATGAACCTCATTGCTCTGGGAGGAAATAACTTGCATGTACAAATTATTAGTGTTTCCATTCCTCAACAAATAATAGGGAAAGAATATAAATTATAATTTTAAATTTATGAATACTAATTATATCATATATATCACATTTATTCATCACTTAAAATATTTTGATTGATCAAAATCAGCTGAGAAGATGGTACCATCCATACCAACTTGTAATAATGTTTCTAAAACTGTTTCTAAAAAAATTGAAGGTTGGAAAAAAATTCTAAACAAGTATGGGAAAAGAAGAGTGAGAAGAAACCTACCACCATGGCAAGGGTGGATAAAGGAAAGAGTGTAGAATATTGATCCTAAAATAAATCACAACACATCAAGAAGAAGACTCAGAAGAGTTATAAAGAATATGTCAAGTGGTCAAGGTTTGTTGGTTAATGATAGTGCTATAATAGATTTGGGAATTTTGAACTAGATTGTTGGTAAAATCCCTTAAATGTAAAATCATGGAGAAATCCCATCTCAAGGGAGAGAAAGACAGAGAAGAAGAAGTAACATCCATAGATCCAAAAGCATCTACACACTGCAAATAGATTTATAATGTTAGATAAAATATGTTATGTATACAATAGGAGTGATCATGTGAATGGTAAATGTTCACTTTGAAAGGTACCCAAAACTAGTAAAAAAAGACGACCACCGAAACTGGTGAAGAAAGAAAAAGCTATCTTGGGAGGACATCAGAAGTATGTTGCAAAAGTATATACTCCCAAGAAGATTACAAGGAGGAAAAAGGGAAAGTCCTTGGATTCTAAAACCATGATGTTGCAATGTAGTGAATCCAAAAGAACAATCAAGAAGGATGACACTCTGAAAAATCCATGTGGAAAATCTAAACTAGCTATCATAGTTCTTATTGAATTATTAGTTATTTGGCAAAAATATTTTTAAAGAATGCAGAAAATGGAAGATGAACAAGCTAGGGATAGTACTAAATTCAAAAAAAAGATTCTACCTAAAGACAAATAAGTTCTCTATGTAAGGTGAAACAAGGATGGTGACACTTTTAGAAATTGTATTGAATTAATCCCAACTCAAAAAGAATGCCCCAAAAAGATGAAAGTTTCACTAGTATATTCAAGTGCTTTGAAATGAACACACAAAGATATGGAAGGTATATTAAGATCCACACAAACATAGTCAGAATTTAAGATTAAATATACAAGTGTGAGGAGTGGAGAAAATAGAGCATCTTGGTTGAGAAAACCATGTTAGTATTTCTACTTGCATTAAAGAATCAAGGAGTATCAACCTTATTCCCTTAAGTATTTTTTATTGTATTTGTTTTGATAATATAGGAAATTTAAGGTAAAAAAATATCTTAGGGGCAGAACCTGAGAACTAGTGATTGCTATGAAATCTTGAAAGAAAAGATGAAGAAGTTGCCATCTGTGGAAGATTTGTCAATTGATATTCAAATATTAATATGTCGAGGGATCACCATTTATGAAGATTATGAGGAGTGTTACCTTAAGGGGGAGTCATATGAAGAATATTCTAGGGTCATTATTTATATCAGTATCAACTTCAGTTGGTATCATATTTAATTACTCTATAAATTTCTTGAAGAGAATGTCAATTAGAAAAGGTATATAGTTTCCTAATCTCTCATCTTTGGTTACTCAAAATAAAGATCATTTTACAAAGGGGGAGTAACTAAATTAAATCGTGACATCAGAAGAATAGAAGTGACACAAGGTCACTTATCATGCCTATTTCACTTGAATGTTTTTGATCTGTTTGTTGAAGTGAGTACAATAGAATCATGTTGATTATTTTATATGAAATTTATTATACAAAGCCTCGAATGAAAGTGGAAATCCATTGAAGATATGTATATAATTTCTCATCTTGGTAATTATCATTATTAGTGGATAATGGACAACTTAGTTGTCTAAATCAAATACTCTTCTTTTCTACACTGAGCTTTTCTCAAGTAGACTTTGAGGGAAATGATTGATGGCACACTAATTAAGTAAGGACTGATACCCTCTCTACTATGAACTTTGTATGTATTTTCAATAAGGAGGGGAGAAAGTGAAATGAATGTTTGTAAAGTAAGAGGGACAGAAAGATGTAAAGGGGAGAGAGAAGATTCTCATTTTGACATTGACACATTAATTTGGGAAGACTTTGAGGTATTGACAACAATATACAAATGGAGAGATTTTTGGGACCACATTGTGTATGAAGGTTTTATTTTTTTGTCAATAGTTTTCAATAATGGTCAAAATGATGAAGTGGATGAAGAAGGAATCCAATGTTAATGGATATCGGCTGAAGTGAGGATTCTTGGAGAATTGTTCTGAAATCATAACATTGGATGTCATGATTGGTAAATTATCCACGAAGTTAATTCA
This sequence comes from Viscum album, assembly GCA_963277665.1. Taxonomy (NCBI): domain Eukaryota; kingdom Viridiplantae; phylum Streptophyta; class Magnoliopsida; order Santalales; family Viscaceae; genus Viscum; species Viscum album. The sequence continues at coordinate 1,879,404,383 of OY728138.1, read as the reverse complement.
GAAAACATTTGAGTTGATCCTATGTTTAATGCACATGTATCAAAGGTGATACATTTTCTACAACAATGAAGAAAGTTGATGTATCATACAATTCCTTAATGGATTGTATTTTACAATGATCATATGTTTAGGGAAATTAAAATGAAATCTCTATGATAGAAATTAAGAGAAAAGGTTGATGCCTGCCATATTTTGTGTTGATTGGAAAGAGTGGTGTTGGTGGAAGAAAGGGAAGTCACCATACTTTCTGTGAACAATCTGACAATGCTGAAGTTGATTGATCAAAGGATATATATCACGATAGAGGAGTTTGTGGTGAAAGAATAAAGATAGTGAAGAGGCATTGGTGTTCTTACTGAATCATATTTCAAGGCGATGTTACTCTCTAATGTTTTTTAGCATTATTGTCCAGAAAATAAATGAATACATGTGAGTTTGGATAAGGATATTTCATGCAAGGTTTAGGATGGAATGATATTTTGAGTACATGTGGAGTTTCAAGATCAGCACATCCAAATTTGGAAAAGGAAAGAGGTGCATGAAAAATCATAGATGTTTGCACAATGTGTGTGAAAAATAAGAATTGTGTGAGAAAAATTGGTTGTGATCAAAATTTTTATTTTAGGTTTTACATGCAAGAGGTGCCTCAGGTTCATAAAGTCAAAAATCAAAAAAGGAATGAAGCACGCAAAATAATCGAGGTTGTGCGCAAAATTGGAAGTTGATGCATGAAATGATCCAGGATGTACACATAATTAGAAATCGTGCGAAATATGGGTTTGGTGTTTTACGCACAAGAAAGGCTTCTAGATCAAAATTATGAAATATGACTAAGTCATGTGGTGCATGAAAAATCCAATTGGAGTGTGAAATACCTGAGATGTGCATAAAATACGAGTAATAAGTTTTACGTGGAAGAGAGGATTTTGGTTTAGAATTATTAAAAATGGCTAATTCATGATGTGTATGAAAAATCGAGGTGATGTGAAAAATTAAAGAAGGTGCACATAATAAGAAGAAGTGAGAAATAGTTTTATGCACACAAAAAGGAGTTTTACGGGCAGGGTCAAAAATGACTATAAATAGATAGTGAACCCCTTTCATTTGTTAAGGGTAGAGAATTATACAAATACTGAGCTCTGACACATAGAAAAATTAAAGTATAGAGTGGTGCGTGAAAAGGGGAAGTGCTGCTCAAAAAACAAAAGTGTTGCGTGAAAAATGGATGTTATGCACAAAAAAGAAGAGTTGCGTGAAAAATGATTTTCACGCAAAAAAAACTTTTTTATGCATAAGGATTGAATTTTATGCACAAGAAACCTAGATGGGTGTAAAAAATAATTTAGGGGTCCTATAGTCCTTCTTTGGGTGCATAGAACTCTTGAAGCATCTTTGTGATGAAGGAAGTACCATGAACCATTCAGTTTAATGAAGAGAAGTAGAACTGCACTCACAAAACTAGTGTTTAACACCCTCATTGTGGATTGCAATGTGAAGAATAAGTAGTTGTGAATTCGAATTCATATTTACATAAATGAATAAGTTAGTATACTGATACACTCAGGTATTGGTATTAAGAAGAGAAGAAACTAAAGAAGAACAAGAACAGAGTGTGCCCATCTAAAGAATAAAAATTATACAGGGAAGTTCAATTGTGATGATTCTTAGTTAAGCCGGACTTCAGTGATCTGAAAATCACAAAGGGATCTTGTGATTCTATCAAGAAGAATAAGAAGGGATTGGTGAAGTTGATTTTTCACTGAAGGAGAAAGTGTGAAGAAGAGTAGCTTTTAGTTTAGTTAGGTTTGTTCTGATGGAGTAGGAGAAGAAGAGTGTGTAGCTTATTGGTTTGCTGTAGAGAAGAATGAACTTGGTTTCTTGCATGCTTCTAGGAAATTAAAAAGTGAAGAGAGTAATAACAATGTATAACTATGTCATTTAATAGGTATTTATATGTGGAAGATTCTATTGGAGTTTAAAACTCTTTTAACAGATATAATTCTATCTTCAGAGGTAGTATAAAGAACCAACAAGAAGCTGCATGAGAGTGTTTACACTGGCAGTATAATGAACCAACAAGTGAAAGGGCATATCCTACTCATTTCAAGTTGGAAGAGGATTATCTCCATTTCCCCCTCTGAGTGCAAGGAGAAACATTTGGAATCTATTATCTCCTTCCCTCCTCTAAGTGTAGGGATCCACACTCACTAAAGAATTATTTTCTTAGTCAAGCACTATAACAACATATCAAATTATAGTGAAGAATCCACATACTAGTCATCACCATACATGGAATAAACTAGTTACTCACATTGAGTAGTGAACCTTGTACAATTAACATGGGAATATTTTAATGCTTTTTATTATTTCATACGATAGGGAAAAGAGAATAAGAGAATGAAGATCCTAACAGGTCAGGAGGTACAAAGATAAAAAGTTGGAATTGGCATAAAAATTCCCCTACACTGGTTCACCCCCTCTCAGTTTTAGGCATACCCCAAACCTGTCCTTTCACACACACACCCATCACATAGCACAGAGGTCCTCCCCATTTAGTTTTCACAAGTCTTCACAAAGGTCATCCCCATGTCAAATCCATGACTTACTCTGAAGAAAAACATTGTGGGTAGGTTGATCATGTCCTTTCCTCGATTACTTTTCATTGTGAGATGTCATTCTAGGATTCCATGACTTATGGGATCCATTTACCCCATTGTACTGACGTTGTATTCTTCCATGCCTTCCCGGATCCACCACCCCCATTTTACCAATGCTCTAAGATTCCACGCCTTTCAGGAACCATCTCTCCCATCATATCAATTCTCTAGGCTTCCACATCTTCTGGGTTCCATCACTCTATTGTACCAGTGATCCAAGCTTCCACGCCTTTATGGCTCCATTTCCCCATCATACCAATGCTCTAAGATTCCATTACTTCTGGGCTCCATCGCTCTGTCGTATCGACAATCCAGTCATCCTTACCATCTGGGCTCCATCACCCTATTATACTAATGCTCCATGATTCTATGCCTTATAGACTCCATGATATCATCATAATGATGATACAGGATTCCATGTATTCTGGGATCCATTGCCCCATCATACCGATACTCCATGATTCCATGCCTTTCGAGCTTCATCGCCCCGTCGTACAACAATCTAGGATTCCACACCTTTCGAGATTTGTTACCCCTCATAAATGAGGATATTTTTTCATCTATACCACCCTTGAGACTATCTGTTTCATCCAAAATGGTTCATTTAATCAACCACATAGGTCCTTCCTAAAACCTCAACACCATCTTGTCAAATGTTCACCATGAGGTATCCTAGCTCATGAATGGAGAATATCCATGCATACTCTAGAATAATTTTATGGTGATCCCATCATATGTATTACCCCTCATAATTAAGAATCCCAAACAATATGAATAGGATAGAGATGAACATCCCTCTAACAATATAATCCTTGTGATGTCATGTCCTAGTTGCATGAAGTTAAACATTGTGACGACCCACATCCATGTTTCATGATGTTAAACTGCATGAAAACCTAAATCCTAGTTGTATGACATTAAAATACATAACAAACCCCATCTTTGTCAAATGATGTTAAACAGTATGACATTTTGGTAAACGATATGAGACCTTAAATTGCAGAAACCATGGTCAAATCAATGCGACCTCAAAAGAAAGAAACTTATTGTTCTAATCACATGATAATAAATTGTATGATGAAACATTCATACATTAATATTTTAAATTACGTGTATATCATCCTCATCACACAATGTTAAACAGTAGCCTTAACCTATGTTTATCACAGGATTCTTTATACACTAATCTTGATAGGGATCTACATCTTCACGGTATGATTTAAAACTGCATAATTCCCTGAGCTCCCAAATGAGAGAGTGATCTGCATTAAGTACTAGTCTACTACCATGCCACATTCAAAAACTAACTCAGGACCCTATTCCTTAATAATTGTTTTGAATACATCTTTTAGATACACCTTTTTGAGGTTCTAAAATGCGTTTTGGAATAGCACCTCGTGTGTTGGACTCCAAGTGGACATACTCCCAATCCATTTCCACGCTTCATGTCATCCCTTTATTTTAATCCCCATCATCTTCATGTATGAAGGAAACCCCTAACATCTAGGTCTCTTTCCACTTTGGCTCACCTACTATCTTGGTCCAATTCCCTAGAAGACATCAGATGCCATTTTTGAGACAGGTTCTGTGTTTCAAGCACAGTCAGCAATCGATCGTAATTTATTTTTCCTCATTCCATGTAACATGTCATGAATGATGTGTTTCTAATAAGGTCAGTCACTATCATCCATCATTACAACACCATAATTGTGATCTAGATATTAGAATATGTTATTCAAATCATTCCACATATTTATGTTTGGGTGGAACTCCAAAAACCTCGGTGTTACCCTTCCATGCATCTTTGCATGTCGAGTAAGTAGGCCAGTGTTGCTAAGATATTCCCAGCCTAAAATCTTCATAACCCTATATGTGTGCATCCATGTGTTGGGAGAATCCCATCACTACTCCTTTCATCCAACACTGAGCATGGATCCCATAGGAGTAGTAGTTTTGGTAGGGTGTGTAGTGATATGGTTACGCAACACAGGCTTCAACATCCTGCATGATGTTAAACTTCTACCTCATCCCACATGACATTAAACTACTACTCCGTCCAAGATGTAGGATGTAAAACTACTCAGAAACCTCATCCTGGTCTCATGAAGTTAAAATTTATGACATATAGTCCAAATTCTAGTAACTTAAACTAGGAATCAGATGTGGTACTCACAATATGACCTTAAAATGTACTGAATACATCTTCACAACATGATGTTAAACTAGGTATTCAAGTCCGAGAATCATGACATTAAACTCTATTCATGTTCTCTCAAGGATGGGTTGTGTGGAATTTGGCCTCTTAGGCCTCATTAACAATGAGTTTTTTCACTCATCCACATTGTGCATGTCCATTAAAGAGACCCACCTCTATGGTACAAAATCTATGAACTTATACTAAGAAATAATGGTCCGAATTTTACTACCTTAAACCTAGGAATCAGAGTTGTTCTGCATCAAGATAAACTGCATAGTCACCTTTTTATGGTCTGAGTTCTATGACCTTCAACTAAGATCTATAATGACCAAGAAACATGATGTTAAACTATGCTAACCCATCCCACATGATGTCAAAATTTCACGTCCTACTTAAAAGGAGTTAAATTTCATAATATTTATTGTATTTTGTGTGACCTTTAAAGAAGAGTACCCTCTTGTCCCTACAACATGAAGATAAACTATATATCTAAAGTAAGAGTTGTATGACTTTAAAACACTCATGATTAGTCCAAAAATCATTACTTTAAACTGTGTGCATGTTTTCAGTAGAATGTTCCACAAGGTAGAAGTCCTCCTCGACCCTCATTCACGCTGGGTTTTGATACTTCTCCACCCTACATACATTTCCTTGGAAGAAGTCCCTTCCCAATGGTCCAAATTCTATAAACCTAAATTGAGAGTTTTTGTTCCACTCTTTGACCTAAAAATAGAAGTTTACATCCCCAAGAATTTATTCCTTAATAAGGGGTTTGACCCCCTATATCCAGAATGTCTCATTGACATACTCAAATGCAGTGTGGCATAGAACCTAAAGTGTTGTAATCTATGTGGTAATTCCCTCAATCCATGTCCATGATTCAAAAAATCTCTTTTTTAAATCACCTTCCTATACCATATAAGAAGGGACCCCTAAATAATTGTTCTATTCCCATCTTGGCTCACCAACCATTTTGGGCCAGCACCTTAGAAGATTTTGGATGAAACTTTGAGTTTAGCCCCATGTTTTCAAATATGGTCCATGGTCGACCCTCATTTTTTTCCATTTTAATATAAAAAAGTGTGTATACTATGTTTCGAACATGGTCAACAACTATAATCTATCATCTTGCCACACTCATTGTGATCCAGTTATCATATTTCGTGATTCACATCATTCCACCTCCTTATGTTTAGGTAGAACTCCAACACTCTTAGTGTTACTCCTCCTCAAACCTATGTGAATTGAGAAGGATGGTATATGTCAATTTTATGTTATTCACCCAACATTCACTCACCCTTGATGTGTGATACTATGTGTTAGGAAAATCCCATCACTACTCCTTGTTTTTGACACTAAGCATGACTCATATGGGATTAGTAATTTTATTTAGATGTGTACTGATATAATTGAGCTACATAGACTCATCATCACCTTGTGTAATGTTAAAATATTTTATCATCCTAGATGATTTTAAAGTGCACAACATTATCCTACATGATGTTAAATTTCTATATTGTCTCTCATTACGTCAAACTACACAACATCATCCTGTATGATGGTAAACTGATCATATACATCCTGTATGATGTTAAGCTACTTGTCTTCATACTGAATAAGTTTAAAAATCTCATCTTAATCTTAAATGATTCAAAACGGCTCATATTCATCTTGCATGATGCTAGACTGCTTATCTTTGTCCTGCATGATGTTAAATTTATCATCTTTATCCTGGATGATGTTAAACTTTTCATTTTTGTCTAGCATGATGTTAAACTACACAACTTTGTCCTAAATGTTATTAAACTGCTCACTTGCATCTAGGATACAGGATGTAAAATGCCTAGCATCATTATACCACATGACGTTAAACTGCTTACTGTCATCTGGGATACATGAAGTAAAACTACCTAGCATTACTTTCCAACATGACATTAAACTAATCACACTCTTCTGAGCTGCAAGATGTAAAACTGCCAATAATCATCTACCTGCATGACATTAAACTACACAAGAGAATCTTGCATGACATTAAACTACTCACTCGCATCCAAGCTACAAGATTTTAAACTTTCCAACACCTTTTTCCTATATGATGTTAAACTGCCTCATCCTGCATGACGGTAAACTGTTGTTTTGTCCTAGTCGCCTGGTGATAAACTACGTAGTGCCTCAACATATTTATTTGATAGGGTGTCACTTCTTTTCAAAGGTTCCCCAAGATGTATGTGGTGTGATTCATGCTTATTTGGTCCTCATTCACACTATGTTTACAACTATCGCGCCATGTACCATCCACAAGAATAGTCCCTCTCACATCCTATGTCCTCACCACAAGAATTTAAACTCCATGAATTGTTTGAACTACATGTGGCCTAATTTTTACCCTTATAGGATAGGTAGGAATGCCCAAATTTTTTTTATTTGGGTCCATCCCCAGGTAACAAAAATCATTTAATTCTTTCAGCCATATGTCCTGAGAGTCCTAGGATTAGGTGGTGTTGCTGAGGAATATTTGGATCTCATTCACATCAGGTTTACAATAGACACACCATGTACATCCCCTTTAGGGACCTCCAATATGTTTCTCTCCCTAGTTTTAGAATATAAAACTTCCCAACATCACTGTCATACACGTCACTAAACATTCTCCACATCCTCACCGCATGACATTAAACTGCACAACCTCCCAGGACTACGTATGGCTTGATTCCTGCCCTTGTAGGATACATAAGAAGGCTTGGACATTTTGTCTTCTGGTCCAATCCTATCTACTATAGATCTTTTCCTCTCTTTCTAGCCTCTTGTTCAATGTTCTCTCTGGGAATTCATATGGTGTGGTTTGTACCTCTTTTTCCCTCATTCACGTCAGGTTTACAAAAACCGCACCATGATATTTTTTGAGATCACTCACCCATCCTACATCCTTACTGCATGAAATTAAACTAAAAGACCTTTCAGAACTTTGTATGGATTCATTCCTACCCTCACGAGATTTGTAGTAACACCCAATCATTTTTTATTTGGGTTCATCCCTGAATCCCTTGACCTTTCTTGGTACTTCATCCTTTCCCTTACGGTCAAATTTATATGACCTGAAACTAAGATCTCACCCATCCTACATTACATTGAACCACTATTCCTTTCCTGGAAGACATTGATATTTACAAAATTTGTGGTACTTTATGAATTACCTAAAAAAAGGCCTCGTTTTCCAACATGACATTAAAAATTCAAGGAATTCATTCAGGAAAACTTCCTTCCAGCCCTTTGGCCTTTGTTTTCTCTTGGGTGCATGAACTGTGATGTGGACTTCTTCTTTCCTCATTCACATTGGGTTTATTCTACCACCCCATGCCCATCCTATTTGATATATCATTCCTAGAACCATCCTCATCGTATGACATTAAACATCATGATGTTTTATAACTAAATTTGGATTAATCACAACCCTTGTAGGATATATAAGAATTCCTGGACAATTGGTCTCTTAGTCTATCCCAAGTTTATTCACCTTTTTTGTCTCTTTCCACCACTCATCCTATAGAGTTACCCACCCCCAATTGGATTACTCTATCTATTTTTCCTCATTAACATGTTCAAACACACCATGGTATGCGACTTAGAGTGTTGTATTCTACACGGACATTCTCTCATTCAAACACCATGATTTGAGTGCCCTTTGATTAGGTCTCCATCACATTTCACATCAAAAAGGGACCCCAAATAGTATAGATGCTTGTCCTTAAGTCTCACCTACAATTATGGGCCAACATCTTGGAGGATTTCAAATGGAATACTGAGATAGGTGCTACCCTCATTTTGAATATGTGTAGCGGATGACCCTCATTTTCTTCCCATCTAAGGCCACATGATATGGATATCTTGTTTCAAATATGGTTACCAATTATCCTATATCATTATGCCAGTCCCATTACATCCCAAATGTTGGCATCGTGATTAAAATTCCTTGTCACATCCTTATCTCTAGATGAAACTTCAGTACTCTGATTTCCATCCCTTCTTGAACCTTTACATGTTGAGTGGGAGGACCAACATTATGGGGTTTTCCTTGACTCCACCCCTTCATTCCCCTATTGTGTTCTCTTGTGTGTTGTAAATATATTCTCCACTACTTTGTCCTCATGCCCATCATGTCTCAAGTGGACTTAGGGGTTCCTGATAAGATCTATAATTTCATCAAAGAGTTGAACACCCTATTCTTTTCCATATAGTCCAAGACTTATGACCTTAAACTATATGTAGGTTTCCCCACATAAACATGTCCTTTTGTGTGGACTTCTTCTATCTTCAATCACATTAGGTTTCATTCTAGAACCACATTGCATGTTTCCACTTTTGGAAGATCCTTGTCAAGGTCGGAACTCGCTGACCTCAAACTAAGATCTTTAGTGTCCAAGTTCATATGTCATTAAACTGTATAACAAACTCATTTTTCATTGCTTCAAAGGATATCACCCCATTTTTCATTAAACATTTTCCAATTATTCCTTCAATAACTATGTATGTCCTGATTACTTCCCCTATATAATACATAGTGACATCCAGATATCTTATCTCTAGATCCATACAAAGATTTATAAACCCCCATTTTGTCCCTTTTGTCTCAGGATCCCATATGAGAATGTGTTATGTGGTGTGGAATTCATCTATCAACATTCACATCAGGTTATGTACCACACCACACATTTCTCATTGGGGGTCTATATGTCCATGTCATATAAAAATAAAATGCATTGCTTCCTATTCCTTTTCCACATGATGATAAATTGAACAACATTTTAGAACTATGTTAGGATTAATTCAAATTATTATGGGATACACAGCGATGCCTAGACATGTTTTCTCTAGGCCCGGCCACAGGTTCATTTACCCAAATGTCCCTCTGGACATGATTATATTCCAAACTCCATGAACATAAACTGGGAGTATCATAGGGATATGTAGAGCGGAACAAGGCCTCCTTTTCCTTTATTCATACTAGGTTTTATCCATCACCACATCATATTTTATTCATTTCCATCTGTTCCATGGTATTTGTATGGTGCACAAACCTCCTTTATCCTATTCATAATGGATTCATCTCATATGCGCCATGAAAAAATAATGGTAATAGGAATCATAGTACATATAACATGACATTAAACTATTTTTTAGGGTCCATGCAGTATGAACTTAAACTGTGTGCAACGTTCTGGTCATATGATTTCAAACTATTCCATTCATCATCCTCTCTATATGATCTTGAACTACATGTATATCATCCTCATTTGTAAGGAAGTATAGGTCCTCACTAGAGAGGTCATTTTTGGAAATAGGTTTGATCCTAGTTTAGATCAATATGCTCACCCTATGTTCTTTCATCACGATGGAATAATTTCAGGAGTGTTGGAATCCATTCGAATATCCCATCACTCCACACCACATTTCATATGCCCTTTATTTGGATCCTCATCCTACTTCACATCTGTGGGGACCCCTTAATATTATGGATGCTCGACCTTATGGATCACTTACTATCCTTGGTCAATGTTCCATAACACATTAGATGGCACTTTGAGTTTGGACCTGTGTTTCGAATATGTTCAGCAGGTGTCCCTCATTAGTTTGTTTCCATTGAATGCTAACATGACATGGATGATGTGTTTTGAATGTAGTCAATAGTTTTCCACCATTATCATTCCATCATCACTACATTTTGAATTTTGGGTATCATGATTCACATTTCCCATTCCCTTTTGTTTAGAATGATTCCAACGCCTCTGACGATATCCCATTCATGCACTAGTGCTACTTGGGAGAATCAAGTCGGCTATCTAGAGAGACATGTTTACTAGGAATTACCCGTTTTGTTTAGGACACTCCCAAAGGTGATCGATGTCCCATTCTAATCCCAATACATCTTTCTATCTTTAGAACTCTCTTATAGGTGAATGATTTTATATTGTCTCTTGATTCCCACACTGATCATGACTCATGTGGTATTATAGATTTATTTGGTTGTTTCCTCATTGAGATTGAGATACAATGGACTCTAAGGTATGGGTTTTCCTTAGTTGTTTCCTCAGAACGTGGTCCTCTTCTCCCTCCTCATCTTCATTAGACACCATTTATAGGGGGAATTTTTCGGAACTATGAAATTGATCTATAAGATTCATTGAATGATTCCATACATGATATCATAAAATAGTTCATTTTGTAGGATTCTATTGAACTAGTTGTAGAGCCGGAACTGAGCTACGGATTAGAAATTATGGACATTCAAGGTATGGATGTAAAAATCGTCTGTGAATCCCCCTTCATGTTTCACAGATCACCCCATATAAAAATATGTGTTTTGCGGCATCCATTTTTCTTCAGGGTTTATATATCTCCCCATGTGAATGTATCTCCTCCGTGGTGTCCCTTTTAATTTCTAGCTATGAACGCAAATGTTTCTCCCCTATGGAATCTCTTTTTCTTCGCAATACCCTATTTCTCTATGTAGTGAGCCCCAACGACCTGTTTTTCCTATAAATACAAGGCTCAACACCCTTATAAGATAGTACCGCCTCTCTTTCAGTGGCCGATATCCCATTTTGTGGTTCTTGAGAGCATCATCAGGGGATTACCTCCTTGAAGGCCTCTTCTTTTTGAGAAAGAGGGACCCCTTTAGGTTTCTCAAGGCTCCTCAACACATTAAGCCATCAAGGAGCACTCTCCGAATAACGAGCTATTTTCTAAGGTGAACCCTATTCCACTAATGTCCTTCCTTAGAGAAGCACCATTCCTTCCGATAAATCCCTTACTTGGTGGAGCCCCATCCTTTGTGGGACCCTAAGCTATGAGTACCCCTTTCCTTCACGAAGCCATATCCTTTGGGAATATCCTTCCATCACACCCATCGTTCTATACCACAGGGGCTATGTCCCCACACCTCGCTCAGAATCAGTGTCAGGTTGTGGTCTCAAACCTCTATCCCAATCCCTTCACTACCATCACTGTCCCACATGAAAAATGGAGAGTGATACAATGAAATTTTCAGGCTGGGTTTCTGAAATTTTACCTTGTTCCATTATGCACACCCCACTTCCACCTATGGAATACCATGATTTTAGATACTCCTTCGAGATCTATGAAACATCTAGAGTTGACATATTTCTTTTGATCTGTTTCCCATTTCAGGAGTTGAGATCATCATGTTAGATTCCCCAATTACCTTGAGTTGACCATTCCTCAATATACCCCACAAACCTAATCACGAGGCTTCTATGTTGAGTCGAACTAGAAAGAGATGCTCTTGCATAAGTCCTAACACCTACCATTTCAAGGCACCTTCTGCCTTATAGTCCTCACTACACGACTATAAACTACAGTACACCCTATATGAAAAATATAGGATGCCTATTGTTGTAAACGATAGATTCCTTATGTTCCAATCATAAGAGGCCAACAGTCCTTTCAACATGACTATAAACTATAGTATACCTTATAGGGAAAATAAATAATTCCTCTTGTTTTAGATAAGAGATTCATTATGAATCAATATTAAGATGGCAACAATTTTCATTAAAAGAATTTAAAATGTAAACACCATCCACCATTTCTAGAGGAGCTTCCATGCATAAGCACCATCAACCATTGTCACTTCATATAATCACAAGATCCTCTCATATTTGTAAGATGCATGCCTTTCCGAACTATGTATGATTTGATCTCTATCATCTGCATTAGTCATCTAGGAATCCTCCTTGAGGATCTATCCCAACCAAATGTAAATCTTGGTTCCCCCCTTTGTGGGGTCCCTGTTTCCTAATATGCCCTTTGTAGTTCCTAGATCAACCCTCTTGATGTGACATATTCCATTTTTTGGGACACATCACCCAGATACACCACCTTGAGGAGATTTGATCCATTTTCATGGGCTACTAACCATGTGTAAGTCCCATGCCTCTCATCCCATATTTTGTTAAACTATATGCACCACTGAACTCTACAGTCTTTGATCCCGATCTTCTAAACTAGGTACATAAGAAACCTCTCTATGTTTCAAACGCCTCACTCCCCACAATCCAACTTTTTGTGCATTTCTTATCAGTTAACCTTCACCATTCATGAAGTTAAACCATATTCCCCTTCCTAAATATGTAGGATTTGATCCAAAACTTCTACATCGGGTAGGTAGGATTCCTCCTTGAGGTTCAATCCCGACCAATGGTAAACCTTGTTTCCCCCCATTTTGGGGTCTATATTTCTTAATCTATCCATTGTGGTGTCTAGATCAGCCCTCCTGAGGTGAAATCTTCCCTCTTTTGGACACATAACCCAGATCCTAATTACTGAGGTGCTTTGATCCATCTTCCTGGACTGATAACCATGCGTAATCCCTAACCACATGTCCCATTTTCCTAATAATCTATCCAACATAAGCCTTGAAAATCATCATACCCCTCCAAACAAGAATGACCCTCTTGTTATGGGCTGTTAACCATGCGTAATCCCCAAAAGGTCACCAAGTCGATGTACTTTATGTAAAACCATATTCTATGCCCCATCCCTAACTACATGGACTTTGATTCCCCACTAAAGGGATGCGTAGGAAGCCACCCCGAGGTTCAATCTCATCATCCAATTCGAATCCTGGTCTCTTCCTTGAGACTTTGTGTTTCTGGAAGATCATGGCCTAACATGGGAATTCCATTCCCTTTGGGTCCCCATCCATGCATCCATTCTCAAGGGCCTCCTCCTTAGGTGTCTCATATCCCCCCAAACTATGTGGACTTTGATTCCCTACCATGGGGATAAGTTGGAATCCTCCCTAAGGTTCAATCCCAACACAATCATCATCCTCATGTGGGTTACATCTCATTCACCATCTACCTCATCCTTTAACACTTCCTCCATATCCATCCCGATTCTTACCCAGGCTGGCACATCCCAGTGGGATCACACTATTCATAAGTGCATCAAACCACGCATAATCCCCATCCATCAACTCCATCACCTAACCCTTGTCATGGTAAGGTCACCTACACAATCGTTTCCCTCTACAACACCCAGGTAGCTAACCATGTGTAAGACCTAAATCACCCATTTAAACTATGTGGGTTTTGATCCCTGTATTCTATATGAGGTATATAAGAATCATCCCTAAGGTTCAATAACATCAAATTAAAAACCTTGGTGTTCCCCTTTTTTGGGACACATCCTTTCTTCATCCGCCCTTTGTGGTGTCTAGATCGGCCTTCACAGTGTGAAACCTTACTTTTTTAGGATTCACCATCCTGGATCTGTACTCATTGGGTGTTCTAATCCATCAATCCAATAAGCCTCCCAGGTGAAACCTCATAGGGATGTGCCTATCTAGTCCACTTTTATAAGTGTTCTGTTTAGTACGATCTATCTCTGCTAGATGTTAAACTCATGACATACCTCGTGTTAAACATGGGAAGATGAGGAAAACCTCAGATACATGACTATGGAATAAGATATCTCATTATAGACATAGGATTCTTCAGGTTTTATGCCCTTGAGAATCCCTCCTATGAGGAAGAATACCGGCGACCAATGTTCAAGCATCCAGAGATCCCCCGAATGTCCAATGTTACCACATACTCTAACCGAAGTTTTCTTCTCTGAATACACCCCTTGGAGTGTCTATACTAAATCAACATAATTATCAAATTCCCAAGACGATATGGCACTGATAACAAGATTCATGAAACACAACTCAAATCTATGAGGGACACCCATACTATGCGATGAATTCTGAGGAGGAGTCCATGAAAGGAGAGATTGACATCCCATCATCCCATTTCGATCAAGGAGAAAACATCACTGAAGAAGTGAAGGATTCAACCTAACTTTGGAAAGATGGAAAATAGGTCCACAAGTACATGTCACCACAAATATGTGGGATCTAGCCACATAAATCATCAGAAACAACTCAAAATGTTGAGATACATGTAAAACATGATTAATAGACCGATATCTTTGAGGGATTTCTATTTGGTAGGCCACTGGTAAGATCTATTTCAAAACCTCAAAGGGACAATCGAACATTGGGGGAGATTAAACTATATTCTAATACATCAATAGATCAACCTAGGAGAGACCCACAAGGAAACCCCATATCTGACCTCAAACTCGGGTTATAACCAGTGTTAGTAGGAATATGAGGACTATATGGACTGAGCTATCATTATGAACTTTCAGATCAACTAAAAAAAACTGGTAGTTTCTTACACAAGATTTGGTCCAATCATAGGTTCCCCCCTCCATGTATTAATTACATAGCTGACCAGAAAGGACTATTGTATAAGGCTTCATAAGGATGCATCTTGATGGTTCTCTGAAAGCTATTATTATAAGAGAACTCAATAAGGGGAAATGTTTTCTCCCAAGAACCTTCAAATTCAAAGAAACATGCATAGAGAATGTCCTCTAACACTTGAATAGTACACCCACTCTATTAGTCTGAGGGTGAGAGGATGTGATCAGAAGATCCAATTTACCCAAGGCCTTATGAAACCCCTATCAGAACTGTGATGTAAAGCAAGTGTATCTATAACAAATGATAGAATGGGGAGCTCCATAAAGATGTATGACATCCTTGATGTATACACACCCTATCTCATCTAAATAGAAAGTCTCCCACATTGGTATGAAGTGTAATACCTACATCAAATGAGCAATGACAACCAATACATTATTGATTCCTTGAGGTGATCTTAGAAAACCAGTCATGAAATCTATAGAAACATCATCCCATTTCCACTGGAGAATGGAAAATGGATATAAAATTCCAATCATCCATTAACATTCCTACTTCACCTATTGATAAGTGGAACACCAAGAGATGAAGCCTAAAATCCCGTGTTTCATATCAAGCCACCAATACCAGCACTGTAGATCACAATACATTTTGGTGACTCTGAGATGAACAACCCATACTAAGGAAAGAAATCATGGCATGAAATCCTCTTTGATGTCTACTGTTACCCATACCCACCCATGGAATTATAAGGTATCATAAAACCACAAGGTCCAACATGATGAGGAACCATTATCTGAGATGATTTCCCTCAGGAAAAAGCCAT
This sequence comes from Viscum album, assembly GCA_963277665.1. Taxonomy (NCBI): domain Eukaryota; kingdom Viridiplantae; phylum Streptophyta; class Magnoliopsida; order Santalales; family Viscaceae; genus Viscum; species Viscum album. Next base: position 1,879,388,430 of record OY728138.1, on the reverse strand, counting down.
CAGGATTAGATTGTTTCCTCATTCTTACCCATTTTAGAAGAGTAGAGGTCACTACTAAGGATGTGAGGACATTCTGACCTTGATTCTCCAGAACTCAATGTGCATCTATGAGAATATTTCCAAGAGTTTACATTCCCAAATGGAATCCTATACTACCTATATCCCAGAAATTTCGACTCAGAGCATCGGCTACTTCATTACCCTAACGAGGAACACATGCAAGCTCAAAATTAAATGACTATTGGTATTCAACCCACCTGTTCTACATGATATTGAGATCCCACTGTGTAAATATGTACTTGAAGATTTTTTGATCATTTATTAACACAAAATTCTATCCAAGTAGTATGTGTCTCCAATAGTGCAGTGCATGATGTATTGTAGCAAGCTCGTGGTCTTTCATTGGGTAATTCCACTCATGAGGCCCCAACTGACAAGACCCGTACATGATGACTCATTCAACCTACATCATAACAGCTCAATGACTGATATTTTATGTATCACTACAGATATTATAGGTCCTACCCATCTCCAAAAGAATCAAAATCACTACTAAAGTCAAACATCCATTCAAATATTGAAAGGATTCTTCATAAGCTTCTGACCATAAAAATTTCACACCTTTCTTTGTCAAGCCTGTAAGGGGTGCTTTAAGAAGTTAAAAATCCAAGATGAATCATATGTAACACCAGGAAATATTAATGAAGCTAATAATTTCTAATGTGTTTCTGGACTTATCCTAGTAAACTATAAATCTTACTTTATTTAGGTCGAATAGAACTCCCGAATCTGTGATAATGTGACCCAGGAAGTGGAAGTTGTTGATACCAAAGTTGAATTTACTAGGATTAGGATAGAGAAAATTCTCTCTCAATTTCTTCCTAGATATTTAATAGTGGTTGGAATTGTCTTTTATATATAATTAATACACCAATTTGTCATCAAAAGATATTACCATGAATGAGTCCAAATATGTGTGAAAAAACCTATTCATTAGGGCCATAAAAACTATATGTACATTCATGAGACTGAACAGAATGAACATGTACTTATATAGGCCATAATTGCTCTAGAAATATATTCGAGGTATGTATGATGACCTAAAATTCACTTGATGTTAAAATGACCTCAAATATATGTTATAAAACACACAATATTCTTAGATATTATTGAAGAGGTCATCTATTTGAGGAAGTGGATACTGATTCATTATTGTGAGACGAATTAATCAATGATAATCCATGAAAAGCCTTAGGGTACCATCCACATTATTTGAAAAAATGACTGATGAACCTAAGGTAAAGTGATTGGGCGTATGAATCCTTTATCATCCCGATCCTCCAACTACTTCCTGAGCACTAGAAGCTTCATAGGTTCCATTCTATAAAAAGGAATGGTCATTGGTGTTTCTCTTGGAACATTTTCAATAGTAAATTATACCTCTCACACTTTTGGCATACCATATAATTATACATGAAATAAATTCTTGGAATGCTCTACTATGTGAGGAAAGATAGAGGTTTATAACCCTTGATCATCCCTGAATGGATTGGTGATCGGATATCTCATACAACCCAGCTCCTATTGCTTGGGTCCTTACCGCATAACATCAAAATCCCATTCTCTCTTATACACGTGTCTACAACCATTGGGTGATGTAAACATCACCATCTGATGATATAGGTTTATGTGTTATTGATAGGGAAATAAATCTTCCATCTTGATGATTACATCATTGCTCTTTATACTGAGGAAAAAAATATTTCAAATGAAGAGGTGTCCACCTATCTCTAGGAGACATTCCTTACAATAGTAAACACCCTCTAATTGGATACCTAGTGAGGTATCAAGAATTATAATGCCATATAAGTGTTCGAGATCGAGTCCCAAACTCTCAATAATTGTATCATATATAAATTATTTAGACACACCTATTTTGAATGAAGTAGACACCAAAGTAGAGGCTACTAGAATAGTACCTCAAACTATTGAAGGTAGGCTAGTCTACTCCTCCGACATAGGATTAACTACATGTAACTAGACCATACCATGGCCATGAGTCAATAATAAATTTACCTAAACAATACCTCTCTACTAGAACTGAGAATCATCGGTGTGACCACCTCTAACTCCACTACACATCAACCCTTGTGATCGGTGGCATTCCAACAACCTTCTTGGTGTGATCTTACTAACCATAATTTGGAATGTGGGGTGGGAGTAGATCTCTTCTTTCTAGGAATTGAGGGAGAATTTCTTTATAAGTGATTGAAATGAACCATCCTTCCACAACATATATATTCTACTAGATCTTATAATCCCTGAGGTTTCACATGACTTGAATTCCCACACCGGTGATATATTAGAACACAATCAGTTTGAGGAGATGTACTATAGTTACATCTATGAGTAGCCTCAAAACGTCTCTTTCTCCTAGAAGAAGAATCACTAAAATTTCTAGGTTCTGAACCACCCTGATTCACACCATCAGTTTCCCTCAAATTCTACTCTATAACAATGTATTTGTTGACTATTTCTGATATGGTAATCAACTGAAAAACATTGACCTATAACTGGATGGAGTATACCAGCCCATCCTCAAATATCCCAGTGGTCATAATATCATCACCTACTAGAGTATGAGTGAACCACTATAGATTAGTAAAATGAGTTGGGTATTCCACCACAGAAATACATCTTTGTTTTAGGTTCATGAATTATCTAACTCTGTCATCCCTCAGAGTCTGGAAAAAATAATAGTAGAATATAGTTTTAAAATCATCCCAAACCATATATCTATTCCGATTTTCTTGGGAAATGACATCCAACCACCACTTAACACAATCATGTAGCATATAAGCAGTAAGTTTGACCTACCTCTCTAGAGGAATATCTAGATACACAAATATGGCAAGAATATCTTCAATTCAAGACTCAACATTGTGTGGTACCCTATCCCCAGAGAAGGTGGGTGGATGCTGCTGCTAGAACTCTCAAGTCAACTCTGCATACTCGATGAATGTTTAAAAACACCTTTCATACTCTGAAATAAACATTGAAATCCTCCTCAGAACTGGGTGTCTGTTCCCAAACTAGGAAGAGGAACAGGTACCATGGATGGCACTATAGGAGGAATCAATGGTTTCTCAAGGCCCTCCAACTTAGGTGAAAGGTATTCAATTCTTTTGGGGGGTATGAATGTAGGACTTCTTGGATACATGATACAAAAATTCCAAACACACACCTCAAAAGAGAGTATTATAATTGAAAATATTATAGATGTAAAACTAGGATTGGTGTATAGCTTATTGTATCTAGATCATACCCCACTTCCTACTCCAAAATCCAAGACTGAGTAATAGAGAAAGACCATAGTAGGATATTAAAATAGAAATTCAAACCAACTACCCACCAATAAGGTTTGGTTTGAGTCTAGGCCTCTATTTTACAAATCAATATGATGGTTTTTGTACTTTAAAAGTATTATTCATTAAAATTTTTGGCTTATTTGAATATTTAAATATCTTTAAATGGTTGAATTGGATGTATCACAATTTCCAATTCAGAAGGGCCCATACTCCTTATGAACCAAAATATGGAATCCACTTAACCCATACCATAACACATTCCAACCCATGTGACCAATGGTCCATTACTTAATGTGTCATAACTGATTGCTTAAGATGTCTTCATTAACCCATTCTGGAAAACACTATTAGGTATGTGAATTATCTGTAAGTGTAAATTATTTTTTACAGTCCCTGTAAGAAAATTCGCACAATTCCATACAATAATCAGGTACTGGTAATATGTAATAAGAAAATTATATCTAAAAGTAGATGTGTAATTGAGACATTCCAAGCTATTAGTCTTATTGTGTCTATAAAGACACTTGTAATGCAATACCTTCATTTCATCAGGACTAGGTAAAATAAATCATCATATTAATAATACCAATTTAAATAATGTCATAATATACGTGTGTCACCCATTAGTGAAGTCATATCAACCATAACAATCATTATAAATAGCTATAATTTCCTATCCTATGTAATTTGGGTTTCCCTCGTACATGGGTTAGATACGTCCATGAACATGGTCATTTCCAAATTCCTTTAAATCCTAGTCTCCTAAACAATACCCAAAAATAATAAAAAGGGAAAACATTCCCTATGATACCACAATGTAACATATTGAATGATCATCCACTTAATTAGGGCATCAATCTAGGGGGTCACATGTAATCAAGCACACCTCAATGTATGCTAGAGGTAGTAGAATAACAATGAGGGTGTAAGGGTAGTATAGTGGAGAAACTATACCCTCATATCAGAGTGGTATAGTGGATATAACCTTAAAAATAAAACAATAGAATCATATTAAAGAAAATAATAATAATTAAGTAGCAGAAGAATAAACAAATGTAAAACTGAATAATAATATAAAAAGTTAATTGGTAGTGTCATATACAATGATTCATGAAATGATTATATGAAAAGGGTAAATGAGGAATTTCATATAAAAAATAGATACATGAAAAAAAAGAAAATGGTTGCTATGCTATAATTATAAGAATATGCTCAGTCCTCTACTCATATGCTCCAACTATAGTTAAATAATATCGAGAATTTTTAGCAGGGTGCTTTCCGTTATCCATACCTATGGACAAGTAATCTAATCAGGTACCAAGTGAATCCCATGTAGGGTGTGAGATAAAATCCTATTAGGCCACCACCAATGGTGACTTTAAGAAATCCATGTAGTTCTCATAGATAAACATTGTGCATGTATAAATAAATAAGAAACAATGTTGAATAAATAACCATCCTGATCTGGTTCTTCAATGACACATAGAGAATGTACTTGTTATAGATCATGGCAGGATTAAGTGTCTTATTATCAACTGTAAATATAGTAATAATATTTATATAGTATAGTTACATATTTCATCCACCTATATGGACCATGTATGTGTGGATATAAATGTCTATATACCAATAATATTTTGTGTTGGCTGAACCAAGTAACTCAAATGTCCATAACCAGTCTAAACAAGCCAATAAGCTCAAAAAATAGGGTACATTCCCTATATATCCTAATGAGTGAGAGACTTGATTCTAGTCACTCAAGATAGTGGATGTGTCATCATTTTAGCACCCATTAAAGGGACATGGTGCATCATTCCAACCATCCAAATAGTGTCTGTGGTGTGAGACATCATACTCAATACCCGATGTAAGGGAGCACAAATCATCATTACCAATAGAATCCTTACCATCACTTCTCAGTCTACATCAAAGTCCTAATCTTATTTTTAATACATTCCATGAGCTATTAACTATTATGATTTAAATTATTCAATCTAAAATACAAGAAATTAATCACAATTCATATAAAGTATTTAATATTGCCTGCATGATCGACATGGCCTTTCCACCCTTCATAAGTCATTTCAACATAACCATTTAATTCATTTAAATAATTGATACAATCATGAACAAGAAATTTTACTTAATAATTTCCATTGGATCTATCAAAACAAGACAATTTACTTTACCAATCTATTGGAAGAACATAGAAGGTTCCATAGTCAATAGGGCAATTACCTACATGGAAAAATCAATTTACAATTATGGAAAAGAACTTAAGAGGTTCCTTGGATTAAATAAAAAATTATATAATGGATACCATTCGATTTATAATAAAATATAAATTCTTAGAAGGTGTTCCATAAATTTAATCAATTAATTATAAAGAGGAAATTCAAGTTGACACACACAAGGGGTGTTCATGATTGAGGTTGGAATCCTCTATTTACATAAAAACGATTCTTAGGAGTATAAAAATGTATCTATACTATTTTAATATGAACAAATAAATTTTAGGGTGACACACAATAAAGGACAGTGTGCGGAAAAATGTAAAATATATGAAAAAACTATAACTTTTGGTGAAAATGTTGAAACCACCTACCTTAGGGCTGTTAACGACTCCTCGACCGATGGAGTCCTCAGATTCAAAGTAGGTTGGAAGAAATAGAAGAAAGGGTCCAATTTCCTAAAAATAGTGAATAAGAGATTCCACCTAAATAGTACAATATATCCAAAGATAAAATTAAATAGGAAGGGATAGGACTTGAAACCCTACCTATAGCTATTCAATGCCTTTGACAAATCATGATATGGGCATTAGAAGAGAGAGATATTGAGAAACCTAGGTTGAAAGAGGTGGGAGATCATAAGAGGAGGGACTAAGTTCCATCAGCTTGAAATGGGAAGAAGAAAGAAGAAATAAGGTAAATATATTTATTAAGGGGAAAAAATCATTTCACCCTCAAAATAGGGGTCACGTGGTTTTGTTACATGGTTTCGCCAAACCGTGTGCAAACCATGCTAACCTCACTCCTTAAGGAAGGATCCTACATGGTTAAGGAAAATAATTTTCCTAATGGAGAAAAAAACATGAAAAAATACACTATCAATCCAATACAATTTTTTCACACAATTATGTGCCCATGGTCTCATGGTTTTAGACAAACCAGGCACCACTTGCTGTTCAATGGGACCCCACATGGTTTCCCCACACAATTTATACTAACCATGTGTTAACCATAGGGACTACCCTATTTTATCATTTCTCAAAACTACAGGCTCCAAACATGACCTCAATTCTCCTAGTAATTTTATTATGTCATTATGTACTAAGATTAATGAAGGGATTTAAATTGTAAAACAAACAAGTTTTACCTTCATTAAAAGACGGTTCGTTATAGTATGGTTTTACACCATTGAAAATAAAAACCATGAATCAAAATATTATTAGAGGAGGGTAATAATATAGAAATATAAATACCATGAATTTCATGTCTAACATGTGGAAAAAATTTCAATGTATATTTAGCAACTACTTGAATGATAATAAGTGGTGATTATATAATGATTCCCAAAAAATGAAAATTGGGATAGAAAAACCCCACACATAGATTTATTAGAAATTAAATCACAACCGATTAAAAAATGGGAAACCAATATTATCATAAAATAAAATTAATAAATGAATTTAATGATATTAAATATTAAATATATAGTATATATACACCACATAATGTAAATTAGGTGTATAATTAATGACATATCTTAAGGAGTGGTATTAGAGAGGAAACTACTTACCTTCTATCCCAATTTCAAATAATGTAATTTAACCCAATTTATCAAAACAATATATATATATATTAATTAAATAATTCAAAACATAAAAAATATTTATTTTAATCCATACTATTTATAAATATTCATTATTTATATGAATTCTTTCGATTTTACACATTCTTGTTTATAATTTTGATCTTTTCTACTAGTTTCGTAATAGTAGTGTTTGTATCATTATTAATCAAATATAATTAATTATAAGATCATTAATGTTAGTCATATTTAATATTTATAATATTTTATTATATTTTAAATTATTTCCAATTTGTTTTAGTAATTATCCTTGAAAATGAAATCGATAATAAGCTTGTTTTGGTGAAATTTGATGAACTGAGGTTGTTTTCTTAATTGATTAATTTGAAGTTGATAAAACATAGATATAAAAAGAATTATTATATAGAAAATACATATTGTAATACCCAATAAATTGGTTTTCATATTTATCCATGATATAAATTCATAGTATCGTGCATGTATGTGTATAACCTTAGCCAAACACGAATAATCATGAGTTTATTAAATGATTATTAGGTTGTTTTATTGTAATATAATTATAATAGATACATATTGATCGTATATAGTGTTTATCAGTGTGATATATCTTATTTGTTAAGAGTGAGATTAAGAAATATTGGATATAAAACCATTACACAATCTGAATAAATGATTATCCACCTAGAAAAAATATTTTAAATTATTAAATTATTGATTGTTTTTTTTATCATATAATTAATATAATCATAATATTTCATATAATATCATTAATTATATCATAAAAATATTATTTACCCTTTAAGAACATCCTTATATCCATCATTCTAAGATAGTGAAGGAAAATGAAACACGTTACACCATGGTGTTGGTACCCCGCACAACTCATAGAAAACAATTTTGTTTTTATTAATGGATGGGGTTTAAGTATAAAAACAAAAATAAAATTGATATTGATACATTAATGTATATAAATTTTAACAATATCATTATAATATCATGAATAAAATAAATTTTATATAATATAGTAAAGAATAAAACTAAGTAGTTGATGATGCTCATATGATGGACATGAATTTTCCTTGGATGTCTCATAGAATTTGAAGGGATTAGGATAACTATGAGTAAAAAAGTTTTTATGCTTATGGTATATGGTTCTAGGGATATTAAATTGGTATATTTTAAATATTTAATTTTATATATTAGTGAGTCTTGATTTTTTGATGGTGTTACCTTTTTATAAGTGAAGGGAAGTGTAGTTCTGGGCATAACCTTTACATTTTCTAACATGTAATGTAACAATAAATGTTTCAAAATTTTAAAAACGAAAGTAATAAGAAATGATAATGAATTTGGGTTTAAAATCACCTCAAAAACTCATTTTGAGACAAATTTTAGAGATTTATGGGATTTTCTATTAACTTTTTTATTCTAGCTACAATTTACTTTTACAATAGTAATTAATTTCTATCCTTAAAAATTATTTTTAATGAAAGATATTATGATTGAACTTTTACTCAAAATTAAACATAAAATTAAAAATCATAAAATAATTTTGTCAAATAAAGTTTCTAATGGTGTTAATCATTATTTTTATAATAAATATGCTCAATCGAGTAATAGTCATTTTTATAAAAATAAAATTTTTGGTCTTTAAATATTAGTATAATGTAAAATTATATTGAATATAGATTTTATTAGCATCAATTTATTTATTAAAAACTAAATTAATGATTTGAGTTATTCAATGTAATAAAAAATTTAGTCTCCCTTTAAAATATATAATTGAACAAAAAGAATAAAAATAATATTTCATATTAAAGTGACATTTTATTTAGATAAAAAAATGTCACACATAGGTGTTATAATTTAAAATAATATAGTAAAATGTTTATAATTATTCTTAAAATTAATATTTTATTACATAAAATGGTTTTATAAATTCTTAGGTGATTATTATATAATGGTAATGTTATAAAAATTAAACTTTTCAAGAAAAAAAATTTTGAACTAAAAACATACATTTTTAAAAAATGTTCAAAAATTCAAGACAACATATGTTTTCTATTTTAAGTTCAAAAATTATGTTTTTTTGTTAATATAAAATCATTACATTAACCCATTACATAACATAACGAATACATTATCTTTAAAGGGTTCATTATGTGATTTTCATGGATATGGTGTTTACTTGCTCCAGTAGCGTCTCCTATAATAGATTCCCCCTTATATAATTTCATCCTGAAAATGGTACCAAAATTAAGGTATTGAATACATATGGATAATATTACCTTATATATTCTTCATTCCCATTGGTTTCCTATTTTATTTTTTGAATTTTCTAAAGGACCTCACCAAACTAGTTTTCCCATTCAACAATATTTTCTCTCCAGTGTCAAGAATTTTTTTTTCCAAGAAAAATGATAACTATAGATATTTTTATTTAATAAAAAATGGTTTCACCTAATTAAAAGAGGGGATTTTACATTTTAATTTTTTATGAATAGGTATAAGATCCAGAAGTAGAGTATCATCATGAGTGTATGTATCTTTGGAAAATCCTTTGTTTGTAAGAGAATAAACAAGTTCATTTGCTTCCCAAAAGGCATGTGTGATTATGTAGCTCATTGTGGAAGCTTTCTCCTTATAGTCAGACCATCTTGTAGTGACATTCTACCACAAATGTATGTTTCTGAGCCTCACCCCTTGCACTATATTCATCGAATCACATTCAAACAATATTTCATTCCATTTTCTTCACCTAACCAAATGTATTGAATTAATGAGAGATGAAAATTTAGATTCTAGAGCATTGTGTTGTCTATAATTCGCATAAATATAGTCAATGATATATCTATTGTGATCCCTAGTGATAGTTCTAAAGCACGTTAGTCCAGGATTACCTTAAGAAGATCTTTTTGTGTTTCACTTTTACAAACGTACAAATGGAAGAATCCAAAACACTTAAATCAAGAAAATAAGTATGGGTAGCTACCCGGTATGTTAAGGCCTCTCAGAACTATATACTCTCGAAAATTAATACTTCAGTGCCTTTTTTGCAGTTGGTTCTCATTTTGAATAGCTGATATGATTTCCACATAAGACGACTGTGGGATGGAGGGTGATTTATCATGGATAGCTCTATTTCTCCCACTCCATATTACATGCAACAACTCTGCACATGCAATGTTGAGGAGGTTCTTTAACTGCATGAACATCTTTATATTCTATAACTAATGTTGTATAGTGTTAATGTTGTTTGAGAATAAGGGATGATGATAAAAAAGATAAAAAAATGATTTCTATAATTCTGATTCCATTTTCAACATACAAAAATATTCTATACACATTCCCTGTGTTAATGGCATAGGGAACACCTGGATAAAAGGGTGATACCCACTGTGTTAAGGCAAGCATCCGCTAGAATTTTATGGTATGAAATTTTATAGAGAATAAAGAATCACGAGGTTTTGTATCCAATGAGTTTTCAAGTCACCAATCCAACTAGGAGTACCATGAAATTTATGAGAATAAAATTCCTTGGAATCAAGAAATATTTTTGGGGATGGTTCCCACAATAAGAAGTCATCCTGTATCAGGAAATCAACATTTGGGATAGTAGCTTTGAGATCCTCCGTGTAGTTTTCCACATTTATCAACTATTCATTGAGGTGATATTGGAATTATCAGGTTGATATGTGTTGTTTTTCATGTTCAACAAAAAATATTCCATCCAGTTGTCTTTCCAAAATATGAGAGATTATTCTGTGTTCACCTACCAGTGAGAGTACATAATCACCCTAGAAAACATTTCTTCTTAATCCAGGACATATAGAGGATTCCATGTAGTGAATTTTTCCATACTTTAAATCACTACCATAAATTCATCATATACCAACGCCTATATCTCAATAGTTTAGAGAAACCATTGGG